>CM042849.1:35913516-37207016 GCA_023653725.1 Bungarus multicinctus
AAACACAGGTGCTACCTTAACACCCTGTCAATATATTCAAATGATTTTAAAAGGCCTCAAGTAATAAGTAATTTTTTTTTGAAAAAAGGTAATCAGATACTAAGATAACCATACTGCAGGAACAACAAAATCTGCATAAATATAAGTAAATAAGAATGTAAGTTCTATGCATTCAAATAAAAGTGGCTTTCTAGAATATGCTTTTATCCATCAAAAAGAGTAGCTTTTAAAATATTTTGCTGGTTGCTCTTAGAAAAGCAGAATCACAGCAATGGTGCTAACCAATGCTATTAAATATGCTGTCATAGACTATCACATAGGCTCAGATACTTAGTCTTACTAACAATGCAGGATCATTTAAATAATGATAACACCGTCAGGGCTCTTGTGTGATTTGTTTTCTTTCTTCCAGCAATTCACCTTGCATTACAGGTTTATTGTACTTTATAGTTGGCATCTCTATATGTGCACATTGGCTTTGCCTTCTTATTCACAACCATTGCACGTACTGTACAGTTTTAACTGATTTGCTTTGGAAGGTTTCACAGTAGTTGCTAGGAAACCTTTCTGTGTTCTTTTCACTTCTTATATGGCATTAGCTTTTCAATTGATAAGACTGTACCGTTTGGTACAGAGGGATTTAAGCTGAATCAAACAATAACAGTGGGCTGCAAAACTGATAAGCAAAAAAAAAGGGAGGAAGAAATGGCACAAATCCCTGTTATTAAACAAGTAATGTACAGGATTAAGGGGAGAAATGGAAATGACATAGCATATTTTCTTTCACTATTTGTCATTTTTACATTGTGTTTTAAATGCAACCCTCCCCCAAATCGTACTCATAGCCTGAATTAAATGTAATGAACAAAAACTCTTTTGAATGTTTTCTGTGCGTGGTTAATAAAACCCTGAAGTATATACACATAGTATGTGTATGTTTGTGTGCATGTTTGTTTGTTTGTGTGTTTGTGTGTGTGTGTGCATGTGTTTGTTTTGATTGCTTTGGTCTGATTGCTTTTGGCTGTAAGAAGTTATATACATACTGTACATTCAATATTACGGGTCTTTTTATTAAATGGGAATACTATTTCAAAACTTCTGCCTCTTCTGTATTCACTGAAAAGGAATAATTCACAAACATAAGAACCGGTAATGCTCATGATCTCTCTCTCCCTATTTAGTGACTATTCAAAATTAGAATGGCACTGGAAAATGTGAGTTATGACAATTTTTCACAGTTACATTCATTGCAGCATCCCCATGGACATGTGATCAAACTGGAGTATTCATAGATTTTGCCCTACTTATTTGGTTTCTGAGATAAGCAGAGTAGCAAACACAGCTAGCCTCCTTGTGACAATTAAAAGTACATCAGGTCAAGGAAATCTCAATCTCTCCCCTCCCCCCGTCTCTCCCTCCCTCCCCCCTTCTCTTTCTCTCTCTCTTGTGGGTGGACCTTGTTATTCAATAGCTACAGCAAAATAAAAATCTCCATATGGATCACTCTCATTAATCCAACTAGGGAGATTTCATGAAGATTTCCAAAGAGTCAGGAAATGACTTAATCAGATAAAGAAATCAATGAATTTGGCTTTTATTGCTACATATTTATGTAAACAAATCCAAGATTTTCCCTTATAAGTGGCTATAAAAGATGTGATAAATTTATTTTGTAGAGGCAGAAGAGGGAAAATTTTTTGCTGTGTTCCTTGACAATCCATAAAACAAGAAAATGCCACAATTGTAAGGCAGATGTAGACATGGTTTACAGGTGAGCTTTAGGATTATCTGAATCACTTCGTTTTCTACATTAGCTTCCTACTTACATAATCAGGTTTTTTTAATCTCATAATATCATAGATTCCTAAAATAATTGAATAATGTTTTAAAAGAGGAAACATTTGACTGGATACAATAAATGCAACGAAGCATAACTTTGCCTAATGGGAATGACTTAATCTAAGCATGCTTTCAGAACGGCTTCACTTTTCAGGCAAGGTTAGAATAACCTGTCCAAATTTAAAGCAGCTATTTCAACATTGAAGAAGCTATCTTTTAAATAGTCATGATTACAGTACTGAAGGTACACCAAAGGCATATCAGCTTCTTCTTTGCTTATAATGTACAATATTTCTTGACCAGAGATACTCAGAGACAGAGACAGAATACACATTGTTATCACTCTAGAAAAGATATCAAGACGTAGAACTAGATGAAAATTGGAACTGCAAAAACTGGCCTTTACTGTAATAATTCCACTTAATAATAGTCTTCTGTCATACAGTGAGCTATGGAAATTTCATTTGTATGCCATTCCCAATTGGTACAAGAGATGTGTCAGTATACTTTTATACAATGGTACAGTTAGACCCCATCAAGAGTGCATGTCCTATAATATTGCACTCTTTTCTTCCTCTTCTCAAACTATTGACTTTTTTGAAAGCCTGAAATGACATTTTTAAAGGTTAAATGCAAAGGCACTGGTGAATCTCTTTTACTTTCAAGCCATATATTATATTTCCTAAGAAAATTTTGCAGGCTCCATGGCATATTCATACATGATTTCACAGTATTGACTTATGCATTATCTTGAACAATAACCAAAGCAGCATTTCATAAATAAACAAAAAACCTGCAGTATATTAAAACCAAAACCAAAGCTGTGACTAAGGGACAAATAAGGTTATATAGAAAGGGAGCAAGGGGAAGAAGGTCTCTTACACTATCTTAGATATGTGGAAGTGACAATATTGAACATTAATGTTGATTATTAAAGTTGTATATTTTTGTGGTCTTTTCTATTTTGACATTCAGAAAAGAAAAACAAAACACACACTTTCTCACACAAAATAGCATAAGGAAATAAATCTATCATTCTTTTATACTAATATTGAACCTAATTGCAATAAATATTGATTGCATTATTTTCACTGAAGATTCTCTTAATTATTATCTTAGGGATTTGTATCAGTTATTTAACCCTATAAATCTTTTCAATAAATCTAACCCTAGAAATGTTTTCAACTTAGCAAAAAGGATCCCCTGGTTCATTAATTTCTATTTGCATCATCAAACTCGGAAGTTCTTTAGCAAGAATTCTATTACAGATAATAGAAGCAGAGTCGGCTCTAACATTTTGCAGACATTCACATACACATGAATACAGAATACTGGAGGAGTGTGCACATAAGCTATATATCCTAATATTTCTGCATAGTTAACTGTCTGAAAGGGAACCTATAAGTTCACATTATAAAACTGACAACATGCATTTGTAAAATCCTTTATCTAATCTTCAGCTGTGCCTATTATTAAATAGGTTAGCTGGCACACAACGTGTTATTGAGTAATTGCTCATCTTCCACATACAGGTCCTCCTCTGCCTCCTTAAATCTAGCCTCTAGCAGTCGTAGGAAGTCATCTATGTCCTGCAGTTGGGGGGCCCTTCTTTTGCAGAGAGTTGCTAGCCATCCTCTTGCTTCTCCCGCCAACCATTCAGAAATGGTGTTCACCATGGCTCTAGGGGTGAACCTAGAGCGATAGAAGTGTTCATAGCATTCTAGGTGGATCTCAGCTGAGTCAAGGAATAGAGCTAGCTGGTCTAGGTCCCTATCAAATTCTCCCCTGAATTGGGGCAGTTCATTGAGCACTGCTCCTCTCTCCTCCTGTTATCCTCTGTAAGCCTGCACTTGAGGTGGCTGGCCTTCTTCCCTGGCTCTAGTTCACACAGGAGGAGGGTTGCCTGCTGTGTGGAGGAGGCACTGACTGCAGCTTAGGACTCCTTTTTGTTCTGGTGGGTGGAGAAGGAAGGCTGGGGTCTCAGTTGCTTCTCCTCATTTCAAAGGGCTCTGTAAAAACTCCCCTCTGTTTTGGGCAGTATGAGGGGCCATCATCCAAATGGTGACCCAGTCAGATTCCTTCTTCAGTTGCTCCATGGATCTCCCCAGGGATTCTGCAGGGACATGGGGCCCTGGCGTGTGCCCAGTTCCACATCCAATCTGCTCTCCCCAGTTCACTCAAGGGCCTTCTCCCTTTTTGGGCCTGGGGATGGGAAAACTCATCCTCAGAGGCTTTAGGAATTTTTTTTTTCCACCAGTACTTATCTGATTTTCTTTCCTCCACTGGAGCAGGTTTCTCCGCTTCGGAATTCAAGAGGGGCTGACCTCCAGCTTTAATTATGCTATCAGCTTCTGTTTGCTTCTGGCTAGAGGCCAAATATGTTTCTCCTACGACCTCTGCCATGGCTGCCTGAGTTTCTCTCCACACACCTCAGATGTTGGGGAGCGATCAGAGAGGCCAAGACCCAGGACCCCAGTAATATTGATTTATTATGAGAGTTGGCTTGCTGTCACTCTAATGAAATCATGATTCTTGAGCCAAATTTAAAAAAACTTCAAAGGATTTATTAGAGGCAACATACTACACTGCCCTATATGAAGCCAACTCTGGCATACGTAATTTACAATCACCTATGACCCTGTTTCCCCCTTCCCCCTTGGGTATCTTATAAACCATATTCTCCAATTGAGCACATTCATAGTTGGGTGTCATCATTCACATTCTCCAATTAAATATATTCATGGGCAAAAGTTCTAGTATTTTAGTTACAATCTTTTAAAGGTAAGAGTTGGAATGTACTTTTGCTTTCAACTGCTGCACTGCTCTTCCAGATTTCCTTCCCTCCCTTTTTTATGGCAACCACTAAAACAGGCATAAGAGTTTTATGTGTTGACACTTTATATACAATATCTGTCAATGTTCCAACCAAACTCTCCATTCCAAATTCATCACTCAGAGCCAAATCTACCCAAGCAAGAATTTTTTAGAGAAGTCATATTGGCACATTTGGGGAAAACCTGAATCTGAAATCCTGTGTTTTCCCCTGCTACATTAAAACTCACACCAATCCCAACTGATGACTCTCAAGTTATACTCTCCAATCCACCTCTATTCTGAATTTCTGCCAAGTTCAGTCACTCCTTCCAAACTCCAGAGACTCAATCACTGGTGAAATAATGTTCTTGTGGCTATCCTCCCTTCTTACGTCACTCTCGTTTCCACAGTTACCCATCCTCCCTTGTGGCAGCTCCAAATCTGATTCAAGATGGAGCCAGAGCTGACAGTATCATCACCTAGCACAGATAATTCAGTTGTTTGTACAAAAAATGAAAGAGGTTACAGTATAACAGTAAAGATGAGATTGGGACAGACTATACTGTAGAACAGCTCAGAAACTCTTCAGAAACTCTTTTAGCTTATAAATTAAGCTAAAGAAGGTTAAAATTGTAAGCAGCTTCAACCATTTCAAGGAATCTCAGAAATTACTCTGTTGTCATGAAACTCATTGATAGGAAACCAAAGGAATTTTGGAATGTAATGAAATACATTGTTAAGGATGAACATTCAAAGACCCTGCCAAATATTAAAATGAGAGAAAGAAAACTGGATATCAGAACAGATGGTGAAATTGATGACATATCTACAGAAATATGGAAAGCAACAGAAAGAATTATATACTAATTAAACTATGCCAATAAATCTAGAGAGTGACACAGTGGCCATCAGATTGGAAGAAATCAGCGTACATAAATACCAAAGAAAGGAGATTTAACAGTGCAAACAAACTATTAATTCTATCGTTATTTTACATGGTGTCAATAAAATGCTTAAGGTCAGGAAATAAGATTAGAATCCTTCATCAAAATGCTTCCAAATTTTCAATGTTCAATCTCCTTTAGAAATGTCAAGGAACACAAAACATTGCTAATACATACTGGATAATGGAGAAAGCCAAGCAATAGAAAAAATAAACTACTTTAATTTTGTTGATCATGTCAAGCAGATGTGCTTAGAAATCCCAGAGCAATTAACTGTCTTCATGTAAAATCTATATACATAGGTCAGAAAGCTATCATATGGGTGAAACATAAAAAAAATGATTCCAGTTGACAAAGCTGTATATACTCCCCTTAATTTATTCAACGTGATTTTAAAATTAATTTAAGAAATATCAATAATCTGTGCTATGCTAATGACAATACTCTGATATCTGAAAATGCTAATGATCTGATATCTGAAAATGCTAATGATTATCAGGAAAGATCAAAGGGCACAGTGGGGGGGGGGGAATGGACCAAGATTATATGTAAATACCAAACTTGTAAGTAGAGTAACCAGCCTTAGAACTGATAATAAAAATAACATATGGAATATTTTCTGCCTTTTACAATAAATTATCAACAGCAAGGGAACAAACAGTAGGAAATATGCACATAATAGTATTTGGTAAAATAAAAATAAAGGCCTTGGTAAAGATATTCAGATATCATGATGTGTCTTTATCTAAAAATATTGCAACCATGCCAGGTGTGGCCTTTCCTGTGTCATACTATGGAAGCAAAAGACATTTGACCCCTGGTGTTGATTTCTAAATGTACTATGAATGTTCAAGAAAACAAACAATTGGCATATCGAATATAGCAACTCAAAATTCTTACTCAAAACACAAATAGCCAGATTCAAATTATCAATAGAACGACAAAAGCAAGGATCTAGTTCCCTTGAGAAGTAGAGAATCCTGGATAAAATGAAGAGAAAACCAAGAGGATAACAGCAAATTTGAATGAAATCAAATTCAGTTACTTAAATATATGCTATGACAGCTGAGTGGGGAACTTGTTAATTACACAATCAACAAAAATGTTCTCAAATCAGACTGAGTTTTGTAATTATTTATCCTGGTTATGGTGTCTTCGGATTTTACCAGAGAGATTTATAAATATCTTAAATCTTACTATTTGATGATTTATGACCAGTTCTAAAGAGCTCACATGAGAGTTAGTCCTATATAAATATGCATCAATATACAACAGTCTACTTTATTGAATTCAGAAAGTTTCTATTATTGTTTAAATTTGTTTGCACATAGACTATGCCTGTCTGAGTTTTTTTCTACCTATCTGTTTATCTATCATATATTTATTTATTTTTAATTTGTCAATTGTTTACAAGATAATAGGTATAAGTAAAAACATAGTTATGAATACATGGATACATATAAGAAAAATAAAATATAAAAGAAACAATAGGATATATATCAAATTTTCCTTCTTTGCAAATTTAATAGGTAGTTCTTTGTGTAACAGAATTTAAAATTTTACCACATTTTCAAATAGCTCTTAGAATAGGATTTTAAAAAAGAAAAAAAATAAAGTATTTAAAGAAGAACATGTGAAATCTTCTGTTTCTATTAACTTTATTGTACATCATCTTCTCTAACAGTTTAATTTATATTCACATTTATGTTAAAAAAAAGGAGCACTTGTATTTTGCTATTTTTAGGCTATGGGAAGGAGCAGATTGGTGTAGCAATTAAAGTGGTGGACTAAGAGCAGGGAGATCTGAATTCCAGTCCAGCATTTATGCCCAACAGCCAAGTGACTGACTTTAGGCCAGTAACTTTGTCTTAAATTTAGGAAAAAGATTTTGCCAAATTCCTGAAGTGTTGTCAAGAAAACCGCATGGATGACACATGTAATTACCAGGAGTCAAAGATGAACTGAAAGAATCATAACACCTGGAACATTTTTTTTACCATTTTTTTTTCTGCATTTCAGTATCAAGTCAGATTTTATTGGAAATCAAATGTTGTTGACAGGATCAGCCCATTTCTGGACTTCACAAAGAAATTGAATATTGGCAATTTCTGAAGACAACTATATAAACATATATGGACATAGCCAGCATTTCTTATAAGCATAAATTTTAGAATTTATATAATAAGTGATCTCATGAAATGTTTTATACTTCAAATTTGGGGGAGTTGGCTTTAATTTCAACTTGCATTTCTTTCTTTCTTTCTTTCTTTCTTTCTTTCTTTCTTTCTTTCTTTCTTTCTTTCTTTCTTTCTTTCTTTCTTTCTTTCTTTCTTTCTTTCTTTCTTTCTTTCTCTTTCTTTCCTTATTTATTTAGTTCCAATCTTTATTGTTTTTACAATATTGTCTTTACAAATAATTGAAGGCAGAGAACATATGCAACACATATGTTGCAAAACAACCTTATGAGGTGGATTGAGCTTAGAAAGAGCACCTCACCTCTGGGTCCCCAGCTGGGTTTCATGGCTAAGGTGGACTATAAACTTACAGTCTCCTGTTTTCCAGCCTTTTTCCTTAACCACTTGACCAAACTGTGTGTCAATATAGGAAAATGATTGATTCACTTTGAATCAAAAATTTCCTTCCAACTTTTCTTCAGGGATATTGTTTTACTTCCGAGCATGATTGAAAGACTGTCTCTGAAGTTAAAAAAAAAAATAAGCTGCTGCTTGTTTCTATACCATATCAGTGAAGATAGAAGCAAAGTGAACTATTATTTTAAAGGATTGAGGGGACCATCCCCAGCTTGGAATGATTCTAGTAATTAGCTCCCCAAAAAGTAGCCTCCATGCATGGGGTGGGTGGGTGCATTGGGTGGATAGATTTCTATACTGGAGGTCATTACAATCAAATTTCATTGTCCTCCAATTTTCTTTCTGAGTGATTCTATGCTGGCAGCATTTTCTATTGCAAAACCACTGATTCATTTTAAATTAGTCTTAAAGTTTGCTTATCCAGCTTTCCATTATTCCATTCTCTTCTCCCCATCCTTTTCTTTTCACAATGTTACTTTATAGCCATTTCTTTTCTTTTGAATTGTGTTCATTTTTTTTAAGCAGTCAGGTTCTCCTGTTCATTTATCCCACTGATCATCATCACTAACAACAACAATGGCAAAATCTTAAGTGTAAAATTGTAGGCAAAACAGTTAAAATAGAAAAACAGAATACAAGTTGGAAGGGATCTGGAGGTCTTTTAGTCCAATTTTCTGTTCAGACACTACACCATTTCAGACAAATGGACTCTTCTCAAAAGATTCCAGTGTAGGAGCATCCACAACTTCTGGAGTCAAGTCATTCTACTGATTAATTGTTCTGTTAGGAAATTTCTTCTTAGTTCTAGGTTACTTCTTTTCTTGATCAGTTTCCATCCATTGTTTCCTGTCCTGCCTTCAGGTGCTTTGAAGAATAGCTTGATTCTCCCTCTTTTTTAGAGCAATCGCTTAGATATTGGAACTTTGCTATCATATCACCCAGGGGTGGGTTCTGTCCACCTCTGTAGAACTTGTAGCTCTGAAGAGCAGCAGACATACAACTGGTTCTATGTCTGCTGATATGTTTGCCCACCCGCCTGCTCAGGTTCTTACGTGACCTTTATTTCCTGTGTTTTCAACTTCAGCTGCTGTGCGAGGCACAGCTGCAGTTAAAAAAACAGGAAAAAAGTACTTTATCAAAGGCTGCTTCTCAGCACGTAGCGCTGCTCAGCTGTCCAGGCACCAGGTAATGATGATTTACATGCGTGCATGCAGTGTGGAGGAACCACATCGTAAATCACCAAACCTCGTAAATCACTGAACCGGTAGTTAGCTCTGTCGGGATCCTACCCCTGATGTCACCACTAGTCCTTCTTCTCATTAAAGCAGAAATACCCAATTCCTATAACCATTCTTCATATGTTTTAAACTCTAGTCCCCTAATCATCTTTGTTGCTCTTCTCTGAACTTCTTCTATCATATCAACATCTTTTTTACATCATGGCAACCAAAACTGGATGCAGTATGTGGTCGTATCAAGGCATTATAGATTGATATTAACATTTCATGTACTCTTGATTCTATGCCTCTTGGCTTTTTTTAGCAGCTGTGCATTTGTGTAATTTGTGTCATGACACAAATAATTGTGTCACTTTGTCTTTCTCTTATCTCTCAGGACTGCAGTATCATCTACCCCAACACATACAAACACACTCAACTCATTTAAAGATAGATGTCTTTATATGTGTGTTAAGTAATCATTTAGAATGATCAAGGACAGAAAAGGGGGCTTAGTGTATTTTAGCTAACAAAATATGTCCAGGAGCCTTAAGAATTCTATTGAACAATCAAATAGACTATGTTAACTGAAAACTCCTGCAATCATTTTGCAAGATTTCAGGATTCTGTTGCAACCTTTCTGCAAATGTCATCCAGTTCTGATAAAACGCAGAAGGAATATTAGTGTTGTTAGGCTTTTCCATTCCAGATAATGGAAGAACAGACAGCCATTGGCCCAGCTCAGCTCTGCCACACATGCGCCCTCGTGCCTTCCGCTAGCCTGCTAATCTTTGGGTTTCTGCCATGCATGAATGATCGCGGGGTGCACATGTGGAGGGTCATTGGCATGCATGGACATGGGGCACCAACACAGGGATCACACACACATGCACAGACTGGGACGCACACATGGGGAATGGCACATGCACATGCGTGGGGGTGAGGGTCATGTGCACATGCATGAGGGTGGGGACACATGCATGTACTGGGTGGGGCAAATGTGCAGGCCACACATGTGCATTGCATTTTGGGGATGTGCATGTGTACTTTGGGTGCGTAGTGCCAAAAATGTTAGCCATCACTGACCTATAGATTATTTTTAATTGGACTGACCCTCAGTGTTTTGTCTCATGAAGTAAATGTTTGAAATTCCCTGTGCAACCAGTGTTCCTACATTGTGTACATATATTTAATACGACCGTAGTGAAAATGAAAATTCTGATTTGAAAATACTCAGAATATTTTGGAAAATATCTTGATATTATATTATAATTGGAGTTTATAGTGATTTTTGAGTAAAAAAATTATATGCATTTTCAGCTGAAAATTTTGGTTGGAATTCGAGTTTAACTGAAAAATATACAGAGAACTATTTTGATTCCTAAAATTCTGTGGAATATCACAGTAAAAATGTGACCATTTTTGGAACCATGATTATGTTACAAAAGATGAACTTCTGTATTTCAGTGTAGCCCATAAAATAGATGATTGTGGATGGTGGAGTAACATAAGACACTGAGAAAAAGACAAAACAAAAAGAAACAAATAATGAAGACAATGGAAATTAATTATAGATTTAGCTTCCCCAAGCTATAGGAGATGCAAAGAGAAAATGGCTTACCAAGAAAGAGCAGATGTAGAGCATCCATGCTTACCTATGTTGAAATAAGCCAGCATCATGGTGAAATGTTTTCCAGACCTGTTTTGCAAAGACTCTACTGAATCAGTGCATGGTATTTCTCTAAGTACATCTCATTGCCAAACCTCACAAAATTGTACTTTTCCTTTTACCATTATTAACATTTTTTTGAGTTATAAATATAAATATATTATGTAAAATACAAAATACAAAGTAAATAGGAAAGCAGTGGTGAGGGAAAGGTGAAGAAGTGAGGAAAGATAAGAAAAAAATAAAGAAAAAGAAGCATTGACTTCCTACTCTCTGTGGTACAATAAAATAAGGCATTAACATAAAATCACAATTTTTTGCTTTTTCTTAATAATATGAACAAGCCATTTATTTATTTATTTATTTATTTATTTATTTATTTATTTATTTATTTTCAAATTTTATATACTGCTCCCATCTCCCAACGGGACTCGGGACGGTTTACAGCCAAATAAAATACAATCAAATACAATATTTAAAATGCAATTAAAAAGATTAAATGGGTGGCTGAAAGATAAAGCAGACTATGGAATTAAAAAGTTAAAACCTTTTAAAATTAATTAAAAACCCTACCAATGACTCTAGGCAAGACCAGCTTGATGGAATAGGTGGGTCTTCAGCGCGCGCCGGAAGGCTAATAGGTCAGGGATGGTCCTCATCTCTGGGGTAATTCGTTCCAGAGGGAGGGTGCCTTTCTATAAAGCTCTATCAGTCTAATCAATAAAGTCAGAGTTTCATTCTTGTCCACATCAAGCATGAAGTTCAGAAGCAATATCCATGTGGAAACAAAAGTATTTATGTTCTTTTCTTTAATCAAAGTGGTCAATTTTGCCATTTCAGCCAACTCCATCAACTTCTGCAATGATTTGCCATTAGTAGGAATCGAAGTATCATTCCATTTTTGTGCATACAATAGTCTTGCTGCTGTCAACTTATATAACAAAATTCCAAATGTTTTCTCTAGTTCTTTTTCCATTAAATTCAATTGTACTTTTCTTTTTATACCCTGATATGAAATATACAATAAATGGAAAAGAAGCCACTGTCTAAATAGCATATGATGAAACAGACTGACTTCACATCAGCAAAAAGATGACAAAAGGCTGTATACGATCCCCCATTTATTCAACTTATATGTATAATATATATTAAAGAGTGGTTGGATTAGAGGAAGTTGGTTGTGGTTTTAAAATTGGAGACAGAAGCATCAATAACATGTGTTGTTCTGATAATACTATATTAATAGATAAAATGAAAAAGATCCAGAAATTCTAGTAATAAAAACCAAGGAAAATAATGTAAATAGGACTAAATTATATATAAAGATAAACTAATCACTGTAGTCAAAGCAATTAGCCTTAGCATTTATAATGAAAATGCCAGAGATTTCCATTCTTATAGCCAAGGTCAAGTATCAACAGTGGACTAGCACTTGGTCCAGTAGCAATGAAAGTGTTGAAAAATATTCAGATACCATGCCACATCTATGCCTATATGGATTAGAATGGTGCAAGCAATGGTTTTCTTGTGCCCTTCTAATCATGGACTTTGAAGAATCAGGATAAGAAATAACTTTGATATTTAGTGTTGGAAAAGACTCTGGAAAATACAGTGAATAACCAAGAAATCAGACAAATGGTTCATCAAACAAATCATCCTGAGTTCTCATTCAACTGCAAATGACCTGAATCAAATTGTCATATTTTGGATGTGAAGATCCAGGTCTTCTGAGAACTATGTAATGCTGTTAAATATGAAAGGAAAGAGGAACAAAACAGAATGACCAACAACAAATCTGATGGACTAGAAATATACTTTTGGAACACCTATAGTATAAAATTGAAACAGACAATCTTGGAAAAAGTTGATCTACTAATTTGTAGTCACTGAAAGTTAACATTGACTTGATAGTACACAATCAATCAGTATTATACTCTGATTTTTTTAGGTATTGGGAGTGGTACTAATATATATTTTGTTGGAAGCCTTTTGGTTTATTAAATAACTAGAAGAAGCAAAAACAGATGTGATACTTTGTGGTATTTCTAAGAATTTATTTGTAGTAAAATAATACCTTAATAGTTTTCCTGGCATAAAAATGTGGAAATTACAATGTAGAAAATTAGAAAATCAATAAAGAATTGAACATACATATTAGAAATCAGACTCCCAATACATATCATACATACATACTCCAATGCATTTGATACAATGCATATCAAAATCAGTACATTTTGGATTAAACTCTGTATGGAATGCAATATAAGAATAGGAACAAAGAAATTTGAAACATAATAAAATAAAATCCACGGTTTTTTTAAATTAATGCATTAATTTTCTTTTCTTTAGATTTATAAAGATTCATACTATGAAAATATTGATATAATCAGTGAACAGATGGGTGCTATATCTTTATTTTTTAAACAAAATAAATCTTCCAGAAATATTGGCTGCACAGTTGAGGGTTTTAAGTGCAACTTAATGTTACATACATTTTTGACATTATTGATATGATGAAATTTGGAAAGGCCCAAGGTCCAGATGGTATAAGTTAAAGAATAAAAAATTCAGAGATAATAACAACCTATATTATTGAAGAGACATTAGGCAACCAACAATAGAGGCTTTGATAGCTTTATAATACAAAGCTTCTACAACTGTAATTTTGAAAACTGGTAAGGATAGCATGAACTGTAAAGGTTATTGTCCAAAATCTTAGTTACATGTGGGTGTTAAAATTTTAATAGGTACTTTGGCAAAAGGACTGCAAAAGATGTTCTCCAATAATAATTAATTGGGCATAATCTGGTTTCAAGAAAATCCTTTAGGTCTTAGATTTTATTAGACTCTTGGTTGATATAATAACTGTGTGAGCTGATAAATATAAATAAGTCATTTTAGCAAAACAAAAAAAAGATGCTTTGATGTGATGCAAATTAAGTTTTTACTGCAAGGGATTAAATTTAACTTTCATGTAGAATTTATCTATGTTACAACTAGAATGCAATATAGAAAGCGTTAAGTTTTGCAATAAAGATAAAGGTTTCCCTCAAACATACATGCTAGTCATTTTTAGCTCTAGGGGCCCGTGCTCATCTCCCTTACAAAGCCGAAGAGTTAGCACTGTCCGAAGACATCTCTGTAGTCATGTGGCTGACATGACTAAATGCTGAAGGTGCAAAGAATGCTGTTCCTTCCCACCAAAGTGATCCTACTTTTCTACTTGCATTTTTACATGCTTCAAACTGCTAGGTTGCAATACTTTTGAACCTTTTGCAATACTTATATACCTAATAAAATTGATAGTATCGTAGGAATACATACTGTATAGTTAAATGGAAAGTTTTACATACATGTGCACAAAAGAACATTTTGGGCATCTTTAATTATTAACTAAGTTTGTTAAACTTGTAGAAACTGTGTGGTTATGTGACAAATACTGTGGATCATAATAAAATGGAATATGTGTCAAATACTTTTTTTTATTTGATTTGATTTGTCAATTGCTTACAAGATAATAGGTATTAAGTATAAACATAGTTATGAATACATGGATACTTGTAAGAAAAATAAAAGAAACAATAGGACAGGGACGGTAGGCACGCTGATGCGCTTATGCACATCCCCTACAGACCTCTTAGGAAAGGGATGAGGTCAATAGTAGACAGTCTAAGGTTGAAGTTTTTGGGGTTTGGGGAAGAAACCACAGAGTCAGGTAGAGTATTCCAGACATTGACTACTCTATTGCAATCAAGTTTGGTGCGGTTATGAGTTTGTATCTATTGTGTGCTCTTGTATTGTTATGGTTGAAGCTGAAGTATTAATTGACAGTTAGGACATTGCAATGTATGATTTCAGATACTATACTTAGATCGGACCGAAGGCTGCATAGTTTTAGGTTTTCTAGGTCTAGAATTTCAAGTCTGGTGGCATAAGGTATTCTGCAATGAGTAGAGGAGTGGAGAACTCTTCTTGTGAAATATTTCTGGACTTTCTCTACTGTGTTAATATCAGATACGTAATGTGGGATCCAGATTGATGAGCTGCATTCAAGTATTGGTCTAGCAAATGTTTTGTATGTTCTAGTTAGTAGTGTGATATTACCAGAGAAAAAGCTACGTAGGATTAGGTTAACAACTCTTAATGCCTTTTTGGCTATGTAGTTACAGTGGGCTCTAGCACTTAGATCATTTGAGATGAGTACCCCAAGGTTCTTGACAGAGTTTGGATTATCAACAAGGTCTTGACTATTCAGCTTGTATCTTATTTTCTGATTTTTTTTTTGCCAATATGTAAGACAGAGCATTTATTTGTTGAGATTTGAAGTTGCCAATATTTTGACCATTCTGATACATAGTCGAGGTCTTTTTGAAGGGTTGCAGAATTATCTGTGCTGTTGAATAGCTTTACATCATCAGCGCAGTTGCTCTTAATAGGATCACAGAGGTCATTTATATAGAGTACGAAGAGAGTTGGTCCTAGAACACTGCCTTGGGGGACACCATTGTTGACAGGTAGAGATTTTGATAGGATGTTTCCAATTGTGACCGTTTGTTGTCTGTTTGACAGGAATGCTTCTATCTAGTTATGCAGGTGTCCAGAGATACAATAAGATTTTAGTTTTAATCATAGTTTGTCATGTACCACTGAATCAAAGGCTTTACAGAAGTCTATGTTTTGCCCTGATCGAGTTGCGTGGTCCATATATTTTTGCAGTGTAAGAATTGCAGATTACAGGATAGTTTTTTTCTGAAACCAAATTGTTTATTAGAGAGTAGGTTGTTTGTCTCTTAGTGGGAGATAATGGATTGGTTAATAATTGATTGCATGACTTTACAGGTGATGCAGCATAAGAAGATTGATCTGTAATTTTCAACTAGGCTAGGGTCTCCCTTTTTGAAAATGGGGATGACCATGGCTTGTGACCATAGGTTAGGCAAGGAACTGGTCCTGAAAGATTTTTCAAAGATTATGCTTAGAAGTTCTGCTATTGCAGTGGATAGCTTTTTTAAGAAATAGGCACATATTCCATCCTCTCCAATAGATAGAGATGGTTTTAGATTGCGTAGTGCTTTTTCAATATTGTCTTCTGTAAAATTGATATTTATTAGATCATTGTAGTTTTCTGTGGTTCGGCTGGGAAATACTGGGAATGATCCATTGCTGTTTACAAATACTGAGCCAAAGAATGTGTTAAAGATGTTGGCTTTAATGGTGTCATAGTTGCAGTCTTTACCATTAGGTCGTACCAGGGGTGGGAAGGACCTTGAGTCTTTTAGTTTGTTGTTTACAAAATTGTAAAAAGCCTGGGTGGAATTAGTGCATAGAAGGTTTTCCTCTTGTTTAATGTGATTGGTGCATTGAGTCTTTATCTGGTGGCATAAATTTTTATACTGGCTTTTGAAGTTGGCAACGTGACCAGATTTGTTTTTCCACCAGAGTGATCTCTTTTTGGATTGAAGTTTCCTTATTTTAAGGGTAATCTGTTTTTGTTTTGTTTTGAGAGTTGTTATTGGTACATATAGTTTGATGACTCTTTTGACTTCAAGTAAAAATAGGTTGTAATGGTCTTCAACAGTATTGCATCCAGTGAATAGAAATTGCCAATCAAGGGATGAGAGATCGTTCTCTATAAGATCATAGTTGCCTTTTTTGAATTTATAATTGAGGATTACATCATTGTGATGATTTTGTGTGGATGTATGTTGAGACAAAAGTCAATCATATTGTGGTTACTGATGGAAAAGGGTTCTTTAGTTTGTATTCCATAAATTATACTCAAACTATTGCAGAAGATGAGATTGAGGCAGTTGTTAAGTCTAGTATTGTTGATTACTAGTTGTTCCAGTCCCAGATTTGTAACAGCATTGTAGAAGGTCGCATGTATGGGTTCAGTTGTACATTTGTTTAGGGTCCAGTTAATATGAGGTAGATTGAAGTCACCAAGAAAGATAAAAGCGTGTGGGCAGGATGTTGCCCATGTTAGTAGTGAATTTAGCTTGTTTACAGGTTCGATGTCATAATCAGGTGCTTTGTAACATAGTAAGAAATAATATCATCAAAATAAATAAGTAATATCATCAAAATGTGATATTTAAGGAGGATAATGGATTGGTTAATAATTGATTCCATGACTTTACAGGTGATGCAGCATAAAAAGATTGATCTGTAATTTTCAACTAGGCTGGGGTCTCCCTTTTTGAAAATGGGGATGACTGTGGCTTGTAACCAAACCTGTGTTTGGCAAGGAGCTGGTCCTGAGAGATTTTTCAAAGTTTATGCTTAGAGGTTTGGCTCTGGCAGTGGATAGCTTTTTTAATAAGTAGGCACATATTCTGTCTGGTCCAATAGATAGAAATGGTTTTAGATTACAAAGTGCTTTTTCAACATTGTCTTCAATAAAATCAATATTTATTAGATCATTGTAGTTGTCTGTGGTTCGACTAGGAAATACTGGACATGATCCATTGCTGTTTACAAATGCTGAACCAAAGAATGTGTTAAAGAGGTTTGCTTTAATGGTGTCGTTGTTAAAGACTTTACATTAGGTCCTTTCAGGGGTGGGATGGACCTTGAGTCTTTTAGTTTGTTGTTTACAAAATTGTAGAAAGCATGGATGGAATTGGTGCATAGAAGGTTTTCCTTTTGTTTAATGTGATAATTGGTGCATTCAGTCTTTATCTGGTGGCATAAATTTTTGTATCGGCTTTTGAAGTTGGCAACGTGACCAGATTTGTTTTTCTGCTAAAGTGATCTCTTTTTGGATTGAAGCTTCCTTATTGTTATGGGTAATCTGTTTCTTCTGGTTTTTGGAGTTGGTACATATAGTTTGATGACTCTTTTGACTTCAAATAAAAATATGTTGTAATGGTCTTCAACAGTATTGCATCCAGTGAATAGAAATTGCCAATGAAGGGATGAGAGATCTTTGTCTATAAGATTGTAGTTGCCTTATTTGAATTATAATTGGGGATTATGTCATTGTGGTGATTTTTGTGTGGACGTATGTTGAGACAAAAGTCAATCATATTGTGGTCACTGTTGGAAAAGGGTTCTATAATTTGTATTCCATAAATTGAATTCAAACTATTGCAGAAGATGAGATCGAGGCAGTTGTTAAGTCTAGTATTGTTGGTTACTAGTTGTTCCAGTCCTAGATTTGTTACAGCATTGTAGATGTATGGGTTCAGTGTTACATTTGTTTAGGGTATGGGTTCAGTGTTACATTTGTTTAGGGTCCAGTTAATATGAGGTAGATTGAACTCACCAAGAAAAATAAAAGTGTGTGGGCAGGATGTTGCCCATGTTAGTAGTGAATTTAGATTTTTTGCATGTTCGATGTCATAATCAGGGGCTCTGTACAATAGTAGGAATCAAAATGTGATATTTAAGAACAGTTCAAAGATGATGGTCTTAGGAAGAGCAAATTCCTGGGTAGATTTTTTTTAGGTGTAAGGACTTTTTATAGTGGATAGCAACACCACCTCCTTTACAGATTTCACAATCTGATCGGTAAACATGATGGTCTCTTATTGAGGTAATGGAGTCAGGGAGAGATGCATTGAGCCATGTTTCACAGACAAATATGATGTTGAATTTAGCCATATTTAGTAAGAGGAGAAATTCAGGTATTTTGTTCACAAGGCTTCTTGCATTGAGTAGCTTGCATTTAAGGCCTTTTGTAGTTTTAATTGAGGTAGTTTGCTAAGAGATCTTGGAAGATACAACTAAAATTTTAGCCTTTGTTTATTGTATTTTCTTTCTTTGTTTTCGGGTTATTTATGCTCAAGAACAATAGTGACAACTAGATTATGCTTAATGATTGCTAAAATATATTACACTATAATTAAAATAAAGTACTATAATGTAACTAATTGAACAGAATAGTGAAGATGGGATCTTAAGAAAATTAAGCACAATATAATAATTTTATTTCACTTTTGATTTAAGCTTGAAAATGTTTCTTTAGAACAGGGGTGTCAAATTTGTGACAACACATTGTCATTATGTAACATATCCCAACCTTTTTCCCCTTTGCTAAACTGGGAGGGTGGCCAGCACATGACATATCTGGTCCACGTGCTGTGGGTTTGAAACCCCTGGTTAGAACAACCTTTGAAATCCATTTGACAAAACTACTGTTGACCAATGTTATCAATACCATGAAATTTCACATAAGAATATTTAATTTTTATTTTGAACATTCACTAAAATATTATACATGTTATAATACAGTATAAGTCAGACCATAAACCTGTCAAGCCTGGCAGAATAAATATATAACCAATGCTGTAACAGATGCTATAAACCAAGGAATATTAGCCAGAAGTATAATCTTTTCTGCCATAGCACCTGCCCTTTCGAACATCATCTTCCCAAAGTTAATATGGTCCCAATCATGCTAACCTTTCAGAAAGCTCTTAAGACATGATTTTGTCATTGTGTCTGGGACCAGTGATGGCACAGAGCCTCTTTGTTGTTTATATTGTCAGCAATTGGATTGTAATCTCATACAAATTATGTTTTACATTGTTTTAATTGGTTTTAAAGTTTTCATTTTAGTTGTTTATTTGTACCTCCTTTTTTGTTGTTCTTAATTCTGTGATCAACCCAGAATCACATATGTGGGATGGGCAGTTATATAAATTGAATTAATTAATTAATTGGTTAATCTGGTATTACATATGAAGAGACTGGTGGCTCTGACTAAAGTTCTATTAAGTCTTGTTTATTATTTCTTAGATAACTTTTCTAATAATTTCGGAAACTTCAGGTAAGTATGGTCAGGAATTTATATTCATAAGGATACTAGTTTGGACTTGGCAACATGACTAAAAACTGATAGTGCTTTCACGTCAACAGTGAAATCGAGTTTGGATCACACCCACGTGTAGCATATTATAGAAGAACTTGGCATAATCAAATGTGTCATAAACTTGGCAGAATTATGTGTTTAATTAACAACTTTGCATATCGCAGTGCAAATTTTCTAAGAAGAAGTGGTTTCACTAGCAGTACCGAGGGGAAGGATACTTAATCTATGCATGAAATGAAGCAACTGCCACTTATTCTTTCTTCAAAACAATGGATTGCAATAAGGTTTACAACTAGTATTTGTAAAATGATTGTTAAACGTGTTTGTTTCATTTTCTTTTTTTAAAATTGAACTTCCTGTGAGGAAGAATTGGTATACAAGAGCAATGTTGGCTTTGGATCAAGAGGCAACAGACTGTCCAGTGCTACTCATTTAAAGCACATGGCTAAGTGTGTACTAATATGCTAAAAAATCTGGCAGGCCTTTGGTATTCATATTTATCTCATCAACTTTCAGCCTGAAATGAGGTTTGTGGCAGAGACAGGGCCATGTTTTATCTAATGAAAATGAATCAGCCTAGATTGCAATTCCAAAATAGAAATCTGTAAGTTTTCCAACTAAGTCACAGGCTTCTAAAAGAAGCTGGTAATAATAAAACTTGTAATCAGCTTAAACCTGTTTTTAAAACTGGCTAGGAGTAGGATCTCATTGAGAAATGTACATCTGAGATGATGCCAGTGATACTTAGCACAGCTGTTCATGGATGTGTGCCTAATTGAATGTTGTTTGTCTCAAGATTTTCCAGTTCACTATTTCAAGTGGCATCCTGCAGCTGATGTGCCATATAACCCACATTAACACCTCACCTGCAAAATGCATAATTACATACAAAATCACTGATTAGATGCAAAATGTGAACAAATGTCAGTGGTTGTATTTCAAGAATCATCCATGCCTGTGCACACAGCACAAAGACTGAGTGCATTGTAAATCAGTATTACGTTCATATCCTGTTTTGCTAAAAGAGAAATAATAGGTCCATACATTTTAATTGTTTAGATTTCATTCTAACATATTTTAACCTAATAATTACAACATTTGTCCATCTCCTTTCTGTCTTTACAGTATGTTTACTGCTAAGGCTGAATAATTCTATATATTTTACTAATGTCAGTGATAAATATTTACACAACATTAATCAATCACTGTTAATATTTTTTATGTATGGGTACATCCTACTATATTTCCTATCTTCAGATGGAGTTTCTATGCATAGCATTAATGATTTATAACTATTTACAAAATAATGAATGTAATACAGTAATATTCACAGTGTAAAGATCTTGGAATCTTAGTAGAAAATCAATTAAATATATGTGTGGCAGCAGCCATAAAAGCCAAAGCAATCCTAGGTTGCATTAACAGAAGGATGGGATCAAGATCACATGGAGTATTACTAATGCTTTATACAACTTTAGTAAGACCACACGTGAAATACTGCATACAATTTTGGTCACCACAATATAAGAAAGATGTTGAGATACTAAAAAGAGTTCAGAAAAGAGCAACAAAGATTATTAGAGCACTGGAGGCTAAAAGAATAATTGTAGGAATTGGATATACTTAGTCTAGTGAAAAGAAGGACAGACATAATAGCAGTATTCCAATATTTGAGAAGCTGCCATAAAGATGAAAGAGTGAACCTATTGTCCAAAGCACCTAATTAGGACAGGGACAATAGGCATATTGGTGCGCTTATGCACACCCACTACAGACCTCTTAGGAAAGGGATGAGGTCAATAGTAGACAGTCTAAGGTTAAAGTTTTTGGGGTTTGGGGAAAAAAAAACCACAGAGGTAGAGTATTTCAGACATTGACCACTCTGTTGCTGAAGTCGTATTTCCTGCAATCAAATTTGGTGCGATTAACCTTGAGTTTGTATCTATTGTTTGCTCTAGGGTTGTTATGGTTGAAGCTGAAGTATTCATTGACAAGTAGGACATTGCAATGTATGATTTTATATACTATACTTAGATCGGACTGAAGGTGGCGTAGTTCTAGCGTTTTTAGATCTAGAATTTCGAGTCTGGTGGCATAAGATATTCTGCAACAAGTAGAGGAGTGGAGAACTCTTCTTGTGAAATATTTCTGGACTTTCTCAACTGTCTTAATATTAGATACGTAATGTGGGTTCCAGACTGATGAGCTGCATTCAAGTATTGGTCTAGCAAATGTTTTGTATGTTCTAGTTAGTAGTGTGATATTACCAGAGAAAAAGCTACGTAGGATTAGGTTAACAACTCTTAACGCCTTTTTGGCTATGTAGTTACAGTGGGCTCTAACACTTAGGTCATTTGAGATGAGTACTCCAAGATCCTTGACAGAGTTTGGATCATCAACAAAGTCTTGACTATTCAGCCTGTATTTTATTTTCTGATTTTTTTTTGCCAATATGTAGGACAGAGCATTTATTTGTTGAGATTTGAAGTTGCCATTTGTTTGACCATTCTGATACATAGTCAAGGTCTTTTTGAAGGGTAGCAGCATTATTCTGTGGTGTTGAATAGCTTTACATCATCAGCAAAGAGAACCAAGTTGCTCTTGATATGATCACAGAGGTCATTTATGTAGCGTATGAAGAGAGTTGGTCCTAGAACATTACCTTGGGGGACACCACTGTTGACAGGTACAGAATTTGATAGGATGCTCCCAATTTTGACCATTTGTTGTCTGTTTGACAGGAATGCTTCTATCCAGTTATTCAGGTGTCCAGAGATAACGTAAGATTTAAGTTTTAGGAGTAGTTTGTCATGTACCATGTCTTCTTCATTGACATTGCTTTTCACAAAGTAATCACATGACCCCAGAACACTGCAACTGTCAAAAATATGAGTCAGATGCCAAGCATTTAATTTTGGTCATGTGACCATGGGATGTTGCAATGTTCATAAGTATGAAAAAATCTTTTTTTTTCAATGCTGTTGTAAACCTTGAATAGTCACTAAACAAACTCTTTTAAGTCAAGGACTGTGTTAGGGACTGGATGTAGACTAACAAATGGAAACACAATATATATGAGATGGGCTTGTTACTGATTCTGCAGTATTGATTACAGGATTTTGAACAATAAAGTTTGTTCAGGTAAATTTCACTTTTTGAAAGATTGGATTTGCAGTTTTAGATCCATCTGGATCCACTTCCAGTTATGACATAACTTTTTTATTTTAATTTTATTTTAATTTTAATTGTATTTCTGCTTTTAAATTCATATAACCTGGCCTAATCTGTTAAGAAAGCCAGTTATATACACACAGTCCAAACAAACAAACAAACAACAAACCATAATGGTTCTGAACACAGTGCAGTTGCTTTAAAGATCAGAGTGGTATTCCATTCAAATCCCTATACATTCTGAATCACATTTTTTTACAGATTCAGAAATCTGGCACAACCCTAATATACACCAATATCCTTCTAACACATTTCCTTGTATTCTTTTGCAAATAGATGAATACCTATGCTGATCAGCCAACAAAGCTGCAAGATTGAGATAGAGGAAGTCACATAAATCGCATTGCAAACATTCTCCTATAGAGGAACTAGCCTTGCAAAGAGAGTTATCTGGAACCTCCAGAGCTAAATAACTAACATAGTTATAGGATTCAGTAGTGTACATCTGCCAAAAATGCTTGAGAGAAGCTACAAGAAAGATGACCTGGTTGTGTGAGGAACTCTGTGCTGTCTATTGTATTGAAACAAATAGCTTCATAATCAAACATAGATAAAAAAAGTGCACTGTTACAGTAGGGAAACTGTTTTGTTAAAGGCAAGGAATGTACTATACCAATAAAATTACAAATCTGTATTTTATATTTGGTTACTATCAATTTAATATCTAAATATTGTGTGACTATTTAAGTAGCATTTAAAGAGGATTCACAAATAAATGTTTTAAGCAGAGCACATATCTACAGATAGATCCCTGGGCAGAAACTGTTTCAACTTTTTCTCTTAAGATTCCCCTATAGGACATCACATGCCAAAACAACTAGATACAAAGGTAGTTTCTTCCCAAATGCCATCACTCTGTTAAACAGCTAATTCCCATAGCACTGTCTTCTGCCCAAAGATATTTACCCATGTACTATAGTAGGCTGTATTGATTGTCATCTTTTCATCCTTCTCTTCTGATCTTTCGTACTATCTTTGGTATATTATGATTTATCAATGTTTGTTTGTAACTTATAATTTATGGTTTTATCTTATCATTTATGATCTATGACTTATCACTTTGTTATTTGTATATACACTGAGAACTGATGCACCAGAGACAAATTCCTTGTGTGTCCAATCATGCTTGGCCAATAAATAATGCTATTCTATTCTGTTCTGTTCTCTTCTATTCTATAAAAAATCACTAACAAAAATCTGTCCCTGGATTATATATGGACTCTTCAATTTACAACTGGAATTGACCTCAGAATTAGTCTTAAATTATGCTATTCATTAAGTGAATCATCACATGACGAACTCAATTTTATGACTTTTTTTGCTGCATTCATTAAGTAAATCCACGGTTATTAAGTGAATGTTGCATTTATTAAGCAAATCCCTTTTCCACAATGGCCGTTTTTTTTCCAGAAACTCGAAATAAATGCTGTTTCTAGTGAAATATGTTGTAAATTATGATCATATGCTTGCAGGATGCTACAAACAGCTTTAAATGTTAACTGGTTGCTGAGCACTCAAGCAGTGATCATGTCCACAGCTGTTAAAACTTCAAATCTGGTTTATCAATACCTTTTCTGGTATCTGTTGAAATGTCAAATGACTGTAAGTCAAGGATTGCTTGTAATCACTAACATTTTTTTGTAATGCAAATCAAGAGTTGATAATATAGTCACCAATACTGCATGCCAAAAAAAAAAGAATGACTATGTAATTACCACAAACATGTAATCAAAATTCTGATGATGATGTTGTGAAATGAACTTTCCTTTTTAATTTTGAACAGGTGGACATTTATGAAATAAATTATTTATGGAATTACTACTTTATAAAGATGATAAGCAAAGAATGTAGCACAAGTTATAATGAATCAGAATAGAGCTAGAAGGGACCTTGGAGACAATTTAGTTGAGCCCCCTGCTCAAGCAGGGCACCCTATACAATTTCAGAAGAGTGACTGTCCAGTCTCTTCTTCAAAATCTCCAGTGATGAAACCCCCAGAACTTCTGAAGGCAAGCTGTTCCATTGGTTAATTGTCCTCACTGTAAGGAAGTTTCTTCTTAATTCCAGGTTGCTTCTTTCCTTGATTAGTTTCTATCTATTGTTTGCTGTCCTGCCCTTTGGTGTTTTGGAAAATAAATTGTACCTCTCTTCTTTGTGGCAGTCTCTCAAATATTGGAATACTGCTATCATGTCTCCCTAGTCCACCTTTTCCTTTAACTAGTCAAATCCAAATCCTGAAAATCTTTCTTCAAAAGTTTTAGCTTTCAGATCTTTAATTATCTTTCTTGTTCTTCTTTGCACTTTTTCCAAAGTCTCAACATATTTTTTATAATGTGGTGACCAAAACTGGATCACCACACCAGGTGTAGCGTTACTTTATAAAGTGGTAAATGGTAAGTGGTAAATGTCTCGTGTGATTTTGATTCTATGCCTCTGTTTATATAACCAAGGATTGTATTCATTTTTTTGGCTGCTATTGCATATTGCTAATTCATATTTAAGTGATCATCCACTAGGACTCCAAGGTCCCTCTCACAGTTATTGTTTTTGAGCCAAGTGTCACCTAATCTATACTTGTATCTTTGGTTTTTCCTGCCCAGGTGTGAAATCTTGCTTTTTCCACATTAAATTTCATTTTGTTGGATAGGACCCATTGTTCAAGTATATCAAGATCTTTTTGGATCCTGAGCTTATCTTCTGAGGTGTTGGCTGCTTCTATCAGCTTAGTGAATCTGCAGATTTGATGAGTTCCCTTTCTATTCCCTCATCTAAGACAGTTTGCCTTCCTTACAAACAGGCAACAAATAGTAAAAATAGGTAATGCCCTATCTAACCCCGCACCAGTTATCAGCAGTGTCCACAAGGGAGTGTTCCAGAACCCACACTCTTTACATTCTATATAAATGACCTTTGTGATCACCTTATTAGCAACTGTGTCCTCTTCGCTGATGATGTAAAACTATTCAACACCACCGTCAATGCTACCGTCCTTCAAAAATACCTTTATTATGTGTCTGAATGGTCTAACAATTGGCAACTCCAAATATCTACCAATAAATGTCCTACACATTGGTAAAAAACATCTCTATACCAAATACAATCTAGGTGGATATGACCTTGCTGATGACTCTCACTTTGTCAAGGACCTTGGAGTTCTCATATCAAATGAACTAAGCGCTAAATCTCACTGCAAAAGTATTGCCAAAAAGGCTTGTGATTCTTGGCTTAGACAACCTAGAACTATGACAACTAAGATTGGACTTAAGCATAGTACGTAAAATCATATGTTACAAAATCTTATCAGTTAACAAATATTTCAACTTTAACATCAACACTAGAGCGCACAACAGATATAAACTAAATGTAAACCACTCAAAACTTGATTGCAGGAAGTATGATTTCAGCATTTCAGATTTCAGAGTGGTCAATGTCTGGAACTTACTACCTTATTCTGTTGTCATCTGCTCAAACCCCACTCCTTTACTATCAAACTAAACTCTATTGACCTCACCCCATTCCTAAGAGGCCTGTAAGGGGCATGCATAAGCACACAATCATGCCTACTATCCCTGTCCTATTGTTCCCAATTATTAGTTCCTATTTCTTGTATTTAAACTTATGTTTATTCTTGTTTCTGTTATATTGTAAGCTTTTGACAAATAAATAAATAAATAAATAAATAAAATTAATTTATGAAGTACTGGGCCTAAGATGGAACCTTGTGGTACCTCACTACTTACTTCTCTCCATGTAGATATAATACCATTAAGGACTACTCATTAAGTATGGTTTGTCAGCCATCATACAAATTCATCTGGTTATGTTGCTGTCTATTCTTCATTATTTTCTAGCTTACCAAGAAGTAGGTTATGGTCTACTTTGTTAAATGCCTTGCTGAAGTCTAAGTCTATAGCATTTGACTGGTCTATTAATTTAGTCAATTTGTCAAAGAATGAAATGAGCTAGTTATAACTATCTGATTACTACTTATAACTTTATTTATTTCTAGATGTTCAGAGATCTTTTTTTTAAAAATTATTTTTTCCAGTGCCTACCCAGTTATTGATGTTATGCTATAGTTTCTTGGGTCTGGTTTTTTCCCCCTTTTTTGAAGATGGAAACCATATCAGCTCTTTCCCAGTCCTCTGGTAATTCCCTGGTGCTTCTAGATTTTTTTTAAAGATGTAATACAATAATTCTGAGATAACATCTACCAGGTCCTTCAACACTCTGGGATGTAATCCTTCAGGTCCCAATGATTTATATCCATAAAATCTTTACTAGCTGAAACTACCTCCAGGTGTTCTTCAGACTATCCACTGAACAGTTACAACTTTATATTAAATAGAATAAGAATGAAATTGATATAAGATTTATGTAGAATCTACTCAGTGTGAGTTGTGCTTTGTATTTTCTGTTTTAATGCACCTTAGTACTAAAAATGTGTAAATACCAATTTTCAAGACCTCTAAGGGAGTTAGCAACAGTTTTTCCAGCTTCTATTTTTGTTTTTTCAAATAGCATCAAAATTACATAATGTGCAATACCACAATGTTACATACTATAATAGAAAAACAATTCCACAGACTAAGACTGCTATATCTGGGCTTAAAAATCTAAATAATTCTGTGTGATCCTCAAGAAGCTTTTAGATTCAGAGCACTTGGAGACGACCAACTTTAACTTGGACGTGTCCCAACATTTTAAAATCAGATTAATGTGATTCTGTATTTAGTATTCAGATTAATCTAGTACACATCTCCTGTGTGTGTTTGTGTGTGTGTGTGTGTGTGTGTATAAGCTTGGAATATGTGGCAATCAAAGACCAGTCATTGCAGGGTCCAAAGATGTCTGCCTGGGCAGTATTTATTACATTTATAGAGTTTTTACAAGAAGACAAAGGCAACATAGATACAGCATCTGGATTGGAGAATAGATGCCACATGGATGAAAGCTCCCATCCACATTGGTACAACCTCCCAACCAATCCTTAAGACTAGTGGTGATGTTAATAAAATGAGATCACTTGTATGTCTGGAAAGTTAGGACTTTCCACCTTTACTAAAATATAGGGAATGAGATCATGCAGTAACAAAAGAGGCCCCCTTAGCCAAATGTGCAGACTGCTGCTAACATCTAGCACCATCCAGAGGATTTCAGTGGCTATCACATGGAATAAGATATTTTATCATTGGTATATTATTTAAGTTTTATTGTTAAAATGAATAGTGGGTTTTCAAATCTTCACTGTAAATAGAATGAGAAAGTGAGATCATTTTTCAAATCTAGTTGAAATTCTTTAAAATTCAACAATTCTGGAGAGTGATTCACTCAGTATTAAATAAATCTTAAAAGTTGAAAAATTCCACTTCAAACTTTAATATTATTTTAAAATTCTATCAAGCAATTTATTCCCACAATGTATGCTTAATTAGCTTTATATATCATGCTGCTGCAAGACTATACACTGATTACTTAAAAGGATGTCTAATTCTTCACTGTACCCTTAATAAATCTGACACAAATTTCAATTATAACTGGAAATAAATTTTCAACTATAATCAACACAGTGGTTGCCAACCAGTGGGCTGCGGCCCACCTGGTGGTCCCCAGCAAATTTTGGTGGTTCACAGACAAATGTCACCCCCAGAGCACCCTCCAACGCAATTAATCCAGGCTGCATAGGAAAACAAGGCTGCACCACCCACATGGCCCATGGGAACCCTCCCCGCCCACTCACTCCTTATCTGACAAACTTGCCTGCTAAGTTGCTATTTTTCCTTTTTTTTCCCCGACCATCAGCTGTTCTGCTGTGCAGGGAGATTTAGATTAGCTAGAAAGCAGGAAATTGCTGGCAACGATTAAAAGCAGAGCCGAACCTCCCTTAGGACTGAAGGTTCTATTATTCAGTTGCAGATTTAGATACCGATGGCAGAAACACAGATCTCTAAGTGAATCTGTGATTCTGTGAGCAACTCAATCTGCTTTCCTGCTTTGCCTGATTTTGTGTAAAAGTTTCTCTTTTTTAATAAAAAATTCAATATTTACATAAATATTTATAATATTTACATATAACCATGCCCAGACAGTCACATGACCACCAAGCCACACCCACAAATTAGAACCGGTTGTTAAGAAATTTGAATCCCACCCCTGCCTCTGTGTGTGTGTGTGTGTGTGTGTATGTGTGTCTATGAGAGAGAGAGAGAGAGAGAGAGAGAGAGAGAAAGAGAAAGAGAAAGAGAAAGAGAAAGAGAAAGAGAAAGAGAAAGAGAAAGAGAAAGAGAAAGAGAAAGAGAAAGAGAAAGAGAAAGAAATGGAAAGAGAGAGGATAGATCAGATCTCCCTCTGTCTTTCTCTCTCGCACCAATGTCAATAAGCCACCATCAGTCAAAATTCATATTAGGGATTTAAAATTATGAGTTTGGTGGTCCCTGAGGTCCAAAAGGTTGGTGATCCCTGATCTAACATACTGAGTTTTATGTACTTGCAAAGTTTTAACTATATATTTGAATTTTAATGAGATTGCTAAATCAGAATAGATTTTTTTATAATATGCCTTGAATTTATAACATTAAAGTGTATGTAGTAATTCAATTCAATGTTTTATATTATTTTAATCAGATTTCTTGATATTTGTTTTTAGTTCAAGTTTTGCAGTGACTTTTAGCTTTTAATATGACATTTTATATTCAATATATTTAATTATTTACAACTAATTAATATCAGATTAAAAATATCATCTCTATAGCATTTGAAAATCACTGGTTTATTTAACTATTATTATATTATTTCATTGTTTTTATGTTTTCATATATTCTTGTTTACATGCATATTTTAAGGTATTTGATAAAGATATTTGAGTTTCCATGAACTCAAATATCAGGAGAAACTGGAGTTCACATACATTTTAAGTATAAATCACAAAGCCTTGAAACCATCCTGGTGAACTCTATTTCTCACCAGAAAATTATTGAATTACAGTTACAATAACTGTTCACAGTATGATTCTGAGAAAAATCAGGTTGCAGTAGAATTCCTGAAATGTTTTATCTCTTTAACTTAAATTCAATACAAAACTATGTTCCTTTTGTTACTTTTCATAAACTTCAACACTGAAACATTACTTCAGCATGGGATAAATTTACTAGCTGCAGGAGTTCAATTTAAAGAAGATAACTAGTATTAGAGGTCAGAAGATTCATGGATTTGCTCATGCAGCAGTTCAACAAATGACAATTCAGAAGCAACAAAAGCAGTAAGTAAAAGAGTTTTGCTAAAGCTTTGCTTTCATTTAGTAGCTTTTTCTTTATATCCTAAGTATTAAAATTCAATACAGATTTCAAAATCATCATTTTATCATGAGTTATTTTGTATTATATAAAGAGTTCAAAATTTTGAATGTTTTGTAGTGAAATATTCAGTAATATTTTGATGTGTCTTAACTTGGAGTGACACATCAGTGAAAATAAATAAATAAAAGAATTCAGTTACATAATGATCACTAATGGACAATTATGTCACCAATGCTATAGTTTTGGATATCATAATTTTGAATGTGCTATAGGTATAGAAATTGCTTTGAGGGCCCTATTGAAAACTGAAAATAATTATACTGAAATATATTCTCTAAAATTTTCATAATCTTCTGTTTACAAAGCTACTTGCTTTAATAAACCTAAATATCATGATTATGATATTTTCTTAATTATATTTCTCTTTTCCAACTATGCCTTATTTTAAATTTTGATATTGCTTTGATTGCCAGATATTGTTGGATTTTGGATTTTGCGTTTTGATCACACACAAAAAAAATAGAAAGACTAGAGAAAGAAAAAATAAAGAGAAATCACCTTATTCCTCCTCCACCACTTCCTCCATTCCCTTTATTTTAAGTAATAACTCCTCCAAGTCAAAGTCAACTGCTAGTGATCACATGGATTTTTGGTGGAGCAAAAGTTATTTGCCACTTCTATTAGGATAGTAAGGTCAGTTTCCCATACTTAGAATGACTACAAGATTAAAAAAAAAGTGAATCCTTTTGTCAAACTAGCACTTAGCAATAGCATGTATACTTCTATACCGCTTCACAGTGCTTTACAGCCCTCTCTAAGAAGTTTACAGAGTTAGCAAATTGCTCCCAACAATTTGGGTCCTCATTTTACACACCTCGAAAGGATGGAAGGCTGAGTCAACCTTAAGCCTGGTGAGATTTGAACTGCCAAATTTTAGCCAGCCTAACCACTGCACCACCGTGGCTCATGAACTAAAGTCATTGGTAGTTATGGGGGAGAGTAAACTTTTAATTATTACAGCCAAATTATTTAATTCATTTTAATTTTTGTATTGTGTATTGGGTAGGATCGGCTGTGCACCGCCCTGAGTCCTTCGAGAGAAGGGCGGTATATAAGTGTTTGTATAAATAAATAAATAAAATAAAGACCATTGGCTCATGAACTAAACTTCAATGGGTTTGGTTTAATTATTGAAAACAATTTTAAACATATTTAATGTTGGTATATTTATTATCTTGTCAAGAAGATACGGTGATTAATAATTTATAGCATCATCAACTATTATAACAATAAAAATATCTACTTTAATATATAGTCCTTCAAAAAAGAGAAAATAGGAATACACAAAGTATAGAATGTATTTTGATATTAGTACCTGAGAAGATTTCACAGCATATTATAAAAGAATTGATCAATTGATAGTGAAATAATTTCTGTTAATCAGGTAGACACGAAAGAAACAAAACAAAAGTCAAATAAAAAGGTATGACGGAAATTAGCAACATTACTTGTAACTATATTTCTAATATATAATTAGATGAAACTTTGTGTTATACAGTATATTAATGTAATAAGTGTGAATGATTATTCTACATAATTTGAGAGATTGAGTGAATACTGTCTTGTTCATGTTGCAATAAGCGGAATGTTTGATTTTATTGTATTTGTATAAATTTGTTTAATAAAGTATTTTTATTTTTTAAAAAAGAACAATTTATCATAAGCAAGTCATTTTAATATATATATTGCTTTAATATGCAATTTGTAGAGAGGAACAGAGAAAAAATATTAAAGAATATTTTAAGGAACAGATGGACTAGAAACAGCTTTTAAATATAGCCAATAAACATGGAAAATTGTGTAGTGATTCTTTCCATTGTAACAAATAGTCTATTCATGTTATTCATAGGAAAAGAGAGACATGTATCATCAATGCAGTACTGTAAGCTCAGAGTAATACTAACTTTCAATTATTGTATAAAGGAACAATCTTTTCTGCTATACAACTGTGAAAATATTCTATGTTGTTCATTCATTGATAACATTTCAAATTGTTAGTATGTAATTCAGTATCCCATTAACTCTAGCCCTAATACACACCTATGAACTATGACTTCAAATTTTCTATTGGTAAATTCAGTACCACTATCTGTTACTAAGCTAATAACTTGCTGTTTTTTTTTTCCTTTCAGCAAATTTTAGCCAGTTTACAAAATGCTGGTATGCTTCTGTTTTTGTTTTCATTAAATAACAGAAACCATATCTAGAAAAATGATCAATTATACTTAATATGTATCAGGCCCCATCTAAACTAGGTTTCTTAGGTCCAATAATATCAGCAAAAACAACCTCTAATGGTTCACTGGTTTTGAATCCATTTACCCTATTTGCAGGAGTTACTTTGCTTTTTTCTTGGTTGCAAGCATTGCAATTTAAATACTTTGTACAAGGTTTTAATTTTAAACCATTAAATAACTCAACAGTTTTCTTTAGCATTTTGAAATTTATATGTCCCATATATCTATGGAGCAGATGAATATATTCATCATGAGGCTTTTTATTCTCATAAACTGAGTTAGCATTAATTAATGGATTATCATGTATAATAAATAAAGCATTACCTAATCTTGCAGTAACACTTTTACCCTGTTTTTCAATTAAACATTATCTCCCTGAAAGATTACAACAAATCCTGCTTTTACCATTGTTCTTACAGATAGCAAGTTAAATATTCTAGGTACATATAACATCGGTAAAAGTTCATTAATACATGAACAATATGCAGTACCTTATCCAGATGCTCTCAATTTCCATCCATTAATGATACATGCTGTTTACTCTTTTTCATGTTCACAAACTTCTCTTTACTTTTAGATTACACTACGATGCTCCACTGTCAACTACTCATATATCATGGTTTACAGTTTTAGTTGTATTTGATATGGCTAAACTAATATCTTTATAAGCTCTCTGTATATTAATAGCATTCTGTTTCTTACCCTTTTTATAGTATCTGGCTATATGACCTTTAGCCCCACAAGAAAACATTTCCTAACAATATAGGCAGTTGAAGACAGTTTTTCTTCCTCTTAGTTGATTGTCTTCTTCTTGACATTTCTAACAGTCTTCCAGTTATGACAGTCAATGTAAGTTCATCTCTGTTTAAAACTTCCAGTGAAGACACATAATCATCATAAGTTTCATCCAAAGAAGAAAGAATGATGCAAACTTGATGTAACTCCGAGAAAATCAGTTCCTTTTCTTGTAGCTTTTGTAAAGTCCTTTCCATAAACTCCAAATGAGGTAACATATCGCCACCTTTTATATGATGGGCTCTAAACAGTTTACATGTAAGGTATATGTGTGCAGTCACACTATCTTGAACATAAATCCTCTTCAAAATGTCCCAACATCTAGCAGCAGATTCTTCACCACGAATATGGACTAGCTCCTGATCACTCAGTGTCAGTCTAATTATACAAAGAGCCTTTTCATTATCCCAATTAAAGTCAGCTATTTTCTTTTTATCTTCATCATTCAGTGGGTCCCAAGCTGTTACATCCAGTGGACTTATTAACTACAGTCCATAATACATCGTTACGCAGAAGTAGGCTGCACTTCATAGACCAGGAAATATAGTTTGTTCTATCCAACTGGGTTATCTAGGATATACTGGTTGACTGTTCTTGTGCCATTGGTAGTTTAACAATACACCACACTCAGCTATCTGAATATGAAACTGTATATTCACACTGATTCTCAATATCTCTCTGGGCCCATAACCAATGTTATGATATGTACAGAATAACCCTTGAGTAACAAGGATATGCACATGGAAACATTTATGAGAGTACTTATTAATAATTATTCAGCCACAAACAGATGCACTAAATTGAGTTAAAGTTTACTTTAAGAAATAGCACAGCCCAATAAACTGTCTAGGTCATATACATTTAATAGTCCAAAGAATATCCAATTACAAAGTCTTCTTACTGGTTGCCTTTGTCATTTACAGTAAACAAAGATATCAAAGTATAAGAACAGCATAAATACAACTGAGAACTTTAGATAACAACAGAATGTCATAGAGAGGAAGCTAAGATCTCCAGCTCCCTCTTATGGTAATGTGCAATATAATCAATTGGAAAACAGTGATTTTGTCTTAAAGCTACAAACATACATTGTTGTTTATATATAGCCAACCCAACTAATTGATGTACAAATTCTAACAACTTTTTTATTTGATTTTTTTTACCAATGCTCTATCCTACACATTGGTAAAAAAAAAATCAGTACATCAAATACAAGCTAGGCAGATATGACCTCATTGATGACTCTCTCTCTGTCAAGGATTTTGGAGTACTCATATCAAAAGACCTAAGTGCCAGAGCTGACTGTAACAGCATTGCCAAAAAAGCATTAAGAGTTGTAAAGCAAATCTTATGAAATTTCTCCCCCGGTAATATTGAATTGCTAACTAGGGCGTACAAAACCTTTGCTAGACCAATACTCGAATACAGTTCATCTGTCTTGAATCTCCACTGTATATCAAACATTAATACAATTGAGCGAGTCCAGAAGTATTTCACAAGAAGAGTACTACACTCCTGTGCTCGCAACAGAATACCCTACACCACCAGGCTTCAAACGTTGGACTTGGACAACCTAGAACTACACCACCTACATTTGGACTTAAGAGTAGTAGTACACAAAATTATCTGCTACAATGTCCTACCAGTCATTGACTACTTCAGCTTCAATTGCAACTATATAAGAACACACAAACTTGATTATAGAAAGTACGACTTCAGCAATAGAGTGGTCAATGTCTTGAATGCACTACCTGATTCAGTTGTTACATCCTCTAACCCCCACTTCTTTAACCTTAAGCTATTCACTATTGACCTCACCTCATTCCTAAGAGATCTGTAAGGGGTGTGCATAAGTGCACCATCGTACTTACCGTCCCTGTCCTATTGTCCCCATTTATCCATATCTATTTCCTGTATTCATACTCATGTTTTTCTTATACCTATCATCTTGTAAGTGATTGTCAAATCAAATAAATAAATAAATAAATAAATAAATAAAATAAATACTTGTTTTTTAAGACTCAATCATTTATTTGCTAGTATTGATTAGATAAATTTTGTATTTCCAAGCTGATGCAAATAACAAATGCCTACATTAATAACAACAACAAAAGTTAATTACCTGTAAAATACTACAGCATTGGAATCATCCTAAATCCTTTTTGGTGTTAATAATAATTTAGTATTAAATTATGAAAAAAAATAAGTTTTACTGAATGTACTGTTATTTTGAGGCATTAGACATTTCAATTTCCTTTTACAATATTAGAAAAAATATTTTGTTAAAATCATCTTATTTTATTTTCTTTCAATGAGATAATTTATTAGCATGTTTTGAAAATCCCGTAGATATATATTTAAAATGAAATATATATTTAACATTATTTCTTGATTAGCAAGTTAGCTAAATGTGACTGACTGACTGCTTACTTGAAGGACTATGCAAGTGTTTCATCATCAAACACTTAATTATGAAAAAGATAGATCAACCTGGACGTGCATTCGTTAATATTTTCATTGATGACTTGAATTGAAAAGAAGAAGGAATGTTTAGGAGATCTGCAAATAATACAGGATAGAATAAAGCCTAGAAAACAGAAATAGAATTCAAAATGGTATAAGTAGACGACAGAAGTGGATTGTAAATGACAGAATGAAAGTGGCAGAATGTAATGAAAGTGGGGGTGGGGGTTTTCTTCACTTAGGAAAAAGATTCCAAATCCTACTATAAGATGTGCATCTTGTCTGGCATGAAATGGTATTGAAGAAAGGGATTGTGGATTTGGAATTGATTACTAAGTGAATATGAGTATTGTGATGTGCTGCTAATAAAGCAAAATTAAATTTAACACTGTACCAAGTGGTATATGATCTAAATCACAGAGATTAATACTTTTACTCTGTTTGCATTGGTCAGTTTGTTTTTAGTGGGGAATAAATTTGCAGAAACACACTGTAAGCTTAAGAAACTGTGATGAAGATACATTTGATGAGATCAGCTCTAAGCACAGGGCATTTTCTCCTACTCTTTCCCTATAGCTATTGGTGTCTGTATAGGAAAAAATAGTTACACTGAGCCAAAAGCAAATATACAAAATTATGATTACTGTGGTCTGCAAGAAAAGCTACCAACAAAGCTAGCCCACTATTATTTTGTGACAATGACACTCCAGATTTCAGGCAAGCACACAGGTTCAAATTTATATGTGAAACCTATTACTGAACATATAGTGATTATTTGATAAATTTATATGTAGATATTAAGTTCATCAATTCACATGTCTTTTCTTAAATATCTGTACAATTAATCATCTAATGATGCAACAATGGAATAAACTTTTAGAGGGAAAAAGCAGCTAGAAAGAATGAATCCTGATGCTCATTATAAACTAACATAGAAATTTCAGTTTAGCCTTTCTCTCATTTTAACATCTGGCCTTTAATTTTAAATTGACTCAGTGTTATGCATAGAGTAGTTATTATATTTTGTCAAAATCAGACTATGGTATCTTTAAATTAGTTGTTCAGAATGGTGACCTTCCTGAAAATGAAAGAAAGGTGTAGAAAAGAAAGAAATGAAAAAAAGATCTGTCAAAAGATACTCGGAAGTACATTCTCTAATGAAATGCACTCTCAATTATGGATGTATACTGTTTTTCTTTTCTTTTTTGTTTGTTGATCTGGTGGAGTTTTAATTATACCCCAGGAGAGCTACTGTATAGATCTACTTTACATATATTTCAAATGTGTAACAATGAAGGGTTAAAACAGCATTTTCTTCAAATGTCTTATTTTCCTTCTAATTTTATGCCAGTCCTTGCTATTTATTGCCAAAAAACTTATCTGTCTGTTCATCCATGCTTATTATAAAGAAAAGATTAGAAAGGGTCTTCAAAGAAAAAGGTATGAAAGAAAAACAGTAAAAAAGTGTAAGCATATAATGAGGGTGTATGGTGGGCATGTGTGATGAGACATGAACTATGGGAAAAGAATATGTCATTCATATTATTCTACAAATTGAAAGCATATGAATACTTAATTGTGAGAGAGTTTAGGCAAGTGAAACAGTCCCAAAGTAAATGCAACACAATTATAGGTGATGTAGTATAATTGTACTCTTCATGTCAAAGTAAATTTCATAGTTCATCTTAATCACAAAAATTCTTCCCAACAAATACACTTACAGGTTTTTTTGTTTTTGACAGATATTTTTACTTCATTTAATGCCTTAACATAGTTAATTTAAAAAACAAAAATACAATTCATAATTCTCTAATGCTTAAGAATTTTAGCTTTTTCTCAATCTTGAAGCCAGTTTTGTTCATCAGTTCATTTTAATCTTGTATTTGCACATTTTTACTCATATTTTTGCCTTCTGTTTAATCTTAAAGCCTGCCAGTACAGAAAATACTTTTAATTTTCACACTAATAATTTGATCATCATTAAAGAATCTTTCAACACCATACCAAATCATTTGCAGAGGTTCTCAACTTGTCTTTTTTTTTAACATCCACCATCCTCTCATTTTGCCTTATATCTCTAGTCAAAACTTAAAGAATCAAAGTAGACAAAAGGGAGGAGAGATCACAGACAATCTTATCCTGGTCTGTTTTTGGCTCACAATTTTTTGTTAAATGTCCATTAACAATGATTTGTGCTTTCTGTAAGGTATAAATTGATTTCACCCAGAATTTATAAAAATCTTCCCAAAGTTCATATCTTCTAAAACTTTCAACAGAAAATAAATTTAAATGGTCAAAGCCTTTTTCTGCATTAAAAAAAAATGCTGCTTGCTTTTCATTATTCTGTTCTAAATATTATATAATATCCAATACTATTCTGATGTGATTTTTTTGTCCGTTATCTTCATTTTAAACATAAAATCCTAAAAATATGCTTTGGACTTCATGTAATTCTACTTCCAGCCCAAAGAATTTGCCATATTCCTCAACCAAATCAAGATTAGCATACAAGATTTGCTTTGAAGCGGAATTAAGATATTACACAATTCCATTTTCTGGTTTTTATGGAACTAAATTCTTGTCCTAAATTCTAACAAGTAAAATATTTTATGCCCTTTTTTCTCATATAAGCCATTTGTAAACAAATTAGGTTTTATTTTAATTATTTTACATAATGTAACATTTTCTTTCTTTTTTTGAGGAGTATTTGTTGCCACTAGATATGGCAGTAATTTAGAAAAGTAAATGCCTGTAGCACCAAATTCAGGTTCATCTTTTGCAACAATTGTGGTTTTAAGGCAATCTTCTCTATAGTTTTCATTTGGATTTCTTCCAAATATCCTTTCAATTGTTATAAACATCCCTCAGCATTTTGAATAGAATTCAGAATAAATATATTCTTTTGAAAAGTGAAGATTTAAAGAAGATTAAATCTTCTTTTTTAATATCTCAGTTTTTTAAAAAAGATCCGGGTTGGTTTACAGTGTCAATTTGGTGTAAAGATTAAACACCAAGCTAAAAACCAGGAGAATGTGAGTTTTAGTCCTGCCATAGGCATAAAAGCTGGCTGAGTGACTTTGGGCCACAAAGATAAAAATGCATACATTGTCAAAGGAAAAAACACACACAGAAGTGTATTTTAAAAGAAATTAAAAATACAACAATGGAAAAAAGAATAAAAAGCATAAAGCAACATTTTAACAGTAAATTGTTACAATTCTACATATCTTATCTCATGCAGTTATATATACATAACTAATATATTTTAACCTACTGTATTTTGTATAAATTGTCCCATTTCATAATATTTGTCTATATAAAGTCTACATCTATAAGTAACCTATTCATAGTGCAATACGTGAGAATAGATAAAATGGTAATATATGTCTAGATTCAGGAACCTGAATATTTCTTCATTAACAGGTAATTGCATTTTCTATAAAATATTATTCTGTAATTTAAGAACATCATAAACATTTTCTGAACAAATAATTTATTGACAAATTTGTTCTTGCTGTAGTCCTTCTACAATATTTAGGAAATCAGTAAATTAAGTTTATTAAGAATATTGCATTCTTAACAAATAGACAATAAAAGCAGTTTATTGCTTAAGTTTTATATCACACAAAATCTGTAAAAGATACTCTATAAAAATAAGAATGAACATAGCAGCAATACTATGGAAAATATCTATTATATTTCTATTATATTTCAGTGGGCAGTCATAGGAGAAACTAGATTTTGTATGACTGTATTCCAATGCAGCACATTGCAGGTAATTTTAATGGAGTTCTTAATAACCTGGCATGAGTCCCAGTCAGATGTAGCACATTTAAACCCCTGTTCTTATAGCTATGTCGGAACTGTTGACACTGCATGTCAGTAATGGAAAATTGCCACTGCACCAAACAAACATCTTCATTATATGGAATCACATTGTTAATCTATAGCCAAACACAACTTGAAGCAGAAAAAGAGTTTAGATTGCACCCATCTGTATACTATCATTCCAGGTGGCAGGTCGTTCTTCAGAATTAGAGATTGAATCAGTCTTTTCATCATCATGAAGGCCTTCTCCACAACGAGTGCCTGTCAATCCAATATTTTACTTTCAGCCCTGAGAAGATTGCACAGAATTGTAATGAAATTTAGTTGTTACATCTGTACCAAAGGGATCTGTCTCACAGAAAACAAAGAGGAATGAGAGAATATATGGGTTTAAGCCTATAGTGAAATGGTTTTTAGGTGAAGTGAAGGTTAGCATCCTGACCTGTTCAGAAAGCAGGTCAAAGTATTTAGTTGTTTAATTCAAATTTGGACCAATATTCTTACTAGCATCAAAAAAGAATAAAAAGAGAATAGGGAAAAAAAAACCTCCCCTTTATTTCAGTATCCATTTGAAGGCAATTTTCCTGTTAATTTTAAATACAGCCTTTTTACATAGCTATTTTCTTTCAATTGTAATCTAATTTTGGATACAGGATACAATGTGGAAAAAATAAACATAGTTCTCCTATTTTTAGCTACTTTTTCTGGGTCAACAGATAACATTTAAGAATCTCTCCAGGACTTCCATTTTCTTGAGAACCAACAGAGTGCATATAATTCTGTAATTCTTATGTGTGAAAAATGATGGACTGCAACTTGTATATTGATCTATTCAGAACTGTTGACATACTCTACAATATGCTCTTCCAGTAACCCTTGTATTCAGTTCACACTGAATTCTATACTTTTCTTGCTATTCATTACATTCCTTCATTCTTCTTTCTTTGCTATATCTATATTGTACATATTTAAATATGACATCTTTGTAAAATAGCTTATAACTTTCCAAATAAAAACTAAGACAAATTCAATCTAGTGTAACATGTTTAATTTACTACAGCAATTGTCTTTGACAAATTAAGTATAATTCTGATTTCTAAAATTTATATCAAATATGCATACCATCATCTAACTATCAGATTGACTTCAGGGCAGTTTACAACTAAAACCATAAAAAAACATAAAAATACAACACATCAGTAAAATGGGAGCCAGTGAAAGAGATTAAATAAGTTAAAAATTAAAAAGGTGGTGGGTACACTTTCAGGATCAACCAAGCCCAGCATTGCATGCCACTCTGTGAGTCCCATAGGAAGAATTAGCAGGTGTTAGCAGAGCCAGGTCTTCTGAAAGGCCATCAGAGTGACAGCCAGGGAGAGAGCAATAGCAGAGAAGGTTCTCTTCCTGGATACCACCTGTTAGTTCATTTTTAACTGATGTAGTCTGTAACATGCTTTCTCTGCCTGACAAGGTGGATGGGTTGGTATGAATGGGGTAAGATGGTTCCTCAGGTGACATCACCCCATGCCATGTAAGCTTTAAATATAATAATAAACACATCAATTTAAGCCAGAACCAAATAGACACCCAGTGCAGTTCATTACATGTGCCATCTTTGGAGTACCTAAAAATGCTTGTTCTGCACAAGCTGTAACTTCCATATACTCTTCAATGGTCTCCACATGTAGAGTACGCTGCAGTAGTCCACATAGGAGATTACAAGGACATGAGTGACCAAAACAAGGGCTCCTGGTCAACGAAGGAGCATATCTAGCACAAAATACAAAGTTGAATAAAGACTCTCCTAGCCACAACCCTGAGCACGAATACTGAGTACTGAGTCTAAGAAGAGTGCCCAGGTTACATAACAGTTCTGTCTGGGAAAGTGCAAGCCCATCTAAAAACAAAGATGATAAAGTCCCAGATAAAAAAATTCCACCCATCCACAGCCAGTCCCTCTTACCAGCTGAAGCCAGTTGTTCCCTATCCAGATGCCCACAGTGTCTAGGCACCATGAAAGAACATTTACAGCATCAGTATAATACAACAGTACTGAGCCTTCCAGCTCTCCACAAAAAAGGGATCGTGTGGTGGCCTTTTCATTCCCCATCAGCATAAATTGGGAGTGACATCAGAGGAAGGAGGTGAACCAATCCAAAACTGTGCTCTTCACCCCCAACATCCTGAATCCTGCCAGTATACCATGTATCCCATGTATCAAAAATTGTCTAGAGGTCAAGAAGAGCAAGGATCCCAGTGCATAACCCTATTCTGTATCCACCAAAGATCTTCTAAAAGTGTGATCATTATTTATGATGCTTATAGATTTGCAGCTATTCAGATTTAAACAGAAAAGATGCTTTGGAGGGGAAGTAGTCATTATTTAAAGAATATGTCATTTTCCTGGGTTCATGCAACACTGTAAAGCTTCACAAACATATACAGTTCAGAAAAAGAGACAGCTCCTTAATTCAAATGCATATTTTCATGTTGCTACCATGAGAATTTAAGAAAAATCCCAGGTTCTTTCAAGATTTGTAATATGTGCAATTATGCCTAATCCTCTTCAAAGCATCTTTTCTTCTTTGAATCCAAATAATTTCTCATTATTAATGATATTGAAAGAGAGACAGAACACAAATAGTTTATTTATTAGAAAAGCTATATTCTGTTCTTCTCATAGAATTCATTTGATAGACAGTACTGTATGCTCCAAACATGAATTAGTAAACGATAACATGTTAAAAATAAGTGAAGTTTAGCTTCTGGTGACTTCATGGATATTTCTAAGTCATATTCTTTGCTACAACATTGAAGTATCTCTGTCATTACTTTAACCCTAATATCTATAATAAATCTCAGCCAATTGTTTTACTTGTCTAATATATAGCTGCATTTCCTGAAAGTTTCCCACATTAATACTAGCCAGAGCCAACATTGCTTAACTTCATATACTCTGCTACAGTTTCCTTTCATTAGCAAATGAACACTTTCTTCATCAAATGATGGATCATTTAAATACATAGCATCCACTTATTGATGCAACACAGAGCTGATCCCCAGACAGTATGTCCCAGATTAGTTAAATATATTCAAACACTTCAAACAAGAAAATCAGGTCACAGGCCAACAAGTGAACAAGTAGCTGATTCAAAAATGCCTGCATGCCTATTAAAATTGAATAAGGTACTGAGGGGTAAATGAGGATGTCATCACTTAGTTTCTCTTTTATCTTATTTCACACTATTAAGAACACATGACACAATGACCTTCTGATGCGTGTTTATTCCTACATGTTATAATAGCCAATTTTTGTAAGGGGGGAGATAGATATACCCTGTGCAATGATATCACATTATTTCATGATGTAAGAGCCCTATTTAAAAATCTTCTAATCTAGCATCTGCTCCAAGAATAGCATGTTATTTTTTATTTGTTTTTTAGATTGTATTATTTTTCTGGTTAAGAATTGGGCATAAGCGAATAGCTTTTTATATCTTCAGAGAATTTGTCATCAAACATGAAAGTTCCATGTAATTATAAACAACGGTAGACATTTATTTTTCTTTAACTTTTTTTTTAGGTCTGGTTCAAACAATCAAGCAAAGTTTCTCAGCTGACATTAGTTATTGTTTTGGAACTTAAACTGCTTCCTCTGACTTCAAATACTAGGATTTTAGCTACATCCTCAAAGATACTTCCTTCATTCAATGAAGGATGGGATGAAAGCTTAGATTTGTTATTATTAAAAAAAATGCAGCAGACAAAAAATCTGCAGTTCCAAGAATAAATATACATTTGTATCATCACTTGTGCAATATAAATGATTGATCAGTAAAGTAAAATAAAAATAAAAACCAAATCATTTGCAAGTATATTCATATTGGATCTTTCATGTGCTATATTTTAACATACCCACTATCAGGTTTCCATTATACCTATTAGATCATTCCTGAGTTGAAGAGTTCAATTTCATTATTTCTCATTCCTTCAATTTCAATTTCATTATTTCTCATTCCTTGTTAGTGCATGGATAATAAAGGTTATGAACTTTATGAGTCAATTTTCTCTTTTATTTTTATTTAGTATTCTAAAACAACACATTATAGCTTCCTCCTATTCCTTTAGGAAGAATAAGTCTTTTCTTCAGGGTTTTGTCATCCTCCTGAAAATTCAGTTTTATCTTCAAGTTCAATTAATCATGTATATTTTTATTAGATCTTATGAGATATAATTCATGCTGTGTCATCAGTTTATTAACTCAGACAATATTCCCAGAAATCAAAATTGTCTAATAAACTCCATTCATATTATTAAATATACAACTGCAGAATAAATCTTTGTTCATTACTAATTTTTTTCCATAGAATAAAGGAATGGATGAGAGAACCAAATAAATTCCTAAATTCTGGTTTTGCTTTCTAGATTTTATGATATTATAGTTTTACTTATACTAAGCTATACCATTAATGAAAAAGGTGAACATGTTAAATTTGGGTTATTGGTAAAAAATATTCTGCTTGATCAATTGGAAAATATATGAACAAAGACACTAAAGATTACATTAATTATTTTGGTGCTCATTGCAGGTTGCATATTTCAATAAATTAATTTATCAATTCAGCAATTGGTTCCTTAATCAAACTGTCCAGGCTTCTCTGACTGTGTCCTTGTAGGGCACCATTTCAATCCTTCTGACTTGTATTAACCATTTAATAAAAAACAATAGGTCTAAAAACTTCTTCTGTGTCACTGGAACCAGAAATTATCTCTGGTTATCTAGAAGTATTTCTTCCTTTGATTGCTCTTGCCATAGAAAGATGATCCCTCTATCAACTTCTGTGTGCAATCTCCATTTTTTATTTGATATAAATCCTTCTCATGAAGTGTAGCCTCTCATTGCTCCAGTTCACTAATGTTTTCTTCAAGTATAACAGTAGAAGTTGGTAGTTGCTGAAAATAAATGCCAGGTTGGTTTCAGGCAGGAAAACAAACAGGCCAAAAGCATTGCATATCATGACTACAGACTCTTGACCATTCATCTATATCTTAAAGTACCAATAGGAATGGAGTTTGCTTTTCATATTTGCATTTCATATTCCTAGTCAGCCAGGTGCATAGTGTTGATTTAGAACTGGATGTCACACTCACGTAATGTATCTGGACTTTTTCCCCCTTTGCTAAACCGGACGTGGGCATGGCCAGTGCATGATGCATCCAGCCCTCAGGCTGTGAGTTTGATAGTTCTGATTTAGAAGGAAAATGTGTTTGGATCTTTCCACTAACTTCTATTGGCAACTTGGTGTTTGATGCTCCAGGTCACATGCTTAGAAATAGACCTATATGTTAAGATATGAAACAAAGTAAATCTGAAAAACTTTATAAATACACTATCCTGATAGTTATCTTATCTTAGGTTAACTTTACACCATTTACACTCTTAGTTATCCTAAGAGTTAACTTTACACCATTATCTCTGATACGTCCTTTTTTTGGCTGGAATATGTAATAATATTAAGCCATTTCTGCAATATGCTGACAATACAGAAAAGCAGAGTACACAGACACCTGTGATTTCTACTACTGTATAAGTAAATGTCAGCCTTGTTACATGTATTTACTGATTTTCTTAATGAAAACGTCAGCATAACCCTGGCATTTTCCTCTTATCATTAAATTCTTGTACCCTCCTTTCATCTGCTATCTGACCTTTGCATGTACTTGGCAGTTTGCCAAGGGAGCTTTTCACATCTCTAATGCTATTCTGTAATGATGGTAGTTTGCTGTCAGATTCAGATCAGATGTCACAGAAATAGTTCAAGGATCATGCTTAGTAAAAATCTCTTATGCATGTGGATGGTAATGTTAAATTAAATGTAGAATTTATAAAGGAAAAAAAATCATTACAGATATCCACTGGAAAAAAAGTTAGATAGAAAGATAATGGAAAAGATGCATACATTAATTGGATACTAAGTGTTACTTCCAAAGTATGTTTAAAATATCAGTCTAAAATCCATTTCTTAAATAATATTCAAATGTAGAATCGACTTATATTCCACCCTCTGAAACTTTATTATCCTTAATATAAAGTTAGCCCCACCCCTGCTAATCTCTGGAAAATCTTTAAAACATGTTTTTTTTTCCCCCAACAACCTTAAGAATCTCATGGAGAACCTGACAGATTCTTCCTCAGCCTTCATTTTTATTTATATTAAATGTTTGTGATGGTTGTTGTATTGTTTTTATTTGTCTATTAGTTGTTTGCCATCTAGAATCATTTAATGAGATAGGTAACTATATACGTACGTTTGCTAAATCAATAAATAAGAATATATGTTTTTTCTTCTTCAGTGATGGAGCTATTGGATTTGAAAGATACATTATTAAGGTATTTCAAAAATCTGTTCTCTCTCAGTCTACAATGATAACCATTTTTCTGTTACTTTCATTTCCAAGAAGCCATATATTAGTAATTGTTTATAACTGGAAACATCTTGCAATTATCCCAATAATATTTTTATGAAAAAGAAGCTAAAACAGAAACGCGACATTTCAATTTCTTGAATAATTAGGTTAAAGTCTATTTTACTTTTAAAGAATCCAACTCTTTGGATTCGTAACTATCGGCTGGACTATTGGGGAAAATTCCATTAACACTCCACATTTGGTTATCTGAAGTAGGAATAAATAATGGTTATATTACAGAGTCATTTCCTTAGATACAGAATCTTCGCTATCTCTTTAGAGGCATCCACCCACATCATGTTTTCATTTGAACTAAATGCATTCAGGCTATACACACTCCGTGAATGTACTAGCTATGAAACAAATTGCAGTACATCAGCATCTCTGGTGCAGTTCTGCAAGTTTTAAAACTAATTGAATCAGCATACAAAACATGTTTTCCCTATGCAATAAATCTCATTATAAGCAACCTCTTTATGGCACACACCTCCCAATAATATGCAAATTTCAATTACTTATTTAGTCTGCCTTCTGTTTTTCTATGTGATTTCCATTTTGCATTGAAACTTTTAATAAACTTCAGATCTGCTTCTCAACTTGGTTATTAGCAATGACCTATGACAGTACAATAATGAAATGTTAAGGGTACTTAGACCGAGAATAAAATTGAAAAAGACTTAGTCTATATTTTCTAATGGAACTATCTAAAATGATTTTCATCCAACAAAAAAAAAAAACAGGAAAGAAAAGGCAGCAAACAACAAGGAATACACATTAAGACTAAATTCTCTAACTCGACTTTCACATTAATGGATTTTGATCTCTCTGTATCAACTAGAAAATGATCTTAAATTCATAGTGGAGAGTATTAAAGTTATTGATTCTGTATGACTGTAAAAAAGACAAAATACGCACAAGGTATCATTGAAGATAGGTGAATTAAAAAATAAAACTGTTAATATTTGAAGTAGACTCTACAGTTCCTGGTTATACACTTGAATAAAGATGTAAGATAGCTGGAAAAGTCAGAAGAGGACAACCAAACTCCTTAGAGACTTCTATATCTTCCTGTGATAAAAAATTAAAATGTTTCTGCTTCTTTAGTTTGGGAAAAAAATGTTATTGAGTGAGATATAATTGAAAGAAGTAAACTCATGCCTGGCATGGAAAAAATGAAAAAGGTTCCCTTTCCCTTTTAAAATATTAGGACTAAGGATTACATTAGTAAGCTGGTAGGAAGAAGACTGATTTAAAAATAACCAGTTCTTCAGGCAATGTGTAATTAACTAGTGGAATTCATTATCAGAAGATACAGTTGTGGTTATCAACTTATATGGTCTTGAAGTTTCAATGTGATGGTTAGGATGGATAATATGTCGCTAAATACTAATTGTAGGAAAGGGAAGATATTTTAGTTCGTGTGTATTACATCATAGAATTGTAAACGTTGTAAAAGAGTAGCATTACAGTTCACAGAATATAATCTTCTGCACTCCAAAATATGACAAAATCCTGAGGGAAGAATGGTCAAGATAAACTATTAAGGTCTCTTGTGGATCATTTAAAATAATAATGTTATCGTCACAAGGTACTTAGTTTGTGTCCCTTCCATACACTAGAACCAGATGCATCATAAAATACAGAAGGAGACTAACAGCTTGGCTGTATTTAATGTTGTTCATTGTCTAGAATAGATTTAATGCCTGTTGAAAATTTCTCATATCTGCCATTGAGAAGGACAGCAGCAATGAAATGAGTCACATTTGAAGGTAACATTAAATTAGATGAAATAGACAAGGAGGCATTTTGCAGATAATGCAGAATGAAACAATGAATTAAAGACTTTAAGTGTTACAAACTTTTGAATTTTCAGCTATTTAATCTGTAATCAAAATCTTTGACAAAGATTTTAAGAATCTAAACATTAAGAGGACTAGAAGTGAATGATTGTATCTATATCTAAATCGTTTCTTTATGTATATGTAAATATAGCAATAATTCTGCATAATGCAGATATAATAATTTAATACCATAATGTAATGTAACCTAATACTTTTTTTAAAAAAAGTGCAACTAGAACTTGAACATTAATCTTCAAATAATCTTTCATTGGATATATTTTCCAGAAATATGTAGTATATCTGAACCATGCTTACAATTTTAGTGATTCCATTGAAAGAATATCAAAAGAAGGAACTAAAAATATAAAAAAATGAACTTTGAAGAAATGCATGAGTTTATTTGTTAATAAACCCTATTAAAAATCACTATTCAGCATTTTAAAAGATCTTGAAAAACTTTGGTCAATCTGTTATCATTATTGGCTGCCTTATTTGAAATGATTCTTTAGAATCACCTGCTATGATATTATGTTAAAGGTAAAGGTTCTCCTTGAACATACATGCTAGTCATTTCTGGCTCTAGGGGGGCAGTGCTGATCTCTGTTACAAAGCCAAAGAGCCAGAACTGTCCAAAGACGTCTCTGTGGTCATGTGGTTTAGTCATGTGGTCATGACTAAATACCGAAGGCACACGGAATGCTGTTACCTTTCAATCAAAGTGGTCCCTATTTTTCTACTTGCATTTTTACATGCTTTCTAACTGCTAGATTAGCAGAACCTGGGACAAGTAACGGGAGCTCACTCCGTTATGCAGGCATTTGAACCACCGAACTGCTGACCTTTCTGATCAACAAGCTCAGTGTCTTAGTCACTGAGTTATCATGTTGCATTTATGATAATATGCTACTACTTTTTAAATATATACAATATATATATACAATATACTTGGATATATTTATACAATGAAATATATACTCATTTTAAAATACTATATAAGAGATAAGTAAATAAAGATCAGTAATAGACACCAAACACATCTAAAATATCATAATACTTTATCCTTAGAAATTTATATTATAATACAATATTAAATTTCTATTTTAGGAAGGAAAATTTATAACTGTTGAAATAACAGCTATTAATTCTGTGCTATTATAGAAGAGAGTGGTTGAACTTCACACCCTTTGGAGTGAAGTGCTAGTACCCTTGGTCCAAAAAGAATAGTGGAACAAAAATTATATTTGATTACATTTTAATTTAAATTAAAACAAATCAATTAAATGAACATGACTTGAATCCTTTTTCTATTACACTAATATTTGTAATATAGCAGCAATTTCTGCATTGACAGTTAAGGGGACTCTAGGAAGCTGGGAAGATCAAGTTTTGTTCCTCTAAACAAAATGAATGTTTTAACACAAATACAATATACCATCACGATTTCATAAAGAAGTTATGAAAAATCAGTATTTATAAGAATATTTGTCATTTTTTAAAAAAATCTATATTTTTTTCATCTACATATTATCTAAAGCCAGATCTTTGAATTTGAATAATGCAAAAAGTGCAGACATTTAAAAAAAATAATTTGATGAAATAAAGATTATTCTGGAAATACAGAAATAATTATAAGGTCACTGACAAAGAAGAAAACGTTCAAATTAGAAATGATAGACAGGAAAAGAATCTGAAAATTCATTTTATTTTATTCTATCCCAAGATAGAAATTGATGAGCATAAAATTAAAGTAACCTTGAGTTGTAAAATATTAAGGAGGCGGTGGTGCGGCCCCTCCTCAAGAAACCGTCCCTGGACCCAGCATTGTTATCTAATTATCGTCCTGTCTCCAACCTTCGTTTTGTCGCGAAGGTTGTTGAGAGTGTGATGGCACGTCAGCTCCCTCAGTACCTGGATGAAGCGAGTTATCTCGACCCCCTCCAATCGGGTTTCAGGCCCGGGCACAGCACGGAGACAGCTTTGGTCGCGTTGGTTGATGATCTCTGGAGGGCTCGGGACAGGGGTTGTTCCTCTGTCCTGGTCCTATTAGATCTCTCAGCGGCTTTTGATACTGTCGACCACAGTATCTTATTGCGGCGGTTGGAGGGGTTAGGAGTGGGGGGCACCGTGTTGCGGTGGTTCACCTCCTTCCTCTCCGACTGTTCGCAATTCGTGTTGACAGGGGGGCAGAGGTCGGCCCCGAGGCCCCTACTGTGTGGGGTGCCTCAGGGGTCGGTGCTCTCACCCCTGCTGTTCAACATTTATGTGAAGCTGCTGGGCGAGATCATCCGTGGCTTCGGGGTGGAGTTCCATCAGTACGCTGATGATACTCAGCTGTACATCTCCACCCTGGGCCACCCCAACGAAGCCGTCGAAGTGATGTCCCGGTGCCTGGAGGCCGTGCGGAGTTGGATGGGTCGTAACAGGCTTCGTCTCAACCCGACCAAAACCGAGTGGCTGTGGTTTCCTGCGCCCAGATACAGCCAGCTGGTTCCTTCGCTGGCCGTGGGGGGAGAGGTTTTGACCCCCATGGAAAGGGCGCGCAATCTGGGCGTCCTCCTGGATGTACGGCTGTCTTTAGAAGAGCACATTGTCTTTAGAAGAGCACATTGCAGCCGTCGCCAGGGGGGCTTTTTATCAGATTCATCTGATTCACCAGTTGCGGCCCTTTCTGGATCTGGGCGCACTTCGCACAGTCACGTCCGCCCTCGTTATCTCCCACCTGGATTATTGCAATGCTCTCTACATGGGGCTCCCCTTGAAGAGTCTCCGGAGGTTACAGTTGGTCCAGAATGCAGCCGCGCGGGTGATTGTGGGTGCCCCTCGGAGCTCCCACGTTACACCGCTTCTCCGCAGGCTGCACTGGCTTCCTGTGGCCTACCGGATTCGATTCAAGGTGGTACTGATGGTATTTAAAGTGCTCCATGGCTCGAGACCTGGGTACTTACGGGACCGCCTACTGCCATCGTCAACCTCCCGCCTCCCAGTACGTTCCCACAGGGTTGCCCTACTTGGGGTACCGCCGCCTGGCCATTGTAGGCTGACGGCCCCGAGAGTTCGGGCTTTCTCTGTGGGAGCTCCCTCCCTATGGAATGATCTCCCCCTGGAGATACGGGCTATGACGGATATTCTGACCTTCCGGCGCGCAGTGAAAACCCTATTTTTTAAACAGGCTGGCCTGGCCCGGTAACTGTGTTTTGGTTTTATTTCAATTTTAATTGAGGTTTTATTAGCTTTTAACTTTTAATTGAATCCTTTGGATAGACACAGCCGGATCAAATTGTTTAATCTATTTTTAATTGTATTTATTGTATATTTATTGTTATGTTTTTAGTAGGCTGTACACCGCCCCGAGTCCCTTTTTGGGAGAGGGAGCAGTATAAAAGTTTAATAAATAAATAAATAAATAAATTTTTCTGTATTATTAATAGGGAAATGCAAACAACATAGGTTTAAAAGTCTTAACAATCAGTGCTATGTCTAGATAGGCGTATGTTCTTAGTAGAAAAGAGTCCATCTTTAAAACATACTATTTTCTAAAACATAATAATTTTTTTAGATAAATTAATAATGTAGTTCATTCCTTTCCGATTTTATCCATCAATATCCATTCACACACTGGGGGGAAAAAACTTTTTCCCAAAATTTTAGATTTTGAATAATATATTTCAATATATTTCAAATATATATTAAGGTTTAATAATACATAGTAACATTACATAATAGTAAATTAGACTTTCAGAATTTTTTCATGAAGTCATTGTAGCCATAATAGTAAAAGGAATTTCTATGAGGCCACTTAGATCTTCCATGCAAACTTTTATTAAAATACAAATAAAGAAGAATATTTTCAACTCTCAAACTGGTATTGTAAGTCGGGTTTTTTCATTTCTTTGAAGATGTTCTCATACAACATACAATTGCTGTTTATTAAAAGATTCCCTTCAAACATACGCCTATCTAGACATAGCACTGATTGTTAAGAAGTATGGGGAAAGTGGAGCTTCTGTAATTAGGGAAGAAAATGGAAGCACAGTCTAAAACTCTTTAAGAAAACATTATTACAAAGCTGTTGGACAATATTTCTTGAAAATCACAGGAGGGAGGCTTTCCTTCTGGATCTAAAAATAGGGTCGTGGCATACATTTGAATGTTTATCATGGTGCTCTTAGTGAGAAACGCATTATGAAATGGCCATGCAGAGTAGGATAGGCCACCAAGGAGCAAGGAACTGGTGGTTGAATATTCATGAACTGCAGTCTGACTGAAATTGGAAATTGCTCAGCTGCCTGAGTAGCTCTTACAGGGGCATTTGTGTGTTTCTTCCCTGTGGATTTGCTCATTGTTCTATCATTAAGTCCCTTTAAATAGAAAAGGTCCATGGAGAGAGAATTCTTGATAAACTAATTGAGCAAGCCAAACAGAATCCAAGACAAGAGCAGCCAATACAATTAGCTCCTCAAAGAAACTATGCACTTAAGTTCTAGGGTCCGCTTGAGAGAGGTTGCAGTTTTAAGTAGATCAGAACAGAGTTTATTTATTATCTTTTGGATTGCACTGCAAAGTTCTTCAAAGTTTTATGATCAAGGTTTTGGTAAAAACATGAAAATTACAAGAGGAAATGTGAACAAAAATGCATGTTTAGATGAAAATGGTAACAGTTTAAATCAATTTATATATAATTAGTGATTATTTGTAGTGTGTGAAAATACATTTGCATTTAAAAGGCTCATTTTGAATAGCAGGCAACAGTATGAATACATAATTGTGCCTCTTAAAACTCCCAGGTTTCTTTTTCTGGCATTGTTTTTTAATTAAGAAAGTTTAATAGAATATAAGAATGCTACAAAGACAATTGTAACTCTCTAGCATTATAATTATTTCTAATAATTGGCATTCTTCAAAATTAAAAATAATATGTGACTGTTTTGTCACATATGCCTAAACTAGGCTCACATATGCAGAAAACTGAGAAAAATAAGGAAGGATCTTTCCAAGAAACAGTGGAAAAAGAAAGACTTTTGAAATAGAGCCCTATACTGCTGGGAATCCACAGATGCATCATCTATTGACATTGTATCATTTAAATGCATAGTGGGCATTTTTAAAAAGTAGACCTAAGTTGTCTTAGTCTCCACCACTGAATGTTAAACTGGATTATAGTCAGGTTCTATTCTAGACAGCAATCACTCACAGCAACCCAATGAAATAAGTGACTGGCCCCAACCATCCAGCTGGCTTTCATGCCTAAGGGAGGTCTAAAACTTACAGTCCCCTAGTTTCTAGGACAGCAACTTAAACACCATACCAAACTGTTCTTGTAGTGCCTACCATCTATTGTTTCTTTTATTTTTCTTATATATACTCATTTCTTGTATTCTTAATTATGCTTATCCTTATACCTATTATCTTGTAAGTGATTGATAAATCAAATAAATAAATAAATAGACCAGGTCTGTCAAACTCACTGCTCACAGACTGGATACATCACATGTTGGCCATGCCCAGTTTAGTGAAGGGGGAAAAGGTCCCGGTATATCATGTGACACCATTGTGATGATGTGAGTTTGACAGCCCTGTTGTAGACCAAATTACAATAGACCAACCAGTATGACAAGGCCATAGGTGGCCAAGATCCTGATTCCTGAGTGGCTATAAAGAGCATAACAAAAATAATCGTAGGAATGACATCATGGCCATGGCTTTCATGTACTATTCAATATTAGCTATAGTCCAGGAGACTTTATAGTCAGTTTCTTCATTTTAGAATTCAGTTTAATCCTGCTTTTCACTGCTAAACTTTATGTCCGAATCTCTATTCAATCTCCTACCCATCCCTCTGAGATACATTTATATAAGGGGGTATAACTAGTATAATCTTGATGTCTCAACCTGTGCCAGAAGATAGTCTCTTTCTGTAGCTCATAGATATAAAACACAAGGGAAGCAAACCCTGTATTATCCCATAATGGAGTTCCTAAAACAACTAAGACAAATTAGGTCTACCATTGGCACAAAGTGAGGTATCATAATTTACACCCTTACTCCCAAGTGGCCTATGTTGCTGCAGCTGCTCATGTGTGCAGGGCAAAGGCTCCTTCATCGCTACTGCCAGCCTCCACAATCTCCAAAGGCAGCATTCCACTCCTTGATGGCCCTGGCTCCATCCCTGCATCACATGCAGGCCCCTCATCTGAGTCTTCATGCTCTGAGTCCTTAGCCATCTGCACCAGCTGCCGGCAAACCACAACAAACTCTGTAAAGGATCTTGGAGTACTCATCTCAAATGACCTAAGTGCTAGAGCCCACTGTAACTACATAGCCAAAAAGGCGCTAAGAGTTGTTAACCTAATCTTACGTAGCTTTTTCTCTGGTAATATTACACTAATAACTAGAGCATACAAAACATTTGCTAGACCAATATTCGAATACAGCTCATCAGTCTGGAACCCACATTACGTATGTGATATTAACACAGTTGAGAAAGTCCAGAAATATTTTACAAGAAAAGTTCTTCACTTATGCCACCAGACTCGAAATTCTAGACCTAGAAAACCTTGAACTATGCCGCCTTCGGTCCGATCTAAGTATAGTATATAAAATCATACATTGCAATGTCCTACCTGTCAATGAATACTTCAGCTTCAACCATAACAACACAAGAGCAAACAATAGATACAAATTCAAGGTTAATCGCACCAAACCTGATTGCAGGAAATACGACTTCAGCAACAGAGTGGTCAATGTCTGGAATACTCTACCTGACTCTGTGGTTTCTTTCCCAAACCCCAAAAACTTTAACCTTAGACTATCTACTATTGACCTCACCCTTTTCCTAAGAGGTCTGTAGGGGGCGTGCATAAGCGCACCAATGTGCCTACCGTCCCTGTCCTATTGTTTATTTTATATTTTATTTTTCTTATATGTATCCATGTATTCATAACTATGTTATACTTATACCTATTATTTTGTAAGCAATTGACAAATAAAATAAAAATTATAAAATAAAAGCCCTTTGGAATGGGATGCCCCCCGGGGCTACGAACGACCACTGACCTGAGGGCGTTCAGACGTGACCTGAAGACCTGGCTCTTTGAACAGGCCGGCCTGAGCTGACTCAAATGGGATTTTTAAATGGGATTTTAGATTAGTTGGGGTGGGATACAAAAGTTTTAATTTATTTTAATCGGGGGTTTTAGATTTTTATTGGGGCAGCCTATAATTTAATTCTTTTTTAACTATATTTATCTCTGTTTATATGCATTTTAGTTGGCTGTTCACCACCCTGAGTCCTTCGGGAGAAGGGCGGTATATAAAATTTATGAAATAAATAAATAAATAAATAAACATTTATAAAGTGGCATTAATACCTCACATGATCTTGATTGTATCTGTCTGTTAATGCAATTTAGGATTGCATTTACTTTTTTGGCTGCTGCTGCACACTGCTGGCTCATATTTAGCTGGTTGTCCACTAAGACTCCAAGATTCCTCTCACAGTTACTGCTATTGAGCCTGGTTTCACCCAGTCTGTATGTGTACTTTTGGTTTTTCTTGCCTAAGTGTAGGACTTTACTTTTCTCTACATTGAATTTCATTTTGTTAGATACAGCCCAGTGTTCTGGGCCTATCTGGATCTTGAGCCTATCTTCTTGGGTGTTAGCTATTCCTGCCAGCTTAGTATCATCTGCAAATTTGGTAAGTTCCCCTTCTATTCCCACATCTAAGTCGTTAATGAAGATATTGAAGAGTACTGAGCCTAAGATGGAACCTTGTGGCACCCCACTTTTTACTTCCCTCCATGTAGACTTAGACCCATTAAGGACTACTCATTGAGTATGGTTTGTCAGCCAGTTGCAAATCTATCTAATGGTGGTGCTATCTATTCCACTTTTTTCTAGTTTACTAAGAAGTAGGTTCTGATCTACTTTGTCGAATGCCTTGCTGAAATCTAAATATATTATGTCCACAATATTTTGCTGCTCTACTAGGTCATTTAGTCCAAAACTCCGCCCAAACAGAAGACCCTACACCATTTCTGACAAATTGCAGTCCAATCTCTTCTTGAAAGTCTCAAGTGATTGCGCTCCCACAACTTCCGAGGGCAAGCTGTTCCATTGGTTGATTGTTCTCACTGTCAGAAATTCTCACTACTAATTCTCCTTATTTCCAGGTTAAATCTCTCCTTTATGTCCACAGCATTTTGCTGGTCTACTAATTTAGTCATTGTGTTGAAAAATGAAATACGATTGGTTTGGCATGATCTGTTTTTAACAAACCTGTGCTGATTGCTAGTTATTACTTTACTTGTTTCTAGATGTTGGCAGATCTGTTTTTTATTATCTTTTCCAGTATCTTCCTGGGTATTGATGTTAGGCTGATTGGTCTATAGTTCCGTAGGTCTGTTTTTTTTTTTCCTTTTTTGAAGATGGGAACCACATCAGCTCTTTTCTAATCCTCTGGTAGTTCCTTGGTTCTCCAGGATTTTTGAAAGATGTGGTGCAGTGGTTCTGAGATGACCTCTTCCAGCTCCTTTAAAACTCTGGGGTGTAATCCATCAGGCCCCAGTGATTTGTGTTCATCAAAATCAGACAGGTGTTCTCTTACTATGTTTTTGCTTATTTTAACTTTTATTTCTGTCTGTCTTTTACAGTTATGTTTTTGGTGGGTTGAAAAGATTATTTTTGTGTGAACACTGATGCAAAGAGTGAGTTAAGCAGTTCTGCTTTCTTTCTGTTGCCTGTTATTTCCTTGCTGTCTTCTCTCTTTAGTGGACTGACTGTTTCCTTAATTTTTTCTTATTATTTATATGTTGGAAGGAACTTTTTTTATTATTTTTGACTTTCGTTGCAAATCTTTGTTCGCTCTGAGCCTTTGCTTTCCTGACTTTGTCTTTGCAGATTTTGGCTATCTGCTGATATTCTGCCTTAGTTGTATGTCTCTCTTTCCATTTTTTCTACTTGTCCTTTTTTTCTTTCAATTTACCATTAAGAAAGAAAGAAAGAAAGAAAGAAAGAAAGAAAGAAAGAAAGAAAGAAAGAAAGAAAGAAAGAAAGAAAGAAAGAAAGAAAGAAAGAAAGAAAGTGCAGCTATGTTGGTTTCTTTTTGGATTTCTTGTTTTTCTTTCTCAGTGGTATTGTGCTGGTCTGGGCTTCTATGATCGTACTTTTGAGAGTTTCCCAAGATTCTTGAGTTGTTTTCCCCTTTAGAATTTTCATCCATGGAATCTTTCCCAAATCTTTCTGAGTTTATTAAAATCAGCTCTTTTAAAATCTAAGACTCTGATGTCATTATGTTCTTTTGCTTGTGTTTGTGTTATGTTGAATTCTAGTATGACATGATCACTCTCATCCAAGGTTCCTGCAGTTTCCCTCTATCACTTCTTTTCTGTTTGTAAGAATTAAGTCCTGTATGGCTGTTCCCTCTAGTTCCATCCTCTACCTTTTGGACAACAAAGTTGTCAGCTAGGTTGGTTAGAAACCGATTTGATTTCTCATTGCAAGTATTGCAAGTAGTGTCCTCCTTTACCAATGGTCACAGTCCATCTAAAATAGTACTATGGTTAATGGAACTAAAGGCCTCTGAAATCTCAATTATGGAAAGCAGAATCACATTTCCCTTATTTTGATCCCACAAAAGTCATTGATACAGATAGCCAATGTGGTTTTTGCCTATATCTAGGCCTGAATCCTGTCTCTAAAGAATTCAGATAATCTGTTTTAACCCATTTTTTAAATATAATTGTAAACCAACCACTTTTTCAACTCCTCTTACCTCTTTAGTCTTTCTATCTCTCCTTTTTTCAGATTGGAGATCGGTTGATAATTGTTTAGAATAATGAGACAGGAGCTAACTTTTTAAGGAGTCACAAGAATACCTGTTTCAAGACAGAAGTTATACTTCCTCCACTGAGATTGAAGATTAATGAGATTTGTTCTTATGTACTGCATCCTGCTAAAACCATCAATGAAACAACCATGCACATGTAGCACTTTGGATAGTAATCTTTTCTTGGAGATGCTGGCACATTTATGTTTGTGGCTGAGATTGTATAAATCAATGAGCACTAAACCTAAAATTACATATGTATCTAAATTATCCTCAGATCACGAAGGTCTTAAGTGTTCTCAGACATGAAATAATTTTGATATGTGGCTCATTCTTTATGGGAAGGTTTATAATGTATTTCTGTATGCTTCACATTTTAAATCATTGTTTGTTTCAATCATAATTTCATCTTGGGGCTTTATTCATAAATAATGCTAAAACATATAATGGGTTAGTTTCAGGGGTGGGATTCAAATATCTTAACAACCAGTTCTTTGGATATGGACTAATTTGTGGGTGTGGCTTGGTGGTCATATGACTAGGTGGGCATAGCTTCCTTTCTGCAATCTGCTGTCTGAGTCTGTCACATAAAATTTGCTTGCAAGCAAACACAATTTTCTAGCAAGAAAACTCACAAAATTAACTCACAACACACCATGTATATAAATATTGATTTTTTAATTAAAAAAGAGCAACTTTTACCCAAAATCAGGCAAAGCAGGCAGGCAGATTGAGTTGCTTGCAGAATCACAGATTCACTCACAGATCTATCTTTCTGCAATCTTCTGCCTGAGTCTGCACTGAAAAATAGAAGCTTCAGTCCTATTCCTAAGGAAGGAGCTCTACTTTCATGCCACTTCTCCCTCCCCCAACCACCCCTGACTGGGCCTCAGGGAAGCCCACCCTTCTGGATGAAAGCAAAGCAGTACAACAGCTATTTAGATTAGCTAGAAAGCAATAATCTGATAATCAGATGATTTTCTGCTTTCTAGCTAATATAAATTGCACAACACAGCTGATAGTTGGAACAGCTGATCTTTTGGGGAAAAAGGAAAAATAACAACTTATCAAAAATTAGGTGAAGGCATAATACAGGCAAGTTGGATGGCACACATACTAGGTAAGGAATAACTGGGCAGGAAGGGGAAGGGTAGAGCCAGCCAGTGGCATGATTTGTCGGTTCTCCAAACTGTGCAGAATCATAACAACTGAACAGTTAGTTTGATGTGCAAATCAAACCCAACCAGTGTGTTTCTATTATTACTATTATTTTGTAAAAAAAAGATTAGATCTTTTTACTATATTCCCATAAACATCAGATATTTCCAGTTTTGCTTATTTCTTTTTCTGATATTTTCTTACCTTGTCCATGGTTATTCGACTTTATTTACATGGCATGACTACACATTCTTTTTACTTTTCACTGTGTTTCTTTCTCTTTGTCATTCTTGCTTACCAATTTCTAAATCATTTACCAGGAACCAGACCATATGCTATGTGTGAACATATGATCATCCAGTAGCATGAACTGGAATTTCAGATAGCAGTTCCACAATGCTATGTATTAGGACAGATGATTTTAATATATTTCATACAAAAAGGTGTTTGTATAACATTCAAAATATCAGTTGAAAATCATAATCTGATACTCAGTAAATTAATAGCACTGGAATTAATTAGTATAACCTAGTCAGTAAGTTAATATGAACTGCCTGCCCCATATCAATAATTTTGCCCTATTAACCATACAAAAGTTTTACCTACTATTAGAACAATGAAATGAGCAATACATAATCCTAAGTATAGATAATATTACAATTTACTAAAGCCATTTTATATGATATACTTATTATACATATTCAGGAAATCCAGAAAAAGCATACTATAATGGCAAAAAGAAGAGCCTTCTTCAAATGTTAATTATTGGCAATTAGCCTGCATCAATTAGTTATGAAACCATAATTTCCCTCTTCAGAAAAACAAAACAAATTATGGGTACTGATTAAAAAGAAGAAAAAATAAAGAATCTGTCAGCATTATCACATTATTTACATTGTTGTCTTTCTGTTATATCTTACTAGTTATTGACAGGCAGGCAGACAAGATAGAAATACGATAGACGATTGATAGATCGATAGATCGGTCACTTGGCAGTTTTAATAGATCATTTAGCAATTTTAATAGTTTTGATATTATATTCACTTTGTAATTTTATAATTTAATTTAATCAATCAATTATGAGCCCTGGTGATGCAGTGGTTAGAATGCAGTACTGCAGGTATTTCTACTGATCACTGACTGCCAGCAGTTTGGCAGTTTAGGTCTCACTAGCTCAAGGTTGACTCAGCCTTCCATCCTTCCAAGGTCAATAAAATGAGGATCCAGATTGTTTGGGGCAACATGCTGACTCTGTAAACTGCTTAGACAGGGCTGTAAAGTATATAAGTCTAAATGCTATTGCTATAAGTTTTCTGTATTTAGTTTTTTTAAAATATACCATTACTTGTATTTATATTTTTCTAGATTGAATCATTTTATTTATTTGTATAGATTATATAGAAAATGTCTTTGCATTTAAAACTGAATCCTATAACTCTTGGATATGCATCCAATCAACTCTAGCTGTATGGAAGCATGCTTTAGGGTTGATAAAATCAGCTGTAATTATGTCATTATGAGAAATGAGCCAAAGCCACAATATTTAATCACTACTATGCCTTCAAGTTGTTTAAACTATGGATAGGGAATTAATCAGAACTGAGACCAAGTGGAATATAGTCAAGATTTTCATCCCAAATCATAGTCCAAAGAAAAATTACCCCATAATATTATGCTGAAAGATTCTATTAATTTGATTTTCACCATCTTATATACATGAATAAGACACTATTCATTTCTTCCATATCATCAGTTCTATTAATAAAATATTATATGGTGACAGATTAACTACTGTTACCAAATACAATATAAGGAAAAACACAGTATCTCCTATGTTTACTATCTGTTTGATTTCATAGTGTTTCACTTCCAATGACAAATCAATATTTCCTGACAAATGAAATACTGGAGTAAAACTTAGTGTTGATGATACTGTGTATAAGTTTTGTTTTTCCCTATAAGCCAAATAATTAAGGCTTTTTTTAAAAAAAGAAAGAAAATGCATTCTAAATGTTCTATCTGTGACTAAAGCTTCTTTTTCAAGTACCCAAAGTTTTTTATTCCATGTAAAACAAGTTTCAATATTATTACAAGACTGGTTCTGATTTTAACTTCTTTGTTGAAAAGAGTGAGTGGAAATTTGGCATTGTCCCTGACTGTTTACATTAGCTGATCTGAATGTGTCCCATAGTATTTGCTTTCTATGGGATTTAATGAAGCACAAAAACCAAGGTTTGCAGATTGCACCCTAGAGAGAAAATTTATAACAAAAAATAGAATATGAATAAATATTCCAAGGTAAGAGCAAGATTCCCATATGTTACTCATATCATTTTTACTAATTTGATTCTATTTCCTTAAAAATATTTTAAAACAAATTATACATTTTAGATACAGTATAAGATGGAGTGTTAGCCATAATGTAACTATATATGTGTCATATAATTATAGCACATTTAGAAAGAATTAATAGGGAATTGGATTACTAACCTTTAGAGAGCTATCCTCCTATTGTGCAACTGAAATGCACTGAAAACTGAAATGTGCCATTTATGTTGTCTATGAAATGTAGGCATAACAATTTTATGTGCTACCTCATTGTTATTTTTCTTTTTAAAACTATGGTTATTTGTGTGCATATGTCCGAGTTTGCATCCAAGTTGAATATGGAATAGTAACTGAGTAAGACTGGTATTTCACTCCTCTCTCTCTCTCTTTCTCTCTCTCTCTATTTCAACATTAGCTATGTTGAAATATGTTTTCATAGGAAAGCAAAATAATGCTTCTGAAATCAATTGTTCACAGGATATGGATGAAGGTTTAGATTTAGATTCACAATTTAGGAATTTGTTTTATGTAGTAAAAAGGGGAAATGATGCTCTACACTGAAGTAAGAAAATAAGATGGAAATGTTTCCTTATGTAAATTTAATCTCTCTCTAAAACTTGGCTTGATATGAATATCTCCTTTTTTATTTCCTTTGTTATTACAGTGTAGTTTAAGATTCACCCCTGAAGTTCAGATCTATGAAGGTACCAGATGTGAAACAGTTACTAAGGATTAATATTATGGGTTCTTCATACCTGCCATCAAATATTATATCAGTTGGAATAGTATAAGTAGAGTGTTTTATTTGCTAACATCAATCTTGTTTAGTTTCTAGGCTTCTGAATAGCTTTTTGAAAGTACTCTTCTATCTTATCCCTAGTATCAAACTACCAACTTGCCTGGCATTCATGAAATATTAATTCCTTGTAAATCTAGAATACATTAAGTTTTTGCATATGCATAAGAAGCTGAACATTTATTTCTGATTATGGATGCTGAGAACAAATTGTTTTATGTTACTGAAACCTATCGCAGTTAACAAATCCACTTAGCCAGTTCCTATGCTAACTCCATGATGGTCAATTGTAATCTGCTGTGTTGCATTTTCCTGAAATCCAGCTGTGGTTTCCTTTTAGCAGTTTAAAAGGTTAAGAAAAGATAAGTTCAGCATAAGTTTAGGCAAAAGAAATATCTATATAGGTACATCTAAGATCTGATATATATAACACACTACTAAAGCTTTAAATGTTTACAAAGAAGCAAGTATTATTAATACTTTGGTATTTTTATTATGCATGTAATCCTTACTGTAACATAGAAATGATTCCTGAATTTGAGAGCCAATTATTACAGGAAGTCTCCTTTCAGCTAATTTTTGTTAGGCAAATCTACTAAGTGTTAAGGGCTTAATAGATTTCTAGCTAGAAGCCATAATTATATCAATTGTTTGTATATTTTTGCCACTTGCTTTCTTCCTTTTCCTGCCACCCACTGCTGACTAGAGCTCACAGTTTATTCAGTTTATCCCAGACCAGGAGTGTGTGTGTGTGTGTGTGTGTGTGTGTGAGAGAGAGAGAGAGAGAGAGAGAGAGGGGGACAAGGGAGAGAAAGAAAAAGAAAGATCAGCAAGAAAGAGAGAGAGAAACAAATGAAATAAAGAAAAAGAAATAGAAAGAGAGTGGTATATGTGTGTGTGAGAGAGAGAAGGGGGAGGACAAGAAAGAAAAAAAAAGGAAAGTAGGGGTCCTGGCAAAGTGTCAGAATAACAGAATAACACTTACAGAGACTTTGAGGAACCTATACCATTTCAGAGAAATGGCTGTCCAGTCTTTTCTGAAAAACTTCCAGTGATTGAGCACCCAGAACTTCTGGAGACAAGCAGGTCCACTGGTTAATTGTTCTCACTATCAGGAAGTTTTTCCTTAGTTTTAGATTGCTTCTCTTTTTGTTCAGTTTACAACCATTGCTTCTTGTTTGCATTCTGCTTCTTTGGAAGATATATTGTCCCCCCTTTTTTGTGGCAGCCCTTAAAACCTGTTGCCTATCACACTCTTGGGCAAAGCATGTGACCCATTTCCTTCTTTCAGTGGTCCATGAAAGTACATCCATAGTGTGCAGATAATACAGTCAAAAAAAGTGAACAACATTTTTACAGAACTATAGATACGTTGAAACTGGGTGTGACAAGGAATGGCTGGGGGGAAGGGGTAGGTGAGGCACCCCTTGATGTGAGTGACATTGAGTTGGCCATGCCCACCCAGTCACATGACCACAGAGACAAGCCCACCTAGTCACATGATCACCAAGCCATGCACACCAAATAAGCCACACCCACAGAACCAGTAGTAAAAATTTCACATTTTTTTCTGAATCTTTTCTAGTTCTGCATTCCTGAATGTTTTGTTTCTGGTAATAAATATCTATCAATCAGCTAATCATTTTTCAGTGATACTTGAGTCTGGATCAATTCCTTTTCACAGTTCAAACATTCACCGTAAGTAGCTCTGCTCCATTACTTCCAATTTATAATATTGTAGGAGGCCATAGTAACACAATTTTAACTACAGTATTTTTTGGTCATTCTGTTATCCTCCCAGGAAGCCTGTAAGGCTATGCTGCATAGTTTCTGAGTCCTATTGCCCACATGTCAATAGATGCCCAGGAACTCTAATATCTGAAATAAATCCTTGGTGATTCAGTCAATGACTGTTTTTCTCAACATAGTAAATGAGTTGATGGATTTATTTAGTTTGACTCTTCTAATGAGATCTTTTTGGCAAGGGTGACCTTATGGCAGAATACACTGTCAGCATAGCTCTCAACCTCATCAGAACACCACAAGTCCCTCACCCATGACATTATTATGATTATTATTATTTAAAAAACCTGAATTCAAGTAGTGTTTATTTAATATATTTTATCTATGTTACCATTTGGATCTTGATTTGTTCAACAAATCAGTCATGAGTGTAATCATACAGTAAAAGAGCTATTTTTACTGCATAGTCCTTAATGCATGGGTGCCATCCTTCAGCTGATTTACACTGGTATCTATTTTTTTTTGTACAGTTTGTACAGAACCACCTGAATAGCATGCCTTACCATACCCCCACCTCATCCCTCTCCTTCCAGTGACTCCTTGCCTCATGCATGCACAAGTGGCTAATTCATGGCTTGAACAGTTCTTCCTCAAGCCAAACTTCCACCTCATCTGGACACGATTATCCCCTCCTTTCTCACTCTGTCTCCCAATATCATAAGCTACCTCATCCGCTCCAAGGTGAGGATTCAATTGAATTACTCTAGATTGAATTCTTGGAAAGTCGTGAGGTCAGGAAGAGAAGAGGTGTGTTGGCAGTAGTGGTGACAGCGTGGTTTTAGGGAAGCAGTACAAGCAACCAGGTAGGTGACTGCAGCACTTTATTTATCTATGGCAGCATCTCCCCCCCCCCCCTACATCTGCCCTCTGTGACTGAGAGTCTGAATAGTCCATTCCATCTGAGGAGGGAAAGCAAATGGGCCATCTGAGGAGCTCAGCTCCAGCCACACAGCTTAAAAGAGAATAAACTGCACACTTGGGCTTCCTGCCTCCTTTCTTTTTCTCCCGCTTCTTCTGAGGTATGCAATTCTCCTGGGATTCTCTCCCCACAGTGGATGCTCACTCACACCCATTGCAACTCTTGAGGGGATCCACACTGCATATAACCTATTTTACTTGATCATGAGTGTTATTGTTACAACATTTATATTATCACTATAAATTTTGAGAATTTAAGAGAAACTGGATGAAATGCACCTGAAAGTTCAAGAAAGTTCAAGGCATCTCTTTCAAGTGTGATAGATGTTGTAAATTATTTTGCATTTCCACTAAGATATTCTACCTCTCCACTGCACTGTGCTGCACTGCTAAATTTGGGACTGGGAAATGCAGAAGGAAAAAACAGTCTTGAGAAAGGCTATGCTTGCTGAGAACCAAGAGACCATGCAGCCTGGATTCACCTCAGCTAACAGAATAAATCCATATAGCCATCATAAAAGGTACTCAAGTGTATTCTGTTCCATTTTACAGTTAAGTTGAGATGAGCATATATTTCCTTCTAGCTAGGAAAAAAATCCAGCTAGGTTGACTTAAAATTCTTTGCATTTTTTATATTATTAAAAAAACAATATCACCTTTCTATATACAACTGTGCCCATATGGCTATTAAATGTATAAAATACAGTGATGTCACCTGAAATTTTATAGGATTGATAAATTGCTGGTTAGGTCAAATGAATTAACATTTGAAGAGGACAGGAAGGCATATTTGGGATGGGAAGAACTGATTTGAGAACTTAGTAAGATAGTACAAGCTATTAAGGATATTTGATCATCCCATTTGTGTTTATTTTCCACACTAAAAGACATTCCTAGTGAATCTATAAATTATTTATTTATACATATCTACAATATTGAACTGCATGATTTCTGGTGACATCATGCCCCCATTTTATATCATACTTGCCCCATTATAGGACCATATGAAATAGCTCTTGTTTAGATCTAGAATTTTATTATGTTTGTTACATTTATGATCCTTCATTACCCTAAAAACCTATGTTGTTTTCCTTTGTAACTTGCTTTCGTCATAATACAATTACACACAACTAAATAATAAGCCACAAACATCTGCATCTGAGCTTATCTCCCAAGAAACAGCTTCTGTGCTTGTTCGTGGCTTTGTTTATTGACATTAAATCACACTAGATTGTCAAACCTTTTTTGGGAGGGACAGGTTCCGTGCCAAAAGAAAGAGAGATTTTAACCTCTGATGGAAATAACTGTCAGTGTTAATTATATGTTTGTAAGTTGATGCAGGAATTTTAAGAGTAGCAATATGGACAGTGCTTCCATTTCCATCATGTTAAATTTTATAATCACTACAATAAATATTATAAAGGGGAGGGAGAAAATATCATAAAGGGGAGGGGGAATCACAATCAATGTGCATGTTATTTCTATAATGTATTAATGACAAGGTTATTTCCAAACATTTCAAGTCATTCTGAAAGGCAATAGAAAAGATAAAACAACTGTTTAAAATATCTTTCAAAAACAAATCCACTGAAGTAGCTAAATACAGGGAAAACATCAAAATAAGAATTAATGATGTGCCACTATCTCCCATACACAGTTCTTTAGGAAAACCTGAATGCATTTTATCCGGATCATGGTAGCAATCACAAACAAGTAGATTAAACCTCTTATGCTAGCTAGTGAGTTTGGTTTGCTTCCATTATATTCATCTTAGCTTCCATTCTTGTAAACGCAAGTATGAAATAGCGGTAAGGAACATCAAAAAAAAATATTATTAGGATGCAAGGGAAACAAGGGGAAAAAACTCACTGTTCATTTCTTATATTAATTTTAGATTAGCATTAATAAATCAAAACATTTTTTAAAAAATTAGCTTTGGTTAATCTAATAGCAAAATATTAAGATTACCCACAATGTTTTGTATATGACTCATTGATATTAACCTTATATTAAACCATATTGATTCAAGGGAAAGTAAATAGGGAAAGAGAATCCTCAAATCATATACCACCATGTATTTTTGGAACACACTTCAGGAAGAATTTTTATTTTAGATTTCAGCATATCCAATGCACACTCATAGAATAAGGTCATGGGCATCTTTCAATAATCCAAAAGAACTGGCACAGATTTCCAGTAAATTGAGCAACATGGAAAGTATCAGAAACTTGTAGTACTGCTTGCAATTAACAAATTGTACTGAAATTTAGTTACAAAATCACAGTTGTAAATTCAACTGACAAATATATAAACTTAAATCCAAGTGTAAAGGTTCTAGAATTCATATCAGTTTTCAGAGGAAAACAGAAATCATAACTTCAAGCATGATTTAAAACTTAGGCTCACATTCAGGCAGCATTTTAATTATAAGCTCTCAGCCTTCACTTATACACAAATGTCACAAATCAACTAATTTTCAGCTCTTGAGTAGCCATCTCTGACACTTCATATAGCCAAGTATTCTCCACCTTTATTTCTGACTCTTCACACAGAGGTTGCGAGATTTCTATGAAATGGGTGGAGTTCAAGGACTAGAAATAGTGGAACATAATGATTTACTATTATTGTTAGGTCTCTGCATGACTTGTAATTACCTAGTCTTAACCCTTTTCTTCCTTTTAATATAATGATGAATGTGCACTTAAGGTATCTCATTCCTTACCTCACCTTTTTCTTTTTATTGGACAGAAGACTAACTTTTCAAATTAAACACTGGGCCGCATATAATCTCCTTTTTTATTTTCTATGAATGACTGTGGGGCTCATGGTTAGGAAAGAGACATATATGTAAATGTAATTAATACAGTATGTAACAAGAGTGTCATTTCTTCTGCATTTCATAACATTTTATATGCTGGTGTAACCATGATTGACTTTATGCATAACTAATTTGAATGAAATTACATTCTTGCATGTAAACATGGTATATGGTGACCCATGTTCTATGAATGGGTATTGAATATGGTACAAGTTGCAGATAAAGCATTCTATAAACATATATAATATGTGCTACTTTAAGTTTTCTTTCTTATCTTCCTTTCCTTCCTCATTCCCTCCCTCTCTTCTTTTTTTCTTTTATACATTATATAAAATGAGCAGACACTTTTCAGTTATATGTTTATTTGCAAATTTCCATAATTCATGCAAAGTGGATCAAACATGAACATCATACTGCATGATCATATTATTTAGTTAAAATTCTATTTAGATCTTTAAAAAATACAATATTTAATATTTAGCTTTCAAATTCAGCTTTCGTGTAAGTTAGAAACAATTGCTTGACTTCAATGGGAGCCAATTTATTCAAATAAATAAGAAAAAATGTGGCACTACTAATATTGTTTACAAAATAAATAGAAAAAAATATTTTCTTTAAAAATAGCCATACAGAAACATCAAACAAGATGCCACTTTGATTATGTTTTCTTAAATAACAGTATATCAACTAGCATGAGATTTGCATTTACTGTCTCTATTTCTCATTTTTGAATTTCTTTTTCCTTTTTTGCAGCTGTTAGCAAAGGGTTGTAAATGGCCGATAATTATTTATTAGGAAATTAGGTTTCATTTGGGTAGCTGGCTGGGGTATGTTTGGGCTGGAAGTATTAGGGGAGGTATGTTTGTGTCCAGGTGTTTGCCTAGATTGTGGTATAGAGATTTTTTTGTTGGTGAGTGCAGGCTTTCAGATGATTGATAGTCTGGTGGAGTCATCTCTTTTGTTCATACTATTAGGTCTTTTATCAATTTCTATGGCTTCTCTGATGATTTTGTAGCTGGAGTTTTCTATAGCAGCTAGGGTTTTGGTGCCATTGATGTTGATGCTGTGACCTGTGGCCTTCATATGTTGGACTAGTGAGGAAGTATGTTCCAGCTTTTTTATTGCATTCTTGTGTTCTTCAAGGCGGGTACTTATCCTTCTGTTGGTTTGTCCTATGTATGTGGCAGGACATGATGCACAGGGTACTTCATATATGCCTTGGTTTTCTAGGTCAATTTTATCTTTGGGGTTTCTTAGGATGGTTGCTATTTTTTTGTTCGTTTTGAAGGCAGTCTGGCCATCGTACCTGCGTAGTATCTTGTTTATTTTGTCTGTTGTTCCTCTTATGTAGGGCAGGACAGCCACAGATTTGTTCATCTTTTGGGTCTCTTGTGTTTTAGTATGTTGTGGATCAGGTTCGTGGTTTTATTTTTGTGGAAGCCATTAGCTATCAGTATTTTGGACAGGATGCATAGTTCAGTGTTTATGTGTTCTTTGTCTGCCAGGCGTTTGGTTCTGGTAATTAGTGTTTGGGCTACAGAATTTATTTGTGCTGGGTGGTGGTGGGATTGAGCATTTAGGTAGCGGTTGGTGTGTGTTTTCTTCTGGTATATGGTGTGTCCTAGTATGCCATCTGTTTTTTTGTAGATTAGTACATCTAGGGCGTGCATGCGCAGGAGGAGCGATTCTGCCCGGACTCCCAGCATCTCCCAGCTGCGCGACACGGAATTTGAATTAGAGACATCAGCGTTTCAAAATGGCGGCCGGAGGACATGTCTCGGAGGAGCTCCGTCACGGCAGCCGAATTTCGGGGTAGGCTTCCCTCCCCCCAGGTCCCCACCAGTGGCAGGAGTGGCTAAAGGACCAGGGGGGTTGGCGATTCCAGAGAGGCCGCGCGGGGACGTTGAGCCTGGTGCCGAAGGCTGGAGCCGAAGCCGAAGCCGAAGCCGAAGCCGAAGCCGAAGCCGAAGCCGAAGCCGAAGCCGGAGCCGCCCGGATGATTTTCAAGCAGCGGAGGCCCTGCCGCGGCCGAGTTTTAGCCGCCGCGACCGATGTGGGGCAGCGCTGGCCTGGCAGAAGTGTCGGAGGCGACGATGGAGCCTGCGGTGGGGCCGTCGGTGGAGTTGCTGTTTGTGACCGCCCGGGCCTCCCGGGCTGTTGCTGGGGTGGGCTTTGGGTGTCGGAGGCCCTGCCAGGGCCAGTTTTTGACCACCACGGTTGGAGTCAGGTGACGGCGGTCTTGCCATGGCTGGACTTGGGTGAGACTGCCACTGAGTGCGGAGAGACGGGGCCGCTGCTGGATGGCCGCCCGGGCCGCCCCGGTGGCTGCCCCAGCGGTGTCTGGGCGGCGGTGTCTGGGCGGCGGTGTGGACGGCGGCAGTTTGGACGACCCTGCTACAGCTGGACTTCGCCATGGCGGCTGTCACGGGTGGCACCGCGGCGGCCATGAGGGGCATTGTGAGGGCCAAAGATGGGGCGGCGGTGGTTGCGGAGGAGAGGACTGGGCAGCCACGACTGAGATCTTGCCCCGACTGGGTTCTGGCCATGGGACGGGCTTTGCCCGTCGTGACTGCCGTGGGTGGCACTGTGGCGATCACACGGGGAGGAGCCTGCCCCTGGCTGCCGAGGCGACTGTGGGTGGCACCACGGTGGCCTTGGATGACATCTGGCCTTGGTCGTGGGAGAGGGCTTGGAGCCCTTGGTGCCCTCGGCAGTTGGGACTTTCTGACTCGATGGCAGTGGCGGCGATTCCAGTGGTGGCGGCTGTGGCTTTGGTGGCTCTGACGACGACGGGGACCAGCTGGCTATGGGGACGACATTGTTTGGTGCTGTCCCCTCGGTGTCAACAGTGGAGGCGAGGACGGTGGCTGGGTGGGACATGGACACTACCTGAACGTTTTTGGACTAGACCTCGGTCTCGACCAGTGGGGCCCCTGCATTGCCGCGTCGGTCAGGGGAGGCCCAGTTGAAGACGCCATTAAGATATTCCTCTGAAGACCTCTGGGCCTTGAGAAATGTCCCCCTTTCTCTTAAGTGGCCCTCTAAACTTTCAAAGACATTTCTCAAGGACGGATCCTGGGATCCGGAGAGATGGTATGGCCACAGGAAGCGCTTGAGAGAGGGTTTTTGTTTACGTAAATTTTTATCTAGATTTTATTGGGGTTAGGGATGGCCGGGCGGGGGTTGGAGGACAACCCGCCTGCGGCTGGGGCCAGGCCGCAGGTCAAGCGTTGCCAGGAGGTGCCGGGGTCGGATGGGATCATATTGAGGATGGGGGGTTGTTCCGGGGAGGGTGAAATACAATCTATTAGCACGGTGAGCGGGAGAGGCAGATTTGGCGGTTATAGGGGACCATATCCTGTATTGGGAGCGTGCTCCCGCTGTTTGTGTGTGGTGGCGCACTCCAACCACCTTGCCATGTCCCGTTCCTCAGGTGGTCTGAGTGATCGGGCCCTGGGCCTTCAGCTGATGTTGTGTAACGCCAGATCTGTCATTAACAAGGCCCCTCTCATTTACGATTTGATCTGTGAGGGGGGAGCGGACCTGGCAGGTATTACCGAAACCTGGTTGGGCCAAGAGGAAAGAGTTCCTCTGATGGAGATGTGCCCAACCGGGTTTCGGGTCTTTCATCGACTGAGGGCTCAGGGGAGGGGTGGGGGGGTTGCGGTGGTTATTAAGGAAGATCTGTGTCCTAGGGAATCCACTGTTTCTCAGACGACCGGATGTGAGTCCCTTTTCATGGAGTTTGGTCCCAGGGTTCAGGTGGACCTGTTGATTGCATACCTGGCTCCCTGCTATGTGACGTCAGCCCTGCCTAAGCTCCTTGAGGTCATAGCCGGCTTGGTGGTTGAGACCCCCAGGCTTATGGTCATGGGGGATTTCAACCTGCCGTCTGCCGGTGGGGCCTCGGGGATTGCTCAGGAGTTCATGGCTTCCATGACAGCCATGGGCCTGACCCAACTAATTCGGGATCCTACTCACTTGGGGGAGTCACACCCTGGATTTGGTTTTTGTCTCTGATCAGTGGCAGAATGATCTTGGTATAGGGGATGTAGTTGTGGAACCCCTGTCATGGACTGATCATTCGCTTCTTAGACTCGACTTCCATTCCGCACCCCCCTGCCGCAGGGAGGCGGGGCCGATAAAATGGTACCGCCCCAGGCGCCTGATGGACCTAGATAGGTTCCTGATGGAGCTTGGGCCGTTTCCCGAGATTCACACACACGACTCGGTCAAGGGCTTGGTGGTCACCTGGGATAGGGTGGCCGCTGGGGCCCTTGACCAGGTCGTGCCCTTGCGGCCTCTGACCCGGTGCCGATCCCAAGTGGCTCCTTGATTTCCGAGGAGCTAAGGGAGATGAAGCGTCGGAAAAGACACCTAGAGAATAGTTGGAGGGCCAGCTGCTCTGGATCTGACCGAACACTATTACGATCCTATATTAAGGCGTACTTAGTGGCGATAAACTTGGTCCTACCTTTCCGCCCTTATTGCATCCACGGAAAATCTCCCGGCCGCCCTGTTTAGGGTGACCTGCTCCCTTTTGGAGGTGGGGGCGCTGGAGGATCCCTTACAGGGACGGGCTGAGGATTTTTCTAGGTTTCTGCAGGACAAAATCACTCAGATCCAGGATGAGTTGGACTCTGACTGGGCATCTCCGGGCGGGGGGGCGGAGGTGGATTTCGGGGAGGTCATTTGGGATGAGTTTGATCCTGTTACACTGGAGAACATGGACAGGATACTGGGGGGGCTTAATGCCACCACTTGTTTATTGGACCCGTGCCCCTCCTGGCTGGTCTTGGCCACTTGGGAGGTGACACGAGGCTGGTTCCAAGGGATTATTAACGCTTCCTTGAGAGAGGGGCTTTTACCCACTGCCTTGAAAGAGGCGGTGGTGCAGCCCCTCCTCAAGAAACCGTCCCTGGATCCAGCATTATTGTCGAATTATCATCCGGTCTCCAACCTCTGCTTTGTTGCGAAGGTTGTTGAGAGTGTGGTGGCACGTCAGCTCCCTCAGTACCTGGATGAAGCGGTACATCTAGACCCCCTCCAATTGGGTTTCAGGCCCGGGCACAGCATGGAGACGGCATTGGTCGCGTTGGTGGATGATCTCTGGAGGGCCCGGGACAGGGGTTGTTCCTCTGTTCTGGTCCTGTTAGATCTCTCAGCGGCTTTTGATACTGTCGACTACAGTATCCTATTGCTACGGTTTGGGGGGGTTGGGAGTGGGAGGCACCTTTATGGTGGTTCTCCTCCTTTCTCTCTGACCGCTCGCAATTTGTGTTGGCAGGGGGGCAGAGGTCGACCTCTATTATGTGGGCTGCCTCAGGGGTCTGTGCTCTCGCCCCTGCTGTTCAACATTTATGTGAAGCCGCTGGGTGAGATCATCCGTGGTTTCGGGGTAGAGTTCCATCAGTACGCTGATGACACTCAGCTGTACATCTCTACACCGGGCCATCCAACGAAGCCCTCGAAGTGATGACCCGGTGCCTGGAGGCCGTGCAGATTTGGATGGGTCTTAACAGGCTTCATCTCAACCTGACCAAAACTGAGTGGCTGTGGTTTCCTGCGCCCAGATACAGCCAGCTTGTTCCGTCGCTGGCTGTGGGGGGAGAAATTTTGACCCCCATGGAAAGGGCTCGCAATCTAGGTGTCCTCCTGGACATACGGCTGTCTTTAGAAGATCATATTACGGCCGTCGCCAGGGGGCCTTTTGTCAGATTCCTTTGATTTACCAGTTGCGGCCCTTTCTGGATCTGGACGCACTTCGCACAGTCACTTCCGCCCTCATCATCTCCCGCTTGGACTATTGCAACGCTCTCTACATGGGGCTCCCCTTGAAGAGTGTCCGTAGGCTGCAGTTGGTCCAGAATGCAGCCGCGCGGGTGATCTTGGAAGCCCCTCGGAGCTCCCATGTAACACCGCTTCTCCGCAGGCTGCATTGGCTTCCTGTGGCCTTCCAGATCCGATTCAAGGTGGTATTGATCGTTTTCAAAGCGCTCCATGGCTTGGGACCTGGGTACTTACGGGACCGCCTGCTGCCATCAACAGCGTCCCGCCACCCAGTGCGCTCCCACAGGGTTGGCCTCCTCGGGGTTCCGCCGCCTGATCGTTGCCAGTTGGTGGCCCCGAGGGTGCGGGCCTTCTCTGTGGGGGTCCCCTCCCTGTGGAATGATTTGCCCCCGGAGATACGGGTCATTACCGACATTCAGACCTTCCGGCGCGCAGTAAAGACCCTGTTCTTTCAACAGGCCGGCCTGGCCCAGTAACGGTTTTCTGGGGTTTTAATTAACTAGGTTTTTAAATTTTAAAAAATTTCTAAATTTTAAATCTATTAGTTTTATATTTTAAATTGTATTTCGGCCTTGATTTAATTGTTTAATCTGTTTTTAATTGTATATATTGTCTGTTTTTAGTTGGCTGTGCACCGTCCCGAGTCCCTTTTTGGGAGAGGGGGCGGTATAGAAATTCAATAAATAAATAAATAAATAAATAGGAATGGTAGTTGGTTGTTTCTATTTCCATGGTGAATTTGATTTTGGGGTGTATACTGTTTAGTTGTGTTAGGAAATTGTTTAGGTTTTCTTTTCCATGGGGCCAAACAATAAATGTGTCGTCTATATATCTTAGTCATATTTTGGATTTGTGGGTGGCATTTGCCAGGGCTCTGGATTCAAATTCTTCCATGAACAGATTTGCAATAATGGGTGATAATGGGGATCCCATGGGGGCTCCTTCTATTTGTTTGTATCTTTGTCCTTTGTATATGAAATATGTGTTGGTTAAGCAGTGTTCTGTTAGTTCCATGAGGTGCTTGGGCAGTTTGTATTTGTTTTTGATGATTTGTAGGGTTTCTTTCACTGGGACTTGGGTGAATAGTGAAACCACATCGAAGCTTACTAGCAGATCTCTTTGTTCTATGTGTAGATTTTTTATCATTTTTAAGAAGTGGTATGAGTTTTGTACATGTGAAGCTGCTGCTTCAGCATGGGGCTATAGCTGTTTTGCTAGGTATTTGACCAGGTTTTGTAGTGGTGCTCCTATGGAGCTGACTATGGGTCTTAGAGGTATGCCTTCTTTGTGTATTTTGGGGAGGCCATATAATTTGGGGCATCTGGAAGACTTTTCTCTTGGGATGATCTTCTGTTGGATCTCTTTGCTAATGTTGCTGGTTATGATTTTCTTCTTGGTTATTTTTTCTAGATATGTGGTTGGGTCAGTGTTTATGGGTTTGTATCTTGTAGTAGGTCTGCCATTTTTGTTTCGTAGTCTTTTTTTTTTCATTACTACTGTGGCATTACCTTTATCTGCTGGAAGTATGATAATGTTGCTGTCATTTTTTAGGGGTTGTAGGGCATTTTTTTCTTCTTTGTCTAAGTTGCTTTTGGGTGCTTTGCTTGTGCATAGGATATTAGTGACTTGGTGTCTTATTGTGCCAGCTTCATATGTATTTAGTTTGTTAGGCTGGATTCTACTCTGCATATGATGGATTCTATGGGGATTTTTTGGGGTGCTATTGCATAGTTGAATCCTTTGGTTAGGACATCGGTTTCAGTTTTAGTGAGTTCTCTATTGGAAAGGTTTTGTACTAATTGTTTTAAGTGTTGTGGGTTGTTGGGGGTTTTCTTGTCATGTTCTAATTTCTTTAGGAGTTTATCATTTTTGTAAGTGGTTTCTATTTCAGCTATCCAAGTTGTGAGTTGTTTTATCTTATCCCAAAGTAGAGGGTGGATTTTGTTGCTTATTTGAGATGTAAGGCTAGGAGGTTTTTATTTAACTGGTCAAGTTGAAAACTTTTGTTGTGGAGTTCATTTCTGAGTAGAGCCATTTCAGTTCTTTTTAGGATATGTTTGGTGGCTGTTGTGTTCTGATGAAATATTAATTTGAAGCAGGTTGGTGTGATATTGTTGTCTCTGCAACTGCGCAGGAATTTGAGGTCACATAGTATTGCTGCTCTTTTAACTTCTAGCTTTTTGTAGGTTTTGGTCTGGCTGTTTATTTCCTCCCCCTAGAGGTCTGATATTTATTTTCTTATGTTTTCACGGATATTTATATGTGTGATATTTAGGTTTCTTCGGGTATTTTTCCACGTAATATTTGTGTTTTTATTATAGCGACGTTTCAGCAGAATTTCATCTGCCATCTTCAGGCTTTTTAATTTTTTAATTTTGTGTGCCAGATTTATATATATATAGCAAAAAAATATTTAGTCAGCCACCAACAATGCAAGTTCTCCCACTTAAAAAGATGAGAGAAGCTTGTAATTGTCATCATAGGTATATCTCACCTATGAGAAACAAAATGTGAAAACAAATCCAGACAATCACATTGTCTGATTTGGAAAGAATTTATTTGCAAATTATGGTGGAAAATAAGTATTTGGTCACCTACAAACAAGCAAGATTGCTGGCTGTCACAGACCTGTAACTTCTTCTTTAAGAGGCTTCTCTGTCCTCCAGTCATTACCTGTATTAATGGCACCTGTTTGAACTTGTTATCAGTATAAAAGACACCTGTCCACAACCTCAAACAGTCACACTCCAAACTCCACTATGGAGAAGACCAAAGAGCTGTCAAAGGACACCAGAAACAAAATTGTAGACCTGCACCAGGCTGGGAAGACTGAATTTGCAATAGGCAAGCAGCTTGGTGTGAAGAAATCAACTGTGGGAACAATAATTAGAAAATGGAAGACATACAAGACCACTGATAATCTCCCTCGCAAGATCTCACCCCATGGGGTCAAAATGATCACAAGAACGGTGAGCAAAAATACCAGAACTACACGGGGGGACCTAGTGAATAACCTGCAGAGAGTTGGAACCAATGTAACAAAGGCTACCATCAGTAACACACTATGCCGCCAGGGACTCAGATCCTGCAGTGCCAGATGTGTCCCCCTGCTTAAGTCAGTACATGTCCGGGCCCATCTGAAGTTTGCTAGAGAGCATTTGGATGATCCAGAAGAGGATTGGGAGCATGTCATATGGTCAGATGAAACCAAAGTAGAACTGTTTGGTAGAAACACAACTCGTCATGTTTGGAGGAGAGAGAATGCTGAGTTGCAACCAAAGAACACCATACCTACCGTGAAGTATGGGGGTGGCAACATCATGCTTTGGGGCTGTTTCTCTGCAAAGGGAATAGGACGACTGATCCATGTACAGGAAAGAATGAATGGGGCCATGTATTGTGAAATTTTGAGTGCAAACCTCCTTCCATCAGCAAGGGCATTGAAGATGAAATGTGGCTGAATCTTTCAGCATGGCAATGATTCCAAACACCTGGCCGGGCAATGAAGGAGCGGCTTCGTAAGAAACATTTCAAGGTCCTGGAGTGGCCTAGCCAGTTTCCAGATCTCAACCTCATAGAAAACGTTTGGAGGGAGTTGAAAGTCCGTGTTGCCCAGCGACAGCCCCAAAACATCACTGCTCTAGAGGAGATCTGCATGGAGGAATGGACCAACATACCAGCAACATGGTTGTGTGTGACAACCTTGTGAAGACTTATAGAAAAAGTTTGACCTCTGTCATTGCCAACAAAGGATATATAACAAAGTATTAAGATGAACTTTTGATATTGACCAAATACTTATTTTCCACCATAATTTGCAAATAAATTCTTTCCAAATCAGACAATGTGATTGTCTGGATTTGTTTTCACATTTTGTCTCTTATAGGTGAGGTATACCTATGATGACAATTACAGGCCTCTCTCATCATTTTAAATGGGAGAACTTGCACAATTGGTGGCTGACTAAATACTTTTTTGCCTATATATATATATATATATATATATATATATATATATATATATATATATATATATATATATATATATATATATATATTTGTAGATTTTCATGGGTATAGGTATGCAGGTCTTGGTATGTTTGGGTCTTTTCCCGTGTAAGATTGAGACTATCTGGGCAACGTTTTGACGAGATCCCACTCGCCATCTTCAGGCTGGTGCTGTCGCTCTGTGCAAGCAAAGCGTGATCTGAGCTGCTGTCTCCCTATATATTCTGGTGGGGAGGTTGGCTGTGTTGTCATTTCTTGATTGGTTGATGGAGTTGATGTTTGCAGATTGGCTGGCTTTTTCTTAAGAACATGTGTGGCTGAGGTATTGGCTGTATGTGAACCCACCTCCTGTGTTGTAACGACTTGGGTAATGGGCTATGTGATGACCTTCTGAGTTCTAATCTTGTGACCTCCTGGGTCTTGTGCTACAATCTCAGCAGCTCAGATCACGCTTTGCTTGCACAAAGCCGAAAGCACCAGTCTGAAGATGGCGAGTGGGATCTTGTTGAAATGTTGCCCAGATAGTCTCAATCTTACACGGGAAAAGACCTGAACACACCAAGACCTGCATATATATATGAAACATTTAGGACAGGGGTGATAGGCACCTTGGTGTGCTTATGCTCGCCCCCTACAGACCACTTAGGAAAGGGGTGAAGTCAATAGTAGACAGTCTAAGGTTAAAGTTTTTGGGGTTTGGGGAAGAAACCACAGAGTCAGGTAGAGTGTTCCAGACATTGACCATTCTGTTGCTGAAGTCATATTTCCTGCAATCAAGTTTGGTGCAATTAACTTTGAGTTTGTATCTATTGTTTGCTCTAGTGTTGTTATGGTTGAAGCTGAAGTATTAATTGACAGGTAGGACATTGCAATGTATGATTTTATATACTATACTTAGATCGGACTGAAGGTGGCATAGTTCTAGGTTAACTACATCTAGAATTTCAAGTCTGGTGGTATTCTGCAATGAGTAGAGGAGTGGAGAACTCTTCTTGTGAAATATTTCTGGACTTTCTCAATTGTGTTAATATCAGATATGTAATGTGGGTTCCAGACTTATGAGCTGTATTCTAGTATTGGTCTAGCAAATGTTTTGTATGCTGTAGTTATTAGTGTAATATTACCAGAGAAAAAGCTACGTAAGATATTTAGTGCAATCTCCTGCTCTAGCAAAAGAATCTATACCATTTTAAACAAATGGCCATCCAGTCTCTTCTTGAAAGCCTCCAGTGATGGGGCACCCACAACTTCAGAAGGCAAGCCATTCCACTTGTTGATTGTTCTCACATATCTTAGCAGACAACATGAAGACTCTTACACAATTCTGTGAAAAGTAAGGGTTATGTAAATAAATCTATGAGTTGAAAGAATTTGGAAAGCCAACATCAGTTAAAATAAATGAAACTATTCAGGCAGAATGATTTAAATTCCTGGAAATGCTTACCACACATGTGAATGTGATAATGGATGGACATCCAATAGTAACTTATTAAAATTACACTACAGTATAAGACAATTTCACCAATAAGACATAAAATCAGACTAGTATCTTCTAATAAGAAGATACATCTAATAAGACAGCTTCTTTCTATTTAACATTATTACCTTTTGATAGTATTCAATATTATTTAGAAAGTTAATTCCATGATCATCATATGTCAGAATGAGATAACTGTTCTCTGTTCCTCATTGTTAAACTGTGCCTTTCACTTTCTCTTCAGTTTGCTTCCAATTTGTGTCAAACAGCTGATTACATAGACTCCCCCCCCCGCCAATATTTTTATTAAGCATTTTCCAACAGTTTATAACACATAAACACTTTTTACAATGTTACAGTATTGTCAACATTCATATTCACATATTGGTTACAGTATTACTTTTATTTCTATTATCTAATGAGGTGTATCTCAGAGTTCTAGACCAAATAATACTCTGATTCACCTCTATATTTTAACTCTAGAGTAAGCCTGTCCATCTCATACAGTCCAAAATCTCTTTTATCACTGTTCCCTCAAGTAGTATATTATCCTGTTTCCAGTACTGTGCATACACAATTGTAGCCACAGTTGTTACATGTAACATGATATATTTGTCTTTTTTGGTATATTCTCCTCTTATTATTCCCAGTAAAACAGTTCTGGTCTAAATTCAATTTTTGGTTTTGTTATTTCCTCTAACCACTTTTTAATTATATTCCAATATCTCTTGGCTTCCAGGCATGTCCACCACATGTGGAAAAATCAGTACCCTGATTACTCTTACATTTCCAACATTCTGGGCTTCTAGTTGGGAACATCCTTGCCATCTAGGTAGGTGCCATCGATTAACGTTTTGTATATATGTTTTTATATGCTGATGTTAATGTTAATTTATAGTTTTCCTCCCACATTTTTCCAAATATTCTAATTCAATGTTATATCCAAAGTTTTTCACTGTTTCTTTAACTATTTCTTCTTCCATTTTAAATTCAAAAGAAAGTTATATATTTTGATTATCATCTTCTTTCCATCCCTTGTTTATTATATAAACTTTCAATACAGCCCTCAAAACTATCCCAACCTAGATAATCTAAAAGGAAAGGATAATGTATTTGTTATAAATTGCTTGTGGAATATGTAAATGGGTATCACTATAGTCAGTTTCAACAAAAAAAAATTTTTTTTTCAAGGATAACTTCACATAAGATGTAGAATATATCAATACGAGCTGAATGATGATTTAGAATCTCTTACTGCATTTCTGTGGTGTTATATTTTTGCCATCTTTATTTTAATGATTTCTTTGAGAGGAGTAAGCCAATGTATCCATTCTGAACCTTGTTTTAAAACCTAATTTGGTTTCCACAACTGCTGTCTTTTCTCTCTAAAAAATGGGACCCATTATCAACCAATTCTTTATTTTTCTGACATACCCTTTTTACATATCTCACACTTCTTAAGGTGCTAGTTCTGCTGAGAAAGAATTTTGCAGGATTCTTGTTCAAAAGAATGCTAATAGGACCATTCTAGAACATGGCGGTATCTTTCTTTATAATTAAATATATTCTGGAAAAGAAAAATGCTAACATAATATATTTTTGATGACTGAATAGAATTAGTAGCAAAGAAGATAATAAATTATAAATTTTCAAAATATGAAAAAATGCAAAAACTTCAGCTTTTCATAGTCTGAATAAAAGATAGTATTTGTAATTGGCAGAAAGTAGATCTTGAATTTCTATTAAATCTTTAGGTATCTTAACAAATGTACCCCTCTTTCCCACATATTAATTATTCAGTACATAAAAAACAAATGACTTTTGGTAATTAGTAGGGTTTGTGTGTGTTTGTGTGTATGTGTGTGTGTTATTCATCATTTTTCATTTTCCACACATAGATCTATTTCCATTCCTGCAGATTATGACAAGTTCTTTTTTCCTTAAAAAAGATTTAAGTGGCTTCTTTCTGTGGAGATGGGATAAAACAGAAAACAAAACTCATAAATACTCCATCATAGGCATTCAGAGCAAAGTAGCTCAGTGATAGATCACATTTCTTCCTGAGGGAATTTAGTGACATAACTTTTTCTTCTTCCTATATAGCATAGATTAGCAGGCAATCTACCAAACGTAGTTGAGTCTTCCATTCAGATTAATGATATTTATTAAGAAATAGCCTAGGAAGAAATAGAAATATTATCTGTCCAAAATTTTTTCTTTTTTCCTTCCCTTCCTTTGCAGTAAACTCAGGAGGACATTATTTAGATTTAGATGGAAGTAAGGAAATTTACTCTTAATTCTGATCAATACTAAGTTATTAGCATTAAAGATCCAGGATAAGAGTTTATCTTTTAAAAAAGTCTTTAGTTCTAAAATTGTGAAGATAGAACATATGCTACTAAATGGTCTAGATTTTATGATAAATTAATTCAATGTTTATACTTTTAATATGGATTTTTTTCATGGATATAATAGACATTTAAACTTTTTGAGATCTTTCAACTACTTGTTTTTCATTGGTTTGAAATATCAATAGTTTTTTTATGTTTTTAAACTGAATATTTTTAGATTTTATGCAATTTAAATGCAATCACTCAGCAATAGATACAGCATCTTTCTCCTGGTTCTTTGAAAAAAAATCAGGCCATTGTGTTCTGAAACATAAACATTGATGGCCTTTTATAACTCAATGATTTTGCTAGGAGATACGCTATCTTTTTTTAACTTTTGTATGCCACTGAAATCTTCACTTAGTGACATTGCTTGCAGGACCTTGCGATATAATTTTGTGTGTGTGTGTAACTGTATAGTTATGTAGTTATATATAATTATATATAATTAAACACATACACATGTCAATGCTTATATACATTATAAGACTAAAGAGTGCTAAGTATTAAGGAAAATAATGCTATTTTTTTTTCAGACTTTAAACCAACCTTTTTTATTTTGCATTACAGTTTTATGAAATTTCCAGAATTTTTTTTTTTTTTTGCATCACATTCAATAAATAGTAAACTTAATGGTAAAATTCCTGGATTATGCAGGCTGGTTGGAAAGAAAATGGTTATGAAGAATATGGATAGAAAGGAACCCTATTGTACACCTATTAACTTTGATTCATAAAAGGAGAAGATTTAAAGGAAATAAATTTTGCAGTACTATTTCACTTAACAAATGGGTGTGATATGTTTATTTATTTGCTGATGTTAACTTCTACAACAATAATGCTTATATACGAGAGCTGCCATCAATCAACAAATTTCTTGTAATATACTGTCAACTAGTATCCATTTGCAACTGGCTTTTCAAGCATTTTTTTTGTTTCTACACTTAAAAGGTGATTTACTGGACACAACTCTAATGTGAAAAGAAAATATTACATTTTTCTTATTGACAGAAATAATTGATGGTGAATAGGTAGGCCTATATGGAGGAAGTTTGGTTTTACAGCAAATGATAAAAGCAGCTAAAGAATGAAGAATAACTAGAATACCCAAAGTATTTTAAGAAATATATGTGTGATAATAATAATTCTGAATATTTATAGTGTCTCTGATCATTCTGAATATTTATAGTTTATTCATAGTCTTTGAGAATAAAACAACAAGTCTGGCTTCAACTTGCTTGGTCTATGGAAGATCTGTAATAAGCAATACATTTTTATAAGTTTCTACCTAAAATCCAAAGAAATACAAAAGCATCACACATTGATTCAATTCAAAATTCAACATGGTATTATATTTTTTAAAAAATCTGTAATCTTAAATATGTTTTATGTACTGAAAGGTTGTACATCTTCCAATTTTGTAAAATTTATTTAGGATGATGCAAGATAGCTTTGAATTCTTCAATCACATATATGGGATATTCTCAAACATGTACTACCACACAGTTCTATTTAAGGAATGGCCAAATGGTCAAAAGGTGGAATGTTCTAATTCAATATGCCCAGTTCCATCACTGTAACATCTACAGTTATGAGTTATTCTAGAGTAAGCCAGAAGTGGTCTGACTTTCATTCTGGTCATTTTTACCAAAAAAATGGGCATAACAATTAAGGACAAGCAAAAAAAGATTTAGTTGGCAAAAGTCTTGGACTCAGCACTGTTGGAAAAAGCAACATACCCCACATATTATTCCAGCCAATACTAACTAGCTACTAACATACCTTTGTAATTATAGTTATAATAGCAAATCAATTTCTTATTCTTTTGCACTGGTTTGATCTACAAATCATTGCTTAAGGCAAGATCTTCAAACTTGGCAAGTTTAAGACTTGTGGACTTCAATTCCCAGAATTCCTGAGCTAACATGACTGGAGAAGGAATTGTGGGAGTTGAAGCCCACAAGTCTTAAAGCTGTCAAGTTTGAAGACCCCTGGCTTAAGATCTAGTATCTACATCTCTGTTTGGTTCTCTTTATTAGATTAATGTATTAGTTTTTAATCTCACATAAACATGTATGACTTCTACTCTTGTATTGCCCAGGAAACCTGAAGAAATGGTTGTGTCTTCAACTCTTGGAGACTGGGACTTTCTGAAGCCTTCTTTTGTCTATTTGCCTGCTTAGTTTTGGTTGGAACTTGCTTTAAAAACATTGCTCCTCCAATCAGCTGTAATATTTATATGTGTATTTGTGAACATACATAAAGAACAATATTATGAACTAATATTAATTCTTAATAATAGAGTGCCAGAGTCAGTTTGAGTCTGGCAACCTATTAAATAAAATAATCTTTGAACGATCAGAAATCTAAGCCTCATTATCACATTATTAAAGGATGAAACTCAGGCAGAATGCCAGATGGTCTAATCAACACATTTAAAAGATATACATATACTATATGTAGAAAACATATTTATCTGTCCATCCATCATCTATCTATCTATCTATCTATCTATCTATCTATCTATCTATCTATCTATCTATCTATCTATCTATCTATCTATCTACCTACCTACCTACCTACTACCTCTCTATCTTGATCTATAGCTATCACTATCTACACATACATACAGAGTGCATGCATGTATGTAAGTTATGTGTGTGTGTATGTTTGTATGTATGTATGTATGTATGTATGTATAATAAACAATCCTGAACTTCAAAATAAACTTAAAATAAATGCCTTTTGTGTTTCAGATTCCATTCTGAGGTAAAAATGTCCAGACTGAAGATTAGACCACTTCTTGCTTACTATAGACTGGGTCATCATAGTAGATGTTCAAGTGATAGAATTGAGCATATTGAGATTAGAATATTTTATCTTCAGACCTTTTGGGCTTCATCACTTAAACAGAACTGCATGATATTGCATGTTTAGCAATAGCCCATATATAGGATTGCTGGAGTTTGTCTAGCCCAATGTGCAGTTCTTTTAATCTTACACATAAAAAGTATTTGACTTAAGGTAACTGTTTGAACGTAACTATTTCATTTCTGTATAAACTGACACAAATTCTCCCCATTCTTTATATCTTTATATCTTCACAGCTCAAGCTGCATATAAAAATTGCCTGAACAATTAATTTAAGGATATAAATACATGCTGAGAGGGATTTCAAAAAGCACTTGGAGTATACAATAGTTCCTGAAAAGATTGCACTGAAAAAATAAATAACAGGATGCTCTTAATAGAGTGCATCATATAGAAAAAAGTTCTGAAGTGGAAATTTCTGAGGTAACAGTTTCTGACATTGTTCTTTAGAAAACTGAGGATTAAAAGAAATCATTTATAGGCTCATGCAGTGAAAAGAAAAGGCCACCCTCAAAACTCCAATAAGATATAAATGCTAGAAAAATAAATGGCCTGAAGGCTTTTATAGAAAAACACTAGCACTCACAAGGAAACTAGCCTCTGGCTGAAAGAGATACTAACACAGTTTTCAGTGATAAAATAGAAGCAAAAGAGTTTCTAGCTATCTTAAGAAAAGCACAGTGTTATCTATGACTTGGCTCAGCTTGAAAGCACAGGGAAGCAATGCTTCCACGCTGTGGTTAACCTCACTGTCTGCAAATACAGGGCTTGAATGTATAAAAAGGCACAGGAGGCCAATATGATCAGCTTAAAATTCTAAATAGCTTGGTGGGCACAATTTGAGCTTTTTTATGTAGACATTATGAATGTTCTTATAACATACATACAAGAATATACCCATGGCATAGTGGTTAATAAATGTATGGCAACATAGATGAAAGACTGCAGTACAGAGTCTTAAAGCTGTCTCCTCTTTTCACATTTTTATAAATAATTTAGGCAAAGGGATAGAGAGGTTGCTCACCAGATTTGAAGATAACTGAGTGTGTGTATATGTATATATACATATACATATATACACATACATACACACATATGGGAGGGGTAGAGAAACAGGATAAAGTTTTACATCTCAAAAGGGATGTTGATTGACTTAAACATTGAACTCTGTCTAACAAACTGGGTTTGGATAATTAAATATATAAATAAGATGTTATTCAATGGAGAGAAATGTAAACGTCTGAACTTTTTGTGAAGTGGGGGCAAGGGGTTCAGATGGGCCTTTTGTTGACGTACCTGGCTCCCTGCCACGTCTCATCGGCCCTACCCGGACTCCTAGAGGTAATAGCCGGGCTGGCGGTTGAGACCCCAAGGCTCTTAGTCATGGGGGATTTCAACCTGCCATCGCTCGGTGAAACCTCGGGGTTGGTCCGGGAGTTCTTGGCTTCCATGACGGCCATGGACCTGACCCAGTTAGTTTCTGCCCCCACTCACATGGGAGGTCACATGCTGGACCTGATTTTTGTCTCTGGGCAGTGGTTGAATGACTGTAATTGGGGGGATTTAGTTATTACACCCTTGTCATGGACAGATCATTCCCTCTTGAGGCTGGATTTCTGTTCCGCTACCCCCCACCGCAGGGAGGCGGAGCCACTTAGATGGTTCCGCCCCAGGCGCCTAATGGATCCGGATCGGTTCCAGAGGGAGCTTGGGCCATTTCCTGAATCTCTGGCTCTCAGCTCGCCTGGAGACCTGGTGGCCACCTGGGAGGGGTCGGCCGCCGGGGCCCTAGAGCGAGTTGTGCCTATGCGACCTCTGACTCGGCACAGATCCCATTTGGCTCCGTGGTATACGGAGGAGCTACGGGAGATGAAGTGCCGAAAAAGACGTCTTGAGGGCATTTGGAGGGCGAGCCGTTCTGAGTCTGACCGAACACAGGTGAGATCTCATATTAAGACTTACCTTGTGGCGATAGGGGCGGCGAAATCTTCGTATTTCTCCGCCCTTATTGCATCAGCTGAAAATCGGCCTGCCGCCCTGTTTAGAGTGACCCGCTCTCTACTTGAACCGAGAGCGCGGGATGACCTCTTGCAGGGTAGAGCAGAGGAGTTTTCCCGATTTCTGCATGATAAAATCGCTCAGATTCGGGAAGGGCTCGACTCCAATTGGGTGGTCCCGGGGGAGGTGTCCGGGGCAGGTCTTGAGAGTGTTATCTGGGGGGAGTTCGATCCTGTGACCGCTGAGGGTGTGGACAGGTTGCTGGGGGGTCTGAATGCCACCACCTGTTTATTGGACCCGTGTCCTTCCTGGTTGGTTTCGGCCGCCAGGGAGACGACACGAGGCTGGCTCCAGGGGATTGTCAACGCTTCTTTGAGAGAGGGGGTGCTCCCTACCGCCTTGAAGGCGGCGGTGGTGCGCCCCCTCCTCAAGAAGCCTTCCCTGGACCCAGCTATTTTAAACAACTATCGTCCAGTCTCCAACCTTCCCTTCGTGGCGAAGGTTGTTGAGAGTGTGGTGGCACGTCAGCTCCCCCGGTACCTGGAGGAAGCAACTTACCTCGATCCGTTCCAATCGGGCTTCAGGCCTGGACATAGCACTGAGACGGCATTGGTCGCGTTGGTTGATGATCTCTGGAGGGCTCGTGACAGAGGGTTCTCCTCTGTCCTGGTCCTATTAGATCTCTCGGCGGCTTTCGATACTATCGACCATAGTATCCTATTGCGACGGTTGGAGGGGTTGGGGATTGGTGGAACCGTCTTCCGATGGTTCTCCTCCTTCCTCTCTGACCGTTCGCAATTCGTGTTGGCGGGGGGGGAGAGGTCCACCTCTAGGCCCCTGGTTTGTGGGGTGCCTCAGGGGTCGGTCCTTTCTCCCCTCCTGTTCAACATTTACATGAAGCCGCTGGGCGAGATCATCCGTGGTCTTGGAGTGAGGTGTCATCTGTATGCAGATGACACCCAGCTGTATATCTCCACTCCGGACCACCCCAACGATGCTGTGGGGACTATGTCTAGGTGCCTGGAGGCCGTGCGGGACTGGATGGGCGGGAACAGGCTTCGGCTCAACCCATCCAAGACCGAGTGGCTGTGGTTTCCGGCGCCCCGATATAGCCAGCTGACACCTTCGCTGGCTATTGGGGGGGAAGTTCTGCCCCCCACAGAGAGGGCTCGCAATCTGGGAGTCCTCCTGGATGTACGGCTGTCGCTCGAACATCACATCGCGGCCGTCTCCAGGGGGGCGTTTCATCAGATCCGTCGGATCTACCGGTTGCGGCCCTTCCTGGATCGGGACGCCTTGCGCACGGTCACTCAGGCCCTTGTCACCTCTCGCCTGGACTATTGTAATGCCCTCTACATGGGGCTCCCTGCGGGGAGCATCCGGAGACTCCAGTTGGTGCAAAATGCAGCCGCGAGGGTGATTATGGGGGCGTCGCGTAGCGCCCATGTGACGCCTCTCCTGCGCGAGCTGCATTGGTTGCCGATGGCTCTCCGGGTTCGCTTTAAGGTTCTAGTTTTGACCTTTAGGGCGACTCATGGCATGGGACCAGGTTACCTTCAGGACCGCATTCTACCAACGTTCTCCAACAGGCCGGTGCGTTCCCACAGGGAGGGTCTGCTCCGGGTGCCGTCGGCCGCTATGTGTCGTCTGGCGGCGCCAAGGGGTAGGGCCTTCTCTGTGGGTGCCCCCGCCCTCTGGAATACTCTGCCACCGGAACTTCGTACCGGCACGGACCTGAGGGCCTTCAGGCGCGCGTTAAAGACCTGGCTCTTTGAGCAGGCCGGCCTGGGCTGAGATAATGATTTTAAATTTGATCTCCTTTTTAATTTTAAATTGGGTTTTAAGGGTGGGGGGGGGTTTCTTAATTTTAGTCTGCAGCTAATTCTAATATTTAATTACTTTTTAACTTTTGTATTTGTGGGGTTTTTAGACGAGCTGTTCACCGCCCTGAGTCCCTTGGGAGAAGGGCGGTATATAAATGTAATTAATAAATAAAATAATAAATAAACTTAGGTAGAAAAAAAAATCAGATGCAGAGGTACAAGATAAGAAGCACCTGATCCAGGAAGTAGAACTTGAGAGAAAGTTCTTGATATCCTGGTAGACCACTGATTAAGAATGAGCCTGCACTGTACTACATTTGCCACAAAAGATATGAGCTATGCCAGACAGAAGAAACCTGTTCAGAATATATCTATGTACTGGACAGGTTCATCAGAACAGCTAGACAAAAAGTGCCTCTTCTATAAAAAATATGGTGATATGTCTACTCAAACATTTGTACAAACCCATATCAGATCAGTCATTGTGCAGGTCAAGAATAACGACAATTAGAGTTGGTAAGTTTTGATTGGAATTAAACTTTCAATTGGATAAATCTGATTGTTTAAGCAATTATTTTATATGATATGAAAAATGCAAGTTAGTTTTAGGGTATGTTTCTGTCAACCCTAAACTAACCTCTATACACACTAGTTTTTGAAATGACCTGAATAGAAGAAATAATTTAATGTTAAATATATTTAACCCAAAGCTGCATACAGACCTGATATTTTAATATAGATTCATAGATAGATAGATAGATAGATAGATAGATAGATAGATAGATAGATAGATAGATAGATAGATAGATAGATAGATAGACAGAGTATGCATTCAAGCAAATGAACTAAAAGGCAAGCTTTATGAAGAATAAGATATTATAGTCTGTCTGCAAGATATTATTAAACAGTAAAGAAACTGATTTTTATTATTTTTAAAATATAACAGGACAAAAATTGAATATTTGCATTTAAGGTTCTGATAAAAATATGTGCTAAAATGTGGTTTAAGTATCATATTACTTTGAAATAAATCAGAGAAAAGAAAAATCTCTTATTTGGCACCTGTAAACATATTTATTCTGGCTGCTTTCTTTAAGACATAATATGATTCCTTACTTTTTTCATACAAATATGCCAATTACATTAATACTATGTTAAGATTATCATCAATATTTCTATGGAAGTTATCTTTACATTTTTTATAAAACTTGTTTTTTTAATGTTTCCATAAAAAGTCATGCAATTTGTATTTGATTTCTTTGGTGCAGTACATCAGACCACAAATTGGGCTATTAAAATGATCATTTTAATTATCAATTAAATATTCAATAACATAAAGTGAGTTTTTCTGATGAATAATTCATATCACTGAACCATCATGGATACTTACATACTTCTCAGTAAGCCAAATTAGAAGATAGTAAGTCATTCAATTAATATACTGTACATTTAATGGAACATATATAAAAACAATATCAAAACCTTCTTATAACTATTGTGAAGTATCATGAAGAAGTAAGTACTTTACATATAATGGATATTACTTCAATCGCCTACTATCTTCTAATTAATAATGACAATTAGTTTTCTTTTTTATTGATTTGTTTATTCAGTCTATGTTTAGTCTTTTCTTTTACAACATGTTCAATTGAAAGGTTAATTCTTATGAACCGAAAGATATTTCACAGGCAATGGGGAGATTTGTAGGTGTTACTGACTCATTTACGGTTTTCGCCCAAAACCTTTTTCATAGAAGAGAAATTATAACCACATAAATTTGGCTGTCTTATACAGACTTATCTTTTCTGAAGGAGACATTAAATTAAAATCTTCCATGTCCTTGTTTGACTAGCTCACTACACCAGCAGGATATCTGACTGGCAGGGAATACATGTTAATGACATGGATCTTGTTTTTCCTCTTCAGGACCTTCTTGCCCTTTGTTGTATTTGGATGATGCTATCTTACTTAAGTTCTCATTGTAGTTCAAATGTGATTGAAAGATGCCAAGGTATTTGGTGATCTGTATGTGGCCGGCTATGTGGCCTGTTGCTAATAGCATCTCATCTATCTTAAGTTCTTTCTCTTGACTACCATTTAGTGATACCTCTCCAGCCCAAATTATATCCCAATGTTTTCAGTATTGATTTGTGTCAGACATATCAGAAAGTCAACATCTTGTTCACACTTAACATAGAGCTTGATGTCATCCATGTAGAATGTGGCTGATGGTAATTCCACTCATAAACTTTGATTTGTATCCTTGAGACTCTCTCTCTCTCTCTGTGTGTCTCTCTCTGTCTCTCTGTCTCTCTCTCTGTCTGTCTCTCTGTCTCTGTCTCTCTCTGTCTCTCTCTCTCCCTCCCTCCCTCATCTCCAGTTTTGGGTATGTCTAGTTTCATGAAAAGAAGAACTAGGGGTGACATGATAGCAGTGTTCCAATATCTCAGAGACTGCCACAAAGAAGAGGGAGTCAAGCTATTCTCCAAAGCACTTGAGGACAGGAAAGAAGCAATGGATACAAACTAATCAAGGAGAGAAGCAACTTAGAACTAAGAAGAAATTTCCTGATGGTTGGAACAATTATAGTTTACTTCCAAAATTTGTGATGCTCCAACACTGGAAATTTTTAAGAAGAAATTGGACAACCATTTGTCTGAAGTTGTCAGGGGGTTGGACTAGAAGATCTCCAAGGTCTTTGAACTCTGTTATTTACTATTCTAATTCTATTTTTTTCTATTCTATTCTATTCTCTATCACCCGTCAGTGCATCTGTCATTAGATTACACTACTTCATTGTATAGGTATCATAGTGCCAGAATAAATCACTATACCCTTTAAATGTAAAGGGAAGGTGTGTGTGCGTGTGTGTGTGTGTCTACACTTTTTACTTTTTATTGAAAAATGATTGTTTCAAATTATATTTCAAATTTCACAGTCAGTGTGGAGGGAAATGAACAGAATATATGTATATGTATATATCTGTATATATCTGTATATATCTGTATAAATGTACATATATATATACATACATATATATCTTTTCTGGTCATTTCCTGCCACATTGTGAAATTTAGAATATACTTTGAAATAATTATTTTTCAATAAAAAATAAATAAAAACCTTTTAAAGAATTATCCTTGAAATTTTTTTTTATAAATGGAGAGTTCATATTAAGATAGAAAACAAACACAAGAACAATACTGATTCAGTTCAGTTTATAAAATAAAGGTCTAGAATTAAAGCGGGATATTTCTTTTATACTTTTACTGGTGCATGCAGCCAGCCTGAAAAGAACCCATCAAAATGCTAAGCTAATGGGCCAAATCAAACATTAGTACTGAATGGATAAAGCACCTACTATCCCTGTAGATTGTACCTCCAATGGATAGTACTCAAGTGTTTAATACAGTTAATACTAAACCATTACCAATATAGTTAAAACAGCAGGAACCCAATCACTTGAGAAGTTCATAGAAAATATAACAAGAATAGATGCAATTGAAAGAAAATAGACAAGTTCCAGAACAAACAAAAATGCTAGGAAATGTATACAAAAACAAGCACACAGAGTTGAAAGGTAAAAACAAAGGAATAATTATTTATGAAGAAGACTGTTAATCTCTTCCTTGAGATGCAAAATTCACAGCTCTAAAGGTTTTTTTTTTAAAAAATAAGTTTTCAGTTTTTAGGAACACATGAATTTAGAAGTTAAAGCAGGTGGTACTTGATTGCCAAAAACAGTATGAATAACTTAAATATTTGACTTATTTCCACTTGAATGAATGGCTATTCTAAACAATAAAAAGTTATAATTCAGGATAGATGGAACATTTATTTGATACAAATCTTTATTATGCACTTCGCTATTTTTATTCTCTTGTCTAACTACTTTTCAGCAAATCCTTACCTTTCAATTTTCAGCAAAAGATTTGCTAAAGGGTAATTAATTACACTAGAGATACTAAACATTTTACTTTGACATAAATGTGGAACTTGATTGCATTCTTAATTACATAGTATAGTCTCTGTGGTATAAAGATTAATCTGACCATAGCAATAAAACATATGAGAACTGTGTTTTAACTCCAAGTCCAATTTTCTAACAATCATTTGTATAGTGTAAAATTCACCTGAGTGCAAAATTGAACCTGGTGTGATATTTCAAGCCTGTGTCTTGTTTAAACATTTGCTCCAGGCAAGCAATTTCTGAGTTTCACATAGATCTATAGCCTGTCTGTCTGTCTCTGTCTCTCTCCATCCATCCATCACTGTCTGTCTGTCAATCAATCAATCAATCAATCAATGTATCTATCATCTATTTATCTTAAATGAACATATAAATCACTTAATGATGGGTGAAGCAGTTTTATCATCAGGTCATAATTATAAAAGAAATGAGTTGTTGACTTGGGGAGAAAAAATGGAAATGATCTATTTTTAGCTGAAAAAATGGTCTTACCTTAGAACAGTCTAAATAAACTGATTATGACAATTTACTTCAATTATCAATAACTGCTGTCCTAATGTCACATGTATTTGTATGCATACGATAAAATTTCCACAAACAGGAAGCAGTTTGCTGAATTACTTAAATCAGATGCAAAACAACCCATTTGTTGAAATAAATAATTTTCATAGAAAAGATGTCATGGGATTACTATAGATGGAATTGTAATGATGAACTTTAAAGTACTCAATCCAACTTTAAAGTACTCAATCCAACTTAATTTGCTTAGCATTAAATTATTATTATTATTATTATTGTTGTTATTATTATTATTATTATTATTATTATTATTATTATTATTATTATTATTATTATTTAATTAAACTTTTATACCACCCCCTCTCCCAAATAGGGACTCGGGGCAATGAACAGCCTTAATAAAACAATACAATCCATAAAATTTTTTAAATAGATTAAAAAATATTAAATTAATGGCTGAGTTAAGAATACAAAAGATCAATAAAAACCAGATAAAAATTTAAAAGATTAAAACCCTTCTAATGACACTAGGCCAGACCGGCCTGCTGGAAAAGGTGGGTCTTCAGTGTACAGGTACATCCAGGAGGACACCCAGATTGCGCGCCCTCAAAATTTCTCCCCCCACGGCCAGCAATGGAGTGAGCTGGCTGTATCTGGGCACAGGAAACCACAGCCACTCGGTTTCGTTCGGGTTGAGCTGAAGCCTGTTAAGACCCATCCAACTCTGCACAGCTTCCAGGCACCGGGTCATCACTTCAACAGCTTCGTTGGGGTGGCTTGGGCTAGAAATGTATAGCTGAGTGTCATCAGCATACTGATGGAACTCTACCCCAAACCACGGATGATCTCACCCAGCGGCTTCACATAAATATTGAACAGCAGGGGCGAGAGCACAGACCCCTGAGGTACCCCGCAAAACAGGGGCCTTGGGGTCGATCTCTGCCCCCCTGCCAACACAAACTGTGAGCAGTCAGAGAGGAAGAAGGAGAACCACCATAACACGGTGCCTCCCACTCCCAACTCCCCCAACCACCGCAATAAGATACTGTGGTTGACAGTATCAAAAGCCGCTGAGAGATCTAACAGGATCAAGACAGAGGAACAACCCCTGTCCCGGGACCTCCAGAGAACATCCACCAATGTGACCAACGCCGTGCTGTGCCCAGGCCTGAAACCCGATTGGAGAGATCTACATATACTGCTTCATCCAAGTGCTGAGGGAGCTGTCGTGCCACCACACTCTCAACAACCTTCGCCACAAAGAGAAGGTTGGAGACCGGACGATAGTTTGATAATAATGTTGGGTCCATCATAATGAAATAAAACAAAATCTTTTTGTAATATTAAAGTTTATTTCATTTATCTGAGAATAAAGATGAAATAAACAGTTTTTTAATTAATTGGTATTATTTATAAAACGTTATCACAGTTTCTAGTACATACAGTACATTTCTTTTTTCTCTGTTTGTTCATGATTTCCCATTCCTATTTCTATTTTCACATACAAAAATATTTATGTGTACTCCATAAAAAGATTGCTATAAATAGTTTATTACATTTTAAAATGTTATCACACTATTTGTTGGTCTCTATAGAAAAAATTCTTAGTCCTTTTTTCTCCATACAGTCATGTGAAAAAGAAAGTTCTATAGTTTTATGTATCAAGACAGAGTAAAACTCATCTGGTCCTTAGAACTTCTTAAAAGTAGATAAATACAACCTCAGATGAACAATAACTAATTACACTATGTCATCATTTATCAAAGTTTATTTACTCAAGGTCATTGAGTTGATCATAAACTGTTCTGTATATTAGAGTGTTCTAGAGCAGGGGTGTCAAACTCAATTTCATTGAGGGCCCCATCAGGGTTGTGTTTGATCTTGGGGGGCTGGGGTGAGTGTAACAAAGATGGGCATGGCCAGCTTGATGTCACTCATGTTGGGGGTATCTGTGGTGGCCCAAGTGCTCTGCCAGAGAAAATGGGTTCCTGAGCTCTGCTTCCTGCAACCTTCTGCCAGTGAAAATGGAGCTTGGCAGGATTTTAAGCTCCATTTTTGCTGGCAGGGATACTATGAGTCAGTCCTTCGCTGTTTCCTACAGGCCAGATCTAAGAACCATGTGGCCCAGATCTGGCTTCTGGGCCTTGAGTTTGACACCCCTGTTCTATAGTCAACTGTCAGGTCATCTGTCCAACAGCTAAAACTTGGCTGAGATTGGGTCAGGACCAGGATGCACCAGGAGAATGATCTTAAGCATACCAGCAAATCTACAGCAAAATGTTGGCAAAATAAAAGAATCAAGTGTTGAAATGGCCCAGTTGAAGTCCAGACTTCAACCAAGTGAAATGCTGTGGTGGGACCTCAAGAGAGCTCACGCTTAAACAAATGACCACAAACCTCAATGAACTGAAGCAATGTCATAAAGAGGAGTGGGTCAAAATTCCTCCATAACAATGTGAGAGACTGATAGAATTGTTCAGAAAACAATTACTTCAAGTTATTTCTGCTAAAATGGTCTTACAAGCTATCGAATTATACAGTTTATATAGTTTTTAAAGTAAATGATGACATGATGTAATATGGCATGTGTTATTGTTCATCCGAAGTTGTACTTACCTATTTTTTATTGAATGCTTAATTTACCTAAGAATTGCTGAAGACCATATGATTTTTACTATGTCCTGTTACATAATACCAAGAACTCAAGGACAGTGCACTTTCTTTTTCACATACAGGATAGTCATCATAAGATAGTAAGAATTTGGAAAAGTCTGCAGCATTGCACTATTATTTACCATTAACTTAGTTAATTTTAAATGTAAATGAAATTCCATATTGCTATAAAAATCTATAAAAAAATTTCAAATTCAGTATCTCAGATCTTCTAATTTAATCATGCAAAAATTAACTTACTTCAAGGGATAAAAAGGAAAAGAAATAAAAAGCTGAGCAAAGCCTTAAGTAATGATTAAAAAGCAAAAAACAAAACCAACCAGCATTTAAACATTCTTTCCTAAGGGAAAAAATATCCATTAAAATTCTATGAAGCACATGCCAAGGGAGAGAAAATGAGGTCAGGTTTCTTGTTCCAATTTACAAGGAACACTGGCTTGACATCATGAGACTAAATCTGCTGAGAAAACCCCTGAGCAACCTTAAATTTTATCCAAGCATTTTCTTATTTAAGCGACTGGCAATATTCCCATTAATTCTAGCCAAATATCTTAAATTTGACCTGAATATATGGAATGTAAGTGGTAGAATTTGATAAGTTTATATACTGTTGTCCTAATTGCCCTAATTTCCCATGTTACTGGAGTAGGAGGCACACAATTACTCATGTTCAAAGAGAATTTGCATCCCAATACATGGATGAAGTACTGTATCCAGGAAGTACCACTGGAAATGTCCACAAGGTTAGTATGTTGGGAGAGAAACCGCAGAGAGTTTGAGGTTAAAAGGATTTTGTCAGGGGCATTAGCAGAGTAGAGAATTGCTCAAGGTTTTTTTATTAACACTTAATAAGTTTATAAGACAATTCATCAGAATAAAATTAAGGAGAGAAACAAGATGTAAAGTTAAGAAAAGATGTAACATATGCACTGAAGCAGCTACAACTTTATAAACAAAAATGCAAAAGAAGTAGGATCTTGCTATCAGTGTAGAAAAAATATATTTGAAAAAATATTTGAAAACAAAAAAGAAAGTCGATCCCACCTAAATAGAAATTATACTTGGACATTCTCTCTTTTAAAAAAGTTTTACTCATCTACTTAACTTCTATGAAAAATCATGGCTGTATTATTAGTTCTTTTCAGTCTCTCCTCACCAATATTTTTATTATTATTTCTGACTTCTATTTCAGCATTTGCCTGATGTAAATATGAAATATAGAGTTACTATCTCATTTCAATAACATTTTCCCATTGTCTAGTCTTCTCATATCCTGTAACTTTTCCCCTTATTTTCCATTTAGTCTATTAAAACTATATCTATAAGCTGACTATAAAAATCAAGTAGGAAAGAATGACCTACATAATGCACATATGCTCTCCATAGATAGCCATATAATTTACTGAGAAGCTTGTCATGAATAGTACAGATCCATACTTGAGAGGTAGTTTGGTGCAAAGATAAAGTGATTGGGAGACCATGAGTTCTAATCCTGACTTAGGCACAAGGTCAATAGGATGACCTTGGGCTAGTCATCCAATGATGGAGATAATAGCAAACTAGTTCTGAAAACCTTGCAAAGAAAACTACAAGAACATTTTCAGACAGTTACCAGAAGACAAAAAAAGACTCGAGGACACAAAAATAAATAAATAAATACATAAATAAATTCCATAGTTAGATTTAATTTAATATGTATTTTAAGCTAATTATAGAATTATGCTGCATGGCAACCAATAAATTTGTGCCTTATTTAAATAAACTTAAATAACTTTACGTATTGTTTAAATATCTTACCAGGCTAAGCAATTCTTAACTAATCCCACCACTGTCTATAAATTATTTAATTATGAAAACATATGAAAAAGTACTTTACATCAATACTTGAAATTATTTCACAGAAAAAGCCTGTGGATTATGAGATGAAAACTAGTTTAGTGAAGAGTAAAAGAATATATTGGATAAAATAACAAGCATTTCATTTCACAGGGACTTCCTTTTTTAAATCAAAATTTATTTATAGTTAGTAAAGTGGGCTACATGATGATGGATCAATATGTGAAATGCTGTATTCCTGCTAACAGACTTTAAAGCCACAACATTTAATTCACCACAACGTTGAGGACTTTAAAATTTTATATATTTCCCCATTTTTTTCCTCACAATTAGGGGACATGCATTGTGAAAAATGTTCAAAATCTAGATTTTTTTTTTTTAAAAAAAACCCTTTCTTTTTCTAAAAACTGTATTGGGCCTCTGGCTGGCCCCACTCCTCTCCACCGCTTCTCTGCTCCCTGACCAGTCAGTCTTTATCACATATGCACGACATCAAGTGCATGCGCAACATTTCTGCCTGCAGTCTGCTTTTGCACACCCATCAGGCCAGCCATTGCCTTCTGCTGCAGCCCTTCCTGAACTGATCTCCCTGGGTGAGTGAGGCTCTGCAAGCTTCGGTCGCCTATCTGCCACCACCGGTCACTTTTCCACCACTTTTGCTGCTGCTGCCGGTTGCCTTTCCCCCACCACCACTTGCCTTTTGCTGCCGCCTCCAGTTGCCTTTCCCCCACCACTTGCCTTCTGCAGGGGAACACATGGAGAGGCTAGTGTAGGCTCTGGCCAGGTCAGCAGCTACTTCTCTCACCTACTGTTCCAGCTGGGAGAGCAAGAGAATCTTTCCTGGCACAGCAAAAAGCTTGCAAGTTCCAGCTCATTCTCCCAGCAAGAGCAGCTGGAAGGAACACATGGAAAGGCTAGTGTCAGCAAGGTGTCACTTGATCGAGTCTGGGACAGCTGGAACAGCTGAGAGCAGCTGCAGGGAGCAGAGCCTGGAAGTCACATGGATGGCAGGGGGAGCTGTCCCAGAAGCCCCAATGCCATTGGAATCACCATTGCCTTCCTTGCTGCCATCACCATTGCCGCCTCGCTGCCACTGTATCCCCACCCTCCGCAGGTATGATGAGTGGGAACCCTGGGATGGGTGACTGACTGCCTCAACTGCTGCTCCCACTTACTGTTTTCCGTGCCAAGAGTGGAGGCAAGAGAGAGAGAGCAGCCCTCTTGGCATGGAGAAAAGTTGCAATCTCCACATATTCCTCTCTCAGCGATCAGCCTCTCATAGCACCTTTAAACTTAGCATGCTTCACATGCTAAGAAGGGGATGAGGCTGCTCATGGACAAAGGAATATGAGCTGCTCTCGCCAGTGACTCCACACTGTTTTCCCCAGCTAAGACTAGAATCTAGATAAGCAGATGCCTAGCAAAATTTAGTAATACTGCATATTTGCTGTAATGATACTGCATATTGAAATCAGGTGCAAGATAGTGATTATAGGGCAGTTTAGTTTGGTATTTATTTCACTAGGCTGATTTTAGAAAGCTAAATAGGATTAGATTTGGAGAGAGAAAGATAGATGAGAAACAGAGAGATGGAGAAAGAGAAAGAAATATGAGAAAGAGAGAGAAAGAGAGAGAGAAAGAGGAGAGAGAGAGATGAAAAACAGAGAAGAAAGAAATAGACACACAGAGAGAATACCTGTTTAAAAGAAAATAGAAAAATGGCTTTTTGAGTGTTTAAGGTTGAAGACCTCTGAGTTAGGCAAACACTATGGTCGTTAAGTGAACCTTGTGGTCATTAAGCAAACACTGACTGTTAAACAAGTCCATTTTTCCCAACCGGCATTTTTAACCAGAAACCAGAAGGAATTGTTGGAAACTGATAAAAACATAAAAACCTCAGTCACAAGACTGTGTGGTATGTTGTAATTGGTCATAAGTGTGTGTGTGTTTGTGTGTGTGTGTGTGTGTGTGTGTGTGTGTGTGTGTATGTGTGTGTGTGTGCATGGCTATCAAAACACCAAAAACAGGTCATATAGCTCTGGGGAGGTGAGTCATAAATTAGAACACTTGCTAAGCAACTAGCCATTAAGCGAGGACCACTTATATTTGGTTTGCCAGTCACATGGGCACCTAGCCATGCCCACCCATCACAGGACCACCTAGCCACACCCAGCCAGTCACATGACCACAAAGCCACCCCCACAAATTAGGCCATGCCCACAGAACCGGATGTTAAGAAATTTGAATCCAACCCCTGCACATAATCTTAATTATTGAACAGATGGCTGTTAAACAATAGGAAGATGTTTCTTTCCTGCTGATGATCTGCTGTTTTTGCTTAAAATCTAATTGTTAAGTCAGTTCTGTTTTTACCTTCAAGTCAAACCATAGCTCTTTCAGATTGTGGGAAAACAAAGGTGAAATTTGAAAATATTCACACCTTTACTCCACATCATTAATAATAATAAAAAACAAATCCCAAAATATAATGTGACTTTTAGAATACAGAACTGTAAGGCTCCGATGGCATTTTGTTTGAGAAGATATAAAAATAGGGGAAGAGTGAATTATTCAATTTAATTATTATAATATAATACAATTCTATTAAGTCCAAGTTTTATTATGTGCAACATAAATCTGGTGGATTAATTAGATAATTAATTAAATATGGTGAATTATTATGCCTTTTGTACACCATACTATGATAGATACTAAAAAGGAAATGTTGAATGTGCAAGGTGGTTTACAAAAATTAAATTAGAAACAACCTATTTACATGAGTGGCTTGCCATTTGAAATTTCATAATGTAAAAAATAGGTGCATTTCTGCAAGAGAGCAGGCATCACTGTGAGCAGCAGGGAACTGGGACTTCATTTCATTAGCTCAAAATAGTGGTTGATATGCCTAAAAGGGAAACTTCCTTCCTTTTTAAAGTTTTCACATTCCATTCTAACGAAAGAAAGAAGCTCTTTGAATCCCGAACACAAGCCCAAAGAGACACATAGACAAAGATAAAAAAATAAGTATAGTAACTTGCAAGCGGATGTTAGCCTAATTAATGTTCCAGATTTAAGAGAATTGACTTCAACAAGTAGACAAAAAATTCCCAAAAATGAAAATGCTGAAAGGAAAAATAGTTCAGGAGAATTAGAAAATTCTGAAAAAATAATTAAGCACAACCAATAACAAAGAGGAAAAAAATAGAAGATACCTGATAAACCCAAACTCTCTCTGATCAACTATGGAAAAATAAAGACAAATGGAAAAAGGAAAACACTGCAAACCATCATATCAGAAAATAGTCTGAATTTTCAAGAACATGATCAGAAAGGATAAGTCTTAACATGAACAAATGCTTAGTATGAATGCCAAAAGTAATAACAACAAAAAAAAAGAATTATTTTGAAAGTCAACAAAACAGTTGGCTCACTTGTTGGAGAAATTGGCAAAATTGTGCCAGGCAAAGAGAGAAAGCTTAACAGCTTAATTTATCTTGTACCTATCTTTTCACAAAAGGAAAATAAACAGTCTGACTTGTCAGAAGTGGAACTATGGAAAGAGGGAGAGAAATGAAATCCAAATAACTGATAAGATAATAACTTGTTAATCTGAGTGAATTCATGTGTTCTGCACTAGAAGTATGACATCCCAGGGTATTAAGGAATCTGGATGCTGTAATCTAGTTCCAAGTCACTGGATGATTAAAAAAAATCCTCAAGCTTAGGGAAATACAAGAAGATGAAAAAGAATCAATGCTTGTTTTAATATTTAAAAATGGGAGAAAGTGCAGTCAGGAAACTTTCCATCAATCAGTTTGACATCAATATCTGGGAAAATCTTAAGGAAAAAAAATAGTCAATGCATTTACAAGTGCTTTGAAATAATAAGTAGTTTCTAGAAGCCAACAAAGATTTGTTTTTAAAAGCCATGCTAGAAAAATTTTCTTTGACAAGATCAGAGGTTCAAGCTATGGATAGAATGTACTTAGACCTCAGTAAGGCATTTGATAAAATAGGTCACAGTTTCATTTTTGAAAACTGTAGCAATAATGGGTGGTACTAGTATGAGATGGATTTATAATTCTGAATTGCTATAGCTAACATATGGTCCTCCATGAGTCTATGCTCACTGCAGGGACAAAGTGAAGGATCTCAATAACCTACAGTATAAGGTCCCTTCCAACTCTGATTATCTGTTAGAACTTCTATAAAATATACTCCAACTTATCAAAAAAGTGTCTGACCACTCAACCCAATACAGCACAACCAACACAAGCCCTAAAAAAAAAACACTGCCATACATCAAGAACATGTCAGAACCAATCAACAGATTACTACAACCACATGGAATCAGCATTGCACACAGCCAACTAAATCCCTCCAAAACATCCTGAGTAGAAGAAGAAAAAAGAAGTAGAAGAAGAAGAAAGAATCATTAACAGCATACAGTGCAATGACTGCAACAACTTCATAGAACAAATAGGCAGAAGACTGGCAAAACACAACTAGCATACAGAAGGCATGATGAAAACTCTTTAATTTCATATCAACAGACTTAACCATAGTTTCAATGGGGAAACTAAGCCAAACCAAGTCCAAAAATAGAAAGTTGTTTCTAGAAGTCTGGCAAACAAATTAGCAATCAATAGACACATAGATGTACATGTCAACCCTGAATCTGGCTTAATTGAAGCCATTTTGTCCATTTTATTGTTGCCACACTAGAGCTGAGGAACAGGAGGGGGGATTTGAGATAAAGGGGATTTTCACACCTGATTGGAAGAAGGAACCGTGATGCAACCTGGTTGTTGGAGTGCACGGTGATTGGACCATATGACTGATTGTTTTGAGAAAGTAGAAAATCTTTTACTTTTAATGTGAAAACCGTGGGAGTTTTCAGAATCGGTTTTCACCAGATATATGCCAATATGATATTTTCAATAACAGTATTATTTGAGGAAATCAATTTGTCTCTATTACTTCTTTCTTTGCAAGGATGTTTTTTCACTTCTACCTACACTGTAGCTGGAAATTGCATCAGGTCAATATCCAGGTATAAAAAAAGGCCTTTTATAAAATACAAATATACTATAGCATATTTGTATTTTATAAAAGGCCTTTTAAAAAAGGATTGTACCTTTTAAAAAATACTATTTACACATAGTATATTCTTAACAGATAATATTTCTCAAACAGATTATGCTAATGTGCACCAGAGCTCAGTAGTAAAAAGCAAATCAATAATACTTTTCAGTGACAAATCAGAGCAATGGCTATTAAGCATGAGTAATTAAAATACCATATTAATTGGTAAACCCATTTAAGTTATTTATGGTCAAATATTTCTCCTATTAAAAAAAGAAATTGCATTTATAGCTGTACTTAACCATCAACCACCAAATGATGATGCAATTAGTGCATTTTAATATTAATTTCTTTCCTCAACAATCTCCTCCTTAGTTCTTTTGATCTTCTAAAAATACAACTAGGAAAAGTTGTAGCAGAAATCACCTTTCTTCTACAAAATTTCCTAAGACTGCATGTAAAACATAATGTGCAATGTTTACTATGCAAGATAACATATTATCTGAAATTTAAACTATGCAGAATATCAAATCATATAACTTTTCTTCTGCATTGCAATTATAAAAATGACATGTATTTTTTGGATTAAATTATTGCAATTTCTTTTGTGAGAATATATCTGGAAATGAACTGATCCTGACTGAAATGAAAACAAAAACATAACAAAAAGATAAACAATTCTTCAGGCATTCTTTTGTAGTGATTTGTCTTATACTGAATGAGGAATATGGCAAAAAAAACTGATTTTCTTTTGCTTCCGAAGAAGAATAGTTATATAAAAAGGTTTATTTTCTCTTGTTTTGTATACTATTCACAAGGCTTTTCAATTTCATTTTTTCAACCAGTGTTGCCTTGGGCAATAAGTATACATGTGCCAGGGGACAAAACAAAATGTTTAAGTATGAAGTGAGATGTTGAACTATTTTAGGATGTTGATTTTGTTTTAAGTAAAGCAATACCTTTTTACATTTTAAGAGAAAAAAAATTCTATTCATAATAGGTTGTGGTTCCCTAAACAACAAAGGGATTTAAACCAATTCATACATAAAATAAATAAACTTATTGCACACTGGCATCTAGGTAGATCAACGAGTAAAGGTAATTCAATATTCTAGAAAAAAGGATACCATAGAACAGGGATTCACAAAAACAACAGCAGGGGTCACCAACCTTTTGGACCTCAGGGATCACCAATCTCATAATTTTAAATTCCATGACCAGAGACCCTGAAAAAAATCCCAAAAATGTTTGCAGGAAAATTCCCCATCCCATTTTCCTGCCAATCTATCATTCTTTATTTGGGATTGCAGGATACTGTGTTCAGTTCCATTCTTAGGGAAAGAGAGAGAAAGAAAAAACTTTTGGTTTCATGCAAGGAAAGCAGGAGAAGCAGCAGAAGTCTTTCTTTCTCTCCCCCAAACTGCCAGAAATGAGTCTTTGTGAGACTTGTCGCACCCACACAGCCTTTTGAAGCAGGATGCCTAGCAGGGTCCCAAAGAGTCATTTCTGGTGGAGTTTGGGAGAGAGAAAAAAAGACTTTTGCTGCTTTCCTTGCGTGCAGCCGAAAGCAGAAGAAGAAAGAAGTGGAAAGAAGCAGCCTGCTGGCCAGGCAAAATGCGTGGGATGAGTGGGGCAAGTTGCCCCCTCCGCCCTTTCCCCCCTCCCCTCACTACCTTGTGTTGTTCACAATGCAAGCAATGCAAGCCTTGTGTTCCCATGGGCCATGTGGGCGGTGCAGCCTTGTGTTCCCACGCAGCCTGGATTAATTGCTTTGGGGGTATCATTTCTCTGGGACCACCAAAATTTTCTCATGGACCACCAGTGGTCTTTGGCCCACTGGTTGGCAACCACTATAATATAGTATATATCCCTTCTGCTTTAGGAAACATTTTACCAGTACAAGAGCCAATAATTTGTTTAGTTTAAGACAAAATTTATGTCATATTAACTTAAGTTACTGCAAACTTTTGCATTCATTTACTGTAGATAACAGCTTTCAAAGTCCCTGGATTATCAATATTATGAATATCCTCTTTCAATTATCTGAAATATCTGTTTCCTTTATATTATTTGGAAAACTTGATTTATGCCAATTGCAAATAGTTATAACTACATTTTAATTAAGTATTTAAATTTTAAAAATACTATAAAACTTGTATTGTTTTGTAGAAGGCAGGAAGGTAATAGATAATATCTGTTAATTAATCATGATATACATCAAATTTAGATGTGATCTAAAAAAAGTGCAGCCCTATGCCTACTTATTACTGAATAGCGTAACTAAAAGTTCATTCCTAAACACATAATATGATCTTCATAAAAATATGCCCAACTATATTCAATAGAATTTATACCTATGTAAATAATGTGTGTATATGGGATTGCAACCTTTCTACAAATCAAACAATACTGATAACATATTTATATGCAAATAAGGATCAATTATTTAATATGACTTTGAGCCATGTACAATAAAATGAGGAATTAAAACGTTTTGAAAATTCATTAAAATTAAAATTAAAACAATAAAAATAAAATTAGAAAGCAGAGATGTTACAATTACAACTGATGTACAGGTTGATTGATTGATTGATTGTGTTCCCCATCTTGCCAGAGTCAACTATAGGCAGTTTACAAACAATCAATTAAAATGCACATTTTAACTTTACATAACATTAGCATTTAACATCACATAACATTTAAACAATAAATAAGGATAATATTTTTAATTTTTAAATTAAAATAAAGCTAATCAGGATGCAATGATTAATACAAAGAATACTATTATAGATATCCACTTTATAAATCCAACACCACATGCAGTGGGACCTGGTATTATGAGTGAGCACCTTTACTAAATATCCTAGTGAAACTTTTTAAAAGGTTATTTCTACCTCCCTGCCTGTGTCTTTTTTCTCCCAGAAAGGGATGGGATGGCAAGAAAGGCAAGCAGAACCACAAATATCTGAAAACAGAATGCTGTGTGATGGGATCAGTGTCACTTTTATGAGGAAAAAGTTATCATATCTTGCATTACTGGAACTACCAAAGAGTTAATTCTTCAATTCTGCAGAACAGAAAAAAGCACTGGACAGGAATTGTTTTTTTTTTAAATACAAACAAGCAAATGGAGTATGCAAAAAAATATAGGGCAATGACTAGCAGAAGAAATGACTATTTATTTTTAAAACTTCATTACCGCATAACATCACATATAAATATTGGACTAAAATTAAGTAAACAACACACAGTAATTGAAGCATCTGCTTGTAGTTTTCCTAGTCTTTGGAAGGAGATTTCTAAGCACATCTACTTCTTGAGGCTATACACCAGAGGTGTCAAACTCGCATTGTCATGGCAGCATCAAGGGACTTTTCCCGCCTTCGCTAAACCAGACAGGGGCGAAGCCAGCACGTGAGGCACCAGCCCATGAGCCATGATTTGGCACTCCTACTATACATCATGAGAGGATGGTTAAATTGTCAAAAATACTTGCCTCCTTCCTTTCATATGGCTGGTACATTATCCAGGAACACGTTTCTTTAATGAAAGATGAGCCCCTTTTTAAAAAAAATAATGCAATCATCTGCACACAGTCCTGTGTAAAAAGGAACATTGAAAGACACTACACTGGTAAACTTCATTTTATAAGAAAATGAATAATTGTATTAATTGGCTGCTGAATCAGGAAACCATTGGAGAGACTAAAGACTTCCAAAGCACCCAAAGATGCTAAGGATGCCTTGAAAGGTGTCTGTAACAGGTCTGTCCTATGCAAGCTTTATACTTGCATTTGAAGAAAACAGAATGCAAGAAACTTACCCAGTTGCAGCTTTAGTTGGCTTATCAAGAGTCTCAGTAGAAGCAAGGCAGATATAAGAACAGGCTATTAAAGAATAAAAAAGGCTTGAAAATATAAATGTCAGAATTCTTGCTGCTATGCCAGTACTGCAAGGATGTTTGCCCAAAGAAATTCCCAGCTGGAAAATCAGATTATCAAATAATGGCCATAAAAATCTAAAGAAAAATTCAAGAGGTAATCAAGTCAAAGTTTATTCACAATGTAAGGGATGGGCAGCAAGCAGAAGATTTCTTCCTAATAGAAAAGGAAGTCTGAAAGATCTGCTACAGTCAATCATCCTGGCTTTGCCTGATTAGACTTGTGCCATTGCTCACTACTCAACCCCATTGATCTGGCTGTGTTATTCAAGACTTGATTTTCTGCTAAATGATCTGAAGCAAGGTCAGTATGATAGTGAAAAGAAATGGTGCTGCAAGATAGTTCAGTAAGGGGAAACCTTTCAGTTATGGCAGAAGTCTCCAAACCTGGCAACTTTAAGACTTGTGGACTTCAACACCCAGAATTCTTCAACTAGCATAACTGTTTGGAGAATTCTGGGAGTTGAAGTCCACAAGTCTTAAAGTTGCCAAGTTTGGGGACCCCTGAGTTATGACAAGAAAACTTTCAGCTAGTAGCTTCAACTAATGAAGATCAGTAGCAGCTTCCAAAATTTTGGAAGCTACCAGCATTCCTGAGCAGGAGTGGAATTCTACCAGTTCAGACCAGTTCTATAGAACTGAGTTGTTATGATTCTGCCCAGTTCAGAGAACTGGCAAGTCAGGCCCTGGCTATCCCCATCCCTCCTCTCACAATCCAGTCAGTTAGTCCTTATCATGCACATGTGACATCATGTGCATTGCTGACTGCATTTTCTCCTGCCTGCCTTGTCCCACCCAGTCACTTCTTACAGTATTTCTTTTTTCCTCCCAATGATCAGCTGTTCCGATGATCAGTTGTGCCAGGATCTCCTCAGCTGTCTTACTACTTTGTCCAGGAGGCTTCCTTGAGGCTAGGAAGCAAAAAGGGCCATGGGGGGGTGTGCTTCACCCCCCACTTTGTTTTCTTTGCCTCCTGGGACTTAGGGAAGTTTCTGGGAGCAAAAAGGCCCTCCCCTGGAGGTTTCCCTGAGGCCCAGGATGCCAAAAAATGGAGAGTGGGGGTGCTGCAAAATAAAATAAGAAGAAGCCATGGCCACCCAATCACATGGCCACTCCCATCTAGCCACTCCCACCTAGCAATGCCACAGAACGGGTAGTAAAAATATTTGCATCCCACCCCTATTCCTGAGACTGAAGCAAAAGTATAATCAATTGCAGATAATAGCAGCAGGAATCTTGAAGTGACAAAGGTCCCATAACAGCAAAGCAAGAATCTGACAGCAGCAGAATAACTGGCTGCAATCCAGAATTTCTGCCTCTATCCCAGCTTCCATCTCATATGAATAGGGATATTGTGAAGTTGTAGCTTAATAGGGGCAGAGACCGCAAGCAAGATAAAATATTTAACACAGGAACAAGAGAAGAAAACCAGTCCCAGTCTACTACTAACAGATCCAATGGTGGGAGAGGTTACCTATAAAACCAAGATAAGCAAACTCCACATACAGGCACTCAAAGTATTGTTACATAAAGATAAAAATGAAATTAATTGACAATTAGAAAAAGAAAGCAAAACAGATTCGGAGATAAAAGCAGAGGTGGCATTCAACCAGTTCTCACCTACTCAGGCGAACCGGTAGCGATTATTTGGCATGGGTTGCCGAACCAGTGGCAACCCTTGGCTGGCCATGCCCCCAACCTGGTCACCTGGTTGCTCATTTGCAATTGCTCTCCTAGCTTTCTGTTCTCCATGTCCTCTTTCTCCCTGGGTGAAAAGAAGAAATGCTGCAAATATCACTTTCCCCGTGTGAGCTAAAATGTGTGAGCTAAAATGTCTGGAGTGAGAAGGAGTGTGGTTTGACAGAGGAGTGCGGGTGAATCGAGCCTTGGAGCACTTTTGCAACATAAAAGAAATGCATTTTGGAAGCAGCAGGTCCTTTAAAAACTTCTCCAAGGATTCCCCATGGACGCTGCAAGTATCGCTTTCCCTGTGTGAGTTAAAATGTCTGGTGTGAGAAGGAGTGCGGTCTGACAGAGAGGGTGGGGGAATCCACTCCAGCCTTGGAGAAATTTGAAGGAGCTGCTTCTAAAATGCTTGTCTGTTAAGTGCTCTCTCTCTCTCTCTCTCATGAGAGAGAGAGACAGAGACAGAGAGACACAGAGAGAGAGAGAGACAGAGAGACAGAGAGAGAGAGAGAGAGCTCACTTAACAGACAAGCATTTTAGAAGCAGCTCCTTCAAATTTCTCCAAGGCTGGAGTGGATTCCCCCACCCTCTCTGTCAGACCGCACTCCTTCTCTCATGAGACAGAGAGAGAGAGAGAGAGACAGAGACAGAGAGACACAGAGAGAGAGAGAGAGAGAGAGAGAGAAAGAGAAAGAAAGAAAGAAAGAAAGAAAGAAAGAAAGAAAGAAAGAAAGAAAGAAAGAAAGAAAGAAAGAAAGAAAGAAAGAAAGAAAGAAAGAAAGAAAGAAAGAAGGAGGGAGGGAGGGAGGGAGGGAGGGAAAGAAAGAAAAAATAGGAAGAGAGAGAAAGAGAGAAATCTCTGTGTTAATATTTTACACTGTCCCTACACATAGAGTGATTTTTTCTACCTTTCTTTTACCCAGGGCTATCACATATTTTTCAGGGTTTACATGCATTCAATGTCAGTAGTCCAGAGCATAAAATACACATGTGTTTAACAAGAGTTGAAAAGGGACCTTGGAGGTCTTCTAGTCCAATTCCCAGTTCAGGCAAGAAAACTGAGGATGCCAAACTCTGAGTAGAAATCCTGGGAAAGGTGTCAGAATAATACTTAGAAGGGACCTTGCAGTGAATCCTATACCATTTCTGAGAAATGGCTGTCCAGTCTTTTCTTAAAAACTTTCAATGATTGAGCACCCAGAACTTCTGGAGACATTCAGTTACACTGGTCAATTGTTCTCACTGTCAGGAAGTTTCTCCTTAGTTTTAGGTTGCTTCTCTCTGTTCAGTTTCCATCCATTGCTTCTTGTTTGCATTCTGCTTCTTTGGAAAATACATTATCCCCCTTTCTTTGTGGCAGCCCCTTAAAAGCCTGTTGCCTATCATACTCTTGGGTAAAGCATGTGAGTCATTTCCTCGTTTCAGTGGTCCATGAAAATACATATATAGTATGCAGATAATAAAGTAAAAAAAGGTGAACATTTTTACAGAACTATAGATAAGTTGAGGCTGGTGACAAGGAATGGCTGGGAGGGGAGGGGCCAGGTGAGGCACCCCTTTATGTGAGTGACATTGAGTTGGCCATGCCCACCCAGTCACATGACCACCAAGCCATGCCCACCAAGCCATGCCCACCCAGTCACATGACCACTAAGCCACACCCATCCAGTCATATGACCACCAAGCCATGCCCACCAGATAAGCCACGCCCACAGAACCTGTAGTAAATTTTTTGAATTCCACCACTGGATAAAAGTAATAACAAAATAATATGTACAATCGATCTTGCCACAATCTGATGAGGTCTGCAGGTAGAGTGATATAGTGACTTGCATTTGCCATGTTTTTTTATTTTTCTTTTGTTTGGTCTAGGGTTTTTCAAACTGTGAGGTGTAGACAGGATACAAGAAAGGTGTGAAAAATAAGTTACATTATTAAACCCACCTTTAATTATTCTTTTAGACAACTATTAGTAGTGTGTCATACATGATTTTTATTTCATGATTATTTTAAAAATATTGGGATACACAAATTATAAAGACAATTTTTATCTATAATATCTATATATACGCAACACTAATATATACAAATGCTAATATATGCAACACTAATAGTATCAATCCATGATATTTCCCCACTATGTTAGTATCAGTACTCAATATTCAAAGTACAGATTGGGACTATCAAAGATTTGGGATTTGCACAGCATATTCTTGAGTGCCATCTGCTGTTAAGCTATTAACTATATAAGTGTAATGTAGATATATATGCTTTATTATAGTCAAAGAAAAGCAAGTGTAAAAACATGCATTGTATTTCAAAGGATACTATCAACAACTTATTTAAGACTGAATTTATGAACTATTCGGATGAAATGGAATTGTCCATTAAAAATTACACATATAGGATTTGGAAAAAGATTTCAGTTTTCTATAAATATTCTTTTCATTCTTTGACCTTTATATATTGAATTATCTATAAAAATGCAAAACTACATAAAAAATTATTTTTAAGATCAAGCTTCTCCAACTTTCATGTGATAGTTCATGTGAAATGAACTAAGAATGCTGAATGAAAGTTAAAAGTGCACTTCATAGACCAAATGGAAAAATGAGAATGTGAGAATTATTGATATTCAATTCTGCCTGCCTTCGCATAAAATAATACATTTCCCTAATAATGTAATATTTAGCAGTCAAAAATATACAACACTATCTATTATAAATCAAAGCATTGTGCATTCAGTAGATTTTATAATATGAACACCCTTAGATACTTTAGCTAATCATAAGAATATTGTGTTGAAAAATGAATCTAATCTTTACTAAATTATTCAATACATAATTATTATTTTTTCATATGGGAAGTATGCTTGCAATTTTTCAATTTTAAAGAAATAAAGGAATTGGCTATATCAATTGCTATTCCAAGAGAGGTGTGAGACAAAAATAGGCATATGGGTAGTGATTTTTATTGTTAATTCAAGGTCACAATTAACCCAAGACATTGTCCAAGTGCCACAAACTGAGCAAAAAATAGTTGTAAATATTTTGAATTGCAGTATTAGTTATTTACAGCAGAGGTTAGCAACCCTCAGCCAAATGTTTTTATGTTATATTTCTCCTTTTCATTGTACATAAAGTTCACATGAGATGACTTCAATTAGTTGATTAGCATCAACCAGTCAAAATATAGACATGTGATTTTCTTCTAGTGTTCAAAGTACATGAAAAAAAGGATGGGAAAGTAAGAAGAATCTATTTTCTGTTTGATTCTCAGTAACTTCATTAACATATCCATATCCTTTTCTTAACAACAGCATAGAAGAGAATCATAATTACAATCTATTTCTTTTTTGCCTTTAATTATCTGTTTATTTATAGATTTAATGTTTCTTGGTCCTGACCCTATTCACATTAGAGTTTTAAGACCAGTCAGGATATGTGCTGACTCCTAAGGGAAAAACAAGTATGCACCATTCAAATAGGTATATCACATTTTTGAAAATATTTTTTAAAGAAAATAATACCAAAATTTGTCAAATACCTGGAGATCCCAACCCTACCACTTTGATAATTATAATGTGTTAATGTTGCTTCATGATTTTATCCAACTGCCATGGGCATACTTCTATGAACAACTGTAAAATACAGAGATATATGAATTTATCACTATTATCATCCCTACCCTAATTTTACTTTTTGAAAATAGACTGCAGCTTTTGATAAATTCTTCTAAAATTAGAAAACCTTTTCACTATCTCTGATTGTCCAATTCAGTAAAAACTATTATCTCTAGCACTGAGCAGGCTGGGCTGCACCATTCATTCACACACATACATAACTATGGTTTACAGAGGGTTTTATTGATGTTCCCAGCAGTTCCCTTCACCCAACCTCAGAACCATCCCAAATAAGACCTGCCACAAGCAGGCCAAAATTAGTCACAAGGAAATGGCCAACGGAAAGCTGCTCCAATCTGGCAAAACTGAAAGTACATCCATGAGAGCTCCCTTGGCAAGACAAGTTCAGAATCTCAAAAGCACAAAGTCAAGCAGGAAGCATAAACAAACATACAGCTATAAACCAAATATGTTGTTCCAATAATGTCTCCCTCTGCCTGTTACGGTAATAGCTTTCTAGTGCAGCCCATTAAGATGGGTGGGCCCTTCTCCCAAATAATCTGGCAGATCTCAATTGCTGTTGTCTTTTCTCTGCCCTGTGTTCTCTTAAATCCACTATGGAAAGCAGCTCCTCCCCCTCTTCTTCACTGACCTGCAAACTGTCTCCACTCTGTGGTGATTAAACAAATACCCCTATAATAATCTTAATGTTCATTACATTCTTCAACATCCCTAGCATCATGAGCAGATCAAAAATAGAATTTATGTTGGGTTAGTCAGGTCCTTGTGTGCAGAAGTTCCATGGTAGTTTTCTTTTCTATACAACATATGCAAAAACTTCCCAAATACTGAAATAACAAAAAAAGTATTCATTGAATGTGTTCAATAAATATTATTGACTGATTTAGTTGTAAGTTTGGTCAGTATTGAAGGGAACAGATATTGATTTCTGCCACTCTCTATAAACAGATATATCTGTCTAAATGAAGTCAAGCTATACATCAGCAGTTTACTTTTGAGAGAAGAAAGGAGTGTTATACAATAGAAAAATATTTAATGTGTGAATGTGCATCATATTTTGAAATCATTTGTAGTAAATGATATAAATATATATCCATAACAGCATATGGATATATTTATTTTTATTCTGAAGAGAAATAATGCATTGAGCTGTAGTGATGCAGTGGTTAGTGTGCAGTAGTGCAGTAGTGCAGGCTACTTCTACTGATTGCTGGCTGTTTACAATTTCAATTGTAAACAGCCAGCAATCAGTAGAAGTAGCCTGCACTACTGCAGATCAAATCTCACCAGGCTCAAGGTTGACTCAGCCTTCCATCTTTCCAAGGTCAATACTCATATTGTTGGGAGCAATATACTGACTTTATAAACTGTTTAGAAAAAGCACTGTGTAAAAGCACTGTGAAATGGTATATGTTAAGTGCTAGTACTATTACCATTCTGTAGTAGATGATAGCCCAGTTCAGATTGAGACAAGGTTCATAATACCTAAAAAGAGAATTTTCACAAATAATTCAAAGAAAACAGAAATCAAACAATACTAATAACCATCCAGTAAGTCAGGATTAACAAGGTGGCTATGCCAATGTTTACTACATGCAATTATATAGACAGTTACTATCTTCACTATTTACTTTTAATAGTGATATATCAACTGTACTTACTTTTAAGTCTATTTGATGAGAGGTAGGACAGAACCTCTACAATATATATGATTTTTTTTTAGATGAATCCACTTAAAAATAAAAGCTTTAAAATACATTGGGTTCTTCCAAACATTTACAGCCTACAAAGTATGGACACTTTTTTTTCTATGCTCCTTACTAGGCAAAAAGGTTTCAATTAGAATATTATTTATTCTGATTTGCGATTACTAGTTCATAATTAAACTTTTGCAAAATGATCTATAATATATTACATAAATCTAATGTCTGTTCCTCAATAGGATAGGAAGCTAATTTATTATTGAATGCAATAAGGTCTCACAAATGCAATAAATATCCAGCAACTATTGTTGGTTAATCAGATTAACAATTGAATAATTCAGTTATTCTATGATCCCTGGAATGAGCGCGTTTCTTTCATCCTGATCATCTCTGCATCTAGAAGAAAGTGGCTACCCAGGAGTGTCTCTTTGGCTTTATATTGTGAAGTAAAACATTTGTTTTAACTGTTCTCTCTGCTGATGTTTTCCTTCAACATTTTCAAATTGTGAAAGTGAGGTTGATTTAAAGAATCAATAGGTAACAGATTGCTTAATTAACCAGCAGTTGCATTGTGATAGGACTCAATATCCCAGTTTCATATAAGAATAATTATATTTGACAATCACTCTCTCGATGGATTATTTTGATCCTATGGAATTTCCAGGTCTTTTTTTCTCTTTTAAGCATGAAGATGACAGAGAACAAAGAAAGTGTAATGGTGTTCAGCTGAATTTTATTACAATATTTCAAGGGTCTTCAAACTTGATAGCTTTAAGACTTGTGGACTGCAACTCCCAGAATTCCTCCTCCAGTCATGTTAGCTCAGGAATTCTGGAAGTCTTAGACTTGCCAAGTTTGAAGACCCTTGCAATATTTGAAAGATTGAGACATTTCCCCTGAATGATGCAAAGTCAAAGACAGTTGCAGTACATATGCCTTGTGCACTGCTTATTATAAAGAAGATCAACAGGGGAGAGGGAGAACATAGAATGGAATACCAGAATTGAAATTCCCAAAGAAGATAGAGCCAAGATAAGGAAAACAGCATGAATCAGAATAAAATGTAGTTGGCTATTTAGAAAAAAAACAAAATTAATAGAGATGTATTGTAATATTAATATTTGTAGCTAATAACCTCTCCCCCTCATCTTATTAGAAAATTGATGACATTTTGGCTCACAAATATTAACTGAATATTGAATATTGCATAATGGACATCATAGAACTTCTCACTTTTTCCATTTTTACAATAGAGCTTTGTTAATTGGTACTTTGTGACCTCTAAAAGTTTGTGACCATAAACCTTCTCAATACAATAATACTTACAGAGAATGTCCTTGCTGCTGAAATATTTCACTGCACTGATCAGTTATACATAAATATTAGCTGGAGACAAGTTAAACCTTGTAGATTGAAAATTAATTATATAGCCCTATTCACTGTTAAAAGGTAACACATGCATTTTAAGTGTATATGCACATGTGTGTGTATTGGGAGGTTACACACATACTGTATATAGGCATATATTCAGGGGGTTATTTATAAAGATATACCTAATTGGAAATATAGAGAGAAATTAATATATTGTCAAGATGTTTGACTGACACCTGCGAGACTCTCTCAATAATAGAATCTCCTGTGATTCTTTGTGACAGTATTTAATATATTTCTAGAGTGGTTGTAAAATTAATTAGCTATTAATTTATTCAATTTAATTTTAAAATTAATTTGATGACATTTAGTGTAACTATCTATAATAATTTAATAATATAATTTTCTAAAAATGACCTTTGGGGGAAGGCGTTTGAATACTAAACTGATATCTAAGTAAAGGTAAAGGTTCTCCTCACACATATGTCCTAGTCATTTCCAGCTCTAGGGGACGGTGCTCATCTTGTTAAATGCCGTTACCTTCCCACCAAAGTGATCCCTATTTTCCTATTACATTTTTACATGCTTTTGAACTTCTAGGTTGGCAGAAGCTGGGACAAATAACAGGAACTCACTCCATTATGTGGTGCTAGGGATTCAAACCGCCGAACTGCCAACCTTTCTGATCAACAAGCTCAGCATCTTAGCCACTGAGCCACCACGTCCCTTAAACTGATATCTACAGAAAACTGGAATAGGTGACTTGAGGCCCACATTCTTCTTTCCACTATAGCCCCCTCCTCTGAACACTAGCAGAAAATTGATTAACAGGCTTCTGAATATTAAACACATGCAAATTACAATGCAAACTCTAAAACAGGCTGATTATAAAAGACAACAAAAACAGCATGTTTTATTTTCATTTGCATACCACCACTCTATTCACTCTTCATCACTCTCTACCTGAAGGACTTCCCTGTATATTTTGTGACTTTGGATTTCAAAGATTTTCTCCTCTGATCACAGAGAACTTCACAGGAGTCAGATAATATAACACCCTGCAAGTAGCATCAAAATGGTCTACACCCATCAACAATATTTTAATCTTGATATTATAATTACAACGTGTGGTATCTGAAAAAAATATTGCTTTGTTAAAAAACAATTAAAAATAAAAATAAAACCCTTGATATTTCAATAAGTTATTCTTGTTCTTTCAATGCTCTATAAAATTAAGTTTGCAGATGTTTATGCATGTTTCAAATGTTCTCTGGGAAAATAGCATGATTTTTTAAAAAAAAAATAATTGGAACTGATTGTGTAAAAGAAACAGCTTTCAGAGAAAGAGATTTGAATCTCAGAAACAAATGATGGCATTTATAATAGCTAACAGGAGCATTCCTGGATAGTTTAAAAAGTTCTATAACAGAAAAGAGTAGATTTATAAATAATTTCTATAAAAGTGACATAGGAAAAACAGTCAGAAAGATGATATGAGACATGCTATATGGCAAGACCAGAGACAAGCCACTGATATATATAGATCATGAAGTGGCAACGTTGAAGCAAATACCAGGAGAGTTAGGAAGCAAAGGAGGGGCTACCAGTTTTTGTCATTTCAGTTAATTAAGAATGGTATATCATTTAGATGGCTCACCCTGGAAGGGCTCCTAGTAGCATGGCAGGACAAAAAAAATATAAAATTGACACAATAGAGAAAGTGCATCAATTTTGCAAACAATATCTGGGACCTGAGGAAGAACGCGAAAGTGGAGAAAATTCAAATACAAGAAGTCAGGAAGAACAACTCTCCAAAGAGAAAGCACCACAGTTAGAATCTCAGAAACTTAGAGAAGAAGAGGACAACAGATCAAGTACAAGAGAACCCAGAACAAGGAAAGAAATAAAAAATGTTCTCTACACAGACAGTAACACGAACAGAGAAATCATCCTATTTTCAGTTAATATCAATGGTTTAAACTCAACATTAAAAAGAAAACAGTCATTTGAAAAACTTTAAAAAAATGCAGACATAATCTGTGTACAAGAAGTACACATCATAGATAAACAGGCAGATCTTCTAAAGGATACTGATTTGGGAAAAATGTATTGGGCTCTTTCAAATCAAAGAAAAAGGGATATCGTAGTATATATAAAAGATTGGCTACAACATAAACATGTATATAAGGATGATGAAGGGAGAATGTTATTTATAGAAATAATATTAAACCAGGAAAAAAAAATCATTAGTTACAGTATATGCCCCGAATGTAAATTAAAAAGAATTCTATACTAAACTCCATCACAAAATAATAGAAACTGAATATACAAATGTAAGTATTGTACGAGATTTAAATGCTGTTTCAGACAAGGACAAAGATTATAAAAGTTTCAAAAAAATAAAAATAAAAGGAGACTATTCCCTTCTTCTTTTAATAACATGATGAGGGAATTAAATTTGAAAGATGCGTGGAGAGAACTGTATCCAACTAAAAAGCAATACACTTTCTTTTCCAACCCCCATCACTCTTGGTCCAGAATAGACCAGATATGGAGGGACCCAGTGTTAGGAATGTAAGTCATGTAACAGTTGGGTTGAAAATATATAATAGGATAGACATTATAATACTGTCTCTTTAAGGGAATGCTAAAATTGTAATTGGGTGTGGTATCCAAACCGGCCATAAGATGGAGCCAGAAACTTGGTTTCCCAGAAGCCTGAGATTGAGCAAGAGAGAGACAGAGTTTTGCTAGATGGTCGATGTTTGTGTTCCTGCATTTCCTTAGTGACTGTTGCTGATTGTTGTTATTCTTGGATTGATGTGAGTCTATTACTGAACTGTTTTTGATACTGGACTTTGTTATTGGATTATCTCTGGACTGAAAACTGACTGCTATAAACTGTGAATGACTTGGACTGTGTTGGGCTTTGCTTAACCGTTTACTGGAAGTAAAGCCTACATTTTACTATACAGTGTAGCTGTGTGCTGTGTGTGTGTTATTCAACATTATTCTCAGTATGTCTCCTGTGTGCACTCATTCTCCTAAAGCAGAATTACCTCAAGTCCATACCAAGCTCAGATAACTGAGAGTTAGTGTGAATACACAGTACTGTATACAGACAACTGTTTACTGTTTAATTGTAGTTTACTGTCCTGGTAAAGATGGCACAAGACCCGTCAACAAGTCTATCACTGATAACCCAGTTGGATGGAACAAACTATGTTTCCTGGCCTATGAAGTGCAGTCTACTTCTGCGTAAGAAGAGTTATGGACTGTAGTTCAAGATCCACCAGATGTAAATGCTTGGGATCCAGATGATGAGGACGATGCCAAGAAGTTAGCCTACTTTAAACGGAACAATGAATGGGCTCTTTGTATAATTGGACTAACACTGAGTGACCAGCAGCTAGTCCATATTCATGGTGAAGAGTCTGCTGCTAAATGTTGGGAGAATTTGAAGAGGATTTATGTTCGTGACTGTGTAGGTACACACATATATCTTACACGTAAACTGTTTAGAGCATGTCTTGTGAAAGGTGGAGATATGTTAGCTCATTTGAACTTCATGAAAATAACTTTTCAAGAACTACATGAAAAGGAACTGATATTTTCAGAGCTGCATCAAGTTTACATCATTCTTTCCACATTGGATGAAAGTTATAATGGTTACATATCTTCACTGGAAGTCTTGACCAAAGATGAACTGACATCGACTGACATAACCGGAAGGTTGTTAGAAGAGGCAAGGAGACAGCTGGATAAGGACCAACTGAGAAAGGAACAACCACAAGAAGATTTGTCTTCAACTGCCTATATTGTTAGGAAATATTTTTCTTGTGGGGCTAGGGGACATATAGCTAGATTCTGTAAGAAGGGAAAACGACAGAATACTGGTAATCACCAGAAGGCTAAGAAGAATGTTAGTTTAGCTATGTCTAGAAATTCAACTTTAAACCATGATTTGTGGGTAGTTGATAGTGGAGCATTGCAGTACATTACTAGAAATAGAGAAAGGTTTGTAAAGATGTCTATGAATAAGCAATATGTATCATTGGCAAATGGATGGAAGAGGAAAGTGTCTGGTAAAGATACTGCATATTGTTCATGTATAAATGAGCATTTAACCTTGTTATATGTACCTAAACTGAAATTTAATTTGTTATTAGTAAGGGCTTTGTTAATATTGGTTATGTAGTAACCTTTAGGGGAGATAACTGTGTAATAGAGAAAGAGGGTAAAAGTGTTACTGCTAATTTAGAGAATGATTTATATGTGATACACGATGACAAGTTAAAGATAGCTAACTCAGTTTATAACAATGTTAAGCCACATGACGAATGTATACATTTACTGCATAGACGTCTGGGACACATTAATTTTAAAATGCTGAGACAAACTGTCGAATTGTCAAAGGGAGTAAAATTAAAACCCTGTAGCAAGTACTTAAACTGTAAAGCAAGGTTATTCCTGCTAACAGACTTAATGGGTTTAAGACCAAAGAACCTTTAGAGGTTGTTTTTGCTGACATAATTGGTCCTAAGAAACCAAGTTTGGGAGGTGCCTGCTATGTTTTGAGTATAATGGACCATTACTCACGGTACGGTTTCTGCTATCTCATGAAAAACAAAACAGAAACATTCCAACATTTCTTTAATTGACTAAGGTTTGCAGAAAGAAAAATGAGACATAGGGTAATTAATTTGGTTACTGATAATGGGGACTGAGTTTGTTAACAATAGATTACAAACTATGTTAAAATTGGCTGGTGTCGAGCATAAATGTTCTGCGCCTTACAGACCACAACATAACTTGTTTGTAGAATGAAGAGGGAAAATGTTACAAGCCATGGCTCACACTATGTTATCTGATTCAGGTTTGCCTGAAACACTGTGGGGTGAAGTCATAATGTGTAGCAATCATGTGTTAAACAATGTAGTTAACACAACAACTGGTGAATTGCCATTCACTCATTGGCATGGCAGAAAACCAAATTTAAGTTATCTACACACATTTGGAGCTCCAACATGGGTACATATACCCTCACAAGTAAAGCTGAAAGGGCAACATAGAACTAGGAAATTATTTTTTGTAGGTTACAAGGCCAACCATAGATCGTTTAGATTCTGGGATCCAGGCACAGCTCATGTTTATTGTAGTGCTAGTGCAAAATTTCTTGAACACATTGGGTGGAATAAACTGGAACAGGAATCCAGCAATGATGTTATTATTGATACCCAAGTAGTCCCTAAAGATGAAATAAGTAAACCACGAATAGCCATTAAAGAGGAAGAACAGGCACAGGAGGAAGTAGGAGAACAGGCACAGAAGGAGGTAGAAGATCAGGAGCAGGTGGAACAGGTGAGTCCGCCAGTAAGCCCTGTATTACCAAGATGTTCAACCCGAGTAACATGACCACTTGATAGATATCAGGCTAGTGTTGTATGCCAAGCGAATACAGTTCCAAATAACTATAGTGAACTGAAACTGTATCCTGCTAAGGATCAGGCTGCTAGGCAGGAAGCAATGGATAAGGAACTGAAATCATTAAAAAAGTTGGAGATATACGAAAATGTTAAGTTACTACCTGGTAAACATGCCATAGGATGTAAATGGATTTATAAGCTAAAGACAATTGTAGATGGGACAGTTACCCATAAAGCCAGGTTAGTAGCACAAGGGTTCAATCAGACAGCAAATGACTACAATGTGGTGTTTGCACCTAGTCTGAAAGCTACTATATTACGAGCAGCATTAGTGTGGGCAGCTAAGGAGAAATACATTGTTAATCATTTAGATGTAGAGACAGCATATCTGCATGCACCGTTGCAACACACTATATATTTAAAGAAACCTTTAGGTATCAAAGATGGTAATACAACTGATTGCTGGAGATTGAAAAAGAGTCTTTATGGCTTAAAGCAATCAGGATATGAGTGGAACCAGTGTATAGTTAAAGAATTAACTAAGATAGGTTTTGTAGCTGGCATGGCTGATCCATGTTTGTTCAAAAAGGAAAGTGATGGTATAATTTCATTATTGCTAGTGTTCACTGATGACATAGTATTAATCACCAAAACTGAACAAGAAGCTACTAAAATAATGTCACTGTTAGAGAAGAAATTTAAGATAAAACAGTTAGGTGAAAGTAAACAATATCTTGGATTAAAGATAGATAGAACTAGGGGAGGATACAATATCTCACAGGCAGATAAAATTAACCGGCTAAAACACCAATGAGCCAGGAGTTTAGCCACAGTGATGTTCAAAGTCCTGTTTTTGATAAGAATATTTATCAATCCTTGATTGGTAGTTTATCTTATCTCAGTAATTGGTCAAGGCCAGACATATCATACATTGTTAACCAATTAGCTAGGTTTAATGCCAACTGAAAGGCAAGCTGCTAAGCGTGTGTTACGATATCTGAAACAAACAATGCATTATGCATTGTATTTGGAGCCTAAGGATGGATTGAGTCTAACTGCCTATGCTGATGCAAGTTTTGCTACAGACATAAATACACGAAAATATACATCAGGTACTGTAGTATTATTAGGAAAGGTGTTGATTGGATGCAGGTCTATTCGACAGAAATATTTAAGTTTATCAACAATGGAGACTGAATTTTCATGTTTGTCTTCATTATGTACAGATTTAGTTTGTTATAAGCAACTATTGATTGATATGAGAATTGATGTAACAGATTCTATTGTTGTTTATGAGGACAACCAATAAGCAATACAGATGGCTTCAAATCTTGCTGTAAAGACAAGAACAAAACACAGAGATTTAAGATATTTAAATGTAAGACAATGTGTGCAAAGTAAGATGATAAAGCTGGAATATTGTATGTCAGAAAATAACATCACAGATCATTTTACAAAAGCCCAAGGCTCTGTAAAGCATAAAGCTTGCTGTGAGGATTATGGACTTAGAATGTAAGGTTGTATGTATTATCCTACCCAAAGGGGAGAATGTTAGGAATGTAAGTCACCTAACAGTTGGGTTGGAAATATATAAACCAGGATAGACATTTTAATACTGTCTCTTTAAGGGAATGCTAAAATTGTAATTGGGTGTGGTATCCAAACCAGCCATAAGATGGAACCAGGTTTTCCAGAAGCCTGAGACTGAGCAAGAGAGAGACAGAGTTTTGCTAGATGGTCGATGTTTGTGTTCCTGCATTTCCCTAGTGACTGTTGCTGATCGTTGTTATTCTTGGATTGATGTGAGTCTATTACTGAACTGTTTTTGATACTGGACTTTATTATTAGATTATCCCTGGACTGAAAACTGACTGCTATAAACCGTGAATGACTTGGACTGTGTTGGACTTTGCTTAACTGTTTACTGGAAGTAAAGCCTACATTTTACTATATAGTGTAGCTATGTGCTGTGTGTGTGTTACTCAACATTATTCTCAGTACGTCTCCCTGTGTGCACTCATTCTCCTAACAGGGAATTACCTCAACACCCAGGCTTAACGGAATACATTGAAAATATAGAGATCTTGCCAAATGTACGGGCTGATCAAATTAAGTGAAAAGGAAAGAGAATGATTGGAAGATGGACATTTAATAATAGTATACTAAAAGATAACAATTATATTGAAATGATGAAAAAAGAATTGAAAATATTTTTTGAAATAAATAAGAGAGAACATACGTTCCTTCAAAATCTCTTGGATACACCAAAAACTTACGTGAGAGGTTTAACTATTGGCTATAGTAGTAAAAAGAATAAAGAAAAAAGGCAACAACAAAATGTGTGGAGAGAGAAACTTAAAGATCTAGAAGCAAGTAGACAAATTGATCCGAATAATCAAAATATTAATAAAGAAATAGATTTGGTAAAACATAAGATAAATGTAAGTATGCAGGAAGACCTGGTCTGAAAAGTTAAATTAGTAAAGCAAAATTATTTTGAAAACACAAATAAGCCAGGGAGATGGTTAGCCCATAAAATAAAAAAAGAACAAGGAAAAAGAATGATTGTAGCTCTCCAAGACCAAGAAGGGAAAGTATGTACTCAGGCTAAGAAAAAGAAAAATATTGCTAAGGACTTTTTTACAAATCTATACAATCAAGGAGAAATACCAGAGGAACTTATTAATTAATATCTGAAGGAAAAAAATTTGCCGGAAATTACGGATAAGGAGAAATGTATTCTAAATAATAAAATATCGATAGAAGAAATTAGAAAGGCAATTGGAGCCCAAAAACCAAATAAAACCCGGCCCGGATGGAATTCCATCTGAATTCTATAAGGAGTTTCAAGAGTTATTGGACAGACTTACATAATGAAGCCTTGGATAGTGCTAATATACCAAAGTCATGGACTGAAGTGTATATAACCCTTATTCATAAAGAGCAATCAGATCCACAAAAAAATCAAAATTACGGGCCAATATCACTTTTAAATGTAGATTACAAGATTTGGCGGAAAGATTAAAGAAAATATTAAGCAGGATTATTCATACTGACCAGAATGGGTTTCTACCACATAGACAAATGAAGACAAATACAAGAATAATTATGAATGTTTTAGAATTCTATGAAGTACACACAACTAAATCAATGGCATTGATGTTTATAGATGCTCAGAAGGCTTTTGACAATTTGAATTGGAATTTTCTTATCAAACAATTGACAGGCATGAAATTTGGTGAAATTTTTTTAGGATTCATTAAAACAATATATAATACCCAACTGCAAAAATATTAATAAATGGGGAAAATACAGATAATATAAGGATAAATAAGGGTGTAAGACAAGGATGTCCCTTGGCTCCCCTACTTTATATATTAGTAGAAGAGACGCTACTGGTACAAATCCAACAAAATCAAGAGATCAGGGGATTAAAAGTTAAAAAAGAGGAGTACAAACTTCAAGCATTTGCTGATGATATGGTATTTATGGTCGAAGATCCCCTGGAAATGATACCCATTTTAATGAAAGAAATAGAACAATATGGAAAGGTGACAGGGTTGAAAATTAACCAAAAAAAAGTGATAACAAAAAACTGTACAAATGAACAAAAGGAAGAACTAACAAAGAGATTAGGGATACAGGCGGTAAATAAAGTAAAATATTTGGGGATATGACTGACAGCTAGGTGCTCATCAATTTAAAAAGATAATTACGATAAATTAACAATTCAAATATTTAAAGACTTAGATAATTAGGCTAAATTACAAATATCTCTATTAGGTCATATTGCAATAGTAAAAATGAATATTTTGCCAAAATTGTTGTTCTTATTTCAGACGGTGCCAGTCAAATTGGAAAAAAGCTTTTTTGAAGAACTAAATAAACACATATCCAAATTTATATGGCAGGGGAAAAAACCCAGAATAAAATATAAATTGTTACAGGATGATAGAAAGAAAGGGGGCTTTGGTCTTCCAGATTTTGAAACAGATTACTACGCTGCGATAGTAACCTGGCTCAAAGACTGGGTTAATTTGATAAGTAAAAGGATCTTAACACTAGACGGCTTTGTTCTCCAACTTGGATGGCACACATTTATGTAGGATGGAAAAAGTAAACACCACTTGTACTTTCAAAGGCATTACAAAAGGAGTGTGTTATTAACTATTTGGGAAAAGATTAAAAAATACATTATTGTAAGGTCCCACTTTGGTTATCTACAATGGAGGCAGTTACACATCCAAACATTTTAGATTTTGATAATATTGTAAGATATAAAGATCTATTACATAAAACCAGAGAGTTAAAGGGTAGGAATCAAATACAAATTCAAGGAAAAGAGATAGCATGGTGGCCCTATGCACAGATACAAACTCATTACAAAAAAGATAAAGAACAATTTGGTTTTAATGTGACCTACCAAGAATTAGATAAGATTTGGCATGGAGAGGAAAGAAAATTAATTAGTAAAATATATAAATATCTTTTGGATTACAAATTAAAAGAAGAAATAGTCAAGGAGTGTATGATAATAAAAAAAAATGTGGGCCACAGTATTGAATTAGATAAGTGGGAACACATTTGGGAAATAGATTACAAATTAATTATGTCAGCCTCGTACAAAGGGAATCTGTATAAAATGGTGTATCATTGGCACTTGCCACCCGCGAGACTGGCTAAGATGTTTCTGAACCTTCCCCCAAATTGTTGGAAGTGTAAATGTGTCCAGGGAACATACTTTCATATGTGATGGACATGTCTATATGCCCAGAAGTTTAGCAAAAATATCAAAAATTGGATTCTAAATATAACTAAACAAGATGTAAAATTTGAACCCAAAACATTTTTGCTGGGTATGATAGATTCAAAAATAGAAAAAAATATCAATATTTAACCTTGCACATTATAACGGCAGTCAAAATAAGCTACGCACAAAATTGGAAACTGTCTATTGTTCCTTCAGAGGAGATGGTCATTAAAAAAATTCACGAGTGTGCAGAGATGGATAGCCTAACCAAATTACAAAAAAACAAAAAAAACAAAGTTAGTTAATATTATAAAGTTTGGAATTGTTGGTATGATTGGTTAAAGAAAAAGCAACATTTGACAACTGAATAAGTTATGAAACTATGAAAGACCTGCGTCTAACCATAAAGTATTCTGTGAAATTAAAACATTAAAAGAACGAGAAAGGTATTGTAACAAGGTAGATCACATCAATGTTATGGGGTGAAAGAAAAAAAAAGAAAAGTGTAACCAATGCTCAATACCTGATGCAAAATGTATATATGTACATATATTTGTTTATATGTTTGCTTGTTTCTTTTTAAATGTTTTAAATATATGAAACAAATAAACTTTATTAAAAAAAGAAAAGAAATTATTCCCCATGCTTTATAAATGAAAAGAATTTGCTGACTACATATCATGTAACTGCATACTGAAATCAACCAATGCTATTCAGATATTAAAAAACAATTTAAAGCCCAATGTGTTTGTTTAAGATAACTTTTAAGGTTGTTCTAGAGCATATCTGCTATGCATTGATTTAATAGCATATTCTATCATGTAATGGTTAGTAATTAATAAGGGTAACTAACATTATAGTACATTTCAAAAAAGTGAAACAAAATTACATTTAGTCTTAATTAAAACTAGACTCGTTGAAAATAATGGTCATTAACCTAGTCATAATTAGCATTAATTTCATGGTTTCCACATGCTAGAAAGATAATGCTCAGAATGTTACAATACAGACATGGAATAAGAAATGCCAGATATGTGAGCTGAATTCTGTAGAAACAAACATACCAAAATATACTTTTGATAAATGGTGGAAAAGATTATACATCTGCAAAAATATATTTATACAGTGATTGAGTATATTTATTATGTAGCCAAAAGTCTTAAAATTGGGGTGTAGTAGATCATCTCATTTGGCTATTAAAAAATTTCTATTATAACCAGAATGCAATTTTAAAATCTTAATACATGTGTTTACAGTCAGGTTCATATATTTTTGGTCAATGATATGTTTTTTGGCATTTGCCCTCTGTGCAGCACCACACTGAATTTGAAATGAAATACGCAAGATGCAGGTGAAATGAAAACTTTTAGCTTTAACTTGATAGGTTTGACAAAAGTATGGCATTAACCATTAAGGAATTACAGACATTTTAAATACCCACCCCCATTTTTTGTTGGCTCATAAATAATGGGACAAACATAATTGCAAATATAAAGATACTTTGGATCATAAGCTCTTCCTTTTTTTGTCCCTACTTCTCTTCCAGTCATTCTGATATAGTTAATCTTGGTTCCATCAATCCAAAGAATCTTATCCCAGAAACTGGGAGGGCGTTTTTAAGTGACTACATCTGGCCTGTCTATTCTTGAACATTACCAGTGCTTTGCACCTTGTTGTAAAGCCTCTGCATTTACATTCATGAAGCAATCTCTTGACTGTAGACTTTGACAATGCCATGCCTACCTCATAAAGAGTGTTCTTGACTTGGCTAGATGTGAATGGATTTACTTCACCAATGCAGTCATCAACTTGCCTTCTCTGGTCTTCCTGACCTTTTGTGTTGCTGAGCCTGCTAGTTAATTCCTTTTTCAGAATGTTCCAAATTGTTGTTTTGGCCACTCCCAATATTTTAATTTCTCTTAGATGGATTTGTTTTGTTTTTCAGCCTAAGGATTTTGCATAGTCACTTGTTTGGAACTCATGTTGAGTGTTCCAATGTACAGGTACCAAATGCAAATGTGAAACTCAGAGCCAACTCCAGACCTTTATCTGCTTAATTTTCATGGACTAATGAGGGAACAGGACATACCTGGCCATGAAACTGCTTGTCAGCCATTTGCCCCATCATTTATGAGACACCAAAAAAGGGGGTAGGTGTATTGAAGTGGTGGTAATTCCTCAGTGGTTATTATCTTTTCTCAAACTTCTTAAATTAAAGCTGAAAGTCTTCACTTCACTCACATCTTGTGTGTTTCATTTCAAATGAAATTGATGGTGTACTGGGACAAAATGCCATAAAATGCATCTTTGACCCAATATATACGAACCTGATTGTATGTATTTTTGTGTCTTAAAGTCAGTCTTTGATTATTGGTGACTGCTTGGACTATTCCCGGCTATTTTCTTGGCATGTTTTTTTCCCCTTAAAAATGGTTTGCCAGTGCCTCTTTTTTTGGACTAGGAGAAATTGACTGGCCCAAGGTCACCCGTCTAGTTTAGTGTCTAAGAAGGAACTAGAACATGGTGTAACATCTTGTAGCCTGATGCTTTAATCACTACACAACAAAACTGACTCATAAATCAAATATGGAACAACTAATATTTCAAACTTGCAAAAACAAGGTTATATGCTGTCATCTTAGGTGTTTCAATTATAGGCAGAAAATATGAAATATTGGTTTGTAAGAAATAAAAAAAATCAATTAAAATTGCCAAGTTAAAATACAAAACTTTTGATATCTTAATGATATCATTTTGATGTTTGGATTCCCAATATGAAAAAAGCCACAAACAAGCAATGCCTAAATAATGGAAATGGGTGGAGAGTTATTGAAGTCATAATAGACTTGATATTTTCAGACTCAAAAAACAAAACCAGGGTGGTATTGAAATAAAGGGATACTTGCTATTTGGGAAAATGTATAATTTTAATGCAGAGCTATTATACTGTCAACAAAGTTATATACTGTTAAGAATATGGTTTTCAAATCCTAACATATGCTATAAGGTGGATCATCTTATGGCAGTTGAATGAAGAAAAAAATATATCTTTACATTGTAGTGCTATGGAAAATTGTTGAGAATACCTTGGACTGGAAATAAATAAAATCATTCAATACTAGATGTAATAAAAGCAGTCCTGCTCACTGGAAGGACCAATAATAAAGCGAAAACTTAAATATTTTGAACACAATGTGAAAGCAAGAGTTGATCCAGATGACAAAAGCTTCCAAGAATTCAAAGAAACAGTTTCTAGCAGATATCACAAGTGAATCTGTTTCCATTGGGTCAGAAAGTCAGAAAGTTATTGAATGACTGAACAATAAAAACTGCAGCAGTTGAAAGAATAATAAAATCATAAAACTGAAAGAAATTTCAAAGGCATTAAAGTCCCTGATAATACATCTAAACTGTGATATTATTTGCTTTATAAGGAATGCTACTTTTTTAAAATCTTGATATGGGGTAGGATTCTAAGATAAATTTCAGACTAAAGAAATACACTTTTCTGAATTTATTTTCATAATGGACATATTTAGTTTCATAATTTTGTTTCATGTATTTATTTATAAACCCATTTCTGCATCTATATATATAGACAGAGAAATTCATGAATAAAATGTGGACAATGAAAGCTTAAAAGTTATATCATGTGCCACTTCTCTTCAGAAGTAGGAAATTGTTCACACAATAAATAAGGAAATCAGGTATTTCTATCAAACTTGTGAGATTGACCAGTTAGAAAACACATCCAAATAAACTAATTCTACTTTATTGTAAGGTTCCATTAATCAAATCTTGCAAAAGTAAATCTCTCCTCTGTCTGCTTTATAGCCCAAGAAACTGTTGTGGCTCGCTGGTAGCAGGTGCAGATGGCTGAGGTCTCTGTGAGGACTTGGACCAGGGTCCTGCATGTGATGCAGGGATGGGGGCCCGGTCTATCGGAGAATGAGGTGATGCCTTTGGAGGTTGTGGAGTCTGGCAGCAATGATGAAAAGGGCCCCAGGCAATCTGTGTTCAGTGCACATGCGCGCAGGCATGCTCAAAGGAAAGAGAAGCTGAAGCAGCATGGGTGACTCAGGAGTAAGACTGGAAGGTGATGGCCTCTCCCATAAGGGATAAAAGCCAGCCTTTGGGGTTGGCTTCTTTGCAGGGAGCAAAGAAGTTCTTTCTACTCAGAGTCCTCATTGAAGCCCTGCTTACTCTGGTTTGTTTTTTGAAACTTCTGGCTTTGGATATTTATCTGCAATTAGTCTTTTGTTCATGGCAGCCTCTTGCAACCTAGAAAGGGCTTGCTCTTATCTGGGACAAATAGTTTTGAACGACTCTTGGCTGTGAATGCACAGAATTCACAGCGCCACATTAAAAAAGTTTGCTTTTATACATATTTTGTGTTTGTTTGATTTGAAGAAGGCTTGGGTCAGAGATCCTAGGGAGGATCTCTTCTCTATATACATTCTTGTTGTGGTCAACTCTGAAATGAACCTGGCTGAAGCCATCTTTTGCTGCTTCATAGTTGCCATGAACCCAGAAAGAGGGAAGGGGAGGGGGAAGTAGATACAGTAGATCAGTTAACCACCAAAACAAAAATTATTCCTGTAGGAACCAAGGTATCTTAATAGATGGCTGTGAAAGGAAGAGAGGAGTGACCAAGCAGCCTGCCAATTATTTCAATCTACTTGCCTCAAAGTTCTGCTTTCAAAGGGTGCAGTATTCAGAATGCTGATAGCTGCAGCTCTTCATCTGACTGTTTCCTTGGCTGACTCTCTTTGTCCTGTCTACCAAGGTCATCTCCATATATTATTACAATGTTTAAGGTAATAGAAAACTTTTTATTTCTGATCTTAACATATAGAAATCATTTTCTGCCTTCAATAAAATGTGAATTCTGTATATTGTCCTACATATGAGAGAAAGTCTTTAAGATACAGAGGATACAATGCCATCATCCTCTGACATTACTTATACTTTGATATGGCCTCCTAGGGGAGATCAAGTTAGCCTTTTCTCTGCTGGTCTACAAAAAAATTGACAACAAAGTTATCCTTAAGGCAAGGATCTTTATTTCTTAGTTCCTATTTGTTCTATTAGTATTTCTTAGATGTTTTCTGGTGTTACTGTTCATATATTTGATCTGTATCTATCTATCCAAATTAATGGTATAATTTTATCTAAAATTTTATGAAATTTTAGTATTTGACGATGTGTAATGTACAATAAAAATCACGAAGAAAATTACATAAACAAATAAAGAAATTTCATCTCATATATGAGCTCAAAATCTAAGACCTGATTTGCAAAAGCATCACCAGTTTTAATAGTGTCATCAAGCATACGTGAAATGGAAAACTATGATATCTAATGTCTGAAAAAAGTTTTTGGTTCTAATGTATTTTTTTAATTATCAGTTGATTTCATTGTAGTCTGGTGGCATATTTATTTAATATAACAAGCAATAATCTCTAGTCCCAAGTGACTGATCCAAATTCAATCTTGCATCATTATCCTGGGACACATATATTTATCTTCATTTATTAATATATTGTTGAAAGATGTACATTGAGTTTAACATAAATATAGAGAAGGAAAATATAGGCATGAAGTATGAAGGTAGCAACCTTTCAAATATCTGGCAATAAATCTCACAGAATCCTACTCTGTTTGACATAAAAATGCATAGTATTTAAACTTATACATTTATAAATCAGTTTTTCCATTATTATAATTCTTTGTGAAAATAGGAATTCTGAATTTTAGAAATACATCTGTGGAAATATGTAAGAATAATATTTGCTATTATTTTAAAGCTATCTCATTTTCAGCTCTGTCCTTGTACAGTGCTTTGAACTTTGGATTCACCATGACTCTCATTTTTTCTGTTGAGTTCCTTGCTGGTTAGTTTCTTGTCTTAACCTGTGCCTAGGTAAGAAACTCTTTGCTTCTAAACATTCTGATTCAGTTTGCATATCCTTGGACTATGGCAGGCATCCTGCTATCTTGCTAGCTGGAAGCTAGTAGTGCTGCTGTCATAGATTTTCCCATTGTTAATAATATGTGGAAAACCCTAAAATGAGATATTACCACCAAGTTGTCTGAATCAATTAATGATAGGAAACACTTCCAGTACATGAGCTGCCAGAATAACCATACTGCTTTATGGAGTGGCAGTAAGTGACATGGGGGGGGGGGGGGAGAGAAAAGGAAAGGGATAAAGCCATTGCAATGAACCTATTGCCACTGAAAACAATAGCACTGTATGTTTCCAAAAAGTTTGGCTTGTAAGGCAAAGTATATTTCCAAAAGTTTGGCTTGAATATTTATTAAGATGCATAAAAGACACTTCTGCTGTTGTGAATTAAGGAAGAATCTTTCAAGATTATTTAGATTGTGCTATGATAGACCTACTACATCCTTTCTGCAAAATTATGGAGAACCATTAGATGGCAACTGAGAGAATCTACTTTTTTTCTAGTCCACATATTATTGACCTAGCAATAAAATAGCTTAAAAAATCAGTTTCACTTTAAGTCAGATAACAGGTTCTTCAAGCCAAACTCAATTGTTATTGTTTTATCCTCAACAATGATAGTTAAATATATTAGTCAAAATTTTCTAAGGACAGATGATGCCAAGGTTATCTGGTTAACTGTGAATGAATTGAAAATATTGTCATCCAAATACAACACTAAATTTACTATACCATATAGAGATTTGAGTGCTTTTATTGCCATCCATCTTTCTGAAGGTGATTGTTATTTACCTTTAGATTCTACAGTCTGACAAATTGAAGCATGCTAAAACCTGAGTGTAATAAATTTCAACCAGAAATCAAGGGCAAATAAGACAAATATATTACCATGTATTGGGAATCTTAACTCTACCCATTCCCATAATCTTACACAGAACATCAGCCTGTATGGAACAGAAACCCCAAAATTCAAGAAACACTTTGTAACAATTCTTTTAAAAACAAGTACGATTTATGGTCCTCTTGATCTTCTGCAAGAGATGATGAAAAGCTTTAAGCTCCTAGATTGAAGCACTTCCATTTCAACTACCTGCTGCTCTGTATTATTTTAATGAAACGGTAGCTCTCTTCATAAGGCATTCAAGTGTTACCTATGTAAAAATAATAGTTTTATCTCTGCTATTTTTTTAAATAACTTACTTCTTTCCTACAGAAAAACAATATCAGGAAATGTACTTATTAGAAAAATATACCTGAATTTAGAGCTCCGCTTAGATGACTCTTTGCATTCTGAGAAAAATAAAAGCAACAATTATATTCACAAGCTAGAAGGGTTTTGTTTGTTTTTTTAGACATAGAATGCTGAACAAAAATATGTTTTATTTTGAATGTAATATAATGGATGAGCATCAGAGGTGATATTCAGCAGGTTCTGACCAGTTCTGGAGAATTAGTAGCGGAAATTTTGAATAGTTCAGAGAACCGGCAAATACCACCTCTGACTGGAGATTTACAGTATCCTTCCGCTGCCATGCCCACCAAGCCACACCCACAGAACCAGTAGTAAAAAAATTTGAATCCCACCACTGATGAGCATATACTAGAATTTTTACAGATTTAAAATTATATATTAAGTTTGTGGATAGAGAAATGGAGTAAATTATTTCTCTTAATTCTTCCAGAGGAAAGCTATATCTCTAACAATTCTCAAGAAACAAAAAAATCCTTTTAACAGTTTGTGTAGCATTACTGCTGAAAACTACAATGGGAAGTGTTATCTCATGTTGGCTTCCCTAGTAAAGTAATTGAAATATTGGATTGATAAGCATCACATACTAAGTAGAGATTAATTTTAAATGAAATATTGGGCATTTATACTCACACCTCTTGTACAACTTCAAATAAATAAATAAAAGAACACGATAAATGAGAATCTCTCTGCAATTATTTTATCCTTTGAATAATTTATCAAGCAAATTATTTTTCATTAAAATGCTTGGGAAATTGGTAGAAGAAAAATACCAGATAATTTATCTCTCTGTATTATATTGTGGCTAAGCATCAGATGGATAATCTGTAGCCTAGGGCAATATAAAAAACATGGTCTAAATTCTGTGGCACTGAATCTAGTTTATTTATTTTTTCATTCTGAAATTTATACATGTCCTCAATCTAACTGTATTTTATTAGATATTAGTATTGTCTTTTCAAAGTGATCTTTGGGAAGGCAGAAAAGGAAAATGATGGGGGTGGCTAAAAAAAGAAAAGAAAACAATACTGAAATTAGGCATTTTCTCATATTTTTGCTTTTGTCCATTGCTTCTTTAACTTTCACACCTTTACAAAAAGGCTGGCTTTAATTGCTATGTTATAACCACGATCTTGAAGAACTTGATGTACAAATCATCTGATACTCTATTGGTAGATGGGGCAAAGACATGCTGCTAGGGAACAATCAGATTGTCAATCTCTGCCAAGAACTGGAGACTTCAATCAATAAACCATGTTACTCACATTTGTAGAGTGGAAATTGAAGAGTTTATTGCTGTGTTCACCATCATGGTAAGAGTTGTAACAACAGATGTACGCGTAAAGTCAGCGTTGAAAACAGTTAACTCCCAACATTGTTTTATCCAACCCTGTCCAATTACCTCCATCCCACCCTAATCTGCCCATTATCTAATTATCCATGCCACCACCCTATGCCTAATTACACCATGCCTAAGCTAATATTATGTTCCTCCCTTCACCCTACCTCCCAGAAGTATCCTAAATAACAATGATCACTTTGCTTTAAACCCAGCACTGTGTTAAAGCCAAACATTGCAAAAGAAACATCTATCTGTATTATCTGAGTTCCAAGGCTCCCACATTCCGAAGTTGACTTCTGAGGCTGTGAAATGTCACCCACAGCCCTCCCTTCCTTCTCTGCTGGTCTGGTTTGGCTGCCTGCCAAACTGTAATGCCAGATTCAAATTGCAGATCAGGGATTCACAGCTATCAGGGATTCACAACTCAGAGGCACAGCTGTAATGTTGGGTTGCAGGGCGCTGGTAATATGTAGAGCCCGACATGCTGCCCCCTCTACCATGGATCCTCCTGGAAAAGAATTAACAGTTTTAGTAAAATTCTTTTGATAGATCTCTTCCCTCCCCTCTGTTTGGTAGGGTGTTGCCGATGAAATAGTCTTTGTAATTTTGGGGCTGACATATTTGCAGATGTCACCCAAGAAGCATCTGCCATTGGATATCCTTTCCATTTCACTAGGTATTGTAGGACCCCTTGTCATCATCGGGAATCAAGGATGTACTCTACTTCATAATAAGCATCCCTAATGGACCCTGGGCGCTTTAAGCGAGGTTAAAGCCATGTCACGTCAGCAGACCTCAGCAAGCTACTATGGAAAATGGGATGAATCCTTTTAAACCATGATGTAATTGTAAATGGATTGTAACTGGGTTAATCACTTGAAGTATTTCAAATGGACCAATATATTTTGGGCCCAGTTTTTTTACATGGTAAATCCAAATTAATATATTTTGTGAATAGGTATACCCAATTCTAATGATTCCTGTTCCGATTGCTTCTTGTCTGCATATTTTTATATATTTCAGTGACCAATTTGACCAATACATTTTTTACTGCTTTCCAACGAGCTTGTATATCTTCAATCCATTCAGTAGTGGTGATTGATTTGTTAGGCACATGGGGCCATTCTGGAATAGGAATCAAATCCATCCCGTTCACTATTCGAAAGGGAGTATATCCAGTACTGTTATGAATGGTATTATTATAAGCCACTTCAGCGAACAATAATGTATCAACCTAATTGGTTTGCTGATAATTTATATATAACATCGTAAATGTTGCTCGATAGCTGTGTTAGCTCTTTCGGATGCTCCATTAGTATATGGACGGTATGCAGTACTTAGTCCTTGTGATGAGCCAATAAATTGAATAAATTCCTTCCAGAAACGAGCTGAGAACTGGACTCCTTTATCCGAAATTATTCATTTTAGTACTCCATGCAATTGATATGCATTTCTTATAAACAAATCAGCTAATTGTTTTGCTGAGGGTAGCCCTTTACATGGAATAAAATTAGCTTGTTTTGAAAACAAATCAATTACTGTCCAATATTTTTGGGTAGATCTACTATGAAGTCCATTCCAGTCTCCTCCCATGGTCTTGTGGGTTCGGCTACCATTTGTAGTAATCCAGAAGGCTTACCAATTCAGATTTTGGTGGTCATATATACCAGACACCCTTTCACATATTTTGCAATATCAAGTCTCATAGATGGCCACCAAAACTGTCTTCTAGCTAAATGTAAAGTCTTAAGGAAACCATAATGTTTGGTATCATGACAATGTTTCAATACTATAGAACGTAATACTTCTGGTACATACAATTTTTTCCCTCGCCAGGCTATGACATCTTTCACTATAATCTGATCTTTATTTGCAGACAACCATGGATCTTTCGCTAGCACCTCTGGAAGGTCTGTTGTTATAATCGTCATTCGTAACGAGTTTATATGATCGTTACTGGGAATAAGTGGTTGTATTACATCTTCCCAGTGACTGTTGAATTGAGATAGTCTTGATAGGGCATCTGCCATAATTTTTTTCCAGCAGAAATGTATTTTAAAATGAATTTAAAACATCTGAAACATAATGCCCATTGAACGTGTTTTGTAGATAATCTCCTTGGATTTTGTAATGCTTCCAAATTCTTGTGATCAGTCTATACCTCAAATGGATGTGAACTAACCTCCAACAAATGTCACCATGTAAGTAGCACCCATCGGACCACAAATGCCTCCTTCTCCCATATAGCCCAATTTCTCTCTGTTGTGTTTAATTTTCGGGATGTATATGCACATGGTTGTAATATACTTTCTCATTTCTTCCATTTCTTTGGGGGTCATGGAATACATATGAGGTTTTGGTAATATGTAGCGCCTGACACAGATAAGACATGGGTGTCAAACTCACATCATCACAGCATTATCACATGACATATTGGGACCTTTTCCCCCTTCGCTAAACCGGGCATGAGCGTGATGCATCTGGCCTGTGGGCCACGAGTTTGACAGCCCTGAGATAAGAGATAATCAGTTATGATGCTACCCCAGCTTAGAAGAGACCCTTCCTAATTCCTATGGCTATAAAGGAGTTGGTGAGAAAATAATATTTTCAGTCTTATAAAATGTTTACAGAAAAAAAATAGAATTACTCATCAGGTTGTATTACCTGTCTGGTCTACTCTGGAAGGCTGACAGATACCTCTGTTCTGCTTTAACATTTCTCTATTTTTATTTACTGTTGTCTGTCAACTGAATTTAATTAAAATTAACAGTAACTTTTTGTGAGATGGGTAGCTATATAAATAAAGTAAAATAAACATATATTATTATATAATAATTTTGGGGTCTATTATTAAGATAAAAGCATTGATCATAACAGACATTTTAAAGTGAAATGTACACAAAAGAACAAGTAATTCCTGATTACTATGAATACTTCCTTCCTTCCTTCCTTCCTTCCTTCCTTCCTTCCTTCCTTCCTTCCTTCCTTCCTTCCTTCCTTCCTTCCTTCCTTCCTTCCTTCCTGATCTTGTGAAATTAACTGTATGCATTATCTTCTATGGAATTGTAAGCTCTGAGGACAACTTGGAAATTGAGCAAATTATAACTCTGGATTTATGTTTCATAGGTTATTAGTGGATTATGAGGGAATGTTCCTGTTCTTGAAAATGTACATATTGTAGGGCACAGTTTTGTTTATTGAATTATGCACCAAACAATGCTTTAAATTAAACATCTTGTTTAATATTTTCATGATGATTTCAACATAGTTCAGAAAATTTGTTCATAGCTAATTAAAATAAGAACAAGTGACATTTTTCACAGGAGTACAGTATTCACCATATGCTTAATAAATTACTTTGAGATGAACTAATGTAATTTAATAAAAATGGTGCATGAACATAGAGGTTCTATATGCTAACAATTTGTAATATTTTGATACTGTATGTTGAACTAGTAATAAGTAATAATGTATTATCACTGGTCATATGAGCAAAGGTAAAGTTGTAAACATAAAATGTATTGAACCAATTAGCAAGGTATTTTCAAGATTAATCTACTTTGATCAATATACTGATTAATGTGCTGTAATTAGTATGAAAGAATCAATTACCATCAAATATTTTGATCAATGAACCAGTAACAATGTTAGATGAAGAATTTAATCATATTGATTTATTTATGGTACTAAATGCCAGAATTAGACATTAGAAAAATCCTGGATTTTATTTCTTTCTTTAGTTTTTTTGGGGATTAGTTTAGTTTATTTTTTTAACTTCTTTGGTTCTCACGGTGTGAAGACCTTCTCAGATCTCTTTTTCATCCCTTTTAAAGTTTCAAAATATTAATTTCATTACACAAGTTGAGAGAACAACCATAGATTGAGTTAGCACTTATGAAAGATAATTCCATGCTATTGCCAAATTGTTTAAGTAGCTTCATTTAATTCAGAAAAATATAGATGCCCCAATCTGTCCCAAGCAAACCTTACTCACAGAGCACAGATCCTCATATCTCTACCTGTATGTTAAGGTAAGCCCACATCTGGGGTAGCATGATAAATGCTCTGGTACTTTCCATACACTTCCATGCTAAAATTATGCATGCAGGCAATTTAAGTCTCATTGATGAATGTTGTTCAAATTTAGTTCATTTTCCTGTGCTGACATACCTTTCTGTCAAGTCAATAAATTCTTTTTCCATCCCTCAGTTTGGCTGCAAAGGCAACTAGAGTACCACTTCCTGCAACCACTTATTTTTTTCTGTTAGTGAACAGATAAAAATTCTGACTAGTTCTTTTTTTTTAACATATATTAGAACTTTTACAAGAAAGAACTTTGTTGCAAGAAGTCATCTCTTGTGTTCTTCTATGGTGTCTTTTTTTCTTCTTTATGTTAAATAAGTTATGTTATTTATTTCTTTAATGTATTTGAACTACATATCACCTAATTGCTGTATGATTCTAGGCAGCATACAACAGTGATGGAATTCAATTATTTTACTACCGGTGCTGTGGGTGTGGCTTATTTGGTGGGTGTGGCTTGGTCATCATGTGACTGGGTGGGCGTGACTTGGTGGTCATATGACTGGGTGGGCATGGCTTGGTGGTCATGTGACTGGATGGGCATGGCCAACCTAACATCACTCATGTCAAAGGGCATTTCGCCCAATCCCTCCCCTCCCAGCCACTCTTGTTATCCCCAGCCTAAATGTATCTATAGTTCTGTAAAAAATTTCATCTTTTTTCGACTTTATTATCTGCATCCACATACTATAGATGTACTTTTATGGACCACTTAAAGGAGGAAATGGCTCACAGGCTTTGTCCAAGAGTGTGATAGGCAGGTGATAAAACAGGGTTTTGAGGGGTTGCCACAAAGAAGGGGAGGATGTATTTTCCAAAGCAGCAGAAAGCAAAACAAGAAGCGATGGATCGAAACTGAACAAAGAAGAAGCAACCTAAAACTAAGGAGAAATTTCCTGACAGAACAATTAACCAGTAGAACTGCTTGTCTCCATTGGAGATTTTCAAGAAGAGACTGGACAGCCATTTTTTTCTGAAATGGTATAGGGCAGGCAACCTTGGCAACTTTAAGAGTTGTGGATTTCAACTCCCAAAATTATGGGAGGAATTCTGAGAGTTGAAGTCCAGAAGTCTTAAAGATGCTAAGTTTGGAGACCCCTGGTATAGTGTCCGCTCCGAAGATTATTCTGACACCTTTGCCTGGCCCTCCACTCAGACTTGGCATCCTCAGTTTTCCTACCTGAGCAGAGGGTTGGACTAGAAGACCTCCAAAGTCCCTTTCAACTCTGTTATTCCATTATTCCTAAGTTAAATAGATGAGACCCTCATTGGGACCCTTTCTCTTTTGCTCCCTTTGGTCTAATGGGTTAATAAGATTTTTAGAAACCTGCAGTTGAAAGTTCTTTATGTCTCTTTACTCTGAAGACCCAATTTCAATTTAATCCCAAACTGATTGCCCTTTTAGCATTTCTCTTGACACTTCTCCAAAATGCACCCCCAAGAAGCCACATCTCTCCCCCTCACACATACACACACCAGAGGTTGGATTGGATATCTCTCTCCCTCCCTCTCTGCTTTAGGCTTAGAAAGTCTGCCAGTGCTGATCCTCATTTGGCAATGCTTAAGGAGAATTAGGGGCTAGAGACAGTTGACATTCTCATCTCTGCTACAGGTGAGGCTGTAGACTTTTTGGAAGGCATGCAATGCCTTGTCGTCAGCCCCTCAGCACTAATGAGAGATGCAGCTCTATTGGCCAGGGTAGTCAAAGCCTCTCATTTTGGACAAAATTCTGCCGGCAGATACACAATTATGGATGGCATGGGAGGGTCCATTCAGGGCACAGAAGTTCTGCTGCTTAGCCCAACAGTCTGGCTCAAGTCATGGTTTTTTTTTTAATTTCCCTACGGGAAGCTACTGAAATTGGAAGCGTGCTTCTGCCTACATAACTAGAGGGAGACTCTCCACTCCACAAAAGTCAATGGCTTGAAAACAGCTCCTCTGCTACCCTCCCCCCATCCAATTCCCCCACTGCCTTCCTCATGGGGGGAATTGCAAATGCAGCATGCAATTTGGGTGGGAAATGCCTGGAACACAATAAAGCCCACCCACTCACCTCCTGCTGGCAGGCTGGCTAATGGGGTGAGAGGAGAGGCGGAGAAAGGGAGCTGATCGGAGCTCTCCCAAAGAAGGGGGTGAAGGAAAGTGTAATTTGCTGCAGATGCCCTCCTTCGCCCCTTTTCCTGGATTGCCTCCTGCGGTCTCCTCAGTGCTCCCCCTCCCCAGTCTATCTTGATTGCAGGCACAGCCACATTGCCTTTTGCAAGCCTGCTGTCAGTGAAGCTGGGTGCTGGTGAGTGCTGGCTTTTTGAATAGCTTTGTCCAGCTATGGAGGGGGAGAGAATGGCTTCCTCCCCAGGCCCCCATCCATTCTCCCAGTGGAGAGAGTGTGAACAAGCCAAGGCCTTTCCCTCCAGCCTTTGCCCAAAGCCCCTTGCTGCACCAGGAGGTTGAAGTTTGAATTCTTCACCCACTCCGACCCATGTGTACTTTGACAATGGGAGTTTCTCTCCACCCCCTTTTCCAGCTACTAGATCAGGGATCGCTACCAGTTCTGCGACCCATGCCAAATCACCACTACCGGTTCTCCCAAATAGGTACGAACCGGTTGAATACCACCTCTGGCATACAATGTATAACAAGTAGAAATGCAATGCAAATAAGAACAGGATTTTAAAAAGGAGCAAAAAAGGAAAAACAGGATGGCAAATCTGGTTGATAACTCTGGAACATTAAAATACAACTGCAAGAGTTTTAAGGAAGAAATGGCAGATTGAAGACAGTTCTGCCAAAAAGCAGAGTCTATGACTGTGTTGGAATGGAGAACTAGAGTGTAGGTTGACTCTTCAATAATTTATCTCCGGTCAAGGAGAAGACTTGAGATTGCCCATAACTGCTACAGATAGCAATAGCACTTAGACTTCTATACTGCTTCACATGGCTAGGAAGTTTACAGAGTCAGCACATTGCTCCCCAACAATATGAATTCTAATTGTTCCAACTTCGGAAGGATGGAAGGCTGAGTCAATCTTGAGTCAATGAGAATTAAACTGCTGAACTTCTGGCAGCCATCAATCAACAGAAGTAGCCTGCAGTACTGCATTCTAGCCACTGTGCCACCATGGCTCTACTTGTCACAAGAAGAATGCAGGAAGATCTCCAACCAGTTTAAAACTCTGGGAATAGACATCTTGTTCAAACTGCAATTAATGCCTTTGAAGGACATTAAATTTGCATACTTCTTCTAATCCTTTTTGGAAATTGCTTATGGACTTCTTTTCAGGATTTGTTGACCTTTGGATCAACAATTTTGATAGCACTAAGTTTGTTTTGTCCTTAGCAAAATATTTTTTAATTACAAGTTTATTTAAAAATAAATTAAAAAAGAAACAGCAAAATGGTGGTTAAATCTTTGGTTTTAGAGAGGTGTAATTTGACTAAGAGTCTAGATCCACTTCCAAGTACTGAGATAGGACTTTGACAGTCTCACTTTGCTAGCCTTAGGTTGCAATGAATAATTTGAAATATTATTTTATTATTGTATTTCATTGTATTGTATAGCTTCAAGTAAATGTTGAATAGGAGGGGAGAGAGCATTGAGCTCTGTGGTGCCACATAAAGGAGCACTGTAGAGAATAATCTCTTTCCCTTTCCAACCAACATAATCTAGAATGTTGTCTTATGTATGTTATGTTAACTAAATTATATTAATTAAATTAAATTAGTTAAGTATGTTTTATGTTTGTTAGGCTATACTACACTATGCTGTGTTATACTTATTTTTTTGAATGATCATGTAGCGAACTGTAGCCAAAACCTAGATCAATATCTGGATAATGTAATATTTGGATTATAGATTCTAGCAATACATTCCTATTTTAAATTTTCCAAAAAGCTATTAATTATTTAAGAATATCCCTTAACTTTGGCTAAACCATATTATTTAAACCTGTTTCATAATTCAGTCATAAAGTAGTGAAGTCCTTCCATATTTCCTATTCCTTACTCTGTTTACTGCCTTTACTCCTTACTGCCTAATAAGCATTTGTACCATTGCTCATGATTTATACCATTGCTCATGATTCTGCTCCCTAAACACTATATTCAATCTGAGGGACAGTATGAAAGTTTTATAGGATGGTGCAGTCCACCATTATCTGTGAACCTTTAGCCACCTCATAGTTGGAAGTTGCCTTACAAAGTATATTAGAAGGAGTAATAACTGAAGAACATTTGCATAAGGTGTTTCTTACTCAGTACATCATAGAATCCACTGATCAAATATCTATAAACTTCATGAAATCAATAACACTATGAAGAAAAAGCAAAATGGAGTACAGTAATTGGTGATATTTTTATGTAATAGTTTGCATTGTTTGTGGTTATATTACCAGGCACAAATCTTGATCTGTTGGAAGCACAAATATTTCCCAAAGTCTCCTCATGGGAAAGAACACCCTGAAAAGGTGAGTGAGAACATTCCAACTAGGCAGTTGGAAGATCTTTACCTTCCTATCTCTCTATGAGAGACCTGTTGGATAGTAAGGATAATCCAGCAGAAACAGGCTTTTGTGGTAATTGTCACTATGTGTCTACCTTAAATGGAATATTGAAGAAATTAATTTTAAGAATCAAATTACAATTTGAAGCAGCTGTAATCTGAAAATATTTACCAATGGGATAAAATCCAGTAATAGCAGTGAAGTACCTTCATAGCAGTGAAGAAAAGTGCACATAGTGAAAGTGCCAACTACTTTTAGTAGAAAAAAATTGAAATTAATAACTATAGAATTTTAACTTGCATATGTACCCAAAACCTAGATCAATATCTGATATAACATTTGGATAATGTAATATTTGGATTTTAGATTCTAGCAATACATTCCTATTTTAAAATTTCCAAAAAGCAATTAATTATTTAAGAATATCCCTTAACTTTGGCTAAACAATATTATTTAAATCTGTTTCGTAATTCAGTCATAAAGTAGTGGACTCCTTCCATATTTCCTATTCCTTACTGTCTTTTTTTAAAACTAAAAATGATATACTATGTATCTCCCCTGAAGAATAGTATGCTTATGTAAATATTATGTAGGTATGCATGTAGAAAATATAAATACCGAAGTACTGAGTTGCTGTTTTTGCTTGTCTATGGAACAAATAACACTGATCTTTATAGGATTAGGCCATAGGGTACAGATTTAAGGCCACAACAATATAAATGTTTCTCCCCAATTATAATTTGTAGCCATTAAAGTGTGAATAAGCAAGCAAATAATGGAACAGGGACAGAAAAATATTCAAGGAGTATGGTGGGAAGTATGCAATTGGACAATGGACGATGGAACTGAAAGATTGTATGATGATGCAATGCTTTCATGATTGCATGAAAGACGCAAAGGATGATTTGTGAAGGGTAAACAGTGACTGGAAGTAAGAGAGTAGGCTAAGTACAGTGATACTTTGATACTCAACTGCTTTGAAACTTATTGAATTTGTTATGTAACACATTTTGACATTAAAATTTTATCCTGTATTCATCGTTTGTTTGATATTCAACACACAAGCTAGAACTAGTCAGTCTTGGCTGCCTTGTGACTGACTACATTGTTCCTTATGGGAAAAATTGTTTGGTACTCATTGTTTTTGGTACTCAACATGCCTCCATTAACCAATTAAGAGTGAGTATTGAGGTACCATTGAAATTAAAAGAAGTTCAGGAGAGAACTGATGATGGACAGAGCACACAAAAATGGGGAGACTCAAATGTATTTTTGAATAGCAGTAAGGAAAAAGTATATAAAATAATGAAATGATATTTTAGAAAACAATAGGTAACAGAAGGAATATTATGTTGCAAAACATTGTTGAAGATCAAAGAATGCCTTTCAACTGAATTTAAAATATTAGTCTTAAGATTTTGATTTATATGGAAATATTCATTCATAAATACTGATGATTTATAATTTCAAATGTTTTTATTTTTTGAAAAGCATCATTAGAAAATAAGCAATGTGATGGAACTTTGTGCTGATGGAAAACATCAGATGAATATATATGTTTGGAAATTACCAAAGATACAGTATATTCTATATTTTTATCAGTAGACAGGCAGCTCTGAATTTCCTAGCTAGCCTGGCCAAATCTAATTGTTTTCCATTATAAATTTAACCATCTGTGTGCACAGTTGGATTTAATACCCCCCATCTTTAATCATTAAAAGGAACACATTTTATAGTAAAACAATGAGATATTTTAAAAGCAAAAAGCCACCTCAGCTATTTCTCTTATTAATGCTTCTCTGAATAATAGACTTTCAAAAGTAGCTATTAACTATATTATTCTTTTATTTCAAACTGATTTTGTGGGTAACGCTTTTTAAACTATGCAACATGTTTAACCAGTTATAAAGAATGAATAAACGTGTGTGTGTGTGTGTATGTGTGTGTGTTCACTCCAAGCTATTTTTAAAAAAAACATAATAATTAATGGGATGTCATATGAGCAAGTCACTGCATGAAGTCCTCTTGTCTGCTATTTTTCAGATCTTGAGCCCCTCCCCATCCCCACCATGTTGTTTTGTCTTTGTGGTGGTGTGGATTAGTCTCATATTAAATAAATAAATAATGTTTAGAGTGTATGGTAAGAATATTTATTCCAGCAGATTACTTTTAACAATAATTTGCAGATTCAAAAACTATTTGAAAAAGATAAGAACTAATATTATAATATCAGACAGACAATGCCTGCTATATGATACCGTAAGCGTAACATTTATTATTAAGAAGAACAAACAAGTCTGGACAGTAGACATTGCAATGTCTAGAAAGAGCAAAATTGGAGGAAAAAAATGGAAATAATCATAAAAAACAAAGACCCGTAAATAGTTGCATTGAACAACTATGGCAAAAGTTGGTAAAGTAGTACCAATAATAATAGCTACCTTTGGTGCAATCTCAAAACAAATGTAGCATCATTTAAACACCATTGTCATTAACAAAATCACTATCAGTCAATTGCAAAAGGCAGTTTTACTTGGAGAAGCTTACAGTACATCCAACAAAATAGAAAAATGTGGGTTAGACAACATCACCACCAGATGGATCTGTACTTGGCTGACTAACTGCACTCCTTAATTCCTTAATGGAATTACAACTACATAGAAAGAATCATGCAGTGGATACCTCAAGATTTGCTTTGGACCAGTACTGTTCCACATCTTCATAAATGATTTAGAGGAGGAGGTAGAAGGGGAAGTCATAAAATTTGCAGAGGGCACTAAGCTATTGAGAATGGCCAATATTTTAGAAGATAGGTTCAAGATCCAGAGGGATCTTGACCGACTTGAACACTGGGCTTAATCCAACAAAATGCAATTCAATGTGAGAAAAGATAAAGTATTACATTTAGGCAAGAAAAATAAAATACACAGATATAGAATAGGAGGTATCTGACTCAATTGCAATAACACTGAGTGGCTTCTAGGACTTCTATTTAAATTTTAGCCTGAGATATGCTGCGGCTGCCAAAATAAAAAAAAGCCATTACAGTCCTAGACTGCATTAATAGAAGAGATCAAATGAAGAATTAGTATCACTTTATAATGCTTTGGTAAGACACACATGGAATACTTTACATCACCACAATACAAAAAAGATTGAGATTCTAGAAAGAGTGCAGAAAGAGTAACAAAGATTAGGAGATTGGTAACTAAGCGTATGAAGAACAGTTGCAGGAACTTGGTATGTCTAATCTAATGAAGAGAAGGATTAGGGATAACATGATAGGTGTCTCCCAATATCTAAGGGTCTGTCATAAAGAAGAAGGGGCTCAATCTATTCTCTAAAGCACTTGAAGGCAGGACAAAAAGTAACAGATGGAAACTTAACAAAAAGAGATGCAAGCTAGAAATAAGGAGAAATTTATTAACAATGAGAACAGTTAACCAATGGAATGCCTTGCCTCCAGAAGTTGTTGGCTGCTCCATCACTAAAGGTTTTTAAGAAGAGATTGAGCAACAATTTGTCTGAAATGGTATAGGGTCTCCTGCAACAGTAGGAGATTGGACCAGAAAACCTCCAAGGTCTCTTCGAACTCTGTTATTTTGATAATATTTTTACATCATTAACAACTTCTTCCTAGCCAAGGACAAAAATACTAAACCCAATCTGACTTACTGCATCACCAACTATGATACCTTTAACAGCAGTATTTCCCTATCCCAGATCCTGAGGAACACCACAACAGGTAAACAAAAAATCAAGCTATGGCAAATATCTGGCTGACTATGCAACTAGCCATAATAGTGTCATCCATTAAAGGCATTTTGTTGAATGGTACACACCTACTTTTCATTTTACAGGTCTGTGGTGGAAAAAATATAAAATATCTTTTCCGCATGATAACACAAAAAAATACTAAAAACAACATCTTCTAAAATGCTACTGACAATCTGCATGTTCCATTTCTTAGACTCTCTAGGGAATAAAGTTTCCCCCTATCTCAGGAACTGTACATTTAAAAAAAATAAGTTTTTCACACAACAAATCCCTTTAAATAATGTAGTATAAATAGACATTATCAATCTAAGAAATTTTTAAACAATTTTTAAATGTATTACCCGGAATGAAAATGGAAAATACAAGCAGGGCACGTAAGTAAATCCCTTTACTTGTCTTAGAAATGGTGGAAAAACTTGTCTTCCTTATTTGTTTTCCTGAGTTCCTTAGTAGTGATCTCAAATGATACGTTTAATTTTTCCTTACATTTACAAAAATCATGCTTTAGTATTCATAAGCTTTGTTTCTCCTATAGGTTCTTTCAGTCAAAGAAGCAGTGCAAGATCAGAAGATGTGGAAAGACTGAATAGACATCATCATCATCATCATCATCATATCATCATGGGTTCTTGCACTAATGCAGCAGATTCTCTCTACTGAATATAACAGAACGACATAAAATATGACAGCAATATTAGTTTAAATATATTTTGCACTTATTTTTCATATATTTTGAGCATCATAAAAATAGGAGTAAGTATGCCTCCTGAATAAACATGTGATTATCCGAATACTAGCAAAAGAAGTGTGATGTAAAACTCAAAATGCAAGCTTTATAACTTACTTCAGTATTCTTACTAACTGCAGTACATGCATGTTATATATTTAGTATTATTTAAACTTAAACAAAGGAATTTCTTTTTACATTGACATATATTTTAGCCCTTATGATAGAGGTCTTATTTCCATGGTTACTAAACATAATTGGGGAAAAATATAATCTATTACAGTGCATATGTTTATTCAGTTGCCCTATCAGAATGATATTTATATTTGATACTATTTTTGTACTACTGAAGTATTGTTTTAACATTTAGCTTAGTGACTAATATGTATATTATCATAAACTTATGGTTAACATTTATACTATAGGCTTCCAGACAAAACTCTATGTTTGCTTATAAGGTCAGAAGTACAGAATATGTAAATATAAAAAGTCAGAAGTTTTTTAAAACTTTGCACAACCTCAGGAAGATTTTAAAACTGTATTTCAAATTTCTGATAAATGGTTCTAAAGTAATCAGTATAAATATAAGTATTTGCTTAAAATAACAATATAATAATTTATATAATGATGGAAAGGAGTTTACTTATATAATTCATAATTAATCTGATCAGTTTTGCATTTCTTATGTAAAAAAAAAATCATCTTTGCAGAGTAACTTCAAAGTAAAACATTATGAAGATTAGAGACTGTCATTTGATCGTTCTTCTCCTAGACTTTAGATTACATTTGATTGGCATGATAGAATTGTAAATAATCATTACAACATATTAAGATTAAAACAGGAAATGAGGACTATGTAAAGCTGCAGATTAGTCAGGCAATATATCTCATCTAGTCACTATTTTCAGTTATGCATTCCCTGGGCGAACCAGTTGCAAAACCCTTACAAAAGTTATGGAAAAGGGTGCCTTTTCCCCTATTAAAAATATTTTTCCATAATCATCAGATAAATTCCAGAATTAGACTGAATGTCTTCAACATAAATATGTGTAATCAGATAATCATATTTTCCAGCCCAAAGGTGCTTTTTCAAGGGGCAATTGGACTTTTTGGTTTTTCTTCTAAGACATTTCACTTCTCATCCAAGAAGCTTCTTCAGCTCTGACTGGATGGTGGGGAATGGAAGGATTTATACTCCTTGTAGACAGATGGTCATTTGCATTATTTTAGCAAGTCATTAAGGCCACCTGGAGGTTTATCTGTGTCATCAAGGTGATACAAATGGATGTGGAGCCTGCTTGGAATGAGTTGTAGACTGGAGATAGATGATGTTGTATCCCTCTCCCTCTATTGATAGAGAGCTATTTCAATTTTGACATAGACGGCCTCACTGACCTCTCTTTCAAACCAAACCTTCTAGCATTCCATAAATCTCTTATCATAGCTGAAAGAGCTGTTTCAATGTACAGCTGAGAGCTGTCACTCTTATGTGAAGTCTCTAATCTAATTATTTTCAAACTATGTACAGCTGTACTGTAATTGATATCAAATAAAATATAGTTTGGTCCTTGCCCTAGCTGCTACCTGCTGAGTGAAAGTCCTAGAAACATTAATAATGTGATGTGATGTGATAATGATTATAATAATATAATAATATATAATACAATATCACATTTTTCAAATTCAGAACAACAGTTATTGCTACAAAGTGAAGAAATAAGCTACTAGTCTGTCTTGCTTTGGGCTTTAGAATCAGCTGTGTGGGAAATTAGATTAGGTATACATTTGATTGGTTTTAGCAGAGATTCGTTGGTGTTGTTGCTGTAATTATTGCTAGTTATTGTGTGAAATTCTGATATTTAATTTCAGAAGAGTTTACAGTATGATAAAAATGATGGAGATTCCATAGTCCACTGTGCTATACACCATAAACTTAGCTTTTGGCATACATCTACTGTACAAAAGACCTAAGTACAACAAATGTGTTTATTTTCAGTTTTCTTGTTTGGTTTTAGTACAATTTTTTTCCAGAATCCAAACCCGACTTTTCCTATGAAATAAATCTTTGTAGCCGTCAGCATACAGTGATTCTTATCATCAAGGAGCAGTACTAAGCTTCATTAACAAAAAAAGGTTTGTCCACTGAATTGGAGTGTGCTTTTGCTGATATAGTACTTTGAGGTAGGGACTATTAAACAAGCTTTCCTGTTAGTATAGATAGATGTCCAATTTATTCTGAAGTTAAATCTTGTAATACTACTACTGACCTTGAACAGTACTACTTACTGGGGATATCTAAACTAACTTAAAAATCAGATTCGTTCAAAACTATATTGCCTTAGCAGCAGTAAAGGAGACATAGCTTAGTTCCAAAATGCTTTCAAAGAATCAGTCTCAGATCTTCTGTCTGGCGCTTCTACAGGAATTAGATCATTTATTATTTGTAATGTCTCTCTGTGAAACTCAAATACTTTGTCCACCTAACGAGAAGGAAGGACTTACTGGAGAAGAGCCTAATGCTGGGAAAGATTGAGGGCGACAGAAGAAGGGGATGGCAGAGAATGAGGTGGCTGGATGGAATCACTGCAGCAGTAGGAATGAGCTTAAAATGTATTTCAGGAGATAGTGGAGGACAGAAAGGCCTAGAGGAATGTTGACCATGGAGTCACGATGGGTTGGATATGACTTTGCAACTAACAACAACAAATGTCTCTCTATGTGTGTAAGATAGAGAATATGTGATATATCTGAACAATAACCTTTATATTATCTATTCTCTAATATTGAAAATCCTTGATAGGTTTAGCATGTTATTAGTGAATTGAAAAACATCATGGGCTTATTAGATAAGGTACCTGAATAAATAAAGGACATTTTCATGGCAAAACTTTTGTGAATGTTCTTGCCATTGTAAATTTTATTTATTCAGGCACATTATCTAGCACTGTATTTACTAACCCAAGTTGAGGTACCATGAATATGTAAAGACAAAATTTAGCATTCTAATACATTCACAGGTAGAACAATAGAAGGGGTGTGTAATGGAATATATGCATGACCTTAGGGAAAGAAATGCTTCTTCAGAAGCCATCATACAAGCGAGGTAGAATCCCATAGTCATCTAACAGATGAGAAAGAAACTTAGAAGGGACTCACCAAAATGGTTCAATCAGTTAAAAAAGGTGGCAGGAGGTTTGTGCAGAATTCTTACAAGATTTTGTTAATCTTGAAACTTGCATAATTCTGTTAATGTAACTTTACAATAAAATAGAATTATTTCACCATGTCATGTTTCCTATCTGATTTATCTGGGAGGACTGACATCAGTTTTGCATGTCTGAAGGCAAAAACATCCTGCCTCCACTTTTAACTGTTTCATTCATTAGAATGGGTCATTCCTAAGTTTGTTTCTCTGACCATTAAGTGACTGTGGGCTCCTGTCTCTTCCTCTCTTTCTCCATGGTGATTCATACATTCCATTACAAGATTGTATTTATTTTATTTTCTCATGTTGTTAACCATTTGTCTTGTCATTTCAGATTTCATTCTGTTTCCTTTGTATATGTCATACTGGATGACTCAAGAAAAACAGGTGGATTTTGTGCTCAATCAGGGTTGCTTACTTTGTAAACACATTCATGTAACTTATATAATACAGGTAGAAAAATCACATCAAGCTAGGAATCCTAAATTCATATAGGAAGGAATGTTCTGAAGTAGAGTATGTCCACCTGGATGATGAGCGGTTGGGATAGGGATGCAGGAGGGAACCAGGAGGAATCAAAACAAGCCATTCCATTCCATGCCACCAGCCATCTTAAAGTCACACAAAAATAATGCAGAGCCAGTGAGTATGCAAAGACAGGAACCATTTCCCAAACAATTTGTTAACTAATTGGATACTTACTGATGACTGGTGGGTTGGCCAGGAGCAAGGGAAAGTTAACTGTATCTTTTGCACATGATAATCTCAGATCAAACTTTGCCTTTTCTGAAACCATTCTAAGTTTAATAAAGTACTTTGGCCTAATCATGGGCCATGAGTCTATTTTTTCTAATTGATCAAGTTGGGATGGTTACATTTTCCCAATCTGGACATTCTGGATTTCAAAAATTTTGATAATTGCCAAAAAAAATTGCAATTAAATTTTTGGCTAGGAAATTCTTAAAGTTTGAAATGCATGTATTTGGAAGACATCTAAGTCTAGAAATAGTAATATTGTATGTACCAATTTTACTCACGTACTATAACATGAAAAATGTTAATGAAAGAAATCCACCCAAAGCACTTAAAAGGAGATATTGATCCATTAGTGTGATCCAAAGAAGGCCTAACATTGAAAATGTTTACTTACCAGCATGTTTCAGTGAGGTTTAAGTAAGATAAATTGAGAGAGGGGAGAAGAAAGATTGATTTTCCAAGATTGTCAGCAACTGTTTTAAATAGAGAGGAAGTATTGGAATGATTGTATTTTTCTGTGATAGAAAATATGTCAAATATGTTTTGACAGAAGCTAAGGTTCATGCTAACTACAATATGAATCAGTGTTAATGAAATAAAATGCCAGAATAGCAATTGTCAAATTGGACAAGTGGCTGGTTTCACAATCTTTGAATGTTACTTTATAGCTCAGTGCTGTTATGTTCTTCCTTTCTATTCAAGGTATGACATTAAAAAGATAAACTTAAAAAAAAGAAGTACAGGTAATCCTCAACTTATGATCACAATTGAGCCAAAATTTCTGTGGTTAAGTGATTCATTTGTTAACTGAGATTTTTCCCATGTTACAACCTTATTTGCTACAGTTGTTAAGTGAATCACTACAGTTTATAAGTTAGTAAACCAGTTGTTAAGTGAACCTGGCTTCCTTACTGACTTTGTTATCAAAAGGTTGCAAAAGGGGATCACACAATCTTCATGATCCGGTAAGTATGATCCAGTTGCCAAGCATCAGAATTTTTGATCAGAATTTTGAACATAGGATGCTACAAAAGTCATAATCAGGAAAAATTGTCATAAGTCATATTTTCAGTGTCGTTGTAACTTTGAAAAGTCACTAAATGAAGTCAAGTACTATCTGTAAATGATTAGGAAAAATATACATTATTTGGAAATGATTTATATATGCCATTAAAAGCAATATTTTCAAGACTGGTTAAGAATTGTGATTTATATTTACGGCTATGTCTAGGTGCCTGGAGGCCGTGCGGGACTGGATGGGCGGGAACAGGCTTCGGCTCAACCCATCCAAGACCGAGTGGCTGTGGTTTCCGGCGCCCCGATATAGCCAGCTGACACCTTCGCTGGCTATTGGGGGGGAAGTTCTGCCCCCCACAGAGAGGGCTCGCAACCTGGGAGTCCTCCTGGATGTACGGCTGTCGCTTGAACATCACATCGCGGCCGTCTCCAGGGGGGCGTTTCATCAGATCCGTCGGATCTACCGGTTGCGGCCCTTTCTGGATCGGGACGCCTTGCGCACGGTCACTCAGGCCCTTGTCACCTCTCGCCTGGACTATTGTAATGCCCTCTACATGGGGCTCCCTGCGGGGAGCATCCGGAGACTCCAGTTGGTGCAAAATGCAGCCGCGAGGGTGATTATGGGGGCGTCGCGTAGCGCCCATGTGACGCCTCTCCTGCGCGAGCTGCATTGGTTGCCGATGGCTCTCCGGGTTCGCTTTAAGGTTCTAGTTTTGACCTTTAGGGCGACCCATGGCATGGGACCAGGTTACCTTCAGGACCGCATTCTGCCAACGTTCTCCAACAGGCCGGTGCGTTCCCACAGGGAGGGTCTGCTCCGGGTGCCGTCGGCCGCTATGTGTCGTCTGGCGGCGCCAAGGAGTAGGGCCTTCTCTGTGGGTGCCCCCGCCCTCTGGAATACTCTGCCACCGGAACTTCGTACCGGCACGGACCTGAGGGCCTTCAGGCGCGCGTTAAAGACCTGGCTCTTTGAGCAGGCCGGCCTGGGCTGAGATAATGATTTTAAATTTGATCTCCATTTTTAACTTTAAATTGGGTTTTTAAGGGTGGGGGGGGGTTTTCCTAATTTTAGTCTGCAGCTGATTTAAATATTTAATTACTTTTTAACTTTTGTATTTTTGTGGGGTTTTTAGATGAGCTGTTCACCGCCCTGAGTCCCTTGGGAGAAGGGCGGTATATAAATGTAATTAATAAATAAATAATAAATAAATAAATAAATTTATTTGTTTGTTTATAAATGTATATAAAAGCATATAAGAAACCATTACCTAGTATATCACACTCATAGCCTTCTGTCTCATTCCTGAAAAGAATGAATGCACAACACTACCATGTCTCCATATTGATTGGTAAAACCATCGTTTCAGGGCCTTGCAAAAAATGATTGGGGCCAATCTGATCTCCTAAAGGATGACGTTCCATAGGACAGGTGCCTTAACATAAAAGTCTCTTTTCTGGGTTCCATCGACAACACTCTCTGGCTGATGGAGCCAAAATATGTCCCTCAGCTAAACCTGAAAAAATGGGTAAATGTAATAGTATCTTAGGTAATCTGGTTCCATGCCATTTTTCTGTCTTCTAATTAACTGTTATAGTAAAAAGTGATTCAGTCAAGTTCGGTTAAAATTAGCATCTCAATTTCACATTATTTTTTTTAAAGAGCATTTATATAATAGAATTCCTTATTGGCCAAGTGTGATTGGACACACAAGGAATTTGTCTTGGTGCATATGCTCTCAGTGTAATAAAAGAAAAAATACATTCATCAAGAGTCAAGAATTATAAGGTACAACACTTAATAATAGTCATAGAGTACAATAAGCAATCAAATCATACTAGGAAACAGTCAAAAAATCATTAGGATACAAGCAACAAAGTTACGGTCATACAGATAAGTGGGAGAAGATGGGTGAAAGGAAGAGATGATTAATAGTAGTAGTAATAGTAATGCTTATTTATAAAAAAGGCATACTAGGAACAGTCAATAAAAATAATTAAGATACAAGTAACAAAGTTACGGTCATATAGTCATAAGTGGAAAGAGATGGGTGAAAAGAAGGGAGGATTAATAGTAATAGTAATGCAGACTTAGTAAACAGTTTGACAATGTTGAGAGAATTATTTGTTTAGCAGAGTGATGGTGTTCAGGGAAAAAACTGTTCTTCTGTCTAGTTGTTCTGTTGTGCAGTGCTTTATAGTATTGTTCTGAGGGTAGGCATTAAAACAGTTCATGTCCAGGATTTTGAAGGGTCTGTAAATATTTTCACAGAACTCTTTTTGGCTCATGAGTATACAGGTCCTCAATGGAAGGCAGGTTGCTTCTCTGATCTCTCTTGTTAATATATTTCTGGATTGATTGTACATCATTCTATCACCTTCCTCTTTGGAATGACGTAGCTGCTTAAGTTTAGCTGAGAACCAAGGTTTATTGTTACTATATATTCGCAGATTTCTGGTTGGTAGACATAGGTCTTCACAGAAGTTGCCATACGATGTTACAGTATATCTGAGCTCATCTATATCATATTGATATGCAGCTATTTCACCCATTCTGAAAACTTACATTTTTCCAAGGACATTTTCCTAATACTTATGTTTGTTTGTTGGATTTTACTTGAATACATGCCTTTTTGAGTTTGCTAGTATATAATATGCAATTTTTTTTTTTTTTTTGGTCTTTCAAGCTAATATTTAGGTGGAAAAATAGGTGATATCTCACTCAAATAGTCATATTTCACACTGATAAATGGAAACATTTATCACTGCTTGTAATATGTGTTTTGCAAATCATTGATTTGTAGCAGGTATTTGTGAAACTTTTGTCCATATTTTATTTGGCTTATTTTATTTTATTTGAAGTTACAGCACTGGTGGATTTTTGGCAGTAATAAAATAACTTACTGTAAGTGGTTTAAGAATTTTAGTTAAATACTTTATTATTTAACCCAGAGAAGAAAGAAGGTAATTGCTTTTCAGCAGGAAAATCTTTATCCGGGTCATCCTACCACTCATTGATTAGAAAGGCAATATATCTTTCAATTGCTTAATATTGTTGCATTTATGAAGAAGATTTAATATCCCCAAGATACGTATATACATGATGTTCTGCAATAATTACAGGAGAAATCCTCCCTATCACCCAAGTAGTTGGGCAGAATAATGATTCACAAGCATATCAATGAAATTGCAAGCTGATTAAATCTTTTCCCTGCCCACAACTAACATGTCATTAACATGAGCCTATTTTAGAATCTTCTCTGCACTAAGGTTAAACTATATTATGTTTAAGTGACTTTTCTCTAATCAATATTTTTAATCCTAAAGATAAAAAGGAAATGTAATTGATAAGACATGCATGATTTACAGTCCACTCTAAGTAATAATTAAAAATCATTAATGGTATTTAGAATCTAGCAAAGAATATAACTCTTCCCTTATATTCTTGCTGAATTCATGAGGATGCCATCTCTACCTCCAGCTTAACAAAGGTAGAAATTTTCATGGCTGATTTATTTACAGTTTGCTGGAAGAATAAAAGGTGATATCAAGAAAAAATGAAGGATTTTAAAAAGTTGTCAAAATTTAAAACCAAGATCACCTAGCAGGATATATGTATAAATTGTTATTGATATATGACAGGGAGATGGGACAAAAAAAAATGAAGATAAAGTAGAAACAAAATTTCAAAAAAATAATTGCTGTAATTAAATGGGAGGGGAATGCAGGGGAAAATCAATAAAATTTATCCCAAGGTATAATTTAAGGGGAAGGTAGTCAAATCATATAACAGGAAATGCTGGAAATTTCATAACAATGAAGGACCATTTCATTATATGCAGAAGTTATGTTAAAAAGACTCAAAAGTATTAGAAAGAAATACATTAAAATATTCTCAAAATTCTAAAAGCAAAATCTGAACTGATTCTACTGATATTTTATTTGTTAAAATCTGAAAACACAAATGAAAAAACTCCCATGATTTACAAAGATAAATGTTGACAATTGACACATCATTTGGATAGAAGAAAATTGCTGACAATATCAGATTGCCAGATGAAAATGGTGAATATGCACCAATTGTAAAATTGTCAATATATATCTGTATCAGAAATCTAATCAAATTTAAGCAAGAAAGCTTCTTTATATATACACATTGCCCAACAGGGCAAACTTAGACATTTGGAATCAGTTGCTAGAACAAAAGTAATGATACCAATCAAGTAATAGACAAAATAACTTAAATGGATACTAGAGATTTCAATGTTCAAAATAAAGTATAAATATCTAGATTGTCATCCGCAGCTGATAAAACAATAAAACAGAAAATAAATATGCCAAAAAGGCATCCTATATTTTTTTTTATTTATGCTTAGCTGTTATTTATGCTTAGCTTGTGTTTCTTTAAGTCACTATATAAAGTAGATTCTTTTTTTTCCCATTAATGCCTATGCATTACCTACCCTCTAAATATCAGGAATTTTTATTTATTTGCATATGTACTTCTATAGTAACATTAGAGACAGATCATAATTTTAATATTAATTATAATTTGATCATTATAAATATAGGATTTATCTGTTTTAATTATCTTTAATCAGCATTATGGAGCACTTAACGCTTCGACTTATGTATCACTTCATAGTGCTTTACAGCGCTCTCTAAGTGGTTTACAGAATCAGCATATTTCTCCCCAACAATCTGGATTCTTATTTTACCAATCTTAAAAGATAAAAGGCTTAATCGTTCTTGAGCTGGTCAGGATCAAACTGCTGGCAGTCAGCAGAATTAGCTTGCAATATTATATTCTAACCACTGCGCCACCACGGATTTACCTTTATAAATCATAGTGCCAGATAGAAACAATACACAGTGAAATAAAGTAATTTTTGAAAGTGTTAGGTAAATATGTGAAGAAAATAGGTTAGTAATTTAAAGTAGACTAGGTCAGATTCTCACATCATCTGCTTATAAATTTATTTCACAATCCATGCAAAATATTATTTCAAGCTGATATATGTTGCAGTACAATATGGCTTTATTTTATGTATAACATAGAAAATTGAGCTAAGTGCATAGATCACTGTTAGATATAGTTTGTCCCATTTAATTAAAATTCTTGGGTCTTCAGAGAAAATGTGGCCTTCTATATTCCACACCTATTTTGCTTTAGGAAACTTTGTAGTTTAGTAGTTTACAAGTTTTCCATTGATTATTTACAAGCAAAGAATCATTGAACTGGAAACTTCAAGGCCACTTAATCAATATAACTTCTGAAAGAAGAAATAATTTGTCTGTTGAAAACCATCACAAACATAGACATTGTGTATAAAAGAAATGTTGTTCTTACTACAAGAAACTAGTCCAAGATCACTCACAAGTTACTTTAAACAAAGTGTAAACCTTTACTTTTTTCGGAGAAATTCAATAAAAACAATTGTAATTTGGTTGTGTAGAACAGGAATAGTTTACTCTCAATAAGAAGCAATAACAGTACACCAGAATAGACAGCATTCTATAGGCACAAAAGCTTCAAGTAATACTATGATTGTGCTATTCAATTCTGATATGGTGTGTTCCTCTTTTGTCCTGCAGGAAGACTTGTACTAATGCATTCTCTCAGTTTTCAAGTCTGTGTATATGTGTGTATGTGTACACACAGGTGTACATATATGTGCATGTACACACACACCACTTTTAAAATTTTTAATTCTTTTTCCTTCGTTATTGTATATATCACTTTTCTTGTTCTCTTTTTTCTTTCTCTATATTGTTTATTTTTCTATTTTGGCTTTTCTGTTCCAAACCTTTTCTGTCTTTCATGCTGTTCCTTATTATTGCTTTTCAAGTCACAACACTCTCTGGGCATTTTGTCTTCTGGTGTAAAAAGAATAGACCCTTGGCAGAAAGAGGGAAAAAACAAATACCAAGGCAAATAACAGGTAAACATGTCTTTAGCCCATATGAAGATAGAAGATACACTGAGAGCATATGCACCAAGACAAATTCCTTGTGTGTCCAATCACACTTGGCCAATATACACTTGGCCAGAATATTCTATTCTTAGATATGATCAAAGCCATATACACCACTCAACAGCAAAGATAATATTGAATGGTGAATTAACAGAGAAATTTAATATATCAAAAGGAGTAAGACAGAGGTGCCCGCTATCGCAATTACTATTTATTATTGCAGCAGATGTACTCTTAATGCAAATTAGATATAACTAAGAAATAAAAGGACTGAGAGTTAGAACAGAAGAATATAAAATGCAAGCATTTGCCGATGACATGTTATTCATCATAGAAGATCCTTTGGAAACATATATTGCTACAGAAAATTGAAGAATTCAGCAGAGTGGCGGGACTAAAAATAAATAAAGAAAAAACAGATATTAAAGATATTAACAAAGAATTTGATGGTAAAGCAAAAGGAGGAATTGGAAAAGAAATTGGGGATCCAAACAACAAAAAAATTGAACTATCTTGGGGTGTGGCTGACATCTAAATGTTTTCATTGATAAAAGCAGACAATTTTGAGAAATTATTAAAATAAATACAAAAAGACTTGGAAAATTGGGGGAAATTTCAGCTAACATTGACAGGGAGAATTGCTACAATTAAGATGAATATACTATTTAGGGTATTATTTGTCTTTCAAACAATTCCAATAAAATTAGGCAAAACCTTTTTTGAAGAATTAAAAAAAACAATTACAAAATTTATTTGGCAAGGTAAAAAGGCCCAGATAAAACTAAAGCTCCTGCAGGATAGTAAAGATAAGGGAGGGTCCGGACTTCCAGATTAGGAACTCTATTTTCAAGCTGCAATAGCAACATGGATTAAAGATCTGGTAAATTTAAAGAATAAAAGAGTGTTAATATTGGAAGAATATGACCTGCAGATTGGCTGGCATGCGTTCATGTAGGAAGGGAAAATAAATTTCATTCGTACTTTCAAAGACATCAAATTACAGATATCTTACTAGGGGTTTGGGAGAAACTAAAACAAACCATTATACAAAGATCCCAATCTAGATGTCAACCATAGAAGCTAGGGTATATTTGAATGTTTTAGATCTAAATAAGATAGTGAGCTATAAAGAACTTCTGAATGAACAAGAGAAATTAAAATCTAAGCAAGAGGTTGAGTTACAAGGAATACAGCTAGATTGGTGGCCATACTTACAGATCCAAACTAGATATAAGAAAGACATAGAACAACATGGGATATATTCGGACCAACAAAAACTGGATAAAATTTTACACGGAGTAGACAGAAAAATGATTACCAAAAGTATCTGTTAAGGTATAAATTGGAAGAAGAAATTGTGAAGGAAACAATGATAACCTGGCCAAAGACTTTGGATATAGTATTAATTTGGAAGATTGGCAAAACCTATGGAAAATAAATTATAAATTAACTTTATCAGCAACCTATAAGAAGAATTTATATAAAATGTTTTATCACTGGCATCTACCAATGAGGCTTGCAAAAATGTTCCCCAGTAATTCGGCAAATTGTTAGAAATGTGGCCATGAGCAGGGAACCTACTATCATATGAGATGAACCTGCCCTGCAATAATAGGAATGTTTTGTTTTATTATATTTATGTAAATATATTTAATAAAGTATTTTTATAAAATAATAAAAGAATTCTATTCTATTCTACTCTATTCTATTTTATTTTCTATTCGAGATATTTACAGAAATACCTAAGATAGTACTGCTGTCATTTCCATAAATATAATGTAAGGAAGAGAGCAAGCATATTAATATTTGTAAGTGTCACGACCAACTCTAACTGTAGAGGATCAGCGCCGAACTGTGCGAAAGGAATCACGACATCATGTCAGCCAGCTTCAAAAACTATTAATGTTGCTTTAAACATAGTTTTATTTTGATTATATCATTATCGTTTATGGGGAGATAATTAATGGGTCATCATGGGTAGTAGTTAATCATGGATAAATGTATGTATGCATGAATACCGTATGTTGTTTCCAGTAATTTAGAGCTGACTTTAACCGTATTATTTACAACCGTTTTTCTTAAAGTCCTTGCAGCAGAAGGATAAATAAACCCTCTTTTCATTTATCTTTTCAACGGAATTGTGGGGTTTCCTTTTTTATCTGCTAAGCAAGAGACATATAGAATGGGTTGACAGAGAAAGTCAGCTGTCACCACTTTAAAACATTTTTTTTTCTTTTGCGGAGTTTCAACGGAATATGGCTGAGGGCAGTATACCTGAAACACAATTACCTGGCGTTTCAGTGTTTGGGGAGGACATTGTGACAGACGAATTAACAGCTGTTCCGGAGCAGTTCTTGGACCCAAAGGCCGATAAGAGTTCTCCTCTGGAAACTGTGTGTGCAGATGAATCGCAGCTTGTTGATAATGTGGAGCGTGTGGTAAGACCAAAAACAAGGAGAGAACAGAAGACTGGATTGGATCCTCAGGAGGACTATGGTGCAGGACTCTCACATAGGAAACCGCCTGCTTTTGTACCAATGACATCGGGAAAGTTTGATAATTGGAAAGAGCGTCAGATTACAGAGGAAGATGAGTGGAGTGTTTCAACCAGTAGTTTAATGCTAGCACTTTGGAATTACTATGTGTGAAATATGGTGAACTCAGTATCCAGGATGTTTCTTTAAGAAGTGACTGGGACACTTCAGAGAGTGGTTTTAGAACGGAAATTACATCATTGTTTAGTTCACTTCCAAAGGATAGCAGAGAGATAATTAGAAGTTCTGTAAAAGATGTTATATCTGATATAGGTGTCTCTTTGGCAGACGTGGTGGGGGCAATGAGTACCCAGCGGAAAAGCTCTAAGCCAATATGTTCCAGAATAGAGAACACAGAAGAACAACTTGGCAATAGAAATCCGGGATTACCATGGAGTTTCTTTCATCCATGGGCACGAAATATGGTTTGGGCTCCACCACCTTTGAAAATATCTTTTGATGGTAACCCTGATAGACTAGCATTATTTTTAAGTCAAATGGTAAACCATCTTGAATTATATGCTTCCTGTTACCCATCACAGTGGTCGATAATTGTTGCCATTAAAGCCATTTTAACAGGGGATGCGGCTGATTGGGCAGCTGAATTGCATAGCATACAATATTAGTTGATGTTAGTTTATTTTTGGATGCATTAAAAATTCAGTTTGAAGATAGGTCACGAATAGCTCAATATGAAGAAAAATTTATGTCCCTACGTCAGGCGGGTAGACCTGTAATAGAATATGTTAAGGATTTTAGAAGATTAGTAACCAGATTATGTACGTGGCCTGAACATTTATTAATGAGAGAGTTTAAATCTGGACTGGATAAACAGTTAAGACAGGCTTGTCTTTATAGGGCAGTTCCCCAGAAATTGACAGAATGGTACAGAACGGTGGTAGAATTGGATGTAGGATTAAGGGAGTTTGCTTCTAAACCTGATACCATGAAACTCTCAAGGATGGGACCGATAATAACAAGAAGAAGTATGGCAGAAGTTGATAAAATGAATGGTAGGGGAAGGTTTTCCATGAGATGTTTTAGATGCCAAGGAATAGGACATAGAGCACTAGAGTGTCCATCAGCAGAAACAGCATATAAAAAACAAGTGGCTAGAGGACCAGGACCTACCTCTAGTACTATACAAGGTAGTGGATTAACACGAACTGTAGGGAAACGCTTTAGCACCTCCAAAAAATCTCAATGTTTGTCACAAAAGGATGATTCAGAGACAGGGTTGAATGATCAGCAAAGACAAACACAAATATCTCAATCTCAAAAAGTAGTGTCTGGATTGTATGATAGTGGAGAGGAAACACCAGAAGAGGATGATATGGTAAGTAGTCCTGTATTTCCATTTGTTATACCAATAGTGTTAGAGAATTTAATAACTCATTCAAGAGGTCAATATGGAGCTTTAATTGATACAGGTTCTACTAGATGTTTAATTAGTCAAAGAGTAGTTAAGGAATTAGGAGTGACAGTTCAGGAGTTACCAACCCCTATGCATTTTGAACAGGTAGATGGTTCCTTATTGGGGGGCCAACCTGCAAGTATAATAACGGTTTCTATAAAATTAGAAATAGGAAGTCATTGGGAGTATTTACGATTTATTGTCGTACCTAATATGCATGAAGCATTGATATTAGGATTAGTCTGGCTAGACAAATGGAAACCCAAAATATGGTGGGAAGATGGGTTTCATAAGATATGAATTGTAGCTCCTCATTGCAATATACAGAATAGAGAGATAATAACACATGTTGATGAGGTGTCTTATCCTGAGGTATATAAAGACCTAGCAGAGGTATTTAGTGAAAAGGAGTGTGATATATTACCACCACATAGGACAACTGATTGTGCTATTGATTTAATTCTGGGGGAAAAAATTCCTATGCCTCGAATGTATGCGATGACTCCTAGAGAAATGGAGGAAATGAGAGCATACATTGAAAAAAATCTTGCTTGTGGATTTATTCAACCAGGAAGATCACACATTGCTGCTCTCATATTATTTCAGGAAAAGAAAGATGGCGGGCTTCGTCTTTGTATTGATTTTCATGGCCTTAACGCTATTTGTGTTAATAATGTATATCTGTTACCATTAATTAATGATTTGTTAGCGACTTTATCTACTGGAAATTATTTTACTAAATTAGATTTACGGGAGGCGTACTATCGAGTAAGAATTAGGGAAGGTGATCGATGGAAAGATGACTTTTAATTGTCCATTGGAAGTTTTCAGTTTAATGTCATGCCGTTTGGACTCCAGGGAGCACCCGCAGTTTTTATGCAATTGATAAATGAAGTTTTGTAGGATCATTTGTATCGGGGGAGGGGGTTTAATTTATTTAGATGATATATTAATTTACAGCCAAACTATGGAGGAACATATAGAATTAGTAAGGACTGTTTGAAAAAATTGCTAGATGCCAAATTATATGTGAAGTTGTCCAAGTGTGAATTTCATTGTATTTCATTTAGATTATTTAGGATATAGAATATCAAATGAAGGATTAGAAATGGATCCGAAAAAAGTTAAGGCAGTGGTTGAATGGGAAGCACCAAAAACCAGAAAGCAGTTGCAGAGTTTTTTAGGGTTTGCAAATTTTTATTGTCAATTTATTCCCCAATTCGCAGGAATAGCATTGCCATTAACTGAACTTTTAAAGACAAAACATCAAAATTTAAAACCGAAGCCTAATCAATCAATAGTGTGGTCTACTAACTGCCAACAATCCTTTGAAGCTTTAAAAACTTCATTTTCACAAGAACCTATTTTACTACATTCTGATACTAACAATAAGTTTATAATACAAGCAGATGCAAGTGAGGTTGCTGTGGGTGCTGTTTTATTACAATGTAACAAAAACAAACAATTACAGCCCTGTGCATATACCTCACACCTACAGAACAACGCTGGCCTATGTGGGAAAAGGAGGCTTTTGCAGTGAAGTGGGCATTGAGTACTTGGCGTCATCTATTGGAAGGAATTAAAGTTAGTTTTGAGGTGTTAACAGACCATAAAAATCTGCAAGCTCTGCAAAAACCTAGAAAATTGTCCCCAAAGCAAGTTAGGTGGGCTTTATTTTTTAAGAGGTTTAATTTTCAATCACGATATGTTCTGGGGGGTAAGAACTTTATGGAGGACACGTTGTCACGTTTACCACAATATAAGATAATTAAACATGAAACCATCCAACCTATCATCGATACAGGATTATCATATGAATTAAGTAAATTGGTAACACTAAAAAACATTAGCGAATGTGATTTAAAAGAAGCTACTGAAACAGATAATTGGATACAAAATAGAAAAAAAGACTATAGGGAAAAAGATGGATTAATTTGGAAAAATGATAAGATATATGTACCACAGTCTTAAACAAGTCTTAAAAAGTTGTCATGATGTTAAACAAGCGGGACATTTTGGGTTTTTAAAACCTTACATTTGGCACGGAGACAATTTTGGTGGCCTCACATGCGTACAGAAATTTAGAAATATGTCAAAGATTGTCATATATGTGCAACTATAAAATCAAGAACAGGAAAACCATTAGGACTATTACAGACTGTAGCAGAGCCTAATCAACCATGGCAGGACATAGCTATGGATTTTATAGTAGAGTTACCCAGTAGCAAAGGACATACCGTCATTTGGACTGTAATAGATCTGTTTTCAAAACAAGCTCATTTCATACCATGCAAAGGACTACCTTCATCACAGAAATTAGCAAATTTATTCATCAAACATATTTATCGCTTACATGGTGCTCCAAGGAGAATCATTTCTGATTAGGGAGTACAATTTACGGCACGGTTTTGGAGATCATTTGTACATATGTAAGGGGCGTCACAAGCCCTTAGTTCTGCATATCATCCTAGCACGAATGGGGCAGCCAAAAGAGCCAATGCTATGGTGGAATGGTATTTAAGATCCTATGTATCATACCAACAGACAGACTGGGCGAAACTGTGGCCATTTGCTGAAATAGCTTATAATAATGCCAAACATGAAAGTACAAGGTATAGTCCATTTCAATTGTAAATGGATTAGAATTCGTCCCTATTCCCGATTGGAGATCGGACCAAACAGTACCAATGAATGTCAACACGTGGGCACAAAAAATACAAGAGACGTGGGACACTGTTAAAAAAACCTTGAATTGAACAACTCAAATATATAAACAACAAGCAAATAAGAAACGCCAAGAACCTAAGTCATTATGTATATTTATCAACTAAATATATAAAACTCAAGTTGAATAATAGAAAATTAGGGCCAAAGTATATTGGACCGTTTTGCATTGAAAAAATTATTAACCCGGTCACAGTGAAACTGAAATTACCACCTCTATTACATTGTATATAACCTGTTTTCCATTCCAGTTTATTAAAGCCAACAGAATCGCATATTACAACAACAGCGGACGATCAAATGCAGAATACAAATTCTACGCATGTTGAAATCGATAAAATACTTGACTCATGTATTAGACGAAATAATGTACAGTACTTAGTTAGATGGAAAGGATATCCAGAAATAGAAGCTACTTGGGTAAAACAATCCGATATGTCTGCTGATCGACTTATCAGACAGTTCCATACCAGATATCCTGATAAACCTAAGACAATATGAGATGTTATATTAATGTATTGTGTATGCTCTCTTATAGACAAAGTCCTGGTAAAGGGGGGCCGAATGTTGCGACCAACTATAACTGTAGAGGATCAGCGCCGAACTGTGCGAAAGTAATCGCGACATCACGTCAGCCAGCTTCAGAAACTATCAATATTGCTTTAAACATAGTTTTATTTTGATTATATCATTATCATTTATGGGGAGATAATTAATGGGTCATCATGGGTAGTAGTTAATCATGGATAAATGTATGTATGCATAAATACTGTACATTGTTTCCGGTAATTTAGAGCTGACTTTAACCGTATTATTTACAACTGTTTTTCTTAAAGTTCTTGCAGCAGAAGGATAAATAAACCCTCTTTTCGCTTATCTTTTCAACGGAATTGTGGGGTTTCCTTTTTTATCTGCTAAGCAAGAGACATATAGAACGGGTTGACAGTAAGATTCTAAATGACTATGGCCATTCTACAAACAGTTTTAAACTTAAACAGTGACTGTATCTTGATTTGGTTTATCTTGTAGGTCTGACAATAGTGATACTACCAGCATAATTCTGCTCCTGAGATGATGTTAATAGATTTCCTTGTGTTCCAACATACTTTCATCTCTGCTTGATAAAAAAAATCCCGCCAAATTATTAAAACAGTATTACATTATTGTGGCATAAGCTCCACCCCTTTTGGCCTTTGAAGCAGGGCTTGTGACACAATGCCATAATATTGCTTTTATCAGCAGTCTTCTTTGTGCCTTTTCCTATCCCACCATCGTGGCATGTCATTGCTTCCTGGGAAGAGCAATGAGCAGAGACAGAAGAAAAATAAGTTACTTTTCTTCTGTATCTTGATTACTCATGAGCCATCTCTATTTCAGAGATAGAGAAAGTGATCTAATTTTATTGTTCAATTTTTTAGGCTGACTTTGTTACAATGGAAATCCAATGTAAAACTGCTCAGAAAAAGGATTAAATATGCATAAACTTATCATAATATAATATCTGCCTCTTTTATTTGTGTCTTGTCATTGGATATAAATAAATAAGTTATACAGTTTTATTAGTGTCTCCCTTTGTTTCTCCCCATGGCTGTTAATGACTGCATGTCTTCATTTTTTTCCCCATGAACCATAGCCAAACTAATCTTCCTTGTCTCTTGCACATCAAAACTCAGTAATTTATATATTTAGTTCTATTTCAGAAAAAAAAGTCCATTTTAGACCTTAGAAAAGAGCCCATTCCACTTCAGATTCTGGCTCATAGGTGGTATTCATCAGGTTCTGATCAGTTCTGGAGAAACGGCAGTGGAAATTTTGAGTAGTTTGGACAATTGGCAAATACCACATCTGACTGGAGATTTTACAGTATCCTTCACCAGCCATGCCCACCAAACCACGCCCCATCTATTCTCTGCCTCCCAAGTCCCAGTTGATCAGCTGAGTCTTCTTTTGTTTTCCTGCACAGGAGAACGGAGCTGGAAAACAGATTAGTGGGGTGGGGAGGGTTCATATGTCCACATACTTCTCTGAACCCTACCATCACCAGAAGTTTCCATTCTTCTCCATGATTTATGATGTCCTTTTCACCCACATTTTAATTTAACTCTTGGCTCCTACCAGTTTTCATCTATCTTTTTACTGTAAACTATCCTGTTTCTTCCCTTTCTTATTTGCCATGTACAAATATTTTTCCTAATATCAGCAGCAGTAAACTTGAACTCTATAATTTCCAGGGGTAAGTATGCAAGGATACACTTTCTATAATTATGAGGTTGCTGAGTGATGTGTGAGAGTTTCCATTCAGTAGTCCTTAATTTCCCATATTTCAGTTGAAGTCTTAAGAAGAATCAACATCATTTACAATGTTCCCATAGAACTTTTTAGATAAGGAGATCTAGGCAACAAAATGTACTGTGATTAAAAGATTAAGTAACAGAAAGTAATAAGAGTAATGTTTGTAAGTTGCAGCAATAAAGTAAACCATATAAGGTCTAACTTTAGAAAGTAAATATGGAAGAACTATGGGAATGAAGTAAAGAAGTGGGAACATTATTTTTCAGGGAAATAATAATTTGGGAAAATGGAAGACAGATAACTTTATAATATTTAATCCATGTTAAAACACAACCAGGCAAATTCCATTTAATTTAGATAGGTTACAACTCCTTTTAAAATAAATTGAGTTAATCAGAGCACCACCACTGAGAATTTAAAAAAAATTAAAGAAAAGCACAGGAATCATGGTTTGGAAATCATGAGAATAATTTCTTAAGATGATTAGTTTTAGATATGGTGTAATTCAAATAAATATACTGAACTATTTTATTTTGAGAAGATAAAATACATCAACAGATGAGATTTTTAAAAGTCTATTGTACCAGTGACTATGAACTATTGGTCAAGCCTAAAGTGGTTTGAAAGCCAATATATAATACTTTGCTTCCTGCTTTCTGTATCCCTTGTTTCATGTGTACTAACCTATTGGGCAGACAGCTAAATCTTACTTTGGTACCGAGGCTGAGAATAGGAAGTGCCACTGCATTTGAGAATAGGAAGCTAAAAGGGCTCCCGTATTTTCATTGCAACATATATAATTCTTAGCTACTGCTTATTGTTCATTTTTCAATTTAATTCAATTTATTGAAGTCATACACCAGTATATATATTGGTCATTAATAGAGAGACCACACATATAGTTAGATAATTAATAAAAGCAATGTTGGTGTCACACTAAGAGCAAGAGAAGTTTTGTTTAGATCTAATCCGTCCATTAAACTTTTTGGACCAGCTTTTATCTCATGGCTTAATTCCCTTAAAAGGAGAAGATGGATGAATATGCTACATTTCCCATATTATAAAAATAAATTTGGTTTATCCAATTTCTAAATTTATTTTTCCTAAATCCACATTTTTGCCCAGTTTTTATTAACTTTTTTAATATGTAAGGGGAATCAGAATTGGACTATATGTATGGACAGGTCTTTTTCAAACAATCTACCCTAATCTATTTTTTTTGTGGAACTATTTTTCTGTGGAAGTATGTATATGTGTTATGTATGATTTTGTGTGGGTGTTAATATTAGATGGGACCATTTTTATTTTTTATTTGGAAATTTATAAAAAAGTTCGGACAATTCTTAGTTATTTCCTTGCTAAAATATCTTAACTGTAAAAGATGTAGCTGTAGAAAATTATTTGGTTATTGCCAGTGGCTACTGGTTTTCATCCAAGTATGTACATTTTCTGGTTATTTCACTGGCTGTTTAACAATCTTGTGTAACTTCATTTGATATACTGTAAACTCATTTAATGCATACTGTGGTGACTACCACAATATGAGCTATTATTATATACTGTTATATAAAATATCTATAGCTGTCATTAAAATGTTCCTTCTCTAATATTATCTGTGCAAATTATGTTTCTACTGCAAGCCATAATGTATTCCTTGTATGTTATCATATCAGCAGACAGTGATCAATTTAAGCAATACATTTTCAAACAATTTATGGCAATCAGTGATTGTCATTAAAATTGCCTTCCATTTAAAGTATGTATTATTCTACAATAGATTTCTGGAGAACATACTTATATTAAAGCTTAGCCAACAGAGTGTATTTTGATTTGATTAGCATTTACTAACAGGGAATGGCTATCAAGTTAGTAGGTACATAGGCTTCATTTGACAGTGTTTAAAGAAAAGCTGCTTATTTTTTTCCACTGTAATCTCCTTTTCCTTGTGTTCAGCTATTTAATAGAGTTCATGAGTACCAACTGCTAGCTAACATTGTAAAAACTGAATCAATGTCATAATCCTATTACATGCTGAAAAGAAGGATACTATTCAAACATTCAGTTTAAAAATATGTTTTTAAAAAGTGAAATGTATTGAACTATAAAATCTTACAAAAATATTTGTTTAATGTTTTATCACCGTACTACCATCTCATCCAAGGCCTTTAGTTCTTCTCTGTGAAATGCTAGTGAATTGAGTATTTCTTAACTTCTGGTTCCTTTGTCAATCTTGAAAGGCAGACAATATCCCCTATTCAGCATCTTTACTGTCAGTTCTAAGGATTATCGCTGTACCAGTCTCTTTAATTCTAGTCCTTTTTTTTCACATTATGCTCTTTGGTTTGTTATCACCAGAGCTCGCAAATCATTTGCATTTTCTGTTATCAAACATAGTGTCATCAACATAGTGTAGATTATTGATCTTTCTTCCTTCATTTTTAAAACCACACTAATTTTTTTCCAATCCAGCCTTTCTCAATATATCTTCAGCATATAGGTTGAATAAATAAGGAGAGAGAATATACTTCTTTTACTGCTTTGCTGACCTACAGGAATTCTGTTTTGTCATGTGCCATCTTGCTGTGGTTTCCTGTTTGGTGTATATATTTCACTTCAGGACATTGAGATTTCCATTTTTCTGAGGACATTCTATAACTTAACATAGCCAACACAATTTAAAACCTTTGTATAATCAATTAATTGTATATTGAATTTCTTTTTGGTGCTCTCTCGCTTTCTTAATTTTCAGCAAGCATCAGTAATGTTTCTTGATCTTTGAGCTTTTCTAAAATGAGTTGAAACAACTGGCATCTCCATTCCCATCTAGGATTATACTGGATGATCCTAAGCAGTCAGTTGCTAGCACATAAAATCAAGTACATTGTATGATAGTTTGCATTCTCTGCTATGTCTTGTTTCTTTGGTGCTGGTATGCAGTGATGTATTAACTATTAAACAGACTAAGCATGTGCTTAGGGCAATTGGCCCAAAGGGGGCATCACAAAGTTGAGAAAGAAAAGAAACCAATGAATGTTTGTAAAAAATCTTGTATGTACAAAAGAGGGGAGCATCAAGAATTGTCAGTGTTAGGCACCAGTGAGCCTTAATCTGCCACTGCTGGTATATTTATTGACTGATCTCTTTCAGTATGTTTACTTCAGTGCTATTCCCCAGGTTATCTGTAATATACTAGTTAGAACTTATCCCTTTTTTACTTTGTTGCTTATATTTTTGTAGTTATTTCATCAACACTTGTTGATAACTTAATAGTGATCAGGAAAATGATCTAACTTCATCTTATAATAGTAAAGGGAAAAAAGGAATATCTTCTAATGTAACTTGGTATAATGACATTATTTGTTGTCTCTGTCTGTCTGTCTGTCTGTCTTTCTCTCCTGTATGTACAGTATACATGTGTGTCATGTGTCTGTGTGCCTGTGTACTATATATATTGTAAATCAGGGCTGTCAAACTTGCGGTCCACAAGCAGATGTGTCACATGCTGGCCATGCTCACACTCAGTTCAGCATGAATGTGGCCAGCACGTGGGAAACGGTGGGAAGTCACAATATGTCATGTGACAATTCCATACCAATGTGAGTTTAACACACCTGTTGTAGATAGACGTATGAAATAATGTATAGTTTGGCATATTCCTTCCATCTTTCAGACTTCAGAGACTTTTGGAGTCTTGGATGCCATTTTAATATTGTTTCTTATCTCTTCTTCCTGAAATTCTTTTATAAGTTGCTTATTGAGATCTTGGTATTAATTTTCTTTGGCTTCTCTTCTTGGCAATTTTTACCATTTGTTTTGACATCTATTTTGCTTCCTTTTTCTTGATCTTTGACTATCTCTTTGCACATTTATTTTTAAAAATTCTCTATTTTCCTTCATTTTCTATCAACAAATTTCAGGATTTCAAAGTGATTCCTGATATTCTTCTTGAAACAGAGCCAACTAGTTTGTTCAAGATTGTATTGTGGGAATTAGTTAGTTTTGTTCCTTTTTAGATTGACTTAGAATTTGCATGTGTGCAATTCATGTTCTGTTCTATGGTTCCCCCCTTAATCACATCATTGCTATTGTAACAGTTCTTCTACCTCCTTTACCAATAATATAGTCAATTTGATTTGGCAGAAACTAATTGGTTAATCTTCTTTTCTGTTTCTAAGACTTTACAATTCAACCTTATACTTATTCATACTATTTCCAGCTTTGGTATTCTAGTCTCCAAACACAAGTACATGCCTGCTTACATATTCTTTGAATTAATGCTTTATATGCTATTTAAATTAGTGTTTATTAAAAAGGCAAAGAAACAAAGGGATAAAAAATAAATGAATTTGCAAATGCCAGATTATTTTTTACAACTGACTTTGAATAACTTAGTATATTATAAACTTTTTAAATATGAAAGTCACTCTGAACAAAGAATAAATATCAGAACCTCTGGACAGCACTTTGCAGTTCACAGAATAACATTATGAACTGCAAAAAATTCTGCCCATGTTGCTAAAAGTGTTCTAATTTAGAAATCATAATCTCCATTTATGCGTGGATGAATCCATATTTTGGGATATGGTACAAATCCATATATTAAGTTGCAGTCTAAAAATAATTTTGAGTTTAAATTCTACTTTTAGATACAAAGATATTGTAGACATCAAAGTATATTCTCACAACTTCATTAGCCATTATTTCATATTTTTTTCAAATATTCTCTCTAATAAAAGATACACAGTATTTTTGCAGCAGTTAACACATATAAATCTAATTCAATACATAAAAAATATAGAAAATATATGGTTAGTAAAATTAATACAAATATCAAAAGTTAAACTTTAAATACAGTATTTAATAATTATTTCAATCTAGTATGAATCAATTTGCCAGCCAAGTAACCAACATATGCAGGAAACACACAACAATAGTAATGGGAGACTTCAATTATTCTGATATCAATTGGAAAACTAATTCTGCACCAAGTGAGAAATCAAATAAGTTCCTAACCAATCTAGCTGACGACTTTGTTGTCCAAAAGGTAGAGGGTGAAACTAGAGGGAGAGCCATATTGGTCTTAATTCTTACAAACAGAAGAAGTGATAGAGTGAGTTGAAACTGCAGGAACCTTGGGTGAGAGTGACCATGTCATACTAGAATTCAACATAACACAAACACAAGCAACAGAACATAATGACACCAGAGTCTTGGATTTTAAAAGAGCTGATTTCAATAAACTCAGAGAGCACTTAGGAAAGATTCCATGGATGAAAATCCTAAAGGGGAAAACAACTCAAGAATCTTGGGAAACTAAAAAGTATGATCATAGAAGCCCAGACAGCTTAACAGATAATCAGAATTGGAAGGAACCTTATAGGTCATCTAGTCCAACCCCCCCCCCCAAGCGGGAGATCCTACACCATTTCTGAAAAATGGCAGTCCAATCTCTTCTTGAAAGTCTCGAGTGATAGCGCTCCCACAATCTCCAAGGGCACTGTCAGAAAGTTTCTCCTTATTTCCAGGTTAAATCTCTCCTTGTTCAGTTTTCATCCATTATTCCTTGTCTGGTCTACAGGTGCTTCAGAAAATAGCTTGATCCCTTCCTCCCTGTGGTAGCCCCTCAAATATTGGAAGACTGCTATCATGTCTCCCCTGGTCCTTCTCTTTACTAGACTAGCCAATGTTTAATGTTACCTTTCCTTAAAAACAATATCATTTCTCCAGTTAGCCATATGTGTGCTTGACTTTTTATTTTCTATATGTGTTCTTTTTTGTTTCAATATTAGTTACATTTTACGATGAAGATAACCTAGCTCTTATTCTGTTCTTTTCCATTGTTTCTCCTGATTACTCTTTTTTATAATAAATTAGATCTATGATTTCTGACACCATAGTGAAGTTCAATTTTATAATGAGATGCCAGGAAATTACTAAGTGTACATAATCTCAGATTTGGAATATGATCAATATCTGTATCACTTACTGCCTATGCTTTTATATTCATTCCCAGCTGCAATTTACAGACTGTAATAGGTACATTTAAATAATACAGATTTATATTACCAACTAAAGCTGAAAAAAACCTCCTCTGGAAATTTATGTGCCAGACAGACCTGCTGTTAATGTTGGGTATAGATGTATCTCTAGACAAGGGGTGTCAAACTCACATTGTCATGGCAGCATCACGTGACGTGTTGGGACTTTTTCCCCTTTGCTAAACTGGGCATGGGCATGGCCAGCACATGACAACATCCGGCCCGTGGGCCAGATGTTTGAAAGTCCTGCTCTAAACTGAAAACCTGATACTTCATGCTGACAGGAGTCTTATCCAGAACAGGCATATGACCCAAAAGCTCAATACCTACAATTAAAATCTACTGTTTTCTTTTGTCTGGATTCAGCTCACCTTAATATGAACTTTAAAGAGAAATTGTATAATTCTTCTAGTGATAAGTAGTTAACGTTTTGGCCATTTGTCACATTAAAAAAATTACAATTTATTATCAACTCTTGGATATGTTTGGAGGCCATATCCAATGCTTCCAAATGTCTTATAAAGTTCTAGAATTCTTTGATTTATATGATCAGAAGGGATATAAATTTTAGTCATTCTATAAAATGGTATATAAATATTACAAGAGTACGTGTTTGCTAAATATTTAATAAATAATAATTAAACATAATTTACATCAGTACCAGTTTAGTTCTAACAGTTAAAGTGATTGCATTACAGGGAAACATTTGAAATATGATCTGGTATCATTATTTACTTATCCTTCCCAAACTAACATGACATATATATATATATATATATATATATATATATATATATATATATATATATATATATATATATATATATATATATATATATATTTGTTTTTGGAGGTTTTCGCAGGTATTTGTATGTGGATTTTTGGTTCTTCGGGTTTTCTCCCACATAGAATTGGAAATATCTAGGCGACGTTTCGATGAAGTCTCATTCATCATCTCAGGCTTGTGTCTTCGGCCTTGTGCTTCTCAGAGTAATGTGAGTTTGCAGCTGCTTCTTCCTTTTAGCTACTAGTGGGGGTGTGACTTGATTGGATGGGAGCACAGAACACAGCCAAGACCCCACCCAATCAAGTCACACCGCCACTAGTAGTTAAAAGGAAGAAGCAGCTGCAAGCTCACATTACTCTGAGAAGCACAAGGCCGAAGACACAAGCCTGAAGATGATGAATGAGACTTCATCGAAACATCGCCTGGATATTTCCAATTCTATGTGGGAGAAAACCCAAAGAACCAAAGATCCACATACAAATACCCGCGAAAATCTCCGAAAACATATATATATATATATATGCTTAAGTGTAATCACCATCTTTGCATTGTAACCCATTCAAATTATTTTTGCTCATGTTTAAAAGTTTGAATTGTATACCCTGACCTATAGTTTGAGATTTGCAGAAGAAATCCTGTCTATATATTCTAAATTTAGTAAGAGGAGAATACAGTTTCTTTCATTACATCATCCAAAGAAATTCATCTGATTTCATCGCTGACCATAAAATTAATGAACTTGAGAGAAAGAATGGCAGAGAGAAAACAAAGAGGGATTAAAAAATAAATATATTTCAAATTAAATCTTAAATTGGATAAAATTAAAGCATTTCTGTACACAATAAGAGGAATATTTCAGAAAAATCTTAATTTGCTATAGATTTTATGATTACATATATTATTTATTTAAATTAATTTATTTCAAGGAATGTCAATAAAGAAACTAACTCATAAGTAAATACTATAATAGACTCATATATAATTTTGGACATCTGCCATCTTTACCTCCAGTTTATTTAATGAAATCAGTTTAAATAATTGAAACAAGGTGGTTGTAATGTATTGTTGTTCAACAGTCATTCATATTCCATGTTTCATATTTTTTATAAATAATTTTCTGTCTTCAAATGTTTAGAATTAAAACATATATTATGTTTGTATATAATATATGCATTTCAATTTATAATTTCATAAATTGTAATGAAATCATTACAAATGCTTAGACTATAAGTAATATACAATAATTTCTTTTTAACAGAGTTAAGTGAAATTCTAAAATTGCTGATAATATATAGCTTTACCATTCTGGTAGTCTAGAAGTGTCAGACCTCAGTTCCGAGTCAGAACTGCCATTTTACACATCAGGTTGGAGAAGGTTGTCATCAAAAATTACCAGTTTCAATTGGCATTTTTACTGATAATTATGTTTCTATCACCTTTATTAAACGTGTGGAGATTTCTTCAGGATTTTCAGAAATTTGATAGTTGATAATAGATCAATATGTTTTGGTTCATGTTTGTGGATAGAGTTGGATAGAGTTCAAGAAGTAGTCTATTTGTTCACTAAAGTCTCATTAAAAAGGTGTCTCTCCAGAAAATATGGATTCAATTGGTTAGAAATGACATTACTTACAAGTGTTGTCTAACTATGGATCATAAATGAAGTAGGAAATTCTAAAACTGTTGAGTGATTTGTCTTCAGTGGACACATACATAAAGCTGGACCAAGAGGGGGGTGTCCCCCTTGTGGAGATGTGCCCACCCAGGTTTCGGGTTTTTCATCGACCGAGGGCCCAGGGAGGGAAGGTTGTGATGGTTATTAAGGAAGATCTGTGTCCTAGGGAATCCACTGTTCCTCAGACGACCGGATGTGAATCCCTCTTTGTGAAGTGTGGTTCCGGGGTTCAGATGGGCCTGTTGATCACATACCTGGCTCCCTGCTATGTGACATCGTCCCTGCCTGAGCTCCTTGAGGTGATAGCCAGCTTGGCAGTTGAGACTCCCAGGCTTATGGTCTTGGGGGATTTCAATGTACCCTCTGCCGGTAGGACCTCGGGGGTTGCTCAGGAGTTCACGGCTTCAATAACAGCCTTGGGCCTGACCCAATTAATTAGGAATCCCACTCACACATGGAGTCACATCTTGCATTTAGTTTTTGTCTCTGGTCAGTGGCAGAATGATCTAGGTCTCGGGGATGTTTTGATTGAGCCCATGTCATGGTTGGATCATTCATTCCTTAGGCTGGACTTCCATTCCGCACCCCCTCGTTGCAGGGAGGCAGGGCCGATTAAATGGTACTGCCCCAGGCGCCTGATGGACCCAGATAGGTTCCTGACGGAGCTTGGCCACTTCCCGAGACTCATACATACGACTCAGCTGAGGACCTGGTGGCCGCCTGGGATAGGGTGGCGACCGGGGCCCTTGACTGGGTCGTGCCCCGATGCCGATCCCATGTGGCTCCCTGGTTTCCTAAGGAGCTGAGGGAGATGAAGTGCCAGAAAAGATGCCTAGAGAGTGGTTGGAAGGCCAGCCGTTCCATATCTGACTGAACACTACTGCGGTCATTTGTTAGGACCTATTTAGTGGCGATAAGGGTGGCAAAGCATTTGTACTTTTCCACCCTTATTGCATCCACAGAAAATCGCCCGGCCGCCCTTTTTAGGATGACCCACTCCCTTTTAGATGAGGGAGTGTGGGAGAACCCCTTGCAAGAACGGGCCAAGGATTTTTCTATTTTTCTGCAGGACAAAATCGCTCAGATCCGGGATGGCTTGGACTCTGACTGGGCAACTCTGGGTGGGAGGGCGGGGGTGGATTTCAGTGAGGTCATTTGGGTGAGTTCAATCCTGTGACCCTGGATGACGTGGACAGGATACTGGGCGGGCTTAATGCCACATGTTTATTGGACCCGTGTCCCTCCTGGCTGGTTGTAGCCACCCAGGAGGTTACGCGAGGTTGGTTCCAGGGTATTATCAATGCTTCCTTGAGTGAGGGGTTTTTGCCAGCCGCCTTGAAAGAGGCGGTGGTGAGGCCCCTTCTCAAGAAACCATCCCTGGACCCAACATTGTTGTAAAATTATCGTCCGGTCTCCAACCTTCGCTTTGTGGCGAAGGTTGTTGAGAGTGTGGTGGCATGACAGCTCCCTCAGCACCTGGAGAAAGTGGTATACTTAGATCCCCTCCAATCGGGTTTCAGGCCTGGGTACAGCATGGAGACGGCATTGGTCGCGTTGGTGGATGATCTCTGGAGGGCTCAGGAAAGGGGTTGTTCCTCTGTCCTGGTTCTGTTAGATCTCTCAGCGGCTTTTGATACTGTCGACCACAGTATCCTATTGCGGCAGTTGGGTGGGGGTTGGGAGTAGGAGGCACCGTCTTATGGTGGTTCTCCTCCTTCCTCTCCGACTGCTCACAATTTGTGTTGGCAGGGGGGCAGAGATCGACCTCGAGGCCCTTGTGTTTGGGGTGGCTCAGGGGTTTGTGCTCTTGCCCCTGCTGTTCAACATTTATGTAAAGCCGCTGGGGGAATTCATTCATGGCTTCGGGGTGGAGTTCCATCAGTATGCTGACGACACTCAGCTATACATTTCCACCCCGGGCCACCCCGACAAAGCCATTGAAGTGATGACATGGTGCCTGGAAGCCGTGCAGAGTTGGATGGGCATCAACAGGGTTCGGCTCAACCTGATCAAAACCGAGTGGCTGTGGTTCCCTGCGCCCAGATACAGTCAGCTCACTCCATCGCTGACAGTGGGAGGTGAAATCTTGGGTGCGCAATCTGGGAGTCCTCCTGGATGGACAGCTGTCATTGGATGATCATATATCAGCCGTCACCAGGGGGCTTTTTATCAGGTCCGTAGGATCTACCAGTTGCAGCCCTTTCTAGATCGAGGTGCATTGTGCACAGTCACTTCTGCTCTCGTTACCTCCCGCCTAGATTATTGCAATGCTCTCTACATGGGGCTCCCCTTGAAGCACGTCCGGAGGCTTCAACTGGTGCAGAGTGTGGCCGCATGGGTGATCTTGGGGGCTTCTCGGAGCTCCCATATTACACCGCTCCTGCGCGAGCTGCACTGACTTCCGGTGGCCTTCCGGGTGCGATTCAAAGTGCTAGTGACCATCTTTAAAGCGTTCCATGGCTTGGGACCCGGGTACTTGCTGGACTGCCCTCTGCCACCATCGGCCCCCCGCCGGCCGGTGTGCTCCCACAAGGTTGGCCTCCTCGGGGTGTCGCAGGCTGGCCGATGTTGGTTGGCAGCCCCGAGGGTGTGGGCCTTCTCTGTGGGAGCACCCTCCCTTTGGAATGAGCTACCAGCGGAGATGCGAGCCATGACTGACCTATGGGCCTTCCGACGAGCACTTAAGACCCATCTTTTCCAACAGGCCGGTCTGGCATAATGTTATGAGTAGGGTTTTTAATTCGATAATTTTTATGGGTTTTATTGGTCTTAGCCATTTAATTAATTAATTAATTTTTAAACTTTTTAAACTTTTCTATTTGTATGTTTTTACTGTGGCTTTTCACTGCTCCGAGTCCCTTTTTGGGAGAGGGAGTGGTATTCAAATTGAATAAATAAATAAATAAATAAATAAATAAATAAATAAATAAATAAATAAATAAATAAGTAAATAAATAAAGCAAAAATATTCCAATCAACAGTATTTTTCATATCTAATGAACAATTTCCAGGCAACTAAATAGTATTGAAATATTAGTGACATAAAAAAAATATGACTTCGTGAGAAGACTATTTCTGACAGAACCTGCCCGCACAACTAGGCTCAAAAGATGTATTCATGAGAGAAGTCTTGGTTTTATTCAAAGAAGCATTTCAAGACTTCTCTATTAACCTACTAGCCTTTGTTTAATTTGCTTATTTGAGTTGCCTGGCATATTGTAAGTCATGGGACAGCATGAGCTTTCATTAACTTTATGTGGCAAAGAGATTGAGGAGGTTGTTAGCATATACAGTTTAAGATTCCAACCTTGGAATATATGGAGGCAACAAATCATATCATTTTAATTGGTAATTGTTTTGACAACACATAAAGTTGCAAAAACACATTTTTTAAAAAAATGTCATCCTGCACTCTAGTAACTGTTGAAGCTTTGATATGTTGTTATCATGTGTCATATAAAATCATGGCAAAATTAAGTAAACTAAATTCTAATCATTTTGAATTAACTCTGGAGAGAGAGAGAGGGAGATTGGTCTAATTGTGAGATATATAGCTATAGGTATCTCCTATAGATACCTATAGTCAAGACCCTTTCAGGTAAATCTCAATTCTTAGTAATGCAGAAGAATAACCAAATTGCCTTCTTTTTAGTTTCATCTATAGTTATTCCATAGACATTTCCACACTAACTACTAATCATCTATGATTCTGTTTATTGTCCTTCAAAATCAGTCAAAATCTACCTGCTGCAAAGTACTGTTCCTATCAATAAATAATTTTAATCTTAACATATAGATATTATATCTTATAATTTCAAATATGCAGTATTAACCATTTTTCAAAGTATGCAAGAAGTAATCAAAGGCATACCAAAAGAATGATCTATTCTGCTTTGTGCTTTTTTTTTATTGCCCCTCTTCAATAATTCAAAAATTGTAAAGCATGGAAATGACTGACACACAATCCAGTTATACCCTTTGTGCTTACAATCACATTAAGTTTATCAGCAAATCTGAAGTGGAAATACAACCATATTCAGCCGAAAGCAGTTATAATGTTGTCTGTATTCAGGAACCCTGATAAGGCAAGGTCTCTGATCTTGCAGCACTTTGTAATTAACACAGTTAATTTCCAGTCAAGCTTGGAAGATCAGTGCCGAAGATGGTAAAAGATTTTTGCTGACCCTTACACTTTCAAATTTTATACACCTGTCTTTAATATATGTCTTCCAAAATTCTCATTGTATAGCATTTTCAAGTGTAAAGGTTAAAATCTTTATTGCTGCTAGCTTTTCTTTAGCAATTATGTTAACATCCAACCATTGTTTATGGTGGGGGGGGGGGGGGGGAAACAGCAAAAAAAAAAAAAAGCTAGTGGTAATGTATATATAAGCATCCAGCCAATGTAGCTTTTATATTTGCATTAAAAATAGATTAGGGAAGAGCTGATTATAACTCTTATGTGTGATTCTTTTCAAATAGCATTTAATACCTCACAGACTATCCCTGAAATAAAATTTGGGTCTCCAGGTTTCCAAATGTTCAAAAATAATGTCTGTTAATAAAAATTAAAATTAATATAAACAGAGAGATGTAAACAAATAACATAGATAAAAATACAATTACAGTTCAAGATGTTTGCAACTCACTGATATTTTCAAAAAGAGATTTAGTTAGCAAATGCAATCAAGTCCAGAACTGAAAAATCACCAAGTGAGTCAAAATACTGATTGTGCAAAGAAGCAGTAGAAATAGTAGTTCATATACTTATCATGTAAACTTATTATAAACTATAGTATAACATAATATAGTAACTAAAATCATGTACTAGAATATAATTATCATGTGCCAATAATGAAAAAATTGTGGAAAAAGAAAATTGAAAAAGTAGATAACAATTATAAGATATATACACATACCTGCAAACACATATATATATGACTTATGATATACAGACGCCAATACATATATAATTATATTTTACATGCAGATAGATAGATAGATAGATAGATAGATAGATAGATAGATAGATAGATAGATAGATAGATAGATAGATAGATAGATAGATAGATAGATAGATGACATCCTAGGTCCTTGGGAAGAATTCAGTATGTATGAAGGCCTATAACAATAAAGAACTGACAGCTGTCATTTTATACTGTCATGTCTCTAATAATAGTAAAAAACAGTAAATTTGTGTCACCTGACTCTCAATGATTGGGTATGAATTTAAAGAAAACTATATTTGGATCTTAGGCTAAATATCACACATTTTTATTTATGATTAGCAGCAATAAAATTAAAATTTTAAATTCATTGTCCATTATTTGTTTAATAATCTACTGCATTTACACAGTTGTGACACAGAATGAGTTACATAATGTTTCACATCTGAAAGAATCTACTGCATTTACACAGTTGTGACACAGAATGAGTTACATAATGTTTCACATCTGAAAGAAGCACAATGAGATAAGCTTTATTTATTTTATTTATCAATTGCTTACAAGATAATAGGTATAAGTAAAACATAGTTATGAATACATGGATACATATAAGAAAAATAAAATATAAAAAAAACAATAGGACAGGGATGGTAGGCACGTTGCTGCGTTTATGCAGGCCCCCTACAGACCTCTTAGGAAAGGGGTGAGGTCAATAGTAGACAGTCTAAGGTTAAAGTTTTTGGGGTTTGGGGAAGAAACCACAGAGTCAGGTAGAGTATTTCAGACGTTGACCACTCTGTTGCTGAAGTTGTATTTCCTGCAATCAAGTTTGGCGTGATTAACCTTGAGTTTGTATCTGTTGTTTGCTCTTGTATTGTTATGGTTGAAGCTGAAGTATTTATTGACAGATAGGACATTGCAATGTATGATTTTATATACTATACTTAGATCAGACCGAAGGCAGCGTAGTTCTAGGTTTTCAAGGTCTAGAATTTCGAGTGATGGAATAAGGTATTCTGCAATGAGTAGAGGAGTGAAGAATTCTTCTTGTAAAATATTTCTGGACTTTCTCAACTGTATTAATATCAGATACGTAATGTGGGTTCCAGACTGATGAGCTGTATTCGAGTATTGGTCTAGCAAATGTTTTGTATGCTCTAGTTATTAGTGTAATATTACAGAGAAAAAGCTATGTAAGATTAGGTTAACAACTCTTAATGCCTTTAGGTCATTTGAGATGAGTACTCCAAGATCCTTGACAGAGTTTGGTTCGTCAACAAGGTCTTGACTATTCAGCCTGTATTTTATTTTCTGATTTTTTTTTGCCAATATGTAGGACAGAGCATTTATTTGTTGAGATTTGAAGTTGCCATTTGTTTGACCATTCTGATACATAATCAAGGTCTTTTTGAAGGGTAGCAGTATTGTCTGTGGTGTTGAATAGCTTTATATCATCAGCAAAGAAAACGCAGTTGCTCTTGATATGATCACAGAGGTCATTTATGTAGAGTATGAAAATAGTTGGTCCTAGAACACTGTTTTGGGGACACCACTGTTGACAGGTACAGAATTTGATAGGACACTCACAATTTTGACCATTTGTTGTTTGTGTGACAGGAATGCTTCTATCCAGTTATGCAGGTGTCCAGAGATACCATAAAGATTTTAGTTTTAGGAGTAGTTTGTCATGTACCACTGAATCAAAGTCTTTACAGAAGTCTATGTAGATTGTATCTATTGCTTTGTCCTGATCGAGTTGTGTAGTCCATATGTTTTTGCAATGTAAGAGTTGCAGATTACATGATAGTTTTGTCCTAAAACCAAATTGTTTATTAGAGAGTAGGTTGTTTGTTTCTAAGTGGAGGATGATGGATTTGTTAATAATTGATTCCATGACTTTACAGGTGACGCAGCATAAAGGGATTGGTCTGTAATTTTCAACTAGACTGGGGTTTCCCTTTTTGAAGATGGGGATGACTGTGGCTTGTGACCACAGTTTTGGCAAGGAGCTGATCCTGAAAGATTTTTCAAAGATTATGCTTAGAGGTTCTGCTATGGCAGTGGATAGCTTTTTTAAGAAGTATGCACATATTCCGTCCGGTCCAACGTTTTTCAACATTGTCTTCTGTAAAATCGATATGTATTAGATCATTGTAGTTGTCTGTGGTTCGAACAGGAAATACTGGGCATGATCCATTGCTGTTTACAAATACTGAGCCAAAGAACGTGTTAAAGAGGTTGGCTTTAATAGTGTCATCGTTGCAGTCTTTACCATTAGGTACTTTCAGGGGTGGGATGGACCTTGCGTCTTTTAATTTGTTGTTTACAAAATTGTAGAAAGCATCTGAGCTGCCTCTACAATCCAGAAGTAAAGTGCAAATGTATTTTAAATGCTTATAGAAGGAATATAATGAAACATGATTTATTGTTTCAATTTCTCTGGATTTAAATGGGCAAGTCCTTTTGCCATAAAATCTTAGATAGTTTAAAAATGCAAATGAAGATCATTATATTTATCACTAAAGAAGTCTCTTTTCATCTTTCACAAAAGGAGTATAGTTAAATAATTTGCTGGTTTTCCAGGTAAAAAAAGTTTTGTTTTGCTTTGTTTTTATAATAAAATTTATTACATTGTTGGGGACTTACAAAACACATTGTATTTCTTTGATAGTGTTCTATTTGTTTGTTTGTCTTTGATAGACTTCTATCTTTATTATTAAAGATTAGTAATGTTCTAAAGTTTGCATAGCTGGTCAATTTCTATATTCCCTTTATTATGCTTCTGAAAATTTGCCATAATATATGTACTCATGGAAGAGGGACTGTGAATCAGAGGTGTCAAACTCACATAGTCATGGCAGCATCAAGTGATGTATTAGGACTTTTTTCCTGTTCCCTAAACCAGGTGTGGGCATGGCCAGCATGTGAAATATCCAGCCCATGGGCCAAGCGTTTGACAGCCCTGCTATTTATAACTGCCATGCTGCATGATGCATTGTTTGTAAGGGAACAATTGTTGCTTAAATTTAGGCTTTTATTATAAATAAACATTGTTAATTTATAGCTGTATGTTAGCTAAGTATAAGTTCCCAATTATTTACTTTGTTTGGTGGTCCATATCTTTGACTCTTTGCAGAAGATTGTGATTAACCTGATTATATTCTAGCAATACAATAACAGCTTCTTATCATTTTCAATTTTTGACTTCAATAAATGTGTATTTGCCAAAATATGTGTGATAAAACTGGATTTTAAGCCACTAACATTTTTTTCCTAAGTCCTTACTTCTTGGTCTCCTAATCTGGAGTGATTCAAATCAGTCAAATCTGAAATCTTCAATTTTGTTGAACAAATTGTGATTGCAAATCGGAAATCAACATGCTTGGAGAATATCAACAAAGGAAAAATCTAGGCATGTTGAATTTTTTCTGTTTTTTTATTACAATATCACAAAAATTATTTCATGAAAATTCATTCAGACAACTAGTATTATTACTTAGCAATGAATTAATCTCAGCAATTAGTTAACAGTACACTTCTTGAGGTTTTTAATAATTGCCCTATGAATTCCTACATTCTTTGCAAAATTTGGACAGCTTGTTCTCTCAATATTAAATCTGTCAAGGCATGTATTAATTTCAAAGAAGAGGGGTGTTTTTTTAATTAAATAATAATAATGTTGTTAGAGTGCATTTTAAAAATTGGGCCATATGGCTATAGGTTTCTGACAGAGACAAGGAAGGGGAAAGAAGGCAAAATGTGTGCCATGACAATGCAATGTAAATCACATGAACTTATAGTCTATCTGATATAGAGATGCAAATATGAAAGACTAGAGTTTATTTCATGACAAACATTTCATCATTTTTTTCTCATCACAGAGAGTACCAGATGCCTACAGCAAGTTAATATGTCAACAAACTCTCTGTAAAAATTTATAGATTTACTGTGTGAAAAAGAAACTATGCTTTCAAACAAATGAAGGAATAATCCTTCAGATAGAGCTACTTCACTTACCACATATCAATGTAATTTTCTTTTTTATAATAATACTCTTTGTGATACATACATTAATTTACCGTAAAATATCCCGTCTTTTCTCAATGTCTTACATTCTTCTTGTACATTATTACTTCTGCTTGTAATTGTTAAATCAGAAAGTTTCAGAAGGAATTGTCTAAATCCTTTATCTGATTACAAGTATCTTCCACTGCATTAATGGATTTGATATCTTGCTATAATTGTTGGTGCTCATTTTCTTTATTGGCTTCTCTGTGTGATAACCGAAGAGAACTATTTTTATGCTTGCAGCTTAAGCTATTTATATATAGTAATACCTGACAATAAGTGAACCACTTTGCAATGAAGCTGCTTTGCAACATCCAAAGACAAGCAATAATGCTTTCAGTAGGATAGTTTATGACTTTTGTTTCAGTGCTACAGATATTATAGCTAAGTTTTTTTTTTATCAATAGGCTTTTTATAGATGGAAATCAAGACTCCACAGTAAGGCTCAAATAAATTGTTTGCCATTCCCTTTTAAGCATGAGCAACCAGTGGATTTGTGATTGAGCAAAAAAACAAGGATGAACAAAATTGTGAAGAAACTGTAAGTATACAGTATAAACATATCTCATCCATTAAAACAGCAAGACACTTTCAAATGAACAATATGATATTATTGTTCCATAAGATACATATGGAAAGAAGCAGATGAAGCAAACATATTTAGATCTAAAATGTATTCTTGTGAAATGAAATAATAAAATCTATATTACAAGTAGAAAAATAATATCAAGAAAGATATCTGCATCAACAGCTGGTGAAAAAGATGGGCCATTATTTTTATATTATTTTAGCTTTTACATACACCAAGGAATTATTTGGTAATCCTAGGCTGAATTCCCAATTGGGTAATATCTTCCAAAATTTTATTCTTTCGTCTTGATGTTTTGGAAATCCAGATATAGTATTTATATACCAAATGATCCAGAATAATACACATATGAAAACAGAACTGGACAGGATCTTAAGCAATTATTACAAGCTGTTATTTTCTGTCAACAAAACTATACAAAATGAATTCAAGCAAATACTGTCTTACCATTTACCATTTATTTAATATTTGTTTATCAAATTTATTTGCTGTCCATATCACAGTTCAGACTAAATGCCAGAATGTTCCATTTTTGCTGTAAAAATGAAATGAAAAATATTTCTGCAAATAAATTTGGGCTTCTGCAAACTGTATCTATGAAAGGATAAATATGAACCAGAAAAAAGTCTGTCTAATTTTTGTCCTTTACTTGTTAAATACAATTTGATGAGATTTCTTTAAATTAGGAAAATAAAGTCTAACAAAAGCTACTATTACTTAAGATAGGAAAAAGGAAAAAAGTAAAGAAAGAGAAACCAAAGCCAAAAATGCTGAAAGTAAAGAAAAAGAAATATAAACAAATGACTTTTGACTTTATTTTTACAACAGATAAATTAACCTCTTACTCTAATGTTACAACACAACTTTTTTCCCCTCTACTACCTACTATTTTTTTCTAATTTCTAATTCATATATCATAATGCTATTTATTTGAGGTTGAAGGAGCTGTTTGAGGTGGCAAAATTGACAGTTTTTATCAGGAAAAAAACACTGATCCATTTTAATGCTGTGGAAACCCCTTTGGGACTTGCTGCATGTAACAGATTTTTGTCCTTTCAAAAATATAATGTTATCTGGATGTTTTTTTAAAAAAGAGGAAAAAAGCTTCTATTATTAAAATATTCCATACAGCTGTAACTTCTCCAGAGTTTAGAAAGTAAATGCAACTTCTGTCTGCTTCAGGATAGAATCCACATAATTTTCTATTTTTTTAAAATCAAAATATAAAATACCGCGGACCTGGTAGGTATTACCGAAACCTGGTTGGGCCGAGAGGGTGGTGTCCCTCTGATTGAGATGTGCCCACCAGGTTTCCTTGCATTCCATCAGCCTAAGTCTCAGGGAAGGGGTGGTGGGGTGGCGGTGCTTATTAAAGAGTTCCTTTGTCCTAGGGAGGCCACTGTCCCTCAGACGGCTGGCTGTGAATCTCTTTTTGTGAAGTGGGGACAAGGGGTTCAGATGGGCCTTTTGATGGCGTACCTGGCTCCCTGCCACGCCTTATCGGCCCTGCCCGGACTCCTTGAGGTGATAGCCGGGCTGGCGGTTGAGACCCCTAGGCTTTTGGTCATGGGGGATTTCAACCTGCCATTGCTCGGTGAAACCTCGGGGATGGCCCAGGAGTTCATGGCTTCCATGACGGCCATGGACCTGACCCAATTAGTTTCTGCTCCCATTCACATAGGAGGACACATGCTGGACCTGGTTTTTGTCTCTGGGCAGTGGCTGAATGACTGTAATTTCGGGGATGTAGCAATTATACCCTTGTCATGGACAGATCATTCCCTCCTTAGAGTGGACTTCTGTTCTGCCACCCCCCACCGCAGGGAGGCGGAGCCACATAGATTGTTCCGCCCCAGGCACCTGATGGACCCGGAGCGGTTCCAGAGGGAGCTTGGGCCATTTCCTGAGACTCTGGCTCACAGCTCGCCTGGAGACCTGGTGGCCACCTGGGATGGGTTGGCCACCGGGGCTCTGGATCAAGTTGTGCTCTGCGACCTCTGACTTGGCACAGATCCCATTTGGCTCCATGGTATACGGAGGAGCTACGGAAGATGAAGTGCCGGAAAAGACGTCTAGAGAGCATTTGGAGGGCGACCCATTCTGAGTCTGACCGAACACAGGTAAGATCTTATATTAAGACTTACCTTGCGGCGATAGAGGCGGCGAAATCTTCATATTTCTCCACCCTTATTGCGTCGGCAGAAAATCGGCCTGCCGCCCTGTTTAGAGTGACCCACTCTCTGCCTGAACCGAGAGCGCGGGATGACCTCTTGCAGGGCAGGGCAGAGGAATTTTCCCGATTTCTGCACGACAAAATCGCTCAGATTCGGGAGGGGCTGGACTCCAATTGGATGGTCCCAGGGGAGGTGTCCGGGGCAGGTCTTGTGAGTGTTATCTGGGGGGAGTTTGATCCTGTGACCGCTGAGGGCATGGACAGATTGCTGGGGGGTCTGAATGCCACCACCTGTTTATTGGACCCGTGCCCTTCCTGGTTGGTCTCGGCTGCCAGGGAGATGACACGAGGCTGGCTCCAGGGGATTACCAACGCTTCTTTGAGAGAGGGGTCGCTCCCTACCGCCTTGAAGATGGCGGTGGTGCGGCCCCTCCTCAAGAAGCCTTCCCTGGACCCAGCTGTTTTAAACAACTACCGTCCAGTCTCCAAACTTCCTTTTATAGTGAAGGTTGTTGAGAGTGTAGTGGCACGTCAGCTCCCTCGGTATCTGGAGGAAGCGACTTACCTCGATCCGTTCCAATCGGGTTTCAGGCCTGGGCATAGTACTGAAACAGCATTGGTCGCGTTGGTTGATGATCTCTGGAGGGCCCGTGACAGAGGGTTTTCCTCTGTCCTGGTCCTATTAGATCTCTCGGCGGCTTTTGATACTATCGACCATAGTATCCTATTGCGGCGGTTGGAGGGGTTGGGGATTGGGGGAACTGTCCTTCGATGGTTCTCCTCCTTCCTCTCCGACCGTTCGCAATTTGTGTTGGCGGGGGGGAGAGGTCCACCTCTAGGCCCCTGGTTTGTGGGGTGCCTCAGGGGTCGGTCCTCTCCCCTCTCTTGTTCAACATTTATGTGAAGCCGCTGGGCGAGATCATCCGTGGTCTTGGGGTGCGGTGCCATCTGTACGCAGATGACACCCAACTATACATCTCCACCCCAGACCACCCCAACGATGCTGTGGAGGCTATGTCCCGGTGCCTGGAAGCCGTGCGGGACTGGATGGGCGGGAACAGGCTCCGGCTCAACCCATCCAAGACTGAGTGGCTGTGGTTCCCGGCGCCCCGATATAGCCAGCTGACACCTTCGCTGGCTATTGGGGGGGAAATTTTGCCCCCCACAGAGAGGGCTCGCAATCTGGGCGTCCTACTGGATGTACGGCTGTCGCTAGAACATCATATTGCGGCCGTCTCCAGGGGGGCGTTTTACCAGGTCCGCCGGATCTACCGGCTGCGGCCCTTTCTGGATCGGGACGCCCTGCGCATGGTCACTCACGCCCTTGTCACCTCTCGCCTGGATTATTGTAATGCTCTCTACATGGGGCTCCCTGTGGGGAGCACCTGGAGACTCCAACTGTTGCAAAATGCGGCCGCGCGGGTGATCATGGGGGTGTCACGTAGCTCCCATGTGACGCCTCTCCTGCGCGAGCTGCATTGGTTGCCGGTGTCTTTCCGGGTTCGCTTTAAGGTTCTAGTTTTGACCTTTAGGGCGATCCATGGCACTGGGCCAGGTTACCTGCAGGACCGCATTCTGCCGGTAATCTCCAGCAGACCAGTGCGTTCTCACAGGGAGGGCCTTCTCCGGGTGCCGTCGGCCACTATGTGTCACCTGGCGGCCCCCAGGAGTAGGGCCTTCTCTGCGGGGGCCCCTGCCCTCTGGAATACTCTGCCGCCTGAACTACGCACCAACACGGACCTGAGGGCCTTCAGGTGTGCGTTGAAGACCTGGCTCTTTGAGCAGGCTGGCCTGGGCTGAGATAGTTTTTAATTGTCTTCTTAATTGGGTTTTAATTGGGTTTTAATTTAATTGGGGGGAGGGTTGTATTAATCTAAACAGCCACTATTTAATGTCTTTTTAATTTTTGTATTGTTCGGGGTTTGATTTGGCTGTACACCGCCCTGAGTCCCTAGGGAGAAGGGCGGTATATAAATCTTAATAATAAATAAATAGTACAAATAGTCTTCAACTTAAGACCATGATTGAGCCCAAAATTTCTATTGCTGTATTGATCCATTTTACAACTTTTCTTGCCATAGTTGTTAAGTGAATCACTGTTAGTAATTTAGTAACTTAAGTTGTGAAGTGAATCTGGCTTCCCCATTGACAAAAGGTTTTCTCTTGCTTGTCAGAAGATAGCAACACTGCAACTGTCATAAATTTGAGTCAGTTGCCAAGCATCTGAATTTGGATCAAATGACTATGGGAATGCTACTACAGTTGTAAGTGTGAAACTGGTCATGTCACTTTTTTCAATGCCAGTATAAGTTTGAACCACCCTAGTGCACACAAAAAAAAATCAATTATTTGCTCCAGAAAAATTAGAGACCCCAAATCAGCACAAGATTGATTCTGAATAAATTATATAGATTCCTAATTTTCATGTTTTTATGCAGCTTACATAATGCACTTGCAGGAATATTGAATTAGTTCTACAGTAATATTTTGGGAGGATGATACTCAAAAGATTGTTAATATGTTTTTGAGATGAGACCAAAGTTTAAGGAAGTTAATGTACTGCTGAATTATATATAAAAATGAAAAATTCATTATGAAAAATTTGGGATTTATGGAACCTGAAACATACCCAAAAATATGGCTTTGCTGTGTTTGAAAGTACTACTTTAGATATGAATTAAAATAAATGCTTATTTTCAGACTCTAATTTGGATCTTTATCAATGAACTGGAAATAAATCATAAGATCCTGCTTAGTCACTGTTTAATTTATTCTTTAAAATAAATTGTTCTTTTTAATTATATTGGTAGATTTCTCTTTTTAATTATATTGGTAGATTTTTTTAAAAAAAAATTATTTTGATTTTGTTTTCCATTTGTATTATCATTTTGAGAGGGAAAGAGTCCTTCCCTCCTTCCTTCCCTCCTTCCTTCCCTCCTTCCTTCCTTCCTTCCTTCCTTCCTTCCTTCCTTCCTTCCTTCCTTCCTTCCTTCCTTCCTTCCTTCCTTCCTTTTTGATTTACATAAGTGAATCTAAATCTTGCTTTATGTCCATGTTTGGCCTTGCTTTATGGCAATAAGATTTTATTGATGGGTTGTCATCCAGTGGCTGATTTTTTTCAGTGGCCAATTCTTCTCTGATAAGATATATCCTTCAGAGTTACCACTTAGCAGCTATGGCCAATTAGATATTTTTCCAGGAAAGTTACTCAAATCTGCTGAAAATTGGACCTTATTTGGCTAATGTCTTGCTGTCTTATTTGGTTCTTTGGACCCATAACCTGTGATGTAGAAGACCTTTTGTCAAACTTAAACTATGGAATGTGAAGACCTTGCTATATTCTAAATAAATTAGAGTATCAGTCTTAACAAAATGCATCTTTGGTACTTTCTGCCAGTGTTACACTATATTAAATATATTAAATTGGAAATATTTTATCAAGTTTAATCAAGGAATCATCCATGTAGTTTGCTTGATGCCATAGGGGGAAAAACATGTAGCTATTTCAGCTTTCAAATCAGTAGAACCAGTCCTTGAATGTAACAGTTCATTTAGTGACTGTTCAAAGTTACAGCGGCACTGAAAAAAGTGACCTATAACTATTTTTCACACTTATCACCATTGTAGCATCCCAAGTTACACAATAAAAATTCAGATGCTTGGCAATTGGTTCATATTTATGAAGGTTTCAGTATCCTGGGGTCATGTGATCAGCTTTCATGACCTTCTGACAAGCAAAGTCAATGTGGAAACAGATGCATTTAACAAGTGTGTTGCTTACTTAACAATTGCAAGACTTAACAACAGTAGCAAGAAAAGTTGTAAAATGGTGCAAAACTCACTGAACAAATGTTTCACTTAGCAATATAAATTTTGGGTTCAATAGTGGTTGTAAGTCAAAAACCATCTGTATGTAATATTGCATAATACACACCTTCTTTTCACTAAGTTTGATTAAATAGGTTATAAAATTCCTTTTCTATTAAGTAGACAGTGGCAACTTCAAAAACAATGCTGAAGACTCTACTCCAAAGTTGGACTCAACTAAAAGGAAACTTTCCCATATCATTATCTACACTTTGGATTTCTGTGGCATTTTTTCCTGATACTGTGACCTGGTAGATTAAAGATATACACTGCCACTTACCCAGATACCAGACTCCCAAAGCACTAGAGATAATTTTAAAATATTGTACAGTGTATTTCTTGTAATGACCTTATAATTGTTACAAAAAGTCTTTTGCCAGCTCCCAAATTGGACAAGAGACAGAAAGAAAAAAAAACACATCATTTTCATGTTGGCATAATGGTATCAAAAATATACATAAAATATGTTCATCTATTATCAATATATTTGCCCAATAGAAGAGAATATGTATATATAGTTCAAAATTGAATCTGGAGTTCTCTCTGAGTTTAATTTTTTGCTTGCAGACTGGGCAATGTTTTCATTAGTAGAAGGGAATGGAAGTTGCTCTCCATTTATGTACAACAGCTTATCCTGCTACTGTGGTAGGGGTGTTGTTTCACCTTGGTAGTTCTTTATTAGGCTGTTGACTATTGCTTGATTATATATAAAAATTTTGGCTAGGAAGTCAACAAGAACAAGAGTCATAAACCATATTTATCTTGGTAAACAGGAGAAAAGAGTTTTGGGAGATTGTTTGATGTTTTAAACTACCCAAAGTCTTTTGACATTGGAGCAGGTTGTATTATAAGAATAAAATAAAAATCATTTTTATTAGAAATAAACAAACAGCTATCATTTGTCTTGTCTGTTTATGTCATTCCTTGCAATATAATTGCTGTTTGTGCATGGAATAATAGAGTAAAGCACATAAGTTAATTATTCTTACCTTAAGCTAGGTAAAGCAATAAAAATCATTCAAAAGGCACAAAGGAATATTCTTTTGTCTTTTCTTAAAATGTAATGAGACAAAATATCTTTCTTTTCAAGGTTCTTCATTATAAATAATACACCTTGCTTATACTGCAAACTATTTAAAGAACCATGATAAACACAAACATTTAGCAAGGAATGGACTAAAATTCATTTCCCTTGAATATTTTCTTGGCTTTATTAATTTTTGAATAATAAAAAGCAGTAGCCTCTTTTATCTACCCTGAAAATTGCTAAGGAAACCACTATAGTAGAACTTTTTAAAATTGCTAACTTTACTTAAAGTTCTGCTAAACTCAGTGAGAATTACTTGAAAGGAAAAGAGGAAATCCTTTAATTTTCATCTACATTATTCTCATGATACCATTACATTTGTAAGCAAATTTGAGGTGGTTAAAGTTTATTTAGATATGAACACTGTAAGATCATCAAAACAAAAAACAAAAATGTATCTTCTGCTCTATCTGCATTTGTCCAATGGTTGTCTATATCTCTTTCTCTCTACATGTACATATAGAGGCATATACATAAATGTATACATAGACAACAACATTTTATTTATTTACTTATTTGATTTTAATTTTATTTAATTTTAAAAATGAAATAATTAAATAAACTCTTAAAGCTTTAGAGAAAATAAAATTAAAATATTAATATTCTATATAATCTTAATGAAGAAGTAACAAATTTCTTTAACATATTATTAAAGCATTAAACGGACTTTTTAAAAATATTATTAAGCATTTGGAAACATAGTCTAGTCGTCTATCTAGTCATGTTTAAAAATATTTCTAGAAATTGTAAAAGCACTCATATATCCATTTTAACATGAGAAGTGTTTATTTCTTTCCATATACAGAGGAATATTATTTTGTCGATTTTGTACATCCACCTTTCTTGATCAGTATTGTATTAATTTGTTCATAACTTATTTTATATGATGAGACTATACCAAAATATATGAGCCAAAGAGTCTTCAGATATATTGCAATACTAAACAAATACAAAAATTATATTTTATTTGAGGAATTCAATAAACAGGAATAAGACTTTCTGATTAATTAATTTCATCAGGGACTATAAAAAACAATTATAGATTGGGTGCTTCATGGACTCTAAAGCTCATAATTGGAGAAAATTTTTATATTTTTAGCAATACTTCCAATTCTCCATATGCATGGAGCAAACAGGGACAGACATATGACACTGTTGATATTTCAATAATGGTTTGAAAACCCAACATATCTAGCATAGCAGTTTATACATTCAAGCAGGATTTCTGCCAAATCTCCCCCTTCTTTGTCTGGGTTCTGGCTTTACAGATTTATCCAGATGGCTTATTCACTCAAAGCTGGATCATTTTCAGAAGCTTAGGGAGCAAATCAAAGAGGAAAATTCAGAGTGAGTTCTGACAATCATCTTGCTTTGTACATGCATAGGCCGGCTAGCACTAACAGATGTGAATGGTGAAGGAGAATGTCTATTCCCAAAATATATAAAATAGAATAAAATGTCCGAAAATATGCAAAACTAAGCAAATTTATCCTTCATATTAAAATATTGTTTTAAATTTGTGTTATTTCCAATGAAAATTTATTTAATTAAATTGTAGGCTAATATTGTTTCTTTATTTGATAGGTAGATTAAAATTATTTATCAAAGATAGTTTATTCCTTTTCCAACTCTAACCCCAATGAAATTATTAATGGGATCATAGAAATTAATTTTTGATGTCATAGCGTTAGGGAACTGCTGTTTAAAAATGCCTGTTGCTTATAATTGAGATGATACATTACAGAGCTTCTCTTACTTGCAATTTTGAATCAAAATTACAAGCTGCATTTGTTTGTGCTTTCAGTCAGTTTTTTTTAATCTCTTGACGACTGCCTGGATAATTCATTTGCAAGACTTTTCAGAACTGTTTTGCCCTTGTCTCCTTCCCAGAACTGAGAATGACTAGCCCAAGGTCACCCAGCTAAGGTGAGACTAGAAGTCATCATCTTCAGGTTTCTGGCCTAATGCCTTAACCACTACACCAAACTTTCTATTAGAAGTTCATTATTGTTATAAAATGCAGGTGTTACAGATATAGAAAATTAATGGGACTTGTGATGTTAAAACGTTGCTGATATCACTATAACCTCGCTTGTCTCCTCTGTTTCCTCACAGACATTGCTGCAAGGACCTGTATACTGCACGAGTCAAAAAGAGGGTTGTGAAAATGTTTACAGAACCTTCACATCCCGGACATAAACTGTTTCAACTCCTTCCCTCAAAACGATGCTATAGAGCACTGCACACCAGAACAACTAGACACAAGAACAGTTTTTTCCCAAAAGCTATCACTCTGCTAAACAAATAATTCCCTCAACACTGTTCAACTATTACAAAGTCTGCACTATTATTACTGCTAATCTTCTCATCACTCCTTATCACCCATCCCCTCCCACTTGTGATTGTAACCTGTCCCTTGTATCCTTACGATTTATTTTGACTGTTTCCTAGAATGATTTGATTCTTAATTGCACCCTATGACTATCATGAAGTGTTGTATGTTATGATTCTTGATTCTTAACTAATGTATCTTTTCTTTATGTATACTGAGAGTATTTACACCAAGCCAAATTCCTTGTGTCCAATCACACTTGGCCAATAAAGTATTCTATTCTATTCTATTCTATTCTATTCTATTCTATTCAAGTAGGAAATATTATTTCTATGTATCTCTCATATAGATTTTTAAATACTTTTATTTATTTATTTATTTATTTCAAACATTTATATACCGCCCTTCTCCCGAAGGACTCAGGGCGGTGCACAGCCAATTCTACCCCACACATGAATACAAAAATTAAAATGGAATTAAATAATTTGGACTGTTAGATTAAAAATCAACCCTCCCCATTAGTATTTAAAAACCCCAAATTAAAATCCAAATTAAAACAGGAGACGGTTAAAATCTCATATCAGCCCAGGCCAGCCTGCTCAAAGAGGCAAGTTTTTAACACACGTCTGAAGGTTCTCAGGTCCATGCTGGTATGTATATCTGGTGGCAGACTATTCCAGAGAGAAAGGCCCCCACAGAGAAGGCCCTATTCCTGGGAGCCGCAAGACGACACATAGAGGCCGATGGCACCCGGAGAAGGCCCTCCCTGTGGGAACGCACAGGTCTGTTGGAGATCACCGGCAGAACATGGTCGTGCAGGTAGCCTGGCCCAATGCCATGGATCACTTTAAAGGTCAAAACTAGAACCTTAAAGTGAACCCGGAAAGCCACCGGCAACCAATGCAGCTCGCGCAGGAGAGGCATCACATGGGAGCTTCGCGACGTCCCCATAATCACCCGTGCGGCCGCATTTTGCACCAGTTGGAGTCTCCGGGTGCTCCCCACAGGGAGCCCCATGTAGAAAGCATTACATAATCCAGGCGAGAGGTGACAAGGGCATTAGTGACCGTACGCAGGGCGTCCCGATCCAGGAAGGGCCGCAACTGGTAAATCAGGCGAACCTGATAAAAAGCCCCCCTGGAGACGGCCGCAATATGGTCTTCTAAAGACAGCCATGCATCCAGGACGACACCCAGATTGCGAGCCCTCCCTGTAGGGGGCAAGATCTCTCCCCCAATAGCCAGCGAAGGTGTCAGCTGGCTATATCGGGGCGCCGGAAACCACAGCCACTCAGTCTTGGAAGGGTTGAGTTGGAGCCTGTTCCCGCCCATCCAATTCCGCACGGCCTCCAGGCACCGGGACATAGCCTCCACAGCATCGTTGGGGTGGTCTGGGGTAGACATGTATAGCTGGGTGTCATCTGCGTACACCCAGACCACAGATGATCTCGCCCAGCACCCCAAGACCACAGATGATCTCGCCCAGCGGCTTCACATAAATGTTGAACAAGAGAGGGGAGAGGACCGACCCCTGAGGCACCCCACAAATAAGGCGCCTAGAGGTGGACCTCTGCCCCCCGCCAACACAAATTGCGAGCGGTTGGAGAGGAAGGAGGAGAACCATCGCAAGACCGTTCCCCCAATCCCCAACCCCTCCAACTGCCGCAATAAGATACTATGGTCGATAGTATCAAAAGCCGCCGAGAGATCTAATAGGACCAGGACAGAGGAAAACCCCCTGTCACGGGCCCTCCAGAGATCATCAACCAATGCGACCAATGCTGTTTCGGTACTGTGCCCGGGCCTGAAGCCCGATTGGAATGGATCGAGGTAAGTTGCTTCCTCCATGTACTGAGGGAGCTGACGTGCCACCACACTCTCAACAACCTTTGCTAAAAAAGGAAGGTTGGAGACTGGACGATAATTATTTAAAACAGCCGGGTCCAGGAAAGGCTTCTTGAGGAGGGGCCGCACCACCGCCATTTTCAGGGCAGTAGGGAGCGACCCCTCTCGCAGCGAAGCGTTGATAATCCCCTGGAGCCAGCCTCGTGTCATCTCTCTGGCGGCCGAAACCAACCAGGAGGGACACGGGTCCAACAAACATGTGGTGGCATTCAGCCCCCAAGCAGCCTGTCCACACCCTCAGCGGTCACAGGGTCAAACTCTTCCCAGATAATATTCTCAAGACCTGCCCCGGACACCTCCCCCTGGGACCACCCAATTGGAGTCCAGCCCGTCCCGAATCTGAGCGATTTTGTCATGCAGAAATCGGGAAAACTCCTCCACCCTACCCTGCAAGAGGTCATCCCGCACTTTCGGCTCAAGCAGAGAGTGGGTCACTCTAAACAGGGTGGCAGGCCGATTTTCTGCCGACGCAATGAGGGCGGAGAAATGCGAAGGTTTCACCACCTCTATCACAACAAGGTAGATCTTAATATAAGACCTCACCTGTGTTCGGTCAGACTCAGTGCGGCTGGCCCTCCAAACACTCTCTAGACGTCTTTTCCGGCACTTCATCTCCCGTAGCTCCTCCGTAAACCACGGAGCCAAATGGGATCTGTGCCGAGTCAGAGGTCGCAGAGGCGCAACTCGGTCCAGAGCCCTGGCAGCCAACCTATCCCAGGTGGCTACCAGGTCTCCAGGCGAGTTGTGAGCCAGAGTCTCAGGAAATGGCCCAAGCTCCCTCTGGAACCACTCAGGGTCCATCAAGCACCTGGGGCGGAACCATCTACATGGCTCCGCCTCCCTGCGGTGGGGGGTGGCGGTACAGAAGTCCAGTTTAAGAAGGGAATGATCTGTTCATGACAGGGGTTTGATGACTAAATCCCCAAAATTACATTCATTCAACCACTGACCGGAGACAAAAATAAGGTCCAGCGTGTGTCCTCCTATATGAGATGGGGCAGAAACACATTAATTGGAAGTAATAATTAAAGTACTCCTTCTCCATAAAGGGTTTATCAAAATGCATCTGATACTATGCTTCCCCAAAAATAAAACCTTATATATATATTTTTTGCCACCAAAAAAGGCACCAGGTCTTATTTTCTGGGGTGGATATTGTCCACTGACTCACCTAACTTGCGCAAATTACCCTAGGCCTTCTTTTTGCTGTGAGAGGCCTTCTTCTGCAGCTGGCAAGGCTGGCAAGGCTTTTCTGAAAGCCTCTGCAACTGATAAAAGAGTTCCAGATCAATCCAGAGTTACGTTATTGGATACAGAGGCCTTCTGGAAAGCCTTGTTGACTACAGAAAAAATGGGCTGACAAGGCAGGAGTTGGGATGTGCAAGACCTGGCTGCAACTGTCTGAAGGTAAGTAGTAGGGCAGCTCCACCCCCATTCCAACCCTAGCTTAATTTTTACCCATGCACCCTAGAGTGGGCAGGGTCTTAATTAGGGCCTACATTGTGAATAGGGCTTATACTGGGTGCACATGTAAAAACCAAGCTAGGACTTATTTTGGGGCTAGGTCATATTTTTGCGGAAATACGGTACTTCACAGCAGCCAACATAACTGCTTTTTCTCTAATAGAATAATATGGCTCTCTTTATGATAGATCAGCAGCCTCTAATATGTCACTTTCCAACACTCAAAGTACTTAATTTACAATTACTTCAATTACAATCTTTAATTGTAAGTACATCTTTGTTGTATACTTTTATTTATTCGTTCTTCACAAATTTAGCCCAACTCACAGATATAAACATTAAAACCATAAAAATAAATATGAATTAAACAGAGTGAAAAAATAAAAACAGAATTAAAATGTCATTAACATGTTTAAAAAAGATGAAGGAAATGCCTTTAAGTCACATACAACCCCAGGGTTATGTAGTATATCTTATGTAAACATTGCAAAGGATGACATTATTAATCCTTTCCTTTTTTAATCCTACCCAGTCTAAATCTATATCTATTACAAAATTCATCAGAACATAAATGTAATTTTGTAAAAAATTTTAAATAAATTATTTTTGAGGGGAAAAAATCAATTGTACCTTTATTCTGACTGTACGGATGCTGTACCAAGTCTGAGTCACTTTATTTTATCAGATTTTCAAACAACTCTTTGCAATGTTAATTCTTTCAACTTTAGAGATGAACATCCAGACACAATATTTTTAAATTAAAATAATGAATCTGGCAATGGGCAATGTATATCCATTGTCTTTGGTTGTGAAAAGGCTGCTATAATCATGGAACATTTTTTTCCTTTTAAATGTACAAAATCTGATTCAAACAGAAATTAATTCAATTAAATGAATTAGTTAATTAGTTGCTTATAAAGTTTTATATATCTGAATTAGACTTTTTATTGCTACTAATAATGCTTTGTAAAGCAATAAATATCTTTCATCACACAAAAAACTCTAAATAAAAAATGCAAGTACAGTAATTCACGTTGTACCTATTCATCTGTTGCATAAACAGGTAGAGAATTAATATGAAAAGAGAAAATACAAAAATTGATTTGTTCGTATTTTACCATTACAAATAATGCAAATTCAGTAGGAAAAACTTCCATATTTCAATATTATGAATTATGCCATTATGTTAAGATTAAGAGATAGAAATCTATTAAATCTATCTATGGAAAGAAATTATCGATTGAATCTGTGGAACTCTCCCTACATAACTACTCCACAGTGTGGAAATTTTGAGGAAGCAAATTTTGAGGAAGCATTACTTCTTGTACTGTATCTTGTACCAATATATATAGATCCAATTCTACCAAGAATAAATATATAGGGTAGTTGCTGCTCTTTGTGTTTGCTAAAATTCATCTTTCTTTAACCCAGGATTGATATGAAACACAAACTATGACAGAAAAGACCCTGACTTCTAAATCAATAATAAAAGCTTAAGAGCTTGAGCAAGATTTTTATATCTTCTGTGGCATTACATGTTTGATCTTGATCTTATTTCCCAATTTCTTGAGTGTTTGAAGCATAAAAATTAAGTTGAACTTTTCATTTGACATCAAAAGGAAGTCTATGATGGAATATAATATAAGAATTGTATAAAGAATCAGATAAAATTGAGGGTTATCCTATTGTCTGAAATGTCTAATATAACCATCAGTTATAACTGCCATAGCTGATATGTTAACACAGCTTTCCTCAAAAGCTCTTCTTTATTTACATACATGTACCTGACAGCCATGGAATTACTTTATCTGTGGAAGTATTTATTCATGGCAGGAAGAGAAAAGATAGAGAAATTTCATTGATTGTCATGATCTATTTTCCCAAAAGATTTTGGAGAACTGTAAGATTTTACACTTATCACCAGAAATGTACTGATTTAACATGCATATGATCTTCTGTTTTTAAAATTGTTGTTGGAACAAACTGAGCCCAAACTATTTTCATTCCACCAACAAGATTATTTCAAATTAGTACTAGTTGTTTTAAAATTGTAAATTATAAGAAGTAAAATGCAAGAAGTCTTCAGGTTTTGTTCTCTTCATTTTATGACCAAAAAAATTATCAGTTATTCTTAGCTATCCCATATTCATCAGATCGTCATCACTGGCAAATCCTTTTAATCCAGAAACACTTTTCCATTAGCTTTGTAGGTACTTCAGACACAAATACAGATAGATAGTATTGAAATCTATTGATAATAGCTTGATGTATACTATACAGATAGATAGTGCTGAAATCTATTGATAATAGCTTGATGTAATCACAGTTAAATTATTGTGCTAACCTTAATCTGTCTTTATATGATTGCTAGACTAAACTAAAAATATTTCTAATTTGCAAACCAGAGTCTGCATTTTCTGCATCGGATGAGGACAGCACATCTTTATCCTTCCATCCTGGCCACTTTTTACAGAGAAACAATTGAGAGCATTTTAACAAACTGCATCACTGTTTGGTTTGGTGGCAGCAGTTCTTCAAATAGAAAGTCCATACAGAGAGTGGTAAGGGCAGCTGAGAAGATTATAGGAAACTCATTTCCTATTGTTCAGGATATTGCTTATAAGTGCTATCTGCTTAGAACTCAAAGCATTGTTACAGTCCCCACACAACCACTTCTAGTCTGTTTCTGTTGCTCCCTTCTGGGAGGAGTTTTATTTATTTATTTATTAAATTTTTTTATACCGCCCACTCTCCCAAAATGGGACTTGGGGTGGTGTACAGCCGAGATAAAACCACAACAATTACTAAAAAATTTAAAATAGATTTAAAAAGAATTAAACAAGTGGCTGAAATAACACAATAAAAACAGGGTAAAAAAGTTAAAAATTACCACAAATTTTAAAACCCTAGTAAATTGATACTAGGCCAGACCGGCCAGTTGGAAAAGGTGGATTTTTAATGCGCAGTGGAAGGTCTGCAAGTCAGTGATGGCTCGCATCTCCGGGAGCAACTCGTTCCAAAGGGAGGGTGCTCCCACAGAGAAGGCCCGCACTCTCGGGGCCACCAGCCAGCATCGTCCAGCTGACGGCACTCCAAGGAGGCCCACCCTGTGGGAGGGCACTGGCCAGCGGGAGGCCGATGGTAGCAGCAGGCGTAAGTACCCGGGTCTCAAGCCATGGAGCACTTTAAAGGTGATCACCAACACCTTGAATCACACCCGGAAGGCCACCGGAAGCCAATGCAGCTCACGCAGGAGCGGTGTAACATGAGAGCTCTGAGGAGCCCCCAGAATCACCCAGGCGGCCGCATTCTGCACCAGCTGAAGTCTCTAGATGCTCTTCAAGGGGAGCCCCATGTAGAGAGCATTGCAATAGTCTAGGCAGGAGATGATGAGAGCAGAAGTGACCATGCGAAGAGCGCCCCAATCCAGAAAGGGCCACAACTGGTAGATCCGATGGACCTGACAAAAAGCCCCCTGGCGATGGCCACTATGTGATCTTCTAATGACAGCCGTACATCCAGGAGGACACCCAGATTGCACGCCCTCTCCATGGGGGTCAAAATTTCTCCCCCCCACGGCCAGCAATGGAGTAAGCTGGCTGTATCTGGGCACAGGAAACCACAGCCACTCGGTTTTGGTTGGGTTGAGACAAAGTCTGTTAAGACCCATCCAACTCCACACGGCCTCCAGGCACCGGGTAATCACTTCAACGGCTTCGTTGGGGTGGCCTGGGGTAGAAATGTATAGCTGAGTGTCATCAGCATACTGATGGAATTCTACCCCAAAACCAGGGATGATCTTGCCCAGCAGCTTCACATAAATGTTGAACAGCAGGGGCGAGAGCACAGACCCCTGAGCCACCCCACAAAACAAGGGCCTCGGGGTCAACCTCTGTCCCCCTGCCAACACAAATTGTGAGCAGTCGGAGAGGAAGGAGGAGAACCACCATAACACAGTGCCTCCCACTCCCAACCTCCCCAACCACCACAATAAGATACTGTGGTCGACAGTATCAAAAGCCGCTGAGAGATCTAACAGGACCAGGACAGAAGAACAACCCCTGTCCCGGGCCTTCCAGAGATCATCCACCAATGCGACCAATGCCATCTCCGTGCTGTGCCCAGGCCTGAAACCCAATTGGAGAGGATCTAGATATACTGCTTCATTCAGGTGCTGAGGAAGCTGTCGTGCCACCACACTCTCAACAACCTTCACCACAAAGCGAAGGTTGGAGACCGGACAATAATTCGACAATAATGTTGGATCCAAGGACGGTTTCTTGAGGAGGGGCCTCATCACCGCCTCTTTCATGGCGGCAGGTAAAAACCCCTCTCTCAAGGAAGCGTTGATAATCCCCTGGAACCAACCTCGTGTCACCTCCCGAGTGGCCTGAACCAGCCAGGAGGGACACGGATCTAATAAACATGTGGTGGCATTAAGCCCACCCATTATCTTGTCCACGTCCTCCAGGGTCACAGGATCGAACTCAACCCACATGACCTCACCGAAATCCACCCCTGCCCTCCTGCCCAGAGATGCCCAGTCAGAGTCCAGCCCATCCTGGATCTGAGTGATTTTGTCCTGCAGATATCTAGAAAAATCCTTGGCCCATCTCTGCAAGGTATTTCTACCAGGATTTCCAGATTCTGTAACAGCTTTGTTCCCTAGGCCATCCATATGTTAAACTTGCAATATCTTTTCCTTCATCATATACATATATACATCCAAAATATATGATATTGTTTCTCCGTGTCATATACTACATGTGGGTACATGTTTCTCCGTGTCATATACTACATGTGGGTACATATTTTATTTATCTTGTCATGTTTATGTTGATATTAGAGGTGGAGACTCTTTGAAAGCTGCATGTAACATAATTTCATTTTAATGTATGCCAATTAGTGTACATTCAACGTGACAATGAAGTATTCTAAGCCTAAGTCTAAGAACTAGATTACAACAAACCCAATTAATGTTTGGTGTTTAATATCTTTGTTTTTTGATTATGTATATATGTATAATTTCAGTGAATAAAAAAGATAATATATTTTGTCAAGTTTATCATTGTTCAAATATTTATTTCTTAATTTTTTGTTATATCCTATCATAGTGTCTTAAGTTGGCTTTCAGGTTTTCATTTTTAAATTGCTATTTGGGTTGTTATTTAAGATTTAAATTTCAATTTGATTCACATTCTGGGATAGGTAAAAACTTAACAGTTCAAGAACTAATCAAGGACTTGGAGCTATTAAGGTAACATCTGAGTAAATAGGCAGTTCTAAGTAGGATGATTTTTTTTTACAAAGTCAGGATATAAGTTCAAAAATCCATGTATCTAGGCAGCCTTTGGGTATTGCTCCAAAGGACTCCTATTACTATTGGTACAACCATAGATTTCTTCCTTTCATAGTTGCTCAACTTCAATGTGCAAATCACAATATTTTCCTATTTTTTCTAGCTGTTTCTCTTCAATTTGTGTATCAATGGTATTGCAATATCATTTTTTTATTTTAGATTTTTTTTCCAATAGTGATGTCAGGTGTGGCCAGATGTCTGTCTGTTTGGATCCAAAAATCACACAGGATCTTGACTTGCTCATTTTCAAGAACTTTTCAATTTGGTGTTCCCAGTAATTTTTGCTTCATTCAAACCCAAACTTCTGGCAAAGCTTCCAATGTATAATTTTGGTAACTGAATCATGATGTTGTAGATAATCAGGCTGTGATATTTTGCTGCAGCCACTAATAAGGTGATCCATTGTTTCATCTTTCTCATTGTATAAGCAACCTTTGTTGTTGTTGCTGACATGTTGAATTTTACTTTCATGGAATTGGTCTGCAAAGCTGGTTCTTGGGCAGCCAAATTGAAGCCTTCATTTTCTTTCTTCAATACTCCAGATCTTTCCTGATCTCAACAAGATCCATGTTAGCGTTGTATCTATCTTTCCTTTAATGATCTTCAGGTATTGATTTCGCACAGACTTTTTTTTCCAGTTAAAATCCAATGCTCAATTATTTCCTTTCAATATTCTGCTTTCAATCTTGTTGTTTTCATTGTTATTTACAACATTATATAATAGCTTCCATTATGCAGCTGTTGTTGGTCTTTATATACATTGAATTCTTCCAAAGCACCTAGGATGTTGTGATGTATTTTTGTAGTATATGTACAAATCCAAGTAGTATGGTCTTTTGCAATTAACTGATGGAAATTTTGTTACTATGCAGTTTTTCTATGCATAGCCATGGTATGGTATTTGATTACCATAGCCACTCTATCCCATAATCTTTCAAATTTGATTTTAAGTTCTTGATTCTTTGTGATCTACAATATTCTTTATCTTCTATCCTATTCTCTATGTATTCTATTATCTCTTGGTATTGCCACATTAATGACTACATTTTCTTCTTTTCAGTCACACTTGTATCTGGTGTGTTATGAGCCAAGACTTTATCAGAATGTATTCAGAACTTTTTATTTTGTTTCATTTCAATTTAATAATAATTGTTATTATTATGGTTTGTTATACAGTCAGTCAGATGTTTAGTCAGGACTTGGCACTTTTACTCCCCTATCAAGTCACTCCAAAAGATCTTGGATCTTGGATAGTTGTCTGATAGGGTTAAAATATCACTGCAGGATATAAATTGTTCTGAATACAGACTAGGTTGATTACTATATTCAAGTCTAGTAATTACTTAGTTCAGTTATCAGTCTGTCAACAAGTATAGTATGTTCATTTCAGAGTTGTTGTTTTTTTTAATTATTCTAATATCTAATTTTGTTTATTTTGAGAATTGGACCATTAGATTTATTTATTTTTTTTGCTTAAAAAGAGATGCAAGCACAGATGAGTTTTATTATCATGGTACTACTAAATGAGACAATGTCAAACAGTGTTTAGTATGACACTGAAATCAGTTCTGTAGTTGTGCTGTTGATACATGAGAAATTCAACCGCAAAACTTAGGGTGGAATTAGATGCAACATTCTGTACAGTTCTAATATTTAACCCTGTCAAAACAGACTGACTTACATATAATATAACTTGCAGATGGCAACAAGAACAGAAATTGATAAATGATAAATGTGAGAATATTGTGAAGTGAAATATTCTATATTTCTGCTATGTGTGATCTGACTGATTTATTTATTTTATGCCATCAAGTTAGTGTTGAATATTAGTGACAAATGTGAAACATAGTGACACATAATGACCTTTAATAAGCTTCTCCAGTATGATCTGCCTTCAACTTGGCTTTTCAGGACATTATGATGTCCTAAAAAGCACCAATTATCGCATTAAGCAACAGGAAAACCTTCTACACACCAATTCCACCCGCGCTTTCTACAATTTTGTAAACAACAAACTTAAAGATTCAAAGTCCATCCCACCCCTGAAAGGTAAAGACTATAACAATGACACCATTAAAACCAACCTCTTTAACACATTCTTTGGCTCAGTCTTTGTAAACAGCAATGGATCATGCTCAATATTATTTAGTCAACACAGACAATTACAATGATATAATACATATCGATTTTACAGAAGACAATGTTGAAAAAGCACTACGCAATATAAAACCATCTCTATCTATTGGACCAGATAGAATATGTGCCTATTTCTTTAAAAAGCTATCCACTGCCATAGCAGAACTTCTAAGCATAATCTTTGAAAAATCTTTCAGGATCAGTTCCTTGCCAAAACTATGGTCACAAGCCACAGTCATCTCCATCTTCAAAAAGGGAGACCCCAGTCTAGTTGAAAATTACAAACCAATCTCTTTATGTTGCATCACCTGTAAAGTCATGGAATCAATTATTAATCAATCTATTATCCTCCACTTAGAGACAAACAACCTACGCTGTAACAAACAATTTGGTTTCAGAAAAAAACTATCCTGTAATCTGCAACTCTTACACTGCAAAAACATATGGACTACAGAACTTGATCAGGGCAAAGCAATTGACGCTATTTACATAGATTTCTGTAAAGCATTTGATTCAGTGGTACACAACAAATTACTCCTAAAACTAAAATCTTATGGCATCTCCAGACATCTGCATAACTGGATAGTTGCATTCCTGTCAAACAGGCAACAAATGGTCAAAATAGGAAACACCCTATAAAATTCTGTACCTGTCAACAGTGATGTCTTTCAAGGCAGCATTCTAGGACCAACTCTCTTTATACTTTACATAAATGACCTCTGTGATCATATTAAGAGCAACTGCATTATTTTTGCTGATGTTGTAAAGCTATTCAACACCACTGACAATACTGCTACCCTTCAAAATGACCTCAACTATATGTCAGAATGATCAAACAAATGACAACTTCAAATTTCAACAAACAAATTCTCTGTCTTACATTATCAGCAAAAAAAAATCAGAAAATAAAACACAAGCTGAATAATCAAGACCTTGTTGATGACCCCAACTATGCCAAGGACCTTGAAGTACTCATCTCTAATGATTTAAGTGCTAGAGCCCACTGTAACTACATAGCCAAAAAGGCATTAAGAGTTGTTAACCTAATCCTGCGTAGCTTTTTCTCTGTAATATCACACTACTAACTAGAGCGTACAAAACATTTGCTAGACCAATACTTGAATACAACTCATCAGTCTGGAATCTGCATTACATATCGGATATTAATACAGTCAAGAAAGTTCAAAATATTTCACAAGAAGAGTTCTTCACTCCTCTAGTTATAGCAGAATACCTTATGCCATTAGACTTGAAATTTTAGACTAGGCAACTTAGAACTAAGCTGCCTTCAGTCTGATATAAGTATAATACATAAAATTATCTACTGCAATGTCCTACCTGTCAATGAATACTTCAGCTTCAACTGCAACAATGCAAGAGCACACAACAGATACAAACTCAAGGTAAACCACACCAAACTTGATTGCAGGAAATAGGACTTTAGCAACAGAGTGGTCAATGTCTGGAATACTCTACCTGATTCTGTGGTTTCTTCTCCAAACCCCAAAAACTTTAACCTTTGACTATTGACCTCACCCCTTTCCTAAGAGGTCTGTAGGGGCATGCATAAGTGCACCAACGTGCCTACCATCCCTGTCCTATTGTTTCTTTTTTAGTCATATCCATTTCATGTATTCATAACCATGCTTATACTTATACCAGTTATCTAATACTTGCTTGACAAATAAATAAAAAAAATTATTGCAATAGAGCAATCACTTTGTTGGTGATGTGTTTAATACATATATAGTATATGTGTATGTGACTGTATAATATGTTGCACTGGGAATACTAATTGACTGTTAAATTGATTGTTACATTTCAAACAATAAGCATGGATATGGCTAAACTATCATGAGGAAAGTTTCTGAGTGAGAATGTGGATCAGGAATTTGGTAAATATTTAAAATAAAAAGTTGTGCAAAGATGGCAATTTAAATAGTGAATATTCAATGCACATGTTTCATAAAACAAGCACACTAGTAATAGTAGCACTATTATCTGCCACTGGGATCATTGATGAGATAAGTCCATATACATGCTTACATATGAGAAATGGGGGTTGGAAACTGTCTACCATTTTTACCTCGGATCATTAGCCAAAACCAGCTTTCAGTTGCCCAGGAGACTATGATTTTGATGATACATCCATGTCAGCTATTTACTCTAGCTTTATCATTATGCTGACGAGATTGCAGCTAAACATACCAATATCTCACATTACTAGCTTCAAAATCTACATTAATTAATTTCACTACTATAGTAATCTAGATTTAAGATACTATATTTTGGTTGTAGTTTTCTTTAAGTATGAACAAAGCATGAATTGCTGTGATAGATCACGGTTGTCAAACCCATGGGTCATGCATTGGCCCATGCCCACGCCCAGTTTAACGAAGGGGAAAAAAGTCCCAATATGTCATGTGTTGCCGCCATGAGGACATGAGTTTGACACCCCCAGTAGTAGATTATCCTTTTTGTTAAATAAGTATTATTTTGACCTGGGAACATGCTACTATCTGTAGAACTAATAAAGGCACAGAAGTAAGTAAATTAGTGCATAAATTTATTGTTATAACCAGTGGTGGGATCTGACTGGTGTAATTACCGGTTCAATGATTTTACATTTTGTTTAGACCATGGTGAACACCATTTATCTTCTGGACTAAATTGTGTATTCCTAACATAACTTCTGATATCTTTGCCCATTGTGGTTTTAAAAAATATTAATGGACAGAATTAGCCCCAAATGTTTGCTATCTATCTGGACTGCAGGATATAATCACTGTCTCACAAATGCAAGCAAATATGTGTGTCCAGGATAATCACTATCTGACCAATCCTTTTGTTGCATTTTTCCTTTCATATCAGCTGATAAAATTAATAATTCACCATTTGATCTTCCCAATTTAGCGGTAAGGATGCTTATATACATATATACATACATACATACATCATACATACATACATACATACATACATACATACATACATACATACATTATATAGATTATATATATATAATCCAGGCAAGAAAGGAGTAAAAAAATCCAGACACCATGTCTCCTGAAAAAAATGATGTTAAATTCTGACAGGTACTATTCAAAACAGATATTCACACATATCTACAGTGGTATTCCAAGAAATATATCCTGGAATCTTAGGAAAGAATCAATTGGGTGTATTTGAAATGTTATGTTCTTGCATAAGTGCAAGAAGATACACTGATGATGTTGTAATGATATTCTCATGAGAATGAGAATCATTAGTAGGCAGCAACTTTGAACTATTGATTATTTTGTTATCCCTGGATCTGACTGAATTTCTGAGCTGGAAATCTTGGTTAGAATATACCAGAGATACAGCAATTTTTTTCTGTTCTGCTTTCTGATCTAGGCCTCTGATAATATTGAATGAAACAAATTGTTATTATCTGAAGTTGAAGAAGATGAAATCAATTTAGGTTATTTTAGACAAGAAGGACATGTCGGTTTGTTAGCGTATAGGTTATTTTCCTTCTTTGGCAGAGATCTTTGATTACAGGATTCAAAAAGGTTATATTTTTCTACAGAGTTGTTGTCAGATGAGTGGTGCAAAGATATAAAAATTAATTAAAAGTTTGGCTGCTGGTCCAGTTAGTAGCAGTATTTGTTTCAATTAATCCAAATATCTTAGTATTTTTTCTTGTTCAGTTTGATAAGTCTTCAAAAGAGAAAATTATTTCTGTTTCTAGAGTTCACCAGTGACAATTTTTCTTGTATCATCTCAGTATGATTATTTGAGCAGAGTTGTTGAGATTTTTATGCTTTGGCACACATTTGGAAAGTGGCATGAGGCAAGCAAGTCTATGCCTGAGATCTTAAACTAAAGAGGGTAGTCCTTTCTTCATCTTGGAACATGTGCAGTATAGATATTTGAAAAATGTAAAAACAGCATGTAGGGATTTGGTGGAATGGTTAAAGGAAAGACAATAGGATTCATGTTATGTCCTTTCATGCTAGAACAGTGTGTAGATCAATCTTATGACAATGGCATTGAATATCTAACTTAAAGGATAGATTGATAGCTCTTTTGATAGATCAGTATCCAGTCTTAAATCTATTGAATATAAACCTTAGAGCAACTTAATTTGTTTGAAGTATTCAGTTGTTTAAGTTTGGATTTATATCTCTGGTGGAAAATGAAGCTTTAAGCTCTGTCTTTAAATGATTTGATTATCTTTTCTAATCTTAATTTGTTCTCAGAAATTTTGTTTCCTTTGGTTGACCATAAACAAATCATAATTGGTGCTAATGTTTTAAATTATTGTAAAAACTACTAGCTCATTTGCATAACTTTGAATACATTTTTCAATGTTTCTTTTTTAAAAAAAGCAGCTTTGTATTTATGGAGGTTAAATATTCAAGATTACCATTTATGCAGCTAATAACATAACAGCAAAACTTGTGAATTCTTTTGTTGATTATTTGACTTGCTCTTCCTCATCATTAACGTATTAACAAAAAGGGATGATAATAAAGGCAATAATTCAATCAGATGGTTTGATTTCTCATGTAAAGTACAGGTTTAATAACTGTTGCTTTTCTATTTTTGTTTCCAAATTCCATTTCAGTAAATTGTAGTTATTAGGAGTAGGTAAGGAATGGAGCATTTGTTTTTATATTATTTTTCGCCTTTTTTTTCTTCCATCATAAAATTAGCAGTTTTTGCCTGCTTTGTCAGTTTGGATAGAGTCTGAGAGTACAGGTTTGTCTTCCTGTGTTCACATGTATTCCCAATAGAATTGTGACTATGCCACATGCTTCTATTGGTATTGTGATCCCTATGTTGACTATCCTTCCCTTATTTGTTTGCAGGTTATTTACTTATAACCTCTATAATGGAAGTTGCACCATTCTTGCATACAATCTTACTAATTCAATGTCTTGTGAAGTGAGAGCTAGAAAGTCTATCAATTTGTAGAGGTAATGAGAAGTAATGAAAGGGTTGCATTGCGAGCTACCTTTTAAATTTGTATTAGTATATTCATTAACTAACCAAGGAAGACAAAGCATAGGATACAGATAAAAATAATTTTTAAAAAATCTGTAAAACTTAACCGATTCTGACAACAAGCCAAAAAGCTACATCCTTTCTATTAGAATAGAGTCTTTGTATCTATGCTGCTTGCAGGATCATTACAGACATTTGGACTGTTGGTACTAAAAGGTCCTGAGTAAATATGAACCATATTGAATCAATAAGACTGTGGCCAGTAGCTTGAAAATCTATACTTCTTGTCTCTGTGTTTATTTGATGCCATCATAAATGGCACCAGCAAAATCCATTATCTTTTGTGTCAAGCACTTAGAAATAGATGTAGAGCCAACCCCAAGGGAAAGCACTTATTTAGTCTTGCTGCTGATTTAATTGTAAGAACATATTTTATAGTTCAGTAGATACCTGAAGATAACTGTAATGGTATGAGGGAAAGATCTTGGGTGATGGGACAGAAATGCTTCTTCATCAGATAAATTGCAAAATACCCAACTGGATAGTCAGTGGGGCAAGAGGGTTAGAAGAATTCTCTCTAATTTTTAGAGATGTAAGAGAGGAGCATTACACTTTCGTGAGAGATCCTTTGTGGTCTCTGAGCTTGCTTGTTTTCTTGCAGACATTTCATTACCCAAATTAGGTAATATTATCAGTACTGCAGATGTTACATAGTTTGGGTAATGAAACATCTGCAAGAAAACAAGCAAGCTCAGAGATTACCAAAGACCACTCATGTCAATCCTAAACTACAAATATTCTCCTTTATTAATTATACTTTCAGCATTGCCAGATTCTGTTAATGTAGCTTTACAGAAAAGTAGAATTAGGTTATTTTGCTATGATTCCTGCCTGGTCTATCTAACACGGTTGGCAATAACAGACCATCTTAGCACTTGCAGCCCATGGTATACAGATCACACCGCCCTGTCTCTTGTAAATAAAGAAATAAGGACTCACTCCTATTTTTCTATTGCAAGTGAGATTACATGGCAAGTATCAAATATAAGACAGGTTATAACTCACATTATACAGTGTCCCATTATTATTTATTATTATTTTTGCTCAAAGGCAAAAGGACAATGTGGGACATTTTTTATATTGATATTTGGCTACCACTTTTCAATTAGCCATAGAATGTTGTTGTTGTTTTTGTGTGTGTGTGTGTGTGTGTGAGTAAGTGAGAAAAGAGAATCATTCCTCGGCATCCATAGAATCTATATCAGTGGTGGCTTGTGTGCACTCATGTACCATACCAGCACCCAGAAGGCAATGCGTGCTGGCCACCAAAGCCCCCTGCGCATGCATGCACAATCCCCCCTCGCCTGCCATGTGTCTACGCATGCATGCGTGATTCCTCCTCATGTGTCACATGTCTGCACATGCGTGCATGATTCCCCCTGATGCGCTGCATGTCTGTGCATGCATGTGCAATTCCCCCCTCACACACAACATATCTCTGCGCATGCACACATGACTCCCTCCTTGCACGCAGCGCTCTGCACATGTGTGTGCTTTTCCTACTTGTGCACAGCATGTCTGTGCATGCATGCATGATCCCCCCACGTGCACGTCCCTGTGCATGCATGTGCGATCCTCTCATGTGCAGCATGTCCATGCACATGCATCTCCCGTGCACCTCTGCATGCGCACCAGTTACCTGACAATCAGCTCTCGGGCTGCGGCACACGCATGAATGCACAGTGGGGCTCTTCCGGGTGATCTCTCGCATGCCAGGGAAATGGCTCAGCATGCCATTTTCGTCACGCATGGCATAGGTTCTCCAACACAGATCTATATTATGTATTTTAAAAAATTCTTTCTATTGAGTAAATTGTTAGTTTTAACTAGTGTAGCTAAGCAGTTCAAGAGCAAAAGCATATTTTACAATTAGTCAAAAGACGTATCTAGTATCATTCTACTTCCCATTAATTTATTTAAAATGTTTACATAGCTGCCCACCTTACATTGAATATGTATATAATAGTCTTTGTTTTCAGGAATTATTTCTGTTTAAAATAATAGTGCATGTGTGTTCCTAGATAAATTGATCCTTTTGCAGACACACACTGGAATATAGATTTTTTTTTAAAAAAAAATCTGTTTGTGAGTGTGTGTGTTTATATACATGCAGACACAGAGAAATACACAATTACATGAAGCAATAACAAGGCCATTTTTCCCTATAAGTATGGCAGTGAGTAATGTACTTTCCAGTACAAAAGCTACAGACTTCTATAGGGAGAAAAATAGAAATACAATATCCTTCTCCACATTTATAAGAAATGTTAGCTGAAATGAAAATGTAAGGTTTTTTTCTGTGGTAAATGCACTTTAGCCCAGATAAAAAGGTGCTAAACCACTTAGCTTCATTAACTTTAGAGGTAGTTTCCTAGAATGCTCACAATTTCTGAAGTGATATCTTGAATTTAGCCTTATTCTAAGTAGAGCAGCATTTCATAATGGAAACTGGCTGTAGTACAAGGTGTTCATTTTCAGGACACTTCTTCTAAAAAAGAAGAAAGAAAATCTGAATGCCTTAAAGTATGAATGGTGAAGACAATTTGAGAGATTAGAATTGAACTGTGATTGGCTGAAACATTTCCATTCCTGGTGAGAAGTAACCATGCATCCATTATGCAAATTGAAAGAGCTCTGGATGCATGATAATAAGTTATAACTGAAAGAGGTTCAACAGTCTGCCTGGAAGAAGCAATAATTGTAATGACAGGAGGTTAATCAGTTCCACACAGCCAATCAGGATGCAAAAATATGTGAAGCAGAAATAGCTTTACAGCTGTTGAAACACAAAGTTTACCATTTTCCATCGCTCCAGACACATTTGCAAGGGAAAAAATAAACAAAAAGGTCTCTTTTTAAAAAGTTACAGAGTTTCCACTTGTGTACTAATTAAGATTAATGTGAATGTGAAAACTTGTTGACACTGTAAAAGTTAGTAACCCAAGGCATGTCTGAGTAAAATGCCTTTCAAGTTAACTTAATTGAAATAATTGTAATACTATAAAAACAGAACTAAATGGAATACTTCAGCACAGGACAAAACAGCTTGGAGCTATGGCCTGAATTGTATTTGCTGACTGAGTAATGTTGTTTCATGGCACATCATAAAGAGCCCTACATATTATTTAATTTCCATGGAAGAAAGATAATGTAATAATAGCTAATTTTAGTACAGACAGTAAAATAAAAGATTAACTGTTATCATAGATTTTTTAAAATTTTTATTTTACTTCCTTGTCCACTATTACTCTTAAAATATTTCTTTTTTTCTTTTTTCTTATTCAGGATCTTTATGAGACATCTTCCTTCCTGAGAATTGCTTAGCTGATTTTTGACAATAAGATACATATTTTGTTTATCACTTTATAACCCCTGGTGGATTGGAATACTGTTAATACTGTTTGTAGTTTATTTTAAATGTTTACTCTGCTATTATTTTACTGTTGTAATAACAATAACTTATATAGAAGTTCTTTAGTTCTATGATACCAGGAACTTGAAAGGGTATATTAGAATTCACATCTGAGGCCAGATTTTTGCATAGAAAAGAGGTTGGATGGCTTTAGTGCTTTTTTTTAAAGCTTATTATGATTGTATGGTTTCTGACAATTAATGAGAGTGGTAACTGTAACATGACCATAACTCCACTTCCTGTCAGAGATCAAGGACAGCTCATTCAAAGATCAGGATTTGCAGATATTTGAAGACTTAAGAACTGTATTTTAAGGCTATATAGTTTTGTCTCTAGTGATCTGCCACATTCCTAACCATAATAAAAAGTAATTTGATCTAGTACAAGGCTGTCAAACTTGCAGCCTGCAGGCCAGATGCATCACATGCTGGCCACACACATCCCTGGTTTAGCAAAGAAGGAAAAAGTCATGATACATCACATGACAATGCCGTGACAACATGAGTTGGCACCCCTGATCTACTATAACTTCCTACCACCTTCACATAAGACTTTGCCAAAAAGACTAACGTTGTAGAGGAAACAGACAAAAACTGAAGACAGAATTCAGTTCAAAGGCCCTTGTAAAGGTCCTGTTCAGGAACAGAATTTTAAATAGACCTTTGTATAAACAGCAGTATATTTGCTCCTTAAATAAATACTTGTATGCCTTGGAGACAACTAGACTGATATCCTCATACACTAGCAGTCCTACAGCTATGGACATGGAGATCAACTTATTTCTTAAAGTCAAAAGATGAGTTATATGACCCAAAGAAAGTTTGTTTTAAGGAACCAGGATTAGCATAGTTAACTTCCATGTAAGTTTGCTGCTCTTTGTGGAATCTATTGTCTTTCACAGAAAGATCATAACATAGATAACATTCTCAAATATATAACATCAGGGGTGGGCTACTACCGGTTCATACCGGTTCAGGGAAACCAGATGTTAATTTTACATCTGGTTTGCCGAACTGGCAATTGCAGTGATTGGCTGGCCCTGCCCACCCTGCCCGCCCCTACCAGGAGTCTCCACACAGCCCAATTTGGATCCCAGGTAATTTAAGGCCTGCACAGAAGCTCAGGGAGAGTAAAAAATGGACCTTCTGGAGGATCCAAAAGGCCAGAAACAAGCCTCCAGAGCCCAGGGAGGCTGTTTTCACCCACCTGAAAGCTCAAAGAAAGCCTTTGGAGTACAGGGAGAGCGAAAAACAGACTCCCAGAAGTTCCGGAAGGCCAAAAACAAGAGCCTGGGGAGGGTGAAAATGTCCCCCTTGTCATGGTGCAGGAGGCCAACTAGGCCATATCCACCATGGCCATGCCCACCCAGCAACTGGGCAGAGAACCAGTTGCTAAATGTTTTGAAGCCCACCCATGCATAACATGTGTTTTTTAAAGCAAATTAAAAATGGAACTAAAATGGTTTGTTATGTAATGGCACATATTGTCTCACTGTCTGAAGTGGCCTTTCAGTTTCTTGAGAATGTCAGCTCAAGATTTTCCAGTAAATATGTTTTGGCAGGACTAATCTTGTTTTGTAATTATTATATTACAATTTTTCATTTTTTAAACTTACCTGTATATATGAACAAATAAACTAGCAGCAATGCAAAGAAAAATCACCCCATTGTTTTAGTAATCCTCAAAATGCAATGCACACTTATATTTACATGCTATATTTATTGCACAATTATATTATATATTTATGGGACTGTCTGCTGCCACTATCGGCCTCCCATCGGCCAGTGCGCTCCCACAGGGTGGGCTTCCTTGGGGTGCCATCAGCTGGATGATGCCAGCTGTGGCCCTGAGGGTGCGGGCCTTCTCTGTGGGAGCACCCTCCCTCTGGAATGAATTACCCCCGGAGATGCAAGCTATCCCTGACCTACTAACCTTCCGGCGTGCATTGAAGACCCACCTTTTCCAAAAAGCCAGTCTGGCCTAGATTTATTGGTAGGGTTTTTAAATTGGTTTTAATGGTTTTAGCTTTTTAAATTTTTACCTTGTTCAGTTTTATTATCTTTATCTCAGCCACTAATTTAATCTACTTTTAATTCTATTTTAAATTTGTATTTGTAAGTGTGTGTTTTTACTTGGCTGTACACCGCCCCGAGTCCCTATTGGAGAGGGGGTGATATATAAATCAAATAAATAAATTAATTAATTAATAATAAATAAATATATTGACTTTGGAGTCATAAACAAATTACAGTAAGGATCCAATTGCCTATTAATTTTTAACATTTGATTTGATTTTTTCCCATTTTTAGATTCCATGCACAAGTATGAGACTACTAATGGCATCTCTTTTGAGAAGCAATAGAGATACTAATTTATAATTTAAGCAAACAGATAATATGAGCATGTACTTTGTTTTGCCAAGAAATGGCAGCAAAACTTGTTCATCACAATGTTAGAGCATATAGAACTGAAATGATGAATTGAGTAAGATTTTCAGATTAACATCATGACAAACTGAATTACAAACTACTCTGCCTTAAATTACAATTATTACAAACAAGTAACATTTCTCTCTTTTCTTCTAATTAATATAAAGTTAATAAAATTAGTCATGTGGAAAATAAGTAAGCTGCCAAAGAACAAGTCAGTTTCGAAAATAACCATTAAGGGAAGGAATCCATGAATCTAGACCATGAAATAATATTGTATCTCCCTAATTCCTAGCTGTATCTTATTTGACCATGAAAAGATGAATAATGAAATTACTAGCCCTAGATCTTAAACAAACAACCTTTAAATCTTTTTTTTCTCCCCTCAGCTATTTTTTGGTAAAGTTTTAAAAAACAATAATAATCATAGCAGTATTCAGCTTTTTAATGAATCAGGTATGTGAGATTAAAGAAATAGTATATTGGATACCAAACTGAGATGTGTTGTGGAGCGACGGAATAATTCAGGCAGAGATCAGGTCAAGGCTTTCAGCTTAACTCTTTATTTACAGGCAAAGAGGGTTACCGCTACTGCCGCGCTAACACGGCAGCCAGCTGGAGCGGCAACAGCTGATGCCGTTTGACAGCCGCCTTTTATAGCCGGCTGTCAAACTGCTCCAGCCAATGGGAGAGGTCCGTGCTTCCCACTGGAAGCACGGACCTGAGTGAAGACTCAGTCCATACACAACACTCCTCTCTCCCAGTGAGGAGCATGCGTAGTCCTTCAGATACGCTGGACGCCTGCGAATTCGTCTGGATCTTCTAGGCTCCGTCAAAAATGGCGTCGGGTTGCAGTCTGGTGCCTTCTGCGTGTCTTCGGGCGATGGAGAGGCTGCTGGGCTGTCTGGAGCTGGGTCTGCACCTTGGTCAGCTTCCCCATCTGGTAGGTCATCGTTCCCGGTTGGTTGGAAACTGGTTTCGTCGAATGGTGTGGTTGCTTCTGCAGGGGGCTCGTCTGGATGACCTCTGGGTGCCGTGCTCCAACGCTTCCTCAGGTGGTCCACATGACGCCGCCAGGTCCGTCCATCAGGTAACTGGACTCTATAAGACTTGGGACCAGTTACTGCTATCACAAGCCCTGGTAACCATAGTGGTTGCCCAGCAAAATTTCTGACAAACACCTTGTCATTTATCAGGAACCCTCTATCTTGGCTGTTTGACCCAAGGGGAAGCAAAGGGGCATAATTTGGGTGCAGCCTGTCCAAAGTGGTCCTCAGCCGGCGTCCCATTAATATTTCGGCTGGTGACCTATTAGTTGAGGCACAGGGTGTAGTATGTTGGCTCAATAGGTATTGGGCTAGCCTGGCATGCCAGTTGATTGGACCCAATCTTTTTAGCACTTCTTTGGCAGATCTAACTGCCCTCTCAGCCAGCCCATTGCTGGCAGGATGAAAAGGGGCCACTAATATGTGCCTGATGCCCAAACTTGCTAGAAACATCTCAAATTCACAGGAGGTGAATTGGGGGCCATTGTCGGATACGACAGAATCAGGAAGGCCATGAGTGGCAAACATCCTAGTCAGTGCTTTGCTGACTGCTTCCGTAGTGGTGGAATGCATTAGAGTTAATTCCACCCATTTTGAATATGAATCTACTACCACCAGGAAAGTGCGCCCATGGAAGGGGCCTGCTAAGTCTATGTGTATTCTGGACCAGGGGCTGCCTGCTTCCTCCCAGGTCCTAAGGGTGGTTGCTGGTGGTAATGCCCTGGTGGCCTGGCACGCCTGGCAAGAATTTACCCATTTAGAGATTTGGGCATCCATGCCTGGCCACCATATGTAGCTGTGAGCTAGGGCCTTCATTCTCACAATCCCTGGGTGACCCTCATGCAGCACCTTCAGTATCGAGGTTTGCAATTTGTGGGGAATGACTACTCTGGTTCCCCATAGTAAACAGCCTTGCAAGGAGGAAAGTTCCTGCTGGCGTAATTTGTAGGGTAGGAAGTCTGAAGGATAAGGGGCCGTAGGCCATCCCCTCCCTACCCAGTCCAGGACTTGGGATATTACCTGGTCCTTGGCCGAATGGGCAGCGATGTCAGCAGCAGTGACTGGAAGCTTGAGTTCGTTGATAAGAAAGACTGTGGTTGCAGGTGCTGGGTCCACGACTGGCATTGGCAGGGGACAGCGGCTGAGTGCATCAGCATGGCAAAGGCTTTTCCCGGATCGATGGATTAGAGTGTAGGAATACGCAGCCAGGAAAACCGTCCATCTGGTCATCCTTGGGGACAAAATCTGGGGAGTCTGTTTAGTGCCGGATAAAATACCTAACAGTGGCTTGTGGTCAGTAATGAGTTCGAAATGATGCCCGTAGAGGAATTCATGGAACTTCTTCACTGAAGCCACTGCAGCCAAGGCCTCCTTGTCAATCTGGCTATAGTTGCGTTCAGTGGAAGATAGTGTCCTTGAAAAGAAAGCTATAGGTGCTTCTGCACCATTGGGCAGTCTGTGGCTCAGGACAGCCCCAATTCCGAATGGAGAAGCATCGGCTGCTAGAATGAGTGGTAAGTCTTTATTGAATTGGATTAAGGCGGCCTTTGAAGTTAACAATGACTTGACTTGTTTGAAAGCAATAGTTTCCCTTGGTCCCCAGTGCCATGGTGAGTTCTTGTCTAAAAGTCTATGAAGGGGCTCAGCAACAGAAGCTTTATGGGGCAGGAACGAAGCGTAGAAATTCAAGAGGCCCAGGAAAGCTTGAAGCTCAGTTTTGTTAGTAGGAGTAGGCGCATCGTGAATGGCCTTGACCTTTGACTCAGTCGGGTGAATACCCTTGGCATCAATCTTGTAACCTAAGAATTCCACTTGTGGAGTGGCTATGGTACATTTTTCCCTTTTTAGTTTGAGACCAGATTGTCTAAAACGGTCAAGTACACCTCTGACCCTTTGTAGTAATTGTTGTAGATTGGCAGCGGATACCAGAATATCATCAAAGTAAGGCACAACGCCTGGTAACCCTTGCAGGATTCGTTCCATAAGGGACTGGAAAATTCCAGGGGCCACACTAACTCCGAATTGTAGGCGTGTGCATTTGAAAACCCCTCTGTGGGTTACTATTGTTTGCAGTTCAGCAGTTTCATCATCAACAGGAAACTGTTGATACGCCTGGGACATGTCCAACTTTGCAAAAATGGAACCAGGCTCAAGGGAATGGAGTAAATGTTGTACCACAGGGACTGGGTACGCACTAACTTGTAAATATTTGTTTATGGACGACTTGTAGTCTGAGCAGATCCTCAAGCTTCCATCCTTTTTTAACGGTGTTACTATGGGGGTTTCCCACTTTGAGAAGTCTGTAGGTTTCAGTACGCCCTGCTTGATTAATTTGTCAAGTTCCTTGTCTAGTTTAGAACGAATTGCAAAAGGAACTCTGCGGGGCTTCAAATGAATTGGTACTGCCTGGGAGTCTGCCCTGAAGGATATTGGGGTTCCCACGTAGCAGCCTAGGCCCTCACTGAATACGTCTGCATAGTCCCTGAACAGGGATTCAACTTCTGAATTGGTAATTGCGTGGATTCCCCCTATGTGGAGGCCCAGGGCTGGGAACCAATCTAGTCCCAATAGGCTTGGGAGGACGCCATCCACTATCACTAGAGGCAAGTGACCCTTAAACCCTTGAAAATGGACAAGGAACTTGCCTTTTCCGATGACAGGGATGGTTCTGCCTTGGTAGTCCCGAAGTGTTAGATTGCAGGCTGGAATTTTCTGTCTTGACATTCTGGGGAGTAGCTTCTTTAAGGTGTCCCATGAGATGATGGATAATGCAGAGCCGGTGTCAACCTCCATTCTGCAGGGTCTACCTTCTATAGAAACAGTGACACTAATTTTGTTAGATTTATTAATTTTTTGTATTTTAAACTGATAGCATGTGAAACAGTCCTCAATTTGTCTGGGGTATTGAATGAGCTTCTGTGGCCTTTGTGGCTGGTTGAAGGTTTTCCCTGCCTGACAAATTTTGGCCAGATGGCCTTTCTTTTGACACCTTAAACATATGGCATTCCTGAATCTGCAGGATGCCCTGAGGTGATTTTCCCCGCAGCTTAAGCATAAGGTTTGTAAATGTGGGGTTTGACTTATACCTTGCCTGAACTCTTTTTGATTTGCGTTGGGCTGTCTGAGGCGGTTTACCTCAGTAGCCTCTTCTGGGCCGTTTTCTGTGGAGGCTTCCTCAAAATATACTGTTGGATTTTCTAGTCTGCTGGGTTTTCCCTGAATTTCAGCTGCTGAGAGTGCTGACAGCTCAGCAGCCTGGGATTCCTCTATGGCTTGCTTTAGGGTTAGATCCCCTTTGGCTAATAAACGTCTTTGTAACTTGGGGTCTCTAACGCCACAAACCAGCTGATCGAGCAGCATATCGTCCAGGTAATCTCTGAACCCGCAATGCAAGGCAGCTGTTCTCAGTGCTGCCATATAATCACTAATTGTTTCCCCCTCTGTTTGGATGCGCCTTCTGAAAGCCTAGCAATTCTGGAAGGCTTGGGGGAGTAGTGATTTGAGAGAATTTCTTGCAGTTCCTCCCAAGGGATAGTCTTTATAGATCTAGGGGCCAGTAATGCTGATGCGGTGTCAAAAACCGTGGCTCCGCAAAAGCTTAGGAAGTAAGATTTCTTCCTATGCTCAGAAATTTCTGACAGGTCTAAAGCATCTAAAAAGCAGTCAAACCGGTTCTTGTATGACTCCCACGTCTCAGCGGTCAGTCTGAAGGGCGGGAATGCAGGATTCGTAGTCATCTTCTGTCAGCTGTGAAGTTTTTTCCTCAGGCAAGTTAGAGACGGCGCTTCGCGGCTAGAGGCAGCAACTCTGTAGCGATTTCAGCTCTCAGCTAGTGATTTCGCTCCTTTCTTTCTCTTCCTTGCCTGGCTTGCCTTTATTAGTATCCCGTCCTCGTCGCCAGTGTTGTGGAGCGACAGAATAACTCAGGCAGAGATCAGGTCAAGGCTTTCAACTTAACTCTTTATTTACAGGCAAAGAGGGTTACCGCTACTGCAGCGCTAACACGGCAGCCAGCTGGAGCGGCAACAGCTGATGCCGTTTGACAGCCGCCTTTTATAGCCGGCTGTCAAATGGCTCCAGCCAATGGGAGAGGTCCGTGCTTCCCGCTGGAAGCACAGACCTGAGTGAAGACTCAGTCCATACACAACAAGATGTGAGCTAAATATCACTATCTCGTTACTGGGGTAGTAGAGGGGTGTTCTCATTTATTTTAAATTTCCGTGTCATCAGCAGCTGTGTTTAACTGTCTGGTTCAAGAAGATTTGATGCAGCTACTGCATGAAGGACTAACATGAGAAGATAAAATTAGAAAGCTTTTTATTTAATATATGTGAGAAAAGAAGATATCAGGAAGAGAATCATGATTGATTAGAGATCTTTCCGATAATATTGTTTTCTTCAAGCTTTTGTATAGTTTGTAAAACATTGTAAGAGTTTGATTATTTTCATTTTTACTGGTATAAAATGAAATAGCATCTTTATGCAAGAATTAATCCTAAAAATGAATGATACATTGAATCAGGCTGCATTAACTGCCATTTTGTATCAAAGTCTTCAAAACTTTCAAATTAGATTGGATTAGGATCAGATTTTCCTTCTTTCATACTTATCTTCCTTTTTAATAAAATCTTGCTATTCAATTTACAGGTAGGCCTCAATTTATGACTGGTCGCTTAGCAACCATTCAAAATTATGACTGACAAAAAACAGGAGTTACAAGGCAAATTGTAAATTCTAATGGTTGGCCCCTTCCACGTTCACGTGTCCGAATTTTGGACATTTGGCAACATAACCACATTCATGCTATTTGTAGCATTCCATGGTCATTTTATGATTATTTTTTTTTGGCCAAAACTGGCACTTTCAGTTTTTAGCAAAAACTGCACCCATAGCATGCCATTGGTTCATTTAATGATTGTGATGCTCACTTAATGGCAGCCAATTTATGACCACCATGTTCACTTAATGACCACTGCAAAAATGTGATGAAATTGAGTAAGCCACATGACACATAATGGACAGGATCTAACATTGCCTGTGTAGGCCACCCGCATCAAGCACATTATTCATTTATATGTCACCTTAATTGTTCAGTGTATATTTTATGGGAACTCCTTTATTTCATGCACCCATGGTGAGCCCATGAGGTAAAATTTTTGATGAAACATGAGAAACATGTGTGTCATATCTGTGAAGCTTGTTTGATATGTATCTGTGATGACCCAGACTGTGGCACAAAAGCAACAAAGTCACAAAAATAGGTAAAGTCCCTTTAATACCTCCAACTTGACCCCCAATGTCCAGTTATCCTTGGCTGGAGAAAAACCTCTCCCAAGAAAAGTTTTTAAATATACCCAAAGTACATATAAATTATAAAACAACACAAACCACACTGCAGCAATTAACGAGACATGGCAGGATAAGGAATCGCAGACTTCAAAAGATAACAAAACACACACAGTTGGGAGGACACCAGCACTTGGATAAGACTTGTCAAACCAAAATAATTCACACTTTGCTTCCAGCAAGGAGCTGTGCACAAACATCCTCTTTATCCAGTTTTCCCAGCTGCAGCTAATGAACAGAATCATGGCCTTTTTCTCCCCTGTAACCCACATTGCTCCCTTATCCATTCCTCCCTGCATGCCCTAGGATGAAGAGGGGTAGCCCTGGGTTTTCTTCTGAATGCCCAGCCAGACTGTGCCCTTCCCCAGTTTCTTCTGCAGCCACCGGAGCCATACTCCCACTCCCTACCAGCGGTTCCACCTCTCCCTCGGAATCAGATTCCAACAGGAGCATGACAGTATCTCTATGAATGTGGAATTGAGTGCCTTCAAACATATATAGCTGCTGCTTATATCTGACAATAGGTATGTGATCCTGGATCTCCTAACTCTAAATCCAAACTTTTAACCATGATTCTACACTACTATGTAAAATCTGAACAGGAAGTTGAAGGTTGGAACAGCAACTATAAGTTATATAAAAATCTAAGTGGCTCATACTTTCCATTGCTTACATAGGATATATTTTAGAAGTAACTAAATAGAGCTTAAAATTTGCTTAAACATCTAAGTACTATCAAAATGGCATTGGGGAGGAATCAGCAGGTAAATCTCTGTTGTATAATATTACAGATTAATCCCCATAATCTATAAATTATTCCATTAAAAATACATTGATTAAAAAAACCCACTACTTTCTGCCTCATCAGACATTATAACACCTGCCTTATCAGACATTAATATCGTACATACATGACTTGAACTTTCTTGTATAGAAGAATAACATTCTCTAAAAAGTTTTAAAGGAATAAAACGGTTTTCAGTTTTAAATAATGTTGTGGCAATTGCTACAGCTCTTTTGAGCAGGCCTGGATTATAGAAGCCTATATACTGTACATTATTCTAGGTCTAAGTATGCTACTCTCTAAACACCAATTCATCTTTGCCAGAGATTCATTATCCATATTTGTATTGCCATATCTGAGAATGGTTATTTATCCTTGATAAATCAAATAGTTTACAGTAAAAATGAAGGTGACAGAACATACAGCATTTTGCCCATGCTATTATTATATTTTGCACATACACACACACACACACACACACACACACACACACACACACATGCATATATGAACGTGCTTGTAAATGCATGCAGATTCTTGTTTAAATATTGTACAACTTTAGGAAACAAGGGCTGTGTGACCAGGAACCACTCAACATTAAAGTGGATATTTATTTGAACTTTTTTTCATTGGGCTTAACCAAGGAGAGAGGATTGGGTATGCTTAGGAAAAAATACTTTTGTTATAAAAAAATCTGTAATGTTTTCAGACATTCTCATACAACTTGATAAAGATTTCCTTTCCTTTCATTTTTCCCTTCCTCTACTCTACTCACCTCTTTCCCTTTCATCTTCTCTTTCAAAGAGCAACTTTCAGTAATATGTGGGATTCTTGTACAATTTCCTTTGTTTTGAAGTGTCCTGTGCAGAGGTGATTTTCAGCAAGTTCTGACCAGTTCTGGAACACTGGTACCGGAAATTTTGAGTAGTTCAGAAAACCAGCAAATACCACTTTTGACTGGAGATTTTACAGTATCCTTCCCTTGCCACACCCACCAAGCCACACCCACCTATACCTATCTACAGAACCAAGCCACACCCTTGCCACACCCACCTAAAGAACCGGTAGTAAAAATATTTGAATCCCACCACTGGTCCTGTGGCAATACCTTGAAGAAATTATTCTCATCAAATCAAAAAAAGAAGCAACCAGAAAGTTTGTGAAGTGATGGTAAAATGTGTATTGGTATCAGAAACATATTCACTTCCTTGCAAAAAATAAAATAAGATGTGGGTGCTCAAACACTGGAGGTTTTTAAGAAGAGTTGGACAACCATTTGTCTGAAATATTATAGGGTTTCCTGTTTGTGCAGTGGGATTTGAAGACTTCCAAGGTCTTTTCCAACTCTGTTATTCTATTCTGTTGCCAAAAAATCAAGAGCGATTCTAACTGAATTTTAAAGCATCCTAAATATAAAAAAACAAGTCATTTTTTCACATAAAGGAAAAAAATAAAAAACTTAAAGACAGATATGCACACAGTACTAGGCAAATATATTCTGATATTATTTTAGTAACACGGTTTTTTATATTTCTTATAAAAATCTGCACATATTCCTAATCTCTAGCACACATAAGACAGATATTATCAGAACTTTCATGAAAGGTGGCAGTTGAATGAATTGCCAAGTTCTTAGTGTAAGAAATTGTACTACTATATTTCAAAGGCAGGAAACACTCAACTTGCTTTGCAGGAAAAATAAACGTATCTCAGCACTTTGAGTATTATTATTATTATTATTGTCCTTGATACACTCTGTCTTCTGTTCTGCTTGAAGCACTTCTCCATGAACCAGGATGCTTCATAACATATTTTAGCTAAGATACTTCCTGATAGAATCTTTCATAACAGCCGCTCTCCAAATAAAGAAGATGTCATTGCCCAAGTTATGCCACCACTTATATTCTTTGAAATTGCTATGCATGTCTAGAGATAGAATTGGATGCATGAAGCCTGCTGGATGTTTAAAAGACTTTCCTATAAATGCAGTAGTTCATTTTTATTTCAGAAGCAGAAAAAAATGTGCTAGGAAGTAAAAGCAAGTATTCACACTCCATTTGCAGACAAATTATGCTAATACTCGTTTGATAAAAATACAGTCTGAAAATGCAGCTCAGACTGTATCCATCTTAGAGATCAATTTTGAAGCACTGTAAAGGGAAGGTCTTCAGGTGCTGTGGTGATTTTCTGAATGATTTCTAGTCAGGCAAGTGAATATTGCCAGATGGATATGTTCAATGATACATACAGTTTCTACACTTATAATGCATAAACTATTAACTCTCCAAACATGACGGTGTGCATGAACCAGTTTGCCAACTATGAAATGCTCCCAATATACTTTGCGTAGTTATGAAGTGAGATGTAGAATCAAGAAAAAAATTGCTTTGGCAGACATTGGCTGAGTGTGAAGAATAGATTGCACTGCAGATCAATGAATACTAAGATGATGATGTGGCAAAGGACCTATCAATCTGCTTATATAGTAAGGTTTATTTGAAAAGGTAGGATTAGGGACACATTTTCTTGTGCATCAATCCTGCTCCCGACTTTCATCAGTCCCTTAAGTGCTACAGTTTAAGTCATAATTTGGCAGAATACTACTCTTTTCTTTGAATGGTAAGCCTTGACATCTTCAATTAATGCATTCATTGAAAAAAGAACTTTGAAGATACACCCCACTGTATTAGTTAATCAAACACACATTTATTCACATAGGAAATATAAGGCAGCAGCAAGGAGCATTGGGGTAGCAGAAGACCAATCTGAACATATGTGAAGCTTTTGCAACTAAAAAATGTCAAAGATTTTTTTAAAAAAATCAGTAAAATATCAGTAAAAAAACAGTAAAAAGGTTTTTACTGTTATTTTTCTTCATAGCATTACATATTGTTCATTTCTGCTTTCTTTTTATATTACTAATAAATAATAATAATAATAATGATAATAATAATAATAAATTAATGAGAGAACTCCTATAATAGCTAAACAGAACATCCATCTAGAAAGGCCAGGATATCTGCATAGCATAAGTGTTAGAGGCCCTTGCTTTTCATTAGGGCCCATTCCTGAACTATGTCTTCAGTACAAAACTAACAGCACAAATTCTCTTGAGCATTCCCTATCTTTTTGTCAGTTAATTTTGGCTTGTTGCTTAGAATTATAGAGTTAAAAGGGATCTTGGATGTCTTCTAGTCCAATCCTCTTAGAATGCATTGGATTCTTAAATACAAAATATGGTTTATCAAAGCAGAATGGCTGACAGTACAATAAGAAGTAGATTTGCCTTTTGAAACTGGGTTAAGATAAAAACCAGTAGGTTGAAATTAAAATATATTCAGACTAAATATTAGGAAAAATTCCTGAAAATAAAAGATGGTGCTACCTAAAACAATAATGGACCACTGTGGACCACATTTAAAGGAGATTAACCATCTATTGGGAATAATTTAGTGAATTCCTATACTGAGCTTGAGTGTTCTGACCAAAGGCTTCCTGACACAGTAACAATCACATGCTGTTCCCAAAAATCTTTTTTAAAAAATTTCAACAGCTGTGAATTATATGCATTCCTAGCCCATAATGAGTCCCAAACAGTTTATGAATAGTCCAACAGAAGCCTGCCACAGTCTTTCGGGATAAGGCTGATAAGCACCCACCTTTATCTCCCTTGAAATGCTGCCAATGACTAATTTGCCAATTAGCTGTACAAGGCCAAACAGAGCACAAAATCAACATAGAGCTTCAGAGTTTAAACTGACCAGAACGAACAAAGTTGCTTCCTACAAAAGCTCATCAGACGCCTTATGTACGGTCACTCACACCCTTGTCGCCTCTCGCCTGGATTACTGTAGTGCTCTCTACATGGGGCTCCCTGTGGAGAGCACCCGGAGACTCCAACTGGTACAAAATGCGGCCACGCGGGTGGTTATGGGGGTGTCACAAAGCTCCCATGTGACGCCTCTCCTGCGCGAGCTGCATTGGTTGCCAGTGGTTTTCCGGGTTCGCTTTAAGGTTCTGGTTTTGACCTTTAAAGCGATCCATGGCATTGGACCAGGTTATCTGCAGGACCGTGTTCTGCCGGTAATCTCCCACCGACCTGTGCGTTCCCATAGGAAGGGCCTTCTTCGGGTGCCGTCAGCTTCAATGTGTTGTCTGGCAGCCCCTAGGAGTAGGGCCTTCTCTGTGGGGGCCCCCGCCCTCTGGAATGGTATGCCTCCAGAAATACACACTAATATGGACCTGAGAGCTTTCAGATGTGCATTAAAAACCTGGCTCTTCGAGCAGGCCAGCCTAGGCTGAAATGGGATTTTTAATTTAGTATTTGCGTTTTAATCGGGATTTTAAAATTTGGGTTTTTAATTAACTTATTATTGGGTATAATTTTAGACAGCCTAAAATATTTAATTTATTTTTAACTTTCGTATATTGTAATGGGGTCTTATGGTTGGCTGTGCACCGCCCTGAGCCTCCAGGAGAAGGGCAGTATACAAATATAATAAATAAATAAATAAATAAATAAATAAATAAATAAATAAATAAATAAATAAATAAATAAAATGTCCTTTTGCTCTCCTTTAGGTCTTACAGGAGGGGCCAATCATCTCCAAAGCTTACTCCTGAATCACCCCTTTTGTCTTAACTGTTTGTCTTACTTGCCTTCTGGCAGCTCTGCACAAGCATGCACTGGGAATAGGCTCCCCTTATTCCTCTCCCTTGGTAATGTCAGATTCTGGAGGCTCCGGAGTCATAACTCTCAGATGGCCCTGGCCCCATCTCTGTGTCAGACACAGATCTCTCATCTGAGCCCTCCCCAGACTCAAGGACTGACCCAAGTTCCTCCCCACTGTCCGACTCTGCTGCCAGGTCCACAGGCTGCCGGCAGACCACAACATTGAGATTAGACTAGCGATCTGATTTAAATTCATACATTTCTGTTAAGAATTATCATGTTTGCAGGCTTGATAATGTTTTCTAATAATATCTCCTTTTTCAAACATTTTTTCTCAGTTTTTTCTTCACTAATGTGTAAATATCCCTGTAGTTAATCTTCACAAAGAATCAAAACACTGAAGCACTGAAATGATTAGGCCTGGTCAATTTTATATGTTGACTGATTAGCATCTTTTGCCAAGAGATATTTAGATAATTCTGCCAAGTTTCCAGGAAGCTATAAATTGAATGATTCCGATCGATTTTCACACTATGATCTTTTTATATACCCAGGAAGTTTTGTCTCCTTGATGAGAAACTATTTCAGTAGTTTGGTTTAATTTATCTATTCAGCACTGGGTTTGTTTCTATTTGATACTTCTTTTCATATGGAGAGGAAAAAGGAAATACACCATATGGACTATAAACCATGTAGTTGTATTACCCTATCCTCTTTATAATGATCAAAACAGAAGTTCATACCCTATGCCACATATATGAAGTAAATGTTGCAGTATTACTCTCTTATATAACTAATAAATATAATTCAAGATAATCATATATTATTCTTCCAGCAAACAATAACTTCTGACAAGAAAGGATCCTAGAATAACTCTTATTGTAATCAAATTAGTGTTAACAGTCTGCAGTTTTTAATCATCACTAACAGATTTAACTATACTAGAACGCTTTATTAATTGACTATAAGAAAATGATAGTAGTTTTAATGTAACAAAGTTGATAGCTCATCTTACTATTTTGTACTCTCATGTGTATATTTATGTTTTCTAACTGCTTTATTTTAATTAGTTTAATTAATTGTATTTGTTTTCTTTCAGTACTTATCAGCAATTTTAGTAAAGTATTTTGCATTAATTTGAGAATCCATACGTAGAGCTATTTCTAATAAATGTGGAAACTAATTTCATGTGATCCTCATTAATTTGAAAATGACAATTCCAAACACTGCTCAGAAGCAAAGCTAGACAGCAAATTGAACTATTTATGTCTGATGGCCAAAGGTATTCTTTGCAATATCTGTGTTATATTTATTTAATTGCAGGTTAAACTGTTCAATGTTTTTCCCCCTGTCTGTGACACTCATGTTACTATTCCTTGTTTTAGAATTGTTTTTGGAAGAGAAAATGTATTGGGAGATTCTAGTCCAAAGTCCAACAATTCTAGTCCAACAATAAGTGAAGATAATGAATGTAATATAATGTAATAAGTAATATAGTCCATAGAAAAAGATCTGGCTTTACTTCCCAATTAATTTTCTGAATTTCATCTTTTGGTACTCACTGCAAAGTGGAACATGTATTGAAATATTTCAGTGAATACCAATGCTGGTATAATTTTACTTGAGATTGTTGTTGTTTTTATGGTCTGCTCCACAATTACTCCAAAAACAATAGAAGAAGAATATAATAACTACATAGTCTTTCAGTCTTAGATGTTTGTGGAGTATAGAATAAGAGATGACTTCTCTACCACTTACTTTTAGTTGTAAATATACTTTTCCAATACTATAAACTATATACTTTGATTTTCTTTAATCTAAATGCATGTCTTGTTTTATTACTGAAACATTTTGAGGAAGCACAATCACTGCTTGTGCTTTAAATACATAAAATAATTATCAGACTATTGGATGTATATTTCCTGTGGTTTACTCACATTAAAATGCTTAAGCTTCAGATATATTTATTCTTGATCTACCTTCCTTACATTACCACTTTTATCTCAATTTTACCATTTTTAAGGGAATACTTCCCTCATGATCTTATAATCTATTTCTGTTTCTGAATGTAATACTAACTTCCAAACATTTCAGAAGTGTGATATTATATGCATACTTATTTAAAGTTACATAGGCTATTACTATTTAAAATGACAATATTCGTTGGTTTAAAAAGTGGTATTCATCAAATTGATTTCAAGTCATCTCTGCATCATCATTGAATGTAAATCCAAACATGGTACATGTGATAGCGAAGTATTCTTGGAGAAATAAAGCATACAATCTTTGGCATGCTGCTTTTAGCAACAATAATTACATATTCTTAAATGACTTCACATTACTATTTAGAACTGTCATGAGTGAGACAGTCACACTGAATCAAAATGCATTTCAAAGCATATAAAAGGATAAAGTTAGTACTATATTATGATAAATAATAGAAATATCCACTGATATTTTGCAAATCTTTTGATAATGAATAGCAAAGTTTTACTTTCAAAGAAATGTATAGAGAATAGCAGCTATAATTATAAACAAATGCATACATCAACACATACCAAAATCAAATCAAATCAAATGAAACATTTATTGTCAATGTACAACATGTGTACAATGAAATTGAAATGAGCCTCCTTGGTGCTGGCCCTGCAAGTCTATCATATTAAACCTAATTGTGGTGTTTATGTTGAGTTCAGAAGTCTAGCAGCCCATAGATAAAAACTATTTTTCAGCCTATTCGTTCGGCTGGCTATGCTTCTATATCTCCTGACAGGGTGTAAATCATCCCTGAGGATTTTCCTCACTCTGCTGAGGTAGCGATTTTGTCCAGTGGTGTCAGGAGACAGCCCAAATTTTTTTGTGCTTTGCTCATCACCTTCTGTGATGCCTTTTTGTCTGCAGCTGTCAAGCCAGCATACCATGCTGTAATACAATATGTAAGGACACTTTCTATCATAGACCAATAAAAGAAAGTCATCAATAGTTGTTTCACCTGATATTTCCACAAGATCCAGAGGAAATGGAGTCTCTGTTGAACCTTCCTGACCACCTAGATTGTGTTATTTTTCCAGGTGAGATCTTGGCTAAGGTGGATTCCCAGAAATTTGAAAGAGGAAACCCTCTCCACACAGCCCCCCTTGATATAGAGTGGGGCAGGTTCCTCTCTCTTCTTCCAAAAGTCTAATACTATCTCCTTTGTCTTGCTGGTGTTTAGATGTAGTTGTTTTCTGAGCACCATGTAGATAACTTCTTCCCTGTATGCTAATTCATCTTCTCCTGTAATAAGACCCAGTACAGTGATATCATCTGCAAACTTTATTATCACGTTAGATGGATTAGAAGATATGCAGTCGTATGTGTACAATGAGTATAGGTAGAGACTGAGCACACTGTCCTGAGGAGAGCCATTGCTAAGCTTCTGGGAGGAGGATGTGAAAGACCCAGCTCTCACTGTTTGTGGATGGTCTGTAAGAAAGTCTTTAATCCAATCACAGGTGAGAGAAAGGAAATTCAAGTCAGTCAACTTTTCGATGACAATGTCCGGCAAAATCTCCCTGCCCACCATTTCTTGTAAAATTCTACAGAATTTTAACACAAATATGTGTTTTCAAATAACCATATGTCCCTAACTCCATAGATGAATACATATAGAAGGAATGTCCATTTCACATTTCTTCTATAGTTGCTGCTAAGAACTGAGGTTTTTTCTTTGATTCCGTTTAATAGGAGTCTACCTATTTCACAATTGTCATATGATTTTATGAACACACTTACCTTTTAGTTTCCACATTTCTTTGAAATTTGTGATAGTCTGTTCAATTTTTAATAAAAGGTTTATTGAAATGGGAGCATTCAATAAAATATTATTTTAAAGGATATATTCATTAGAAAAATCGTCTGAAAAATATATATCTTAGGGAAAAAGTTTTCTTGAATTACTGCAAGTATGAAAGAGAACAAGAAATGCAGTTTTAAAATCTAGCACAACATTGGACAGTTCTATAATTTTTTAAAACTACAACAGATTTCTGCATTTTAGGGTGACATACAAACATTTGAGGCTGCCTCACATTCAGTGATTCTGGCAAGGGAATTAGAGAACATTTTGGAATAAGGGCTAAAAGGCAAATTACAGCATGTATCATTTCAAAGGAACAATTTACTTATTTGTTTCCTGTAAGTAAGTGAGTGAAACAGTTTTTCCAGCTCAGTGTGATACTCCAAAATTTAGTGGAGGGAAAAATCTGTCACTGTTTAGCATCTTTTTATATGGACAAGAAAACAACAAGAGCAACAACCAAAACAGAATCACTTCAAAATTGGAGGAGGACAGATTTGGAAAGTTTCTAACTCACGTAGTATTATTACTGTATGATTGCATTGCCAACTGAAGTGTAAACCGAAGTGTGATTTTCTTTCTGAAGTGTAAACCGACAATATGAGACTCGAATATAACAGTGTGCTCCAGAAACATACTTGCACACTTTCTCTCTCTCACACACACACACATACAAAATGCACAGACATGAATGAGCATGCTAACTTTTAAAGTACTATATTTTGAGGTAGTTTGGAAACCTCTTTGTTTCTTCTTGAAGTGACTGCCATCTTTACATTTCAGTAATTTCTTTAGAGCTAATAATTAGCATGCCATTACTAAGAAAAATGACAACATAAATTATCTTTTAAGAACATTAAAATATTCTCTGCATCACTATTATATTAAAATATGTCTGAACAGTATTTTTCCCCTTATTTGTTATAAAAATACTACTTTTAGCAATAGAACTTACCATGAATTAATTTAAGAATGTCACAGTACATTTATTAGGAAATCAGAATGCTTTAAACTAAAATAATTTTGACTTCTCAAAGTGTTGTAAGCTTTGAAGTGTGACTGGTCATACACATGAATGGAACAAAATAATATGTGATTTGTAAAGTTGTGCAATCCAAGTTGGTATTTTTATTAACTATTTTTAAATAGAAAATAGTCACAATTAAATTGGCATAGCTCAATCCATACTTAATCATAAAGAAGAGTCACAGACCACATGGAAGTATTCTAATGTCATAAATGTCATGGCATCAACATTCAAATGATAAAAGTGTTATCACTGTGGCTTCTTCCAATAATTGATGCCCACATCTAATTTGACTTTTAATTGTTTTACAAAATATGAATATGTTTGACTACAATCCATATCTTTGAATCAGTGCCTCGCATTTGGATATTTTAGGTTCTCTTCAAATAAACTTAAAATCACAATGAATTAAACCTTATCCATACTTTGTTTGAAGGTCTCTGTGCAATAAGGTTTGAAGATAATGAAATTTTCAATATATATATATATATATATATATATATATATATTGATAAAATGAAAAGTTTTATTGAGTCAATTGAATTCTCACAGAACATATGACAACTTATGTAGAATCTGCACCAATGATAGATAAAGGGAGACAAAATTAAAACCACGTACACTCATTTTCTTAGTGCTGTTAGTCACTTTCAATTATGTAACACTTATTTTCAGCCTACGTTTAGAAAACAATAGGACAATCAGCAAAATACTACATATAGTATGCCAATTTCCAGATTAATAATCTCATGTAACAATATTGGTTTGCCTTAATATCCAAAACAATATAATTTAAATCTCATTTAGATCACACAGTCCAATCTCTGCAACATCATTTCAAATTTCAAAAGAGCTTAATGAGCCACGGTGGCTCAATGTTTAGGGTGCAGCACTCCAGCCTACTTCTTCTGCCTATCGGCTGCCTGCAATTTGGCAGTTAATATCCCATCAGGCTCAAGGTCAACTCAGACTTCCATCCTTCCAAAGTGGGTAAAATGGATCCAAATTTTGGGAGGCAATATGCTGACTCTGTAAACTGCTTAGAGGGGGCTATAAAGCATTGTAAAGTGGTATATAAGTCTAAGTGCTATTGCTATTCATCATACACAGGTAAATTCACCCATTGCTTCAAAACCAACAGTAAATCCCATCAAAAAAACTCATTTACAGGAAGATGCTTAAATAATCTCCATACTAGATATACATGGCTAGATATACATACTAGATACTAGATACACATAATAATTTCTTTACTTTTTCCTGACAAGTTCAGCAAAATGCTTTATTTTTCCAAGTCTGATGGGAAAAAAAGAGACATGATTTCTTTCTCAATTCTTCTGAATTGAAAAAATAATATGATTCTTTTTTATTTATTTATTTTTGAGATTTCTATTACTGTTGTTGTTGTCCATCGCCCATCTCGCCATCAGGTGACTCATCCCAGAAAAAAATGTGAAGAATTACAATGTATTTGAAAATACCATCAAGCAAAGTCCTCTGTTGTCTCTAAAATCTTAGGCAGCATTAAAATATTACAGTTGAAGATGCAGGGGGGTGGAATTTTGGACTTTTCAATCCAGAACAACACGTATGATATTATGATAATACTTTTCCAGTTAGATTTACATCAAATAGGTTTACAACTTCAGATTTTTTCATTTTGTAAAATCATTGATGATTTGTGTAATATTTCCTGAAGCCACTTTTGTCACTAACTCTATCTACTTTGACAATATCTTAAACTAACATAGTTTTACTTTAATTCTAGCATATCAAGGCATCCTGGTGTGTAAAAAGACAACTTGCAAGATTAGATTTTCAAGATCCAGGATGCCCTAACCCAGGGTTATCAAACTCGTGGCCCATGGACCAGATGAGTCACGTGCTGGCCACGCCCACAGCTGGGTAAGCGAAGGGGGGAAAGTCACGATACATCATGTGATGATGCCATGACTATATGAGTTTTACATCTCTAAGTATCAAGGTCATTGTAACCTAATGTTTTAAAAGACAATCACATACATTTAATAATAATAATAATAATAATAATAATAATAATAATAATAATAATAATAATAATAATATTTATTTATATACCGCTCCTCTCCCGAAGGACTCAGAGCGGTGCACAGCCGTACAATTAAAACAATAAATATGTGAAAGAATAAAACTAAATTAAACTAAGACCCTGGCTGTAAACAATTAAAACCCTTCCCTAAAACCCTAAAATTTAATAAAAAAGTAAAACACCCAAAACTAAAATCAGCCCAAGCCGGCCTGGTCAAAGAGCCAGGTTTTCAAGGCACCCCTGAAGGTCCCTAGGTCCGTGGCTGTCCGTAACTCCGGGGGCAACCCATTCCAAAGGGCAGACGCCCCCACAGGAAGGTCCTATTCCTCGGGGTCACCAACCGGCACATAGATGCCGACGGGACCCGCAGGAGACCCTCCCTGTGGGAGCACACCGGACGGTGAGAGGAAAATGGCAGAATGCGGTCTTGTAAATATCCTGGTCCGATGCCATGGAGCGCTTTAAAAGTTAACACCAAAATTTTAAAGCGCACCCGAGAGGCCACTGGCAACCAATGCAGCTCGCGCAGGAGGGGCGTCACATGCGAGAACCTTGACGCCCCCATAACCACCCGCGCGGCCGCATTCTGTACCAGTTGAAGCCTCCGGATGCTCCCATTCGGGAGGCCATGTAGAGGACTTTACAGTAGTCCAGTAGGGAGGTGACCAGGGCATGAGTGACTGTGCGTAAGGCATCTCGATCCAGAAAGGGCCGCATCTGACGAATCAGGCGAACCTGATGAAACGCCCCCCTGGATCCGGCCGTAATATGGTCTTCCAAAGACAGCCATACATCCAGGAGGACACCCAGATTGCAAGCCCTCTCTGCAGGGGGCAAAATCTCACTCCCAATAGCCAGCGATGGAACTATCTGGCTATATCGGGACGCTGGAAACCACAGCCACTCAGTCTTGAAAAGGTTGAGTCGGAGCCTGTTCCTGCCCATCCAGTTCCGCACGGCCTCCAGACAATGGGACATGACCTCCATGGCATCGTTGGAGTGGCTTGGGGTGGAGATGTACAGAATGCCACTGATTCTTTTTTATTTTTCCTTTCTTCCTCTTTTCTTTCTTTCTCTTTTATTCTACTGTTGTATGATGATAACCCTTAAAATGTTGGTAACATTTAATGCCAACATTTATTTTTAAAAAAATATTAATGCAGATTCATAACATGTACAACTACCATAATTTAAAATGTCTTTAATGTGAACTTATGCTGTCACAGATATTTTTACAAAATGTAAGTATTGCCTGAAAATAAAATAACATTCTAGGTAACACTCATCTTAATCGCAGAAATTCTTTCCAAATTGTACTTTGTCTCATGTGGCATATCTTTTTTAAAATTTCATTCCATAAAATATATATGTATTCATAGATTTTCACGGGTACAGGTATGCAGGTCTTGGCATGTTCGGGTCTTTTCCCGTGTAAGATTGAGATTATCTTGGCAACGTTTCGATGAGATCTCACTCGCCATCTTCAGGCTGTTGCTTTCGGCTTTGTGCTTGTGTGAGCAAAGCGTGATCTAAGCTGCTGTCTCCCTATATATACTGGTTGAGAGGTTGGCTGTGTTGTCATTTCTTGATTGGTTGATGGAGTTGATGTTTGCAGATTGGCTGGCTTTTTCTTAAGAACATGTGTGGCAGAGGTATTGGTTGTGTGTCTATCAGCCTCCTGTGTTGTCACGACTTGAGTAATGGGCTGTGTGATGACCTTCTGAGTTCTAATGTTGTGATATCCTGGGTCTTGTATTGTAATCTTCTGAGTCGTTGGCTGTGTTGCAACATCCTGAGGTTCTGTGGTGTAACCTCCTGAGTTCCATTTCCCAAAGTCATATTATTTGAAAGATTATATTACTAGGATGGGAAGGCAGAATTGAATATATTTCTATATTAATCATATTAGTATACATGCTCTTGAATAATCCTTGGGTGATTATCTAAATTATCTGCAACATAATATTCAACAGCTTTTAGGGATACACTTAACAGTTTTTGTACATTCTCCGAGTAATTTGCACATTGTCCAGATAATATTAATATACTTCAAAAAGCAAACATATTGTTTCAACAATATGGCCAAACCACTATGTTTAGACATTCATATTACATTTCCTAACTAATGGGATCCAACTGCTGGTATTCTTTCAACAAAGCAACTGGACTACCAAAAAATATGGTATGGCTAAAGGCTTCTTTTCATATTAATAATCTGTCAATTTGCTAAGTACTAGAAGGAGATTTTGAGAATTCTTCCTTACTCATGCAATAGAGTTTACTCAGTGACCCTGTCATACACACCATTATAAAGTTGAGAAATGGCTGATCATTAACAATATGATGGAAAGGAAAAGGATTAAGACCACAATATCTATAAATAAATTTAACAATTAATCCATATTCTGTCACCAGAACCAATTTTGTTTGAGAACAAGATTTATTTAGGGTTAAGATGCCAGGCTAAAAACAAAGAATCTGAGTTCTAGTCTTACCTTAGACATGAAAGCTGGCTGAATGACTTTGACTCCTTCTCAGTCCATGACTTCAAGCTCATCAAAAACCCAGTTAGTCAATTCCTCTTCCAACCACACTTGGTTGATCAGAAAAATAAAAAAATAGAAAGCACAAGGTGCACTTGTGGAAAAAACTCTAGAAAGAAAAAACAATGTGTCACTATACATTTTCCAAATGGGCAAAATTCCTCAGAAAACATTTACCTTTTAACATTATTTAATACGTATAAACACTAAGTTGGTTTTAAGAAACAGGCTATACTAAAAGTACATAGTTTCTGGTTTTTCCTCACTTTTTAAGGAGGAAGAACGTGTTGATGTGTTGAAACTTTAGAGAAATTCTGCAAGTTTTAAATGAGATTTAAATGAATTTAGAAACAAATGAAAGCTAGAGGTGAGCAAACATCCTACTCTTTTCCTTGGTGGTTCAGATATCTTTCAAACAATTTGCTGGCTAAAGGCTATAATAAATTTAAAACATGAAATTGCATTTTTCAAGTGATAAATGGTTATTCATGGACTAATGATAATTCTTTAGAGCATTAGTTCTAGTTTTTTTATTGCAAAAAATCTCATATTTTATATTAGCTCTAAAATAACATTTTGGGTTTTTTTAGTAGCAAATATCTCTAGAGCAGACTTAATGTCCTCCTGGAATAATATATATGAGGCAGAATATCAACATTGCCCTTTGTACAAGTTATTGTTTTACTAACAGTGTGAACTAAGAGGAGTAGCTTTAACAACTGAAGACAGTTTTGAAGAGATTAATTATTATAATGGAAATCTGAAAAGAAGAAAGGAAATACGTATAATGTAAAAGAAATCAAAATATGATTGCTTTATTCATGCTTTTTCCACAATATACGTAAAGATACTCAATAAAACCTATAGAAATTTCAAGTGGGCATAAGAAACAATATCTGCATGATCAGCATATACAGAGGTAATGAACTGAATGTTGCAAGATGTAATGATAACCAGAGGCACATTTTGGGAAATGTCCATCAATAAGATTAGCAAGAAAGCCCATAAACTTTCATGAATCTGCATAGGCCACAACAAAAATGTGATTATTCCTCTTCTTACATGTCTCTTACTATTTCTCTTTTGCATTCTGGGATTTGTTTTAACCTTCTTATCTATGGATGCTTCTGATTAGCATTCATGTTTGCATTATAGGCTTGTGAAAAATAATTAACTGTCTCCATTTTGAACAGGAATAAACAATTTGATCTATAGGATTTGAGTTAAATTTATGCTTATAATAATAGTAACATCCTAAAGTAGCATTACAGGTTGCACTTTTAATGTATTCCTATTGTTATTCTTAAAACATTTTCTCCTTTATTAACATCTAATTAATATTTAAATCCCTTAATGTATACCTTGTGGCTGTTTCTATCCTTAATTATTTTACCTAATTATTGTGCTGCATTAGAACAGTTTGGTTTTTACTTTCCTATGGTACTTGTTTTCTGAAAGAGGTGGAAACAAACAGAAAAGTGCACTAATATTTTCTCCTATTCTAATGTTCTCTTTTAAACCACTCTCTAAAAACCCAGCAACTGGACCACTAACTTCAGTCCAGCTCTTGGACTAGAACTGAAGTTTCTCTGTGAGTCCTTTTGCCACATTGTTTGACTCCTTCACCTATTTTATGCTTGCTTGCTTTTAGATGCTGTAGGAAATATTTCCTTTGGTGATATTCCTCCCGCTAGTGGTGCTGTTGACTGCATACCATTTGTTCCTCTTTTCTTTAGCAACTTCAGATGATGTAGCAATAATACTTAGTGCTAGCTATTATTGATGTCAGTTATACCTGCCCAAAAGAGGAAAAATGAGTTTTTTCTCATTGTTTTATAAACTCAAAGGTCATCTTAGTAATGAATTGGTCATCTTAGCCTTTTTCCAAAAGAAATTATATTAGTTCTTCAGGCATATTAAGTTGTTTGTACAATGAAATGGGCTTGAATATTCAGTAATTCATCTGAATTGATGCACATCCCCATTTTAAAATAATTGCAATTTTATCCAGGAAAGGCTGATCATTGATAGATAAATTATGGGTCAATGGCAAAGCCATCTCTTGGAGATAGGAAAATAATATACAGTATGTTTATCAAAGTGGTCTCTAGACATGGTGTTTGCCTTTTTTTCCCTTCTCTAATAGTATATTTCTTCTTTAATAGTATATTTCAACATGTTACTTCACTTGAACATATTTTTCCTATTTTTGATATCTCATTGCTGAATTTTCTTGTTTGACAGCCTATGATCCTTTTCATTACAGAAACTACCACCTGCTATGAAATATATAGATTTATTAAACCATTATAAATGGTCCTAACAGATAGGAAGCAGTAGGTAAAGCTAGGCAGAATCACATCTGATACCTGTACAATTAGCATAGGAGCCCTCCAAGGCTGTACACTTTCTCCTCTTCTCCCTCTATACCAATGACTGCAATCCATCTGTTAAAATACTGAAGTTTGCAACAGTGATTGGTCTCATTCGAGACAACAATGAATCCTCATACAGATGGGACATTGTACAACTTGCCTCATGATGTAACCAGAACAATCTGGAACTGAACACACTCAAAACCATAGAAATGAAGGTAGACTTTAGGAGAAACCCTCCCATACTACCACCTCTTACAATATTAGACAACACAGTATCAACAGTAGAGACCTTCAACTTTCTAGATTCTATCATATCACAAGACCTAAAATGGACACCTAACATCAAAAATGTCATCAAAAAAGCACAACAATGTACTTTCTGCACCAATTCAGAAAGCTCAAACTGTCCAAGGATCTGCTGATACAGTTCTACAGAGGAATTATTGAGTCTGTAATCTGCACCTCTATAACTATCTGGTTTGGCTCTGCAAGCCAACAAGACAAACACAGATTTAAGAGAGTAATTAGGACTACAGAAAAAACAATTACTACCAACCTCCCTTCCATCAAGGACTGTATAATGCTTGAGTCACAAAGGGGACTGTGAAAATATTTACAAACCCCTCGTATCCCAGACATAAATTGTTTCAACTCCTATCCTCAAAATGACTCTCTAGAGCACTGCACACCAGAACAACTAGACACAAGGACAGTTTTTTTCCTGAATGCCATCACTCTGCTAAACAACTAATTCCCACAACACTGTCCAACTATTTACAAAGCCTGTATTACTATTACTTTTAATCTTCTCATCACTCCTTATCATCCATCCTCTCTCACTTGTAACTGTATGACTGTAAGCTTGTGACTTGTATCCTTATGATTTATATTGACTGTTTCCTAGTATTTGATTGCTTATTGTACCCTATGACCATTATTATGTGTTGTACCTTATGATTCTTGACGAATGTATCTTTTATGTACACTGAGAGAATATGCACCAAGACAAATTCCTTGTGTGTCCAATCACACTTGGCCAATAAAGAATTCTATTCTATTCTAAATCATTGTCTTTTCCATCTGATTTTAAATTGAGCACACACATGGACATATATCATTTAACATACGAAAAACTCGCTAAAGAGCTTTCTGAAAAATCTCAACATATGGGATGAAGGGTTGGTTTCTAATCTTGAGTTTCATAAGTGACATTAAAAAGATTAGTTAAAATGAAAACAGTGTACAGATATCTTGCTGTTGACAGCAAACACCTTTCTGCTTTTTAAAAAGTTCTACATAATTTATGACAGCCAGTTTGGCATAGTGGTTAAAAAATGAAGAATCTGGGAGTTCAAGTCCTGCCTTAGGAACAAACCTAGCTGGCTGGCCTTAAGGTCAGTCACATTTTCTCTGTCCTTGGAAGGAGGCAATGCAAACCACTTCTGAAACCTTGACAAGAAAACTGCAGGGACTTGTCCATGCAGTCTCCAAGAATAGGACATCATTGAACAGAAGAGATACAGCGGAGAAAAGAGAGATATAGTTTCTACCAGTCAGTCTTAGTTTTTTTTTTTTTTTTGGCAGTGAACAGCATTAGGATTATGCTCAGGACTGTGCAGTGATACAGAAAGGCAAAAATGAGATTTCTATTGAGTATGCACCATAAGGACTTCTTTAAACTAATGTACCTATTCCTAGCAGCAAAAATTCTAAACAAAGACATACTTTCCCAAAAGTGCTACAATATGCATCCATGAAAAAAAATATGGTGCTTGTTTTGCCAGTACAGGTAGGAGATGTTAAGAAAAATGAAATGTCATCCATCATAGGCACAGTGAGCAAGGTGAGAACATGACCAAAGCATACTTGTATGGGGCTTTTTAAAGCAAGCTTCATGTCCATTCAGCTTATGCATGGGAATTAAGCAACTCAAGGCTGCAGTATAAAAACTGTTGTCTAACTTTTCCCACAATCTCCGATTCTATTATTTTACATTCTCTGGGGATCTGATTTCCTCTATCTTCCAGTGTAGTTATCCAGTTTAGCAACTTTAATATTTCTTCCTTCAGACATACTCCATTGCATTCAGTGGCTTGTATGAAACTGGAGTAAATAAAAAGATTTCATTTTTATTGATACTGCTGGGCAATAAATAAATAAATAACTCAGCATTTCAATGCTTTTATCAGCATTTCAATAAAGAATATCATAAACAAAGTTGGTAAGTAATCTTTGGTGATTCTTTTCCTAATTTTATAATTATCAAAATAAAATTAAAAAGGGAAAGTATAGCAGAATAACAGAAATATTTTTTGCTTTCCACAGTAGGGCTAATAGCTCAGTTCCTCCATTTCAGTTCTCTGCAGGATGAGATTGTGGGTTGGTTTGTCTATTTTATGGACAAATATGTCTAATACTGCTTTATTAAAATTTTGAGTCTTTTTATCATAATTAAATAAACTTCTAAAGGGAAAGAATATTTTACAACTGAATGGCGTTACATTTTAATACCTCACATTATAGCTTGATTGACTTTTTAAACCTAGAAACAAAAAAAAAAAAACTGATGGCAGAACAAAAACCTACTGGTCCATCTGGCCTTTGAGTTTATTTTTATTTTTTAAATTTTTGTTAGATGATGGTCATATGTTTGTTTCAAGCTACTAATTGTTGCAAGTTACTAATTATCATTGCAGGAAGTTGGTTCCTAGCTTCCACTACTCTTTCTGTACCTAACATTACTATTAAACTTGACTCCTGTCAGTATGTGGTTACATGCCTCCATGTTCTTGATTTTTACTTAATATTGAAAATGCTGTTTTCTATAACCTTATTTAACATATTTAAAGATTTCAATCATGTTCCCCCCTTTCTCTTCTGTCCACCCAGGCTGTACATACTCAGTTTCTCCAGTCTTAACAGAATTTAGTTAACATAAGGAACGAAGCATATCTCTCCTTTGTCCCTCAGACTTAGCATCATTTTTGTTGCCCATCTCAGGACTCACTCAATCTTATCAACATATTTTTTAAGTGACATCTCCAGAGCTGGACACAGTATTTCAAATGGGATCTGACTAAAAACCTACATAGTGGGATTAGGAACTCATTTTTCCCACTGATGATCTCTCCAGTGATTCATCCCAGAACTTTGTTTGCCTTCACAGTTGCCTGGCCATAATGTTTATTTATTTTGCAGTCATCTGCTATAAGCATCTAAATATTTTTCTTCTGTTGCTCTAGCACTGTACCTCCAATACTGTATCCTGCCAGAGGATTCTTTTTTCCCTAAGTGCATGATTTTACATATAGAAATATTGAACTGTATTTTCCACAATTTTGACCAATTTTTCAGCAATGCCAAATTGTTTACCATGTTACAAATACCCCCAGGAATGTCAACTCTATCATACATCTTTATGTCATCAACAAAAAGACAAACTTCACTTGGCAATCCTTGTATATCACAAACATATGAACAGGACAGGACCTAGGACTGAGCCTTGTGATACACAATTTGTGACTGGTCTCTGTTCAGACAATACCTCATTAACAATCACACACTGGGAGCTATCCCTGAACCAACTTCCTACCACTGAATCACCCAGGGGTTAAGCCCTAGTCTATACAACTTTCTTATGAATTCATTATACCCATCTTAATTTATGTTTCAGTTTACCATTTTACCACAAAAAATATTGTCCACCATTTTTATATTAAACTTTTCCTCAGTTGGGTATCTTATTGGATCCAATTCCTTCCTAAACTGATCATCATGGGACAAGAGATTAACTTGTACTTGTAAACTGTTTTTGTGAGAAAGGCAGGAAGGCAAAAAAGCAAGCAGGTGTTTATTTTGTCTTCTGCCTCTCCATGGCAGGAAACAGATTGAGAATTAATTGCTTTTGTGTTTTCAGAACTGTGATGAAGTATCATTTTCTTTTGTCCTGAATGGAAAGTGTTAGATACCAGCAATAATACTACCACTTACTACTGTATTCAGCCTCCTATCCTCTTGAGACTACAAATCTATTGGGCTAAGTGTACTCTCTTGCTTCTTTCTTATCTGTTTTAAAAATTCTTTTGAAGAGGACCTGGTGTTGAATACTCTGAAAGCTTGCACAAACTTGCATGTCATTTTTGCTGATCTTAATAGATGTATTACTCAGCTATGGATTTCATATACTGTCTAGTATATAACATGGTCAACCATTAATATTTGAGAAACATTTTGGAGGATTTGTTTTTTAAGATACACTCTTATAAATATGGGCCTTATTGTAATAGAATACCCTGCTCTTTCTCTCTAACATGAAATAGATTTCTCCTGTCACAGAAATGAAGACTATTCAGAGAGGAAGAGAAAATGTTTTGAAAAAAATAAAGTTGATTGAAAAAGAGTGAAAAACCATCTGAAGAAATAGATGCTGAAAAGTTCATACAGATAAAGTGTGAACAAAAAAGATCTTTTTGTACAGGAATAGTCACTTTTTAAAAAACCAATCCTGATATCTGAATTACCAACTGGTAGGTGAGTACAGATGGTTTAAAATGTTTGATTTAATAGGGCAAAAGTTGCCAGATGGTCAAAGACATCTACGAAGTGAAACAAGTATCAGTTAAACAGGAGTGCTTTTTCTTCTCACCATAGCAGTTGGTTTTCTAAGGGTGCTGAAACTGGGAATAAGACCCAACTGGTATAATTAAGTGTTACATAGAAGACAGAAACAAAGGAAGCATGGCAAGAAGACAAGAAGTGCAGAGGCCATGTCTTACACCAGATGGTGTTAATGGCATGTCTAAATTAGATTCAAAGCTATGTTTTTATATATTTATGTTACAACTAAAATAGACATACAGATTTTACAACAATTATTTTCTCAAAAAGCAACAAAATGTTATTCTGTTATTGGTATTGTTTAACATTTTATTGTCGCTATGAAAAAATCAAGTCTGTAGACAGCCCATTCTTCACTTATAACTATACAAAATTTTGAAATTTGCAGACCTAAACATACCACATTAATTCCAATATATTATCAGTTGTCTGATTTTTTTAAAAAACTGCATCCTTTTTGAGATATATCATAAATATTGTAAACACATAATTGTGGACTATTACTTTGCATTCACACTGACAATCCATCTGTCCTTCTGCTGAAAAATGTCTTAATAACTTTCCTGTATTAACAAAAGGATTTTAATAATAATAGAGCCATCTCACATACACTTATCCCTGATCTGAAACAACTGACTGAAACTCAGAACCTCACTTTGAAAGGAAATGATTTCTGTGGGTACAACCACAGAAAAGGCCTGCTACTTAGGACCCCCCAAGTATAGCTCCCTACCCAACAGAACCAATAACTCCATTAGGATTACAGTAGTATAGGTTTAATCTGGTAAGATTCTATCTACATGTGTGAACAAATAAAGAACTTGAGTGGGTTGTTCTATGTGATTCTTGGGCTAACTATGACATCAATTTTACCAGATTAAACCTATACTACACTATCCTAAGGAATACTGCATATCCTAGGATATTATAGGAAGTGGCTATCCTAAATCTCTTCCTCTTTCTCCAACCCAGCTCTGGGCTATTTTGGGTCTCACCCACCCCCTCGGAATATGGTTCCTTCTTGTGGAAAACTGCTACTGCATTATAGCCCATTATAACCTTTGACACCTCCTCCAGACCAGAGCCAGCACTGAACTTCTCCAGACCAGCAACAAGGCCAGCATTCAACTGTAAGCAAATATGAATGATTTTGTCTGACAAATGCAGAATATTTTTTTCTAGACATCCCCTACAAAGTTTCTACAGATCCCTTTACAAGTGTCACCTGAAAAATTGGTGACAATCTACAGATGTAATGAGAGTGGAGAAGTACACATATTTTGCCACCCATACTTGGTAAGGAAGACCTTAATAGTGGTTCTAACTGTGTTTGAGTTTTTCCCAGTTGAGTAACAGCAGTGCTCTAGACCTCTTTTCTGTTTCAGTTCTCTCAGTTCCTTTGTAAGCCACAGAGAGTTTTCACGAGAGGAAAAATTGCAAAGACACAATCTAATCCAATGCCTCAGCTATGTCTTTATTCCAAGCAGCAACCAAAGCTTGAACTATGCAACAGACTGGCAGGAAAAAACCCTAGCTCTCTCTGAAACCCTTCAGGGTCCATCATTCATCAGATTGGACCACCCTGATGAGTTCAGCTTTCCTAAAATGAATATCAACACAAATGATAATTAGTGTATGATTTGGCCAATAGCTCCTCCAATTGAAGATTACATAGCTATTGCTGTAACAGGAACAACAGATCCCGGGTGTGTTCCATGTCTGATTCTCGATGACCTAGCTTAGTCTCAGGATTCTCATGAACTCTTGAGCCACCTCAGACTCCATTTGCTTTTTACTAAAATTGGGCAAAATGGTCCAATTAAAAAAAATTTACAATGTAGAAGAACATTTATAGATAATTTTCTCCACAAAATTATAGCCATAACTGAAGACACTGTAATACATATTATAAAAAATGTGTGCATACCATATTCCCTGAAACAAGTATAACAGAAAAGAAAATAAAGAAGGAAAGAAAATGAGGGTTTAGAATTGAAAAATAAAGCAAAGTATCCATGTATTCCTAATTCCCATTTTCTATTTATGTGGTGCATTTCTATATGAAATTCAACACATGAAGAATAAATAATGGTTCTACCTGTCCCCTATTACAAATAATAATTAATTCCTTGGAGAAATTAATATTTACTTTTTGAATTAGAGAGAAGGGATGCTGTCTTTTGATTGATCCATATAGTAGTTGTTTGATTTTCAATCATTTCTTCTGGGCCCACCTTCAATCCCTACATTTTAGAGGACATATTTATATATCTACTGCCTTTAGTAGGGGATGCTAGCCTGCTAGCTTCAAATATGTGGAAAACATTTTTTTGCTAAGAGTGAACTAAAGTCGATGCTTCTGAGTACAGAATAATGGATATGAGTTTTTCAGCAGCTGTTGTGGTTAGCCGGCAGCAGTTGCAGATGACTGAGGAGAGGGAAGACTCAGATGAGGAGCCAGGACCAGTAGGGAGTGGACTGCTGCCTTCAGAGATTGTGGGGGTTAGCAGCAGCAATGAGGAGGTTCCCAAGGAGCCTGTGCCAAGTGCACGTTGCTCAGGGCTACTTGCAAGAAAGAGCAGCTGCAGCAGCATGGTCAACTTGGGAGTAAGGCTGCAAGATAATGGCCCCTCCTTCAAGAAGATAAAAGCCAGCTGTAAATCAGACATTCTTTGCAAGAAGCAGACGTTTTGAAACTCGAGCCTCATGGACATTGCAGCATCTTAGTTGATATTTGAAGACTCTTGTGTTGTAAAATATTTCTAGGTAACCTTATCTGTTATTCTTGGCAGCCTCGCACAGTTTTTGCAAGGCTTGTGCTTATCAAAGTTAATTAGTTTGCAGAAGCCTTTTAACCAGGGATTCATAAGAATCATTAAAAGGTTTCTGTTCCCTTGGTTCATGTTTGTTTTATTGGAAAAGGGTTTGGGTCAGAATAGCAGCAGAGATTTCTGAGTTAGTCTGCAAAAAGAATAAAGGGTGGTTGCTCTTTATGCTATTATTGTTATAGCTAAATTGAATCTTCATAATGTGAATCTGTATTAGGAACAATTATTTTTTAATGTTGTCCTTTAAAAGTTTCAGAACTTTTTGGCTGCCCATTGATGGAAACAAAATGTTAGACTACATAAGCCTCTGGCTGATCCATGAGGCCACTTCTTATGTTCTGACTGGTGGTTTACAATAAAAATAGACACAAGCTGACAAGGCAATCTAGCTAAGTGATGTTGGATACCAGCTGTCAAAGCTACAGTTTGTTGTATTGAAAAGTCTCAGAAGCTATTTTCAGTCATTTCTCTAACACATTCTTCCCACAAGAAAATGTTAGTGGTTTCTTGAAAATTGTTCCTGGCCAATCCTAACACGTTTTTAAAGGAAACCTTCTGTATCTTTCATTATAGCATGTAATTTGCGTTCTGTCTAGAATGTTGATAGCATCTGAAATTTAAAAACACAGTATAGAAAGCACTTCTCTAAATGGCAGATTTAATTCAGCATGAAGAACTAAAGAGCTTCAAGAAGCAAATGACTTGTTCTGAAAATACTGGACACATCCTTTCTTTTGAATTCTTTCATAAACATATGCATGGTCTTTGTAATTTTTAGATATATAAAATGGACATAGAGAAAATTAGGGTTCTGCAAGGTTACCTAAAATTAACATAATTAATAAAATCTTAAATTTCACTGTAATACAAAGAGAATGGTAACATTCTGTTGGCCAGTCCTAAGATCAAGAAGCTGCTTTTGAATCAAAGTAAGAACAATTCTGAGAAGCTATTTAAATTTTCCAAAACTACCACACACTCAACTTTTCAAAGCTAATGTAACCCTGTTACAAAAGAATAAATAGTGCTAATGTATTTATGTGAAGAAAATTACACAGAGAAAGAATATTCTGGAGAACCGGTAGCGGAAATTTTGAGTAATTCACAAAATCGGCAAATACCACCTCTGACTAGAGATTTTACAGTATCCTTCCCCTGACATGCCCACCAAGCCACGCCCACAGAACCGGTAGTGAAAAAATTTGAATCCCATCACTGGAACAAACATCAAATTATGTATTAAAAAAGAGTGCAGAAGTTACTCCACTATTTACATCTGGCACAGTTCCAGGTTTTCTCACAATAATAGACAAGTATTGAAATAAGTATTGGGAGAAAATAATCATCCCCTAACTCTCTCATGTTCAATAGGTCTATTGTCTGAAGCAAACTATATTCGTTCCAATGCATCTTTATAAAAGTCCTTTACAGGAAAAGAAACTGACCAATTCAGTTTGACTTATAGAAGAGTTTAATGTGGAAAAGTATGGTCTTTTTACACATGGTCCATATGCCCACATGATGTCTGAACTCAAGCAATTCAATAAGAAATTGATTGTCTTTTAGATCACTTCACCTCTCCACATATTTTTTTCTATGTGTATATTAATATAGTATATTTGTTGCAGCAATCTTCCACATAAGAAGGTTACCTAAAGCATGTATTTGTTTTTATTTGGAAATGTTTACGAGTGTATGGTCCTATAGATTGTATCTGTAAATATTAAAAAAAGGAAATAAATGTTAGTAATATTACAGTTGATGGGGTCCGCAAAGAGAACGTTCTCTACCATTGGTCCTGCCCTATGAAACACTTCTCCTCTCAGAGGTGAGGTGGGTTTCCACTCTTCTGGCCTTCCAGAAAAGCTTGAAAACATGGTTCGGTGACCTTGCTTGGGGTACAAAGATAAGCAAGCAGCTTTTTGAGCTGGTTAGCACCATGAAAGCTCACTCCCCTCCTTTTAATTGTTTTTTAATATTGTGTGCCTCTTTTAAATTTTATATGCTGTTATTGTGTTTTTAATATTTGACTCTAAACTGCCCACAGTCTCTGTGGGAAGCAGATAGGTGGTTTTAAAATTTGGGAAATAAATAATTTTCTCTTTAGTATTTCAAGTATTTCACTTCATTTGAGGGCCTTTATGAACAGGTTCCAAACCTATTATTCTGTATGAACTAAAGTAGTGGTAGCAATAATGCTTATTTAGTGGGAATGTACCTAAGAGGAGTATAAGAAGGCAATGAAATTTATAATACAATGTAAGCCAATATAAGCAAAGGCAAAATAATAATGAGTGATGAAATAAAAATGTTTGGTAATACTGTTTGATTTGAAATGACAAACATACCTATATAGATATATGTAAGTGCCTAAATAAGAGGGCAGGTATACATTTAACAAAGGACTAGGTAATAGAAAAGGAGGGGATGGAACATCTTCTCAAAGCAAGCAAACATAAAGCAACTTTGTCACATAGAGCTACCCCCCCACACACACATAGTATAATTTGTCATTATCCTTTTCTATACAACTATAAAATTGTACAGAAAATTATAGCTGTAGAAATATACAAATTGTGCTCTGCCAAGTAAAGGACTATGTGGAAGACAGCCCTGACCCAATTGTTACAGCCCTGGTATTCATTTATTTTTTATTTATTTATAAAAACTTATATGGCCACCCAACTCAGTCTCAGTGATGATAGGTGGCTTACAAAGACAAAAGCCTAATATAAAAACAATAAAAGCAATAACCCCGTTCCCACACCCCTGGTAATAACCATCAGTCAATAAAATAAGGTACTTAATAGGCTCCATCTGACTTTGGGTTTTAGTATAAATTCTCAACCACTCTATCCCAATGTCCTATTACATTCTTTCCTTTACAATAACTATAAGCAATCACACACACACAAACCTATTTAATTTGGATTAACGTCAATTTAATAGCACCATTTAGAATGTTCATATTAGCACCCTCCAATGACTCCATTTAGTAGTCTGAAGTGTTTGAATCTTTTCTTGCTATTTCCAAAATCAGATCCACACTGATATTTCAGTTGACATTGCCCTTCATCAGGGGTGGGATTCAATATTTTTAACAATCAGTTATGTGGGCGTGGCTTAATTTGTGGGCATGACTTTGGTGGTCATGTGACTGGGTGGACGTGGCTTGGAAGTCATGTTATTGGTTGGGCGTGGCCAACTCAATATCACTCACATCGAGGCATGCATCTCCTTGCCTGGCCACTCATGACTGTGGGGATGCTGCAACAGTTGTAAGTGTGAAAAATGGTCATAAATCACTTTTGTCAATGGTCACTCCACACAAATAAAGTACCAGCAAAGGAGGGGAAAAACACTCCAGAGACATTCCAGAGACAGGAAGTCTAGTCCTGTCAAAAATGTAATAAGGATTAACGGAGAGGCAGTGTCTGTAAGCAACACCAGAATTAGGCCAGTAATTTCAGGATTAGGCCAGTAATTTCTTCTAACAACCTGTTATCCGAACTGTTTAGAATGTTAACAACCTGTTCTTGCAAATAGGTGCGAACTGGTAGAATCCCACTCCTACCCCTTGTCATTTCATATGACTGATATAGCCAGTAAGAGGACTGCTGAAATTGTGCAGTACCTTGATATCTTCAAGAACTAATATTGGTTCTAGACAATTTATCTATTTTTCCATAGTTGTTACTGAGCGATAGAAAATTGAAATGAAACCATTTGTACAACGTTATTTTTTCTTAGAAACTCAATTTATGATAATAAATGGATATATTAATAATGCTGGTTCAGGTTTAGGTGACCTATCCAATGCACAGTGAGGAAATATATTTAAATTGCATGTGGCTGTGAATTTTGTTTTGTTTTTATTCTGGGTTTTATTTTTTCACTTTCCAAACAGAGGCACAAGTCAGAAGAACTTTCAGGAAGTTCGACTGTCATTGTGCTGATGTGCCTTCGGTCTGTAAATGCATGAAAAGCTGCATGTAAAGCATTTGCTCTACCAATGACCTATTGCTTTTCAGAAATAAATTAGTTTTCAACCTAAAGCTGAATTGATGGCTCACCAGAAAACATGTTTTTATCAAATGCGAAACTAAATAAATATTCTACTAACATAATCTTAGGAAGACAGTATATACTGCTAGAGGACAGGGCAACCCTTAGGTAGATGGATTTTATCCATTATACTGTAGATTCATATAGTGATGCCTTTTCTAAAATTTGTTATTAATTTCATATCATGGAAGTCTTTAATATAAATACTGTCCATCAAATGTCACAGAAATATAAAACTGTCTACCATAATGCCAGTGTCCTTGCTTAAGTTCAAAGATTTTTCTCTTACTTTTCATATTTTATAAGTATCTGTTTATTCATTTTTTCTTTATGGAATCATTTTAATTCATTTCAAAACAGGGAGTGTATTTCTAATTTAAAAAATATTTTTTCTGATATGATTCTCCTGCAAAAAGAATGTATTTATATATTTTGTATGGGTATGGGTATGCATATGTATATATTTGTGTGTGTGTTGTGTGTGTGTGTAAGAGAGAGGTATGTTTGTAAGTGAAGGATCCAACCAGAGAGAATATAAAGGATTAAAACAGATGGTATTCTTGTACTACATAAAATAACAGCTTCAAACTACATTGTGAGTACGACGCTCAAAGCATAGAAGCAGACAGTTATAAAAATAAAACAACTGTGAAGAATAGAACTGTTGCTCCCTTTCATTTTATGATGCAATAGTGTTCTGGTACTTTAATTCCAGAAATGAAAGTTGGAAAGTACAGATGAATTTTGAAACCTCGAGGATAGAATAAGAAACTATGAAAAGTTTTCTGCTCACCTTGTTGGCACCAAAACTGCAGCACAGAAAATGAAATACATCCAGATGAATACCTAAGAAAGGAGCTACCCCCCAAAAAAGACAATAATATGATTATTTATGTAATGTAATAGAATAGAATAGAATAGAATAGAATAGAATAGAATAGAATAGAATTCTTTATTGGTCAAGTATGATTGGACACATAAGGAATTTGTCTTGCTGCAAATGCTCTCAGTGTACATAAAAGAAAATATATAATGTTTATGAATAAGTCTGTTCTTAGTGCTAACTGGCAATACAGCTTTGGAAGAAGAGATTTCCAAAAAGGGAGAAATGGATATGGGAATTGAGGCCCACAGCAGTTGGGAGTCAAGCAGAATCTGCAGCCTGAATTTCAACAGTGAAGAGAAGACCAGTAGGAGAACCAATTACCTAGAAGCAATGAAGTAAAAGTGCCACAGTTAACATTGCAATCCCGCACAGATTATGAAATAATTTGTAGTACTGAGATATGATGTAGGAAACTTGCATTCAAGGTACCTAGTAGATTTCACCATTACAGCTCAGAGGAGGGACTTGTCATCTTCCCTAGCTGTCTGTCACTGTCTCTGTTCTAAATGATGGGATGCAGTTGAAAGCAGGTGTATAAAAATGTATCATAGAGGGTGTCCCTCCACCACCTCTTCTGTGACCTCAGCATATGTTGGATGAAAAAAAAAGTAACACTTTTTTAAGTACTTGTGGACTAGATTGGATTTTACTAAAGAATGTGATTTTTTAAAGTTTTAAACTCATTCATTCCTAACCCTCTCAGTGAAAAAACCAGGACAGCAGAAGTTGCATTTTGGAATGTACTCTTGACAATATACCACGTAAATCCCTAAACTGTCAGAAGTTTTGCACTTTTACTATACAATGATTTTTTTTCTGTCTTTAACAGATTTTCTAAAGAAATAAATTTAATGGAGTAAAATGGTAGGAAAATGTTGTAGAGTTACATCTGGGAGATTGTTATCTGGATGCTCTCCAGTTCCCATTTGCAATGAAAACTTTCTAGTAGAATTCATAGATAAATATTTCTCCATTAGAGCTATTAAAATCCTATACAATTGATTGCACATTTATGTCACTTATTCTACTTTGATTGCTTACTGTTTTTGCTTCTAAAAATGCTGTTGGTCTCAAAAGTAAAGGCTAATTGGTATTTCATTACCTTTTTTTCATTTTTAATACCTCTGGTTTTAAGTTTGTATTAATCATTTCATTTCTTGCATTCAAAGCATTTGAATTTGCTACCATGCTGAGAAACTATGAGTTAATTGGTATGTTCTTTGTCCAGTAGAAACATTCTACTCTGGATATTCTGACGATTAACAATAAAAGCAAAACAGTGGCTTCATTAATTATCCTAAACTAAACTGTTCATGAAATAATTAGATTACTGTCGTTTCAATTCCCGTGACATTTGTCAATATAATGTGCGCAGACTGAAATAAAATTTAAATATTGTTGTAAATGTTGCACTTTTTCAGTTCTTATCAAAATGTGTATGCCAGTAGGTAATCAATATAAGATGTTGGCCTAGTAACCAGGAGACTCTGAGTTCTAATCCCACTTTAGGCATGAAAGCCAGCTAAGTGACTTTAGGCCAATCACTCTCTCATCCCAATTTACCTCACAAAGTCTTTGTTATGAGGAAGAAGGAGATAGTGTATGCTATCTTGATCTGATGAAATAATGTAAATTAGAGGTTTTCACATCTGGAAATATATGCATCTCCTATTCTTGCTAGCATTGCACTTGCTAGGATTCAACATCAGTTACTGAGATTGATGATACTACTTGTTCCATTACTATAAGTCTAGGTCAGTGATGACTAACCTTTTCCATGTTGCATGCCAAAAGTATGCGCACATGCCTGTACCATGATGCAATGTGCATGTAACCACCCCTGCCCCCTGCGCATGCCCATGCAACCCTTGTGTGTGCACTGCATGTCTCTGCGCATGCGTGTGCAACCTCTCCCACACCATAGACCTCTGCACATGTGCATGCAACCCCCTGCACTCTGCATGCCTCTGTGCATGCATGCACATCTCCCACGCATGCATCTTCCCCTGCACATGTGCAGCAGATACTTGACAATCAGCTGGCTGGCGGGGGCATGCACGCATGTGCAGTGGGGCTCTTCTGGGTGACTTCTTGCATGCCACTTCTGGCACGCATGCCATAGGTTCACCATCATTGGTCTAGGCAGTCTTAATGGCAAGGTAAAACTGGGACTTATATTATAAACATTATTGGATAGAAATAGTCCAGTGACAAGAATATGCTCTGATAAATTCCTTACTGGAAGATTGGGGGTATTATGGAATAATTCAAGAACTTTTAACCAAGTAAAAGCAACAAGATAGAATATTAAAATAATAAACATTAACCTTGATTTAAAATTAACAAAGCTGGCAAGGAAGGGAGAAAGATGCACACAATGTGAAAGTGGAATCTTATCTCAGTCCATTGCCTCCAGTACAATACACCCCCCACATTGGAGCCCAAGCAAGTTGGCTTTCAAGCCCTCTTGGGAGACCAAAAGAGTGGGTGAGAATATCACCTCAGGGTGCATAATGTTTCATGGATGGGAATAATGGCAGAAAAGGTCTTCTCCTAGATTCCATCATCCAGAATTCCTTGATTAATGGGGTCTGCATCATTCCACTTCAGCACAGATTGGGCAGGCCACTCCCATTGAGGTAAGACTTTTCCTCAGGTGACCTGGACTAATGCCATAAAGAGGTTTAAGCATATAATTAACACATTGAATTGGACCCAGAAACTAACTGGCAACCAGTGTGATATGTGCAACAGCAGTATAACATGGGCCCCCCCTAGGGGCCCACACAGCTATTCATGCAATTGTATTCTGTGCCAGCTGAAGCTTCCGGATACTTTTCAAGGGTAGGCCCATGTGCAGCACATTACAATTGTTTTGTTTTAATATAAAATGGCCAGGGCTAAGTAACTGAGTGCATGAGATTCATGACCCAGGAAAGGGAACCACTGGCACACAACATATAGTTGTACAAAAGCTCTCCTAGCCACAACTCTTCAACCAGGAGATGAGTCCAGGAAAAACTTTTGCACTGAATCTGTCTGAGGCAGTACACCCAGAATTGTTAAGTTATGTTAAAGTCCCAGATCCCAAAGCTCAATGCAGATATCTGTCTGTCTGTTTTCCTACCTACCTACCTACCTACCTACCTACCTACCTACCTACCTACCTATTTTTATATCATATGTTACCCTGGCATTTAACCTAGTGAAAATCAAGTTAAAATTACTGACAATAAATGTGTAACAAATAAATTCAGTGAATATTACTGCTAAGAAAACATGCATAGCGCTTTGGCAGAGTATTTTATTTTTACAGCAGCTTCATCATTCTGTTTCCATTACAGTGACTTTCTAATCAATACATTAGTAAGAAAGTACATCAGATGCTTTATCTTCAGTTGTATGGGGTTCTTTTACTTGAAAGTCAGACAAATATACAGTCATATGAATACTTCTAGAGAAGTGGACATTTCTGGCTCTCTTGCCTACTGACATGTATATCTTTTTCAGATTGTTTTCTGAATATTTTAGCTATTTAGGTCAAATAAAAGCAGCAATAAAACCAAAGATTGCCATCTGGAAAGTTACCAGTTATTGGATATCTTCTTGAGAATCAGAAGATTCTCTTCATTGCAACTTGAAAGGGGAGCATAGTTTCCTCTCATATTCTTTATAAACAGCAGCTCTTTTTCTAGATAAAGTATAAAAGAACAAGTGCTGTTAGCAAATTCCTTTCTTAGTATTTAACCACAAGAGGAAGAAGTTTTGTTTACTCAGGGATTCAACAAACTTACTTTCAAACTGGGGAGGGGCCATCAAAACAAAGCAAGTATCACTTATGTTGTAGATACCTCATGATGTTGCATGAAGATATGAAATGGATGGAACTTATATTATGGCAGAAGATATCTTCATCATTTTGATGAAAGACTTAGATTCTGTGGATGCATCTGTTAGTTTCCAATTCAAGGCATTGTAATTGTATCTAGCCCCTTGGGATTAATCAATCTATTAGGGGAGAGAGCTAAAGTTAAATTGTTGATTTTTCTTTTTATTTATGTATTCAGTTATTTCAGTTAAAACGGATCTACATTTTCATATTAGGATGGGAAAAAAGGTGCAGAGATAAATCTGTTTTTAATAAATGTGTTTTCTACTGAAGGAAGCCTCTTTAGCTGCATAATCCTTCATCAATTTGTCAAAAACTGCCATCACTAGGCAAAGAAGAACTTTTCAGTTCTGTATCTCATTTTGGATTGATGTATGTGCCACTTTTTTTAATACTTCAGCTCAGGATAACATTTGATCTTTCATGTTCTCAGTTTAAGCCACTGGGAATTGAGAGTTTTTCAAAGGATAATTATACCAATCTGCATATAAAAGGCTAGATGTCCTATAGAGAGTTCAGCTGGAAAGCAAATTCTTCCCCAAGATGAAAATGAGAAATAAGAAGTAACTCCCAAAACTAAAGATTCAGTGAAGTTAATGTGTTTTTCATCTATAAAGTGACTGTGGGTTTGCAAAATGACTAGGGGATTATTCAGTTATTCTGTCAGTTACTCGTTTAAAAAATGGAGCTATTTATAGGATGATTTCACTTAGAAATTCATTCTCTATCTTGGTCATCCATCCATCCATTGTTCATTTGTATGTGTTAATTTATTTACTCTCATAGTATAGTGCAAGGTTTATTGTTAACTATGGTAGGTCCACTAGAGAACAAAAGTGGATTCTTTTGTTGCTAGATTATCATTGGTGAAAAAAAGGAATGATGCAGCTTTGATAGGTAGATTAATTGATTATGTACTCTTAAATTAACATAAGCTTAAGCAATGACAGATATAAATGTTCTACAGTACGATCTTCCAATATCAGGCTCTTTAGGTCTTCCAATAGTGCACACATTGTTGGGATAATTAAATCTGTTCACTCTCTGCTAGTAGTCTTCCTTCTCTCTTTTCTTCCACCTTTCTCTGCATTGTCAAAGGAGCCAGATTTTTGCATAATGTGTTCAGAATTGGACAATTTTAGACTGGCCTTCTGCAGGAAGTCTGGAATGATTTATTCTATGACTTTTTGTTTGTTTGTTTGGCTAACAAGTATATTATCAAACATTTTGTCCAAGCACCAAAGTTCAAAAGTGTTAATATGCTCTTTATAATGCTTCTTCAAAGCTCAATTTTTGCTACTATATATTATCATAGGAAATACCATTGTTTGTACAATTGTAATCTTGGTAGATAAAGTCACATGCCAATATCTGAATATATTTTCCAAGGCCTTCATAGCTGTTCCAAGAAACTATCACTTCAATATCTTCACTGTCAATTTTAAAACTAGTTGTTCGAATTATTTCAGATTGAATTTGACCATAAAGCTCTAACCTCATCTTCTGCATCAACATTTGGAGAATAAACTTAGATAACTATCTTATTAAATGTTTATCTTTGTAGACTAGTTGATATTTTATGGTTATTTACTGCATTGTACACAAATACTGTCTTTTCTGTGTCCTTCCTGATTATGAAAACAGCACAATTTCTTCCTCCTTTTTGTGCCTTGAGTAATAAACCGGACAATCTTTTGACTTAAAGTATCCAATTCTGGGTTATTTAAATCCACGGATGCCTAAGACATTAATGTGTTTTCAATTAATTCTATTTTGTATCATGTTGAGCTTTCATATGTTCATGCTTATTTTCCTGTCCCTGCTGTAATTCTGTCTTTGCAACTTTGAAAATTTCCCTCCCACATGACAACATCAATAGCTAGACATCCTGAAGGTTTTAATCTAGCTGTGTCATAAACACCATTAGTACACTAAACGATCACTACTTCTTCAATAGCAAGTTAAGTGCCTTCTGACCCGAGGGGCCCAACATCTGGCACTATATTATCAGTCACTTTATATTGTTTATTTTTGTGATTTTCTTGGTAAAATACAGGAGTATGTTTCACAGTATGAAATAATATATTTGCCATTGTCAGCAGGGTAATCAGCCTCCAGCATTCTCCTATACCACTGTTGCACAACATACCTGTGCAACAGCAATGACTTTAATGTCTGGGTTTACCATCTTGATACTCTTTGCTCATCCATCCTAGGAACTATCTAACATAATGAGGAAACATAGAAGGACTTGAAGTTTGGAGAGAACATTCAGCTTATTATACTTTAAAATTCAACTGCCAAATGAACCCCTACTAGGACACGTGGATTTATTTCTGAATTAAGTCCTTTATAATTTTAATTAAAATGCTTTTAATACATATTTAGGCCAGTTTTATCAAAACTTTGTATATAGTCATAAATATTGATATTTCCCATGTGTTATGGCAGCATAGCAAGCTGGCTTATTTCATGGGGAATTAGATCACTATATTTAAACAGATCTATTTCATTTACATTAGCATATTATTCTGTTTCACTTCTGCTCAGATAAGCAAGCTATAGGCATAATATAAACTGAATTGTTAAATGAGGTATACTCTGAGATCATCTAATGAAGCCATGTTCCATATATTAGGAGTAACATAGTGGTCAACAACCTTTTTTGTAATTAAATTCTAATATCCATTGCTTTACTTTTTCTAAAATGAAATAAGATATTTAAGCGATGTGGATTTTACTCTGGAACTCTCTTATACATCTTTTTGAGTCATTTTGCATGATCATAATAAAATTAATGTTCCTTTATGAGATTTTTTTTCTATGGAAAATTATTGCTGTGCCTTGTTTTAAATTATTGCTGTGCTTTGTTTTAATGAAAACTTATATTTCATACATTTTTATTGATTGATTGCCAGACGCCAATATTATTCTTTCTAAGATTAGGAAACCCCCTAAAACTTAACTTTTAAGGCTCTTCTTAATTATAGTTTTGTTCTTAATTGAGAGTGATTGGCTTTCTGTTTCAGTGTCATTGTGATATGGTATGGAATTTAAATAAAAGAAAAAATGGAATCTACATTTTTTTTTCACTTAGGGAAACAGTCCACAGTCTTGCTTTAGAAATTCATTATTGTATTTTGTTACATATTATACATTAGCCAAAAATTATAAATGTAGCATTTTGATAGGAATAAGGCAGGACAGTATAGAGACCGAACTAGTGAATGGAACTTTCAATACCACATGCCATCAAACTGGATGCTGGAGCTGTTATGATAAAGATCTGAGTCTATTTTGCAGCTAATAGAAATCTTTGTCAGGATTTAATTTATGTTACACAGAATTGCAACTGAAAGAAATAGAAGCTGTTAAAATCCACTGAAGAATTTGTATAATGGTAGATGCATAAAGCCTTCTGGACATGATGGATTTCCATTTGATTGATTTATAGAAACTTTAAAATAAACTTCCACCTGCTTTCAATGAAGTTCATCTTATAGTTCTCCTAAATTGGGAGAAGAAACTGCTTTATACTCCAGTTATTGTATTATATTGTTAAAATTGGATACAAAATCCAAAGTGAGCCATAGATTATAGTTCATTCTTTCTACTAATGGCTATTAATTTTAATGGCATATTTGTTTCTGACATTGAAAATAATGTGTCACATTGGGTACACAATTTCAATTATGCCTTTTGGGGTAGAAGTTTTGAAGGATTGAAAAATGAAAAATGAAACAAAATTATATAACCAAGAAAAATATTCCAGGGCTTGGGAAATATTAATGAGAGTTTTCCTTTTCTTGGGATGGGTAGAGTTGTTTCATCTGGCAAGACCAAGGCACATTCTGCAAATGCAATGTTTTCTATTTCCCTAGTCTTGTATAACCTGAGAATTGTATAAATTGAAAGCTGTTAGCACGAAAAAGTGAAGAAGTACATGGCGATCCAAACCTTCAACAAGAAAATGTGCCTGCTTCTGCCAGCTTTTAATTACTATCTAATTAACACTCAGATATCAATTACTATGGCAAAGGCAATACCCAAATGGCATGGTTGAGGTCACAGACAAGATAATGAAATTGACCTTGTCACAAGAAGCCCAGCAGTTTCCTGATACAACTTGGACACTGGTTTCAGGCACTCTTCAGGGTAGCATAATATATTGACTCGCTATCTAGTGAATCAATCCCTAGAGTGTAATAAGGGATCGAGAGTAGAAGATAGTACTTGTGTATGTAATAACAACTTTAAGTATAATTAAAGTAATTTAATTGCTGCTCTGATTCATTCCAGGTTAATAAGCGCAATAACATTTTGATTTTGTATTGTTAATTTAAAACTGTATATGCCGTTAGTGGAGGGACATTTTAAAATAAAACATATTTACATCCTCGGGATTACCTTAAATATTTTAATGCTAATTGAGTCCCACTGTAGATGTTGGTGGCAAGAGGATTTTCACAAGCAATTTTATTTGCCTGCCATCTCCTATTCAAAGACAATTGTTTTGTTTTCCTAATCATTCCATGTTTACAGCAGATAAATAAATTATAACTACATATAAATATATACACAATTGATGGGATTCCCCCACCCCTAATATTCTGGGTTAGCATGTTACTGTATTTAGGGTTTGTAGCTAATTTCTGTGATAACAATCAGAAATATCCTTTATCTTTTTCTTTCTCATTTGACATTAGGCCTGGGGCAAGATGGTCACTAGCCTTCCAACTGGCAGCAAAACAATAACTAAAAGAAGTACAGGAGGCCTGGAGAAAGGAGTGATATAATAACAGTGTGAATTATTAATCTCACTATTATAAAATAGGAGACTTTATCCAATATTTCTGTAAATAAGAAGGGAATCAAACAGGGAATAAAACCTCAAAAGTTGAGATTTTTCATATACAGTTATTCTGTATAAATATAGAATTTTTATTATTCTTCATTCTATTACAAATAATTGAACAAGAAAGAGTGCTAGTATGTTGGGAAAGAAATAATTTGCAGTGGGGACAGGGCAGACTTTTTCATTGTTAGTATGACTTCAGAAGAGGCTGTGGGAGGCATAACAAAGACAGTAATATCACTGAAGTTGGGAGACCATTTTTTAAAAAGTTTTTAAAAACAAAATAAATATATTACATAATTCATTTCAAAATTCTCAAAATATCAAAAAAAAATCAATCAGACCTGTAGACATTGTCATTGTGTTGCTCTATTTTGGAAAAAAAAAGTCATGATCTTTAAGCCACAATAATAGGCAGAGCACACAAGTTTGGTCACCAGTTGCCTTTCCCTATGTGTATTTTAAAACATTGTGCTCCCATTTGGCAATATTGCTATAAAATACATAGCATAACCTAGATTGACTTAAAGAACGAGATGAGTAAGTATTCTAATAATTGCAATAGGAAATGCACCGCTATAATATATGTGTTGGCTGTATGAACTCCTTTTTCTGCTGTCTGAAAAATAAAGAATCCCTCATTTTTTGTTGTAAAATGACCTTGAATACCTCGTTGAGTAGGAGTTTAAAATAATTAACTTTTTTTAACAAGGCTTATAGCCTGTTCAGCTCTGAAAAGCTCTGAAAAGCCTATAACCCCAACATAAATAAACAAAATCAAAACAAACAAAAAAATAACCCAACCATAAATAACTAATTCAATGTATATAATAAGTTCACTAATAATTTCACATGGAAAAAAATACATGTACATAGACATGATTGCACACAGGGGTTACTGAGCTGGAACAGAAACAGAAGAATATATTTCTTTGTTTATGGACTGATTTTTTTTTTGTCATTGTGAGAGATGTACAAAAATATTATGTGGTATAATTGTGCAAAAGGAAAACTAGAAAAAAATTCTAATGAATAGATGAAATCACTTGTTGATTACATATTTATGAAAGAGTGAAAATTCTGAGGGAAATTATTTCAAAGAGGGAAGTGAACAAATGGGAAAGTGCTTCATTGAAGAATGACAAGCAATTAGAGAAAGAGAGCTTCCACAAAAGTGCTAACAGCCCCTTGCAGGTGGGAATGAGCAACTGAAAGAAACCCAACTAGGAAAGAAAAAGAAACTAACACCTTTTCATTTATCTCTATAAAGCTTGGTGAACTTGCTACGATTAACTTGAATAAAAAGTGTTAAGAAGACTAAGAGGAGCAGTAGGAAGGAAAGAAAGAATCACAAAGCATTTTAGACTTATGAAAGGCTTGTATTTTTCCATTTTTATAAGTGTTCTAATATTCAAGTTAGTTCTTTACCCTACTCTCTTTTCATTCTATCTCCCAACTCCTTTTCCTATACATAAAGTAAATGAACAATTAAATTACAATGAGGTATTTTAGAAGCCTGTGCAGTAAACCATTCATCCCCATATTTTCACATCAGACTGGCTTGGCATGCAGCTACCATGTGTCAACTCATAAAACATTTTGAATACATGTTTTATAGTTGACAACAGAAAGAAGGAGGGAGTTTCAAAGAGTAGGCAGCAGTGTGGGATCAAAAGTACATTCCATTCATATTTTCTTCAAAGACTGATTAGCCTTCCCCACCCGCCACTTGCCTTTTGCTGCTGCCACTGGTCGCCTTTCCCCCAATACTTGCCTTCCACTAGGGAACACATGGAGAGGCTTGTATAAGCTCTGGCCAGATCAGTGGCTGCTTCTCTCACCTGCTGCTGCACAGCAGAAAGCTTCCAAGTCCCCCTCCCATTAGAAATAGCTCCTGGGCAAGCAGAGAAGCAAGCCAGGTTGAATCCTACTTCTATCTACTTGCCCGGGAGCCATTTCCAATGGGGGGTGGGCTTGGAAGCTTTCCACTGTGCTGGAAAACTCTTGCTCTCCCAAAAACAGCAGCAGGTGATAGAAGCAGCTGGCTGGAGCCTAATAAGCCTCTCCACTTGTTCCTTCCTGCTGCTGTTGATGGCAGACAAGAGTTTCCTAACACAGTAGAAAGCTTCCAAGTCCCCCCATCCCATTAGAAACAGCTCCCAGGCAAGCAGAGAAGCAAGCCAGGTTGAATCATGCTTCTCTCTGCTTGCCCAGGAGCCATTTCCAATAGCGGGATTCAGAAGTTTCCAGCTGTTTTGGGAAACTCTTGCTCTCCTAAAAACAGCAGCAGGAAAGAACATGTGGAGAAGCTCATGTCAGCAAGGCGCCCCTTGATTAAGTCCAGGACAGCTGATGACAGCTGCGGGGACCAGAGCCTGGAAGCCCTGATGCACCACATGTGTGGCCACATGGATGGCGGGGGGACTGGTTCTGGAAGCCCCACCGCCAGCAGAATCACCATTGCCACCTCGCTACTGCTACATCCCTCACCCCCTGCAGGTATGGTGAGCGTGAGCCCCAGGCCGGGACAGGTGACCGACTGCCTCAACTGCTACTCCCACTCACTGTTTTCCATGCCAAAAGTGGAGGCAAGAGAGAGAGATTGCAGTCCCCTTGGTATAGAAAAAAGTTGTGCATCTCCCCATATTTCTTTCTCTGCAAGCAGCTGAAATCAGCACCTTTAAACTTAGCATGCTTCACAAATGAGGAAGAAGAGATGAGGAAAATTGGGGGGATGCACAGCTTTTCTCTGCATTGAGCTGCTCTTGCCAGTCTCAGACTGTTTTGCCCAGCTAAGACTAGATTGGGGTCCCCAAACTTTAAGATTTGTGGACTTAAATTCACAGAATTCCTCAGCCAGCTTTGAAGTCCACAAGTCTTAAAGTTGCCAAGTTTGGACTAGATTATCAAGGAAGAGAATAACATTCTCTGGACTAGATTATCAAGGAAGAGAGTAACATGCAGCAGATGCCTAACAAAATTTAATAGTACTGCAGATTGGATGTTTACATTGAAATCAGGTGCAAGATAGTGATGGTAGGTAAATTATTGGGCAGTTTAGTTTGGTATTTATTTCAGTAGAGTGATTTTAGAAAGCTAAACAAGATCAGACCTGGTAAGTATTTGGCTGGGAAGCCAACACAAAATAGGGTGTGGGGAGGAATGGGGTTGGGAAGAAAGGAAGATAGGATAAGATAACTTTTATTGTCATTTTTTTACTGTAAGTACACTGGCACACATTAAAAGTGAAATACATATACATTTACATATACATATACATATACATATACATATACATATACATATATATATATATGTGTGTGTGTGTGTGTGTGTGTGTGTGTGTGTGTGTGTGTGTGTATGTGTGTAAGGTTTTTGAGCTGATAATAAAGCTAATAGCTTTCTGTTGGTATGGTCTCTGGTGATGAGCCGAAAGACAGAAAAGAAAGCAGTATGCTTTCTCCTTTAATTGGGGCTTAACAGGGTGTTGTAACACTAAGTATATATATATATATATATATATATATATATATATATATATATATATATATATACACACATAACACACATATATGCATGCTACACACACACACACACACACACACAAATCATTGCCCTATCTGAATACATAGCAGAAAGGAAGAAAGTGTATTGGATACATATACACAAATGTGTGTGAAATAGGACTATAAAAAAATAGCTTCCAATCTTAGCAGTTATAGATGAGAGAGAGAAAGAGAAATGAGAAACAGAGAAAGGAAGAAAGAGAAAAAGAGATGACGAAAAAAGAGAAAGAGATGAGAGAGAGAGAAATGAGAAAGAGAAAGGGAGAAAGAAAGAAAGACAGAGACAGAGATACCTGTTTAAAAGAAAATAGAAAAATGGCTCTTTGAGTGTTTAAGGTTGCAAATCCCTGGGTTAGGGAAACACTATGGTTGTTAAGTGAACCTTGTGGTCATTAAGCAAACACTAGTTGTTAAACAAGTTCATTTTCCCCAATGGGCATTTTTAACCGGAAGCCAGAAGAAATTGTTGGAAACTGGCAAAAAAAACATAGAAAACTTCAGTCACAAGACTGTGTGGGATGTTGTGACTGGTCATAAGTGTGTGTGTGTGTGTGTGTGTGTGTGGCTGTCAAAACACCAAAAACAAGTCAAGTAGCTCTGGGGAGGTCAGTTGTAAATTAGAACACTTGCTAAGCAACTGGCCATTAAGTGACAACCACTTATATTTGATTTGCCTGTCACATAGCCACCTAGCTACACCCACCCTAGTCACATGGCCACCTAACTACACCAACCCCAGTCACATGATCACCTAGCCACACCTACCTGTCACATGAGCACCTAGCCACACCTACCTGTCACATGAGCACCTAGCCACGCCATCAGTCACATGACCACCTAGCCATGCCCAGTCAGCAAGCTACGCCCACCCAGTCACATGACTACCAAGCCACACCTACAAATTAGGCCATGCAAACAGAACCAGTTGTTAAGAAATTTGAATCCCATCCCTGCTCCAATTGCTATACTTTGTAAGGAGATGTTGCCATGTAAATATATCTTCAATATTCAGGCTTTTAATGCTTAATACTTAGTCCAAACAAAAGTTGTGAAGCCTGTTAAGTGGCATACTATTATTGCCTTCTTCCAAAAGTTCTTACACTAGTTTGGATTACATGTGGTTACTTCTTTTCTTGTTGCTCTTAAACTCCTGGCAACATTTTAGGCAGGTCCTGGGAGTTGACTGATAATTCTCTTGCCTCTCAGTCAATCTCCAGATGTCACCTCCACCTCCCCATTTGCTTGCTGTTTTCTTACTCTTTTTCTTCTAAAAATCTTGGTCTTAGTGTTTGTTTCTGTAAACTCAGGGCACCTTGGCTAGGGTGAAACTGCCTATGGATATCAGCATGTCCTTAGTCCAGAGTGTGGTTCTATTACTAGAGGCAGTGGAAACTTCAGTGTGAATGTCATGAATAAAGTTGTGAATGAGTGAGTGAATTAATTAATTAAGAAGGGAAATTAGGTGGGAAGCATTTTTGCCTGGCTGCAACTGATTTTTTCAAATGCAGACAGTAATCCCAATTTCATTCCCTCATAAACTTTTCACTCCATTTGAGTTTAGTATTAAAATCTAGTGTTAAAACCATCAATTGAATCAAATGTAATCTTGGGTCAATCTTGTAAAGAGAAGATGTAAAACCTCTAAAAAGTAACTGGCTTTTCTTCTTAAATCCTTCCTTCTCTTTTTTTTATGATACTAATTTCTTCTATTTACACTATCCCATCAGGTCCAGTCTTAATGAAAGAGAAAGGAATATAAAAAAATGTTCAAACATCATCATCACATCCATTCACAAAGAGCTAGTGCAGAACTCCATCCACAGAGAACCAATGCAGTGTTTTGTTAAGATCCAGATTTGACTTTTTCCTCTCTTAAGTATAAAAGGTCCTTGGGGTGAATTTGAGTCAGTTACTTTTCTTTCAATCCAACCACCACACAATGTTGTTATGCATGAAAAAGTGGGTAGGAGGGCTACATATCCCTGAGCTCCTGAATGAAAGACAGGATACAATAAGTATAATAAATAATAGCTAAGATATCTGCAAAGGGAAGATCTTCATAACTGTAAAAGAAAAAAAAGTGTTATCAACATGTTAAAAAGTCATAAATACGCAATTTTAAATAATTTTAACAATGAAGTAGGCAAAAAAAGAAGAAAACTTTGAAAAAAGATTTGAGTTTAGAAATAGCTTGAGATATTGTGAAATGGAAAGCAAAAAATTGAGAAGCTTTTAAAATTTTATTTTACTGCACTGAAAAGATTTGGAAATCACTTTTTTCTCTCTCTTTATACTGTCTCTACTCTCTAACTTTTGTTTTCTTGCATTTTTATTTTATAATGAAATATTTAAAAAATACACAAAGGAAAAAAAAAGATTTGGGTAGTTGATTATCATTCGATCAAGTCTTTTCTTCATCAAGCTATTTCCAATCCTTTTCATGTCTGTTTTTTAATGGTTTTTGATAAACATCTTGTTTATTTTGTAAATAAGAAATTTATTTTATATTTCTTGAACATGCCCACCAAATAAACTGAAATGAAATGAACAACTAATGTTTAATGCCAACCTTGTCCTTGATCTACAGATTGATTCCATACTTTGCCTCAGGTTTCTAGCTAGAATCCAGACATTATCACCAAAGTAATCTTTATTTTCCACCAACCCTTAAGTGAGCAAAAAAAAAAAAACCTTGACCATTAAGCCTTCCTTCAATCTATTCAGGAGTCTTCCAAATGCCAGACTGAGAAACATAAATTAATCATGTCCAAGGAAAGATGATATCTTTATTTTTTCAATAATCAAGCTTGTCTGTTGGTTCTATTTTAGTCTTATTTTAAGGAAAGGAATCTTAATAAAATATAAGAGTGGAAATTGTTCCCTGAACTTGCACTGATTCAAGTTTATATATTTAAACAGCGCATGGCACATGGTATGTTAAATATGCTGTCTACTCAGTGAAAAATTCATTAGCAAGTCTTCTTTTTTAAAAAAACTAACTTAAAACTTCCTAGGGAAAAGCTTTAGAGTTAGGATAATGAACACCTTCTGAGAAACAGACACCTTATTCTGCCCCTAGACACCTTAAAAGAAACTCATCCATTAACATCTGCAGTGAGAACAAACAGATCTTTGCAAAAGTTAAAATGGCACAATCAATCATGGCAAGAAATATACTAAAGAGGACATGACCATTCAGCTGTATGTCATTTAAGCAGCTACTATGACCTACTTTAGGAAATTTAATTGGTTTATCGGAAGAAGTCAGTCAGAATACATTGCACTGCTTTTCAGTTGATTTACAGTAGTACATCACGATGCATAATCTTCCAGGTTTATATAAATTCTTGAGTAATAACCATAAAGACCATAAACATTGGTCTTAGGATCACTAAACTCAATTAACATGGAAAAAATAAATATTATGGAAAAATATTTATTTAGAAACATTAGCATGGACAATCCTTCTGCCATTCCTATAATTTGATTATGTCACTGGTTTATGATAATGTCTGGATGCAGTAATCAATGTAGCATGTTACAACTCAGATAGTATTTATTAACTGGCATTGCAGTTCTTACGATTGCTCAAAAAAAAAAAAAAAAACTTTCTTGCCACAACTGTTTTGGTTGTTCTGATTGAAAAAACTGCTAATCTTGATATTCTGCTGAGATACAATTAACTGATTTATATTCCACCAAACACAATAGAAATGGATATCAACTGCAAAATACAATGTTATAAATAGTACAGTTCAATATTACTGTTTTATTCATTATGATGTGATCTTTATAAACTTTCCCCAACCTGTTTTATTACAGATATTTTGGAATTGCATTTCTCAGAACTCCCAGTCAGCAGAGACCAAAGGTTTAAGCTAAATGTCTGGAAATTCTAAAAAATGAAGTTTTTTAGGGTACCAAGCTGGGAAAAGATGACTTATATGGTTATTATTCCTGAATTTAAAGCAAACCCTGATATTATTAAAAGAGACAGTGGGTAGGGGGGAAGTGGTTATCTGTCTGAATCAAAATACATGAAAGGTGGCCTCAAAACATGCATTGGGATATCTAATGTCCTTTTTCAATTATAATTTTTCAGAGAAATATTTAGAAAGGATTAGGACTTCTACACACATGTTTTACAAAGCAGTGGTAGCCAATTTCTGGACCACAGACTGATTTAGGTCTGTGCTCTGTTAGGAACCAGGCTGCATAACTGGAGGTGGTAAGTGAGTGAAGCTTCATCTGAATTTGCAGCTGCTCTCCAGCACTAGCATCTCCGCCTTAGCCCCGCTTCAGATCATCAGACTTTAGATTCTCATGGGAACACAAACTCTATTATAAACTGCACATGTGAGGAATATAGGTTGTGTGTTCCTTCTTCCTCTGGAAGAAAAAAAATCTTCCACAAAAGTTGGGGTCCATTATTACAAAGGGTCAAGAACTCCAATCAAAAACAAACATTGCTTAGTTACAGGGCTTAATGGGTCTCATATTTGAACTCATTCCATGGAGTTCCTGTAAAGAAACTTATATTTTTCCAGAATTAAGAAACTATGTATTGTGTATAATATATCATAATCTACCTCATGGAGTTATTGTGGGGCGATGAAATGAGGGAAGATTCTCACATAACTCACCTTGAAGTTTTGGAAATATAATAATATAGAAAAATAAAATGTCTAATTCCTTGAGATTTGTTTTCTTTGCTTCAGAATGATTAAGACAAAATTTAGCTTAAACTAAAGCCATGAGCATTCTGTTCATAATGTAGGTAGGTGGATTTTTAAAATACTAATTTATGTTTTAAGTGATCCTTTATTTTTCTGATTAACTTGATAAATCAAAAACAATGAAAGAAAGGGTGTTTGGAAATGATGAACAACATTATACTGTATATGAAATAGTTGTCCTTCGCTTCCACTTCTCTCAGTTGCCATATTCTGGGTTTTTTTCCTACTATACTTTGTATCTATATTTTCTTTTGGACAACTGAATCCATATAATTTTATTTGGATGTTTTTTTTTTCCCAGTCAATAGAATACTGTTCCTTTCATTTAAATTCTAAGTTCACTTTAGTTCAAGAAAGTATATATGGAAGAGAAAGTTATCCTCTAAAACACATATACAATAATAAATTTGAACTCTGTGAGAGAAACATAGAATGAATTGCACATTTATAAATATCTATATATTTTTCTGTTTATGTGTATCCATTTTGTATCAAGACTTATCAAATTAGAAAAGAAACAGAAGATGGAAGTGCATCTTTACTGCCATTTCTTAATGTTTCAGACATCAAAAACATAACATCATAACTGTGATCATCACATAAATTTATCAGATGCCTAGAACCATGAATATGGTCAGCTGATTCTGCAAACACCTGTTAGATAGAAAGTGCTGCCCATGGAGAGGCTCTCCTCTTTTACCATGAAGTTACACAACCCACAGACAATCTCATCCAGGATTTAATTGATAAGGATGTAAAGTCTTTTGCTTTATCATTGGGTTCCCACAGATCAATAATACATACCCCAGGCAACTAACCTGTGGGGGTAGGGATGTGGGCTACTGGGTTAAATACTGAGTAAAATTTACTTCTTTTGATTAGATATCCTGTGCGGCAGAAGCAAAAAGCACTAGCTCCATCCCCACATCACTGCTCATTTCTTTTTTGAAAGAGTGTTCAATGCCCACTCACAACAAACCATCAGTCAGCTAAGCAATGATTGGCAGGGGGCGGGGAGGAAGCTTCTAAGTAAGATGAAAGAACCATTACTTCCAAGAGCTATTGAAAAAGTCAGTTCTCTTCTTCAATGTGCAGTTTCTTCCTCCCACTGATCAACTGTTCAGTGGCTTCATGGTGTTCTTGGTATCCAAGCAGCAAAAGCTACCACCAATTTTGTTTTTTCTTTTCCAGGGGAAAAAAAAGGGAATGGGGTGAGAAAATTGTCTTGGACCTCAAAAGACACACAGAACTAACCCAAAGAAACAAATTGTGATCTGCACTGCTGCCGGCACATTTTCTTTCCTTTAAACTATCAAGTTGTCATCTTAAGAGAAAAACACTACTTTAATATAAATGTAAACCCTGCTTTCTCGTGCATAAACTGAGGGCAAGAATAAACATGTTATAGAGAGTGTTTGTAATATGGTTGGAGCAAGGGAGGCAAAATCCAAAAGGACATCAAATTTAATAAAAACTATTCTACTAGACTAGAGCAAAACAGATGCAATTCTCATTTGTTTTAGTGTTTTTTCACAGATAATCTGCTGCATAATCTAGATTTTTTAAAAAATCTGCCTTCATTTAAAAAGACCTATTCTATGTGGTGGGTCTCTTGTTTAATGATTACAAGGTATAAGGCCACCTCTTTGTTTTTCAAAATTAAATTGCAGATGAATAAATCCATGAGTGTAGGAAATGACACAGTGAAAAAGCACCTGAATCAGATAATAGAAGCACAAGCCAAACTTTTAAAATATGCCAGATGGAGTCTATAAAAAGAAACAAACCTCCACTTTGCAATCTTATTCTGTTAGTTGAAATCACTTTCTACCAGCTGTTTCTGAAGACTGCCAATGTAACACAAATATATCATCAGAAGAAAATTAGTAGAAAGGAGATTGGGCACAAATTATATCCAAAACCAAAGCACAATAAGGAAACAACCATAATACCAGCACAAAGTAGGTACATTCAAATTCTTATTCTGTAAATTGCTTGGCGTTATACTTATTGAAGACAAGTCAATAAATATATCATCCTGATTTGTAAAGTGGCTTATAGAAACCTGTGCAAACATGTTCATTAACAAACTGATCATAGGTGACAATATTAATGGTAAAATACTATCACCATTTTAGAGATCATTGGAAGCTAACTACTAATGAGTCAATTCATTCAGCTCAATCATGAAAAAAACCCTGTTCAGATTAGTATAGAAAAATTTCTATTAAAGAGCTGTAATCATATCCCAGGGATGAATATCCCAAAATGGGTAAATGGTTACTAAACATATATTAGAACTTCAAACTTTATTTCAATGAAATTTACTGTTGGAAAGAGAGTGTTCATAACACTATATAAATTTTTGTTTAGGCTAAGCATATCTCCAACCTTAATAAAACCCTAGCAATAAATGATGGAAAACCTGGGTTTTACATTAAAATATATATCTATATTGCATTTCTATTTTTCCATGTAGTAATTAAAAATACCTTTCAAAAGATTTGTCTATGGAGATTCCCAATCATCTAAGTTATGGTTTCTTATTGTGCTTTTTCAAGAGGCAATTTGACTTTCTGTTTTTTCTTTGGTTTCACTTCTCATTCAAGAAGTTTCTTCAGCTCTGAATGGATGGTGGGGAATGGAAAAATGTTTACTTCCAGGTGGCCTCAATGACTCTCTAAAAGAATGCAAATGACTAGCTGTCTGCAAGGAGTATAAATCCTTTCATTCCCCACAGTTTCTTGGATGAGAAGTGAAATGTCATCAAAGAAAAAAAAAAACAGAAAGTCCAGTTGCCTCTTGAAAAAGTACTTTGGGGACTTTCAAAAGATGTGTTATAGATAATATAGAATTTGGATGACTTAGTGCACATCTTTTATGTTTTTAGATTAGATATATTTATTTTTTAAATGATTGTACCACAGGGTGGTACAACTACAGGGTAACTGCTCAGAGTTACCCTGTGGTAAGATGAGCGGCCAATAAAACAAACAAACTTTTATTCTAGCTTGCCAATAAACTAGTTGCATCAATTATCTCCATTGGTAAATAATGATACATATATATGTTGGCCTGGTTCAAGACAGCTTAGGATTTGATTTATGATTTGAACTTGGGTCTCTTTTTTATAATTATATAAAATAATTTATTATTTTTTATTAAAGCAAAAACACTCTTCTGACTCCTTACATTATACCACATAATGCTGTGCAAATCTTTTGCGTTTGCAAAAATGCAAAAAACACTTGCTAATTAATAAAGAATAGGGTTAGAGACAGGAAGGAGGCAGATTAGTCATACTATGTGCAGAATTCCAGAATACAATTATTGGAGTGGACCTATAAGATTTGTTATTTTGTGTACACATATGACATTGAGAAACAATTTCATATTTATAGACATGGCTCAAGAAAGCAAGACATTACTCAAGTTTTTCCTTGTCTTCTAAGGAAACAACCATTCATTAGTTTTAAAAATATAAAGGATTTTCTTATAGATGATAGTGAGATAGATTGTATGTATTCATAGACAAATATGTGAATATTAATGTATTATCTGTGGATGGAAATTATTTTAAAGCATATAAGTTAACAGCACATTCTTCACTTAAGTCTTGAGTATAGTGAAACTTATCCCACAGAAATTGGGTATAAGACTTCAAGTTAAGATGTTGATTCTTTTCCAAGGTGGTGGATCACATACAGTATCTGATACAAATATATTTATGCTTCCTTCAAGAATCCAAAGTGGCTTCCATAGATTTCTTAGGCAACTAAATACTGTATATTGTTTTAATAACAAGTCTGCCTTCACGCAATCTGGGATCCATTTAGACCTGGATTTAGCTTCTAGATTAGTTCTCTTTAAGAAGATAATGATTTCAGGGGACAAAATAAATTCTTGAATTCATCTTGAATGTTATATATTATACAGTATCTATGTCTTCACACTTCATCTAAAGGATCTAAAGCTGGGAAAGTTATCTTCTGATTCACATGCTGAGTATTAAAATGTGGAACAAATTGATTACAACCTACTCCGTTCATGCAAGGAGATTAGATTAAAATCCCATTCCCTTTTATAAAAAAGCACCAATCCATCAGGACGACTGGATACAACATTCAAACCACATTAAGTTTTTGACAGTTATATAATTGCTGCTTGATTTTACCACATTGGTTTTATGTATTTTCATTTAAATCATATGCTATTGGAGCAAACTCCAGTTTGCACTCTTTGCTTGTACTTAATTTCATTTTTTTCCCGTCAGGCATCAAGTTCAGCAATTGCTAAGTATCAAAATGTTTAAATGAAGTATTTACCATAGTATACAAATACCATGCCACTTTTTCATAATGTTGTATTAATAAAGGAAAATGGTTATGATTTTATTCAACTTGTGAAAACAGAGCATCATGAGAAATTTTCTTTGAATTTTATTTTTCTAAAACTGATATAACCAACCCTGGAAAACCTCTTTATGTGTGTGAATCTCTCTGGCTTTCATTGTGTAGTTGATATATTTGGATGAGAGAGTAGGAAAACCTAAAGCATGAAATGAACTGATGCATAAACATATCAATTGCAGATAGTTAATCACAAAGAGAGATGGAATTACTGCAAGTGATGTAAACATTTTCACCAAAAAAGTTGCATGCAAAATGTGAGGGAGATTTTTGGTAAATAAAAAATACTTTAATAGTCTATTTAAAAAAAAGAAAATGTGATTATTTGTCTCCACAAGACTAGAAAGAATTCTAATTAACAGAAAACATCTCTACAGTGAGAGGCTGTAAAAATAAAGCAAACCAATTCCAAGAGGGGTTTTCAATTTCTTGCCTTAAAATCAGCAACAAGTTGACAGACTGTTCAATTCTTCACACATTTCATTACTAAAATAGCCCATTTCCCCATAAAACTAACAAGGCATAAAGGTGACCAAACTTCTATTACCTAAAGATTTTACGGCTATGTTTCTTCAAATTAAATAATTGTTTTCTGTGTTTCCCCCATCCCCATGGTTTAAATATATTTATACATTGTTCAAAGGATTTCAATAAATTTCTGTCAATATACAAATATTTTAGAAAGAGGCATTTAAAATTTTCAGCAGAAATAATTCTGTGAACAATTTGGAAATTGACATTAGTTATTCCATTGTTGAAGTATTTTATGCACATACTTCCCATTCATACTAAAGGAATCGTGCAAGAAAAATATTGATGAACTAAAAGGTAGAAGATATTCCATAGTTAATGTGAGTTTGAATGTCTTACAGACATGGGATGCACTCATACCTGGAAGTACAGAAGTATTCATGTGAAATGCTCCTCTTTCTATTGTCATGAATGAGGACATTGCTATATAAAGAAATTCCTTTCGTGCACTGCTTCAAACATGGGGTCCAGAATCAAAAGCTATCCATGGATAAGCCTCTTTTGTTTTAAATAATTTTAGGGCTACCTTTTTCCACCCTTACCTTTACTAAATCATAATTTGGACAGTTTTCAGATATGAATAATGAAGCAGATAGTTGTTCATAGGTGTGACCTCAAATTTCCTGAATAATAGAGGATGCTATTCATTAATTCAGAAGCATGCTGCTTTCAATTTCAACCAAACCAGGAGTGCACTTTTTAATGTGAACCAAGGGTCACACTTGGGCTGAGTAGGTTTGATTTCATTAACATTTAATAAAAATAAAATAAAATATAGCTAATATGATTTCTGTTCAGTCATGTTTTAATTATGACTTTCTATTACATTAAAAATGTGGTAAAAAAATTCTGAGGGCTACACCAAAGCTTTCAGAGGCTGCACACAACCCTATGACCTCAAGTTCTACAATAAAACAATTGTCTATATCACAGATACTATTTTAAAATTTCCTTTGTGCACTCGTCAAGGAAGGAAGAAAAGAAGATAGGCAGGTTTTTACAGTTTTTCAACTTAAAAATTATAAAACAAAGGTAAGCTTTGCTTTCCAAACTTCTGAATGTTTGACAATTTATTCTTTTTCTAGTTAAAATACCCTTTCTGACATATGTCAAACCATGAAACTCTTATAAAAATAATACTGATGGGATTAAACTGGTTAACAGTGAAATTAGCATCAATTAAAATTAACTTCAAGTTGCATTAGTATTAAAAGGACCAATTCAAATTAATATCCGATTATGACTCTGTCCTTGGCTGTTGTTTAAAAATCAATTCAAGCCTTCCTGAAAAGATATATTGGCACAAAACTATGACAAATGATTATGTAGATAAGCTATGTTTCTTGGAGAATGGGAAGATTTCCTTAGTTATCTTTGTTTATATCATATATTACATTTCAAAATGTACAGACACCCAATGTACTTTTTTAAACAACATATACATGTGAGTTTATAGAGTCATTATAAAAAGTTTTTGATTCTAAATTAAAAGCCATAGAAATAGAATCAAAATAATGGAGGTTGATAGTACAGTCAGTGCTTATTTTCATAATTATTGACAGCTGTATCTTTGGCATTGGAAATTCAGTACAATTTTCAGAAAAAAATGGTGTTGCTTACAGCTTTTTAAACAAGGACAAACAGGATTGACCAAAGTACAAAATTTGGGGGATTATTATTAAATATTTATTTTTTAATATATTTTTAGGCAAGGTTAATTTAAGGACCCTGAATTACCTTCTCATCTTAGGGTATGGTGCAGACTGTATGAATTCATTTAAAAATCAACTAAATGGTACCACGTTTCCCGGAAAATTATATGTAATATAATATATATTTTTATATTTATTTAGAAGCTTTGAAATAGTACAGTAAACACTTTGCAACACGGTGTATAAACTACAGAATGTCTCTGATATTTTGTGGGCTTGCAGATTAACAACATTTTCAAGACCCACGGGTGAAAAGAACATGATTCACAATTTCGTTTGTAAAGTTGGAATAGTCTGGGGAACACTTGATCACACAAAAATAATATAAAACAGTCAAGTTTAAAACAGTGATATTGCATTTATAATGCACGTTTCCTTTGTTTAAAATCTGTACGATTGGCTTCTTGTGGCGAATATAAACATCTAAAGGGCTCAGTGACATTTTGGAGAGAGAAGAGAAAGAAGGAGCTATATAGTGCTGTAAACAGGCACACACTGATCAGAGAGGCAAAATCAGTTGCCTCTTTAAGTTTCTATAGTTCCATACATTTCAACTCATTTCTCAGGCCTGCTGAGAGCAAGTAGGTCCTACTATTGGCCATAATGTCTCCAACAGCACAATATTTCTTCTGTTAACACAGAATTGGATGGCCAAGATAATGAAGTTGAAAAGTTGATGCTTTTGTTGGTCGACTTTTGTGCAAATCATGCTGCTTCAGGTAAGTCCTGTAGAATTGACTAGCATATCCTTTTCCGTGCTGTGGGGGGAAAAAAAGGGGGGGGGGAAACTTAGATAAGTAAAGGTTGACATGTTAAAAGGCAGCAGTATTTATTACCAAAAGCAATAAATTATGAGATAATTTAACATTGACAATAGTCAATAGTCAGACTTCTTTATTTCAGAAATGATATAATTATCAAATTATTCCCTGCACAAAAAAATTATAAATTGCTTATTACAACATTTCTTTATAAATCTTTTAAATTTATATTTAACTGGATTATTGTATTATAGCCAGAAAAATTCTTTGCCAGTACTCACTCTTCCCCTTTCCTTTTCCAAACTTTAATTGTCTAATTTGGTGAGATGATGATAGGACTAGCAAGGACTAGTAAGTGGAATTTTTCAATTGTGATTGTTGGATCTTACAAAATAAGGATAATTACTAACACTGAAATAATAATCTTTGTTATGATTGCTTCTGCTATTTAGCATAGCATCATAGCTATCAATTAGATATGGCTAATTAGATATGGCTGAAGGATCCAACCTCCCTTATACTACTTGGAAGACCTTGAAGAGTTGGAATGCCTAAATGTAAAAACAATATGCTCAATTGGATACTCTTAGCAGATAACAACATGCTATGTGAATTTGGAGAGATACAGAGCCCAGCCCATCTGCTGTTATGTCAACTACTACCAGAAACACGTGCAAATAATGACTTATTTTTGGTATATGACAAAGCCAAAGAAGTGGCTTAATTGAGGCTGTTTAAACTTTGATGTAGTCATGGAAGAAGAAGAAAAACCAATGACAATGTATTTTCTATTTAAGTTCATTATTGTGCATATCAATACAAATAAATTCAAGCTATACTAACATTATAATCAAATTCTAGAAATCACTGTAAGATAAATAATATTCTAAGATCAAAATTATATGAAAAATATCAGACAGAAGGATATTAGATCTGAAATGATTGGATTGTCTTAATGTCATTTTCTTTAAAGAGAATAAACTGCATTGCACAGTTTTAAGGACTGTGAATGTTGAAGATTTCTATAATAGAGATCAATAGGCAAGTTTTACTATATGCATCAATAAAAAAAACATGTTTGGAGACAATTTATATCCCAAGCATTATCAGTTTCCCAACTTATTTCAAAACACATCTTATTTTTTGTTACCTCTAGTATAATTAATTCCCTGTCAAAAATCTCATTCCCCCTCCCAACATTTGTTATCATGTGAAGTAAATAAATGAAAAGATCTTAGTATCTAGAATTTATCTATTATTATAAATAATTATAAAAATAAATAAAATGATCTATCTATGCAAATATTACAATTATTCAAACACTGATTTGATTATGAATAGCCTATGGCTAGAGATGATAGAGAGAGATCAATAGCATGATATAGCTCCACTGAGTCTCTCCAAACTCCATCTGAAAATTATTTCCAATTGGTTAAAGTGAAGATGCATTGCAAAAATACTATTACATTCACAGTGGCTACATAGTTATACATTCCTTATAAGGAACAAAACTCAGTATTTCAGTATAATTTATTTGGAGCAGTCAGGGCTGGAAGTCTTCCTACATTTCATTTAAATTCCAGTGAAATAAGTAAGGTAATGTAGCTGAGACTTACGATGTAATGATTTGTGATTTTAAATATATAGTTCTAAAGAGAATAAGTATTATTAGAAACAATGGTAAATGGACTATGATGCTTTTGGAAGGACAATATTAGTATATATCAATTAACCTATAAAGAAAAGAAACAAATTTGACTATAATTTCAAGTATCATGAAGCTCATCCTAGAAACCTGTGGTGGTGGAATTTAAAAGCTCTCTTATCTAATAAGGTAGCTGGAATCAAAAGCTAGCTTGTGATCCTGTTAGAGCTAGTTATTCAAAGGGAAAAAGTCTTCTAACATTTTGATGCTTGGTGTAAATGTTCAATTTAATAACTTCAGATTCAACTGAGAAAATGTATACATTGTATATTCCTTTATATGCATTAAAATCCCACTCACCATTTTATATATGTTAAACTACATAAAATCCAATATAGATTTAGTGAACATTCTCTTTTAACAGACATTCCTTCCTCCCATTAATCTCTTACATTGAGGTTCATAGTATAGCAAATACAGCAAGGTGATCAATCAGGAAAACTCTAGATGGAAAGAGGATGGCTCCCTTAAAAATAAACTTAATTATTTCTCATTCATTAGAACAAATATTACAAAATTATTGAGATAAAATGTTGTCTTTAATGAAGTTTACTTCATTAAGCATCATCGTCTGTGTGTTTTGCAAAGCCTTGAAGATCAAAATATTCTAATATGTTTTTGACCTTGTTGACCTTTAATATGCAGTACTATATTTAGTATATTATTATTTTTTGTTGTATTGTGCATTACAAAGTAAAAAATAAATATTTATTAGTGCTATGCAAAGCCATTTAGAGAGATTTACAAAGAACCCATCTCAATGTACTGCTTTTAGTATCAAAGACCTAATCCATTAAAAATCCAGCGTAGCCTGTAGAGCAGGGGTGTCACAGTGGCATCCTGTGACATATCGGGACTTTTTTCCTCTTCGCTAAACTGGGCATGGGCATGGCCAGTGCATGACGCATCTGGCCCATGGGCTGAGAGTTTGACAGCCCTGCTGTAGAGGACTTTTTTTGTTATCTGAGAAAATACATTTTCTCTCAATGATAATGTCATTTTTGTATGCATTTGCATGTTCAGATCACTTTGGAAGGCCCTCAAAATAGCTATGCTGAATGTCTGTGAGAGCACAGCACTTCAACAGTTCCAAAACTAGTTACGCACATTCCTAGTAGCGACCACTTTATCAGATATATCCTATATTGGCATGTTTATATGCACACTTTTATATGTTCTTCATTAATAGTGTAGTTACAAGAAAAAGAAATGCAATAAGTATAGACTGTGTCAATTCCATTAAAGCTTCAAGGTAGATGAAAATTTGTATCCAGTATCAATGCAACAACAGTATAAAATACCTCTATTTTATTACTTATTATCACTTTAAAAAATTAAATTCTCATTACAGTTATTGCAAAAATATCCAAAGACCTACTTACACACTTAGGAAAACAAGTTTGAACTCAGAACAAATTTTTAATATTTCTACATGTTTATCCTTGCAGGAATCACACTCAAACAGGGATATCATCCTTAGGTCTCTGTTCCTAGTTCATTTTTTAGAATTAAAGTTGTAATGCAAACAATAGTAGCATTATTAACACTAGGAAAGACAATAATACATTCAATAAAGGAAGCAATTATGAATAACTCAAATAGACACTAACTAATTAGCTTTAACTTCATAACAAGCACTATTCTATTATTATATAGCTTTTTCTCCCTAGAGGCAAGGATGTAAAAACAGTATCTTATCCAATGTATCCAACTTGTGTATCTTTTTAATGGTATCCTTTTCTTGCCAAACAGAATCTTGATTTTATGAAAATTATAGCAATACAGTAGAACCTGATTTGGTCGTGACCGAACCTAATTTTGGAAATTTGGTGCTTACACAAAATATGGTGCAGAAGGGGAAATTGTTCATGAAAAAAAATGTGAATTTTTTGGTCGGAACCTGATTTGGTCATGATCAGAAGAGTTCATGACCAGAAGTTCTACTGTATGTAGCTGAATTCTATCCAGATAATTATTATGCAATTCTGTAAATAACTATATACTGTAATATGAGAGTTGGTGTTGTCATGCAGTTGGTGCACCGCTGAAATCAATATTTCCCATGGCCACAAGTTGGACTCCTTTATTTAATGTGTGAGATCACTCATAATGCACAAAAAGTACTTAAAACAAATAGTTCATAATCCTTATATAATTTATTACATTCATAATTCATTATCATATTCATAATAAATTATTGTTGAAAGTAGTGTCATTTACTATAAATACTATTATGTAGTATTTTAGCCATTTGTACTTTTATGTGATTTAAATCACATTCCAGGTCACAATTTTCTATTATGTATTTTAAGTCAGCATTCCAAAATGCAGATATAGACTAATCAAGTCACACACATATACACAAATAAATGTCTTGAAGGTCCACACAGAAGTTCCACTGAAATTGATCAATATTATATTCATGTAAGTCTATTTTCCCAATCTGCAGACTCTACAACACACTCTAAGTCAATCTCCTCAAACAAAAATAACCAAAATTTGCAATTTGAATCTGGCTCACGACAGGCTTTGCCCCCACTTCACTCCACTCCATTCCCTTCCTTTCTCTTTTCCTTTTTCCTTTCCTTTTTCCTTTTTCTAAGTTTAACCTGAAATTAACCTGAAAAGTAGTAAGTACAATTATATCTATATTTAGCCCTACAGCTAAAATATAGCCATACAACTCCTTCAGCTAGAAGACACATAGGAGCTGTAACTCCCAGATGGGATCAGTAATTAGTCTTCCATTGTTCTTGCTAATCCTATTATTATCCTACTAAATTAGAATCTGAAATTTGGAAAAGGGAAAAGGAAGATTGAATACTGACAAATAATTTTTCTGGATACCGTAATCCAATCAATTATAAATATTAAAGATTTATAAATAAATATTATTATAAGTAATCTATAGCTTTTAGGGGATGGTATAGTTTCTTAAAGCTGAAATAAATGTGAAGTCCAAATGACTATTGTTAATGTTAAATTATTTTATAATTGATTACTTTTGTTAGTAAACATTTGTGCATTTTATTGATTTGGTGCTTTATGAGGACTGTAGCATAAAAACTGAACAGAGAAGCTGCTTCCACAGTTTGAAAAAGAAAAAGAATCCTATTTAAAATTATGGCATATAAAATATTTATCAGTTTCTTTCTATCTGAGCCAAATTGGCTATACTTAAGTCAATTTAAAGAGAAAAAAAATGTTTAAATTTAAGGATTTAGTTTAAACTGGATCTAATTTACCTTATTTATCTAAATAAAAATATCTCTAATCACACAAGCATTATAAACAAGAACCAATACCTCTGCAGTTTCTTGGGAATGTTGGAAAAGTGAATTGTAGACTTAAGCTTTTAATCTTTGATTTCCAGCTTCAGGCACATAAGTGATCTATTGATGGCTTTGTATGTGGAAAATATTGTTCTGAATCCTCATTAAACAGTATGTGTGTACATACACACATATATTATCTGTATCTTTACCTACACACTATTTAATTACTGCAGATATAAGTAAAACCTGTACTTAAAGTCTACTATCATATAGGTAATCTTCAACTTACAACAGTTCATGTACTGACCATTTGAAATTACAAGGACACTGAAAAAAGTGACATGACTGTTTTTCACACTTATTTTTGTTGCTGCATCCCCAAAGTCATATGATCAAAATTCAGACACTTGGCAACTGACTCATATTTATGACAGTTGCTTTGATCCAGTCATATGATCATCTTTTGTGATCTTCGAACAAGCAAAGTCAATGGGGAAACCGGATTTACTTAACAATTGTGTTACTAACTTAACAGCTGCATGATTCACTAAACAATTATGGCAAGAAAGGTTGTAAAATGGAGCAAAACTCACAACTGTGTTGCGAGTTTGGACTCAATTGGGGTCTTAAGTCAAGGACTATTTGAATTTCTTTCTGAGTATTTCTATAACTATTATTTTTTTCAAAAGCTGATTCTCTGAAACTCATTTAATTTATTATTATATGAAATAATATTTCCTTTACTCCAAACTCCTAAATGAATATGATTGGCCTCTAAAGTGGGAACATAATTAATTTTGCAATTTTCTGCAGGCACTAAAATGTGCCAACATAGAAAATTTGTCTCAACCTGTATTATTATCCTTGCTTTACAGTTGGGGAAATAAAGTCAGAGAGGTTATGTGGAAAGAAGAATTATTCCATAGTTAAAGGACAGAATATGAACATATCTGAGCTATGACTGGCTTTACCTTTTGCAAGGAGGAAAAGGAAAAAGGAAATAAAATAACAGAAAAGTCTAAAACCGCAATCCTATATTCACTTACCTGGGAGCAAATCCCATTGAACTCAATGGGGCTCACTTCTGGTAGGAATATATAGGATTGCACCTCACACCTCTCTGTCCATGATTCCCCCATCTGTAAAAGGAGAATAATAATGCTTACCTATCTCACAGAGGATCTGCAGTTCTTTAATCACTATTCTTTTATAATCCACTTTGTGATCCACAAATGGCAAGGCCTAGAGAGGTGGAAAGCATTACAATCAGTGTAAGAAATCATAGAAGAACCAAGAATTCTAAAGTCTCAAGTTGTCTCTTACAAAGAGCTTTATAATCTCTTCATTATGAAAATAAATTGAAAATAATAGATTTATGTTCATCCCTGGCTTATTTTAAAAATTATAATTAGAAAATTTAAATAAAATTGACATATTTATACATCATATATATGATTTGGTAATAATATTTGAAAATAAGAAAAACAATTATCACAAAGAAAGCAAAAAAAAATCTATAAACTATAGGCTTAAAAACAAAACAATTTAATGACATAATAAATTCTACAATGATCTGTCTAAAAATTCTACTCAATATAGTTTTTTAAATATATATATATAGAATAATGCAATTTTAATTTGAATGCCAATATATGGTTTAATACACAATAAAAGCTTTATTTTAATTAAGAATGTGTTTAGTAAATACATTTGCTGTGTTTCATGCTCATCATTATGAAACCAAGTGACTCATTTCCTAGCAATACAGTCCTCATTATCTGTCTCCTTTACTTCTCTTACATGTTGATTTTTACAAAGAAATCCTGCTGTGCATTGCTTCAAATAGGGTGCAACACAAAAAGCCATCAGAATTTTAAAATGCTTATTTCACAGTCCATTATTCCAAGGGGCAAATGAGCCAAATCTTTACATATGTAGAAAACATATCCATGACAAAACAAGTTTTATTTGATCAATCAGTTTTTACTGTATGGTCAGCTTATCACTGATATCATTTTTTCAAATTTTGAAAAAATAGGTAGAGTTGATAAGCATGTTGAAAAAGTGATAGTATGGCCATTACAAGCATCTCCAGAAGAAATGGATCTTCTGGAAGTGTGGTACTCAGGATTCATGTTGAGGCAGAGAATAGAAACTGCATCAGTTAATCTTACTGATGAGTTTGAATAAAATAAGGATGATAATCACCCTTATCCTGCTAAGATCTCTTAAGGATCTTTTGTTGATATCTTCTATATTATCTGCTTATCTTGGGACATGTTTTTTTGTAGTTGGGTGGGCCCAGATATTAGTTGAGAGTGAAGAAATTGAGCCAGGAGGCACTTCAATATGAAGACCCCCAGGACTTCTTTACTTTCTGTCACATTTAGTACCTACACAGAAAGGTAGGAAAAGGCCATCCATCAGTATAGGTTGAGATAGCAATATGCCAGTGGTATCAATTATATATGATAAATTGGTAATTACAATGGCCAGATTTCTATTACTTGGCTATGGGTTTTTCTCATGTTCCTCAAGGTTATTTTTCACAGCCCATTAGAAAAGCTGATTTGGGGTGATACCAAGTTCAGTTTCTAATGGGGATCTGCTCTATTTGAAAGTGCACATTCATAGTATGAGAGTATGAGTCCTGAACTCACAGTTCAGAATATGGACCTCTGACCACATAACTTCCATTGGAGATCATGGCCAGGAAGGTTATATGAAAACTGCTATCTTTCTTAGAAGATTTGTTGATGGCAGCCGCTCGTGACCTTATTACCTTATCTATGGATGACCACAATGTATTGTACATGGGGCTTCCCTTGAAGTCCCACCAAAAATTTCAGATGGTACAAAATATGGCCACCTGTATTTAGTGTGGTACTATGATATAATATCAGTGCTATGGAGCTTCCTAGTTGGAAATTCCTGGTTATTCCTTGTTTATGAGCACAATTCTGGATGCTGATATTACCTATAAAGTCCTATGTTGCTAATAGCTTGTTAGAGGTATTTATCTCATGTAAATTCTCATGGAGAGAAACATTCCCAGCGTTCTCTTTTGGAAAAGCTTATCTCCCACTCCAAGCCAAGAACAAACTTATTCTCCTAGCCCTTAGAGAGCAATTTAAGGACTGCTTTTTTTCCAGAAACTCTTTCAAGATTAAATAGACAAAGTTGTGCCAAACATTGCTATTTGTACTATATTATGGTTATAGTATTTCACTATATTATGACATTATTTTAATGTTAAATACTATATTTTGAATTAAAGCAATTTATGAGTACAGTAAATAAAGAACATTTTTTAAAATGCTAAATGTGTATAAAGAAAAAAGGTAGTTTTTTTAATTTGTTTACAGTCAAAATATCAGCATCAATATCTATGGTTTATTGACATTGTTTCTTTGAAAGGAAAGCACAGAGATTTTGAAATCAATAGCAAGAAACTCCAAAGTCAAATGCCACAAGATTGTACTATCTTTCAGCTGACTTTATAATTATGTGCTGAGGATGGAAGTTTTACCAATGTAAAGGCAGGGAACCTTTTAAACTCATCTGAGAATATGAAGAGAACATTAATGGGATGAGCTGATTTCTTTAGAAGGAAAAATTAACCTCGCTGTGTACATTTAGACCAGATCTAAACTTGCATGTTTCTCTTTTAGAGAAAACATTCTCCTTTTCCACATTGGGCAACATTTTTTTTATTACACCTTAAAAAAGCAGCACAACTGCATATTTTATTATTTTGATGCAGGAAAATGTTACAAAAAATCTGTAGTGTAATTACAAAAAAAAAATCACTTGTATCACCACCAACTTAGATGAAAATCCAAACAAAACCAAGAAATAATGGAAACAATATCATGTCATCAACCCTTAACACTGAATACTTGAGGATAGCTTTGAGTTATTATGAAAAGTGGCTTTTCCTGAAAAGTAGAACTATATCTTCAGGCCCCAGTTTAAAAAAAAAAAATTAAACCTCAGTTCCTCTTTGTCATCACTCCACATACAAACCTATAAACACTGACCCAACCATATATCTAGAAAAAATAACCAAGAAGAAAATCATAAACAGCAACATTAGCAAAGAGATCCAACAGAAGATCATCCCAAGAGAAAAATCTTCCAGATTCCCCAAATTATATGGCCTCCCCAAAATACACAAAGAAGGCATACCTCTAAGACCCATAATCAGCTCCATAGGATCACCACTACAAAACCTGGCCAAATACATAGCAAAACAGCTACAGCCCCATGCTGAAGCAGCAGCTTCACATGTACAAAACTCATACCACTTCTTAGGAATGATCAAAAATCTACACGTGGAACAAAGAGATCTGCTAGTAAGTTTCGATGTGGTTTCACTATTCACCCAGGTCCCAGTGAAAGAAACCCTACAAATCATCAAAAACAAATATAAACCACCCAAGCACCTCATGCTTAACCAACACATATTTCATATACAAAGGACAAAGATACAAGCAGGTTGAATGAGCCCCCATGGGATCACCATTGTCACCCGTTATTGCAAATCTGCTCATGGAAGAATTCGAATCCAGAGCCCTGGGAAATGTCACCCACAAATCCAAAATATGGCTAAGATACATCGATGACACATTTGTTATTTGGCTCCATGGAAAAGAAAACCTAAACAATTTCCTAACACAACTAAACAGTACACACCCCAAAATCAAATTCACCATGGAAATAGAAACAAACAAACAACTACCTTTCCTAGATGTACTAATCTACAAAAAAAAACAGATGGCACACTAGGACACACCATATACCAGAAGAAAACACACACCAACCGCTACCTAAATGCTCAATCCCACCACCACCCAGCACAAATAAATTCTATAGCCAAAACACTAATTACCAGAACCAAACACCTGGCAGACAAGGCACATATAAAGACTGAACTATGCACCCTGACCAAAATACTGATAGCTAACGGCTTCCACAAAAACAAAATTACGGACCTGATCCACAAAAAGACACTGAAACACAATAGAGACCCAGAAGATGAACAAACCTATGGAACAGCTATCCTGCCCTATATAAGAGGAACAACAGACAAAATCAGCAAGATACTATGCAGGCATCACATCAAGACTGCCTTCAAAATGGACAAAAAAATAACAGCCATCCTAAGAAACCCCAAAGATAAAATTGATCTAGAAAACCAAGGCATATATGAAGTACCCTGTGCATCATGCTCTGCCACATACATAGGACAAACCAACAGAAGGATAAGTACCCACCTTGAACAACACAAGAATGCAATAAAATAGCTGGAACACACTTCCTCACTAGTCCAACATATGAAAGGCACAGGTCATAACATCAACTTCAATGGCATCAAAACCTAGCTGCTATAGAAAACCCCGGCTACAGAATCAGAGAAGCCATAGAAATTGATAAAAGACCTAATAGTATGAATAGAAGAGATGACTCCACCAGATTATCAATCATCTGGAAGCCTGCACTCACAAACAAAAAAATCTCTATACCACAATCCAGGCAAGCACCGTAACCGCCTAATACCTCCAGCCCAAACACGCCCCTACCAGCTACCCAAATAAAACCTAGCTTCCTAATAAATAATTATCGGCCATTCACAAGAAACTAAGCTGCACTAAGAAACCCCAATGCACAAAACATAATGTTGCCAACCAATCAAGAACACAGCAACTCGAAGACCAATAAAAACAGACCTAGACTCCCAGCCAATCAGGATGAGGAAAAAAACATTCAAATAAAGCAGAAAGCCAGCACCAAATTCAAACAAAAAATGGCTACCAGGCTTGACACACAAGATTAAAAAGAACCCAATACACAAGCCTGAGGATGGTAGATGAGATTCTGCCAAAACATCGCTATAATAAAAGCACAAATATTAAGACATGGGAAAATACCCGAAGAAACCTAAATACCATACATATGTGTGTGTATTTATTTATTTGTTTGTTTGTTTATTTATTTAGTCAAACAATTATTAGACAACAGGTATAAGTATAAATATGGTAATAAACACATGAAATGGATACAAACAAGAAAAAAGAAACAATAGGACAGGGACGGTAGGCATGTTGATGTGTTTATGCATGTATGTATGTATGTATGTATGTTTAGAGCAAATTAAAAAAAAATATTTCTGTAAATCTAAGTCCTACCAATTGTTCCTCAAGACAATTTGCTCCAAAATCTTTGTTACAGTTACTGTCCTTCAATATTAAAATGTTGAGAGACTAGTGCCCATCTTGAGGGATGTTTGCAGACTACTAAATATTATTGCTATTCTGTGGTTCATTAATTGGCTGTCCTCATGAGACTTTTCTAACAGAAGAAAAATAAGAGGGAGAGTTAATTAAACAAATATGATTATTCATATTATATGTACCTTACTAAGATGAAACTGTTAAGTTTCCATTCAACTCTTATATGGAGAAGCACATTTCTATGCACAGATTGGCTAAAAGTTTTTTTTTTTTCTTTTTCTCTCCTCCCCACTGCTCTCTCTCCATGGCAGATTAGTTCTTCAGTGTGGTATACAGCATTTTGAATAGCTCTCTCTCTTTCACTCTCTCTCGCTGTCTCTCTCTTCATATATATCCCATTCAAATTATTGTGTATGGATTAAAATTGCACCCCTTCTTTCGTGGCACTATTTGTGTTTGAGAACAAATACCGTAGATTGCATGCACGGCTAAGTAAAATCTTTCTTAGGAGATGAATTAGGTGGAAGAATTCTATTTTGAAGGGATGAGCATTGGATCTTACTTAAGATTTTATAACAGAAATATGCTACTCTTGCCTTAGGAGAGTAGCATATTTCTTCAAATTTTGCAACATAACCAGCATTATTTCCACGACATTATTTCAAGAAGGAAAAAGAATGAAAGAGGAAAACAAGATGCCTGTAATTTGCCATTCAAGATATATTTTCAGTTTATTTCAAAACTTAAGAATGTACCCATCTTTTCATTCCTTTATAAATGGTATTTTCTGTTTCACTCATAATACACATGTATATAAAATTGTCCCTTTTAAAAGAAAAGAAATAAATTGGGTTGAAAATTTTGACACATTTTAAAAAACTGAATAGAAATTGAACAATAAATTGAATAATGTAGAAACCAGGGAAGAATGTTTAATTTCCTAGATTTTCCTGATGCATGCATTAGTCATCAAAACTATATAGCCATTAGAAAGCCATATAATTTCCATATAATTAGCCATATAATGGATAATTTCAAATTCAAAAATGCACTAGAGTGACTTTGGACCAACAGTTTGATTCCAGCCTAACTGCCTGTTTAGAGGCTGTTGTAAAGATTAAGTCCATCCCCTCCACTCTGCAGAGTGCTTCTAAAGTATACAAAGCTCCCTGTTCAAAAACTGATTCACTATACAAGCAGTAAAGAAAGGATATATTGGGCAGAGCTAATATGTCTCTGCATTCTATTCCTTTTAAGTGTCTGTATAGCTGACCCACAGTTCTATGTTTCTGCCCCATCCAGCTTTCATCTCACTTGAATATACATTATTTGTGCAGTAGAATTAATAACTGAAGAAAATATCTGGGTTAGTAGCAACATTTCTAAACTATTGCATATGTTTCTCCCAGCAAAAATATCCTCCTCTTCCACATTGGGCTACATGTCCCAAAAAAATCACAAAATGTATAACAAATATCCAGCATATCTGCCACATTATTTTTGATGTAATAGATCATTTGAGGCCTCCACAATATACTGTTCTACTTTGAAATCCATGAAAGACATACTGCAGCAGAAAAAAATATTCAACAGGTAAATCATTTTGTAATGGCATGAAATGGAAAGAACTCAAGAACATTTCTAATGACATTTTAGGATAGATTGTAGGCAGAAAAGCAGAAAAAATGTCTGGTGGAATGATTGAGACTGAACTTTTAAGGTGCATAAGAACATCAATGCCTTTATCTGATTTCATTTCTATACAAGAAAGTAGAATATATTTATCTTTCAATCACTGGTAGATTGATATAAACCTCTATAGATAAATAGTTAACTACTTAGAAGAAAAGTGACACTTTAGTAATCAAGAACATGCATTTTACATTTCTAAATAGAGTTGGAAAATAATATTGCCTAATATATTGGACAACCACTACTTGTCACTGTAGACAGAATTATGTGGAATGAACCAGGAATAAAACTCAATACATAACAGATTTCTAAATTCTTCAGTTCCAAGCAAACAGAAAATGAGTTCCTATACCCAAACTTAAGAAATAAAGAAAATTAGGAACGGCACAATTTGGTATATAGGATAATTATCTGACTGGTTTTGATCTGTGATTAAAATGAAATCATTTCTGTATTGCCTTACAAGCTTAACAGCATTGCAACGTGAACTTCATGATAGTCAAATTGGCTGCTTTAATTCCAAGAAAAAAAACCCGTATCAGCTCTCTCAAAAATGCAACTATTACATATTTAATTTTGTTCACTTTATGATCTTTTTTTACTGATGCATTTGAAGGGAAGCATGCTAGCTCACATTTTAAAACATACTCCATAATTTTAATTAAAAATATTTGCAAACAGCTTTGCTTTTCTGAATTTTAATCTTGCTTTTAATCTTTTTTTTTCCTAAACAAGCTATCATATTTTTGTTATGTATGGATTTTTATTGTGAATTACATTCTTAGCTTTGGAGGGTGTTTGAAATCTAAAAATGGGAGAAATGAAAGCAATAATATGCAATAAAGCTAACTGAATATAAATATGAATATAAAAATGCTTTTATATGCACATTGTATGTGTGCTTTATCACTTTAATGTTATTATTGAGGATGGGGGGTTGTCCCAGGGAGGGTGATTTTAAAGCGATTAGTACGGTGAGCGGGAGAGGCAGATTTGGCGGTTATAGGGGGCCACATTCGGTTCTGGGAGCGCGCCCCTGCTATTTGTCGGCGGTGGCGCGCTCCGACCCCCTTGTTATATCCCGTTCCCCAGGGGGTGTGAGCGATCGGGCCCGGGGCCTTCGGCTGATGTTGTGTAACGCCAGGTCCGTTATTAATAAGGCCCCCCTCATTTATGATTTGATCTGTGAGGGGGGAGCGGACCTGGTGGGTATTACCGAGACCTGGCTGGGCCTAGAGGGGGGAGTGCCCCTTGTGGAGATGTGCCCAGCCGGGTTTCGGGTTTTTCATCGGCCGAGGGCCCAGGGGAGGGGAGGGGGTGTTGCGGTGGTTATTAAGGAGGATCTGTGTCCGAGGGAATCCACTGTTTCTCAGACGACCGGGTGTGAGTCTCTTTTCGTGAAGTTCGGTCCCAGGGTGCAGGTGGGCTTGCTGATCGCATACCTGGCTCCCTGCTATGCGGCATCGGCCCTGCTTGAGCTCCTCGAGGTTATAGCCGGCGTGGCTGTTGAGACCCCCAGGCTTATGGTCATGGGGGATTTCAACCTCCCTTCTGCCGGCGGTACCACGGGGATTGCTCAGGAGTTCATGGCTTCCATGACAGCCATGGGCCTGACCCAGTTAATTCGGGACCCTACTCACGTGGGAGGTCACACCCTGGATTTAGTTTTTGTCTCTGATCAGTGGCAGAGTGGTCTGGGTGTAGGGGACATAGTCATAGAACCCCTGTCATGGACAGACCATTCGCTCCTGAAGCTCGACTTCCGTTCCGCACCCCCCGACCGCAGGGAGGTGGGGCCGCTTAAATGGTACCGCCCCAGGCGCCTGATGGACCCGGATAGGTTCCTGATGGAGCTTGGGCCATTTCCCGAAGCTCACACACACGACTCGGTTGAGGGCCTGGTTGCCACCTGGGATAGGGTGGCTGCTGGGGCCCTTGACCGGGTCGTGCCCTTGCGGCCTCTGACCCAGTGCCGATCCCAAATGGCTCCTTGGTTTTCTGAGGAGCTAAGGGAGATGAAGCGCCGGAAAAGACGCCTAGAGAGTAGTTGGAGAGCTAGCCGTTCTGAGTCTGACCGAACACTTCTACGATCTTATATTAAGACGTACTTAGTGGCGATAAGGGTGGCGAGGAGGACTTACCTCTCCACCCTTATTGCGTCCGCGGAAAACCGCCCAGCTGCCCTGTTTAGGGTGACCCGCTCCCTTTTAGAGATGGAAGCGCGGGAGGATCCCTTACAGGGACGGGCTGAGGAGTTTTCTAGGTTTCTGCAGGACAAAATCGCTCAGATTCGGGATGAGCTGGACTTCGACTGGGCATCTCTGGGCGGGGGGGCGGGGGTAGATATCGGTGAGGCCATTTGGGTTGAGTTCGACCCTGTTACTGTAGAAGACGTGGACAGGGTGCTGGGGGGACTGAATGCCACCACCTGTTTGTTGGACCCGTGCCCCTCCTGGCTGGTTTTGGCCACTCGGGAGGTGACACGAGGCTGGTTCCAGGGTATTATAAACGCTTCCTTGAGAGAGGGGCTTTTACCTGCCGCCTTGAAGGAGGCGGTGGTGCGGCCCCTCCTCAAGAAACCGTCCCTGGACCCAGCACTGTTATCAAATTATCGTCCTGTCTCCAACCTTCGCTTTGTTGCGAAGGTTGTAGAGAGTGTGGTGGCCCGTCAGCTCCCCCACTTCCTGGATGAAGCGAGCTATCTTGACCCCCTCCAATCGGGCTTCAGGCCCGGGCACAGCACGGAGACGGCGTTGGTCGCGTTGGTTGATGATCTCTGGAGGGCTCGGGACAGAGGTTGTTCCTCTGTCCTGGTCCTGTTAGATCTCTCGGCGGCTTTTGATACTGTCGACCACAGTATCTTATTGCAGCGGTTGGAGGGGTTGGGGGTTGGAGGCACCGTGTTGCAGTGTTTCTCCTCCTTCCTCTCCGACCGCTCGCAATTTGTGTTGACGGGGGGGCAGAGATCGTCCCCAAGGCCCCTGCTTTGTGGGGTGCCTCAGGGGTCGGTGCTCTCGCCCCTTCTGTTCAACATTTATGTAAAGCCGCTGGGTGAGATTATCCGTGGCTTTGGGGTGGAGTTCCATCAGTACGCTGATGATACTCAGCTGTACATCTCCACCCCGGGCCACCCCAACGAAGCCGTCGAAGTGATGTCCCGGTGCCTGGAGGCCGTGCGGGGTTGGATGGGTCGTAACAGGCTTCGTCTCAACCCGACCAAAACCGAGTGGCTGTGGTTTCCTGCGCCCAGATACAGCCAGCTCATTCCTTCGCTGGCCGTGGGGGGAGAGGTTTTGACCCCCGTGGAAAGGGCACGCAACTTGGGTGTCCTCCTGGATGTGCGGCTGTCTTTGGAAGAACATATTGCAGCCATCACCAGGGGGGCTTTTCATCAGATTCGTCTGATTTACCAGTTGCGGCCCTTTCTGGATCTGGGCGCACTTCACACAGTCACTTCTGCCCTCGTTATCTCCCGCTTGGATTATTGCAATGCTCTCTACATGGGGCTCCCCTTGAAGAGTCTCCGGAGGCTGCAGTTAGTTCAGAATGCAGCCGCGCGGGTGATCGTGGGCGCCCCTCGGGGCGCGCACGTAACACCACTTCTCCGCAGGCTGCACTGGCTTCCTGTGGCCTTCCGGATTCGATTCAAGGTGGTACTGACGGTATTTAAAGTGCTCCATGGCTCGGGACCTGGGTACTTACGGGACCGCCTGCTGCCATCAACAACCTCCCACCTCCCAACCTCCCACAGGGTCGCCCTACTTGGGGTACCGCCACCTGATCGCTGTCGGCTGGCGGCCCCGAGGGTGCGTGCTTTCTCTGTGGGAGCACCCTCCCTGTGGAATGATCTCCCCCCGGAGATACGAGCCATGACAGATATCCTCTCCTTCCGGCGCGCAGTTAAGACCCTATTTTTTAAACAGGCTGGCCTGGCCCAGTAAGGGTTAAAGGGGTTTTAAGTTAATAGGGTTTTTAAAATTTTAACTCCATTTTTAAACTTTCGGGATGCAGCTATATTTATATTTAATTCGGTTTTAAACTCTATTTAATCTTGTATTCTTGTATTTTAATGTATTTACTAGGCTGTACACCGCCCCGAGTCCCTTTTCGGAGAGGGAGCGGTATAGAAGTATGATCAAATAAATAAATAATAAATAAATAAATAAATAATTATTCAAGTTTTGCTTAGTTATTTGTTTGATTAATCTCATTTATTCTATAAAGGTTAAGGTGTTAAATGTGTTACTTTCTCTTCCAAATTTTCTCTGCAACACTTTAATCCCAGCATATTATCCCAAAAAAGCAATTTTTATTCAGTTATTTAGAGTTGCTAAAAAACATTTGAAATGTTCACATAATATCATATGTAAAAGAAATATGATAGTAACAAGATCATTGACCTTTATCCAACTGACATTTCTGAAACTCCTTGATCCAGGTATTTACAATCATGAATGAATATATATATATATATATATATATATATACTTTGTGTTACAACACCCTGTTAAGCCCCAATTAAGGGAGAAAGCATACTGCTTTCTTTTCTGTCTTTCGGCTCATCACCAGAGACCATACCGACAGAAAGCTATTTGTTTCGTTGTCTTTTCTTTACATGTGTGTAAGGTTTTTAAGCTGATAATTTTAAATAATAAATAAGGGAGACTAGTATAGATCTATTTCGAGCTAGTTAGCTCTCTTCAGCTAGCCATCTCTGGTGATGAGTGATGAGCCGAAAGACAGAAAAGAAAGCAGTATGCTTTCTCCCTTAATTGGGGCTTAACAGGGTGTTGTAACACAAAGTATATACTTATTCCCCTGCTTCTGCTGATAAGGAGAGAGCCAGTGGTGTAGTGGCAATTACAACTGCCTCACATGTAATACTTCCCTGGTTCGAATCCCAGTAAGGGTATGGCTAGCTGAAGAGAGCTAACTAGCTCGAAATAGATCTATACTAGTCTCCCTTATTTATTATTTAAAATTACCAGCTTAAAAACCTTACACACACACACACACACACACACACACATATATATATATATATGCAAAATTTAATTGCATATTGCAAAATTCTAATGTGTGTGTGTATGAGTGTGAATTTTGCAATATGCAATTAAATTATATTCGTTCGTATGTCCTCTCATTCAAGAAACGTTGAATTGTATTGCAGCTGATTTCAGTATCAGTAGTACAAAAACAATCAAACATTTTTCTTAATTACTATACATAACTTTACTTTATTATAACTAATGTCCTCTTAATAACTGTAATATTATGTTTAGCATTAAGTTTGAACCTATATTTAAACACATGCCCATACAGTTGCTTTGAATTAAATCATTCACTTTTTGTTTATGTAAAGAAAATACATTTTTCCACTTCATATAGCGTACACATTCACACCACCCATAATGACTAAGTAGTGAACATATGGGTTTCCTAGCAAAATGTCTCGAATTTAATCTGTAGTATACTGAACAATGCACTCCCCCTTCCCTGTCTGAGGACCATAGCTGGTCTTGGAGCAGCATGCTAGGAAACACTCTTCACAGAATAAGTAGAAGCCAGCATTTTAAAAAAAGTTCCGCTTATTTTTTAAAAAATGTAATAAAATCAGAAAAATATGTAGTCTTAGTATAACATACAGTTTTGACAACTACTAAGATAAATATCTGGAAGAGACACTAAAATATATGTGGCCATCAGGATTAAAATTGTACACTTCTAATGTACAGACAGGAAATAGTCCTTGTTGATACCTCCTACAGCCTTTACAGAACAACACTGACATCGTATATCAATGCATAATGTACTATGTTCCAAATATTGTGGTATCTTGGTATTCATTGTTAATAGTTTCCATGAGGCATGATAACTACAAAAAATGATGAATACCAAACACATTTTTTCCCATAAGGAATAATATACTGAGTCACAAGGCAGTCAACACCAACAAGTCCTAGTTTCTGCACTGAGTACCAAACAAACAATAAGTACTGGGACAAAATTTTCCCATCAAAATGCACTGAGTAGAAATTCAGTGAGTTTCAAAGCAGCTGAGCAACAAGGTACCACTGTATAAGAACCCAAACTTTTTAAATACTGTAACTCGTGCTCATTTTCCTTTTTCAGGAAGGTTGTTGACATGGTGGTGGTAAATCAACCAAGGATCACCTTAAATGACATGGCTTATCTTTTAGGCCCAGCATGAGTTGTTTTCATTGAAGATCTCAATCTGGACCTGGATAAAGAGTCTTTATCATATCTCTCATTGGTTTTGATATCAATGATTCAGTTACCTTATCCTGTTGGCAGTCCTTTGTATTTCTGCTTCTTCTTCATTGAAAAGATTTAGTCCACTGGAATGAGGGGGAGAGGTCAATTCAATGGCCCTTTCTATGCAGTTTCACAGGGATCAGTTGTCTCTCTATATATCTGTAATATCTATGCAAAGCTGCTGAACAAGATCATCTGACAATTTGGATATAGTTCCATCAATATGCAGATAATGCTCAACTATATACACTATCCTGACATTTAGGGGAAAAGCAGTTGATGTTCCTTCTTGGAGCTGAGATGCCCTCAGACTCTGGATGGGAAAAACAGCTGAGGTTTAACCTAAACAAGACAAAAATAAACCTCTGGTCCTGGTGACCAACCCATGTTAAATCTTTTGAGACAGAAATAGTTTGTTCATTGAAGTTTTTCATCAATACTAATGTTATATTTGAATAGGCAGCCACTATCCTTAAATAGTAGGTTTGTGATTTTGACAGTCTTTTAATATATGGCTGTAGATATATGGCTGTAGATTAAGGCTGTCAAACTCGCAGCCCATAGGCCAGATGTGTCACGTGCTGGCCATACCCATGCACAGTTTAGCAAAAGGGGAAAAAGTCATGATACATCCTGTGACGCCACAGTGATGACATGAGTTTCACACTCCTGCTCTAGATAGTTCAATAAGTGAAATCTATCTTTGGAAGGGTTTTTCCTTTAGTTGCTGCACCCACTGGGCCTTATCTATCATAAGAATATCTCACCATGGTAACTCACAATCTTATTACCATTCAGACACCTGCACTTGCTGTATGCAGGAGTAGATTTGTTGGAGTCTTGACACAGAATTAACTTTAAAGACTGTTTGTAAACTATAGTTATTCCAGAATGCAATAATCCATGGACTAATTGACACACACCATTAAATATATATTATTCTTTGCTAGCATTCTTCATTGGCCACCAGGTACAATTTAAAGAATTGGTTTTTATTCATATAAATCTATTAATGGCTTGGTACTTGGGCACCTTGAAATATTAGACTAATCCTGGTTGAATCAAGTGATGCAGAAATCAAATTGCATTCTGAAATATGCTGAAAACAGAACTGTTTTGGAGGACAACCTAATTACACTAGTCTGTCTCTCTTTTATTTTTATTAGTTGTTTCATTCTTATTTTAGTTATGATGCTATTCTGATTTTATAGAGTAGAATAGGAATAGGAATAGGAATAGGAATAGAAATAGAATAGAATAGAATAGAATAGAATTTTTACTGTACACAAACGCTGATGCTGCACTGACACTGCAACCATCATAAAAGTGTGCTGGTTTTACAATATCATAACTGAATGGTCAGAAAATGAGACAGTCAGTAAGTGAGGACTACCTGTATAGGAATCCACCCCATTATTGCCTATTATCACACTGGAACAGTGTACAAAAGAAAACTTCATTATCAACCACTGTGACAGCATAGCTTCCAATAGGGTTAAGAATAAATTAAATTCTGTGAAACCAGCTTCCAAGTATGGAGGAGCAGAAGGCCTCCTCCTACGAGAGAAGTCTAAATTTGATCCAGTTTCAGAATACAAAGGGGGCGATGCTTATTCATTCTAGATTTTGCAATATATTAAATTCACACCTCTAAATAAAAAAGACAAAGTTTACTCAAGCATGTAGATTTATTTAAAAGTTTGCAAAATTAAATGAGGGATGTGAAATCATATATCTAGGCAGTAAATAAAATAAGGACTTTAATAATTGTTCTGTTTTCATTATCAATCAAATAGTTAAATCTCCTTTACTCTAATGATGTTTTTATTCCTATTTTGAGGATGCATGAAAAATGAGCATATCTAAAGTATAAAATATGCAATAGGCGACACACAAGAAGTCTTTCAGACTTACATTTAAGTGCATGTTATATAACTACTTAAATAAATTCAAATATTATTTGGTGATACTGACTCCAAGGCAACTATAGACAGAAAAGCACTGATGAATGTAGTAATAACTTTTCTCTGTTTTCTACCCATTCGTATTCACTCTGACACTGAAACTGTCACCATTACCATTAAAAGGGAATAGATGGCTCATCTAAATGCACATTCTCTACAAAAGCATATTTAGGATACTGGGCTAACAATCAAGAAAATTTCCTTCTAAGGTTTATGAACCAAATACTATAGACATACATATATGCTGCTTCATTAGTTTTAGCACCAAACAGGAATTATGTGCCAAGCAACTCTACCTTGTCATTTTCAAATGATCAGTGTAAGATACATAGGCAATGGTTTTCTTCATGCCAAATTTTTAAAAATTCTTGAGCTGCAATCATGTATTCTAGATTAAGAGTATGTCTAAAGATATACAGTGAGAACAGCTAATCAGTAATGTTGCATACAATTGAAACATCTACATGTGTTTAACACGTAAGATACCACTGCTTTGGCTATTCTAAACTAACTGAACTGAAGAAGCTTCATGGATGAAAAGTGAAACATCTTCAAGGAAAAACAAAGTCTAGTCATCTTTTGAAAAAGCACCTTTGCAACAACAATGACTTAGATGACTGAGAATCTCCATAGACATATTTTAAACTAAAGGTAATTTCTGAATGTTAAGCTCTTCATATTCAAAAAATCAAGTAAAGCCAAGGTATATTTGGCACTGAGGAAAAAAGAGAGTTTATTCAATATTGTATTACATAATCAACAGCCTAATGGAAAGAGCTATTTAGGACAGACATTGTGTCAACTGACTGCTGAATGCATGAATCAAAATTAAAATTAAGAATTCTCTGGCACTAGGCCAGCCATTCTTTAAATGTATCTAATAAAATAGAGCTCTTCATCTGTCTTCATAATGGGTTCCAATGTTTTGCTGTTTTTACTTATTGTTATATTACAATGTCAACTGTTTATATAACATTTCCAAATATTCTTGTCATTTATTATCATTGTTCCATATAATGAGCATGGAGAGAAGGGCAGGATTAGATTGATGAAAGCAACATTCCTATCTTAGTCAAAACACTGTGTACATGTTCAAAAGAGACAATTTATAGCAAAAGGAATAGAACTTGTCACATCACTATTTTTGACATTTTGATGAGAGCAATGAGATAATGTAGATATCACTGCCCATATCCTTGCATTCTGACCAAGATCTTGCTATTCTTCTGCAACATCTCTTCAAATACCTGGAAATAACTGTCACAGTCCTACCACAATCATATTTTTTTCATGGCTAAAAATATTTATTTCCTCAGTCTGTTCTTCAAAAAGTTGTTTTTTTATCTCCTATTCATGCTTGCCACCATTATTTGTACCTGTTCATATTCTCTGAATCTTCCTTAAAGAATAGTGTCAGGAACTGTTCAGTGTGTCAACACATCATGGCAGACCTAGCAACTGTACTTCTATGATATAATGTAAAACTATATTTCCCATTTTAACAGCCTTATAATGCTGCTGGCTAATATTCAGTTGATGAACATCTAAAGTACCAGGATCCTTTTCACATATACATTTGTCAAAGTTATTTTATCTTTTATCCTTTGTGCATTTTTTTCTATTAAATGAAGGAAAAAAAGAGATATGAAATATGTTGAATTGAAAACAAAAAAAGTGCTTTGGAATACCGTATGTAGAGATGCAAACATAGCATCAGCTTGCAACTCTTTAAATAACTTTATTTTATTAAATGTATATGTTGTACATCTCATTGTCAAGCTACATATGCAGTCCTGAAAAAATACAGTTGCTTTAGAAATGTTCAGAAAGATACTACACCAAAAGACCTATGGACCTGTTTCAAACTATTATTTTGTATTTACAGCTGAAGCAATCATCACCTTAATGAGTAATCTATCTCTACTAATTTACCTGTACTCTCTCAACATTATTTTGGAATTTTATTCTATCTTCTGGATATCAAATTCTTTTTTTTTTAGTATCTACAAAATTGATGAGTATTTCTTCCATCTATTTATTCAAGTCATTCTGTTGTCCCATCCCAAACTTGGGTTCTTGCCAGGGTGCTGAAGCCCAATTGAACACAACAAGGTAGAGATTCATCACACAATTTTATTCTGTGCAGAAGAAGGACATGGGAAGGTTTCCTTCAAATTCTGTGTAACATCCTTATTTACAGCAAAACTTTTTATACGACAAACTACCAAACCCACAAACTTGATCACCATCAAGTCATTCCACTTTTTCTGTACATGTGTTTGCCCCTTTTCCCTTACATGGCTACATTTACAAATATATTCATGTCCATAGATTAACCACAAGATTTTCATAATACAACTATCACTTCAGCAGTTTTTATGTTCTATATGCTTACTTTCGTAATATGTTAGAATGCTTGCAAGTCTGTAATTTCATTTCCCACTGCACAACTTGTCGCAAAGTACCTCTATGAGTTACTCAATGCAAGCCAGGCTTCTGGCCTTGGATAGTTTGGGGTCACTCTTCTGCTTAGCTAGGCTATTTGTTATTTTCTCCTATGAGAGTATTTCCACAAAGCTATCTTATTGATTATATGTGTCAGCAACGCTTACTGATTAATATCATACATTCTGTGTTGTGAATTGTTTGTCATTTCTCCTTATCAATTCATTAAAATGTTTACTGGCAAAGAACTGAGTCCAGTGGAACTACAATTAACAATTAACTTGAACTTTAGAGACAGGAAATTTAAAATATATTTTATCAATTCAAGATGCACATTCAACTGTTTATTAGAAGATTAGAAGCTACTTTTTTTTCCTTTCAAAGCACTAAACCATTTCTTAGCCTCCCCCCCCCCCCAACTTTTGATATTAATATGTGAGCTGTTTTTTTAAGCATATCCTGCTACTTTTTCAGGAACTGACCTTTTAAAAACAGAATTGTAATTTCATAACAATAATTTCATTTACAAGAAAGCTTCCTAAAAGAGTATAGATATTCTTCCTAAAAGAATATAGCTTACATTAACTAACACAAAAAGTCACTTTCCTTGCTTAAAGTTGTCTAGTATCAGACCACTCTGAAATATCTAATGCCTTGTTAATTACCATACCCATCACTGTCTATAACTAGTTGGAATGAAATTAGAGTACTCAGGTTGATTATCTCCATTTTCATTATGATCCATATATGATGCTGTGGTGTAATTTTTCAGAGTAAGGTAGGCTTTATTTAATAAACAAAAAATAAATTACGTTGTCAGGGTCCATGTTCCACCCAGAACATACTTTTTAAGAATCTTCTGAAGTTAATATTTCAAACTCATAGAGAGAAAACCAAGGTTGTCTATGATTCTAAGAAGCTGCCTCACCACTGAATTATATACTATACTATATCATCACAACCTTCCACCTGTCTTCCATTTCCAGTCTTACCTTACATCATTTCGGGTGCCTGTCCAATTTTTAAATCCATATTTATGTACAACTTTTATCATTTGGATTGTCTTCTCTTATTTCTGAATCAGTGGAGGAAAAAAACTGCATCCTAAATTAATGAACAGCATACAACTGTTTTCTACTGTTTTAGCAGCAACATGGTGGAAAAGAGATATTTATACTTTGGGGAAAATAGTCTTCACAATTATTACACTTATTGCCAACAGTATAATTCAAATTATGTATATTTCTCCTGTATATGTATAATCTATCACTGAAAAGCATTCATATTTATCATGGAGATAAGAAGAAAATGAAAAAAATGAATAGCAATAGAGTAGATGGGGGGACTAGAGAAGGATTTAAGTCATGCAAATGCAATGATAGGCCAGCGTATATGTTTTTGTGCAAACATTCATTCATAGGCAGATATGTATTTTTTAATATGCCAGTAATTTGCTTCCTTCCTCAATTGTATTAATTTTCTTCTAAATGAGAACAACCATTCATATCAAAGAGATTTAAGAGGAAATCAGTTATATTATTGTTTTATGGGATCCTCTAATACTCAAGATCAGTAGACAAGTAATTCCAAGATGTTGATGGTATATTCACAGCTTTATCCACTAAATGAAGTTTTTTTTAATTATCAAGTATTTTCACATTAGTGTGACTCATTTTTTTTTTAATGTCAAATCTACATTTTAGGATGACCTGATTACAATTGTGGAGCAGCAATACTTAGAAATGTAAATAACAAAAGGCTTTACAGATTCAGCACAATTATAACTATTCTTGCTTACTAAAAGCTAGTGTCTCAAGAGAGGAACATCCTAGTTTCCTACATTTTGTAAAGAGGATTCTTTCCCCCTTTTTAATGTGAAGGAAACATTACAATATGCAATGCTCTACTGCATTTCTAAAATGCTACAGATGCATGCTTCACTTAATGCATGATTGCTTCAAAATATGAACATACAAAATGAAAGAAAAAAACCCGCATTCTAGCCATGACTATATTTTTAATTGAGGTTTCCAGTCCATTTTGCTTTCATTTATTGTAGCAGAAATTATTAGATTGATGGGTTTTTAATGAACTTTATTCATCCTCATTGTCCACAATATCCCATATTTACTTGCTTTAGTCTTTTATTTAGCATTCAAGAGCAAAGCAATTATGTCTTGATTTGAAGTGCTATCTTATCACATTTCAGCCCATCCTTCCAATTTATCAAGATTACAGAGTACTTAATTGCATTTGGCATAAAGATCGGCAATCCTTTCCAAGCTTGTATTGTTTAAATACGTGATTAGCATATTCTTCACAGCAATGTCTAAGTCACCAATGAGTCATGTTATATAATAAATAGGCCACTTGTTATCTTCTTCATCTCAGACACTAGGGTCTCAACAACAATTAACTTGCCTTGTTATCATGATGTTTCATTTTGGCTTTTGTTATATTTCTCCATAAAAAGAGACTGACATAATAGCTTTCATTGTGAATTGGAGACACTTGATGTTTTTCTAGTGCAGAATTGTATGAAATGTGTCCTAAGCTTAAAATAGCAGTGTTCCATGTGGAAGCGGGAGCTGGTGCCAGCCCAGCTCAGATGTGAGGTGAGGTTGGCGGAAGAAAGTCCGGATGACTCAACATCCCCAAGTGCTAGTAGCCAGCTGGTACAAAGTTAGTTTGCCCCCTGTGGTGTACTGTGGATAGTGCACATGCATGAACAAAATGAACTAGCAATGAACTACTTTGTGGTAAAAAGCATTGTCGATTTCCCAGGCTATTTATGCCACATATTTTTTAAAAAAATGCTGCTGGAAAAGGTGTTCCCTCCTAATTAGCTACAAAATGTATTACATAATTAAAAGTAGATTTCATCCAGATATTTTATTAACCATGAAAAGTTAAGTACCTACTTAGATTAACAAATGCCATGTATTTCCGCACCAAGTGTAGAATTTTTAAAAATGTTATTTAATAATACCTGAAGTTGTTAAAGAATTTTAATGAAATTCCTTGTTATTTTTTGCTGCTACTGAGCTGGCATTTTACTATAATTTGGTTTTGTTATATTTAATGCCAATTTTAAAAATAAAATTTTATTTTATTTCCTACAAAATGGTTATATTTGCCTGTAAAATGATAATTATATAATTTTCAGTAAATTGTTTGGCATAAACTTTAAGTATAGAAATGGGCAAGAAAATGGATTAATTTGATAAACAGATCCAGCACTTGATAGAGCTTGCAATGTAAGCCACACGTTTTATGTACAGAAAGGTTAATGTACTTCAGTAATGAGCATAACTGAATATCAAGAAAACAATGATGGAAAAATATATTAATGAAAGTTTGTAAAAATATACTTTTTGTGAGATATAAATACAAAAAATATAGTATGTACTGGAAACAGAGGTGTAATTTGTACATTTGTCCCTTTTTACCGATACCTTCTCTGTGTGGTTGAAAAATAATTGGAAGTGTCACTTTGTCCAGGGTGTATCTACTGAAAATCATGCAAAAGGAGACTGCTGAAATTATTAAACTAGCCCATTGTTTCTGGTCACAATATGGGAAGATGAGTGTTGCATTTAAAGTCATGAAAATCATAAAAATAAGAATGCCTTAATTTGCCATATAAATCTATTGGAGAAGTTCTTTTCTGTATACTGGGTTTTGTGGAGAGTAAATTGCAAGTACTGCACATTCTTAGCAATTTCCTAGACTCTAGAACTCCCCAATTGAACAGTTACCATATTTTTCTCACTATAAGATACACTTGACCATAAGATTCACCTAGGTTTAGAGGAGGAAAACAAGAAAAAAATATATCAGGTGGAGCCTGAGAGGACCACAGATAGGTGTCCTCTCATGTGCCAGCTCTGCCTATTGACTCTTGCACTGCAGAAAAGAGATAGAAGAGGCGGATAATGACAAAGACAGTAGAGGTGGGATTCAGCACTGTAAAAAGATCCTGCTGCCACAGCCCAGCTGCTATTCACCAAAGAACTGGCACGGACGCAGACTTTTCTACCCATCTTTGGGGGGCGAGTGTGTCTTATGGAGTGAAAAATACAGTATATTTTGCATGAGTTCTTATTCTTCCCTACCTGTCTCTCTCTCTCTCTCTATGTCTGTCTGTCTGTCTCTGTCTTTCTCCATATATGTGTGTATGTGTACTTAAGAATATTATTGGCAAATTATCAAGTTGGAAAAGGAATTAAAATTATCCACTCCAATATCCACCTTCATTTTATCATTAACAATGAGGATGAGATCATCATATCCCATGACTATTTGATTCCATTGCAAGGCTTTTCTTAATTGTACAATAAGTTCTGCCAAGACACTACACAATTTACTAGGATTGTGTAGTGCTTCATATTCTGACAGTACACCAGACAATGCAGGGGTGCTCACAAAGCTTAGGTCACATCTTGCATCTTTTTCCAAGGTCTGTGACTGTCCTCACAGCTGCAGTGTGTACTCAGGAAAAGTTGTTATTTACAGTAATTTGTTTGCCACCAGGTGTTGTTTAGAATGACTCACATACATGCCTTGAAATATGTATTTCCATTTGAATCTGAAGTATTGCCTTATAATCCATCTTCTGGTGAATAGTGAATTATGTGGTTTCAGAAATGAAAATATGCTTTAATCTTGATATGGACAATTCAGTAGAAAATATTTTCAAAACTCCAGATATCTGAAAAATGCTATAATGTCCATTTTACCCCTCCCTTTTATTAGTTTCTTTTCCTGACTAAATAAATTCAGGAAAATAATAAACATCCAGTCTCCAAAGAAGAATATAAATATTGAAATGATAGATGTATAAATAGACATATTGTAACAGTAGTGGAGGAAAAATGTGCTTTATTTTTATTGCAAGTCACAGGAAGGGCTTGCATTTACCCAAGGAACATGCTATTGAAAACAATATACAGTATTTTAATTGGGAAAATTGCTTTTCAACTTTTATTTTGGTCACAGCAGAAAAATCTGGAACACATCAAGTTCAAGCCTTACATATTTGTTAGATAGATGGAAGTAAGGAAATTTATGTGAGTAGTCTTTTAAGGTGTGGGCCTAGAAACGAGAAGATTGAATTTTAGTCTCACCTTAGGCATAAAAAAAATTGACAGGGTGACTTTGGATCACTTTCTCTCAACCCAACTGATCCCACAGAGTTGTTGTGAGAAATACAACCCCACAATTAACTCTAAAATTTCCATTGTTAAACATGACAGTTGCTTTGCCCCATTTACCTTTCTTGTCAAAGTTGTTAAGTGAATCAATGTAGTTCTTAAGTCAATAACATAATTGTTATATGAATCTGAATTCCCCATTGACTCTGCTTGTCAGAACATGACAAAAGATGACCACATGATCCTGGGGCACTAAACCATCATAAATACATGCACATAATTATTTTTTGATCACATAATTATGAGGATGCTGCAATGGTCATGAGTGTGTAAAATTGACAGGAATCACTTTTTTTCAGTGCCACTGTAACTTTGAACAATCACAAAACAAATGATTGCAGGTCAAGGGCTACCTATATAGAAGGAGGAAGGAATGTTTCTATAATTGCCTCCTTGTATAGCAAAATAAAAATAAAAATGATAAATAATGTTAAATATAATGATATCTAACACCATTGACTTATTGGTTTTATTATGTTATGCCATTTTCTTTAAAAATGCTTTGGTTGCTAATTATGTTCTCTTTTCTACTTTGACACAGCTCATTTTGCTTACTTGTACATATATTTATGTCTACAACAGGTGGCAGCACTTGCCAACCATAATCAATTAAAAAAGCTAAGAGTTACTGCTTGGATGGGAAATCACCAAGAAATCCATGGCTAAACTAGGAAGCTACAAGAAAACATTCTGGGATGTTTAGCACTTTCCCACTGTTGCCAAGAAGATCAAATGGATGAGATTTTGAACTAATGAGAAGCTGAATGAGATCTGAAAGGCCTTTTGACTTTATATATGTGTGTATGCATATATACATTTATTTTTTCATACTTTTTAAAATTTTACTTTAATACTTTTTTCATTTGTCTTAGTATCTTCTAAGGCCATCTTTCATATTATGCTTTCACAATATGCCTGTGACGTCCACGTTCACTGCTTATAATTTCCTAGATGATAATAGCATGTATTATGAAGGATTTGCATTTGGTCATTACACAGAATTAGATGAAAGAATCAGATTACTAAGTTAGTATTGCCTATTCTTATTGGATAAACAATTCAAGCATTTCCCAGTTTCTATTACTTGAACCTTAAAAAAAAGAAATGAATTGGATATGGCCTTCCTGATTTAGTTTGACCTCTAGCCAGAATTAAATCATTATGTAATTGTACTATGTAGTATAGTTATCAGATTTTGTGTATAATTATATATGATTTATTTAAAAATATGAAGAAAAATTCAGATTAATCTTACTTTTCAAAGCACATTATGAATTATACATCAATGTATTGATTCATTGCCTTTTCAAAAGATTTTATTTTTATTCAGATCTAGTAGTTGATAGTCAAGAAGAAAAGCTTCTCAGAAGTCTAGTTAAATTTTCTACTCTTCATACAATTACTTCTATTGAAGACTGAAGGTACTTGAAAGGAAGTCTTCTTTATTCAAAAAAGTTATTTTGGCTCCATGGAGCTTGGGATAGTAGTGTCAAAATTGAAGCAAAACTATAAGCAAATTGAAATGTAATATCAAGACAGATATTGTTATTCAACAGATTAACAAGGGATTAAAAATAGAAGAAGAACAGAAAGTGATACTATATTTTCCATTCTTCACAAGGTTGAAAGGTCAAAGAAAGTAGATGTTTAGAGGACCTGGTAGAATCAATCATTGGTACTAACAATTAAATACAGTATTTATGTAAGCTACCTTATTAAATGACTCACAAATGTACGAATAGTCCATATTTTTTATTTATGTAAAGTTTCTACTACTCTAGACTTTAGAAGATGACACTCTTATGACAACAGGAATGGTGGAATCTACTCAACTTGATTGATATTGGAAAATCTAAGCAGTTCAGTATTTAGTAGACTGCCAATAATCAGAATTGTAGCCTAAAGATTAAAAAAATCCCAAAGAAAGAAAATGGTAGTCCAAGTTCACATAGTGAAGAAAATTATATGTATGTGTTCCTGTAGTTACTGGAAGTGGAGATTTATTTGAAAGCTTATACTTCCGATAATATTCCAATAATATTCTTAATTGGTAAAAAATGAAATAATACATTTCAATAGCATAAACATAAACCTGAGACAGAAAATTTCCTCATGCATTAAAATAATCCTTGTAAATGTATCTGGAAATAAGCACTGTTAATTTTCAGTTCCCTGTACAACCCAAACATTGTCCTATGCTGTTTGCATGTCTTTGCAAAATTTCTCTGACTGTTCTGGTTGATGAATTAATGTTACCTATTTTTGATTTTGTCAGGTTATATGGTGATTCTGCTTAAAAGATACTGAGTATATTCTTTTTTGTTTTATTACTGAAACATTCTGCTGAATTCTTTTCAATGACTTTGAAATACAAAGAATTAAAATTTATGTAATTATTATTTTATAAATAATATGGATATTTTAAAAATACCTTTTCTTGATTATTTTATTAATAAGGAAGACTTCTGAATGTTATCAAGTTACATATGATTGACTGTAATTAAGAAGTATGTTTCAAAATTTTATTATATATAATTTTGATTTTTTTCCAATAGTTAAGAAAAAATTATCTTGGAAATAATTATGGTTTTCCATTTTAGATTCAGTAACTTCTTCCTAAAAATACAATTTGATTATGGGTAAACTAGTACCTTAGATCAATAAGAGTACTATTAAGAAGTGAATATGGGATAAATATGAAATGAATGAAGTTACTTCTTCAAGAACCCATTACTTTTCCATTAAAATCATATGATAAATAATGACATCCTTGTATTACATCTGTTACTTCATTTGACTAAAAAAGTTCTTTTCTTAATAATATGTCTCCTGCCTTATTTGTAAAAATATGCAAGTCTATTTAGTGTTGCAGTTCTGAAATCAGCTTTAAACAAGTCATCAAATCATATATCACAGATCAACTGCTAATGTGACTCAGAATTACAATATATAGATAGTCCTTGTTTAACAACTTTCTCAGATAGAGACCATTTACAGTTATGATGGTAATGAAAACATAACTTTGCAACCAATCCTTGTACATATAATCTTTGTAGGCCTCTAAAGCAAAGGAAAGATAAAGTAAGATCATAAACACTGTCAGTTTCATTTAGTGACCACTTTGCTTAATGGTGCAGTTTGCCAGTCCCAATTGTGGTTGCTAAACAAGGACTACTGGCATGTTCTTCTTTTCTGCATGCAATTTTTTTATCATAAAATCGCAGAACTTGGTTATAAGATTTGAGTGATTCATTTAGTTTGTGTAGCATAATAGTTTATTGAGATCAGTGTAAATATACTATTAAAGCAGATGCTGAAAGAATTTTTCACTTGTAAATGTTGCCTCCTCTGTTGCACTAGATATGTTAATGACTTTTACTATTTTAATTGAACCTAATTTGTTTTAGTAACATATGATGGGGGGTTGGCTTAAGGAATTCTAGAATTCTATCAGAACTGTCATGTGAGATACAAAAGTGGATTTGAACAGTTCAGAGACACCCAAACATCATCAATTTCTCTTCAGACTAAGTCAACAAGGATATAGGGGGTCTTTTTTTTAATGGGAATATCAAAACTTTTTGTCACTGCTTTTTTCAAAAATTTTATATTTCAAATTCTCTGTCTCATCTATAGTTCATACTTACAAATATTTTTCAGATTTGACACTCTGTAGCTTTTTAAAAATGTTGTCATCTAAAATGGGCTAGGGTGTTATAGAATGTTTCTATATAATCCTTACCAGAAATGCTTTGGCTAAGGAGATACTTCCTAACAGTGAGGACAGTTGGAACAGCTCGCCTTCAGAAGTTGTAGGGGCTTAATCACTGGAGGTTTAAAGAAAAGGCTGGACAGCCACCTATCTGAAATGGTATCTGAAGGCTGGACAGCCACCTATCTGAAATGTGTTGGACCAGAAGACCTCCAATGTCTCTTCCAGCTCTATTCTGATTAATCTGATTGGTTATCTCAATAGTTTATTTTGATTTTTTAAATCTTATTTATTATGGCTTCATTATTTGGTAATGATTTTAATAGGACTGGTTTAATTAAAAAAAATCTTTTCTTGAGATAGATAGATATCTTAGAACTGAACTATTGCATTCACTATCCAAAATCAATAGTCAGACTTCAATTATTTAGCCCTATTAACTCATTTAATAATTTTAACAAAGCAGGTTTGTATTTCATATTCAAAAATTGTATCAACCTACTTTTAATATTGCAGTGTATCTTTACTAGAGTGTTTTCTTGACTAATTTTTTTTAGTATTCTGCAATAAAATCCTTTTTGTGATCCTTTTTGCTTTCATTATCATTTGCTGACATCCATTTGATTTAATCAGTCATTAGGGAGATGGTCCTTTATTCCTGCTCTCCATTGAGATATTATTTAAAGCGCCTGAATTCCTGATGTTGTACAGCAGACTTTTAAGTAAGAGACCTCCTTTCCCAATTCTCCCTCTTCACATTCTCCAGTACTCACCATCTTTTTCTCTCAAAAAAGAAGCAGGGTGTATGAAAAAGATAGGGGAAATCTGTTGCCCTGACATATGCTACTCAATCAGCAAAGTCGTAACTTGTGATAGAATTCCAAAATCATGACATAACTTCTATGTTTTGATACTGCTGTATACTTCCATGCATGCTTGTTTTAACATGTCCAGATATAGAAAAATCTACTGTTTTTACTCATTTGAAAACTCTCATCATTTGTAATTTTTCTAATGCTCTAAAGGAGACTTGTTGAGATGGGCAGCTATAGAAATTAAAACAAATAAATAAATGCAGTAGATTGTATCTGCTGAGGATTTTAAAGTATTTTGAACTGCAGCACTTTCTGAGTTGAATTTAATTTAAAACATGAGCATTGCCTGGTGATTTTTATTTTTCAAGTTGCAAATTGACTCAGTTTTTTCCTAAAATGTATTTGCAATTGTTGGATGAATACCATCTGGTGTAGGCAACTTCTTTTTATTTATTGCATCAATCTATTCCAAAATTTTGTTACGACTTCTCAGATAAGTCCTTTAACCTGTCACAAACCTGTAAACTTATGAAATGCATTATTCTGTCATATTGGCTACTTTCAATTATTTAATTATGCATTTCTTAACTCACCTTTTCCAGCATTAAAAAATAATTGCAAGGAAAATGTTCAATGTATATCTCGGTGCCAATCCAAATAGCTTTTATCTATTTCATCAATTCTTTAAATAGTTCTAAAAAGCTGGTAAACATTCATTTTTTTCATAATAAGTAGCTATGTATTTTTACCTAAATATATTTTTTTCATTTTATTCTCTCCATTTACAGTATCTTACAAAGTTAATATTGCAATACTAAAATGTATTTTGCCTATAAACTGCAGGGATTTTTAAAATATTTTCCATCTACTATGATGGGGTAAAAGCCATAGCCAAGTCTTTCCATAGTAGGCCATTGAGAAGAAGACAAAGAAAGATATTTCTGTTTGATTCCATCACTGAAGCCAGAAAAAAAAAATCACTTTTAAAATTATCCATGTAAACATGTAGATAGTTCTCTGTGTTTTTATCTGGAAATTCTGAGACTGACTTCTTAGTGAAACATAAAACAGATTTCCTAATCAGATCCAGGCCTCAACCATATACAGATCATGTACATCAAACCATTATCATTATTGTTACCATCACCACAATTTTAATGAAATAAATTCAATAATTCCAAATCTGTTGACAATTAAATGTTTATTAAGTCAAATTAAATATATTTATCCCCTCCATTTCTTCCTCCTTTTAAAGAAATAATACATCAGCTGATTGATACTACTTCAGTTTTAACAATTAAACTAATATGGTAATGTGCTGCATACCCAGTAGATTCTACTTTGGGGGGCTTTTCTTATTTGGTCTTTTTATTTAATTCAAAATGTAAATTTTAATGTTTTCTTTTTTGGTGTAATCTGACCAAGGAAAATTCTAAACTTGATTATGCTATGGACAACTATTCCATTCTCCTACAACTATCTTTTGTATAAAGTCTTGCTTTTACCCTTATAAGTGAAATAAAAATAGTTTTTTTATCTATCTCTTTTCTCCACATTGTGCTATTAAGGCATTGATTTCTTTTATTAATAAATATATTCTATAAAAATATCAGCTATGTATTTTTTAGGTTTAGTACTGAGTGCAAGAATCAAAGCTACCTTCCACCCCACAAATATATATGTGTTGCTATTAACTTGTATTACAGGATTTATTTCAATTCATTGGGAAATTACATGATGAATTCTAATGAAAATTAAGGCTTTGCTAATTTGGATGTAGGTTGTCATTTTTGACACACTTTGTAAACTGAATAAAACAAATGAAGAAAATATGGTAGATCTGAGTTTAGATTGTGGATATTAGCAACATGCCTCTAAAATAGCTGTTGAATGGAATATGCTTGGGATGGATCTTGATGTGAATAAGAAGTTGTCAATTCCATCTACAGTATATCCAAAATTTCAAATGTGCACTAGATGTTTATGGGAATGTATGTTTTTTAATATGAAGATCTAGTAAGTAGTATCTAAATCTTAATAGTAATATAAAAATTGTCCATTCTCTCAACAATTCAATCTAAAAGAAAAGCTATATTTCAAGATTGAATCCTTATTTTACAATGGGATAATTTCAAGACAGAAATAAGGATGATTAAATAGATCAAATGAAGTACTCTAGTAGCAAGTGTATTGTTTGAAATTGCTATCACCTCTGCTGTCTTTCAGACTTTAATTTCCTTCAAAAATTCCCTGAAATATTTGCAGTGGTTGACTAATATTAAATAAATGTTTTGCTGATGGATGGTGCCTTCTTCTGTTCCAATGATATAGATTTTAATAATCACTGAATATATTTCTAATGAAAGGAAAAATTCCAGTCTTGCAATGTAAAAAATGGGTTGATAAACATAGTAATATATCATCTTCATTCAACATATTTTACCTAGCTCATAATGTGAAGCATATAAAGAAATAACTTTTCCAAGTTACTCAGCATCTTCTCTGTTGCCTACATAAACATTACCATATGGATGAAGACATAAAAATTCAGAAAACACCAAAATAGAAAATTCAAATTCACTGAAGTATGATCAAGGAAACAAAAAAAAAAATAGTGGAGTAGAAGGAAAGTATAACTTCCTGTAAGATGTCTTCTAAACACTGCTCCATAGTACAAACATTATGATGCTGAACAAATTTCAATGAAGAGCACCACAAACTAATAATGTGCAGAGATGATGATGTTGCTAATTGTTTACTTAAGATCATGTATAGTAAGACAGAACTTCTAAAAAACAAGCTAGAAATTTTTGTTTAAAAAAATATATTCATCTTCAACAGTGTCCTAGAAGTAAAAAGCTTAAAATGCCACAACTGTTTTTTAAAAAAATCAGTGCTATATGGAGAGTAATTATGAGGGTGAAGAATTTCAGAAGAATGGTTTTTTTCTCTCATTGTCTTTATCTATTCCTAGCAAGCATATTGGAAATGATGTTTTACTCCTACAAAAGGAACACTTTCTAGCATCCTTTTTGAACAGTACTTACTCAAATATGGTGGTTTGTAAGGCGCTCGTGTATTAGACAGCAGTCCATCCAGTTCCTTCCTCTCCAGGGTGCTGTGAAGGGCCTTCTCTTTGCCAAAGGTGGAGAAAGATCTCTCTGCCCCTGGCTGGGCTTCTGGTGTTTCAAACACTTCGGTGTCTGGAACAGAGTCCATTCCAGGTACATGAAGATTGCTGCGGTAATCCGCAGCCTGCCGTCCATCAGAAGGGACAAAAGAGGGCATCCAACACCGATCTGAGTGACCCAATGCTTTACATTCCTCTGTGCAATTAGAGAAGAGATCCATGCCTATAAGCAGGAAAGAGAAAAACTGCAGATATAACCTTTAGTGTCATCACCTGCTGAAGGCATGGTGATAAAAAAGATACTTTCTATTCTATTATCATCTTACCAGTAAAGAATTTGATTATTAAGTCTTTAAAGAAGCTTCATTATTCAAAAAAGAAAAAGAAAGAAAAAAAAGGTAAGAAGTGCAAGAATATTCCACAACTGGCCAAATAATCATAAGATGGCAATGGGGATCACTGTTATTAAAAAAATTCTTGTCTCCTGCTTTATTAAATTTTCTAGGGACAAGTCCCACTTTCCAAAGGTGAAGGTTTTAGCTTAATGACCATTAACAGACTACATAGGTCTAATATCCATGCAAAAGGTGACATATAAAAAATACTGATGGTGGTGGTGGAGGAAATGTTGAGAATGTTCCTGAAAATTTCAACAAATTAGGCCAGTGTTTTTTTTAAGAATACGCTCCTCAGACTTTCTTCCATTTAATTTCACTAGAGTCCTAAGTCACATTAGAAGCCTATAAAAAGAAACTGCTAAAATTCAAGTCTAATATGACATAGATCAAGCTTGTATGACAAATGTGCGAATGCTTACTCTATACCAATATGAATCCCTCCCAACTGAAAACAGTATGCTTATAAATCCTTTTAAGTGTATTCATTTCTCAAACAATAAGCAAGGTTTTCACTCTGTGTCTTATGATGGGTATTTCTTTTTTCATATGAAACTGAATCAAATTTTTAAAGAAATAGCAATATACTTAAATGAAATAGTTGATGGGACTATTAATTGTGATAATATTAACATGTGTGTAATAAAAGTTAAAGAAGTAAAATGTTATTTTTACAGTGTTGCTCAGAAAAGAAGTGAAGAGATATTTATACAATAAACAAGGATACTTTCTTGCTGATTTGGTTCAACGATGATCAAATTATAATCATTTTCATATACATATATGTCACCCATTCCCTACACATTATAATTCATTAACATAATAATGCTAAATGTTAAATATTATCTGGTAAGAACATCATCAGGTAAAAGATATATAACCAATTTTCAGAATTATTGGATTCATTGGAAGTGTATCATGGAAGAATTCCAAATTTGCTGATAAACTGTAGACCACACAAAGTAGGAATTATTTGCTGTAACAAATGTACCTCTTCTGTGTCAGTCCCCAAGAATGATATTTGGAGTCTAAAGATTATATTTTCCAACTGAAGAATGCCTTCTATTGAATAATAGTACATCAACATGAATGCATAAACCATATGATCAAAAGTATATAACCCCCAAAGATTAGTAGTAAAGATAAATTAGTATTCTCTTCTACTAACTTTCAGCTTAATTGGATTTGACCCATGTTGGTAAAAATCCCACAAAGTTACCAGTATTTTTTTTAAGAAGGAAGGAAGGAAGGAAGGAAGGAGTATTTGACTTGATTAATACTTTATAATAGAAATGTTATTTTAAATTCAGAAAAAAAGAATTTGGCTTTGTTTGAAATCTTCTACAGATAATTGCAATCACAAAAGTTTGGAAATAAATAATTAATGAGTAAACTGTTGAGGAATGTACATGTAAACATCACCTGGAAATAAAATTTTAGAGGAGCAATATGCACACACAATACAAAGCAAATTATATACATGCACACAAACATATACATGCACACAAACACAAATATACAGTCCTCAATTTATGACCACAACTAGGACTGAAATTTCTGCCATAAGTCAATGTGAGTCATCATGTGATCAGACATGATGTTACCATTTTAATGCAGTCATTAAGTGAATTCATGATTAAGTGAATGATTGTGGTCATTAAGCAAACTGTCTTTGTTTCTCAGAAGTCATTTGGGAAGGTTGTAAATTATGATCACATGACTATATGACACTGCAATCATCAGAAATACAAGCCGGTTGTCAGGCACTGGAATTGTGAATACATGACTGCATGGTGATATAATAATCATAACTTTGAACACAGGTACGGTAAAACAAGTCAGTTTTTCCAAGATTGTTCATAATTTTGTAAAATTACTATTGGTTCTAAATTGAGGACAATCTGTATATTATAATGTGATATAAATGCTTGTAAAATAAATCGCTAGTTTACTTACTACCGGTAAAAGAGTAGATACAAATATTAATCCAAAAAATGGAAGGGTTTTTTTTTTCATGAAATGCCTATTTATATTGAATACAGTTCATTAATCCATCTTTGTTCTACCTGCTGCCCTCCAGATGTGATGGGACCCCAATTCCAATTCTTTTGGAGGACAGATCAAGAGTGTACTGCTTAGTTTTCCAGGAGATATGATAATAATAAAATCAGATAAAAATAAGAATGAAATTATCATTGTTCAATTATAGCCAACTATAGCAATTTGAACTTATTAAATTATACATTTAAATATATGATGAAATATATTAATTTCCACAATCAAGGCCTTCAAGTGAGGAATTATGAGGCACTTGCACAATTGCTTGTCAACATAGTTACTTGTTAGAAAATACCAACACCTCTAGAAGCTATTTGGCTGGAGAAGGATACAGTATCTAAAAATATGCCCTTACTAATAAGGTCAGTTGACTCACTGATACAATTATTCACAAACTTAACACTGCACTCAGTAAATGTTAAAAACATACATTTTGAATAATTATTTAATAATATTTAACAAAAGTTCATATCCAGTTTCATAGACTGAAGCTATCAGACCATTTTCCTTTATAATCCAAAAAATTGAAGCCAAAACTCTGGTTTGAAATTATATTCATGTATGTAAACAGATACATGTTTGTAAGTAAACACAGAGACATCTATACCTGTTAGGTAATCTCAATATAGAAATTAAAAGCTTGTTACAGGATTTCTAGCAGGTGGTTCTTCACAGTGTCAAGATATTCTAAAATTCTAAAGACACAGTGTTATTAGAAGCACAGATGCAGACTTGGTAAACTGAAAATACCAGTGGGTTACTGCCTGGTGATTTATTTGGTGTTTTTTCCCTTCAAACATGACCATCATAAAAACTAGGTTTAGGGTACAATTCTACACACTTTATGCTTACTGTGGAAGCTAGACCCAATGAACTCCGTGTATGGGCAGTGATTAAAGAAGCATATAAAGAAAGAAGCTTTCATTTTCTGTTATTTACCACTTCACTTTTTATGTAAAGGGCTAATACATTTTTTATATATATAAAAACAAAGAAGTGTTTCTAATCATTAAGTGGAAAATGTATTTAGTTTGTATAATAGCACACAAAGATGTACATATGGTTTGATGTGTAAGAAGCATATTTTGGGGATGACAACAATGGTATGTTAGGCTTGATTTCAAATATTATTTCTTTAAATTTATGATCTATTTCTTCCCAAAGGATAGAAATGAACTTACATAACAATAAAAATATATCCACCCAGCCAAGCTATTTGTTACAGATGGTAAAATATTGTTAAATATTTTGTAGGGACAAACAAATATTAACAAATGTTCAATAACGTTTGTACTACTGACTTTCAACAAAAATTAGAGCTTTTCATTATTTGACAAACCTCCTGGTTAGAACAGATTCCTGGCATCAAGAAATGTGGCAAGAACTATTAATTCCATAGTCTTTTATAAACCAAAAATCCCAATATTATATTTAAAGGAAACGTTCAATCCATTCAAATGCTTCCATTCTCTCACATAATCATTTCAACATTCAAATAGTTTCTCAATGAATACATTTGTTATTTCAGCCAATTTACAGAGAAGGAATGGAGTCTACAAATAACCTCTGAGTATGAAAGTTTTTCTTTTTTAATTAGCATTTTATAAGTACATGTGATTTATAGATTTTCAACATTTATACCAAAAGAATACTAATAATACAGTGTATGCTTTATGTTCATTACTCTTCTTCAGTCAACTGAAGTAAAAGTGATTCCAGTAACTTGCAAACTATACCTTTCTCCAAAAAGCAAATGTGGGAATTGGTAAAACCATGTGGCACATGAATGCAGACATCTTGCTAAGTTCGTTGAGATTGATGTAACCAAGCACAAGACCATGACTATCACAAAATATTAATGTATACACAAAATAATAATTTAATTTGCTTATTTTGTTCTGAAAGTCTGATATTTGCAATTTGTTTCTTGAAGTAAGAGGGGGAAGATAGGAGAATTGATATACAACCCCCCCCCCCCCCCGCAAAAAAACCACCTTCTCCAGAGATATTAAGTCATGTCCAATATATTATATGTACTAATGATCCAACTATAAGTAATTGATCTGCCAGGTTACATCTATTTTCTACCTGATGTTACATTTTCAATAGCAACAGTGTTTCCACTTCTTTAATTTGAAGGCTGGGCACCTAAACCTTCCTTTGAACAATCTGTATCTGTGAACCTTCTGTTCTCTCTTGTCCGACCATGCAATTGCAAAACATCAATCCCACAGCAGAATCTAGACCATTTTGAGTAACAACCAACAATGGGAAAATTTTCAAGTATGCTCACTGTCAAAGAACTACCAAAAGCCGTTTTAGCATATCCCTATATAATTTCGTACAAAACAACTGAAATATCAGAATCATCTTTAAATAGAACTGAAATAAAAGTCAGTGTGGATTGGATAAGGAAAATAGCAATTCTTTCACCTTTGTCCTATGTTCTTTGTTTTCCACCCAGAATTTGCAAAGTATGTCTTTAAGATTCTATCACTGAAAACCTCTGATTCATTTTGCAAATGTCAAGAAATGTTTCTCAACTCTCTTGACAAAAATCTATCCTCTAAAATTGTATATATTCAAACTATTTAGTGTGAGTCCTTTGATACACACTAGGAACAAAAAAGGCCCAACATGTTGCATTCCAGACAATGTTGCATTTTAAGTGGTGTTCCATTGATACGTAATAAGCAAGTCATTAGTACTATCTACAATCGAATCCTGTAAATCTTTGATTTTTGTACTATAACTGAAGACTAAAAAGATACAGCCTTTTTTTCCACACTCCATTAGAAATCAAATTTCAAAATCAGCATTATGTTTTAGAAAGAATGAAATGGTACATTTGTTTCAAGTCTAGCTCACAAGAGAGATGGGTGTTTATAGGATATAACATAAAAAAACCACAGAAACAGATTCTTAGAACCTACATTAAAAATGTCAGAATATTATTTCTTTTTTTATCCCGTCTTTATTATTTTTATAAATACTACTAAGTCAAGACAGAGGACATACACAATACATCTTCCTCCTCCTATTTTCCCCACATCAACAATCCTGTGAGTTGGGTTCAGAGAGAGTGAGTGGCCCAAGGTCAGCCATTTAACTTTCATGTTTTGGCCAAGACTAGACTCACAGTCTCCCAGTTTCTTGCCTGCTATCTTAACCACCAGAGCAAACTGGCTCTCAAAAATACAAGGTATCACATAAGATAACATATTGCCCATGGATAATGTACACAAATAAATTTAGATAATTCATCTCCAATACTGTATTTCACATTCAGAAACCAAACTGTTAAAAAAAATAGAGGACTTCCTATCATCATTTATCATCTACTGTTCTCCTTGGATCTTAAATTCATTTTTATTACAAAGCCACAAGGCTTTGCTTTGATATATTCTATATAATCCCTTTTCTAGCCCACAAATGTTGTTTGCATTATTTTGTTACAGACAAGATTTATTTTTTTAAATTTAATATATTATTGAAAAACACTTTTTCAGAAAAATGAATATTTATAATTTGTTTTAACTGAGCTATCATTCATGTGAAGGAATTTTTCACAATGCTTTAATGAATTATAGCAAAGAATGTGACATGTAGTTTAGATCTTACAGTTCTCTAACTTTACAAAAATAAATCCACCATTTTTAGAAGTACCAGTGCAATCCAATTCTGAGCTCATTTATAAACACCTAGAGTCAATTTATCTTGAATGTGCTTTCTAAATGTATTGGATTTAAAATGAAGTGATACAAGTCTGTCTATAAAAAAATAAATTTTCAATGGGGATGCTCTGATTATGGAATTCATGTCTTGGACATGCTTAAGTTGATATTTATATTGTAATCTTTTCCATTCCAGCTGAAAATGTTTTATTATTCCAGCTTTTTAGTTTGGATTTTTAAACCACATTTAGCTATTTTCAAAATACTATTCTAGTGGCTTATTTTATTGCTATTGACTAGTCATTCTCTCACAGCCCAAACTGAATCAGGGGTTGCTGTGAGGAAAACAGGAGGCCAGAGCATTATGTCTACTGACTTGGATTGTACAAAATAAATAGTGGGATATAAAACTAATAATAAACACACACTATGGCTGTTTTAACCTGATTTAACCTCTTTTTCTGTGCATTGAGCTGGGATGGTAAATGAGGCCATTCTGTGATATGTACACTTGTTTTTTTTATTGCAACCCTTTATTATATGTTAATTATGCATTATGTTTTTCATTTTGTTAGATTATTTTTATTAGATTGTTTTGTTTTTTATTCTTTTAATGTTTTTGTCTTTTGACAGAATCACAGATTGTGAGAGAGTGGCTTTGTAAATCTTTTAAATACATAGATAAATAAATGCTAGTCTAACATTATTTTAATGCATTTATGATTTTTAGCTTTTTAACTTTATTTCCACCATACAAAGTGTCTCAATGTGAAGTGATATATAAATATAAGATATGACTGGTTAGGAGATGTATTTCAACAGAGCCATTTGTACCTGTTGTCCTTAAGACGGAGTCCAGGTCATGACACATTAATCAACAATAGGCAATTTGGTCTTGCATGACCAGATAGGAAGAAAAGAAGAGCCTGAAGCTTTATTTTTCCTTTAAAAAAGAAGGAACACTAAAATAAAATCTATTCAAGTTTCATTATAGTAAGGCTTGAGACCTAATTGGTAATCACAATTGCTTCAGAAAATGTTGGCTCTTGAATACGTGCTAAATCAGGGGCATCGCACTGTTGTCACGTGATATATCGTGACTTTTTTCCTTCACTAAAACTGGGGTGGGCGTGGCCAGCACGTGATATATCTGGCAGACACCCCTGTGCTAAATAATCAGTTGCTTTTGCTTTTTTTTAAAGAAAAGAATTTACAAAGGAATATCAATGTAATGCTGTTACAGAGTAATAAGAATGAGAATGTCTTCAATGGAAGACATAAACTCAAATCATAAAAAGAAATGAAAGATGGCAATAAGAGAAACAATGGGCCAAAAGTTGTTGTATGGTCCAAATAAATTCCTGGCAAGTATGGAGATTTTCCAATAGTTAAATCAAGAAAAATACAAACATTTTGAAAACTTTAGCATTCAGTATCATATTTATCAGATGCTAGTGAAGAAAACTGGTTTTGATTGACAAAATGGAAATAAATTTAAAATCATTTAATATATTTGATGTCTTTATCTCTCTATATGAGACTATTAGACTATTGATGAAGTTGGCAATTGAAGTATTTAGCTAAATTAGCTTCTTTACTTATTACTTCTGCCTAAACCAACATTGTTTAATTATTATTCATATTATATTTACACATTAGCATATAAACACAATGTTCTTTAATATCCTCTAAGCTAGGCAGAAAAAAAAACTGTACGTTTATCAGATACTCTAACCCCATAGCCCCAGCATCAATACTTGTCTATGCAATGGAAAAATAATTGAATGCAAAATTGTATAATTTGGCAAATTATGATTAATATACAGTAAAAACTCTTAATTTTGATTAAAAAAACAATTGCTTAATGCAATTTATTCCTCTCTTATATGACTTTAACTTGAACCTAAAGTTTACAGATCAAACTTCAAACCTAAGCACACCAACATGCCTACCGTCCCTGTCCTATTGTTTCTTTTATTTTTCTTATATGTACCCACTTCATGTATTAATAGCTATGTATATACTTATACCTTTTATCTTGTGATTGACAAATCAAATAAATTCTAAATTCTAAAATTCTAAATTCTAACCAAATATATAGAAAGTCATGAATCTGAAGTCAAATAAAATCAGATTAAGTGAAAACATTTCAACTTACTAGTAAAGTATATTAATATCTAGTTTATAAAAAGAGTTTAGTTTCAGAGCCAGCTTTCATACAATCTAATTCCAGGTTAAATAATCTAAAACAAAAACAGGGAAGTTAAGTATACCAACATTAGTGGATTTTTTAAAAAATGCCTTTTGTTTGATGTGCATCCCAAATGATTGCATCTATTCATTCTGCTTTCCCATTCTAGGTCCTTGCAAAAATGTTGATTCTCTTCTCTCACACTTTGTTACCATGGTTCATTATATTGAGAGAGAAATTGGCTGAAGATGAAATATTCATGAACATGAGTGCTGCAATAAAATTTATTTATTTATTTGAATTTATGAGCTTCCCAACTCCAATTTGTTTCTTTCTTTTAAAAGACAGTAAGAGAGCAATTGAGGGGTAGAATAAATGAAGTTTTTGTTAAGAAAAAAAACCCCTTCAAATATTAATTGTTGCCTTAAACATGATGCCAGAAAATTGGAAGAAGATTGGGGAAAAGCAAAAATTTAGAATATGATAATTTGCAAAAATAATAAGAAGATATTGTTCCAATGTACACTTCTGGCAAGAGTTGATTTGTTATAAGGTTCCCAAACACAAAATAGATGCTGTGTTCACTAAGCACGAAGCTCTGCAAGATGCAGGGAGCTTAGAGGCCCTTGGCTTTTCTCAAGTCTCATTAGGTCTGCATATTAATGACCTGCAGCAATATAAAGCAGTCCTTGAATGGCATCCCAAACTACCCCTCCCCCAGGTGCCTAAACTTGTCATAGCCAAACATAGAACTCTTCAAAAAGGCTGAGATTCCCGCTTCCCCCATATAGGCAAGTGTCAAGCTTTCTATGTTTCTGGGCAGTTGAGGGTTTGCTCAGCCCAATGCCTTAAAAGATGTTTTAGGGAAGATACAGACAGAAAGAAAGAAAGGGAGGGAGGGAATAAACAAGCATCAACCTGAAAGGCATTTTTGTAGCAGCAGCTCTCTGGAGATTTTACCAAACTAGAAAAAGCAGAGATTTATTACTACTAAGCCTAGATTCCAGGAACTCGGTTGATTACAATCTACTGACAAGTGCCTCTAACACCTGCTAAACTGCAGGGATGCTGTGCAGTGAAGCAAATGCTAAAAGAGTCAGCATTCCTCTTAAGTATACAGATGCAAAGTGAGAATACTATCAGATTTACCAAGGGAATGAGAGTCAAATTCTCTTCAACCAAGCATTACAATACTTACTACTTGAAAAATACCACATTTCCAAGAATTTTTGAGCTTCCAACTGAAGATAAAATGACTGCTCTCCATTACACACACACACACATACACACACACACACACACCAATCTACTGTCATGCATTTGAAATTCTCCCTTGTTCAATTCCTTGTAGACCTATTGCTTGAGCATAACTCTGAATATAGTCAGTTCTGAATTAATCTGAGAATTGCTATTGAAAACCAGTCTGAAAACATCCCATTAGCTTTTGAGGATTTAAGAAGCCCACCAGCATATCAGCATTTTTGTATCTTAATATAACAAAGCACGATTAATGTTTCAGAATGATCTATCTTGCAAAAGACAGCCAGCATTAAAAAAAAAAATCTTCCTATAAGTGTGCTACAACTGAAAAATCTATTTGTTACATCCAGTCAGATGTACATTAGCACAAAATTATAAACACTCTACATCAAATTACTTACAGCCCATTATTAATTTACCTATCTATAATTGCTCCTGATGGTCCTATTAAAAGATCAAATATTTAGAATTCTCCCTCCCTCATCAAACTTACCAGTGGATTGACCTCTATTAGTGGCATCATGATCGCTGTCTCCTTGTTCACTGTCTCCATGACCACTGTCCTTAGAACTTACTATGTCTGCTTCCTGGAATGCAGAACTAGAAATATAAAAAAAGGGGAATTTAATGTTTGAAGTACCAAGAAAAAATAAATTCGTAAAACATTCTTCTGCCATCATATGGCCACAGGTGGTGCTGCACTCAGCTAGATGGTCTTTGCTATACTGTTTCAACTAAGCAGCACTCTCCATCAAAAGCAAAACTTATATTTTCAGGGACAATAACCAAATTTAGAGTGCTTGTTATTACCACCCTGTGTATTCGGTGTAAATTATGCTAGACAATTTTGTTAAATAGTCAAGAATCTAAATTTGGACAGGTAGTCTTACAATGTTACCTGTTAAGTTTTTGAAACATAATTCAAATCAGTATAACACTTCTCTTTTTACCCAAGAAATTTCAGTGTGATTCACCAAATGCCATAATTCAGAGATGTTCATTGCAAACATATGGTGCCACCTAAATACATTTATTTTATATTGCTCAGCTACTATTTAATACCTTCTGTAAGTACATATCTGTATGTTCCTTCACCTTTGAGAAATATATGTCAGGTTGTACATAATTCTGATCCTAATTTAGGAAATCAGAAATGTGAAGTTCCTACCTGTTTACACGCCGAGGTCTGTCAACCAGATAACTGAGCTCTGTACGTTGATGTTTTGTCTAAAAAATAATTAGGAAATAAATAAATAAATAAATAAATGATTGTGAATCTTTAGACATAATAGCACACATATATGCATATATACTTGGTTTTAATCAATTAAATAATATTTCTGTTATATCTCATCTGCTTTTTGCCATTCTTTTAAATTGAATAAGAAAGAATTATATATTTGTCTCTAAATACAATTATTTAGAGATATACAACTACTCATCTAATGTAAAATCCACAACTGTTACTCAAACTAGCGAACATCATGTACTGTGGAAAAAAGTCAAGTGACAGTTAATTAAACACCACTTCACAGTGAACTATGATGGAAACAATGACATGTTTAAAAAATAATGTATAGCCATAAAATTAATATATCCCATTGGATAAGGGGGGAGAATTAAAGCTGTGTAGATAATAATTAAAAATGTCTTCTACTTGCACTCCTGTGATCATTTACCTGAGATGAATTCCTGATAAAGTTAGTAGGCTTTACTTATTTCTAAAGTATATTTAGAACTGCACTGGAAATAGGTTTTACATTTTCCCAGCAATATGTACACAGAAAATATAGTGAAGTTATTTTGTATCACATCACAGGTTAAAAGGCTAAACCCAGATTATAGGATAGACAAAATATTATTTACACACTAGCTTAATACAAAAGTTGCATACTTAATAAGGATGCTTTCAGTTGCATTTTCTCAAGATACCTCTTTTGATGGGGAAAAATCATATAGAATAATAATCTTATGTAGCGATAATTAATGGATTTTTAACTATGAAAATTTAATTCCCTGCTTGCTAGTTAGATGTTCATATTTCATAAGTAAATGTCTGCTTATCCTCAATCACAAATAAAGGAATTTCTAAAGGGTTGTTCGTTGATTTCCTGTAGGAATTATCCTCAGATTTGGTATCTGTTCCTGGAAAAAGCGATGAAAATAACCATAGAATTAATTCTGACTAAACATTCTACACAAATAGTAAATAGTGCTCAAGCTATGCTGCTTTGATTCTGAAAATGGAACAAGCAGACTAAAATGCTTACAGTATGGCCTTTGTTAAACTGTAACAATATTTAAATTGTTCCTTGACACTCCTGCATCTGAAAAGAAAGTGGCTGAAAAGTGACAAAGATGGTGCAGAAGAAAGCGGCACTGCACTGCAGATTGACTTATGTACACAACAATGTTTTCCAGACAAGAGCTTGTGTTGTTGGTATAAATCAATTACATATTCATCTGCAACTACTTGTTATAATCATAATGATAGTGGAAAATCTATTCAGGTTGAACAATAAAATTCCTAATAACAATTAAATGTGAGAAATGTCGAAGTACAGAATTGTAAGCATTTGTGAAAAGAAAACTATCAGAAAAAAATGTATCAGGTTTATGCTAACTCTAGAATTGACACAATGCTACCAGTATTAATGCTACTACTTAAGGCTACCATATGTTGACTGGAAAAATCTGGACAACCATAAAGTGGCTACAAGAAATTTTTGTTTTCCTTCCCTCTATCTCTTTGTTGCCCTTTACTGATTGCGCAAGTTTTGTGTTATCAATAATAAAAATGTAGGGATATTTGTCAATTGTAATAATATTCCAATTATTGTTGTAATACTACATTACAACAATAATTGTAATATTGCAATATTAGTGATCAATCCCATGTTGCATAAGAGGGAGTTTCCCCAAATTCAACAGGCAGCCCAAGCCAAAAGGTATAGTTAGACTAGTTCGGTTAGGATGCAATGATGTGTAGACCTTGTAGGTATTCCTTTTCAATAAATTGAGGTTGTATTAGGACATTAATTAACCTCAACTGGTGACATTTTTAGAGAGAAATTGAGGAGAACACTGCAATGTACTTGGCAGGAGTGGATGCTCCTGAGAGGTGGAGAAGCTAGCGTCTTACCTCACTAGACAATATACTGCCATTCGAGATGATGTCGGGCTGCTGGTCGGTGTATCCGGTGACGATGGCACCGCAAGGGTTGTGCTCCGCCTCTGTGCTGCGGGAAGGGCTGCAAGGCTTGAGGAACATCAGGTCAGTCTTGGCCGATTCGGGTGTGAGGCAAACCTGATAGCAATAGTTCTGGTTGTGGTGATGGGAACTAAAGCTTGCCGACTCCTCTACGGGCACCTGGACCGGGTTGCTGGGTACGTTAGAGCTCTGGACCAGCATGATATCCGATTTGCTGAGCTTCTTCTTACGGGCTCGCGCCTGGCGGCTGCAGCAAGAACAACAGCAACAACAACTCAGGCAACAGTCGCTGGCCAAGCACGTGTAGATATTGAGCTTCTTTTCCTTCTGGCAGCGGACGGCCAGCACGATCATGGCCAGCAGGAAGATGAAAGAGACCGAGCCCAAGGCGATAATGAGGATCAGAGTCAGGTCCAGCGAGGTGTCGGCGCTGCTGGCCCCGCCCGAGCGGCTGGGCCGATGCTCTCCGCCCGGGCCTCCTGCGCCCCCAGGGACTAGGCCCCCAGCGCCCCCTCCTCCCGCGCCCCCGCCCCCGCCCGCCCCCTGGCGCTCCACTGCGCTGTCCACCAAGACAACGTGAAGGGCGGCGGTGGAAGAAAGCGGGGGCTGCCCGTGGTCGCGGACCTCGATGACCAGCTCGTAGGGCCGCTGCGGGTCTCGTTTGGCGGGCACTTTGCGCGCCGTGCGCAACTCGCCGGTACGCCAGTCCATGCGGAAGAGGCTAGCCTCGTTGCCCCGGGCGATGCTGTAGGTGAGCCGCGCGTTTTCTCCATCGTCGGCATCCACCGCCGCCACGCGGGAGACCAAGTAGCCCGGTTCGGCGCCTCGGGGCAGCACCTCTCGCGCCGGCGTGCCGTTGCGGCCCGGCAGCGGGCTGACGATGGCCGGCGCGTTGTCGTTCTGGTCCACTACCACAATGTTGACGGTGGCGTTGCCGGCTAGCGCTTCCTCGCCGTTGGGTTCCCCCTCGCCGTTCCCTCCGGCTGCGTCGCGGGCTTCCACTTGGAAGCTGAACTCCTTGAGCTGCTCGTAATCGAAAGAGCGCAGCGCGTAGAGGAACCCGTTCTCGGAGTTGATGGAGACGTAGGTGAAGACCGACATGCCCTGGATCTGGCTCTCCAAGATAGAGTAGGCTAACTGCGCGTTGGCGCCCTGGTCCCGGTCCGCGGCGCTGACGGCATAAATGTAGGCTCCGGGCACGTTGTTTTCGCTCACGTACACCTGGTAAACGGGTTGCGAGAAAAGGGGCGCGTTGTCGTTCACATCGCTGACTCGCACCTGGATGGACTTACTAGTGGTCAGCGCCGGTTCGCCCATGTCCCGCGCCACCACGGTTAAAGTGTAGGCGTCGCCGCCGGGCTGCTCTCGGTCCAGGGGCCCCTCAGTGACAATGGTGTAGTAGTTCTTGAAGGAGCTTTTCAGGCGGAAAGGCGCGTCGCCTTGCAGCAGCTCGCATTGCACTTGCCCGTTCTCCTCGGAGTCTCGATCTGAGACGCTGAAGAGAGCCACGACCGTGCCTGGAGCCGCCGCCTCGCTCACCGCTTCTTTGACGGTGGAGAAACTGATCTCGGGAGCGTTGTCGTTGGCGTCCAGCACCCGCACCAGCACCTTACAGTGAGCGGGAACGGCATTGGGCCCCAGATCCTTGGCTTGGACGTACACCTGGTACACGCTACTCTCCTCGTAGTCCAGTTCGCCGTTGACTTCCAAGCGGCCGGTCCGTGGGGAGATGCCGAAGAGCTCCCGCGCCCGGGCAGAGATGTGACTGCTGAACGAATAGATGATCTCGCCGTTCTGGCCTTCGTCCGGGTCGCTGGCATTGAGCTGTAGCACCAGGGTGCCGGGAGGCGAGTTCTCCGGCAGGGAGACGGTATAGACGGGCTGTTCAAAGGCGGGCACATTATCGTTAGAATCCAGTACCCGAATAGTGAGCAGGGCCGTGCCGGTCCGTTGCTGGGGCTGCCCACCATCCACGGCCGTGAGCACATACCGGTGCACCGCCTGCTGCTCTCGGTCCAAGGGCTTGGACAATACTAGTTCGGCGAAGCGATTGCCATCGGGTTGCGTCTGGACGTCCAGGGAGAAGTAGCTGTTGGGGGTGATCTCATAGGTGCGCAGCGAGTTAGTCCCCACGTCTGGATCAAAGGCGCTTTCTAAGGGGAAACGGGTGCCCGGCGTAGCGCTCTCTGAGATCTCGACGGTCAGGTCGGGCTCCGGGAAAGCAGGCGGGTTGTCGTTGATGTCCAGCACTTCGATTTCGACACGGAACAGCTCCAGCGGATTTTCCAAGAAAACCTCTAGGTGCAACTGGCAGGACGGGCTTTGCTTGCAGATTTGCTCCCGGTCGATCTTTTCACTCACATACAGCACCCCAGTTTCCAGATTGAGATCCAGATAAGGGCTTCGCGAATTAGGCACCGTCTGGAAGCGGCGAGCGGAAAGTTTTGTAATGTCCAAGCCCAGATCTTCGGCAATATTTCCCACGAAAGTGCCATGTTCCTGTTCTTCCTGCACCGTGTAGTGAAGCTGCGAAAGGGCTCCCTCCACCATCCAGTTTAAGGCAAAGAAGAATAGCACCACCATCTCCAAAAGGGGGAAAGAGATCCCCCTCTCCAACGCCAACACTTTCTCCTTCTCCACAAAAAAAATCCCCCTCCTCCTTCGAGAAATACCGTGTTTAACGGGCCGGAGAGAAAAAGCAAAAGATTGAAGCGAGCGTCAAAAACGATTTATGCTCATTCCTTTCCCTTCATTTTCTCGTCTTCCCCATCACCGCCTCCCTTCATACGAAACTGGAAAAAAAGGGAATGGGGGGACGACGACGGAAGGCTGAGAAATCATGCAAGACAGGCACGGGAGGCTGCCAGGCAGAGCTCCCACCACATCAAGTGATCTTCGTAAGAAATGGCTAACCAGAGGCAATAGGTAGGTGGCTACATAGACAGAAGAGCCCGTGTTAATTTATTCCCAGTGTCCAGGCACTGCACCGCAGCAGCAGGAGAGGCGGTGAAGGCAGCAGCAGCAACAAATCCGGAGGAACTGGAATATTTCAAGATTATCCTCGGGTTGGCTTCCTTGTAGGAGCAAGAGGGGAGAAAGCTGCCAGAAGAACCGATGGACATGCCCCTTTCGGTTGAAAAAAAAAATAAATTTGACCCAAGAAAAAGCTGCTCTTTCTCCCTCCCTCTTCCCGGGAAGGAGGATTGGGGGCGGGGGGGGGGGGGACAGATGAAACTAAAAGCAGCCAGAAGATATTGCAGCCATCGAAAAGATGTGGCGGGGTGGGAGGAAGGCAAAAGAGCAGTTCGGCGACCCTAAACTTTAAATCCCTGAATTTCTCGAGGACTCAGTGGAGATTCTCTTAAATCTCTCTCGCCATCTCTTCCTTGAATGCCTTTTCTCTGAGAGCGCTCTCCACCCCCCTCGTTAACAAGAGTCAGGATCAGTTTTCTTCCACCCTCCTTTTTTTCTTTCTTTCTTTTTTTTTTGCTATCTCTGGCTTCCCAGACTCATTCACTGACTCGGTGGCTCTCTTTCTCTCCTGTCCCAGCTCGAGCTTCTGTGATCTCTTGCTGGCAGTTTCTGAGCTCCGAGCGCTCGGCTGGTCTGTTTTTGCGCAGCGATCTGCTTCTGCCAACCAATCGCCTTGTAGTTACAGGCCTAGGACGAGAGCCGATTGGTTTAGCCGCCCGTCGAGCAACCTCCGTCAGAGAAAAGGGAGGAGAGAAGACGGGAGAACCCGTCGCTCTTACTTTTTGTCTATCTCTGTGTATGTGTGTGTATGTGTGTGGTGTGTGGCGGAGATAATAACCCTGACACTCCCGAAGCGCTTGCTGGGGATTCTCTGCCTCGGAAAGTTACTATTCCCCTGTTGCAGTTACTGAGCAAGGAGATTACTTCTCGTCATCAGGCAATACCATGACGCTAATAAACAAGCTGGTCCTTGGAGATGGAATTTCCACCTGCTGCGGACTTTCCCTTTCGTCTTTTGACTCTTTCCACACGCTCCTTGCTTGAAAAAAGGAAAGCCCTTAAAATAACAAAACAAACAAGGAACATTTGAGGTAGATTTTCCTTTTTGTCTGTTGCCTCATTAATTTTGCATAGTAACAAAATACATTCGAGAATTTGACTTTCCAGCAAGGTTCTGAAGTTGACTCCTTTCTGTAAGGAGGGCGGTGTTGCTCATATTGGAAACATTTGGCCGCACTCCCTTTTTTGCGCTTTAATCGATTTGACTGTACCAACTGCTTGGCAGAAGAAATTAAACAAGAAAAGAAAGGAGGGGCAGATAAGGAGACTCTTCCAAGTCATGTGATGCTACTAAGAACTACCAGGAATAGAGTGGCAGAAAGCTGGTAAATGTTTCAGATAAGATTTCCTGAACAAGGGTTTGCTTCATCAGATTGACGTCTTACGTATACATATTCTAAACAATCTTTCCCAAAAATGGACTCCAGAAATAATGAATTTCTACAATACCTGGCCAGCGCTACCAAATTATGGGGGTTGAAATCTAATACGTATAGAAGGCACAAGTTTGGGAGAAGCAGACGAATTTATGGCCCTAGTTATAAACATATTGGCTTAAATGGCAGTGGCGACAAGCAATGTATCCAAGTTGGGGGCAGGAAGAAAGAGAGCTGTTATGGTAGCCCTTGGCTGTGCATTGTGATGGCGAGAAATTAAGATCAATAACTATGCCTGTTCACCGCTTAAGCCTACACTTAGACTCCTACGGATCGGCTGTTTACTACCGTTCCTGGCTCTCCTGATTTAATATGGTGGCGCAGAGGAATTGTACTATAGCAACGGATCCTAGTGCTCTCTTGATGAAACGCTGCTTCTCGACTTCTTAAACTTCCTGTAGCCGCAAAACCCCTGAGGCTAAGTTCGCCCCCGCCGGAGAGCCTTGCGAAAGCGACGAGCGTCGCCGACTACTTCCCCCTCCTTCTTCGAATAGTGTATCACTATGGTAGTAGATCTGAAGCATCACTGTATGGAACAGAATGGCGGAAGATGTTTCATTAACCAAATACCTCGTTTTACGTCTTGCTTGAAAGAACTCCGTAGGACTTACTACTGAGCAGGCAAGCTTAAACTTCAATCGCTAGGGTTCAAGTAATTTCCACCAAACCAATTTTTTTGGAGGGGAGGGGGGAGAGTTGGAAGATCCTAGCCAGTAAGGTGGCCTTCCAAATCACGGGTAGATTGTTTTGGAAATGGTTATTTACGATGGAATCTTATATATGTCTGCCCCAAAGTAGTTCGCGTATGTATAGGACAGCAGCCTGAAAGAGCTCTCCAAATTACAGAATTCAAAACGGAATTATTACGGGATTGTTTTTAAGGAAATCATTTATAAATAGAGTCTGGGCTAATGATTATATTTTTTTATTGTGCTGCCAAGGTCTCCGCACAGATATGGAGGACACAAGGGAGACGTCGTGTTCGGTTGCATTCAAACATTTACCCATCTAGTTGAAGATAATACCTCTTATTAGCAAGCTATAAACATGTATACATGCGCCCCTTCAGCTCAGTGCATTATATTTCGTCGGCTTCTTTAAAACAAGGAATTTTAAGATAAATGCCATTTCTTCAGCGAAGCTGGTCGAAAACTCAATTTTCCTTTGAACATATTTAATCTTCCATCCCCTTTATGTTCCGGGTCTTAAAGCCTAACCGATAAATCGAGCTGTAGGTCCATTTGGCTCTTATGCTGTGAAGCGTCATATAGATTTCCGGGAAAGATGTGGAATTACAAGATCAAAACAGCCTTAGATAGGAGGAGAGGAGATCCCCGGAGCCGTCAAAACACAACTGCCTTTAATGTAATAGCATATGTCCGTTTCTTCCATCCGCTGAAAAAAAGGGGATTCTTAGCTTTCTTAGAAGCTATGCCCCCCCCCCCCCCCCCCATCCTCTCCCACCGCTGCAAGGTACACATCTCTGAGCATCCTTCTCCTGTCAGCTCTCCGGCTCTCCGCTTCTTTTCACGCGAATAGGTCCTGCCTTTGAGCAGAGGAGAGCCTAAGCTGCCAGGGAGAAGAAAAGGGGGGAGCGCGGAGAGAGTGCTTGTTTTTTAGCTGCAGTAAATTTACGGACCGGCAGAGCAAAGCTGCCCAAAAAGCCGCCGCTGCTGCTGCAGCGTCACACGCTGGTGGAAAAGAATGAGAAAGGCGAGTGAAAGCACCAACGAGACCTGTGGCTTTCCCGGAGTCAAGAGAGGGAATTGCTAGGCGGGTGAATATTTCTTATTTGCACACGCACACACACGGGGACTTCCTTTCCGTGATTTATTTGGGAGGCTGGAAAAAGATTTTGAACCTCTGGTAGGTTCACAGTTGTGTGCAATGGTTAAATCTTGCCTGTTTTAATCTATTGCCCTAAAACAAGGGTGTCCAACCGTGGCAACTTTAAGACTTGTGGACTTCAACTCCCTGGGAGTTGAAGTCCACAAGTCTTTAAAGGTGCCAAGGCTGAACAACCCTGCTGTGTTGAAAAAACCCAAGCAGGGTTGAAGAGGTTCGGAAGGGAGATGAGAAAACGAACATTCAGCCGCATTAAATTTTCCTTGAAAATGAATACTGTACATTTTATAGGAGAGGGGAGAAAACGACATGGAAGAATCAGCGTAGTAAAATAAGCTCCGATATCTATGGACCAAATTTCTTTCTTTCTTTCTTTCTCTCTCTCTCTCCCCCCCTTTCCTTTCCTTTCCTTTCCTTTCCTTTCTTTCCCTTTTCTCCAAGCCGGAAGATGGAGAGAAACAAATCTCCGTTTGTGGCAAATGTAAGCAGCAGGCTCCTCCTAGCGATCAGAACGAGTCTCTGCCGAAGTTGTGAGGTCGGTTGGTAACGCCGTGTGTGTAGTAACTAGACGCTAAAACGCGGGCGCGTGTGCACGGGCTCGGTCTTTTCTCCCTCACGCTTTCGCTCCCGCTCTCTCCTGAGTACGACGGTTAGCTTATGCCACCGCGCGCGCCCTCTTTCTGAAGGAGACCAAGCGGCTGCAGATCGGCGGTTCCAACGGAAACCCAAAGAACCGGCCCACTTCGTAAACACGTTGCAAGCTTCCCATTCGCTGCCCGGCTTTTTCCTGCTTTGGAAATGGCTGACTGGCTGACGTGCGTGCGATGCCCGTGGTTGCCCTGTGGCTGGGCAGACTGCGAGTTGTTTTTTTCCCATATCGGTTCATAAAATGATCTCATTTTGCATTTCAGGTGAAATTCCCGCATCTCTTTATTTTGTCTCCCGAATAAATCCCTTCTTTCATTTCTCATGGGAAGCCCGATTCCTTTTCTCATTCGTGAAGCCTCTTTTACATTAATCTCACGCAGGACTTTCTGCCACCTCCCCCCTCACTTTCCCCAATCTATCAAAAACCCACGTTTCGATTTTTTTTATACAGAAGCTAAGTTAAGTATCATGTTACTCACTTCGCTGCCTTCCCTAATACATCGAGGAAAGCTCAGTGGTTGCATCAACTTAGCTCACTTTGGCTTTTCAAGTCAGACCTCATGGTGTTTTGGTGAGTATAATCACCTGAAAGTCTCAGAGCCAAAGGAAACCAGAAGGTAGCACCTTTGCTATTGCTGCTAAGAAAACTGACTGGATGAGCCATAAAATCACCAGGTGTGTGTCTGCATGAAGAATTTGTTCACAGAGGGAAGGCAAATGTACAAAATCAGGGGCATTCTACTTGCATCCTTGATGTGATTTAGACCCTTTCCCTTGCTAGTGATTTATAGGGTTATGCAGTTCTACAATCACTGCTGTGCTGAAGAATCAGTAATGAAGATAGGCCATGTTGATGGCTAAGTGATGTTATAAACTGCTTTAAATAACTAGTGTGGAAATTATCAAAAGCTGTTTCACTTTTCAATGGGGTAAAACAGATTGGCTTCATTATTGATATCTTTGGGGTATTTTGAGATTTTCTCTTGTCCTCTTCTTTTTTATATTTTACTCTGTTTAAAAATCCTTGTTTATCTTTTAAGAATTTTCATAGAGAAGATGGAGGAGAGCAGGAAGAAAATGGACTTTCCGTGTTAAGCATTTTCCTTTGGGAAAAGGAAAGTGGGGCAGTTGTTAACAACTGGATAAATGACTGCTTGTGGTGATTTAACATGACTTGAAAGCAATCTGTTTCTAAATCCTCTTATTATTGTGCCATGCTTAGAGCTTTCTGAGAGGCATTTTTTTTCTCTGAGTAATTGAGAAAAAACAGGAAATCCTGATGGAGTAATAAAAATTCTCTGAAGGAGGGGAAAAAGATGGTCCAGATAGGATAATTAACCAATAAACAATGTGGAACAAGGGGCAAACAGAAACATATTTCTTCATGTTGGTGAAGAAAATTTAAAACCCATCAAATACAGCAATCTTCCAACAACCTGTTGCCTTTGGATATGTGGAAATGGATGGCATACTGGCTGGATATGATAGGAAATTTGAAGCCTAACATTTGGAAGGAATGGGTTTGGAAAACTGGAATAACATGGAACATATTGTCTAGTGATCAGAACACAAAGCAACTTTCTCCTTTTAATTTTTGTCTCTATTTTTCTCAATTCTTTTGGTGTGCAAATCTATGGGCCAGGATATATAGCTGAGAATGACATTGACATTAATGAGAGTATTGGCTGCATAAATTTAGAAAGTTAGGAATGCATTTTTTAAAGTGGGCAAGTAAGAAATATAAGGTAGGTGTGTGAACCTTGAAATTATGCAGCTGCTTTAATGAAATGCAGACAAGTGCTATGATTGCATCCTTGTATGTTCTGATAGAGTTTTTGTAATTGACTCCCAAACAGTGCCCAGCCTCTTTAAGGAAGTTCCTGTTTAATCTATCTCTGATCTATATCTAAGTACTGAAGCAGAAATACCAGAATGCCTATGTTACAAAAGAATGGAAACAATTTATAGCTCATTTTAGCCTTCTCCAATCTGAGTGGCTATAAGAACTAGCTTCCAATATTCTCAGTAACAGCCCTGTTCCAATATTCTCAGTAACAGCCCTCAGTAACCTACTGAAGATTGTGTAGCTAAGAGATGGCTAGCTCAGTTCACATGTATGTTGGCTATACCATTAATCCTATGCATATTTAGACAAGTATTTATTTATTTATTTATTAAATTTCTATACCGCCCCCTCTCCAAAAAAGGGACTCGGGGCGGTGTACAGCCAACTAAAAACAAAAACAATATATACAATTAAAAACAAATTAAAACAATTTCATTAGAGGCCGAATATACAATTTAAAATATAAAACTAATACAAATTTAAAATTTAAAAAAATTAGTTTTAAAAACCCCAAAAATCGTTACTGGGCCAGGCCGGCCTGTTGAAAAAACAGGGCCTTTACTGCGCGCCGGAAGGTCTGAATGCCGGTAATGGCCCGTATCTCTGGGGGCAAATCGTTTCACAGGGAGGGAGCCCCCACAGAGAAGGACTGCACCCTCGGGGCCGTCAACCGGCAACGACCAGGCGGTGGAACCCCGAGGAGGCCAACCCTGTAGGAGCGCACTGGGCGGCGGGAGGCTGTTGATGGAAGCAGGCAGTCCCGTAAGTACCCAGATACCAAGCCATGGAGCGCTTTAAAAACGATCAATACCACCTTGAATCGGATCCGGAAGGCCACAGGAAGCCAATGCAGCACGCGCAGAAGTGGTGTTATATGGGAGCTCTGAGGGGCTCCCAAGATCACCTGTGCGGTCGCATTCTGGACCAACTGCAGCCTCCAGACACTCTTCAAGGGGAGCCCCATGTAGAGAGCATTACAATAGTCCAAGTGGGAGATGACGAGGGCAGAAGTGACTGTGCGAAGTGCGTCCAGATCCAGAAAGGGCCGCAACTGGTAAATTAGACGAATCTGACAAAAGGCCCCCCTGGCGACGGCCTTAATGTGATTTTCTAAAGACAGTCGTACGTCCAGGAGGACACCTAGATTGCGAGCCCTTTCCATGGGGGTCAAAATTTCTCCCCCCACGGCCAGCGACAGAATAAGCTGGCTGTATCTGGGCGCAGGAAACCACAGCCACTCGGTTTTGGTTGGGTTGAGACAAAGCCTGTTAAGACCCATCCAACTCTGCACTGGCCACCAGGCACCGGGTCATCACTTTGAGGGCTTCGTTGGGGTGGCCCGGGGTAGAGATGTACAGCTGAGTGTCATCAGCGTACTGATGGAACTCCACCCTGAAACCACGGATGATCTCACCCGGCGGCTTCACATAAATGTTGAACAGCAGGGGCGAGAGCACAGACCCCTGAGGCACCCCACATAATAGGGGCCTCGGGGTCGACCTCTGCCCCCCTGCCAACACAAATTGCGAGCGGTCAGAGAGCAAGGAGAACCACCGTAAAACGGTGCCTCCCACTCCCAACCCCCCCAACCGCCGCAATAGGATACTGTGGTCGACAGTATCAAAAGCCACTGAGAGATCTAACAGGACCAGGACAGAGGAACAACCCCTGTCCTGGGCCCTCCAGAGATCATCCACTAACACGACCAACGCCGTCTCCGTGCTGTGCCCGGGCCTGAAACCCGATTGGAGGGGGTCTAGATATACCGCTTCATCCAGGTACTGAGGGAACTGACGTGCCACCACACTCTCAACAACCTTCGCGACAAAGCGACAAAGTGAAGGTTGGAGACCGGACAATAATTCGACAATAATGCTGGATCCAGGGACGGTTTTTTGAGGAGGGGCCGCACCATCACCTCTTTCAGGCGGTGGATAAAAGCCCCTCTCTCAAGGAAGCATTAATAATCCCTTGGAACCAGCCTCGTGTCACCTCCCGAGTGGCCAGGACCAGCCAGGAGAGGCACGGGTCCAATAAACAAGTGGTGGCATTAAGCCCTCCCAGTATCCTGTCCACGTCCTCCAGAGTAACAGGATCGAACTCATTCCAAATGACCTCCCCGAAATCCACCTCTCCCCCCCCACCCGGAGATGCCCAGTCAAAGTCCAACTCATCCCGGATCTGAGTGATTTTGTCCTGCAGAAACCTAGAAAAATCCTCAGCCCATTCCTGCAAGGGATCCTCCCGCGCCCCCACCTCCAAAAGGGAGCGGGTCACCCTAAACAGGGCGGCCGGGCGATTTTCTGCAGACGCAGTAAGGGCGGAGAGGTAAGACCACCTCGCTGTCCTTATTGCCACTAAATACGCCTTAATATAGGATCGTAATAGTGTTCGGTCAGATCCAGAGCGGCTGGCCCTCCAACTACTCTCTAGGCATCTTTTCCAGCGCTTCATCTCCCTCAGCTCCTCGGAAAACCAAGGAGCCACTTGGGATCGGCACCAGGTCAGAGACCGCAAGAGCACGACCCAGTCAAGGACCACAGCCGCCACCCTATCCCAGGTAGCCACTAAGCCCTCGACCGAGTCGTGTGTGTGAGTCTCGGGAAACGGCCCAAGCTCCATCAGGAACCTATCTGGGTCCATCAGGCGCCCATTTTATCGGCCCCGCCTCCCTGCGGCAGGGGAGTGCGGAATGGAAGTCGAGTCTAAGGAGCGAATGATCAGTCCATGACAGGGGTTCCACAACCACATCCCCTATACCAAGATCATTCTGCCACTGATCAAAGACAAAAACCAAATCCAGGATGTGACCCCCCAAGTGAGTAGGATCCCAAATTAATTGGGTCAGGCCCATGGCTCTCATGGAAGCCATGAACTCCTGAGCAATCCCCAAGGCCCCACCGGCAGAAGGCAGGTTGAAATCCCCCATGACCATAAGCCTGGGGGTCTCAACCACCAAGCCGGCTATGACCTCGAGCTCAGGCAGGGCCGATGTCACATAGCAGGGAGCCAGGTATGCGATCAACAGGCCCACCTGAACCCTGGGACCAAACTTCACGAAAAGGGACTCACATCCAGTTGTCTGAGAAACAATGGATTCCCCAGGACACAGATCTTCCTTAATAACCACTGCAACCCCCCCACCCCTCCCCTGAGCCCTCGGTCGATGAAAGACCCGAAACCCAGGTGGGCACATCTCCATCAGAGGAACCTCTCCCTCTTGGCCCAACCAGGTTTCGGTAACACCTGCCAGATCCGCTCCCCCCTCACAGATCAAATCATAAATGAGGGGGGCCTTGTTAACGACGGACCTGGCATTACACGACATCAGCCGAAGGCCCAGGGCCCGATGACTCAGACCACCCGGGGAACGGGACATGACAAGGGGGTCGGAGCGCGCCACCACACACAAACAACGGGGGTGCGCTCCCAATACAGGATATGGCCCCCTATAATCGCCAAATCTGCCTCTCCCTCTCACCGTGCCAATAGACTGTATTCCGCCCTCCCCGGAACAACCCCCCATCCTCGATATGACCCCACCTGACCCCAGCACCTCTTGGCAATGCTCGACCCACGGCCTGGCCCCAGCCCCAGGCGGGTTGTCCCCCAACCCCCGCCTGGCCATCCCTAACCCCAATAAAAATCTAGATAAAAATTTACGTAGACAAGAACCCTTCCCCAAGCGTTTCTTGCGGCCGCACCATTTCTCGGGATCCCAGGATCCGTCCTCGAGAAATGTCTTTGAAAGTCTAGTATAGTTATACTATATTTCCTGGAGATTAAGTATGCATAGGTTTCATTCTGAGAGATTTATTACATGTTAATGAACTATTGAAATTCATATGTGTAGTTAGTTCTTCTCCCTACTTGCAGTTTATTATGGCTTCATCACCTGTCTTCCCTCTTGATCTCAATATTTCATCCTTAGCCCCTGATTTAAGACACTTAAACTGTGACTGTGTACTGGTAATACGAGTAATACTTTATCCTTAAGTCTTCATCACCCTGCCAAAAGTGTATATTATCAGATGATCTCAGTTGTTAGAAGGAGACTATTAGAAGGACTGGGCATCCCAATCTAGTTATTAATCAACTTCCATTGGATTCATTTTTCTTCCAGAGTTGTCCTTTTTGTGAGCATTTGTTTTACATCAGTACTCTACATGCCTCTCTCCTTCCTGTTTTCTAATTTCAACTTTTTTGTAGGAGGTCAATAAGGCATTGGAGGAAGGAACAGAGTTCCATATTTTATTTTGGGAAGAAGAAGGGTCTTTTGAGCACTATTTTAATAGCAGCATTGTGATATGACCAAGCATCCACTATTCTATTGGGAGGGAAAGGGAATATTTTTATGTTTTTCCATTTTAACATTACTTTGAAAAGTATCTTTAGCTATAACTAAATCATCTTTGTTTTATTGTAATGTCTAGACAATAAAGAAGTGCATTTTGGTAGTATAATTATTTCCCCTATGTTCAACAGCATCAGTTCTACTTCTCACTTCTGCCTAAAGTAAAAATGGTGGCTGTTTCAACTCTTCTTACTCTACGTGTCCAGATAAGCTACACCACAATGATAAAGTGCCTTCATGCTTTCTGGAGCTATTTCTTTCCTAATGTCTTATATTCACTTAAAGCCTAAACAAATGGAAGGAAGTCTAGGCAAGCCAACCTAAAAAAACTTCTAACCATCACAAAATCAGACCTCCTCATTCCCATGGCAGTGGCTTACCTAGTGGAAGTGTTGCCCATTGGCTAAATGACATGTTGAATCGGGACAAGGTGGCAGCAAATCCAGAGGTAAAAAACAGTCACCTTGTCTATATTGAGTGTCCCCTTCCCAATCAGAAGAATACCATTTGACAATGACTTGGAACAGATAGAATACAAGCATGATAGGAAGTGGCAGCAAGAAAAGGAATACTGTTCATCCTATTTAAGAGTAGGTGGCTAGCATTTTAACTCAGTAATAGGGAAAAGACCTTCGTATGTAATTCTTAATAATCAATTCAGGAAGATAGCACAGCTTCAGTAGCTTTTCTTATAGTTCTTTCTTTTTGAATTAACTACTATCATAGCTGTGTGCCAAATTGTTTTTAAACACATTTAAATTAACAGTATTTGGAATTGGGCAGTTATAATAAATTTAAATAATTTATAAATCTTAAATAATTATAAATCTTTACTTTTAGCATTGAAAGAATCAATCAGTTTCCATCAGTTGTAGCTCTGTATTATTACCAAATCTTTCAAAAATAACATCAATAGCTTTTGAGAATATCTGTTTGAGGGTATTATTTTATGTGAAAGTCAGAATAACAGATCTATCTATTGATAATGCATATTTGCAATTGTAAAAACAGTTGGGAGTGAAGTAATGAGACTATCTCCCAATTTCTTTTGACTACACAATAATATCTAGATTGGCTTATAAAAAGATTGTGGGACATTAATGTACTACATTGTAGTGAATTGCACAAATAGTTATATTTTCAATGTTTATGAACCATGTATTCCACTTTCTTAGATATTTCCTGGGGAAAAAGAATCATTATGAATGTATGTGTGCTTTGTTCAATATATCAGCATGTAAGCTTCCACACTGAAGTATGCAATAGGCAGGTATGTAATAAAATATAAATTTATCATCTTCCTTAGGTATGTCAACAGAGGAGCATCATGTTTTTCAATATCCTACCTTAGAATGTTTGTCCACTAATGTTAGTAATCTAGACAGATAAACAGATAGATAGATAAAAGTTATACTTCAGTGAAATAAAAGCAGACAGATCATTAATAATATTGATAGGTGTGTGAAAAGAAATGTATTATGTTTTCTTACTCAAAATATTGTTAAGCCATGTTACAGGCCATATATTCCTCCTAGAGTAATTTACAGATTGAAATTATATAGACACCTACCAAAGTCAGTACAGTTGTTCTTAGGTTACAATGGCAATTGGAGTTGCTGTTGCTAAGTGACACAGTCATAAAGTGAGATATTACATGACTGCATTTCTTAGTGACACCAGTCCGGGCAGTCCTAGTTATTAAATTAGGAACACAGGTAGTTAAGCAAGGACCACATGTGACTGCAATTCACAAATCCTGCCTAGCTTCCACATTGATTTTAACAGGTAACATATAACCAGAGTTGGAAGGGACCTTATAGGTCATCTAGTCCAACCCCCACCAAGCAGGAGACCTACACTATTTCTGACAAATGGCAGTCTAATCTCTTCTTGAAGGTCTCAAGTGGTGGTGCTCCCACAACTTCCAAGGGCAAGCTGTTCCATTGGTTGATTGTTCTCACTGTCACAAAGTTTCTCCTTATTTCCAGGTTAAATCTCTCCTTGTTCAGCTTCCATCCATTATTCCTTATCTGGCCTACAGGCGCTTTAGAAAATAGCTTGACCCCTTCTTCTCTGTGGCAACCCCTCAAATATTGGAACACTGCTATCATGTCTCCCCTGATCCTTCTCTTCACTAGACTAGCCATGTCCAATTCCTGTAACCATTCTTCATATGTTTTAGTCTCCAGTCCCCTAATCCTCCTGGTTGCTCTTCTCTGTACTTTTTCTAGAGTCTCAACATCTTTTTTATAATGGGGTGACTAAAACTGGTTGCAGTACTCTAGGTGTGGTCTTACTAAGGCTTTATAGAGTGGTATTAGTCCCTCACTTGAACTTGATTGTATCCCTCTGTTAATGCAATTTAGGATTGCATTAGCTTTTTTGGCTGCTGCTGTACACTGCTAGCTCATATTTAGCAGGTTGTCCACTAAGACTCCAAGATCCCTCTCATAGTTACTGCTATTGAGCTTGGTTTTACCCAGTCTATATGGATACTTTTGCTTATGTGAAGTCTGCAGGGAACATTAGAAATCATGATCGCAGTTTGATGAGACATAATCATGAACTGGGTGCCAAATGCCTCAATTGAAATAACCTCATTGTGGGATACTACCACAGCTAAAACTGTAAAGATGTATCACAGATACTATTTATTCAGTGCTTTCATAACTTTGAATAGTTATTGAACAAATGGTTGTGACCTGAGAAGTACCTGTAATAATAGCTTCTGTACTTGCCCACATTTGGGGGAGTATTACTACTACTTATAGCTTATTTATGTAATCAATTTAAGAAGATGACCAGGAGCAAGGGTTTGATTACATTGGAGCAGCAATGAAAACAACTTTGAGAGTCCTACAATGGAGGCTGAGAATGATAATCATCTCTCTCTCTCTCTCTCTCTCTCCCCCTCCCTCCTCCCCTCCCTCCCTATCTCCCTCCCCCCCTCTCTTTTTATCATATTTATAAACCACCCATTTCCCTCATAGCAGGGTCCTGATCTTGGAGACGTTTATCTATGAGACTGCTAAAGCTTAACTGCTAACTAAGCTTAACGCTTTTTTAAAATATCCCTAGGAAAAGTTGTGTGTTAATGGCAGAACACATGTTTTCCATGCAGATACCAATCCAGTAAGAAAGAGTATAAAATTGCTGTGATAAGTCTAAAGTACTGGAGGTATGCTGCCAATCAAGGTTCTCATGCTGGGCTAGAGGAAACAATGCTCTAATGTAACATAAAGTAGCTTTTTTATTGTGTTTTTCCTATATCCTATATTTTCACTGTGCTTTTCCTATAGCTACATTTAATTGATGTATCTACATCAATTTTGATTTTCCCTCCTTTCTAGCAATTTTCTTACAAGAGTAGGTTCTTCTTACAAGAGTGTTGATCCTTTGTGGCAGAAATTGATCAACTGACTTGTTACCTGAGCCTGACATCATGTGCTGAGAAAAAAATATTGGTCCAATGTCCCAAAGTTGGCTTTCATGGCTAAGGCAGGATTGGAACTCTCCATGAGCCATGGTGGCGCAGTGGTTAGAGTGCAGTATTGCAGGCTACTTCTGCTGAGTGCCGGCTGCCTGCAATTTGGCAGTTCAAATCTCACCAGGCTCAAGATTGATTTAGCCTTCCCTCCTTCCGAGATGAGTAAAATGAGGACCCATATTGTTGGGGACAATATGCTTAGAGAAGGCTGTAAAGCATTGTAAAGCGGTATATAGGTCTAAGTGTTATTGTTAAATGCTATTGCTATCACTTGGTCTAGCCTGGTGCCTTAATCACTAGACCAAACTGGTTCTCGTCTATCTTGATTGTCCAAGCCAGAAAAACTCTGTACAATTCCATTTAGCATCCATAGAATTCTATTGTGCAATTTCCTGTTATTTTCATGTGTAGCATAGGAAAATAACTTCTCACTGATTGCATCTACTATGCATAAGCAAAGCATTAGGCTAACAGCATACTATTAACTGCTTCCCACATCTTTATCTCTTCTCTGGTTTGTCCAAGCTATGTGCAAGGGTACTCCATTTTCATATAGTCTCACTTGTCAGGCAGGGCTGGACAGCATTTTGTTAAACTCTAAATAGTGAATTAAAAGCACTGATGATCTGAAGCAACCCCTAATGCAAAATGATAAATTGCACTTAGGTAATACATGAACAAGAAAATGATTTATAGATGTTCACAATGGTCTGAGCAAATGAAGGCAATATGAATTATATATCCTAATGCTCACTATATCATTTTCTAATAATACTGTTGCAGCTGCAATGCCAAACATGACTTTCTTCAATATAAGTTATTGATTAATAAGAAGTCCAAATCTAGTTTTACAGCAGACATGCTTTTTCTCCTCTTATTAATTGCTTTAATGCCAACAAAAATGTTTTGTGTATGTATGCATGTATGTATGTATTTCTTGATTTTGGAAGCAAATGACAAGATTCAACCAAGCACCACAGTTTCTGTCTGCTACTCCATATGTCATCATTTTAGGCTGCTATTACTTCTACAAATGAAGAATAATCTTTTATAAAAACCATATTTTCCTTCATGCTGCCATTTAGAAATGCAAATAAATGGTTGTAGGCTGGTAAATCTATCTTTCATATTGAAATGGAAAATGAGCAACAGATTCCTCTCTCCCCAGTGAAATGTCTGAGGTTTGAACATCATATGTCTACTTTGCCTATAGAAAATGTTTTCATTGGATTATCTAACAATTTAAATTCAAGACCAGATGATTTTGAAGCTTGGTGTTAAAGAAACATAGTGTATTTTGTTTTGTTTTTAGCACAGGATTGTTGACACATTTCCACATAACCTTTTTGTTAGTTTGTGGTTTTCTTCTGTGCTTCTCACTTATATATCTGGTACTATATTGCAACCTAATTTTTAATGTCTTGGCCTACCACTCTTAGTTCTCCATTCTGACTTATTTGGATCTGGCATGCCTAACAATGTGGCTGTAGTCAATGATCAGAAGATCAGAACATTAAAAAGAACATCAAGTCTTTTTGTTTCTTAAAGCAATAGAGGTTGTTGATTGGAAGCAATGTTTTCTATCAGTAATGAAAATGAAGCAATTCTTCTGGTGTTATAACAGAGCTGGTTATGACTTTTCTTTGTCAGGTTCATAGACATAGATCAGGTGACAGACTTATTTTTGGTAATGCCCATTTTATGCAATACTCTTTCCCAAAGGGGTGGATAGTTCCAATTTTGTAAGTTTTTTTGAAAAATATACCAATGCTACATTCTCCCAGTGTTTGGGCCTTGGTTTAAATGTAAGATGACCAACTGTCCTCCTTTTAGGGAGGACAGTCCTCCTTTTGTAAATTCTGTCATCTCTCAAAAAGTGTCCTCCTACATATCCTCCTTTTTAATATTTGAAGACTAATCTGTAAATTTCTGTATTTGATCAATGCCGATCCGATCCATTGTGCGTGATGTGATGTATTTGTATTTGACATGACAATTCGTACAGTGCGGTGCAGTGCGGTGAGACGCGATTATGAGATGCATGCACTCCATACAGGAGAATTGTTTTGAGAGAGTGTGCCGCGCGCAAGAGTACACTGTGTGTAAGAGTGCGCCACACGCAAGAGTGCACCGTGTGCAAGAGTGTGCCACATGCAAGTGGCTTTGTTTTTTTTCTTCAATTTATTTGTGTCCTCCTTTTCATTGTAAAAAAGTTGGTCACCTCACAAATGAAGAGTGCCTTTTATATCCTTAAAATCCTACATCTTAAATTAATTTTAATGGGGTTTAAGTAATGAAATTTAAGGTTGGGATTTTAGATTCGGTAACAGCCCTTATTTAATTCCATTTTAACTTTTGTATATGTGTTGTTTTAGTAGGCTGATCACCACCCTGAGTCCTTCGGGAGAAGGACGGTATATAAATTGAATAAAAACAAAACAAAACAAACATCCTTCTAATTTACCTAATTGATAATTATGTAGCATTTTCCCCAAAAGGACCACTGGCCTTTGGGCCTGTCTATTCCTCTCCCACATGACCAGCCCCACCTGGCCCAGGCACACCAACATAACTTTGGAGGGAATTACAAGCTTTAATTAAAAATAATGGCTGTTAAAATAAAAAAAAATCAAATTAAACAACACAATAATATAAAATATTAGATCTTATAGTGAGTAATGTTGTTCCAGCTAAAACTATCCCAAAGTCTGTCCCTTTTGACCAAATGGCCTCACACCAATCTATTGTCTCATAAACATATCTTCTGCAGGTCCAGGGAGAGGCCTATGGAGGCTTTGTGACAGCTAGGATACAATCTCAAGGCTGAGATATTGCTTTTGCTGTTTCTTGGGATGGCAATCTCTTTTTAAAGAAGTCCAGCCTCTTCCTGGTGCTGTGTTGTTCTTTTTGCTCTGTCTCCATTCTTTATTATCAGCTGCTGGAATCTGTTATCCTACCCCCAGCTCTCTGATTTAATTCTGTCTGCTGGGGACTACATTTTCCAGATATTTCCTCCAGGGCCCCTTGCTGTCCTAACTGTAAAATCTGTGCAATAACATTAATGAAAATTCCTGACACAGATCTATTTACAGGTTGTTACCAGCACAATAGCTCCACTGCTACAGTATACATGAATGTCTGTATGTATTTATTTAATTTATATAGTGGCCCATCTCAGCAGTGGCAACCTCTGAGTTGTATACGACTTAGTATTCTTGCTAAGTGAGATTTAATCTCTCTCTCTCTCTCTTTCTCTCTCTCTGTGTGTGTGTGTTTTACACACATAGAGAGAGCATACACAATTTTCTAGCATTTAAGGTCAGTTAATGCTAAGCTCTTGAACTTGACTTAGTTGATAGCAAAATTCTCATAGACTTCTTTAGCCAAATTTATTGAAAGAAATTGATAAACATACAGAAATTTCCCAAAACTAAGCAGTTTAATTTAGAATCCAATTTAGGTTCTAGATGGTAGGGAGCTTTTCTGATCTCAGCTATAGTTGTTGTGCTTTGGTGAATTGGCTGCCCTCTTTCTAGATGATTGAGGAATTAGTAAGTGGTTCTTATTTCTGAACTACCTCTTGAATATGAAGCTGTTAACCATTCCACTTAAACAAACATTTTCATGAAATACTCGCTTTATCTTTTAGCTAAAAATCACCTTGTTGCTTTGGAACTACAATGATTTGAAAGTAGCAAAATGTGCAACATACTGTTATAGTGCAACTCTTCTCCTTGTGGTATAAAAAAAGAGTAGAGGTTGTGTCATGTTATCATGTTTCACAATTATATCTACAAACAGACCCAAATAGCGTGGTTATTCAATCTAGAGTGAGAACACAACTTTTGGTAAAGAGATACTTGGTTCTTAAATGGCATGATCAATGTAAAAAAATAATCAATAATAAAATTAGTTTTTTAAAATTCAGTTAATATAAAAGCTTTCCATATAATTTCTTCCTTTCCCTTATGTCATTTAAAAAAAAATTATCAAGCTTTGAAGAGGCTTTGTGGAGCATGCCAAATATTTTCAGGTTATATAATCCTACTTTGAAGCAAAAGAAAACATTTTATTATCTACTGTATATGACAATTTTTTAAATATTTGAAAATGACTTTTGTAGTGTTACAATGTCTCATAATGGCTTTTTCTACAGACTTAAACATACTGAATTCATTTAATCTTTCCTCACAGAATTTGGTGGCCATGACTGTGTTTGACACTCACCTTAAACAAATAGAGGAACATTCCAAATTATCATACTGGATATTCATGCAAAAATTTACCCTATAGATTCAAAACAATCTATTGATGCCTCTTCAAAATTAGAAAATGGTGAAGTGAACTAGCTGAAAAATACAGACTAATTAAATTTTATTGAATTAACTTTCATTGCCAATCCATAAGAAACACTTACTTGTGTTACATATTCTATATTGTAATCTGAGTTAAGACAATTCCATTAAGATCTGAACAGTATTAATAACAGTGTTCCCAAGAGACAGTTAGATTCATGTTTAATCCATGATATGTTCAATTAGAGTTGTGGGTGTTTGCCTGTATATACATGTGTACAGATACACCAAAAATAGTGCTTTTTAGAGTGGGGAAAAACGGGTTAACATAAATTGTATTCATATAGTTTATCGCTACCTTATTTTATTTTTGTTTTTAATCAGTCAGATAGCTTCTTTGTTCTTTTTCTCTTTCTCCCAGATAAGATCTTTTTATTTTATTGTTTTCAACTTACTTATACTTCATCCATTGTATAGTGAAAATGGTAAATCCACAAAAGAATTGCAAATGGAATATCGCCATTCAATTATTCTCATGTTAAATGCTGTTCCTCTTCTTTATTGAATGGAGATGATGATGTTGAAGATGATGATGATGATGATGAATTATTTGCCTAATCAGAGGCATACATTAATGGTTAAAAGGCTAAGATAGGTTCAGGTTATCATCAATATGTCTTAATTGTTGAATTAGGGAGAATGGTTACAGTAATTAAAAAACACAAACATATATGTGAAATATAAAAAGGAAAAAACAATTTAAAAGGCATAAGGAAAAAAAAGAATCTATGTAATGCCAATTTAATATGAATATAAAATGAAATCAGCCTTTAAGCTCTTTATTAAATCTATACTATATAGATATTGCTTCACCTTATTTATTAAGAATCCTAAAACTCTAGGTGTCTCTGAGGCTGTTAAAACATCTAGGTCATCCTGTTTAGTCAGTACATTTTCAATTGCATATTTCATCAGGTAGATACAATAAGTGAATCATATTCATAGCATACTCTCTTGAAGTCTTTAAAATAACAAGTGCAGATCAACTTTTGTCTCATGTTCAAACTAAATAGTCCAAATAGTCCATCACGTTAACAACAGGTTTGTTGGAGAAGAAAAAAACAAGCAAAAATGAATGTGATTTTTTTTAATATGATCTGTGTCTAGCTATAAATAATACTGGATGAAATACTATAAATATTTTATTTTATTTATTTAAATTTACATACTGTCCATCTCACTAATAAGTGACTGAATTAATTATTTGATTGTATCAATTATTACATTATTTTTTTATTTATTTTTATTTATTTGTCAATTGCTTACAATATAATAGGTATAAGTAAAACATAGTTATGAATACATGGATACATATAAGAAAAATAAAATATAAAAGAAACAATAGGACAGGGACAGTAGGTACATTGGTGCACTTATGCACTCCCCCTACAGACCTCTTAGGAAAGGGGTGAGGTCAATAGTAGACAGTCTAAAGTTAAATTTTTGGGGTTTGGGGAAGAAACCACAGAGTCAGGTAGAATATTCCAGACATTGACCACTCTGTTGTTGAAGTCGTATTTCCTGCAACCAAGTTTGGTGCAATTAACCTTGAGTTTGTATCTATTGTTTGCTCTTGGGTTGTTATGGTTGAAGCTGAAGTATTCATTGACAGGTAGGACATTGCAATGTATGATTTTATATACTATACTTACATCGGACCGAAGGCGGTGTAGTTCTAGGTTTTCAAGGTCTAGAATTTTGAGTCTGGTAGCATAAAGTATTCTGCAACGAGTAGAAGAGTGAAGAACTCTTGTAAAATATTTCTGGACTTTCTCAACTGTGTTAATATCAGATACATAATGTGGATTCCAGACTGATGAGCTGTATTCAAGTATTGGTCTAGCAAATGTTTTGTACGCTCTAGTTATTAGTGTAATTTACCAGAGAAAAAGCTACATAAGATTAGGTTAACAACTCCTAGTGCCTTTTTGGCCATGTAGTTACAGTGGGCTCTAGCACTTAGGTAATTTGAGAGGAGTACTCCAAGATCCTTGACAGAGTTTGGATCATCAACAAGGTCTTGACTATTCAGCCTGTATTTGATTTTCTGATTTTTTTTGCCAATAGGACAAAGCATTTATTTGTTGAGATTTGAAGTTGCCATTTTTTGACCATTCTGATACATAGTCAAGGTCTTTTTGAAGGGTAGCAGTATTGTCTGTGGTGTTGAATAGCTTTACATTATCAGCAAAGAGAACGCAGTTGCTCTTGATATGATCACAGAGGTCATTTATGTAGACTATGAAAAGAGTTGGTCCTAGAACACTGTCTTGGGGGACACCACTGTTGACAGGTACAGAATTTGATAGGACGCTCCCAATTTTGACCATTTGTTGTCTGTTTGACAGGAATGCTTCTATCCAGTTATGCAGGTGTCCAGAGATACCATAAGATTTTAGTTTTAGGAGTAGTTTGTCATGTACCACTGAATCAAAGGCTTTACAGAAGTCTATGTAGATTGCATCTATTGCTTTGCCCTGATTGAGTTGTGTAGTCCATATGTTTTTGCAATGTAAGAGTTGCAGATTAATTAACAATGTATCAATTACCCTGAACAAGAATTCTGATCCTGAGCAAAGATTCTGTTTTCTGCTAGCTTTATTTTAAACGAACAGTTTATTAATTTCATCAAAACCAACAAAGTACTAAAATTCTCAAGTGACTTTATAAATAAAGGAAGGTAGTTTCAATGTTCGTTTTCAGTCTTTCAATGATACCATTCTTAATTGGCATTCCAATTATAGCCCAAAGTGTGTGAAGCTGACACCATTATTTCTGAGTTTCTGTTCACTTTAAATAATGAATTATCCATGTGATTGGACTTATACACTATCAGGGACCACTAGGGGAAAAAAAAGAAGTTGGGTGATTTTCTGTTGCATGTGCAGAATTTCATTACATTGGGAAATTCTTTGCTGGCTTTAGTTTCCCCATTAACAATGGATGTGGCCTTTCTAGCAATTGTAAAAGAAATCTCTAGAGTATAATTAGTCAGTGTAATTTTAATTATCTAGATTTGTAAAGCAAACAAATACATGCCCTGGTTTTGTTTTGTGAAAATTAATAATTGTTCTTAGTGCAGAAAAGATTACAAAAATCAATGGTGTGATTAGGAATGTAAATAAGAACAACAAGCTGTTGCCATATTTGTAAAAGTTGCCTTAATATCTAATATTAGCTTTGTATTTTACTTATAGAAATCAAGGATAAAATCCATGAGCCAAACTTTCTACACTAACAAAAATTATTCAAAACTAAATATTTTAAAAATACTGTAGTTTAGAAACTATTATAAAAAAATAAATTTGAATGATTTTTACAAATCCACTAATTTTTGTCAATTTAATTAAAACTGAGAGGTTTTAGGGAGAGAAATGAAAATGCCATCATCTATCCAATTAAAAATGGCTAGATTTCTTTCAGGAATCTCAGATTATGACACTTCTCTCAGCATAAGATTCTCACAAAATAGTATGTCAATCAATAGTATATCAAATGAAATATGTACAGAGTTATATAGCAGTTTCGTCTCTCCTGAAATTTTCTTCTATTATTAGCTCATGGAATGATGTGTTTGTCTTAAATTAATTATCCTCCTGATTCTGAGAGAAATGATTGTGGATATCTATTAGAAGGCCTATTTTGAATATATAGACTCTAATTCTGTCCATTAAAAAATAGCCTAAATTCTGAAAAGAAAGAAAGAAAGAAAGAAAGAAAGAAAGAAAGAAAGAAAGAAAGAAAGAAAGAAAGAAAGAAAGAAAGAAAGAAAGAAAGAAAGAAAGAAAGAAAAGGAAAGATAAACCAGATATGACCTGCCTTTAAAGATTATATTGCCTTATTCCCCACTGCATTCCCAATTAGAAAGACTGAGCAGCACAAAGACTTGTGAGAGGCAGAGACTTGTTTAGGGCAGAGTAACTAACTAAATTCCCCCAAATTAAGCTGTGGTATAGCCCCAAATTGTAACTTTTAATGAGACAATATGAAGGCTACATTAAATACATCACAATACAAATAAAATACATTCAGGATAATTATAATTATATTTAGAGTGCATGTAATTGAAAGGTACTAAAGGTTTTGTACAGATCTGAGAAACTACTTCTGGAATTTGATCAAAAGCATGATCCTTATAATTTTTTTATAGCCATTGCTTAAACTCTTTACTATCTTAGATGAGTTGAGAATTCTATCAAATAGAGGCCATCAGGATGAAAAAAAATTAATTTCAAGCTACAGGGAAAGTATTAATGATCACAATCGGGTTTAATGATGTATAACATTTTCTAAACAGTAAAGCCAGTGTGTGTATGTCTGCATGCTAATGTCTAGTATAAGATGTATGCATCATTGTGAGTGACAGAACTAGGTTATATTTTTGGTATTTCAATTTATACTTTCTGAAGTCTGATGACAGATGACAAAGATTTTTCACAGTGACTTACAGTTGTATGTATTTTACCATATTTTGACTTTGTATTAATCCCTTACTTTGCATAAAAATATTTGCTTTTTTATAATACAAGTTAACATAGTCACAAGATATGTCATTAAATGGAATAAACATATGTTAAGGACTGCAGTTTTCTATAAAGTATCTATGCACAGTAAATATGAATTAATAATGATGAATTCAAATAATAACCTTATATTATAATATGAAACTGCATATATCATTTAAGTATCATTTGCTCTTAATTTACAGTTTTAATTTGATTTATAATTAAAATGGAGTGTCCACACTTTATGTCTAAGTAATTTGTATAGAGCAGATAAATCTGAGGTGGGAAAGTGGACATTATTTGCATTCATATTTTGTTACTTTATCCTCATTTGATGTTAGTGAAAACTACCTTATTTCCAGGTATTTTTAATATACTTTTAATATCTCTATTGTTAGGGTGGATCAGAGGTGGTATTCAGCAGGTTCTGACCAGTTCTGGAGAACCGATAGCGGAAATTTTGAGTAGTTTGGAGAACCGGCAAATACCATCTTTGACTGGAGATTTTACAGTATCCTTTCCCTGCCATGCCCACCAAGCTACGCCCACAGAACTGGTAATAAAAAAATTTGAATCCCAGCACTGGGTTAGATGTGCGAATTCTCACTTTTATTGCAGTTAATGCTATCATTTATTAATTCATTGTTATCAAGGCAGGGGAACATAAATGTTGCTCAAACAATGGCCATTCCAGTAAAACAAGTTATATTATAACAGCCTCTGGAGCTATTTACAATTTTTCTTCCCTTTTTAGTGTCTAATTAGGACGCAGGTCAAAGACTTTAATCAGTTCCTACCTGTCAAACCTCTACAGTTTCCAAATAACATTTTGGCAATGTGTATGCAATTGCCAGATAAATGCAGATGAGAAAAATAAATAGGTAAATAAATATCAGCATTTACTTTCTATAACAGGGAACTAGGTCCCTAGTGACCTTGGGGTCTGGCTGCTGCTTCAGAATGCCAAGTTGGTCTGCAATAAATCTATGATCTTTTTATGGATGAAAGTGTTGATCTGACATGCATTAAAAAGTCCTGGTTAGGCCAGAAAGGTTACCCAAAGTTACCCATGGGTCCTTGGTGCTCCCTGACCTTGGTGGTTTTCTTGCCGACATTCCTTTACCAAACTAGGCAGCAAAGTCAGTGCACTAATGATGTTACCTAGTTCGGTGATGAAATGTCTGCAAAGAAACCACCAAGCTCAGAGAACAGAAAAGACCCCACAGTTCAGTCCTGAGCTACGAATACTTTCTTCTACTGTATTATCCTTTCAGAATTGTACATAAGTAAATTTTGGTTATGCGTAAGCTGAGACCCCAGGGGAAGACAGTAATGACTATTGTTATCTGAGTTGTTGAGGATTCTCAGAGGCTCTGCTTTATGGATATTTGGATGAGAGATTGCCTGGTTGAAGATAGGTTTTAAGGGAACTGTTAGGATGGCTGATGTTGCATTATACTCCCTGCAGCTCAGTATCATTCCTTCCTGAATTGCCAGATATTTTTTCTAGAATGGCTTCAGAAACCCAGGGTTGTTAGTTATTAGGGATTTTAATTTGTTATTAAGTTAAAGAATTCATGCCCTTCATAGCAAAGATGGAGCTGTTCCAAATCATAGAAGATGTGGTGCATATTAGTCATAAAATGAGATGTGTTTTTGTCTGGGGCAATTACAATGTGGTATGTTATTGAATTATATTATTATCAGTCTGTTGCCATGGACAGATCTCTTAGATTGTCATTGGGATGATAATGTCACTCCATCCTGCTAGGAGCCAGGGGTTATTAAATAAGCCCAGCCCAGTTTATGGAGTCTATCCTTTTCATCCTTTTATTCTTATGATCTGTTCTTTTATATTTTTAAATGTTAATTTATTTCTAATCATGAAATGCTCAGTTATAAATGTTCTTATGCTTGTATATAATATGCTCACTTTTTAATTTTTTTATTTTTATTTATTTTTTTATTGTAGCTTAGCTTTTACTTTAATTTATTATATCTAAAAATGTGAGAAGGCCAAGAAGTGGACAGATGCCATGTGCAATAGCTATGAATGCGACCGCGCGGGTGGTGTTGGGGGCTCCTCGGGACTCCCATGTTACACCGCTCTTGCGTGAGTTGCATTGGCTCCCGGTGGTCCACCGGGTGCGCTTCAAGGTATTGGTTATCATCTTTAAAGCGCTTCATGGCTTGGGACCAGGATATTTGCAGGACCGCCTCCTGCGATTATCAGCCTCTCGTCGGCCAGTACATTCCCATAGAGTCGGCCTGCTCGGGGTGCCACCGGCTGGATGGCTGGCAACCCCGAGGGTGCGGGCATTCTCGTTGGGGCATCCTCCCTCTGGAACGAATTACCCCCGGAGATAAGGATCATCCCTGATCTCCTGACCTTCCGGCACGCGTTGAAAACTTATTTATTTCATCAAGCTGGTCTGGCCTAGGGGTTTTTAGGGGTTTTTAGGATTTTAATCTGGTTTTATCTAGTTTGGCTTTTAAACTTCTTATAAATTTCAGCCTTTTATATTTGTTTTTTTAACTGTTCTTAATTTTGTATTATCCTCTGTATTTTAATTTGGCTGTGCACTGCCCTGAGTCCTGTCAGGGAAATAGGGCGGTATATAAGTACAATAAATAAATAAATAAATAAATAAATACATACATACATACATACATACATACATACATACATACATATTTCATTCTCAAACTATTTTAGAAAGGGAGTGTGAATCACCTGGTTTGTTTTTATTTATCAGTGCTTGGCTCCTTCCTTTGCTGGCATGATTAAATACATGAAATTAAAGAAGCAAAAAACCAACCTTTTACAAATTTTAATTTTAATCAGTCTTATCTGCAAATCCTGGAATGTGGCCATCCAGGGGAGTTGGAATGTTGCATTCAGTTTTGGTCACCATGATATAAAATGATGTTGGGACTTTAGAAAGAGTGCCAGAAGAGCAACAAAGGTGTGTAGGGGAATGGAGACAAAAACATGAAGAATTGGGTGTGTCTAGTATAATGAAAAAAATTATTAGGATGAAAGGATAGCAATGTTCTGATACTTGAGGGCTGCCAACCTATTCTCCAAAACACCTGAAAACAGGACAAGAGACAATAGATGAAAACTAATCAATGAGAGAACTAACCCCAAAATAAGGAGAAATTTCCTGACAATTAGAACAATTAATCAGTGGAACTGCTTGTATCCAGAAGTTGTGTGTGCTCCAACACTGGAGCTTTTAAAGAAGAGATTGGAAACCATTTGTCTGAAATGGTATAAAGCCTCTTGCTTGAACAGGGGTTTGAACCAGAAAATCTCCAAGGCCCCTTCTAACTCTTATTCAATTACCAGGAAAGAGGGAAGGAAAGAGATGATATGTTTATTAGAATATCCTTATATAAATGATTTCTTACATGTTTGTATTGTAGATGTGCAAAAAATGGCAGAGTGGGACTTGTATCATGATGTCATGAGCCATATTTCATTATTTTGGTTAGCTGCAGACATTTGTGTCCTGGATTAATATTTACAGTCACTGAAGCTGTCTGACAGATTTTGACATAGTATTTGATTCTAAGGTACCTAGAATATAAGTAAAAAATTAGTAGACCAGCAAAATACTGTGGACATAATATATTTAGATTTCAGCAAGGCATTTTATTTATTATTATTATTATTATTTATCGTATTTTTATACCGCTCCCTCTCCCAAAAGGGACTCGGGGCGGTGTATAGTCTAAACATATAAAGATACAGTCAACAGTAACAGTAATTAACTCAGAATTGAATATAGATAGATGAAAATAGGATAAATGAGTAAAATAAGTAAGTAAGTAAATGATTGAGTCCCATCAAATAGAATTAAAAGTCTTATTTGAATCTAAAATTTAAAAATCTCAGAAAACCTTTAATTGGCTAGGCCGGCCTGCTTAAAAAGTAAGGTCTTGACTGCACGCCGGAAGGTTAGGATGTCCGATGTGTCTCGTATCTCCAGGGGGAAATAGTTCCAAAGGGAGGGGGCTCCCACAGAGAAAGCACGTAATCTCGGGGTCGCCAGCCGACAACGATCAGGTGGCGGTATCCCAAGCAGGGCGACCCTGTGGGAGCGTACTGGGCGGCGGGAGGTTGTTTGTGGCAGAAGGCGGTCCCGTAAGTAGCCAGGTCCCGAGCCATGGAGCACTTTAAATACTAATAGTACCACCTTGAATCGAATCCGGAAGGCCACAGGAAGCCAGTGCAGTCTGCGGAGAAGTGGTGTTATGTGGGTGTCCTTGGGGGCACCCATAATCATCCGTGCGGCTGCATTCTGGACTAACTGTAACCTCCGGAGACTCTTCAAGGGGAGCCCCATGTAGAGAGCGTTGCAGTAGTCCAAGTGGGAGATAACGAGGGCGGAAGTGACTGTGCGAAGTGCGTCCAGATCCAGAAAGGGCCGCAACTGGTAGATCAAACGAATCTTATAAAAAGCCCCCCTGGCGACGGCTGCAATATGTTCTTCCAAAGACAGCCGTACATCCAGGAGGACACCCAAATTGCGTGCTCTTTCCACAGGGGTCAGTACCTCTCCCCCTATGGTCAGCGAGGGAACAAGCTGACTGTATCTGGGAGCAGGAAACCACAGCCACTCGGTTTTGGTCGGGTTGAGACGAAGCCTGTTATGACCCATCCAATCCCGCACGGCCTCCAGACATCGGGTCATCACTTTGACGGCTTCGTTGGAGTAGTCTGGGGTGGAGATGTATAGCTGAGTATCATCAGCGTATTGATGAAATTCCACCCCAAAGCCACGGATGATCTCACCTAGCGGCTTCACATAAATGTTGAACAATAGGGGCGAGAGTACCGATCCCTGAGGCATCCCATAAAGCAGGGGCCTTGGGGTCGATCTCTGTCCCCCTGTCAACACAAATTGCGAACGGTCGGAGAGGAAGGAGGAGAACCATCGTAGGACGGTGCCTCCAATCCCCAGCCCCTCCAATCGCTGCAATAAGATACTGTGGTCGACAGTATCAAAAGCCGCTGACAGATCTAACAGCACCAGGACAGAGGAACAACCTCTGTCTCGTGCCCTCCAGAGATCATCCATCAACGCGACCAATGCCGTCTCTGTGCTGTGCCCGGGTCTGAAGCCCGATTGGAGGGGGTCGAGATAACTCGTTTCATCCAGGTACTGCGGGAACTGACGTGCCACCACAGTCTCTACAACCTTTGCAACAAAGCGAAGGTTGGAGACAGGACGGTAATTTGATAACAGTGCTGGATCCAGGGACGGTTTCTTGAGGAGAGGTCGTACCACTGCCTCCTTCAAGGAGGCGGGTAGAAACCCCTCTTTCAAGGAAGCGTTTATAATGCCCTGGAGCCAGCCTCGAGTCACCTCTCGGGTGGCCAAGACCAGCCAGGAGGGACACGGGTCCAACAAACAGGTGGTAGCATTCAGTCCCCTCAGTATTCTGTCCACGTCCTCTATGGTAACAGGATCGAACTCAACCCAGTTGACCTCGCCGATATCCACCCCTGCCTTCCCGCCCGGAGATGCCCAGTCGGAGTCCAGTTCATTTCGAATCTGAGTGATTTTGTCCTGCAGAAACTTAGAAAATTCTTCAGCTCGTCCCTGTAAGGGATCTTCCCGTGTCTCTACCTCCAAGAGGGAGCGGGTCACCCTGAACAGTGCGGCTGGGCGGTTTTCTGCAGACGCAATAAGGGTGGAGAGGTAGGTCTTCCTCGCCATCCTCATCGCCACTAAATACGTCTTAATATAGGAACGTAATAGTGTTCGGTCAGATTCAGAGCGGCTGGCCTTCCAACTGCTCTCTAGGCGTCTTTTCCGGCGCTTCATCTCCCTTAGCTCCTCGGAGAACCAAGGAGCCACTTGGGATCGGTGCCGGGTCAGAGGCTACAAGGGCACAACTCGGTCTAGGGCCCCAGCAGCCACCTTTTCCCAGGTGGTAGCCAAGTCTTCGACCGAGTCGTGTGTGTGAGCTTCGGGAAGTGGCCCAAGCTCCATCAGGAACCTATCTGGGTCCATCAGGCACCTGGGGCGGTACCATTTTAATGGTCCCGCCTCCCTGCGGTCGGGGTGTGCGGAATGGAAGTCGAGCCTTAGGAGTAAGTGATCTGACCATGACAGTGGTTCTAAAGCTGTATCCTCTATACCCAGATCACTTTGCCACTGGTCGGAGACAAAAACTAAATCCAGGGTGTGACCTCCCACGTGAGTAGGGTCCCGAATTAGCTGGGTCAGGCCCATGGCTGTCATGGAAGCCATGAACTCTTGAGCAGTCCCCGAGGTACCGCCGGCAGAGGGTAGGTTGACAAAGTAGACCCCAAACTACTTCTTAGTAAGCTAGAAAAAAGTAGAATAGATAGCACCACTACTAGATGGACTCGCAACTGGCTGACAAACCAGTTTGTCAATGAGTAACCCTTAATGGGTCCAAGTCTACATGGAGGGAAGTAAACAGTGGGGCATCACAAGGTTCTGTCTTAGGCCCAGTACTCTTCAATATCTTCATTAACGACTTAGATGAGGGAATAGAAGGGGAACTTACCAAATTTGCAGATGATACTGAGCTGGCAGGAATAGCTAATACCCAAGAAGATAGGCTTAAGATCCAAATGGATCTTGACAGACTAGAACACTGGGCTGTATCTAACAAAATGAAATTCAATGTAGAGAAAAGTAAAGTCCTACAGTTAGCCAAGAAAAACCAAAAGTACACATATAGACTGGGTGAAACTAGGCCCAATAGCAGTAACTGTGAAAGGGATCTTGGAGTCTTAGTGGACAACCAGCTAAATATTAGCCAGCAATGTGCAGCAGCAGCAGCCAAAAAAGCTAATGCGGTCCTAAGTTGTATTAACAGAGGGATACAATCAAGATCAAGGGAAGTACTAATACCACTCTATAAAGCCTTAGTAAGACCACACCTAGAGTACTGCAACCAGATTTGGTCACCACACTATAAAAAAGATGTTGAGACTCTAGAAAAAGTACAGAGAAGAGCAACCAGAGTGATTAGGGGACTGGAGACTAAAATATGAACGGTTACAGAAACTGGGTTTGGTTAATCTAATGAAGAGAAGGACCAGGGGAGACATGATAGCAGTCTTCCAATATTTGAGGGGTTGCCACAGAGAAGAAGGGGTCAAGCTATTTTCTAAAGCGCCTGTAGGCCAGACAAGGAATAATGGATGGAAACTGAACAAGGAGATATTTAACCTGGAAATAAGGATGAACTTTTTACAGTGAGAACAATCAACCAATGGAACAGCTTGCCCTTGGAAGTTGTGGGAGCGCCATCACTTGAGACCTTCAAGAGGAGATTGGACTGCCATTTGTCAGAAATGGTGTAGGATCTCCTGCTTGGGCAGCGGTTGGACTAGATGACCTATAAGGTCCCTTCCAACTCTGATTATCTGTTAAAATATGAATTTGATATTTACAAACAGGAGAATATTTATTCCCTTTTTTTGAACAAACACTTGGGACAGTCCTTGGTAATCCTAAATTTTCATACCTACAAATCGTGTCCTATCTGCAGTCTAAAACATATAACACAGAGAAGATTATATCCCCACATTTTCAGGTCAATGTTTGCATGTATTCATGGATAATATGCAAAGAGGTTTTACTGCCATGATGGACAATGTTTGCCCTTTTTTATTTACTTCTATTTTTACTTTGCTAACTTTATAACATGATCACAGTTTAATTTTTTATTTTTTTTTTGCCTTTTGGAGTGGATTGGAAGGATGTAAGGATCAGAAAAGGCCCTATAAATCTTAACCCTTATTTTGTCCTTAAAATAAATGAAAAAGGGAAAAATGTTCAATTTTGTGGCAGAAGATCAGGGGTTTTAAGGATTAAAACAGACACTTTAAACCACTGACAACCTTAAAGGATGCATTGCAACCCCCTTAAATCATAAAAAAGGGAAAGAATCAATCCAATTTTGGATAGATTTTAAGGATGATAAAAAAAAAAGAAATTGAAAAAGAGATGTTGGGAGCTGTTGACCATAAACATTGGGATTGTATTATTTTGAAAGCACTCCTGTACAATCTTATACTAACTAGATATAACAATTGGTTTCATTGGGGCTCATTCTCAATTAAGAGGCAAAAGGAAACAAACTTGGATATGCATATTTTGAGAGAAAGTAGATATTTTCCACTATTAACTCCCAATAATGAAAAAATATAAAAAATGTATATATGTATATGGGTGTGAGAGAAAGAGTGGTTTTCCCAATGGATGAAAACAAAATTGTTTTCAGATTTTTTTAAAAAAAGAATGGCTTTTTTCATTCACTATTATTGTAGGCTGAACAAATGTGACAGTTATGGATTAAACTCAAATCAATAAAAGTTCCTTTCCGTTCAATGAGATTTTGATTATCTTTTATTTTTCTTCAAACTGCTTAGTGCAACAGAAGCATGTACATTAATCTTAGTTTTGACTATATAGGATATTTGTTTTTGTGGTTAGATATTAAGACAATAGAAATTTATTCATTGAATGTGTCTGGAAATTTCATTTTATTTCAATGTTTTTCTCTTTATCGCACAGTTATGTTTATAAAGAACATATTTAAAAGTTCAGATAAATTCTGTAAAAATATAATACATTAAGGTATTGGGAACCTGAGACTTGTTAGGAAATATTTTTTTTCAAATTTTTTTTTTTTCTTCAATGACAGAGTGTTAGCATTTTATGCTTCTGTAAATAGCGTTTACCCTCTGTGAATGGGAAATTAATGTAAAATGGGCAGAGAATCATGAACAAATTTATCATAAACTAATGATAAATGACAGCTTGCCCTTTTTAACATACCAATCTTATACATTAAATATAACATCATTGTCCAGACATCAGTTGCCTCTGAATGAAAACTGCTGAGCCTATCATTAATAGCAAGACAGAATCATGTATGTCTGCTCTTGGAGAACCAGAATCATGGTCTATACAAGAGTCTACTCTAAACTATAAGTGATAGAATACAGTTATTTGTAATAATACTGCAAAACATATTTCTAAACCTCTGGTTTATTCATCATTTTTTTATTCCTTCTATCTGTGATTGTTTATACATTTTGTTTTATATTTAATGTAAAGTATATATTTATTTAAAAAATCACTATTGTCATTGAGAGAAAAGGAGCAGGAGGAGGAGGACAAGCAAGTGGAGGAGGAGCAGGACAAGGAGGAGAAGAAGAATGAAAGGCAGGGTGGTTTAGTCTAAATTATGTATTCAGTAAAAATGCCACTGCATGTAAAGGCAGAGACTAGAGAAGTTGAAGAGTACTTAGTTGAATGAAAGGTACCACAAGCAGGATGTTCTACTAAGGTTGGGCATCTGTGAAGGGGAGATGGCATCATATTTTCAAAATTGTACACACAATTATTCCATAGGTGCAGCTTCAGTTACATGATTGTGTCTCACATCATCTTTTTGACTTCCCCTGGTCCAGAATATTTACCTGTCTCAAGGATAGGCTGTTACTCAGATCACTTTAGTTTTGTAGCCTGATCAGGACCACATGTGCTTGAGTGGGAACTGGGAACTTTTTGCATTTATATTCCTATCTGATTCTGTTGCTGTAATGACTTCTATTACAGTCCTACTTTTAATATCCTTTGCAATATCTCCAAATAATGTTGCAGGAAACTGCTTGGATCATTAGACAATAATATTTGCTTTACCCCAAATCTCAAGTGCCAGTACAAAACATGCTTCATCCAAACCAACTAGTAACTGAGAATACATCTTTGGTTAAAAAGTTTCATCTGAAACATCCTTAATTTAGTTTTTGCCTTGAGGGACAGGGATTGAAACTAGAATATTAAACAATCAATGTTTTCCCTTTCTTGATTGTTTAATTACTTATCTATTCATCGTTTTTAAATTGATCATTTGGAAAACTTATTGTTGTGGTCTTAATACAAAGACGTGGCAAACTTAACGAATGCAAACTAACAAGTTCAAATGAAGAGAATTTTTCTACTTAAACAGATTAAACAAGAATAAACTATTGCTTTTAAAGGTCAAGACCAGAATTTTGAATTTTATCCATATATAAAAAGTCAATGAGCCTGTTTAACCCTTATTGTGATAAGTTCTATCTGATGACTCCAGTCTGGACTAATAAAACGTTTGAGTAGATTTCAAGGAAACCATACAAAATTTAAAAAAAATGGTAAGTATAGTGTAAATAATACTTGTCGTGATATATATATATCCTAGATACTTGAAGAACAACTGGTGCTCTACTCATGGATGCTAGGACATGCTGTGTCCCACAGGTATGTCTAAAAAGGCCAGCATAAATAATCGATTAATGCCCACAAGTTAAGAACATTATGCTTTAGGGCAAATACAACCTTATCCAAAATTAGCAAAACACAGTTCTCTAGTTTTCTGATGCTAGTAGTAAAACTTTATACTTTATAGTTGCCACTTAGCTACCAAATAGCTCTTCTCACCCATGGAGCCCTCAAGAACTTAGATAAAAAGACTTCATATACAGAATACAACTCTATTCATAGAGGCATCTTTGAAAATACGAATCATAGACTAAAACTTGGGGCAAGTTGTTTAGGCAAATTCAGAGTTCAAGATTTCCCAACAGAGCTTGTAATTGTTGCTTGTACATATCTAGTAATTGAGTGTGTTTTCTATTTCTACAGATACTTGCCATATTCACAAAGGTCTCTTTTTCTACTTAATTCTTCATTTGCATGAATGTCAAGGAAAGGAATAAATGTAACACATTGTACAAGCCATCATACTTGTATAATGACTAAAGAGGATTTTATTGGTTTGGGGTCTTAATTTCACAAATTTCAAACATCAATACATCTGAATAAGTAGAAAAGTATTAGTGAGAATACACCCACATCCACATATGCACATTTTAATGATTTTCATTCAAAATCTTTTTATGACCTTGTGTTTTCATTGAGAAAATATACAGCTTGGGCCCCAAACATAAACACCCATCAATACCTTTTTGGTACAATATCAGCATAAGAGTTATAATAAAGCAAACCTGTGCTAGAACTGCAGAAATTTGCCATTTGCTCATATAATATAAACTGCTTAGAAGATCTAAGGTCATGCTCCTTGCCTCAACTCCTCTACTTTAGCATATCAAGGGGACAAAGGCAAAACACAGAAGATTGACTCCAGATAGTGGCATCAAAGACACTAGATAACAAAATTCACTCAGGCATCTTCTCCTATTTTTGTTTTAATAGTTGAGTAATTAAGAGATGCTATTGATTCAGCATTAGAGCAAAAACTGATTAAATATTTGAAAAATCTTCATCTGTAAGCAGAATGACCGTTTCCCAGGAGAATCTCTACATTGATTACAGGAAGTAGGTTGTATAGATTTCACAGGGAGTCCCAATAATTAGCAAACCCCCTGTTGTATGTATCATCAATGGAAGACAAAGAACTGTCACAGTATTAATATTTTCATATTAGAAAGCTTAAAATTCTAATCTTCCTGTTATTTCGTACATCAATAGGACTAAGATTAGAGAGGCAAGTATACTTAGAGAGTAAGTCTACTTGAACTCAATGGATTTTCTACATAATAAATTATATATTGCTTTTTCAAACTAGGGAAACAAAATGGTTTGATTTTGTGATATTTTTGAAGGAAGGAATAAAAAACTTTATAGCCCACCATATGCATATTTATACAAAACACCACCACAAAAAGCCTCTCTCTCCTTTCCCCCCTTGCACCGAATATATTTCAGTGTAACTTTTTCTGTTTATTTAATTATAAACTCATGAAGACACATTCGAAACACTATAGCCACATACATATGGATTGATGTTTGTCACTGCAAAAACAAAACAAATCAGGTGATATTTTTTTTTACTAAATATTTCAGATATTTAAACATGATTATAACAGAAGTAAAAATAGCAGTTTATACCTCCCAGTTTAAAACAGTTAATAATGGCTACTATTTATGCAAAATAAAGAAAAATATATTTACCATTAATATAATGTTTAGTGTTTACTACTATGAAAAATTCATCACAAAGATTTGTCAGAGTTCCTATTCTCTGAGTAAAGCAGTTAATCTTACTGTTCTATTTGAGCTCTCTATATAAAGTGCAGTTGCAACAAACTACAGTGGCAGTTTTGAATTAACTTTCTATAGAACTTGACATAATTCTGATAAATATCTTATGAACATGATTTTTGATGTAGTCTCAGATTTGAAAATGTCAATTGCTTATGTGAGGAGAGGAGATTTGAGGGTCCTTACATTGAATACTAATATGGGCAAGCAATTGATCTTGTCAGAGATGGCAAGTTAATCTTTTATTAATTTATGTATCACAGGCACTTTTAAGCTAACTCAATGAATCCAAGCAGTTTATAATGCAGAAATGCATCATAAATACACAACAAAACATACCAAAGTTATTTACAATGTTATTATAATATAACTCTTAATAGTAAGCAACATTATCATTCATCCAAAATATTTCCTCTATTTTTTCCTCAGCAATCTTCTTCGAAAATGTCAGAACTTCCCAAGCCATTTGAATATCAAAAATGAGAACACAACTGTTACTCTCATAGTAATTAATATATTGGTGTTCTAGTTCAGTAATCAATAAATTGTGTACAATAAATTGAGGGTTTGTTATGAAATCATCCATTTCTATTCAAATATTTCCTATTACAACTATAATTTTAATATAGTAATTTAGAAAACTTAATAACAAGTCAGATCATTGTTCATCTGTCTTAATATATTCTATACCAACTAATATCAATTCTCAGAGTTAAAGATGTGGAATAGATGTGAGTATATGCCCTGTCTATGAATGATAAATTTGAACCTGGGATCTTCTCTCAAATTATGTATCAATTATTCTTTCTTGAATTTGGGAAAGGCATTCTTTCTTGGCTAAATCCTGTGATAATATCATTTCTTCATGAAAATTTTCACAGCCACAAATGTACTAAAACACGTATTATTAGCAATCTGCTATGTAAAGATCTGATGAGAAAATACTTGTTGCAGTATTAATTAGCATTGAACATATACATAGATTACCATAGGACAAAGGGCATTTTTATCTATATAAAATGAGGATGGATATACAATTTTCATTTTCAACAAAAAGGGTAAATGACTATTTTACTAGATCTTTGAATATGCATGATGAATCAGATATTTGCATAGATTCAGCTTTATAACATTTAAATGATTAATCTCTGGAGATTAATCAGCATGTACAATCAATTAATTGCAATAATATGTTAGATTGTTTCATATTTTTCTAACCAATAAAGATTTCTGTTATTCATAAATTACAGAGAGCTTCTATAATGACATATATAGGATAGTTAATTTATCATGCATAATTCAGATATTAATATTACAATCTCAGAATTGATTAAATATTCTAGAAAGTTTTCAGGCACAAATTCTGGAATCAATAGAAGAAACAGCAATAAAAAATACCAGCACACTTTTACACAGTGCTACATAATTTTTTAGATGTATACAAATAAAGTAATAACAAAATTTTGAAAAAACTCAGTAAATTAAGACAAATCCTGACATATGCATAGAAGGGGAAATAGTGATGTCTTGCCTGTTCAAGCATTAACTACTAGAACTTTAGTTGTTATCTTCCCTCATTAATTGAATATCCATACTTTAAATATATAAAGAAAATGTATTAATACATAATTAAAAATAAAATAAACCAATTTCTTAATTATTTATGCTTCATTTAAGTGCAAGATCTCAGGAAATGTTTCATGACCTGTTTTTCCCAGTGTCTCAGGTTTTTTAGGAGCAAACCAAACCAAACTCTCAGAATAAATGGAGAAAAAAAAATAGAAGAGGAATTTACCTTTTATTTGACCAACCCCACATTATCCAACTGCCGGCTATGTCTTTTGTTATCTGATCATACCCTAGATAGCATCACTTCAAATTTTCAAGGTCTCACATACCATAACAAGTATTCCAATTGACTGGTTCATATTGGACCTGTGAAGAAAATAATATATATTCAGTATTCTATAAACTGAATGGGCATTCCCAAACCTACCAAATAATCAACAACTCCTTCATGGATATCCAATTTACAATAGTAACCAAGAATGACAATAAACTGCCATTTCTGGACATCCTTGTAACTAGAACCACCAATGGCCAACTCCTAACATCAGTGTACAAGAAGGCAATGCACAAATATCAAATTCTCAATTTCCACAAAACCACCCAAAATGCCATAAACAAAGTTGCATCAGAACACTTTAGGACTGCTAAACCCAATTCAACACCACAGAAGCCAGATCGCAGAACAAAAGCATTTATTTATTTATTTATATTTATATTTCTATACCGCTCCTTCTCCCAAAAAAGGGACTCGGGGCGGTGTACAGCCTAATAAAAATACATAGAGTAAATATAATTTAAATAAATTTAAAACTGAATTAAATAGATAAACCGGCTGCATCCCGTCTAACTACAATTACACATTTAAAAATCCGGGATTAATAAAAATTTAAAATGGAAGATTAAAAACTAAAACCCAAAATTAGGTATAAAACCCCAAAAACCCTTACTGGGACAGGCCAGCCTGTTTAAAAAATAGGGTCTTAACCGCATGCCGGAAGGTCAGGATGTCCGTCATGGCTCGTATCTCCGGGGGGAGATCATTCCACAGGGAGGGGGCTCCCACAGAGAAGGCCCGCACCCTCAGGTCCGCGAGCCGACAACGATCAGGCGGCAGTACCCTAAGTAGGGCAACCCTGTGGGAGCGTACTGGGCGGCGGGAGGTAGACGATGGCAGTAGGCGGTCCCGTAGATACCCAGGTCCCGAGCCATGGAGCACTTTAAATACCATCAGTACCACCTTGAATCGAATCCGGAAGGCCACAGGAAGCCAGTGCAGCCTGCGGAGAAGCGGTGTAATGTGGGAGCTCCCGAGGGGCACCCACGATCACCCACGATCACCCACGATCACCCGCGCGGCTGCATTCTGGACTAACTGTAGCCTCCGGAGACTCTTCAAAGGGAGCCCCATGTAGAGAGCATTGCAATAATCCAGGCGGGAGATAACGAGGGCGGAAGTGACTGTGCGAAGTGCGCCCAGATCCAGAAAGGGCCGCAACTGGTGAATCAGACGAATCTGATAAAAAGCCCCCCTGGCGACGGCTGCAATGTGTTCTTCTAAAGACAGCCGTACGTCCAGGAGGACACCCAAGTTGCGCGCCCTTTCCACGGGGGTCAAAACCTCTCCCCCCACGGCCAGCGAAGGAACCAGGAAACCACAGCCACTCGGTTTTGGTCGGGTTGAGACAAAGCCTGTTATGACCCATCCAATTCCGCACGGCCTCCAGGCACCGGGACATCACTTCGACGGCTTCGCTGGGGTGGCCCGGGGTGGAGATGTACAGCTGAGTATCATCAGCGTACTGATGGAACTCCACCCCGAAGCCACGGATGACCTCACCCAGCGGCTTTACATAAATGTTGAACAGCAGGGGCGAGAGCACCGACCCCTGAGGGACCCCACATAGTAGGGGCCTCGGGGCCGATCTCTGCCCCCCTGTCAACACAAATTGCGAACGGTCGGAGAGGAAGGAAGTGAACCACCGCAGCACGGTGCCCCCTACCCCCAACCCCTCCAACCGTCACAATAGGATACTGTGGTCGACAGTATCAAAAGCCGCTGAGAGATCTAACAGGACCAGGACAGAGGAACAACCCCTGTCCCGGGCCCTCCAGAGGTCATCCACCAACGCGACCAACGCTGTCTCCGTGCTGTGTCCGGGCCTGAAGCCCGATTGGAGGGGGTCAAGATAACTCGTTTCTTCCAGGTACTGCGGGAGCTGACGTGCCACCACACTCTCAACAATCTTCGCAACGAAACGAAGGTTGGAGACAGGACGATAATTTGATAACAGTGCTGGATCCAGGGACGGTTTCTTGAGGAGGGGCCGCACCACCGCCTCCTTCAAGGCGGCGGGTAACAGCCCCTCTCTCAAGGAAGCGTTTATAATACCCTGGAACCAGCCTCGTGTCACCTCCCGAGTGGCCAAGACCAGCCAGGAGGGGCATGGGTCCAGTAAACAGGTGGAGGCATTCAGTCCCCCCAGTATCCTGACTTTATACAAAATCTTTGAGAGAAATGGATATCCACAAAACTTCATTCGGAGATGCCAACATGCAAACAACACAAACATGCAAAGCAACAGAACTCCACAAAAACAATGACCAGATACATCAGAATCCTCTAGGTGAAAAATGTTTCAAAAATGACAGCAAGATTGCTGCACCAACAAGACGTCACAGTAGCCTATGTCAACCAAACAGGAAGAAAGCTATCAACCAGACTGCATGAATGCTCCCTGGCCATCAAGAGACATAACCCTATATCCTTCATGTCTGTCCATGAAGACTGAAAAAGACACAAATTTGATCTAACCGGGGATCACAGTTGTAACCAGGGGGAAGTCAAAGAGAGAAAGGTTTTCCACCAATAAATCAATAAAAAGTCATATTGATATCAACCCAATATACCAACCATTTAGAATGAAAGAGCATTAACCATGATACCGAAGGCAGCATTTAAAGGCCAATGAATAGCCACACTGCAAACAAAGTTATAACTTGACAGATCACAAGAAATTGGACCATATCACACACAGCTGATCAAAACCCAAAACCAGACCATGACATCATCAGAAGACACCTGAACAGCAACACCTGTACTAATTTACACCACACAGATGGTACTTAAAACCAAGGACTTTGACTCAGCAACTACAACCAGCCAATCAAACAACCCAAAATCATATCAGGACTCAGGTATTTAAAGGCCAGTGCTCCCCCAAACAAGCATAATCCAAAGCACACTGAAGATGTCTCCTCAAATGGGGACAAAATGTTTGCAACCAAATTGTTAAGCTTGGAGCTCAAACCAACAAAATAATTCCCATTATCACCCTCTTCAAGCATTCAAAAATTATAAGATAGTCAGGGATGCAAATTTCAACCACCTCTCCCTGCACTGATGAGAAAGATCTAAAATACATGGATGCCTACATTCAGGGCATGGGACTGGCATACTGTATAGAATTTTCTATTGAACCATTGTAGATATATTCTTTAGCTATACCTACATTTAAACATTTCCTGTCAAAAAGGCAATCAATATTGAAAACTTAGAGAATGCATTCATGTCGTCATTACTTAAAAATTTTTAAACCCCAGAAAAAGACTGGAATAACATTGCTTCTATTGTCTCCTTTTTAGCTTTTTACTGAAAACTCTTATTTACACATTAAGTTTACATAAGTATTTTTGTGACAGATTGCATTCTCCTAAGATGCATAACTTATATATATGCAGTATTACAGTATTTTTTATCACTTGATCTATGCATATAGAAACACCTACATGTTTTTCTATATTATTTGCTATACTTAGTATATGTTCATGAATCATTTGCAAACAAGACAGTAAATGAAATTGGTATGGTCAGCCAGCTGTTAAGATGTGCATTTGAGATTTTATTAGAAACCTGAGCATGGTCGGCAGCTGAATCCTAGCAATTACATTTATGGAGTTTTAAAAACATTCAGTTTTCATCTGAATTTCCCATGATTGGAAAACTGAACAGAAATTAATCAGATCTCAGAAACATTGGCTTTATTTCAACTCAATTGTATTTATTTTTCATTCTGTGTACAACATTTTGATGACTCAGGAGAAATTACTGTGCTTGTGAATTGGTATATATCTCCTCTGTTTATAAAATATTGGAAAAATGGGTATTTTTTACCTTATGAAACTCAATGTTTTAGAAACCCTTTTAAATTGAAGAAGCTGCAAGTGACATTGCATGAATAGTATCTTTGGTAGACATCCTTTTTGAATGGGAGAAAGTCAATTGACAGAACTAAAACCAAAAATAAAAAGGTTTATATTAAAATTAAAAGTATGAAAATGGAAAGCCATACACAATCCTCATAATGAGGATTGTAGTGCTCCTTAGACTAGAATCATAATTATTAAAATGTCTGAATATTGAATTGATATTAGAAGAAAAAGAATTCATTCACTTCTCTTTGGAAAGTAAGAATAATATTTTTAGAGAACAATTAAATCAGGACATACCTCTTTACAATGTGGTATGAATAAAAGTAAAAGAAAAGTGGCTGTTTTATCTAAGAGCCTTCTCCTCTTTGTGATATTGTTTTCATTCTGCTGTATAAGAATTTAAAGGCCTAATATAAAAGACTCAATGTTCTGTTTACTAATTGAACTTGTCAGATGCTCTTTTTTGCTAGCAGCTGCTGGACTTTGCTTAGAGTGACTACTACAGGTTGAAATGTTTATGTTTAAATTTTTCTTTTACTTTATGTTTGCTTATCATTGATGACTCATTGATGACAGCGATGACTCATCACTGTAATTATATTAAGAGTTTGACGAAATGAGTCCAGCTAAGTAAACTCTAGAGAAACATTACATAAAAACAATTGTTCCCAGATCTGTGTTTATCTCAGATCATTATTACAAGAGGGGAACACTAGCAGGTGTAAAATTTTGCTGGTTTGATGGAGGTTTTTTTTTTTTTCAGGAAAAAAAGCAACACTCCACCATTGTTCTGTATATATTTGTGTGTGTGCCTGACTGCTTGCAATTCTAATCAGATTAATTTCCCCTTTATTTTTGTAATTTTTCCCATTGGCTCCAAGAATAATAGTAATATGCAGATGCAGGGAAAGAAAGTAGAGAGGAGGTTTGGGGAATAATTGGTAGGACGAGACAGATTTAAACCTCCCACTTGCTAAATTTTTCCTGCAAATGTTGTTCTGAAAAAGTACACATTTTGAAAATACAAATGACTGTCATTAGGTAGTTTTGCACCCCTTTCTATCAGGTATTGCAGTCCTTTATTGCTATTTTTAATTTTTGGATATTGGATAAATCTAGAGAATACTGTTGTAACCTGCTTCCCTGCAGTGTGCTAGATGACAATTTGAAATGGCTCTGAGCAGCATCCATAGAAAGATACCAGCTTGAGGAAAGTTGGCCTGAAGTTTCTTTATAGCAGCAGTAGACAACATAGCACACTAACTGGATGAATGTATCAAGCTAGCCTTGGTTAGCACACAAAATGTAAATATATCTTAATAAATTAGAAATATAAGATTTTGTTCATAATAGTACTCATAATGGGAAAGCATTAAAATGTATGCTGGTATGAAGACTTCCAGTGAGGCCATGGTGAACTTGCTAAATAAATGGGTACAATATTACAGTACATATTGCTTATCAGATGCAGGATCTGGACTAGTAAAATCTGGAGAATGAGAAATTGCAACATTTCCCATGTATATTTGGTGGTGATTTGTTTTTTTGTTTTTGTTTTGCTATCTGCTTGTGAGTTGAGTGGTTGGAAGTCAGGGATTCCAACAAAGCTTATATGTGTAATCTAACCTTTTAAAGAATAAGGTTTCACCAATCCTCCTTTCTTAATCACTTTAGAATATTTTTAATTGCTTTTAAATATAGAGCACCTCCATAATGGCATGTTTCATGGTATTTTTCCTTCAGTGGTCTAGAAAAAGAAGTTAGTATGAATTTAAAGATTTCCCCCTCAAAATTAATAGCAAAAGGGCTATAAGACAGTTGACTTAAAAATGGACTGAGGGTCCAGATGGATTTAATATCATTTAGAAATTAAATATAAGAGTCTTTCCTATGGGCAACTGTTCATATTTTTATATTTGGAAGAAAAACAACATGATGACATGGAATTTTGACACTAATTGAACACTAAAGGGCACCAGACAGAACTAAAGAATATACATAAAGAGGACTAATACTTAAACTTAATCTGATAATGCATAAAAGAACAAAATCATATAACAAATGGTGTACTGAAATATTTTTGTGAGAAATTAATTTTAAATATCTCTGCTATTATTGCTAACCTAATTGATATAGCAGAAAAGTGTCAAATTTTACTGGATTTAATTTAGATTTGAATTTAAAAATGACAGAATACAAAAAAGATAACAAAAAGATAAAATATTGAATATGTAAACAAAATAGACAGGATCTAAAAGTTTGGCTGCACAGACAAATTCTTAAAATAAACAATATAAAATACTGCTACAGATCTTTTTTTTATAGAAAAAAGGTTGTGTTTATAAGCAAAGGGTGGAATCCACAATGAGTTCTATGTTTGATTGAAAGAACAAACCCAAATAAGCTATTTGGGTAACTTTACCTTAGCATGAAAAATATGCATGTATGTTTATTTATTCTATTTATTCCCTTCTTCCTATATATAGAATACATAGGAAATATGAACCATTTGAAAAAAGTAATCACTGTCTTATTAATGGAAGGACAGATGGTAAAGATAACTATTGAGTTAGTATAATCCATAGTAGAAGTGACTAGAATAATGCCATGCCTTTACAGTAGTGAAGATTGGAAATTCTCCATTGAGAATCTACAGAATTTTAGAATGTGGTTGGAGAATAGAAATTAGCTATACAATAGATACTGTAAGTAGAATACTTAGAAGACTCTTGTTGGTGGATAAATAAGGAACTGAACACCTACCCTGGAGTCAGAGATCAGGCTGGTTATCCACTTATGGATAAGAGATAGGTACTGGTGAACAGGTTATTGAGTATGATGGTTGTGTGGCTACTGAGTGATTTAATAGAAAGCAGCCACAAGAAGAATAAGTGGGTAACAACAGAGGCACAAGAATTCAAGAATTGAGAGTAGAAAGTTTACTCCATTGGGCACTTTGCTGGTGACAGTAGAGAAAAATTGGAAAACATTATAGTGCTGAAAATGTCATAGCTTATGAAAAGGAATGGAAATAGCTTTTATGAAAAGGGATGGAAATCTGAGACTAATCCTGTGTTCTGAACTCATCTTGGGGCTTAGGTTCCGGATCCTGGCAGAAAATATATGTGATGCTGACTGTCAACAAAGAACTAAGTTAGAATTAAGATAAATATGGTACAAACTCAAATTCAGGAATGCTAGATTACATTGTATTAGTAAGAATGGGGAAAATATCACTATTTCTCTTCACTTACTTTATCTCAAATTGCCACACAACAAGTTTTTTAAGGTTACTTGGATCTTATTAGAAAATTATCAGCAGGAAGACAGGTTAGTAGCCACTATGATGAGGTTGTTAATCTTTTGGAGGATAAAGTCATACAAATATACATTTTCTCAGAGTTGAATACTACCTGGGCATGTCCTAATGAACTACCAGTACTATTGACAATAAGAAGAAAGGTAATTATGAACTGATTTGAACCATGGCAATTCCAAGGAGGTGGACAATCATGTATAGATTAGTTTTTATCAGTGACAGATGGTGATGAGGTTAGGAAAGGATTGAAACAATAAACATAAGCATTAAATATAAGCATTTGACATCTTGTCTCATAAATAGCAACTTAGTCCAATTAAAGAGAAATCTGGGAAGAAATGTTTCAAATCTAAGAGGCTGTAAGAGAGACTGTTAAGATACTTCATATTAATCAACTCCCAATGAATAAGTCTGGAAAATTTATGTTACAGTTTCCAAGTTTCTATATATACCTGAACTAACATTAACATTTCTTTACAGCAATTTGTGTAGATTTGCTTCCTTAATTTCATCTAGTTGTATGGACCATGATATTGGGCCATTTTAGTGAAAACTACTGAGTTATTGAAAACTACTGAGGAGTGAGTAGATAGGAGAGTTGGAGCAAGTGACAGTTAGAATTACTGCCTCTTTCTTTCATTTTGTACATGTAATTTATTATAGTTTCTTCTTTCCTTCCTTAGTGAATTTATTGACAATGAAATGCCTCAAAGTTTTCCCCCAAATATCTAGCTGCCAAACAAATTATTTAGAAATCTCCACTGTCCAGCATCTGAATCTTTGTAGCCCACTTCAAACCATCTCCTAATGTTTCCATACTCTCACAAATTACTATAGACATTTTTCCCAATCTTCCTACACATCCCAGGCTGGAATCTTCAGATTTGACAGGCTGTGTTGTTCTCCACTCAGTCTGCAATATCTGAAATATAACATATATACCCTGCTTTCTTTCTTTTTATATATAATCTATATCTAAAGCATGTTTGTGTCACTGTACAGGTGAATTCATATTCCTTTTTTTTCTTATACAGGTTCTTGGCCTTGTGCTGAATTATCTGTCTTACCTACAAAAGAAATCTTTGACCTTTGCACAGACCCAGCCACTTCTCTCCAGTCAAGCACTTTACCTTTCCACAGTATGTCCTTTTCTCAAGAAGCCATTACTCAACCCAGTTATTCTAAGTAACTACTAGCCAGTCTTCAAGTTTCCCTTTTTAAGTAAGGATGTAAAAAAATGTAGAAAAAAACATTTTGGAGTGTCTGGGAAAAAGAGGGTGTTATGGTCTCTTTTCAATATGATTTTGAGTAGTTTGGAGAACTGACAAAAACCACCTCTGACTGGAGATTTTACGGCATCCTTCCCCTGCCATGCCTACCAAGCCACGCCCACAGAACCAGTAGTAAAAAAAATTTGAATCCCACCACTGATCTGGTTAGCTCAATTTATTGAACAAATCCAGATAATGGTTAATTCATCATTACATTGTGGGTCTTCCCCATTGTCCACATCATTTTCCTTTTTTATTTTGTGGTAAGGAATTGGGTAAAGGATATATTTAAAGCAGATGATATAAACAGATAATATAGAGAAGCTGAGAAGGTATAAAGAAGTCCTGTAAAGTTTTCTTATGATTTCCTAAGCTAAAACAATTCTTCAGAGATTTCATCTTAATTTCTTATGTATATAAGGAACACTGCCCAGGGTTCCCATTGAAAGCAGATTGGTTTAGGGGGTTCTATTAATTTGCTTATTAAATTTATATGTGATAAAGCTATTTTTTAAAAAATAATGTGCAATAAAAATTTAAAACTATGCAGAAAACCCAAACCAAGGAAACAAATGGGATATTTTTACCCCATTAGAAGGTCTGTTAGTAGGGTCCTTCTGACAGACAAACCTGTCAACCTATTTTATATAATATTGAAGTCATTCAGATCCACAGAATGAAGTATTAGCAGTATGTTTGTGATACGTAACTGTACTGCTCTCTATAATTGACTTCCAAGGAGTAGTCCATATTCTTGAACATAGTCTATAGTCCATTTTGACAATGGACTATATGATAGCAAACTATCTAAAATTAAATGCAGAAAAAATGAGATATTGTTGATAAGAATAAAAATGAACCAAATTAAGGATAAGTTTATATTAGGAAAATCCTTGATCCTTGATAGTTGGATTACAACTATCATCTGTAGTAAGGAGTGTGGTTACTCAGCTGTGGCTACTATACCAACTGTAACCCTTTCAGAGTTAGCCAGAGTTGGTGACAGTCATTTATGCCTTGGTGTTGACAACTACAAGATACTTGATAATGGAGCTATATTTAAAAGATGTCTATATATTGCAGTTGGTAGAAAATATGTACTTGATTTATAACTAATGGAAGGTACAGGGATTACCTGTATTAAAAGATTTATATGGTTACAAAGCACACTTTAAGGAGTTGATGTTTAAAACCAAACTTCATTTTTTTTCTTTGGAAGTTCTTATAAGAATACACAAGAAAACTCATACATAGTATAATTTATTTGGTACTTCCATAAGTATTTATTACCAACTAAATGCATTTATATTTGCTAAAAGATAAGCAAATAATATTTTTGCATGTTGGGAAATATATCAATTTCCTTCTAGAGGAAAAAAAAATCAAATTATTTGATTCTCATAATTTGTGATCTGGAGCCAGACATAATTATCACAAAAAGCATTAAAGCAAAGTTCATAAAAATCAGTGCAAAACATAATACAGCCCAATGTATTTTTATTCTCCACAAGAGCAATTTATAATACTCTCTGATTCCTTGTTTGTTCATGGATGGCTAAAATGACAATGTAGTCCCTATCTAATACTTCATATATAAAAGAATTATGAATAGGAAATGGATAGATAGTTGCTTTCTGATTTGACTAAAATCCATTAACATCACTTATTTGTTTCAGCTTGTCCCTAGCTTCCTAAGAGCTTTAAAACTGTGAGGAAGGAAATTAAACTGATTAATGTTAGATTTTTGGAGAACCTGAAATACCGAGCAGAATAAATCTATAGCACTCTGTTATGTCATTGTAATTTGATAAACATATATAGCTTTCGAGATGTGTGTATGAAATTATTAGCAGAGTCATCAAAAGGAAATGAAATATTAAATATAAAAATATTAAATTTAAAAATTAAACATAAAAAGGCCCTTTTGCATTTATTATAAGCTTTTCTGTAAAACAGAAAATGGATTCCATTGAAATAATTGAACAGGTTTGTAAATACACACATAAATGTTCTAAATATGTATGTATGTATATATGTATGTATGTATGTATGCCATAAGAATGAACAGTAAAAGTGTGTGTATTTATCTGCTTTGAATATCTTGTAGGTACAAAATATTCAAAACAGATAACATATAGATTTGTGAAAAGTTATACTTTGCCTCAGTCCAGATTATTTTAGTGGTCTGATTCAAGTCATCATCCTGACTTGGAAAATTGAGTTGCTGTGCTTCAGTGCCTTGAATCAAAGCGGGCTAACTCAATTTGTCCACGTACTTGGATCCTATAGAAAGGAGCTTCTATAAATGCACAGTGCATGAACAGTGACCAGACTGAAGTGAGGTAGCCACTCCAAAGAAGTTTCTGATCAAAGGTTTATGGAATGAAAGCCTTCTCAAAGGTTTAACCATCCTAATAGCATTCCAATAGATAAATCGAATTTATGTTTTCAACAGCACTAATAGTGACAGTACGTTGATAGAGCACTGAAATATCACAGGGATGAAAAGACTTCTAGATTGAAAGGCTTCTAATATGAAGCTACCCAGATTAAGAAGAGTTTTAAGGTCAAAGCTATTGTAGTATTTTGAATTTAACTCAAAACCCTAGGCATGACTGCCATAGTTTGGCAAAATTGTCAATTCCTAATTTAATGTGGTGCAGTCATATTCAAAATATAAACGCAACTTCAAAATATGAATACAACAGTTTCCAGTCTGTCTTCAATGTTGTCCTACCCATAATGCATTAGAGCAAGTTCCATTGAAATTTGTCAAAATATAGATTCCTTGATGCAATAACAAAAAGAACTATGTACAATTTATTATCAGAAGACTAGTGGCACCTTTTCTGCTAGCTATATTTCTTAAAAGGCAAAAGCTTTTGTGAGCTGCAGTGAAAGTCTTAGCTAGACTGAGTGGCAAGATTGAACACTGCTGAATCTTGCATTCCTAGTGAAAAGAAAGATGCTATTGGGTTTTTCTTGATGTTTTGACAGCAGACATTAACCAGGTTCTCCCCTTGCTTTGTCTACAATAAGAAGCAGTTTATTAATCTCTCGCAATAAAATATTTGAAAATGTTTCCATTTAGATAGTTGTGCTGGGAGTTTTTTGACTCAGAAATTACACTGCCTGACTGTGTTTTTATTTATTCATTTTTATTTATTCACTTTATGGTACTGAAATTTAAATATTCAACTGAAATAGCAATTGATAAGACTGCCCAGGAAGGGTTATATAAACAGCATGCTACTTCTAAGCATACTGTAGTTAACTTCCCCAAAGATTTCTGCAAGCATATATCCAAGCCTGATAGAAATTGACTTGTGTATATTTTTCATATATATTTGGGGTGTCCTCTTTCCTTTTGGATGGCACTAATGTACAAATCTAAATATCATAAAATCATAAAAAGTAACCATATAAATAATTCCTCTTTGCAATACTTGACAAAACTCACACACATTTTAATGTTTCAATTTTATGCACTTTCCATCAAGGGAAGGAGCCAATAAGATAATATAAAAAGGGGAGGCTGTTATGATATCAGGTTACAGTAAATTCTGTAATATACTTTACAGCTGCAATTTCATGATTAGGTTGGCTGCAGAAGAGAAACTTGGTTAGCAAAAATTGACTTTTGCCACTTGCTTATCTGAATTTCAAGGATATAAAGAAACATACTTTACTGCCATCAGATATTATTAATCACAGAATTTGTCCATCAGACAGTTTTGTATCATCTTTTTATCAAACCAAGAACTGAACTGTGTCTCAGCATGACTTCTAACAAATCAAGCACTTTCTTAAGCACCAACCTTTTTCTCATTTCATTACAGAACTACTTTCTCCCTTTCTCTGAGTTATTGGAATATATCTGCACTTTTATATACAAAGCTTAAAAAAAAGCAGAATGGCTTCCAGTAATCTCTAGTAGTATGCAAGTATTACTCTTCAGTATTTCCCTAAACCTTTGATGCCTTACATAATCAAATAGTGTTCCAGCATCTAAGTTTTAAAAGTTCTGCTTTTGTGACTAAATGATTCATGGATACTTCAATGTCAACACTAAGCATATTGTTATACAGCATATTTTTCAATGGCATAAAACCAACCAGTTTACAGTGCCTTGAAAATAGTTTATAGATAGGGATAGATACAATAGATATCTATATGCAGGGCTGGGCATCAAAATTTTTAGCAAAAGGTTCTCTGCCTGGTTGCTGGGTAGGCATGGCCATGGTGGGTGTGGCCTAGCCTGCCTCCTGCACCAGAGGAGGCGGGTTGTTTTTGCCCTCCCTGGTCATGGGGACTTCTGGGAGGGGAGGGGTGGGTGGTGCCAGCCAGGAGTTGGATTTGGGGATTCTCCAAGCTGCACAGAATCTTAGCTAGGGGCTCTCCCTAATCCCTGCAAACCCCCAGCAGCCCACCCCTGTCTATATGTATATGTCTATACATATATGTAATATCTATATATTGCAGGATCCATTTATTTTCATTTGTGATAATCTAATACCTACCTACCTACCTACCTACCTACCTACCTACCTACCTATCTATCTATCTATCTATCTATCTATCTATCTATCTATCTATCTATCTATCTATCTATCCCATTCTCTTTTATTAATCTTTCAAACCTATAAGAAAACAAAAGTAATCAGAATGGGAAAAGATTTGCAAAAATAATGCTGCTTAAGTACTATCCAATACATTTTACAAATTTCAGTGCTTCGATCTTGAAAAATTTAAATGTCAAAACAATGCAAAAACTAGGAAAACTTTTATTTTCTTACTGGCAATGAGTAATAAATTGAAGCTGACCATTTTTTATGGCCAAAATGAGGACCCAGATTGTTGGGGGCAATATGCTGACACAGTAAAATGCTGTAAAATGAGAGTGCCATAAAACACTATGAAGTGGTATATACGATAAGTCTAAGTACTATTGCTATTGCTGTAGTGTCCTTTAAGGAAGTTGTGTTTCTTCTTAGTCATTTAATTAATTTCAGCTGAAAAAAATAACATAGCTATTCATAGGTAATATAAATAATGTATGAAAATAAAAAAGGAGACACCATCAAAACAACATATTTTATTTTTTATGCTTTTTGCAGAAATTTAAAAATATGTTTTTAAAAAACGCTTTTGTTAATATTGTTTCAAAATATCTAATGTATTATTCCCCCACTATATCAATTGTAATCATAAACTAAAATAAATAAATTCAATTCAAAAATACATAAAACACTTAAAAAAACATATGATACAATATTGGTAATATTACCCTTATTAAAATGATTTTAAAAAATAATTTTACTGCTATTGTTACTATAGTTTCTAGTTTCTGCCTCTCATATATATTATATTTTTAAATGGATTGTTTTTAGCAGAAAATGACAACTAAAATAAATAATGCAATAAAATAATAATTATATATATATATATATATATATATATATATATATATATATATATATATATATATATATATATATATATATATATATATATATATACTTTGTATTACAACACCCTGTTAAGCCCCAATTAAGGGAGAAAGCATACTGCTTTCTTTTCTGTCTTTCGGCTCATCACCAGAGACCATACCGACAGAAAGCTATTTGTTTCGTTGCCTTTTGTTTACATGTGTGTAAGGTTTTTAAGCTGATAATTTTAAATAATAAATAAGGGAGACTAGTATAGATCTATTAATTAATTATTAATATTAATATAATTAATTATTAATAGATCTATACTAGTCTCCCTTATTTATTATTTAAAATTATCAGCTTAAAAACCTTACACACACACACATATATATATATATATATATATATATATATATATATATATATATATATATATATATATATATATATATATGTGTGTAAGGTTTTTAAGCTGATAATTTTAAATAATAAATAAGGGAGACTAGTATAGATCTATTTCGAGCTAGTTAGCTCTCTTCAGCTAGCCATACCCTTACTGGGATTCGAACCAGGGAAGTATTACATGTGAGGCAGTTGTAATTGCCTCTACACCACTGGCTCTCTCCTTATCAGCTCAGGCAGGGGAATAAGTATATACTTTGTATTACAACACCCTGTTAAGCCCCAATTAAGGGAGAAAGCATACTGCTTTCTTTTCTGTCTTTCGGCTCATCGCCAGAGACCATACCGACAGAAAGCTATTTGTTTCGTTGCCTTTTGTTTACATGTGTGTAAGGTTTTTAAGCTGATAATTTTAAATAATAAATAAGGGAGACTAGTATAGATCTATTTCGAGCTAGTTAGCTCTCTTCAGCTAGCCATACCCTTACTGGGATTCGAACCAGGGAAGTATTACATGTGAGGCAGTTGTAATTGCCTCTACACCACTGGCTCTCTCCTTATCAGCTCAGGCAGGGGAATAAGTATATACTTTGTATTACAACACCCTGTTAAGCCCCAATTAAGGGAGAAAGCATACTGCTTTCTTTTCTGTCTTTCGGCTCATCGCCAGAGACCATACCGACAGAAAGCTATTTGTTTCGTTGCCTTTTGTTTACATGTGTGTAAGGTTTTTAAGCTGATAATTTTAAATAATAAATAAGGGAGACTAGTATAGATCTATTTCGAGCTAGTTAGCTCTCTTCAGCTAGCCATACCCTTACTGGGATTCGAACCAGGGAAGTATTACATGTGAGGCAGTTGTAATTGCCTCTACACCACTGGCTCTCTCCTTATCAGCTCAGGCAGGGGAATAAGTATATACTTTGTATTACAACACCCTGTTAAGCCCCAATTAAGGGAGAAAGCATACTGCTTTCTTTTCTGTCTTTCGGCTCATCGCCAGAGACCATACCGACAGAAAGCTATTTGTTTCGTTGCCTTTTGTTTACATGTGTGTAAGGTTTTTAAGCTGATAATTTTAAATAATAAATAAGGGAGACTAGTATAGATCTATTTCGAGCTAGTTAGCTCTCTTCAGCTAGCCATACCCTTACTGGGATTCGAACCAGGGAAGTATTACATGTGAGGCAGTTGTAATTGCCTCTACACCACTGGCTCTCTCCTTATCAGCTCAGGCAGGGGAATAAGTATATACTTTGTATTACAACACCCTGTTAAGCCCCAATTAAGGGAGAAAGCATACTGCTTTCTTTTCTGTCTTTCGGCTCATCGCCAGAGACCATACCGACAGAAAGCTATTTGTTTCGTTGCCTTTTGTTTACATGTGTGTAAGGTTTTTAAGCTGATAATTTTAAATAATAAATAAGGGAGACTAGTATAGATCTATTTCGAGCTAGTTAGCTCTCTTCAGCTAGCCATACCCTTACTGGGATTCGAACCAGGGAAGTATTACATGTGAGGCAGTTGTAATTGCCTCTACACCACTGGCTCTCTCCTTATCAGCTCAGGCAGGGGAATAAGTATATACTTTGTATTACAACACCCTGTTAAGCCCCAATTAAGGGAGAAAGCATACTGCTTTCTTTTCTGTCTTTCGGCTCATCGCCAGAGACCATACCGACAGAAAGCTATTTGTTTCGTTGCCTTTTGTTTACATGTGTGTAAGGTTTTGAGCTGATAAATAATTAAATAAGGGAGGCTAGGATAGATCTATTTCGAGCTAGTTAGCTCTCTTCAGCTAGCCATACCCTTACTGGGATTCGAACCAGGGAAGTATTACATGTTCAAAATAATGGATTTTCATGAGTAGTAGCCCATGCAGTGATGATTCTGATGTGTGTGTATATATACACTTATTTAACTGTTATAAAAATATGGATACAACTATGTTTATTAGGAGTGTAATTTTAGAATTTAATCGTAAGATATTTCAGTAGTATCTTCTGAAACATTTTACACACATTGTTGGTTCTGTGCAAGATTAAAGTGCATTACAAAAAAATGCATTCTCCTGTATTCTGAGAACACTTGCTGCGATTACTTTTTATGTCTCATAATAACGATAACATTCTTTAATTAAAATAATGGACTTCGGGAACTTGGTCTAAATTTGTCTGCCCTTTTACATTGCCCATACATGCTTACTACTTTCTTTCCTCATTTGTTTTGTGTGCCTCTTCTTAGTTCTGACTCCCCCATGGCTAAGATTCTTATTTTTCACTGAAATGCCAAATGACTGAACAGTAGGAGACTGCCTATAGTAGAAGATGGCAAAAGTTCAGAATGATAACTCAGGAATCAGCAGGAAAACATTTCATATAGTGCCTTCTTGATTACAATTGATACACTAGCTAAGGGACTGCAAAGAAAAATTGCACTTTTCTTTATCATTCCAGAGAAATGAAGAATTTTGTTTCAATGATTTTCCATCACTATATGAGAAAAATAGGGTCTGCAACTATTCATGAAATAAAAAGGATAAATGTTTTCTCAATAAAATTACAAAGAGAGGGGATAGATGCTACACTGCTTTCATTTCACATTTTAAAAGATGGAGAAAAGTGTGAGGGTGATTTTTCTCCTAAAAAGCACTATAGGTTCACCAAAAACTACAGTATTGGATGAAGAAATTTTTAGGTTAAGTGATTTATATTGGATCAAACAATGAATAAAATTTGCAGAAATGCAACCATGCATGTCCTTCATATTATCCCCTTTTAGGGGAGACAATGTTATGCAGACCACAGAAATATTTAGCCAAGAAATTAAAGCATGAGATTAAAAAAAAAACAAAATAGCTAAACTAGTTGGCATTATTCCTTACACCTCTCTGTATTCCTGTATCCTTGAAAAATGTCCTTGCTTTCAATATATTTTACAGCAAAACTTTGTATAGCTTCTTTTATTCTGTATAATTCTCACCATTCTCTTTTTGAGAGGATCATCTACTACAGTTTTCTGAATTTTTCCATTTCTCTCAATCCTTAATTCTTTATACATTTGTTTTGCCATTTAATCTTTATTCATTTTCTCTGTATGACCAAACTATCTCAACATAATTTTTTTCAAAGAGATCACTCATGTTTGTATTTTATCTCCATTGCTTCGGTAGCTATTTGTTTTAAACTTTATTTTATCACACGAAGTTCTTAAACACTTCCTCCTCATTTCATTCAACATAATTTTGTTTCACACACATGTATTGGGCTCTTCTAAAATGCTTAAATTCTGGAAGAAAGTCCTTTTATGAATCAACTTGAATTTGAGACAGATTTTAATATTGTTGATACAGTGGAACCTTGGGTCACGAATGTTGCTGTTTGCGACCAAATTGGGTTCCAATCAAAATTTTTGAATACGGTCATGATTCAAAAATCGGGAAGCGAACATTCCGCGCACGCGCAGTCTATCGTGCATGTGCAGACAGTTGTGGTTTGCCTGGCATGACCAAATCGGATTGCGAACGTAGTCCTGGAACAAATTATGGTCATGACCTGAGGTTCCATTGTATCTCTATTCTTTTGGATTATATATCTGCTAAACGGAAATTCATAGTGGAAACAAAATGAATTCTGCATGCCATTTTATTGCTAAGAAATTGTACTCCAAATTGACTAAGCACCTCATGTTACTTGCAACTTATTTATTTACTAAATATGTATGGGCACCCATCTCAACTATATGACTTTCAGTATGATCTTAACAATTACAAGCAAAATAAAAACAATAAGTTGGAACTATAAATAACGTAACATAAAACAGTAGCCAGGCAACAAATTTATAAGAAACATCCATTGTCAAGAAACAAGCTTACTGATAGTTATTTAGAAATGAGTTATTTACAGAGTTAGATTATGTGTGAAGAATTATAATGAAATATAATAATATTTCATTGAAATCTCTGGGCAAAATGTGTATGTATGTGTGTATGCCTGTGTCTGTGTGTGTATTTTTGTCTTATTTTGTTTAACAACAAAGACAAAAATAAATTAGAACAAATGCTTCTCGCTAGTACCTATATTTCGTTTAAATATATTGTAATGGCAGCCCGACCAAAACCAAGTGGCTGTGGTTTCCTGTGCCCAGATACAGCCAGCTCACTTCATCGCTGGCCGTGGGGGAGAAAATCTTGAGCCCCACAGAGAGGGCATGCAATCTGGGTGTCTTCCTGGATGTATGGCTGTCGTTAGAAGATCACATAGCGGCCATTGCCAGGGGGGCTTTTTGTCAGGTCCGTCGGATTTACCAGTTGCGACATTTTTCTGGATTCTTCGCACGGTCACTTCTGCTCTCGTCATCTCTCGCCTAGATTATTGTAATGCTCTCTACATGGGGCTCTCCTTGAAGAGCATCCGGAGGCTTCAACTGATGCAGAATGCATCTGCGTGGGTGATTTTGGGGGCTCCTCAGAGCTCCTGTGTTACACCACTCCTGCGCGAGCTGCATTGGCTTCCAGTGGCCTTCCGGGTGTGATTGAAGGTGTTGGTGGTCACCTTTAAAGCGCTCCATGGCTTGGGACCCGGGTACTTACGGGACTAACTGCTGCCACCATTGGCCTCCCACCGGCCAGTGCGCTCCCACAGGGTGGGCCTCCTTGGGGTGCCGGCAGCTGGATGATGCTGGCTGATGGCCCCGAGGGTGCGGGCCTTCTCTGCGGGGGCACCCTCCCTCAGGAATGAATTACCCCTGGAGATGCAGGCCATTACTGACCTGCAGACCTTATGGCACACATTAAAGACCCACCTTTTCCAACAGGCCGGTCTGGCCTAGTATCAATCACTAGGGTTTTAATTTTTGGCATTTTTAACTTTTTTACCTTGTTTTTATAGTATTATTCCAGCCACTTGTTTAATCTCTTTTAAAATCTCTTTTACATTTTTTATTAATTGTGTCATTTTATCTTGGCTGTACACCGCCCTGAGTCCCATTTTGAGAGAGGGGGCGGTATAAAAATTTAATAAATAAATAAATAAACAAACAAATAAATAAACAAGTAAATAAATAAATAAACAGCCATCTTTGGTTTTTTCTATATTCTTCAATTCTTCACTACATACTCCTCAATATTTTTATCAATATCAATATCAGTAACATACATATAATTTCCTATTTTTAATAAACATTGTATTGAGTCAGAAATTAATTTATTTGTTCTAATTTATATTAACTTATATGTAGCTAGTAATTTATAGTTCTCTTTTTCTACCGGCCTAATATTTTGATACATTTTAGATTCATATTTCTTGTCCTGTTGTACAATCTTCTAAGATTCACTGCAAAACATTCAAATAGTCAGCTAATACAGCACCAGCTCCTTACAAGATTGCTGTTCCCAACAAATATGCATTTATCATTCTAAGCTTTCCACAAATTCTTTAAGTACCAAAAGACATGATACATAACAATCATTCTCCATGTATTTTATTTATTCTCATATTTGCTTTAAGTACATCACATGCCATATTTATGTTATTTTAGTTTTATTTGCAGATTCATTCTCTTTGGCTTCTCTCTTAGGTTTCAATCTTCCATATGCCATGGCCATTATCAGATGGGCCAATCTGATCTCTACTGGGCATTATGGATTTGGTAAATCAAGGCTCCACATAATGCTTATTAATACAATAAAACAGCTATTGTATTATCAACAATTATCAACTTTATAATATTAATGCTATATTCCTTGCTGTAGTAAGGATAGAACTAGTTAGTTTGGGCCCATTTTAGCCAGCATGTCTCAAACACAACTGAAGCATATATCCCAATCACTTTCACATCATTTTATGCAAACTAGGAACTCTAAGCCAAAAGAAAACTCCCTAACCAACTTAATATTGCCTTTCCCCCACTTTCTGGGAGTTATATATAGTTATTGACACACTCTCTCAATGTAGTATTATTTTCCCTTACTGCAAAGGGTAAATCTTTTTTATTTGGGAGGTGAGGGGAAAGAAAGGAGGTTAAAGTATCTAAAAATAAGTTTATATTTAAATCCAATTTATTTCCTTTTGCAAGCAATAACAAATTCCCATTAGTGTTCAATGTCAGTCAATACAAAACAGAAACAAGGCCAATAAGTTTGGAATGTGCTATTGCCATGTTGTAAACTTTCCTAAGAATAGTCAGGAATTATCTTCAAATCTGAATCATCAATGATTTCTTTTCAGGAACAAAGCAGAGACAAGAAATTGAGGGGACTTCTGGTGATGTCACATTATGGCGAGGTAGGAGAACTTTGTCCAGTCCTCCTATAGCAGGAAATTTTGCCCAGATCGCAGCTGTTTGAGGCGGAATCTGATCCCAGTGGGATCATCCATACGAGGAGAAATTGCTGGAGCTAGGCTGGTGCTGCAAGCCAGGCGGCAAAGAAGGGAACCTGAAGTGTAGAGCAAACAAGTCAGCTGCCCCAGCTGGCCCAAAGACGTGGCAAAACAATTGCGAGAAGGAAGCGGAGAGACATTGTGGAGCTTGGAGTCTGAGAAAAGAGTGAAGGGAAAATCGGCATTGGATTATAATTTAAGAAAACTTTGAAAGGTAAATAAGTTTGTGAGTGAATTTCCAGAGTGGAAAAGGGAAAGTAGTGAACAGCGGCAAGATTGTGGTGCACCCATAGCTCTGGAGAAAGTAGAAACTTTGTGATTAAAATGGAAAGTGAAAAAGAAGGGAGAGATTTGCTTTATGGTGGTGAAAGAGTTTGATTTTCAGCCATTTGAATAGACTGTGGAAAATATTAACTTAAAGAAAAGAACTCTTATAAACATTAAAAACGAGCAAGAAAGTGACAGTGCAATTTGTGGAGGCGGACATTGTGATTGAGAAAGCAGAGGGAAGCAACGGAAATATTAGACTGAACTGAGAATGGTGAACTGAAACCTGAGACTTGAACTTAATACTAACAAGACTGAATTATTAAGAAACTTTCAAGAAAAAAGAAGAGTACGTTCATCAGTTCTGTTTTTCTTTCTTCCCTCACATATAATATATATTTAATTAATAAGGATAAAATTAAATGTTGAGTTTGAAATAGGTTTAATTTGTGTAAATAGTATTTAACTCTTTAGAACTATAGCTTATAATTGATTTTGTACCTTTTTCTTATATATGTGTGTGTGTGTGTGTGTGTGTGTGTGTGTGTGTGTGTGTGTGTAAGGTTTTTGAGCTGATAATTTTAAATAATAAATAAGGGAGACTAGGATAGATCTATTTCGAGCTAGTTAGCTCTCTTCAGCTAGCCATACCCTTACTGGGATTCAAACCAGGGAAGTATTACATGTGAGGCAGTTGTAATTGCCACTAGACCACCTGGCTCTATCCTCTTCAGCTGAGGCAGGGGAATAAGTATATACTTTGTATTACAACACCCTGTTAAGCCCCAATTAAGGGAGAAAGCATACTGCTTTCTTTTCTGTCTTTCGGCTCATGTGTAAGGTTTTGTAGTTTGTGTAGTGGCAATTACAACTGCCTCACATGTAATACTTCCCTGGTTCGAATCCCAGTAAGGGTATGGCTAACTGAAGAGAGCTAACTAGCTCGAAATAGATCTATCCTAGTTTCCCTTATTTATTATTTAAAATTATCAGCTCAAAACCTTACACACATATAAACAAAAAGACAACGAAAAAAATAGCTTTCTGTCGGTATGATCTCTGGTGATAAGCCGAAAGACAGAAAAGAAAGCAGTATGCTTTCTCCCTTAAGTGGGGCTTGACAGGGTGTTGTAACACAAAGTATATACTTATTCCCCTGCCTCAGCTGAACAGGATAGAGCCAGTGGTCTAGTGGCAATTACAACTGCCTCACATGTAATACTTCCCTGGTTCGAATCCCAGTAAGGGTATGGCTAGCTGAAGAGAGCTAACTAGCTCGAAATAGATCTATCCTAGCCTCCCTTATTTAATTATTTATCAGCTCAAAACCTTACACACATATAAACAAAAAGACAATGAAACAAATAGCTTTCTGTCGGTATGGTCTCTGGTGATGAGCCGAAAGACAGAAAAGAAAGCAGTATGCTTTCTCCCTTAAGTGGGGCTTGACAGGGTGTTGTAACACAAAGTATATATATATATATATATATATATATATATATATATATATATATATATATATATATATATATATATATATATATATATATATATATATATATACATACATACATACACACATACATACTCTCATGATCTTCTTATATTAGAGATTATATGGAATTTATAGTATACACTTTGATTTGAAGAATTACTTTTGGAAATAGCATTAATATAGTAATTAATTTGAGGTAATATTTAAGGATTATATTAAACCTTAAATAATTAATGAATTTTGGAATCACTAGAAAAGTTAAGAATTGATTTTTTCTTTTTCCTAGTTTTTGTTAATTAAAACAATTGCTTTAACTACTGTTGTCAAAATAAAATCAGAAAGGAAAAGAAGGGGTATAGAATTGAGAAAACAGAATTATAAAATATAAATTATTCTGATGGTAATTGGAGATACGATTTGGGAGAATATTATTAGGATAATGGAGAAACAACAAAAAATAATAAAGATATGACCAGTACATCTACAATTACTACAAAAGTAGGAAAAAAGGCGACACCATTGGCAACTTCATCTACTACTACAATAGTATCGACCCAGAAAACGATTGACGAGATGTTGGCGCCAGAAAAATTAACACCTCAATCCAGTACGCAGTCACTTCAAGCCACATTGATGTCCATCCAAAGTATGATGCTGACTCTACAGGAATCAATGTCGAAAAGTTACTCACTCAGAAAGTAAAGTAGAAAGGGAAATGATGAAAGAAGAGTTAAAAAACGAACTAGGGAAATGAGAAATGAAGTTAAAAATTTGGAGGGGAAAATAGGCCAAATCCAAGAATTGATCAAAATAAATGAAGAGAAGATCAAAACAGATGAGTCAAATGGAAAAGAAAGTGGAAGGTATGGAGCAAACAATGAATGAACATAATAAAGAGACTAACAAGACTTTGACTCATATCGAAATGGACAAGGCCTCATACTACTTAAGATTTCAAAGTGTGGAAGAAGAGAGAGTGAGAATTTACCATTAGTGATGCTGGCGGAACTTTTGAGTAGAGATAAGGAGGAAATGGTGAATGAATTGGACGATGTTTACAGACTATGCACGAGCTATGCGAGACGACATGGGCTCCCCCGTGAAATACACGTAAGATTTGCAAGGAGATGTGTGAAGGACTTAATTTATAAAATTACAAGAGACAAAGGAATAAAACATAAAGGCAAAGAAGTGATTGTTTTGAAACAAGTACCAAGGAGAATTCATGAGCAAAAGAAAGACTATCGATTCTTAACAAGCTTTTTATACAAAAAACCTATATACCTTTTAGATGGATAATTCCAGAGGAGATACTCACAATATGGAAAGAGAAAAGAGTGAAAGTAGATAGCCTATCTAAAGCACAAGAATTTTTTGAGCAAATAGGAGGTATAGATGAAGAAGTGAGCAATAGAGATGATCATGAGGGTTCCAGTCAAGAAGAGCTACAAATCAGAGACAGGAGAAAGGGGAGGGAAGGAGATGAGGAGACGTTGGAAAGAAAAGAAACAAGTGATGATGAGAAGTCAGATGACAAATAAAAGCATTGTAGGATAGAAACAAGAAAAGGAATGGAGAAAGGAGTGAAACTGATATCTATAAATATTAATGAGTTAAATGAATTAGCTAAGAGGAAAAGAACGTTCTTGAAATTAGAGAAACAAAAAGCGGAGATAATATGTTTACAAGAGGTTCATATAAAGAAAAGTGATAAAAGGTACTTAATTAATAACAAATTGAGGAAAATATATTCAACATTGGTGGAAGAAAAATAAGAGGGGTAGTATTATATATAAAAGAAAATATAAATTCAGAATTGATTTATAAAGATGAACAGGGAAGAATGATAATGGTAGAAGTGGTAATACAAAACAAAAAGATAATTTTAGTGGGAATATATGCTCCAAATAAAAACCAGAGTGAATTTTATAAAATTTTATATGAAAAATTATTAGAATTTGGCAACTCAATAATTTGCATTGTAGGAGATTTTAATGCAATAACGGACAATGAACAAGATTATAGATGTGATCAAAGACAATATAAAAAATGGAATGCGTTGCCTAAAAAATTTACAGAGATGGTCGAAGGACTAGATTTAGTGGATGTGTGGAGAAAAAAAACCCCAGGAATAGCACAGTTTCCTTTTTATTCCAGCCCACATAAGCCATGGTCTAGAATAGATATGGCCTGGGTTAGTAATGAATTATATAAAGAAATTCAGGATTTAAAAATTTTACCTAATACATGGGCATTATTTCCAAATAATTTGGAAAAACAGCAATTACAAAAAAGGTAGATGGACACTTAAATCACAATTACTGAAAGAGGAAGAATATATACAAAAAATTAGGGAAGAATTGACTTTTTTTTTTTAATTTAATGAAAGTCAGGATATCTCATTGCAAAACTTATGGGATACAATGAAGGCCTACAGTACTTAAGGGGAATATCAATAGCATAAATAACAAATAGGAACAGAAGAAGAGAGGAGAAATGGAAAACCTTAACAAAAAGAATAGAAGAGTTGGAAAATAAACAAATGGAAACTCCAGGAGAAGAACAAGTTAGACATGAATTAATACCATTTAAACATGAGATGAATGTTGTAGACCAAGAGGAATTAGTAAAAAAAATAATATACATGAAACAAAACTATTTTGAACATGCAAATAAACCTGCAAAGATGTTTAGTATATAAACTAAGAAAAGAAAATCAGAAAAGAATGATATATCAATTACAAGACAAAAATGGAACAATAGAGACAGACCAGGAAAAAAAAGGAAATCGTAAGAGAATACTTTGAAAAACTTTATGAACAAGAAACAGTCGAGGTAAATAAAATAGAAGATTATCGGAAAGAAGGAATCCCCTTCGTAATACCTGAGGATAAAAAAGAGATACTCAATAAAAAAAAAAACCTTGGGTGAATTAAAGGCTGTGATTCAAAAACAAATAAAACACCAGGCCCAGATGGACTACCAAACGAATTATATAAAGAGATAGGTGAAATATTAGAAGTAAAGCTATTAGAAGTTTGCAATGAGGTAATATCTGAAGCTAAAACCCAGAATCCTGGAAAGAAGCATACCGTGTTTCTCCAACAATATGGTCTCCACCAATAGGAAGCCCCTGCATAATTTCTACACATGAGGTGAAATTAAGCCCCGCCCCCAAAATTTAAACCTATTTAAACCATACGTTTCCCCGCAATTTTTCACATCGTTCGTTAGAACTACGGTACATGAGGTGAAGAGAAATGGGGGGAAGGGTGAGGGCAGGGGGGGAGAAAACTTGTCTTAGGAGCTCCCTGCAGGTAGCCTAGAGTACCTGATCTAACATCAGGTGATAGAAGCTCCCTGAAGGCAGAGTCACCAGCCAATTCAATCGGCCGGTAGAAGCGGCCTCGGGGCGAGTGCACAGGCACACTCCCCTCGCCACAAAGCCACTTCTATCAGCCGATCGAAGTTCCCCAAAGGAAGAATCTCCAGCCGTTTCGGGGCAAGACGTGGCTGCCCGCACGCACACTCCCCTTGCCAAGAGGCACTTTATTTTGGGCGATGGAAGCTCCCCTGGGGCAGTCAGCAGCCACTTCGATTGGCCGGTAGAAGCGGCCTCGAGGTGAGCACTCACGCACACTCCCCTCGCCCCAAGGCCGCTTCTACCGTCCGATCGAAGTGGCTGCTGACTGCCCCTGGGGAGCTTCCATTGCCCAAAATAAAGTGCCTCTTGGTGAGGGGAGTGTGCGTGCGGGCAGCCACACCATGCCCCGAAACGGCTGGAGACTCTTTGGGGATTTTTGATCGGCTGATAGAAGCAGCTTCGAGGCGAGGGGAATGTGCATATGTGCTTGCCCCAAGGCCACTTCTACCGGCTGATCAAAGTGGCTGCTGACTGCCCCTGAGGAGCTTCCATCGCCCGAAATAAAGTGCCTCCTGGTGAAGGGATGCGGGCAGCCACGCTTCGCCCCAAAGCGGCTGCAGACTCTTCCTTTGGGGATTTTCGATCGGCTGATAGAAGCAGCGTCGAGGTGAGCGCACAGGCACAGTCCCTTCGCCTTGAAGCCTCTTCTATCAGCTGATCAAAAATCCCTGAAGGAAGAGTTTCCAGCCGCTTTGGGGCAAGGCGTGGCTGCTCGCGTCCCCTCGCCAAGAGGCACTTTATTTCGGGAGATGGAAGCTCCCCAGGGGCAGTCACCAGCCACTTTGATCAGCCAGTAGAAGCGGCCTCAGGGCGAGGGGAGTGTGCGTGGGTGCTCACCTCGCCCCGAGTGGCTGGTGACTGCCCCTGGCGAGCTTTCATCACCCGAAATAAACTGCCTCATGATGAGGGGATGCGGGCAGCCACGCCTCGCCCCAAAGCGGCTAGATACTTTTCCTTCGGGGAGCTTCTATCGGCCAATGGAAGCAACCTCTTGGAGAGGTGAATGTGCATGTCCTAGCTGTTTTTTCGGGGGTCAAAAGAAAATAAGGCCCAGACTTATTTTTTGAGAAACACGGTATATAACCTTAATACCAAAAGAAGGTACAGATGCCAACCAAATGAAGAACTACAGACCAATTTCCCTTTTAAATTCGGATTATAAAATTTTTATGGCAGTAATGGTGGAAAGATTGAAGATTGTACTTAATAATAAAATTAATTCACATCAAATGGTTTCCTTTCCACGAGGCAGATTAGATACAATACGAGAATAATAATAGATACATTAGAATATTATGAAAAACATCCAGGTAGTCAAGTAGACTTGATTTTTTTGGATGCACAAAAGGCCTTTGACAATTTAAATTGGGATTTCATGAAAAAACAGATTAATTTAATGGACTTTGGAGATAATTTTGTAAGAATGTTAAACACAATATATGCCACACAAAAGGCTAATGCAATAGTAAAGGGTGAAATTACCAAATCATTGAAGATAAGGAAGGGAGTCAGACAGGGATGTCCGCTTTCACCTCTGCTTTTTATAACGATTTTGGAAACTTTGCTAGATAGAATTAAAGTAAATAAATTAAGGGAACTAAAATTAAAAATCAAGAATATAAATTACAAACTTTTGCAGATGATATGGTTTTTGTAATAGATCCATTAAATTCAGGACCAATTTTATTGAACGAAATAGACAAATTTGGCAGACTAGCAGGATTAAAAATTAATAAAGAAAAAACTAAAATGCTAGTTAAAAACTTAATAATTAGTAAACAAAAAAAATAGAAGAAAAGATGGGTTTACAAATAGTAAATAAATAAATATCTAGGAATTTGGTTGAGAGCAAGAACATTAAATTTGCGAGAGAACAATTATATAAAATTATTGAAACAGATCGAAAAGGAATTGGAAAATTGGAATAAGATGCAAATTTCACTATTAGGAAGGATAGCATCAATTAAAATGAATGTATTATCCAAAATATTACATTTGTTTCAAACGATTCCAATATTATTCGATAAAAAATTCTTTAAAGAGTTAGATAAAATTGTGATGAAATTTATTTAAGCAAAGAAAAAGACAAGGATGAAAAAAACATATTTACAAGATAATAAAAGCAGAGGTGGATTTGGGCTACCTGTCTGGGAGATATATTATAGTGGAGCAGCGTTAATATGGATAAAAGATTAGATCGATTTGAGGAATAATAGAATTTTTCAGCTAGAAGGACACGATTTGTTACTTGGTTGGCATGCTTTCTTATGGAATCCAAATACAAAAAATAATGCATATTTTACTAGACATGTATTTCGAAAACCTTTAATTAAAATTTGGAACGATTTAAGGAAGAATCACTACACCAAGATCCCATCAGGGTTCTCAACGATGGAGGCGATGTTTCACCCAAATACGATGGATATTAGCAAAAAAGTAAAATATTATCAAATAATAAATAATGAGGGAAGAATTAAAACAAAACAGGAATTAGAAAGACAAGAAATATTTATTGATAATTGGTCATATTTTCAAATTAAAATGAGATATAACAAAGAGGTGAATGAGTATGGAATTGAAGTAAAAAATACATATTTAGATAAAATATTTTTAAATCCGGATAAATGTTTGATTTCCCAAATATATAATTATTTATTGGAGTGTGAAATGGCTGAGAAAATTGTCAAAGGCCCAATGCTAGCCTGGGAAAAAAACTTTGGTTACAATATTGATTTGGATATTTAGGAGCAGATATGGAAAAAAAAATTGACATTAACTAAATCAGTAGCTCATAAAGAAAACGTATATAAAATGATATACAGATGGCATCTGGCACCCTCAAGATTGGCTAAAATATTTCTGACAGCAAGTCCTTGCTGTTGGAAATGTAAAAAAAAAGTAGGTACTTATTTCTATTTGTGGTGGACATGCCCCGAAGTAAAGAAATATTGGGTAAAAATAAAAAATTGGATAGAAGAAATTATAGATTGTAGGCTGAAGTGGAAACTGGAACTCTTTCTGTTGGGAATAATTAAAGGGGATTATTCCTCCAAAGTAAAATATTTGATCATACACTTATTAACTGCAGCACGTATTTCGCTAGCTCAATATTGGAAAAACCCTAACACACCACCAATACACATTACAATTCAGAAAGCCTATGATTGTGTTCAGTTGGAAAGACTTACACTAAAGATAATGGAAAGGAAGACACAGAATATTATTGAATATGAGACAAATGGTATAAATGGGCAGAAGATTAAAAAAGGGGGGGGGAGGAACAAGTAAATGAATTTAAGAAGTAATAATACATACTTAGCATTTTATATTAATGTAGAATCTACTTTTGGCAAAGCTTTCCTGTTACTTAATAGTGTTATTATTAGTATTGTTTATTATATTCTCTAATTTAATAGTTAAATAATACAAAAATATTACAATATATTAAATGAATGTATTTATTCATAGAAGAATAGTGTTAAACCAATGCCTAAAGAAGAACTAGGACTTACCAAGCTCGATAACAAATGTAAAGAAATATGGATTAGTTATATACTAATGTTTTTTACATGTTTGTACTTGTATGTTTTAATCTTGTGAATAAAATTGTTTTTAATTTTTTTTTTAAAACAAGAAATTGAACAAGCCTATTTAAATACTAGGCCAAGTCCCTCATGAAGGGCAATGAACAGGAGCAAACATCAAAAGTCAGTGAGTTGCTTTCAGGGAGTGAAAAAAGTGTGGTGGCTGTTTGTATGTATTTCAAGTTGCTGGTTGGTGTGACTTGATAAAGTGATTCTTACCAGTGGTGGGATTTAATTTTTTTTACTACCGGTTCTGTGGGCGTGGCTTATTGGATGGGTGTGGCTTGGACATATGACTTGGCCATATGTGTGGGTGTGCTTGGTGGTCATGTGACTGGGTGGGCGTGATCAACTCAATGTCACTCACATCAAGGGGTACCTCACCTAGCCTCTCCCCTCCCAGCCATTCCTTGTGACCCAGCCTCAACTTATCTATAGTTCTGTAAAAATGTTTTTCACCTTTTTTTACTTTATTATCTGCATACTATAGATGTACTTTCATGGACCACTGAAAGAAGGAAATGGTTCACATGCTTTACCCAAGAGTGTGATAGGCAACAGGCTTTTAAGGGGCTGCCACAAAGAAAGGGGGACAATGTATTTTCCAAACAAGCAGAATGAAAACAAGAAGCAATGGATGGAAACTGAACAGAGAGAAGCAACCTAAAACTAAGGAGAAACTTCCTGACAGTGAGAACAATTAACCAGTGTAACTGAATGTCTCCAGAAGTTCTGGGTGCTCAATCACTGGAAGTTTTTAAGAAAAGACTGGACAGCCATTTCTCTGAAATGGTAGAGGGTTCACCCCAAGTTCCCTTCTAAGTGTTATTGTTATTCTGACACCTTTCCCAGGATCTCTACTCAGAGTTTGGCATCCTCAGTTTTCTTGCCTGAGCTGGGGGTTAGCTAGAAGACCTCCAAAGTCCCTTTCAATTCTTGTTAAACACATGTGTATTTTATGCTCTGGACTATTGACATTGAATGCATGTAAACCCTGAAAAATATGTGGTAGCCCTGGGCAAAAGAAAGGCAGAAAAATCACTCTAGGTATAAGGACAGTGTAAAATATTAACACATGATAAATAATGGAACAATTGAAAATAATAGCACAGAGTTTTCTCTCTCTCTCTCTTCCTATTTTTTTCTTTCTTTCTCTCCCTTTCTTTCTTTCTTTCTTTCTTTCTTTCTTTCTTTCTTTCTTTCTTTCTTTCTTTCTTTCTTTCTTTCTTTCTCTCTCTCTCTCTCTCTCTCATACATACGCGTGCGCGCGCGCGCACACACACACACACATACACGGAGCACTTTTGTACCTTAACAGACATGCATTTTGAAGCAGCTCCTTTAAATTTCTCCAAGGCTGGAGCGGATTCCCCCACTCCCTCTGTCAGACCGCACTCCTTCTCATTCCAGGCACTTTAACTCACAAGGGGAAAGTGATACTTGCAACATCCATGCCTTTCTAGCTTTTCCCCTCGGGGAGAAAGAGAACATGGGGAATGGAAAGCTAGGAGAGCGATCGGGGCAAGTGAGCGACCAGGCGACCGGGTTGGGGACATGGCCAGCCAGGGATCACCACCGGTTCAGCGACCCACACCAAATAACTGCTACCGGTTTGCCCGAATAGGTGTGAACCAGTTGAATACCACCTCTGATGCTTACCCCTCCTCTCAGTGAGATTTTCCCATTATGTTTGTTCTGCTCATCATAGCTGTTGGCATATTCTTCAGCTAGGTGTTCTTCAAGGATTTATTTCCTCATGATCTGAATGAATCCTTAGCTTCTAATAAAGAATTCTATTCTCTGGTAACTGCTATAGGTATCTGATTGCCTACCAACTTTTCAAACTGATTGTCTGGCCTTCCTTGTTAATTTTTGACTCCAAAAATTCAGAGATCGTAACATTAAAGTGCAAACCTTTTCAAGGCAGTTTGCAAAATAAAATAACCCACTCATAATGTCAATGTTAATATTACAAAGTGTTGTTTATAAATACAGACCCCAAGCACAATAAAGGTAAAATCTAAGTAAATTAGTATGTTTTCCTAAAGGTTTACAATGAGGAAGGTTAATAATATGTTGTTGATAAGGGTTCAGTGTTTTAAGGACCACTGCAGAAAATGTCTTCTTTCCCACCTGAAAATGATAGGAAAATTGTTGTTAGTGATCAGCAGTCATGAATAGAATGGGCTCAAATTCTCCCCCACAAAATAGTAGAGGACTTCATACGGCCTTGGACAACAATTGTTTGCTCCTAGGCTTAGGATCCTTATATGCACAATGAATGATAGTTCCCTTACCAGCAAAGAGAAGAATTATGCAACTCTAGGCATAGGATTTGCCCCATCGCAAGCCATCATGCTGATCTCTCCATTAGTATGATCAGAAATATTTTATTCAGCTTACCTCCAGTTATTTGGAAGCTCAGTGTAAGCAACCTTGTAGAAAGTAGACAGAAAATATAGGCTGAAAAACTTTTAGCAGAAGAATATCGAAAAAGTTAAAAGAACCATTCAAATAACATGTTATTTTAAAGTAATTTTATTGGGAAACCTTAGAAAGAGACCATGAGAATGTTAACATTTGATGAAGGTGAAATTGCTGTTCCATACTATATATACTTTGCAAATCAGGAGAAAAAGCAATGACCTTTGCAGTTCAGATTGTGAATACATAGTAGAAAGGTAATGGCATATCTATCTATCATTGAAATAGACTGGAAACATTGGGAAAAAATAATGATTATTTGTAAACCAACTAATAGATTCCCAAGGACAGATCATGTGGTTACCTATTGCTACTTTGAATATGAATGATGGAAGCTTGAAAGAAATACCCAAGGAAAAATGCCAGAATTACTTGGTCATTTTTTTAAGAATGCATATTTTTATTGCTTTAATGTAATGAACAGGGAAAGGGAAAGGTGGGGAAAGAGAAGCAGGAGGAAACTACAAAATATGTATAAATGTATAATTAATTAGAAAGAGTTTTCAATTAACAGCATGCTGAACTCTGACAAGTCTCAGTTTTTATTTGCTTGATGGTTTAAATATTTAATGAAGTAGCTAATGTAGTATGTTTGTTTATATAGATGTAGCTTCCTCAACTATGTTCTTGCCAGATAGGGTTCATTCTTATATGCTGCTTCTGAGACACGGAGACCTTTTACTAACATTTTTTTGAAGAATAATTCCTTATGACATCACTCCATCTCATCCCATCCCTCACCATTTGTCTCCCAAATTCTCTTTCATTATTCCAGTTTGGAAGTGGTATTTTACTTCTCCCAACCATACCATACTATGCAGGGACTTAGGATGCTTCAGTAAAAAACTGGAGAACAGGAAAGCGGGAAACCATATTGCATATCCATGTACTTGTTGGCTTTGGTTTTGAAAGCTATCGGAAATGAATAAATCCTTGTTTTTTGGGAATGGGGAATTCATCCTTGCATATAAATCCAGTCAGTCTTTGGAAATGATTCAGTCCAAAGTTTTTATGGCTGGGCTTAGCTTTGAGCAGTAGCAGATAGCTTTTTGCTCATTCCAGACATGGGAACTCTGACTGTCTGCCACTCATGTACTCTTAACATGGATTGTACATCCAGTTCTCATTTTGAATTCAAGGAAGATTTTCTTGGCTTGCTTTATCAATTGCCAAGAGTCCAACCCTCCATTGTATTACTAAAAGATGGAAAAGTCTTTACCTAATGGTAAAGACTGCAACCACGACACCATTAAAGCCAACATCGTTAATACATTCTTTGGCTCTGTATTTGTAAACAGCAATGGATCATGCCCAGTATTTCCTAGCCGAACCACAGAAAACTACAATGATCTAATACATATCGATTTTACAGAAGACAATGTTGAAAAAGCATTACGCAATCTAAAACCATCTCTATCTATTGGACCGGACAGAATATGTGCCTACTTCTTAAAAAAGCTATCCACTGCCATAACAGAACCTCTAAGCATAATCTTTGATAAATCTTTCAGGACCAGCTCCTTGCCTAACCTAGCCATGGTCATCCCATCTTCAAAAGGGAGACCCCAGCCTAGTTGAAAATTACAGACCAGACTCCTTATGCCGCGTCACCTGTAAAGTCATGGAATCAATTATTAACCAATCCATTATCCTCCACTTACACACAAACAACCTACTCTCTAATAAACAATTTGGTTTCAGAAAAAAACTATCCTGTAATCTGCAACTCTTACACTGCAAAAACATGTGGACTACACAACTCGATCTGGGCAAAACAATAGACGCAATCTACATAGACTTCTGTAAAGCCTTTGATTCAGTGGTACATGACAAACTACTCCTAAAACTAAAATCTTATGGTATCTCTGGACAACTGCATAACTGGATAGAAGCATTCCTGTCAAGCAGATAACAAATGGTCAAAATTGGGAGTGTCCTATCAAATTCTGTACCTGTCAATAGTGGTGTCCTCCAAGGCAGTGTCCTAGGACCAACTTCCTTCATCCTCTACATAAATGACCTCTGTGATCATATTAAGAGCAACTGCGCTCTCTTTGCTGATGATGTAAAGCTATTCAATACCACAGACAATACTGCTACCCTTCAAAAAGATCTTGACTATGTATCAGTCAAACAAATGGCAACAACAAATCTCAACAAATAAATGCTCTGTTTTACATATTGGCAAAAAAATCAGAAAATAAAATACAAGCTGAGTAGTCAAGATCTTGTTGATGATCCAAGCTCTGTAAAAGATCTTGGAATACTCATCTCTAATGATCTAAGTGCTAGAATCCACTGTAACTACATAACCAAAAAGGCATTAAGAGTTGTTAACCTAATCCTACATAGCTTTTTCTCTGGTAATATCACACTACTAATTAGAGCATACAAAACATTTGCTAGACCAATACTCGAATACAGCTCATCAGTCTGGAATCCACATTACGTATCTGATATTAGCACAGTCGAGAAAGTCCAGAAATAATTTCACAAGAAGAGTTCTCCACTCCTCTACTCGTTACAGAATACCTTATGCCACCAGACTTGAAATTCTAGACCTAGAAAACCTTGAATTACACCATCTTCAGTCTGATTTAAGAATAGTATATAAAATCATACATTGCAATGACTTACCTGTCAATGAATATTTCAGCTTCAGCCATAACAACACAAGAGCACACAATAGATACAAACTTAAGGTTAACTGCACCAAACTTGATTGCAGGAAATACGATTTCCTGCAATCAAGAAAGAGTGGTCAATGTCTGGAATACTCTACCTGACTCTGTAGTTTCTTCCTCAAACCCCAAAAAACTACTCTGTAGTTTCTGCCTCAAACCTCACTTTAACCTTAGACTGTCTACTATTGACCTCACCCCTTTCCTAAGCGGTCTGTAGGGGGTGTGCATAAGCGCACCAATGTGCCTACCATCCCTTTCCTATTGTTTCTTTTATTTTTCTTATATGTACATATTTCATGTATTCATAACCATGTATATAACTATGTATTCATAACTATGTATAACTATGTCTATCTTGTAAGCAATTGACAAATCAAATAAATAAAATAAATAAAAAGCACCAGTAAATGTAAGAAATAGGAACCTCTGGGAACCTAAGTAAGCAAAAGGAAAAATGACTAGGGAATCAGATAAGATAGCAGGCAAGGCAGCTTTACCTGGCATTCCACCCTAACCAGCCCAAGTGCTGATATCAATGCCTATAAATGGCTTTGCTAGATCAATGCACTATGAAAAAAGAAGGATCTGGGGTTGTGAATAGAATATATGAACTTTACTGGAGTAGGAATGTTATGTAAATGCACTTCTGCCTTGATCATCCAAATCTAGATTATTGTGATGCATAGGCAGTCTACATAGACTGTCCTTGAAAAGCTACTTGAAAATTTGAGCTAATCCAAAATACAATTGTTATGAAAGATACAGCATGTGTGCATCACAATTCATTGATATATTGATATATTCATTGATATATGAGGAATCCTTGGTGCTCTCTGAGCTTGCTTATTTCTTTGCAAATATTTCATTACTAGGTAATCATCAGTGCTAGTAAAGAGTACTATATGCTGTCAGTTTATATTCTGCTGTCTTGCCTGTGTGTGGGGGGGAGCAGTCTTAGGAATTCTTTGGTTGGGCTATTTACTGATGGTTCTTTGGCAGTTTCTTGATTGGATATTGCTTACTTGATTGTTGATCTGAAGTTAACCTTGAGGTTAATCTATGCTGATCTGAGTGCTGATTACTGGTGGAAAGGTGCTAGAGTCTTTTTCTCTTTTGAGCTGGTTGATTATCTCTTTTGCGTAGTCTATAGATGTTGTTAATGTCTATATGTCTATTGATGGCTGATTTGTCAAGAGTGCCAGGTCTCTAGAAATTTCCTGGTATTTGGGGACTTGGCCTGGTTTAGGATTGTCACATTTTCCTGAATGTGTCACTGAAAGTATGGTTTTGAATGTAACTTAACAAATGGCTTTCACTCTTAAAGTTCTGCAGAGTATCTTCAAGATCATCTGATTATTTCCAGCTGCCCAATTTGATCAGATAGAAAAAGTTCAGGGAATATTATTTGAAATGTTACTTTCAGGAACCTCAGAGGTAGGTCTTCCTCTCTTCTTTGGAACAGCTTTTCATCTGAGATCCATATTGTCACCAACTTACTGGGCCTTGGAAAGATGATTAAAATTGGATTTTTCATCAGGTTATAAGGATAGATGTATTATGAAATGTTTATTCTTTGAATGTAGTGTTCTGTTTGTATTGAGCTTGTTATTCTGCCTGTAACCTGGAGCTTTGAAATATGTTGCCTTTTTTGACATATTTATAGTCTTATTTTACATAATAGGGTATGTAAACCACTCAGAATCAGTTACAACTGAAGCAACAAATAAGCTCACTAAATAAATAAAAAGAAAATTTTTTGTTTCATTCAAACCAAAATTTTAAACTATATAGGACAGATAAATGGAAGTATTGAGAGATAGATAAAAACACTTACGAGCTTCTGGGGAAGAATAAATGCAGTGGAAGTGAATATGGTTTCAAGATTGTTATTTACTTAGAGATACTGACTGTATTGACCTTACTCAGATATTTTTAAAATAAATTGTTAATAACAATTTTCAATGGAATAGTCTGTTATAAAAAAAAATCTCCCTTTTATATAGCAGGAACAGTTTTAACTTTCCTGATTTTAAACCATATAATTGGGTCTCTCTGTTAATTTCAATAAGATATTGTAATGAAAGCAACATTGATTATGTACTATTTTCAGCCAGTTTTATTACTTGGCAGTCTTGAAATACTGGCAAGTACTTGGTTCCAATTATAGTAGGAAATTTTTAATATTTCCAACACTTAAGTCAATTAAGCATATTTGGATACTATTGTAAGGTAAGAAATTAATATTTGATTTGAGCTCTTATGAGGAATTGAGAATTCAGAATTGTTTTATGGAAAGTAATGAGGTTTTAGAAGGGAAAATGTGCAACAAATTGGATGGTTTCCTTGTATATATTTATTGTACATCTACTTCTTTACTTCAAAGATTTTGGAAGATTGCAAAGGGAATATAATATACTAAAGCAATAAGACTAAAACATATATGGTACAAATATTTATTGTACTCTTTGGTCAAGATATCTTAGCAGTTTCTAAAACTTTGGTAGCATTGAAAGCATTTTAGGGAGGCTAAGGCAACAATTCAGTATCAATGATTTTAAAAACCATAAAAACAAGCTTTAATAACATATAAGAAAATTAGAATGTATAATCGGAATATTTTATACTACACATCTGTTTCCCATTTTACAGAACATAACAGTCAAATGTTAGAAAAAAAGGTTGGTTGTCATCTTCCCTGTGATAAGCAAAGAAAAATAATGAAGGTATATTAGTATGTTTTCTTAGAATATACATTGGTACTTCATTTCATATCAGTATTACAGGAAACCAGCTTTTTAGGAAGATGGTAAGGTTTAGAGATACTCCAAATCTGGTGATATAATTTAATAATATGACAGTATTTATGAGTAGGTTGAGTAAATACATGCACTATTAAATAGTGTAAATTCTTGGAGAAAATGAGATACATTCTATTAAAATGCCATTGTTTTTTCTTCTTTTTGTGCTTTAATCATATATATATGCAGAGAAAACTTGTTTAAATTGTTTGGGTTGTTATTTATTTATTATTTTCATTTGTAAAGTTTTCAGTAAAAGCACTTTTCTCCAGCCTCACTGTAGGAACACAATAAAGCACAGCTAGGGATACAATTCAGTTGATGTCAACATAATTTTCTCCAAACATGTTAAATAGCTGTGGGTGAACTCATAGATGCACAAAGAATGAATCTTAGATCATATATTCCATTAAAAAAAAATAAAGTCCTTTTGGTCTAATAGCACTGTGGCATAGACTTACAATGAAACATCAACTTATGTATGCATGAGGTTAGAAGACTTCTCTGTTTAACTATTCTCTTTGGGGAACAGATTTTTACTCCAATTAATTTTTTTTACCTTTTTTTGCTAAAAAAAAAATCTGCAGGGAAAAATTAACAAACTAAATCTGAGGATGGGTTACGTTTATTTTCCAAACTGTATTAGGTAGTCAAGAGGTCTCATCTATCTCTGCTTGAGTACTCGGTGTCGTTGTTTTAAGTTCTACTTATTTTAAATATTCTACAGCCAGCTGCTTTGAAAGAAAGGCTTTTTCCTATGATTTCCTGGAACATTTATTGCTCTGGAATCTTTATGAAAAGGATACTAATTGTTTAGAATTTTCTACTGTATTTTTGACAAATTTAAGATCAATGTTTGGTCCTAAAAGAAACCTATAACCTCCAGCAACTTTCCTTACTATCCACTGCATTTATTATCCAGAGAAGGAGAAACAGCCTTCTTATGAACCATTGCTAATGTCATTTCAAGTGACATGGTAGGAGAAGGGACAGCAGGACTCATGTTGCTGAATAAAGAATTGAAGCAGGTTTATATGAAAAGCTTGAAATAGGATAGTTTGAAGTCCAAATTCTAAGAGTTTCTATCTGAGCCTTTAAGAACATAACTATCCGGTTTCAATCTGATTCTTAGGCACAACCTTCTCTAATCTCCAGATATATTGGACTTCAAATCCCCAAATCCCTCAAGATAGCTATACTTTGACAGGAGAGTTGCAAACCAACATCAAAATAGATCAGATGGACTAGAGATATTATAGTGGGAAGTACCATTTCAGATATTAAATAGAGGGGACTTTGAATACTCCTAAATATATTCATGCAAATTCATTTTTAAAAATAGCTCAGCACAACAGGCAAAGAATTCTTGCTTTTTCTTGGCAAAAAGCCTGCTTCTCTGTCTGCTAGCATTTTGCTTCCCAAATGCTTTTATATTCTATTGAAAATAGCTTCTGACTCCTTTCAGCCTCAAAAACACAAATCGTCAGGAAGAGAGTGGGTTTTGAATTGGCAGTTTTGAATTGAAACAACTGAGCCATTTTGAACAGTGTATTATTTCCTATTTATATAGGGTGATTTAAGGAAACTTCACAATAAGGAAAATTATAACTGAAAATCGCCTCTAATTTTAGGAAATATAAATTCTTAGTAAAATCTTGGCATATGCTTCTTTTCATGAAAAAGGGTAGTAATGATTAGTGGGTCAACAGAATTTAGTAAACCAAAGTGAGTATTAGTGATACAATATCATTGGTATTAATTGACATCCAACCAGAAACTGGCATCTAACCAAACTTTCTAATTTTATGAGAAATGGAACAAAATTATAATAGGTCATTTTTTACCTCTGTTGAAATAACAACCACCTAACCAGAAATTGGCATCTAACCAAAACTTTCTAATTTTATGAGAAATGAAAGAAAACTGTAATAGGCCATTTTTCACCTCTGTTGAAATAACAGAATAAGAAAATTAGCTCAAGACTCAAAATCTGTGCGCAAAACAGAAATCTCACTATAGATTTTGTAACTTATAAAGTTGAATAGACAGTTAAAATGTCTCTTCAGACATTAATTTTTGAAACAAGTTTTTCTTGCAATAAAATGAAGCTTGTACAGCTGCAGAGAGTTGTGTTCTGAAGCTCATCCTGGGCCCTATGAAACTCACCCACCCCTCCTATAATTATGAAATTAAAGTTTTGATATTTTTTATGTTTATTGCATAAAAGCTTTGTTGATGATCTGGAAGCAAGATAATTGAATCTGTCAGCTAATCTTAAATCTAAGGAAAAGAAACACATCAAAAGATGGGTTTAAGCAATATCATTCATTTCTCAGATGATTATGTTCGTGTCAGATAGGCTGCATCCCTATTATTTCCTATTATTATTACTGCTTCAAGATTCTATTTCAATAAGCACTTAACACTTTCCAGGAGGCAGTGAGAATGGACATAAATATCTTTAATAAAAGATCTTTGGGGCCTGTTTTTTAATTGCAGAAGAAGAAGAAGGAGATGAAGAAGAATCATGCTGTGCAGCTCCAGGCAATATTCAATATTAAAATACATATTAATTTTAACTGTAATGTTTCACATTTTTCATATAATTTTAAATATTTTTTTTCGGTATTTGTAGAGAAGAAAACAAATATAGTTTATACCATAAGATATACCTGACTTTGTAAGACTAACAAAAACTGATGGTACCTTAGATGATCACAAAGTGAATGTGTATTAGCAATGTGACACTGCTGCTAAAATAAAAATGAAATTTAATAGAGGTATAATTTCTGAATTATACAAATAATAATTCTGTTTTGTATATGTCAGATATCCCACATCAAGTTCTATCTTTTAAAGGTCACCAAGCTAAAGCTAAAACTGCAAAGTCCAATGAGGAGTGACTAGTTATACTAGTTATCATTTTTAAAAAAAATTAACTGAGGTGAAAAATGAAAGCATTCTTCCATACCTGAAAAGGTATTCAAAGGAAAGGGTTAATGCATATTATCTATCATCCCAAAGCACAGGACACAATGACTTAAGTTCCAAGAAAAGAGGTTCGGGTAGAATATTTAAAATACTTAGTAATCTCTAAGAGTAGTTGACAGTGCCAATTACACAGGGAGTAGGTTGGCAACTTGCCTTTTATTGAATATGTTCATGCCAAATTTTAGAAATGCTTAATTAGAATATCTTCATTCAGTAGAAACGTGAGATACCTTCTATATTTTTACATTATGATATATAATAATGGCGATAAAAGTTAACAGTATGATCAGTGTTATGTGTAATTGTGTATGAAAATCATCAGAATATAATATAATATTATAGTGCTTGGAAACATTAATTATAATAATTTTAAATACTTTTGAATAATAATCACAATGGAATGATCAAATATACTTTAAAAAAAAACTATCTTGATTTGTATTTTTGCAATGAAAACACACAAGAATATAGATTCGGTTTTCACACTGAATAAACTCCATATACATTCCTTTCCATACCCTGTCTCTGTGCTTCAAAGCATGCTTTTCTTGAAATTACATCAGTAACAATGATTATTTCTATCACATTCCTTTTAAGCATGGTATTCTTCTACTTGTATCTTTTAAAATAAAAAATATTCAAGTCATTGTATTAAGGTATTTGCAATCAATTATTTACCTGATGTTTAATTTTGTGAATGTAATAATGATTTCCATCATGACTATTCTAAATTGTGTAAGTGATATTTGCTCTATAATGTAATCTCTATTTACAAAAGTGGCTTGATTTTATAGGTATCTGTACTTAGCTATGAGTTTCCTTCCACAGACGTCATATTAGCTAAGGATACTGTAACCATAATTGTGGTCATAGCATAGAGACAAATGCTAAAAGAGGTCTGTAATCAGCAATTCATATATTAAATATGGATTTTGATTTTCTTTATGTTTTAGAATTAAAAATCTAGTGCCTCCCCTTTTTTCTGGATTAGTATGTAGCAAAAGGGGAAAAGACATTATAACTGCTATTTTCATCTAATGGCTTGCACTATGGACAAGTTGTGGATAGAGATGAAGGACTGTGACATGAAAAAAAGAGATGAACCACAAAGATGTGTGTGTGTGTAATCTACTTCGAATAATGAGAAAAGTGCAAGAAAGGTGCCAGCACAAACCATATGTTTAACATAGCACTAGACATACTAATTCTGCTGCAGTAAAACTATTGTATGAAGAATAAAATGGCATCTTAAAGGCTCATAAATTTATAATAATGCATTCTTTCATGGATCACAGCCTATATCATTATGGAATATTAACCTGGTATAATTTTGTTATACATCAATGGTTGGGTAAAAAAAAGAGAATAATAAAAGAAGAAAGAGAAAAACAAATATAGGAATTACAGAGTGTAGAATGTGCTAATTACTTGCTGAAAGCATCAGTCACAAAACATTATTATACTGATGAGCTGATTAACTTATAAATTGTGTTAAAAAAAAGTCTGGATTCTATTTATTCAATTGAGGAAAAAAAACCCTAATAGCTACCAATTTATTATTTCAGTTCGTCTTCATATAAGTCTGGCTATCTTAGAATCAGTGACAATATGCAAAACATTATTTTTTAAACATTGTCATTTCTGAAGTACAATCTATGTAGAGATTAGTGTCAGTGTTCCAGCAAACCTCCACTCCACCCAATAATTCCAGACAGTCATCTTTTCAAAGGTTCCTTTTTATTTATTTTATTTATTTATTTAAATACTTATATACCGCCCTTCTCCCGAAGGACTCAGGACAGTGCACAGCCGATCATAACCCCAATACACTGTACAAAAATTAAAATAAATTAAATAATTTAGGCTGTTTAAATTTTAAAAAGTTTACCCCTCCCCCATAAATAATTAAAACCCCAAATATTCGAAACCAATTAAAACGAGAGACAAAGTTAAAATCTTGTGTCAGCCTAGGCCAGCCTGCTCAAAGAGCCAAGTTTTTAGCGCCCGTCTGAAGGCTCTCAGGTCCGTGTTGGTGCGTATCTCGGGGGAAGACTATTCCAGAGGGCGGGGGCCCCCACAGAGAAGGCCCTACTCCTGGGGGCCGCCAGACGGTACATAGAAGCCGACGGCACCCGGAGAAGGCCCTCCCTGTAGGAACGCACAGGTCTGTTGGAGATCACCAGCAGAACGCGGTCCTGCAGGTAACCTGGCCCAATGCCATGGATCACTTTAAAGGTCAGAACCAGAACCTTAAAGCGAACCCAGAAAGCCACCGGCAACCAATGCAGCTCGCGCAGGAGAGGCGTCACATGGGAGCTTCGCGACGCCCCCATAATCACCCACGCGGCCACATTTTGCACCAGTTGGAGTCTCCGGGTGCTCCCCGCAGGGTTGCCTGCCACATCGATAGCACTTTATAATCCTTGTAGGTTGGGCAGGAATAGCTTCAGCAGGTTTAGCCAGAGGGTGTCTGGCCAAAGTTCTCCTAGGAAGGACCTTGGAGGTTTTCAGTGTGGGTGGATTTCTCTATCCAGCCTAATGGACATGGCATACCAGTCTTGCAGTTGCCCTGGTATTCCACTGGTGCTGCAGGCTTTTCTGACCTCTGGATCAATAGGTTCTTTAAATTAGTGCAGAAATATTCTATCAGGCCAATTCAAGCGGTTGCTTGTGACCCGTCTAAAGTCCCATACAAAGTCTTTTAAGGTCGATTACCTTGCTTCATTTCCATTGTTTTGTCTTCACTCTCACCTATCCTGTCAGGGTTTTCAAATCTAGCCCTGAGCAGCTCAACAAATGCGTTGGCATCATTTAATTCGGCTGCATCCTCATAGTATAGTTGGGCCACCCAAGCAGAAGCATCTCCCTCATTCATCTCATCTGTAATTGTGGAAACTAGGTTGCGATCTGTTGTGTAGTGGTTTCCAAATTGATCTATATGTGACCAGATTCGGCTGAGAAAGTAAGCAAGTTTTTCAGGTTTTCCATCAAATGTTGCTCGGAAGATTGGTGGATCTGGTCTGGAGGGATGGATCACCATGGCGACCACTGGCTGAGCTAGAAATTGTTGTGCCAGCAAGGGCTGCAGGAGGGGTCCCTGCTTGGGTACTCTGAGGAGTGGCTGAATTGGAATCTGTTGAATAGGGGCTGTCTGCTTAACTCTAAGCCACGCTGGGAAAGGGAAGTGAGTTTGATACTGGTGCTTTATAGGATGGGAAGGATGATTTGAAAAACAATATTAATTTAAATGGTTTAAATTAATTGTCTTTTTCTTTCAGGAGAACATGAACATATATTATTGGAGAATTCAATTGTAAACAAGTATTACTTCACAGAAAGAGTAGTGGAAGCTTGGAACAAACTTCCAGTGGAGGTAGTGGGTTAATCAGCAGTAACTGAGTTTAAACATGCTTAGGATAAGCACAAATATATTATCTAACAAAAAGTACTGTAATAAATAAAAATAATGAAAATTAATTAATTAAAAAGAAAAACAAACAAAAAATTCAAAGGGCAGGCTCAATGGCAGTCTTTTTCTGCCATCAGTTTTCCATATTTCTACAATATTATGGGTGAAAGAGTGCAAATATAGGACTTTTAATTAATATTCTTCAGTATTGTTTTTAAAAACTGGCTGATAGTTGTATTGTTCAGAGGATAAAAATGAAGCAAAGTTTAAAACAATTCAATAGTTGTTAGAGTGGTGCAATTTTTTATTCAGAATCTATTCATTAAATTTAATGCCACTATGAAAACAGCAGCACCTTTTTCAGGATACTTTAATGAATAGATGAGATCTGCATTTGTGTCAGATCCAAAACACTTATTCTAATGATTTTAGAACTATCATGGCCCTATTGTTATGAACTGTAGCTGCTGAATTTTTAGTATGGGGTGGAAGTATAGAATGTAATACCCTTAAGACTGATTGGAAGGCATCTTTAACAACAACCACAAAAATCTTACTCCAATCACACTTGTTAATACTCACACATAACATGTATATTTAATTTCCTGTATAAATAGGCATATAGTACAGAATGCATTTATAATAAATAAATAATTGTAGAATTATAAAAACATTAATAGAGTCAATTTCTTTGGATTGACAAGTTCTAGTAGGTTAAAAAAAAACTGCAGATCATTCCTTGTATGTATTTTTCTGATGCGGCATGTAATGTTCCAAGAACACCTGCAAAAACAATACACACTGTTGGATGTAACCACCAGAAATACTTGTAGTATAAAATAGCATTTTTGCTTCTTTTCCTTTTCAGTTGCTCAATAAGCACACTATCGCAAAGATTTGCTAACATTCCTGTGAAATTTTAAATGGCATGTTAGGGCACATTATGAGTTGGCATCCATAAAGAGCTTGTTTAACTTTTAGTTTAGTATCTAAATGCGTTGTCTCAATTACACAGTTAAATGTGATTTTATCTCAACCCATGCAAGAGAATGTGATCTTATGCAAGAGAGATGTAGCATTTCTTTAATAGATAAATAAAGGTGGAAAGCAAAAAAAAAAACTAACATGTAAGACTGTGATTTTTTTATTTCTCACAGAAAATGTTGAATGTGTTTTGTCTTCATACAGTAAAGCTTTCTTTGATGTAAAATTAATTTACTCAATGTATATTGAACAAATGTGATAATATTTATGAAAACCACATTATTATGTCTTTAAAGCAATGCAGTCTTAACTAGGCTAAAAATGATGTACATAGATCCCATGTGTATGAATGGGCTAGAGCGGGTGTTGGCAACCTGTGGCTCTGGAGCCATATGCGGCTTTTTGGGCAGTTGGCTGTGGCTTCCTGTCCCATCACTGGCTGGCCCTGCCCCTTGCCCTCCTTCGCCTGGCCTTAGAAAGTAAGGGCAATGGTGGGAGATGGAGAAGCAGCTGGGGCTGATTCTCCGGCACCTCACTCTTGCTCCTTGTTGTCAAACTCATGTTGTCACAGTGTCATCATATGATATATCGGGACTTTTGTCCCCTTTACTAAACTGAGTGTGGGTGTGGCCAGGATGTGACGCATCTGGCCCATGGGTCAGGTGTTTGACAGCCCTGCACTATATGGTTGACTCCTGTCAATATACTTTCAGTTGGGGCATGAGGAAGAAGCAAGGAATCACAAAACAAATACAGACACAGGCACACACAGCTGTGGAGGAAATAATCATATGATTTTGGAAATAATTTCTTCGTGCTATTTTTGGCCAAGATGTGCTGACATTGGCACAGGTAGATGAAGTCTTGAATAAATCTGTATGTTTTCTTCTGTTTTAGTAAAAGAGAAATTTGGACAAAAGCAACAGTTGATACCATACACAGGTTCATTATTATCAACAGATAATTGTTGCATTTAAATTTCACCTGCCTTTCTTTAGTAGAGATAATTTCTAAATATGAATCAGGAGGGCTCCACCCCATGAAATCATTGCTTCATTGTATCATTTTTCCATGTTAATCACATTCCATGATTTTTTTCAAGTTCAGAAATTAAGTTTCAGGTTTCACCTATATGTATGATTAGATAACTTCATCAAGTGCAACAACCAGGGTTACAATTTAAAATATTTTAGTTATTGACATTCATATTAAAAGACAACATTCATGCTTATAAAAATCTTTCCATACTAATTCACCAGCAGAAAGTAATGTAAATTTAAAAAAAAATATGTAAAGTTCAAGGCTCAGTTAAATCTATACATACATATTCATCATACTAAGGAAAACTCTGAAAGAAATTATAAAATCCTATGAAAGGAAAGATTTGAGATTTTAAACAAGAGAAAATGTAGCTAAAATTGTTTACAGTAGTAACTTTCACTTAATTTTAGTAGTACTACTTTAAAGTACTTTAAAGCAGGGATTCCAATGTTGGCAACTTTAAGACTTGTGGACTTCAACTCCCAGAATTCCTCAGCCAGCTTTGCTTTTTGGTCCTGCCTTAAAGTATTTTATTATTTTATTTTTTACTCTGGTAAATAATTCTTCTTTCTCCCAAGTTCATATGCCATATGGCCTATGTTTTCGAAACATCTTACTCTTTTCTTTTTGAAGATTTTATTAATTCCATTTAACCACTTCCTTCTTTGTCTTTCCCTTCTTCTCAGCCCATTAAACATTGCTATATACTTATTCTGCAGTTGGTTCTCTATATAGCAAAAAACCTCCTCAAAGCACATCACAGTTTGTATTAAATCCACATCTGTTAAGTGTCTATTTACTTCTGATCTTATTGCTTTTTGTTTTACCAGGCACAAGTATTCCATTCCTATTAAATTTAGTTTACTTTTATGTTTCTTCTGACATACCCAATATTCACATCTGTACAACAAAGTGGACAGAAGCGCCCTCTTACACTTAACTATTTTCATATTTTCCTATAAATATCCTTATGTTAGACTGTGAATTACTCAGTACATTTCTATTAGCATCTTAAAATTTGTTCATGTTTTTATCTTAAGTTCTAATTTTTTACCAGTTATGTATAATTTATAATGATTCATTACACTTCCCCTATAAAATGCAACTATCTTGGTCCTTGATTCATTCCTTTTCAGGTTTTTTTTTCAAATTCATTTTTTACTCAATTTCTATAGTCGCTAATCTCAATCAGTGGCTCTGGATGGCTTACAGTTCTAAAAATATAAGAACAAATAAACATTAAAAAAACTTTAATAAAAACATCCAAAATAAAATATATAGCAGCCAAGATAATTAACCAATTAATAGTAAAGCCGAGATACAAGGCCATTAACACATTCAGAGCCCCATGCTCTTGTATACAGCCAAGTTTTTAAAGCCTTATGAAAGACTAGCTGGGTTGGGCCATTTTAATTCAAAACCATTTTGCATCATACAGTCCATTTAATTTTTGCTACAATTATTTCAATTTATGGCCAACCACATGAAATGATCTATATACCATATACATTTACATCCACAACCAACATGCCGATAATGGCATCACAAGCATTTCCCATATATTTATCCAAAAATTCATAAAATAACTAAGGGAGCATCATACCATTGACTTAGTTCCTGTTCAATATTAAACAATTCTGTAAACATTCCATTTATTTTCATGTAGTTTGAGAATTGTATTATTGGTGTCTTCCAACTGTGTGATTTTACATGCACATACACACACACACACACAAACACACACATATTAACTACCAATTATTTGTAGAATAGGATGCATCCAATTCTACAATGGGACTTTATATAGAAAGCATACACACTATTTTTTAAAAAAAATATTAAACTCCTTTTCCCCTCCAAAAATTATAATAATGATAATTAGCTTGTCAAATTTGAAGATGAAGTCCCAAACAGATCTTTATTTATTTGATTTCTATAGCTATCCATCTTTAACAAGTGAGGGGGGGATATAAAAACAAATTAAAACCAATTAGAACAATACAGTACAAAGGTATGTGCTCACCAAGTACAACTATTACCACGAGGTGTAAGTTGTCTATAATATTAAAAAAATATTTCCCCTTTAAGCATTCTTAATCTGATAACTATATGGTTGGAAGCTTAGTCAGGTAACATTAATACTTCCTATGTTACCTCTTTTGCAGAAAGTCAAGACAGTGATATTCCTAATATGGACTAAACTTCTGGCAAAAACAATTCAAATTCTGAGATTAAATTAACTTTATAGTCCACTTTATTGAAGTTTGGAAAGGAAAAAGAGAAGGAGACATTTGTGAATTAACCAGCTTTTCTTCCTTGTGGCATGTTCATTTCTGCTTTCCCTGCCCATTGTGATGAAATGGAATTTCTCTCACAAACACATAATTATTAATCATACTTTCCAAAAAATGATAAATGCATATATATATATTTAAAAAAAAGATAGTACATTAAAAGTGTATATAAATGGATCTAATTAAAACTAATACAGTTTAATCTTAAACAGCTTGAATTACTTCATTTCTAGTGACAAAGAAACAATGTTCTTAACATATCATTTGGAAACCACTAAGCAAATAAAAAGAAAAATATTAATTCATTCATTCATTCAATTTAGACACTGTCTGTCTGGGTGGGTTATAATATAATACCATTAAAAAAATGGAAGCCAAAATAAGAAGGGATCACCATATGTAAACAGAAATAAAATAACAAAACGTACTCATCAAGGGCCCATCTCAACCCAAACTCTGAAAGAACAACTGAGGAGAATATGACTAATATATCAAGCAACAAACCATATACAAACAATAAATTATTATGGAATTAACATTAAATTTTGTGCCAAATGAAAGGCAGCTCAGTCAATTGAGCTAGTGTGTTTTGTGTTATTGCTGCAAAATTCTAAATGAACTGTTCACATTGGCAAAGCGACAAAGATTTATGAATCTCATTTTTCCCAAATTATCAATATTGTTTTTTTATAATTCAGATATGATAGCCCTAGTTAGCCAGATTTCAACCTTACTGTTTCTAGTTTCTAGATGCATTTGGGTGGCCTTCACCCAAATCTAGAAGACTGATTATAGTCACACTTCCCCACCCTCAATATTTCCCAGCTTGAAGAACAACAAGATGATAAGTATGATCCCAAAGCCTCATTAAGAAAATGTATCAATTGACACCTTCATTTGATTTATGTAGTGGCAGTATTCACTGAAATTGTTCTACCTGTTTCAGGAACCATATTTTGAATGTTTTCATTTATAATCACAGTTTGAAATAATGGTGTTCTTCTTTATGAATAAATATTTTATATACGTGGCTAAAATAATTTTTTTGTATCACATATATATGAGATCCAGGAGATTAGAGGGAGAACAATACCTCCATGAAAAACCTCTGAATTCCAAATATCCAATGTCAGTATCGACATTTTCCTATCAGTTACCTTGTGGCAACATGGGGGAGGTAATAAATTTTACAAATAAATAAAATCCAGATTTGAAGTGGGAAAAAATCACTTTATTATTATTTGTCTTTATTAACTACAGTGTAGAAATAAAAACAGAACTGTAACTTTAACAAGAATGAACATAATAAGATGTAATTTAAAGGTATAGTAGATGATTAGGGGACTGGAGACTAAAACATACTAAGAACGGTTACAGGAACTGGGCTTGGCTAGTCTAGTAAAGAGAAGGACCAGGGGAGACATGATAGCAGTCTTCCAATATTTGCCACAGAGAGGAAGGGTCCATGCTATTTTCTAAAGCACCTGTAGGCCAGACATGGATAGAAGCTGGACAAGGAGAGATTTAACCTGGAAATAAGGAGAAACTTTCTGACAGTGAGAACAATTAACCAATGGAACAGCTTGCCCTCAGAAGTTGTGGGAGTGCCATCACTTGAGGTTTTCAAGAAGAGATTGGACTGCCATTTGTCAGAAATGGTGTGGGGTCTCCCGCTTGGGCGGAGGGTTAGACTAGATGACCTACAAGTCCCTTCCAACTCTGATTATCAGTTAGTTTCTCTTGAGAAGGTGGCACTTATGGAATCTCAGTCATGTATGTGAATGTAAATCACATGATTGTGAATGTTATGTAAATGGCTCATATGAAGTTTGCACCTTTATGATCTTTCAGTTGTGCATGATGATGGTGTACAGAACAAAGTTAATCTACCCCTGGGAAATTTTGTATGTCAACTATCAATTGGTAAGTAAGAACTTCTTTTCCAAATGTATTATTTCCTATTGGTGTACAAATGCTGTTATGACCAATTTCAAATAACCATTTATTAATATATAATCTGCTGTTAACATAATTTATCCAATGCTGCTTTTAAAAAAGAAGTGCATACTAAGCAGCTTTGCTATAAGACAACGTAGTTATGAAGCTGGTTGGATTATAAATGCATTATGAGAAATGATAACATATTCATATAAGCATAGGAAAGCTTGAAAGTTTATCTGTGTGTCAGAGACAGTAATCTTAAAAAATGAGTATATTTAAAGTAATTAAATTTGAATGTAATAAAAATTCCCAGACTTATCTTATATCTTTGGGTGTTGACTCCAACACTGGCTTTTCATCTAGCATCCTGATGCAATTATCAGATTATTAAAAAAGATTTTGATTGGATGTTTTTAACAATTATACAATAATACTATATATTGTTATCTTGCACACTTCTCTTGGCAACTTTGCAAAAAAGGGTGTGTGTATAAAATGGATTAAGATGTCAATTCACACATAAATTATACTTCCATCAAATTCATAGATCATTTTGAAATCATTTCCTGATTCATGCTTGATTTTTGTTATCATAACTCTAAGAAGGAATGGTGGATAGTATTTTTGTGTTGTCTGTGGGCAGGAATATTGCATGAATATTGTGATGATCAATGTGAATGAAGAAAATTGTGGATTCTTTAGACTTATCTGTGGTCAGCTGCCCTCAACATTCCTTATGGAGGCTACCCATTTACTTTAAATATATCTAACAGTTACAAACCCAGGCTTCCATTTTACAAATATTAAGTGTAACATTTTGCTCTTCTACAACAGCACAAAGCATAATGTATACCTTCATGCTATTATTTCCAAGAATTATAGTAATATTTCAATATATAGATATATTCTTGCTAGAAATAAAAGAAAATATAGCACACTTTCTGTAATGATACTGCAAGCAGTAGCCCTTTCAACTATTTTGGAGGTTCAAAAGAAGGTAAAAATATTTGCAGAAGAGAAAAGGAACATGGTCTTCAAAATGTTTCTGAACCACAATTGCCAGTAGCTTCAATCAGTTTAAAAAATGGTGAGGCTAGTAGAAGTCGTAGTTCTGTAAGTATAGGAAGAATACAGATCTTTTAACCTTCTTCCTGGCTTATTTCTCAATTCATGAACTGACATTCTATCTTGGGTATTCAACATTGTATTGCCTATCCAATCATCCAGAAAAGAAAGCATGCCATTAGGAAAGGGGAAAAGAAATATTACTTTTAGCAATTTGCGGAAGAGGGATTTCAGATCTCTTTTCCCCACAAATTTTAACCATGAAAATAAAATAAAATCATAAAATAGAATAATATTATTCCTTCCTCAGAAAGTGAAAATTACAAATGAACTTCGCAGAATATGTTTCCTGGTTGAGAGCACTGTGATGTGTAAATATTACTTTATATGTGAAAAATAAATGAAAATAGTGAAGCAGGATGACATGACTGGGCAAGAATGTTAGTTATACAACTAACAATTCCTATAGCATTGAAGTGTAAGATTTTTTTAAACTAATCACATTGAAGCTCTTTTGCCATTTTAATTTTCCTGAGCCTTATTTCATATTCAGCCATTTTACATTCTCTCTCAATAGACATGACAAAGTTAAAAAAGTTACGTTAGTTTCTTATTTTATATTTTACCTAAACTGAAATTCAATTATCTTCCATTATATTTCTCCAAAGTGACCTATGCTACAATTGCCTATTAGTTTCCATTCTTTCATTAGTAGCAAAGCTGTTGTGAAACTAAACAGAATTTTAAAATAATAAAAAACAGTGGCTTTAGCATAGTATTACCTCCTAAAACAGAGATGGAAATATATGTCTTAATATTGTTGTTCAAGTATAACTTGTAAAAATCTACTTGCTGAGCCTAATAGAAAGTGAAAGAGTGTAAAAGTTCCAAGACTTCAATCAAGATTTGTAGTTTGCTGCTCAACCTGAAATGTATTGAAAATATAAATGTGTGAAAAAACTCATGTCATAAAATTTCTCCCTTCGAATGATGTAGCATAGGGAACAGCTTTTTATCAGGTTCGCCTGATTTACCAGTTGCGGCCCTTCCTGGATCGGGACGCCCTGCGCACGGTCACTCATGCCCTTGTCACCTTTCGCCTGGATTACTGTAACACTCTCTACATGGGGCTCCCTGTGGGGAGCACCCGGAGACTCCAACTGGTGCAAAATGCGGCCGCGCGGGTGATTATGGGGCGTCGCGAAGCTCCCATGTGATGCCTCTCCTGCGCGAGCTGCATTGGTTGCCGGTGGCTTTCCGGATTCGCTTTAAGGTTCTAGTTTTGACCTTTAAAGCGATCCATGGCATTGGGCCAGGCTATCTGCAGGACCGCGTTCTGCCGGTGATCTCCAACAGACCTGTGCGTTCCCACAGGGAGGGCCTTCTCCAGGTGCCGTCGGCCTCTATGTGTCGTCTGGCGGCCCCCAGGAATAGGGCCTTCTCTGTGGGGGCCCCTGCCCTCTGGAATAGTCTGCCACCTGATATACGTACCAGCACGGACCTGAGAACCTTCAGACGTGTGTTAAAAACTTGGCTCTTTGAGCAGGCTGGCCTGGGCTGATATGAGATTTTAACCGTCTCCTGTTTTAATTTGGATTTTAATTCGGGGTTTTTAAATATTAATGGGGAGGGTTGATTTTTAATCTAACACCCCAAATTATTTAATTCCATTTTAATTTTTGTATTCATGTGTGGGGTAGAATTGGCTGTGCACCACCCTGAGTCCTTCGGGAGTAGGGCGGTCTATAAATGTTTGAAATAAATAAATAAATAAATAAATAAATAAATAAATAAATAAATAAATATGTGTAGAAGAATCATTATCGTTATGGTGACATTAAAATCTTTAAATTAAAATTCCTGTGATTAAAATTAAATTTGTTTGTTTGGCCTGGTTTTTCTTTCACTTGATGTACACCTCTTTGTTCTTTTACTTTATTATTCTAGTTTTTTATAGTGTAAAATGCCCAAAATTGATGAGAGTCATGCAATTTTCAGAAATCTTGCTTTCTCTTTTACCCGGCCCAGATGTGTCGTCTCTGTCTGTCTGTCTGTCTTTCTCTCTCTCTCTCTGCATGTGTGTGTGTGTGTCTCTCTCTTTGTCTCTCCGTTTCTGTGTGTCCCATTTCTTCATCTACCTTCCAAGGGTCTCCTTGTTTAACCCAGATTAAGAATAGAAAAATATAAGCAGCTAAACCTGGGCAGGATGAATTTACTCCATTTTACCTCAATCAAACAATGATAACCATTGAAAACTAGAAAATGCACCTTCTTCTCATGGATACTTCCTTTTTAAACAGTATCACCCTGGAGATCTGCATAGCTTCCCCCTGAAATTGCTCCAAAAATCTTTGAAAGTCTTTGTTCTCCTGTGATTAGGATGGTTATTGACCCTTTTAGAATAGAATAGAATAGAATAGAATTCTTTATTGGCCAATTGTGATTGGACACACAAGGAATTTGTCTTGGTGCAAATGCTCTCAGTATACATAAAAGAAAAGATACATTAGTCAAGAATCATAAGGTACAACACTTAATGATAATCATAGGGTACAATAAGCAATCAAATCATACTTAGGAAACAGTCAATATAAATTGTAAGGATACAAGCAACAAAGTTACAGTCATATAGTCACAAGTGGGAGGGGATGGGTGATAAGAAGTGATGAGAAGATTAACAGTAATAGTAGTGCAGACTTTGTAAATAGTTGGACAGTGTTTAAGGTTGGTGGTAATTGTTTTTTCTGCAGTCCTAATCCTTTTCAGTGATAGTCTTCTCTTTTGGAATGGTATTCCCCAGTAAACCATACTGCTTCCATCTCACTGATTTACAAACTTACCATCTTTACTCCCAAGCAATGGGAAGGGGTGGTGGTCAAATCCCTTTGGTGTTTAATATATTTCAGATGTTTTTCTGTATTCTGGAGTCAGTCTTCCAGTTTTTGATTTTTTTTCTTTGTATCAAAGAAACAACAGTGAAACTAAATGTAGTGACCAAAGAATTGCAACCTTCCCATTTTAACATGTATTGCACAGATCACGTGTTTTGATTACTTGTTCATATCCACTATTTTGATATAATAGATGTGTCTGTTTAGAAACATTCACTTCATATAAATGAAAGCTGTACAATGGTTATGTACATCTTTTGTAGAATAGATATGACTGTTTATTATTTTTATGGTTCATCAGACATAAAACAAGTTTTTTCCAAGTATTTTGAATCCTTCCCATGCATCTGAAATAGACAGATGTTTTATTTGATGTTGTTATCATGGCAGCATGAAAACTGTTGGAAGTAAAGCTGCATTTTGCAATTGTCTGATGCAACTGGTGTTCTAATGACTGGTCTTGCCCAGGTGTAAATCGGCATTTCTGTCCCTGAGTTTTGACTTTAAGATCTTATTCATTCTTTTTATCTATCCATTACTAAACTTTTCCCAGACTTTAGAGAGCTTGGGTTGTCAGCCTGAAGAATGCCTAGGTATTTGGAGTGACTGTTCTCCCTTAGACATTCGATATTATTTCCATAGGACATCTTGATTCCTTTGTGTTTCATTATTTTCCCCACTGTTGATAATAAGGATGTCAAATTTATTCAGGACATATTCTAGCAACATATTGGTTATATATTCATACAGTGTTGAGCAGCAGTTCTACTTCACATGTAAAGGAGGAGAGATAGCTGGTCAGATGTTTTGATAGAATTGGCTTTACTTATTCAGTATTGTTGACAGAGGAATCAGTGCAGTGTCAAACAGTAGTGATGATAGTAAGTTTCCTTGAAAGATTCCTCTCTTGATGTTAACCTTTTCAAGTATATCACCAAGTTTATCAACTGTGTCTTTGTGCCATTGATCCTTGCACAAAGCTTCTGATGTTTACATGTTATTTCTGGGCACTTTATTATCCAATCATATATCAGGGAGTCAAATGCCTTCTTGTAATCAGTTTAAACTATAATGAAGCTGGTTTTCCTTCTCTTATAATTTTCCAAAATCATTTTGTCATTATGCTGCCCCTTTACTGTTTGGAAAGTATCCTGTATGCTCAGGTGGAGTGAGCTTAAAAAAAGTCACTTTATATCAGGGATATCAAACTCGTGGCCCATGGACCAGATGTGTCACGCGCTGGCCATGCTCATGCCCAGTTCAGCAAAGGGGGAAAAGTCTGATGATGCCATGACAACATGAATTTGACACCCCTGCTTTATATAGTTGAACTGCATCAGCTCCATATTGTTAGTAATTTAAGAGTTCTTGGTAAGCAGATAATTGTCATGCAGTTTCCAGGTGCTGCCACTTTTGTTGGATCTTTTGTTATCAGGTAAATGGCCAGATGTTAATTAGTCTTCAAATTCATCTCCTTTCAGTATGTTGCTAAACTCTTTGGCAATCAGTTGATGTAGACCAGTCAAATATTTCAACTAAAAATTTTTTTGACCTAGTCAACAACCAGTTTTGTATAGATTTGTATAAATTGTGCTTTACTATATTGAAATGGGAGAGACAGTCTTCATATGTCTCCTATAATATGACCTCTCTAGTATGGCTGAACCTCTGCATAGCTCTCATCTTCTTTTAGCAGGCTGTTTAACAATCAGGTCAAGGTAATGCCTCATCGGGGAGTTAATTATTATTATTATTTTTCACAGTCTTCCCTTGGAAAATATAGGATAGGGCTGAATTATATCGCTTGACTTAAAAAAATGTTATGTCTGACCTATCTGTCTTGACATATTATTATGAAGTTACTGTGAAGACAAAAGAGAAAAAATATCAGCATTAAAATTGGAGTTTTAAATATTTATTTATTTATTTATTTATTATTTAAATTTATATACCGCCCTTCTCCCAGGGGACTCAGGGCAGTGTACAGCCCATCTAAAACCCACAAATATACAAAAATTTAAAAAGTATTAAATTAATCGGCTGATAAATGAGACTAAAAAGACCCCGCCCCCCTTAAAACCCCAATTTAAAATTAAATACTATGGAGACCAAATTAAAACCATTATCTCAGCCCAGGCCGACCTGCTCAAAGAGCCAGGTCTTCAACGCGCGCCTGAAGGCCCTCAGGTCCGTGCCGGTACGGAGCTCCGGTGGCAGAGTATTCCAGAGGGCGGGGTCACCCACAGAGAAGGCCCTACCCCTCGGCGCCGCCAGACGACACATAGCGGCCGACGGCACCCGGAGCAGACCCTCTCTGTGGGAACGCACCGGCCTGTTGGAGATCACTGGCAGAATGCGGTCCTGGAGGTAACCTGGTCCCATGCCATGGGTCGCCCTAAAGGTCAAAACTAGAACCTTAAAGCGAACCCGGAGAGCCACCGGCAACCAATGCAGCTCGTGCAGGAGAGGCGTCACATGAGCGCTACACGACGCCCCCATAATCACCCGCGCAGCTGCATTTTGCACCAGCTGGAGTCTCCGGATGCTCCCCGCGGGGAGCCCCATGTAGAGGGCATTACAATAGTCCAGGCGAGAGGTGACAAGGGCCTGAGTGACCGTGCGCAAGGCGTCCCAATCCAGGAAGGGCCGCAACCGGTAGATCCGATGGATCTGATGAAACGCCCCCCTGGAGACGACCGCGATGTGATGTTCAAGCGACAGCCGTACATCCAGGAGGACACCCAGGTTGCGAGCCCTCTCTGCGGGGGGCAGAACTTCCCCCCCGATAGCCAGCGAAGGTGTCAGCTGGCTATATCGGGGCGCTGGAAACCACAGCCACTCGATCTTGGATGGGTTGAGCCAAAGCCTGTTCCCGCCCATCCAATCCCGCACGGCCTCCAAGCACCTGGACATAGCCCCCACAGCATTGTTGGGTTGGTCTGGAGTAGAGATGTACAACTGGGTGTCATCTGCATATAGATGACACCTCACTCCAAGACTACGGATGATCTCGCCCAGTGGCTTCATATAAATGTTGAACAAGAGGGGAGAGAGGACCGACCCCTGAGGCACCCCACAAAGCAGGGGCCTAGAGGTGGACCTCTCCCCCCCTGCCAACACAAATTGCGAACGGTCGGAGAGGAAGGAGGAGAACCATCGAAGGACGGTTCCACCAATCCCCAACCCCTCCAACTGTCGCAACAGGATACTATGGTCGATAGTATTGAAAGCCGCCGAGAGGTCTAATAGGACCAGGACAGAGGAGAACCCTCTGTCACGAGCCCTCCAGAGATCATCGACCAACACGACCAATGCCGTCTCAGTGCTATTCCAGGCCTGAAGCCCGATTGGGACGGATCGAGGTAAGTAGCTTCCTCCAGGTACTGGGGGAGCTGACGTGCCACCACACTCTCAACAATCTTCGCCACAAAGGGAAGGTTGGAGACCGGATGATAGTTGTTTAAAATAGCTGGGTCCAGGGAAGGCTTCTTGAGGAGGGGGCGCACCACTGCCGCCTTCAGGGCGGCAGGGAGCACCCCCTCTCTCAAAGAAGCGTTGACAATCCCCTGGAGCCAGCCTCGTGTCGTCTCCCTGGCGGCCGAAACCAGCCAGGAAGGGCACGAGTCCAATAAACAGGTGGTGGCATTCAGACCCCCCAGCAGCCTGTCCACACCCTCGGCGGTCACAGTATCGAACTCCCCCCAAATAACACTCACAAGACCTGCCCCGGACACCTCCCCTGGGACCATCCAATTGGAGTCGAGCCCCTCCCGAATCTGAGCGATTTTATCATGCAGAAATCGGGAAAACTCCTCCGCCCTACCCTGCAAGAGGTCATCCCGCGCTCTCGGTTCAAGTAGAGAGCGGGTCACTCTAAACAGGGCGGCAGGCCGATTTTCTGCTGACGCAATAAGGGCGGAGAAATACGAAGATTTTGCCGCCCCTATCGCCACAAGGTAAGTCTTAATATGAGATCTCACCTGTGTTCGGTCACTCAGAATGGCTCGCCCTCCAAATGCCCTCTAGACGTCTTTTCCGGCACTTCATCTCCCGTAGCTCCTCCGTATAGCACGGAGCCAAATGGGATCTGTGCCGGGTCAGAGGTCGCAGGGGCACAACTCGATCTAGAGCCCCGGCGGCCAACCCGTCCCAGGTGGCCACCAGATCTCCAGGCGAGCTGTGAGCCAGAGACTCAGGAAACAGCCCAAGCTCCCTCTGGAACCGCTCCGGGTCCATCAGGCGCCTGGGGCGGAACAATCTAGGTGGTTCCGCCTCCCTGCGGTGGGGGGTGGCGGAACGGAAGTCCAACCTAAGGAGGGAATGATCTGTCCATGACAAGGGTGTGATAACTAACTCCCCAAAATTATAGTCATTCAACCACTGCCCAGAGACAAAAATCAGGTCCAGCATGTGTCCTCCAATGTGAGTGGGGGCGGAAACTAACTGGGTCAGGTCCATGGCCGTCATGGAAGCCAAGAACTCCCGAACCAACCCCGAGGTTTCACCGGACGATGGCAGGTTGAAATCCCCCATGACCAAAAGCCTGGGGGTCTCAACCGCCAGCCCGGCTATCACCTCGAGGAGTCCGGGCAGGGCCGATGAGACGTGGCAGGGAGCCAGGTACGCCATCAAAAGACCCATCTGAACCCCTTGCCCCCACTTCACAAATAGAGATTCACAGCCAGCCATCTGAGGGACAGTGGCCTCCCTAGGATGAAGGGCTTCCTTTATAAACACCGCCACCCCTCCACCCCTTCCCTGAACCCTAGGCTGGTGAAATGCAAGGAACCTGGTGGGCACATCTCAACCAGAGGAACACCGCCCTCTGGGCCCAACCAGGTTTCGGTGACACCTACCAGGTCCGCGGCCTCCTCCTGAACCAAATCATGGATCAGGGGAGCTTTATTAACCACGGACCTGGCATTGCACAACAACAGCCGGGTATTCAGGGCCTAAGAATCCGGACAACCAGGGCTGCAGGATGGGTATGGAGGGTCGGAGCGCGCTACCGCTTGCAAACATCGGGAGCGCGATCCCCTTACTGGATACGGCCCTCTACCCCCAGCTATCTACCCCTCCCAGTCACCGTGCTGATAAAATTAGCCCCCGGCTGCCCACACCCAGTCTGCCACCCCGACATGGAAACCCCCGAGGCCCCCGAGGCACGCGGGCCGGCCTGGCTGCCCCCAACTCCATGTGGGCTGTCTCTCCTGCCCACCCTGGATCCATTTATCCCATTAAAAAACCCCATTAAAAAACTGTCAATCCCGGGTTTCCCGCGCTTCCTCTTTCCATTTCTCTGGCTTCCACGGCCCCACCATCGCTCCGGATCCCAGGATCCCTCATAGCGCAACGTCTTCGACAGTCTTGAAGGCCACCTAAGGGAGAGGGGGACGTCCCTCAGGGCCCAAAGTTCTGCCCTTGAGTAAATCCGTGGCCCCGGCCACCCCACCCTGACGGTCCCGCAGCGTCCATGGTCTCTGTGGTGATCTCTGTGATGAAGAGGTCCAAGCAGACTGGGGCAAACCCCTCTCCCTTCCGGCCGCCCCAGCCCTGCCACTGATGGGACACCCGGGGGAAGAGGAGTCACAGGCAAAGTCAATCCCCCCCTCCCCGGGCCCACCACCCCTGCCACAGGTGGGGACCCCAAGGAGGGGGGGAGAACAATCACAACGCCATCCAACCACCAGTCTGCGCGTCGTCCTCAAAGCCATAGGGGCTGCCCCGAGTCCAGACCGGGCTCACCATGTCCACAGCGGGTCCACCTCTGGACCGGTCGGGGCCCCCCAAGATCGCCGTGGCCCGAGCGAGGCCGCCGAGCCTGCCACACTGTCGTACCTCGCCAGGGACAGCAGGGCCTCTTCATGACCCTTCGGAACTCCAGGGTTGCCGCGGCAGCTGTTCCAGGGCCTCAGTGGTCTCAAGGCCGCTGAGGCCAGTCCAGGGCCCCCCAGGCGGCTCCCCCAGGTCCGCACCGCCCCGGGAAATCCAGGGCCACCGCTCCCTCCAGGGGGCCGCCGGGGCCATGCCGCGGCTGTCTCCCCACCCCGGAGACCGCTGGGTCCATCGGCGTCCAAAGCATTAAAGATGTCATCATGCTGACTGCGGAGGCCGCCGCCACCGCCATCGAGGCTGCCGCCGCTGCCGTGAGCACCATCAAGGCTGCCGCCGCCGTGACCGCTGCCGCCGTGACTGCCGCCGCCGAAGCTGCCGCCGCCGTGACCGCCGAGGCCGCCATCGCTGCCGCCACGACCGCCGAGGGCACCACGGCCTCCACCGCGACCTCCGAGGCCGCCCTCACTGCTGGAGCCGCCGCCGCTGCCGCCGCCGAGGCCGCCACCGTCGTCGCGACCACCGCCGCCGCGACCTCCGCCGCCGCCGCCAAAGCCACCGTAACTACCGCAGCAATTAGCGCCGCCGGGGGCCTCATCCAGTACCGCCGGCCACCGGGAAAGGCCTCCGAGGCCTCCAGGATCCAGCACCGCCGGCCGCCGGGAAAGGCCTCCGAGGCCTCCAGGATCCACTCGGCGCCGCCGGGGCCGCATTCGCGCCGCCCTCCGCGCCGTCCTCCACGCCGGTCCCGCGGCCCCAGCGCACCCCCGACCGGCCTCTGATGACTCCTGCCGGCCTCCCCCGGTCCTCCCCCGCCTCTGCCCCCGGCGGGGGGACCCGGGGGACATGGGGGGCCACGGCCGGAGCCGCCACGGCCGGAGAAAACACCGACGGAGGCGCGTGGCCGCCATCTTCGGAAACCCCGCCCAAACATAATCCCCCTTTGTACCATTTGTACTTCATATGTTGAATACTGAAACCAACACCTTCAAGCAATAATTTTAGAACTATTAAAACATTTTGGAGTTGTTTTTAAAATATATATGTTAGATCATGTTAGATTACTTTTTTAAAAAGTATTTATATATAAAGTGACACATACACTTCATATATAGTTTTAAATGAGTTATTACAAAATTAAGTAGCTATTAATCAAGTTATAAATTATCATGATAATAAAAGAAATAATAAGAGTTAATTTTTAAAAACTGCAGTAGTTCTACTATTTTCATATTCCTAAATTTTATTTATTTATTTCAAGCAACTTCTTTCTTTTTATTCAGATAACTCATAATTTCTTTGAAATGGTAAATCTGAGTTGAAAGATATGAGAAGGTGAACATGGGGATATAAAAAGGTCCACTTACATCTGATGTCTTGCAGTTTGAATTGGAGACAATTACTACCCATGTCTTTTGGCCCAGGTATGAGCAATTGGTATCATGCAACAGCCTCAGTTTGGATTGAATAATCACTCATGATATCAGCAGCCCATCCTGATATTGTGGTCATTGTGCAGTCAGCAGTTGGGGAGCTGGTTGTCTTTGCTTCCTTAACTATTGCCTTATGGTAACTAAATTTGAGGGCAGAGACCTTCATCAACTTTGATAACAAAGACTGTCATCAAACACTTTTGGCAATTTTTTTCCAACATAACATTATTCTAAAAATTGTTTTAGCCAAGAATAATCTCTATTCTGCTCTGCTGTTCTTTGTTGTTTCCAAATCCATGCTCTAAAAGGATAAAGTCTCCATAACTTTAGAGGGAACATCCTGCTGCCACTCCCCTCTGTATTGCCTGTTTTTGGCTCACAAGCTTTTGCTGATTGCTCTAGGAAAAAGAAAAGGCAAGAATTTAAACTAGCAGAAAAAAAGCATGAAGGAAACCATTCTCCTATAGATTTGTAGATTAGAACTGGCTGGATTGAGAGAGAAATGCTGTTCTTTGCAAGAGATGAAAAGCTTTCCCCCCATCTCCTCCTTTATGCTGGAAGCTGAGCAGTTAATGCCAGAAAGAAAACAACAAACAGATAAGCATTTCTGAAACTATTGCAGCTGAAGCAGGCAAAGAAAAGGTAGCACTTTAAACCTTGCAGGAAAATGGCACAGCAGTGGCAGAGCAGCATACTTGGATAGTCCAGGGGTTCTGTACTTGATTTGGCATGGGAAGCCAGAAATTCTCAATAGAGGAGGCCTAGAGTTGTGAAAATGTCACCCAAGAACATTCTAATAACTGGTGTATTAAATCTAGGTGAATCACTACTTTCTAGTGTTAACAGAAAAAGCACCAAAAACTGCTCAAAAAGTTCTTATTTTGGGTTACCAAGACTGAAGATGAGCAAAGAGGTACATTTGACAATTGACAACTAATAGTTTTACAATTCAAAGATTCTAGACAGGGGTACAGATAGGGTTAAGCAGCATATTTAGCGATTAAGAAGTGTGAATGTCAAACTTTAACAGGTTAACAGGCTGACCCTGTATCCCACTTTGAATGGGGAGAGTTGAAGTTGTAAATACAGCTCTGCTAAATACAGCATATCACATACACACACACACACCCTTATACCCCTATTTGTGATACGCGTATCCTTAGATGAACAATTATGCTGTTTAGTGTATGCTGTTTCTGCCCGCATATTACAATTCTGCTACTATGTGTTGGACTGTTACTCCATATAAAAGCATGGTAGCATGGCAGCAAGCACATGGCACTACTTATCAGGCAGGGAATAACCATAAGTGGTCATGGCACAATGGTGGTATTCTACCGGTTCAGGCCAGTTCTGCCGAGCCAGTAGCAGCCATGAGCAGCAGAGACTAAACCGGTTCTCTCCACCACTCTGCTATTGGGCCCGCTCGCCTGGGCTCCCATACTCACCTTTATCCTCTGAATTTGAAGCACAGCTGCTCGGCAGCTGCTGAAGCGACCAGGATTGTGCAGGCTTGCAGGAAGTGAGTTAGAATGCATCTGCACCTGCGCAAATGTCTCTGCACTGTGCGAAGTGCGCATTTGGCACACGCCACATGCAAAGTGTGTGCACTTGCGCAAAGCGCACACATCAAGCCACACCCACCAAACCGGTGGTAAAAATATTTGAATCCCACCACTGTCATGGCACCTTGACAGCATGAGGAAGAAGTGAGAGAAGGAAGCCTAAAGAAACAAGAGCAGAATAAGGCAAGAATTCCACTAATCAAATGCAACTAATGCCTGACACCTCAGTGTTAATCTTGAAGAAATGTTCAGACTGTATTTCTGAGACAGAAATTAATTCACCTGCAGAAATGCTGAAAGAATGCTGCAGAGGCCTCACAATGTTGTGGGAATACAGCAGCATAGTGCTAATTCTGCATAGGCACAATGCTGCATAAGGAATCCCTAAATTATACACACTGTTAGTCATGGTCTAGGATTAACCTAAAGGACTAATTTGCTTTTCTGAATGTTAGTCTGACTTTGAATTACATCCCTCTTGTATTCCAATTTAGTTTTTTGCTCCCTTTAGGAGCATTTACTTATAAATTTCATAAGTATATCCTCTTTACTTTTCCTAATATAATCATTCAGACTATCCAAAGCAGTCTGTAGCATATTTTTAAACCAATTTTATTAAAAGGAATATGCTTTAGTGAGCTGAAGCTCAGTTCATTAGATGTTTGGAGTGGCTATATTGATGTGGAACTTGAAAGCAAGGCTTGGAGGGGAAAATAAGTGTGATTATTTAATTTCAGGTTACACGTGATAGATTAGAGTACCATATCAATTAGCAATTGTAATGTGTTAAACTCCATTGTGTTTGTTAAGACATTTTGAGATACTCTGAAACATTTTTGATGTATGTGATTGGAAGTTCCTCACTCTATTTGGTGTTGGTGTAGTTTCGGTGCTCTAAAATAAGAATGTTGAATTCTGTTCTTGTCCTTGTTTTGAATTTTTATATCAAACTTGTGTCCATTATTTATTTTGCACAGTCTGTTGTTTATTCAACAGAGAATCCAGAGAGACATTGCTGGCAAGTGATGATATACTGCATATCACATTGGAGTAACAACACATGAAGACAAATGTAAAATACGTTTATTTCATTGATTGATGCCATCAAATTGTTTTTGACTCCCAGAGAGGAAGGGCTTTGCATGTGTCCAAAGTAATTTTAACAATAATTCCCATATTCTTTGGGAATTAAAAATAATGGAACAAAATTTAAAGTAGTCACATAACTAGGCATTTGGAAAAACACGCTGAGACCCAAGCGTGCTTAAAATCTACTGGCATCTTATTACTAAGACATGGTACAGTATATAATTTTATGAATAAAACTAGTGTAATCTAATGTTTAAAAGGAATTTAAAAGGCTGGTGCTTTGGGCTTCTTGTTTTTTTGTTTTTAATTGCTCACACAAGCACGAAGCCAAAAGCACCAGCCTGAAGATGGCGAGTGGACCTCGTTGAAACGTCGCCAAAATAATCCCAATCTTACAAGGGAAAAGACCTGAACACACCAAGACCTGCATACCTGTACCTGTGAAAATCTATGAAACATTATATATATATATATATATATATATATATATATATATATATATATATATATATATATATATATTACAAGTATATGTACTCATTCCCCTGTATTGCTGATCTGGATGAGAACCAGTGGCCTAATGGCAATTACAACTACCTCACATGTAATACTTCCCTGGTTCGAATCCCAGTAAGGGTATGGCTAGCTGACGAGAGCTAAGTAGCTCGAAATAGATCTATACTAGTCTCCCTTATTTATTACTTAAAATTATCAGCTTAAAAACCTTACACACATGTAAAGAAAAGACAACGAAACAAATAGCTTTCTGTCGGTATGGTCTCTGGTGATGAGCCGAAAGACAGAAAAGAAAGCAGTATGCTTTCTCCCTTAATTATATATATATATATATACTTGTGTTACAACACCCTGGTAAGCCCCAATCAAGGGAGGAAGCATACTGCTGTCCTTTTCTGTCTTTTGGCTCATCACCAGAGACCATCCAGACAGAAAGCTATTTGTTTCATTGTCTTTTGTTTATATGTGTGTTAGGTTTTTGAACTGATAAATAATTAAACAAGGGAGACTAGGATAGATCTATTTTGAGCTACTTAGCTCTCATCAGCTAGCCATATCCTTTCTGGGATTCGAACCAGGGAAGTATTACATGTGAGGCAGTTGTAATTGCCATTAGGCCACTGGTTCTTATCCAGATCAGCTGAGACAGGGGAATGAGTATATACTTATAATAATAATAATATAATAATAATAATATTTATTTATATACCGCTGCTCTCCCGAAGGATTTGGAGCGGTGCACAGCCATACAATTAAAACATTAAATATATAAAAGTTAAAACTAAATTAAATTAAAGACCCTGGCTGAAAACAATTAAAACCCCTCCCTTAAACCCTAAAATTTGATATAAAAATTAAAATACTTGTGTTACAACACCCTGATAAGCCCCAATCAAGGGAGGAAGCATATATATATAGTATTTAAAAGATTTTTCACTGAGGTCTCTTGTCATGCCTAGGTGAACCTACCGATGAGAGGCTTAAGTGTTTATTTCCAACCTTATATGAATTACAGTCCCATCCATCAGACTGACTAATAAAAATAAAAATAATAAATCAGAACTATATCCCTGACTTGTTTAAAATTTCATATTAAAGGATTTAAAGGCCAATTACTCACGATCATATCAAAAATTGTCTTCCATTTATTTCAGAATCATATCCATTAACCATCTGTTTCAAGATATATGGCTTTTCTCCTATTACAATACCTTATGAAAATGAAAACCTGTGCTGAATTTGACCTATTTCAGTAAGCCATTTGTTAATTACTTCACAGCACAATTTAACAGTTTTCTCATAACACTGCGCCTCCTTCCAAAAAGAATGAGAAGGAGAAACCTTCATGCCATAATATCTTTGGAACTCTATAATTCAAATTCAGGGGAAATTATTTACAATCAAATTAAAGAGGTAGATTAAATAGACTGGAAGTCTTCTATATTTTGAAGGAGATATCTTTATGAAAAAAACATATACAAACTACACATTATAGATCACAGTAAATAAATCAGGAACTCTATTGAAGATTAGAAAATAGAGTAATTAAATATTTTATGCATACATAGTGTGACAGTTATGGATAGAACATTAAGTTATGTTATGTTATGAACATTAAGGTAAAAGGTAAAGGTTCCCTTCGCACATTTGTGCTAGTTATTTTTGGCTCTAAGGGGTGGTGCTCACATCCTTTACAAAGTTGAAAAGCCAGCACTGTCTGAAGATGTTTCCTTGATCATGTGGACGGCATTAATTAAATGCCGAAGGCGCATGGAACACTGTTACATTCCCACCAAAGGGGCCCCTATTTTTCTACTTGCATTTTTACATGCTTTCAACTGCTAAGCTGGCAGAAGCTGGGACAAGTAATGGGAGCTTACTCCATTACATGGTGCTAGGGATTCGAACCACTGACCTGCTGACCTTACTGATCATCAAGCTCAGCATCTTAGCCACTGCATCACCATGAGATTAATTATTATCATGCTAGGGAACATGCTTGACAAGATTTGAAATTAGAAATAACTCATGCATTATATCTATGGATGATTGTGAAATAATTAATAGAACAGGAACTGAGATTCCAGGCCAAAGCCTTAGACTTCAGTCTTTAAAGAACAAACAAATAATGTGTTTAACTGTTATGTAATTGCTTTTACATGTCGGTCAAAATGGGCTAGAATAGCTGAAGTTGCCATCTTGTCCCATTATGGATGCCTAACAAATTATACCAGTATGGATGCCAAAAACTGTGGTCTAGGCATTTAACATATAAATATACAAAATTTTATGTTTATATGCAAAATGTCTAGATCACATTTTATCAGTAATTGGTAGATTCTAATTAAATTTATGCAGTTTCTGAATACTTTTCTAAAAACTGAGTTTTAAATGTCTCAAAATATATATTTAAATATATAATGAAGATAATAAAATATTAACATAAATAAAAATAACAAAGTAATCATAATAAAGCACTAACTCAGTTAAATTGGGATGTGTAATATAATGAAGCAAAGGACTAAATGAGAGGAAGGATCCCTTTTTGATCTGGTATAAGTGCCCCCAAATTCTTCAACTGATCAAACCCTTCATGAAGTTTCAGATTGTTCATTGATTCCCAAACATTTATTATATGATTTATATTCTGAGAGAGGTTCAAAATATTCTGGAAAATAATTTCAGAAAATATTTTTTATTTTAAAAATTATTATGAAGTTATTTGATTCCAATAATATTTTTACAGAAAATGCAATTAACAATTAATAGGGAGGATTTGTTTTTCTGAATCTGGAGCTATATCTCTGTGCTTACCTATTATCAAGTATTAAATATTGGATGTTAACAATTGCTGTCAATTTTCCAATTTAGACAACTTTGGAATACACACACACACACACACACACACACATCTTTACCTTTTTTCTGATGCTGAATTGACTTTATCAAGGAACACAACTTTAAAAATAGAAAAAAAATAGTGATTTGTAGAAATTGGGTGGAAGCGGAGATATTAATTTTGGATCAATGAATTGATAAAGATGAATATTTATCATGCACTGTTTAAAAGGCAAATATCATTTATAATATGTAACTCAATGGTAATAGTTATACCATTATAAATATTATAGCTACAGTATTTATTAACAACAGCTAAGATATACTAGAACAATTAGTTAAATTTTTAAAACTAAAAAATCTCTACTATTATTTTTTAAAAGTCAATAAATAAATTTGAAATGCATATGCTAAATGGAAATGAGTGACATAAAGAATTGCTATATTGGCTAAACAATGGAGAATTTTATGTTTTATCTTCTATAGCAAGATTATCAATTGACCTCAAATTATGGCATACAATAAAAATAATATTTAGAATTTATTAGACTTTTTTTGTATAGAAAAGGACTTGGAAAAACAGTATTTTGTTGGAGATAAGATAAGAATAATGCTTCTTTAAATCCCATGCTTTTATAGGACTACATAGGCAAGACTCCAGAATATAAACTGACAGCAAACACCACTCCTTATTAGCACTGATGATGTTACCTAGATAGGGTAGTGAAATGTTTTCAAGAAAACAAGCAAGCTCAGAGAGCACCAAGGACCCCTCATTTCAATCTCTGAGCTACAAATATTTTTATTGGTAACACATTATACATGTTTTAAGTTTTATTAAATAATGACAAAAATAAAGCAATATAAATTCAATAAATAAATAAATAAAACACAAAAAATAAAAATAAAATATAATCAAAGATGTACTTTTGACATTATTTTACAAATAATAAAAGAATAAATACAAATAATTTACTATATGAAAATAATTTAATAAATACTATTCTAACTAATATTATAAAATATAGTAATAACATCAACAGTGGATAATTCCATTGACTCTTGGGAGGGTTATATTGACCACTCCATTCTAATCTAGTAACATATTTGAAATTCTTGGAAAACACTTAACTAAACATAATTTGAACATATCACAATGCCTCAAAGGTTACATAGGATATTAATTACCCTTAATAATAAACTGATCCTAGAATCATGGACATTTAGTTTCAGAAGAAAACTTGAGAAGAACTTAGGTTATCTCATTGTCCAGTAGAGAAATCTGTGACTACGGCATCCCTGATAGATAGCCACCAACTGTTTAAATACCTTAATAAAGAATGTCCAACATGTCCTACATTGTTGAACGATCTTCATTTATTTCATTTTTCCAAATGGCAGTTTCTTGGGAATACATGGTGGTGAGTAAAACAAACAAATAAACAAACTCAGATTTGAGGACCATATGTTTCTGGGTAAAATATTTGTTGGCACATATGGTTTTTACTCAGACATATATAAACAGTGGGCTTTTATGTGAAAGGGGGTGGGGTATGCACTTTTATAAAGGTTTTATGAGCACATGCCTAAAATAGATTAATCTTTCATGACTGTTGATGTATAAGCTGCTTGAATGATTCATTTCTTTTAGTAGTAAAGGGGAAAAAAAAGATCCAGTGTTTCCATAGGCAGATGGCACTGTTATTTTGGAAATGAAAACAGGAGTCAAAGAGAAAGAATGTTATGCACCCTTTGCTTTACATTTAAAACTACACAGAAAAAAATATAGTGAATATCATAGCATCTGCAACATCCAAAGGAACAGCTGTGTGCTAATCTTAGCATTTTAAAATTGAATATTCCTTTGGAGATGCTGGGTTACAACTTCATCATCCTAACCGATGCTCAGATGATGTAATACTAGTTCAATATATCTGGATAGCACCAGATTAAAGAAGACCATATGACATGAAATCAAACCTCTTAACCACCTACATCATAATAGATTACATTATCCTGCTTCTGAACATGGTACACTATATAGTATTTTAGGTCAAGATGATCTGCCTGGGAGAAGCAAACTGAAAAGAAGTGTTTTGCATTGGCAAATTTTTAACTCAAATTAGTTCTGCTGGTTATGTGTCACGTCCTTCAATCCTTTTGCCTGTGATTGAGACTGGAACTCCCATTTCTGAAAACACTTTTTTCAATGACTTTGTTGAGCAGTGAACTGTCAATGGAGAAAGTATGAACCACCAAAATAGACTAGCTTGTCTCTGGTTTGTATTATGTAATAGGAAATATAATAGAAGTGATTTATTATTTGTACTCTGTAGTCTTCCTGGCATGAAATTCCTTTCCAATGGCCACTATTTCCAGGCCCTCTGGGTTTTTACCTGTTCTTCCCAAGTTATGTTCTCTGAGTAGTTTATAATTTCCATATCAATCTCCACTGCTAATGGCATTCAAGAAGTAGAAAGCCTCTAATTCTTCAACCTAATCACTGAGTGATTGAACAATTGGTTAGTCAACATATACAGTAGTTTCAAGGAGTAAAAAAAAGGCCAACTGGTTTATATAATAGCAGGAAAAAATGCATGGAACAAGGAGTGTTGTGCATACCTGCAATAAATTCATGATACTGAACAGAACTAGAATTTCAGCCAACAAAACCACTACTCATAGCCTTGAGAATGCTTTGTGTTAAATTGTATATATAGTAGAGCAATATACAGTACATATCTTCTGGGTGTGGAGAAAGGGAAGGCAATTAAAAGATTTAGGGCACCATAATTTCTTCCCAGCTCTGAAATGGGAAATAAACATAACAGAATAACAGAACAGAGTTGGGAAGGATCTTGGAAGTCTTCCAGTCCAAGCCCCTGCTCAGGCAGGAAACCCTATAACATTTTAGCCAAACAGTTGTCCAATCTCTTCTTAACAACTTTTGGAGCACCCACAACTTCTGGAAATAAGTTATTTCACTGATTAATTGTTCTTCCAGGAAATTTCTTCTTCTCTCCTTGATTATTTTTCATCATTTCTTGTTCTGACTTCAGGTGCTTTGAAGAATAGGTTGATTCCCTCTTCTTTATTGCAACTCCATTAAATATTGGAACATCACTATCACTCTAGTCCTTCTTTTGATTAAATCCAATTCCAGCAATCATTCTTTATATGATTTAATCTTCAGTCCCTTAATCACTCTTGTTGTTCTTCTCTGTATTCTTTCTAGACTATGGGTGTCAAACTCAAGACCCAGGGGATGAATCCAGGTACTTAGATCTGTCTTGTGGGGCTGCCTAGAAACAGCAAAGAACCAGCCCATGGTGTCTCTGCCAGGGAAAATAGAGCTTGGGAGGGCCACAGGCGGCCTTCCTGAGTTCCATTTTCACTGGCAGAAGGTTTCGGGAGGCCATTGCAGCTGAAAACAGAACTCAGGATGTTTTCATTGGCAGAGTGCTCAGGCCACCACATGTGCCCCCAACATGAGTGATGTCAAATCATGTCCCCCTACCCTCTCAAGATCAAACACAACCCTGATGTGGCCCTCAATGAAATTGAGTTTGACATACCTGTTCTAGAGTCTCAGCCTCTTTTTTTACATCATGGTGACCAAAATGGATGCAGTAGTCTAAGTGTGGTGTTACCAAGGCATTATAGAGTGGAATTAACACTTCACATGATCTTAATTCTATCCCTCTGATAATACAGGCTAGGGTTTTATTGGCTTTTTTGGCAGCTGCAATACACTGCTGGTTCATGTTTAGGGCCAGATTGTAGTATTGATCTGGCCCTAGAAGCTTTAATGACAAAGTAAGATATATAAGATTATCAATGGTTTCTAAGCAAAATGGCTATAAGTATCAGAAATTAAATGTTGGTCCAGGAACAACAGCAACAAAGGCTACTACTATGGAAGGAAAGGAAAATTATTATATTCTTACATTATCAGTTCATATCTCCTTATGGTCAATATTTTGTTATTGCTGTTGATATTATTGTGTATAAAAGATCAGTTAGCAATAAAATGAAATGGAGATTAGAAAGTTTGCAGCACCTGCAGACAGGACAAGAGGTAATGATATATTATTTTAAATTATTTTGGGAGAAGTGTAGCACAAGCACCTTTGTTTTGACAGCATTTTTTTTACTACATCATTTTTTTCTTAAGCATTTTGGTATATTTTTAATACATTATTTATACTGGTAAACTTTATATCAATTGGATAATGGAAATAAAGAAAATATAATTTTAATGGAAATAAAGGACATATAATTTTAATGTTCCTCTCACATGTTGGAAATAACCTTTTTCTTTTCTCCTTTCTTCTTTTCTTTCCTGATATCCAAGACTTCACAACTCTAAAATGTCTCTGTGTTGCATCACAGATGGAAAATAACAGACTGCAGATATATTTCTGACATCTGATATCTGCTGACATCCTTAAATCCAATGTGCAATGAAAAAAATAGTGAAAAGTAAAAGCACAACCAAGGCCAACTTAAATGAAAATAGAAAGGACAGTAAAACATTTTAGAGTGATTGAAAGCTTAATTGGCAGTATGTCTTCCTCCTGTTCATCTTCATAATCTTGATATATGACATGAAGAAATCAAGTCAAACAAAATGTCAGTGGTTGATTCAAGTACATCTGAGAACCAATTCCCCTCAGTAGGATTGGGATTCCCCAAGAAATATAGATTGCACTGATTGACTGAATTGCATTGCAGAAGCAATTATGGTGTGGAATAGATTTATGATATATTAAATAAGACAGAGAGTTGTGCTTAAGTAGCTGGATTGGGAAATGGGAAAAGCTAAGATAAGCACAGAAAATATTCACACAGAGTTCCTTTTACATAGAGCTAGTTCCCATCAATGGTAATCAGGCAACTATTCCTATGTACAGTATAGTATTTAACAACCAAATGCATCTGTGTCTTGATGTTTCATGTTTCTTCAGACGGCAGATAGGAGAAAAAGTCAGTGCTTCAGGGGAAATACAGTTGATGAAGATGCAATACAAAATTGATTTAGAAAACTTTTGCTTCAGATTAAATTATGCAAAAATGACATGGACTGAAAATAGATTTGGCTATCTCTACTTAGGATGCAGAATGAAATATAAATGCATGTTTGATAATAATGGGTTACAGTGAGCAGAAACTCGTGAAATCAGACAATTAACAGAAACAGTTATTCAAAAGCAAAAGTGATCTAAGAGGAACACAGAAGAATGAAGGAAAATGTTCATAGTACAATAAAATTGCAATGAAATTTGTGTGACTAAGATATTTACTCTTCTGTAACATATTTAATAATTTATTCTTTCACCACATTACAATTAAAATTTGGTAACACATTTGAAAGTCTACAGACTGCATAATATTTTGACGTGCAGTCCCTGAGTGTCAAGCTGTGAAGTCTTTTGCATGCTAAACTTGATTCTTGGTGACTTTATGGATAGCTCCATGAAGTTTTCTTGGCAAGTGCTTTATAAAAAATAGTTTGCTATTGCAAACTATTTTGTATGCTTTTCAATTGTTTAGAGTTACATACAGTCCTGATATTCCCTGGAAATCTCCGATCAAATACTAAATAAGCCTAAAACTCTTTAGTTTTCTGAGCCCAGACAAGGTGATCAGGTGCTTTCAAAAGTAATGCCTCTTCATGTGATAAAAAGAACTATTCTTTAAATTGGTAAAGCATCTTTTTTACATTAAAAAGTGTCATAAAACCATCTATACTTTTGTTTGCTTTATGGTCCCTGACATGGGATTTAAAAGCCATGTTTGATTCTCTGCTAACAAATGAACAAACCCAGGTCAAAAGATCTCTTAGATATTGTTGGATCTTATACTTAGATAAGGGTGTATATTTCTTTAAATTGCTGCTGAACATTTATTTTGTCTCCCTGGTTTGAACTCTGGACTTCATCTTGACCATGCATTTTCCTGTACATTCCACTGTAGTTTGAATCTCAATATTTGACATCTGGATTATGCTTTTTGACTATAAAGTACTCAAGAAAAGATTCAATAAAACATCATGAATTAGATATTTCTCAGTCCTCCTTCATCTACACAAGGATGAAGAGATGGAGGGAAAAAGGACAAAGAGAATCAGGACAGAGATGAGAGACAGTAGCCATCGGTACTTTATTTCCTATTTCACTTAAACTGATCATTCTATGAATTCCATCCTGTTCCCTCACTTAAATGAAAGAAATATTCACTTTACCATTTCAAAAATACCCATTTAGAACTCAAAATGAAACAGTTATTTTGTTCATAGCATTGAAGCATTCAGAACCCTGCTATCTTCCCCTTGCTTTTGGTGAATCATCAGTCCTTATGCTTTTTAACACAGAGCCTAATTATACTGTATAAATAGGTGTTAAACTCAATTTCATTGAGGGCCGCATCAAGATTATGGTTGACTTTGGGAGGCTGGGGTGGGCGTGGCCATGTTGGGAGTGGCCAGCTCCCACTGCTGCTGTGCTCGCTCTCCTTGTCCAGGTTGCTCATGGTGTGTGCGGGAAGGCAAAGTGTGTGAGTCAGAGGGAGGCCCGCTCCATTTCCTTATGAGGAGATCTGGCTTTGTAACCAAAACATCCTCAGTGATAGGATGGGAGACAACCAGGAGAGGTCAGGAGGAGGGAACAAGGGGGTGGCAATAGGCAGCAAGGCTGCTGGTGGCCAAGTGCTAAGGCAGGATTTACATCAGACACTAACTCACTATCATTATAATCTTCCTCCCTCCCTCCCTCCCTTTCTTCCCTCTTCATTCTCCTTTCTTTCTTCCCTTTTTCCTTCCTTGCCCTCTTGCCCTCTTTCCTTCTTTTTCTTTGTCTTTCCTGTCCCTTCTTGGATGCTCAAATACAAAAAGGGAAACATTCCTCGTCTTGTGATCAATAGTCCCGCCTAGACTATTGCAATGCTCTCTACATGGGGCTCCCCTTGAAGAGTCTCCGGAGGTTGCAGTTGGTCCAGAATGCAGCCGCGCGGGTGATTGTGGGTACCCCTCGGAGCTCCCATGTAACACCGCTTCTCCGCAGGCTGCACTGGCTTCCTGTGGCCTTCCGGATTCGATTCAAGGTGGTACTGATGGTATTTAAAGTGCTCCATGGCTCGGGACCTGGGTACTTACGGGACCGCCTACTGCCATCATCAACCTCCCGCCGCCCAGTACGCTCTCACAGGGTTGCCCTGCTTGGGGTACCACCGCCTGATCGTTGTCGGCTGGCGGCCCCAAGAGTGCGGGCTTTCTCTGTGGGAGCTCCCTCCCTATGGAATGATCTCCCCCCGGAGATACGGGCCATGACGGATATCCTGACCTTCCGGCGCGCAGTGAAAACCCTTAAAGAAGAACAAAGAACAAATTTTCACATTTAACAATGAAATATTAAAATACTATCATTTGCTAACAGGAATATTTCACTCTAAGATGAATGACATCATAAACTGTAATTGAACTAATATCACATTTACCAACTAAATTAATGAATGACTGAGGTATTTTAAAAAGTTCAAAACAAATCTGAGTACTCCCCTGTATCTTGTTCCAATATGTTAATGGAGCTGTTTGGACTCCAAAATATGGTGGGACAGTCAGAATCATTGAAAGGTAACTTCCCTTGGTTTTCCCTTATTACATAGTACTTCTTCCACAACTGCTCCTACTCCTATTCCCAGCCAGCATCCCAGTCTGCTTCCTTCCTCACACCAGGCCTGGTCTTCCACCCCATTATTAACTAGCAAAATTAGATACTTTTCTTTACAATTTAAGATCTGTTCTTATTATAAAATTTGGACATAATCTGATTAAAATCATGACCACTCTGCCTTATTTGAGTTTTTACCTTAGACACATATTTTCTAATCTTAAAAAAATAAAGTTTTTTTTTTAACGAAGAGAATGTGTAGTATGTACTGTATATGCTATGTGTGTGTTTCATAATGTAAATATAATATTTTCTGGAATATAGATCAAATTAGAGCTCATGTATTGTTTAGAATGCCAATATTCAGATGATCTAAAAACAAAGTGTCTTAATCAGTACAATAATAATTTTAATCATCATTTAAAAAAAGCTTTCATCTATGAATAAAATGAAAAAGCATACAATAATTAGTGCCAAAAAGAAAAAAAAATCTTTAGTGACAACCATAATCATAACTACAAACATCCTATGTATTTAAATAAATCAACAGACAGAAAGAACCAACATTTAAATAAAATTAAAGAGGAAAAAAACTCATTTTAAAGGATTCTTGGTTTAAGTATGGCATGGAGACTTATCCCCCACCCTCCTCTTCAGATGTGAGCATGTGAGAAAGAAAGAAAAAGAAAGAAAAAGAAAAATGGAGGGGAATAAACCCCATCCTTCAGGAACATATATAACTAAAATATACCAAATTAAACATCCAGATGCCTAACTTATTTTTCAACAAATCGTTGCGATATTCCTGTAATGCTCTAGATTGTTTATGAACCTAGCTATTTCTGATTCATAGAATTTCCTCGTGAACAATATCTAGTATCTCTGTTTCCTCTCTATATATATTGCCACCTCCCTCCATTAATTGGCTATGTAGTATGATTGATTCAAATATGGAAATATAGTTTGATTTGCTTTCTTCCTCAAAACTGTTGTGCTCCTAACTTGATTTAATGTATTATCCCAATCATACATCTGACAGAAATATAGTAGTACATCACTATAGGTTCACTTTCACTACTTCTTTTTCACCTCATTTTGACTCTCCTCCAAGTTCTGGCTGCAGGGAGAAGTAGGGTGTATGTCTGTGGGGGGAACAGTCTTCTGTTTCTGGCCACCACAATAAAAATAGCAGACTGACAGGCAGTTTGCACAGCAGAGAAGCGTTAGCTGAAGTAGAAAAAAAATCGCTGGTATCTATAGGAGAATTTCCTCCTGCTCCACTACTATGTTCCACAGCATGCTTGCAGGTGCTGAGAGCTTGAACCCTCCTACTATCCAAACTAAAATGATCATGGAAGGAAATCACTAGTGTCTGAAAGGGATGGTTTGTGTCTACAGCAGCCAATAGGGGCCAGTGGGAACTAAGTAGAAGCCAGCTGCTGTTCTGAAAGGCGGTCAATTATGTATACAGTAATTCTTGTGTCAAAAGATGGAAAACACAAATTTATATATCAGCTAAATGTTAAAGTGTTAAATATCCTGAGCTATGGATAAAGTGAAGACTATGTCATGAGGACATGTCCTTAAAAGATGGTTAGCAAGGCATCTTCAAGCCAAAGTTAAAAAGCCACATGGATAATCCATTAGCTGTGGACATAGACTCACACTTCATTTATTACAATCATTATTTAAGAAGAGAGAGAGGAAGAAAAGAAAGAGGCAGGGAAGAAGGAGGGAGGGAGAGGGAGAGGATGCTTCAATTTTGGCTCAGCTGATTTCTGCATCTTTGAGATGGTAATATGGCATCATATTTTTTCTAGCAACTGTTATTACTTAACCATTTGAATTCAAAAGAATAGATGAAATGTATCACCCTTCCCTCCAAAGAAATATAATGCCATAACACCAGTGTGACCAATTACTTTGCATACCTGCTGAATATATACTGTATTTGACTATTCTCTCTCTCTCTCTCTCCATTAACACACATAGTTAAACAGTTTATTTCCAGCAATCATTTCTCCCTCTGAAGATTTTTTAAAAACTCTTATTTTTAACTTCCCTGACTATATATTCAGACAATTAATTTCTTCATGGCTTCCTTTTGACAATAACTTTGCTTCTCTGGAAATATTGATGGATATTGACCTTCATAATACAGTCTCCTCTGTGCATATTTTAAGACCTGAGGAAAGACAGACTTAAGCTGAAGTTCTTGTTTTTCAGTTGTAAACTGTCCCTTCTGACAAACAGATACAAAAAGAGTTTTCTAGAGGATAAGAAAGGCTTCAGGTATTCTATCAGTGAAGTTACCAAGACTTATTCTTAGTTTCAACAAGAAGCAGAATAAGAGCTGCTGGGCTTTTGAAGAAGTAAATATTTATGTGTTTAAAATATAGCAAACTCTATATCCTAGTCAGCATTTTTTGATAGTTTACTATGAAAAGACTCAAAGCAACTCTCCTATGGATGTGCACTTCACCTTTGCTCAAATTTTATTATAAGCAGTAACCAACAGAAATGAAACATTCATCTTGATATTATTCATTGTCCTTATACATCAGGGGTGTCAAACTCAAGGCCTGTGGGCGGATCCGGCCTGCGATGAGGCCAAATCCAGCCCATGTGGCTATCCTGGAAACTGTAAGGATCTGGCCCGCATCACTTCAGCCCGGCCCACACCATCCCACCTTACGTTCATGCACACAGGCCCAGTTCTCCATCACTGCACGCAGAGAAACTAAAGTAGTCTGTGGGACTATGGTTAAAAATATAGTTCAGACTTTCCAACCTCGCAAGATTTTTTTTTGAGGGGGTGATAAGTTGGAAGATCTGAACTATTTTTTTTACCGTAGTGCCACAGACTACTTTAGTTATTCTGCACATGGTGGTGGTGAAAGGAGCTGGAAAGATTAGTGAAGAGGGATGTGGCTGGCCTGGGTGGTGGAGGTGGGGGGGGTTTCCACAGTAAAGGCTGTGAAATCGGAATTGGTACCAATGTTGTCCATGGCCCTGATGCGCTGCTCACTAACGTGGTCCAGCATTACTGTTTGAAGGCTGAATGAAGCTTCAACTGAGTGAGGAAGCACTGTGGAGCCAGGTCCTCTACACCCGCGTCCAGCCCGCTGGAGTTTGTTGCACTGGGGCAGGAACGAGACCCTGTCCCATGGGGCCTGCTGCCGCTTGGGTGGGGAGGAAAAAAAGGAGGAGAAGAACAGTGAAGCTTTGCATTAGCTAGCCAGGCAAGGAGCAGGTCAGGCAGTACTGGATGACTGGTTGGGGAGAGAGAAATCATTAGATGGCTGCTGCTGCTTCAGTGGGGAAGACAAAGAGAAAACCGGCTCCTGCCCCCTTCCCCTGCCAGCGCTTCAGTGCTTGTCTGGAAGGGCACTCAGGTAAGTTGGGGTGGGAGGTGGCCAGATTCTCATCACCACCACCACCCTTCCTTGCTTCATACTCCACCTCCCACTGCCTCACTGCTTAAGTGGCTTCTGTCGCCTGCATCACTGCCAGCAGCTTGGCTGAAGATTATTCTCTCTCCTGTAGGCACACCACAAATGGTTGCATTGGAATGTTCTCTCTCTCCATCTCCCTCTCTCTCTCTCTCTGTCTCACTCCATTTGCATGCAAGCATGCTCCCTGGGACAACAAGGTCTCATTAAGTAGTTAAATGGAAAGTAGTTTGGGGAGGAGAAACAGGAGACCAGCAAACACTTTTCACACTGAGAATGAAAGTCTCTGGGCCCTTGACACTCTGCAAAAGAGGATGGGTGACATTATTATTTTTTTTATTTATTTGTCAATTTGTCAATTGCTTAGAAGATAATAGGTATAATTAAAAACATAGTTATGAATACATGGATACATATAAGAAAAATAAAAAAATAAAAGAAACAATAGGAGAGGGACGGTAGGCATGTTGGTGCGCTTATGTACACCCCCTATAGACCTCTTAGGAAACAATCGAAGTCAATAGTAGACAGTCTAAGGTTAAAGTTTTTGGGGTTTGGGGAAGAAACCACAGAGTCAGGTAGAGTATTCCAGACATTGACCACTCTGTTGTTGAAGTCGTATTTCCTGCAATCATGTTTGGTGCAATTAACCTTGAGTTTGTATCTATTGTTTGCTCTTGTGTTGTTATGAAGCTGAAGTATTCATTGACAGGTAGGACATTGCAATGTATGATTTTATATACTATACTTAGATCGGACCAAAGATGGCATAGTTCTAGGTTTTCTAAGTCTAGAATTTCAAATCTGGTGGCATACGGTATTCTGCAACGAGTAGAGGAGTAGAGAACTCTTCTTGTGAAATATTTCTGGACTTTCTCAACTGTGTTAATATCAGATACGTAATATGGGTTCCAGACTGATGAGCTATACTCAATATTCGAGTATTGGTCTAGCAAATATTTTGTATGCTCTAGTTATTAGTGTAATATTACCAGAGAAAAAGCTATGTAAGATTAGGTTAACTCTTAACTCTTAATGACAAGGTATTCATTTACTGGTAGAGACATAGTTAACCGAGTCAGTGAATAGGCATAGTAATAGACCAGCCAATGTGAGCTATCCTGGAAAATGAAACTAGAAGTTCTCTCTCTGTTTTGCTCAGGTCTGCTGAAGTTGAGTTGCTTTTAACTGCTTTGAGTTTGCTCCATGTTGAAGAAATATACAATTAGTTTATAAAATTTACTTAATATGTTTATAAAGATGTTAAATGAAGCATCTGTTTATTTTTCTGGCATTAAATTTATGCCGCAAAACTCTGAACAGGTTATAGCACCCTGGAGCATCCATTCTCAGCAGGAAAAGCATTTCCCAGCCAAACCTCTCCCTTCCTCAGAGGCACAGAAACAGAAAAACAAAGAGAGGAGTCAGATGTTTGCAAGGTGAGTCCTTGTAACAGGAAGGGAAGGAGAAGCATGAGGTATCTTAGTGGGTCAGAGAGGCCTTGAGGGCCTGTTCTATCACTAGGCCCTCCATGGCCTTCCCCACCCTGAGATGCCTCAGGTGCACTTTGGTGTTCTTGAATTGTGAGCTCTTAGGAAATTATTCCCTTGTGTATTGCAAGTAGCTATTTCCAGTGGGAAAAATAGGATGAAGCAAGTAGGGAAATATATTTTCCTTTGCTATATTTCCAGTCTCAATTATACCATGGCATGGTCTCTACAGGAAAGTCCTTTTAAGGATTATATATTAATAGAAAAGCAACTAACTTACCTCTGTTCTTAAACACTAAAGCTGTTGCACATAAAACATTGCTTGACTTCTTGTAAATCCTTTCTCAGAATCTAATATAGAGATCTCAGTAAATGATTCAAATAAGATCCTGGTGTTCCTCTGGTAGATGATTCATGACTTGGGAATCCTCCTGGATTTGCAACACCTACTTAATTTTCTGTTCAAAACATGATAAATTGTATAACCCAATATTATTATTTTTGATATTATAGAAATCCAATGAAGTATATAAATTATAATAAGTGGGAAGATCTAATTTCTTTGCCAAAAAAGCTCACTAGTTAACTTGTGGCAGTAATTCCTTAAGCCCCAGTATATGGTACCTCACTACAGTATGGTATGATAGAAAGTCATGAGGAGAAAAAAACAAAAGATACAATAGCTAGAATTGTTAATAAGCTGAAATGGACAGTATGGATTTTTTTTTAAAAAAAGAAAACTGATGATTATTCATTATATATTACATCTCCATAATATATTGATAGATTATGCCTGCCTCATAGAAATGGAGGTGGAGATTTGCTTCTAGTCAAACGAACTGCTGAAGAAAAACTTAAAAACAGGGAAAAATTAGGGTTGGTCCTATAAATTAGATATCTCGATAAGGGGAAAGGGAAGCAGGGTGGACAATTGAAAAGAAAGCAATGACAATGTCCTTCTACATATTTGCCAAGAACACATTATGCATGTACTCAGTAGTGGGCTGCTACCTGGTCAGATTGGTTCAGGCAAACCGATAGTTGTAATCCCTGGCTGGGCATGCCCACCCGCCCATGCACTGGCCACACTGCCCAGCTGAGTTCCGTGCCACACCTGCTGTACTCATTGGAGTTGCTTGAGTTGATTAGCTGCATGTTTGAAGTTGCGTTTCAGTCCTGAAGCACTCACAACCAGAGAACTGGTTGTTAACGTAAGTGCAGCCCACCTCTGCATACACTCCTGCATTATGTTCCGAAAAAAAATAGTTCCATATATTGCTGCTCAGCATAGCTTTCCCTTTTGACATTGTTGAATATGTAACGAGATACCCAGTTTTTGTGCATTTCTCCACTTTGGGATATTAGGTTGATTGGATGGGTTAAAAAAAAGATAAAGGTACAAGAAAGAATTGATGTCATTTATTTTAAAATCTGCAGAAGTGTGGTGCTATAGCATTGACTTTAGATCAGAGAGGTAATTGCCAACAGCAGGAAAAAGTCTCACAAATAAACTTCAGCTCTAGATTTGATTTACAATGTGCTAATAAATGTGAACATAGTGGCTGCTATTAAAGAAAATAATCTGGAGGGATTTCTAAAAATATGAGCTTCTGTAAAGCAATTTCCTTCAGGGTACATAAATCATAGCTTCTAAGGGGGCTATTTTCCAGGCTTTTCCAGTTAGTTAATAGCTAGTAACTCGCACAGACTTGTTATCTGTAACCAGACTTTAGTTTTTAAAACAACAGTTTTCTTCCCTAATATACAATGTAGCATGTATTTGGGTGAATATTTCATCATATCACAAGTCAAGGTAACACTATATAGATATTTACCTATATGATAGAACATTATAAGATATTAATTTTTTAACATACATAGTTGGAATAGGTTATGATCATAGCACATTAAGCTAGGTATGTATTGTTCTATAGTCTTGCATATAAAACTGTAAAGACAGATAATATGATTATTGCCAAAATGACAAAGATTGAAAGTAATAAATCACAATAAATCACTTGCATAAAGTAGAAGATCAGAAGTTAGAGAAAATTTGGAAATACCTAACTATGTACTTCACTATACTTTGACATAATTGGAATTGGAATTATAAAGGTCAGTTGAAAGGTCAGTGACATCTGCAGCAAGCCATAATGGTCCAATAATTATGACAAAGAGATAATAATGTCTTAAATACAAATTCTACCCTTACATAGCTCTCTCCTGTGATATCTAGTTGGCAATACTTCTGCCGTCATAACATGATGCACACTTTAACATTTTTAACATTTATCCCACTTGGCTTCCAGAAGATATCCATGGAAAGTGGATATTCAATAGATGTGCCCACAGATTGAAAATCATGATCAATCACAAAGAACATTTGGTTGGCCTTCATAGTCACACCCAAATGAAGAGAATTCATATTCACATATGGGCTTCAAAATTGTCATAAAATCTCAACACGATTATTTGCTCAGTTAATTTGTTATTTATTTATATAGATTCACATCTATATAATAATTTCTTTTCAAGAACCTCATTTAGAAAACTCCACCTTGCCAGGTTAATAGTAAATGAGGAAAATATTTATTAATCTGACAGTTTGGGTTCAATAGATCATACATAATTGTATCCAATTCTGAAATATTGAATATGTCATGTCATATTAAAAAATACCCAAGGTGCTTCAACAAAATACTGAGTGAAGGGTCTGAATAATCATGCCAATGTAGTAGTTCAATTTTTTTCTTTTTAATAAGTTTACAGACATTTCTATTTTTTTCACTGAGTGTGGATTAATGACAAAAAAATAATTTCAACAACTGCAGCATAACAAAATTGGCAAAAGTGAAGAGGGATTGAATACTTTCTGAATGCACTGTATATCTCCTCTTTCAGCTCATTGGAGGGTTAGAAATAATTGAATATCTTCTTAATATTGTAAACTAAGTTTCCATTCACAAATTTTAGAACTCCCTTAAGATAACTAAATAGAAAATACTGCAAGCTTCCATGGCTTTATAAAACAACTCAAGGAATTTATGTGGAAATAGGAATCTCTAATTGAAAATTCTTGTCCCTTCTTGTACTATAATGCAATTCCCCAAGGTTCCTTGGAAAGAGAGGTTTTTTTAAAAAGACTGATTAAAGCTACTCTAATGTATACTGAAACATATATACTATGATCATTATTTAAGTGTTCTAATAGCATACTGTCTTTTTGGAAAGTCCTGTGGGAATGTTTCATTGTATATTGATGAGGCATACTGAGTTGCAAAAGATAGTCGCATAAGCCCAATCTTTAGATGTCCTACCTGCTGACTAACTGGTAAAACTTTTGGGGTGTGAATGTGTGTGTGTGTATGTGTGTGTAGCAGAACATAATTAAATAATTTGTATGATCAGCAACATTAATAATATTTAAAATTTGTATCTCTGTAAAACTAAATGTCCTTTCACATGAAAGGGTGGTACTATGGATTCCTACAATGGCATAGAGCTTCTGCATGGTGAAATGATTAATTTCAGAGGTTGTGCTCTAATGACAATAATAATGCATCTCTTCTTTAGTTGCATAGCAGTAATTTCCCATTCCATTTCTTAATTCATAAGGTTTCTCTTTCTCTTATGAAGATGGGTACCATATTGCCCTGCTGATATTTCCCTCTTAATTCTGCTTCCTCTGCTTACCTGTACTTCCATATTGTGAAGGCTTTTTTTTGTCTGCTGTTTGTCCCCCCCCCCCCCTTACTGATAAAAAAAAAGGAGGGACAAGAGCATCAGCATCCAAACTTCACCCCTTTCAGTGTACTTGTGATATCACAGCACTCAAATAAAAGAAGTGGTCATGCTTTTTTGTTAGTCTCACTCTTTGCTATCACCCTGTGAAAGAGTCCTGTCTCACTCAAAAGAAATTCCAGCTAGCTGCCAGTTTTAGCACTTCCCCTTAGTTGGCCAAATAAAACATTGAGCAATTCAAGTAAATCACCACACAATTATATAAAAATGGCTCTGACAATTTGGAAGACAATGCCAATGACCATTTGAAAAGGTCTTGAAAGATGATTAATAGGTAATTGCTTCTCCAAATTAAATAATGTATTCTTAATATTTTCAGTTTCCCTCTAAATTTGACAAATTTAGTAACAGTTAGATAACTTTATGGTAATGCCATGAACTAACACAATAAATTATTTCAAATTATTTCGAACTTTGCGGTAAGAATAGTAACACTGTTTTCTGGGTAGAGAAAGTGATAAAAGGTAATAGGAGATTGGTTTAATCCAAAATAGTGATAGTGGGACAGGTATCAAAAGTGTCATACCACAACATTTTGGGTGACGCACTACCATTCACCAACACCCACACAACTATTATAAAGCACACCTCATTCTCACCTAATTTTGGAAATTGCATAGCCTGAAGACAATTTGAAAATTGTGCAAAATTGAGGCATGCTTTTGTGTGGTATTTAGAGGCTGCTAGACATTTGAAGACAGAAGAACAACCATAGCACAAGAGAAGTGAGCACTCCACAAAGTGCAAATGCTGCAACAACGGTGCCCACACTTGTGGCAGAACATGTTGTACCCGTATAGGCTTTACCAGCCACCTGTGGACACACCATGGACAGCCCACAACCTGTTAAATGGCAAGGTCCTCTTCAGATACGAACATTGTTTAGAGGCTGCAGAGGCCACAAAAAAGCATTCTCTGAAGTTGCTTCCAGAACAAAGTCCTTGTGTGATGCATAGCAGCCTCAGGTTTTAGGGACCTGCAGGGGCCTGTCAAGAGAAAGAAAGTATGAAAGTGTGTGATGTACAACAGATCTCGGGGAGCACTGGGCCATGGGGCAATCACATCAGGAACAGCAGGCATTAGTCTTTTTGAGTGACAGTGCTGGCACTAGGGCTGAAGTCAAGTCCTGGGCCTCCAGTTCAGGTCCAGCCTCAGCGCTGCCACTGAGTGTCATCATAGAGGGTGCCCTAAATGCAGGGCAGACAGAGAATTAGTATTCTTTTGTTTGTGGAGTGGGGGTGGGGAATGACATACCAGCAGACGTGAGTTAGGCATTTTCAAAATTTTGATATGTTGAGTCCAAAAGCTTCATCATTAATGTTCCAGATGCAATGAAGACTAAAATCAATATTAGTCTTTGCACAAAAAATTATATCATGCTGTAACTTGCATATGTTAATATAAATATAGTTGTTCTTATTTTAACTTTGTTTGGCAGTCAGAAGGGCAAGCAAATCAGAATTTTATATTCATTTTTTCTTTCTACTGCTAACCAGCAATTGTCAGCTATGCCATAGCTGATATAGATGCTTGATTCATTTATTTTTGAACATGTTAATTCATGCTCTTTGTTCCTATTATTCTTACATTCTGAAAGATCATTAAATCTCTCTGATGTCTTTCATATAAGCCTGACATCACTTCTAATTATGTGTTCAGCTTAGGAAGAAAACTTTTTAAATTGTAGTCTATTCTTTTTTCAAGAATTATACTTCTTGTGGTTTACTCTGGCTTGTTTAGATCCTTTCTTTTTTTTTTTAACTGAAGGAATGAATTATTATAAAGCTTCAAATTATAAAAATATGCATGTATTACAGCAATCTGCCCTACAGCTATTTCTTGAGCCACACAGTCTTGATTATAACTCTATATTTTCACCTGAAATTTAAGATTGAGATAATATAACTATTTCTTAGCATGTCTCTACTTGTGTATTCATTGATTGCGTTCACTTTTCATTTTTTTTTTGTTTTGAAATTAGAAAATAATATGAAATCACTATCTACTAGCCATCTTTTTATATGTGTAGTGTTATATGTGCAGTGTAATTCTACACCACTTCATTAGAATTGTCTTTAAAGAAATTTATCCTTTTAAAAATAATAAAAAATGGCAACATAATTAAATGGAAACATAAACTGAGATTTTGTTTTAATGTATTAGAAATCATAAATAGTTATTTTGTCTTTAATGCTTAGCCCAACAATCAGAGGATTGAACATCCTCTAAATAGCATGTTGGAGCATTTAGATAAATTTAAAGAACACACTGTTCAGCATCATATAGAAAGCCAAAGGATGATGCAATAAATATAGTTATTTATTTAACATATGGTATATTAAACATGGACTAGCAGTATATATTAACATTTTACCTAGATTAGCAAAACCCAATAAAATATAAATGTTAAAAAGATCTATGTTCAAATACCAATGTTTAGGCCATTTAACCATGAAGCGCAGCATCTTTATGTTAAAATAATCAGATACTGGACCAGAATAAGACCCAATCTTGCAGGCAGTCACGATGTGATTTACTGTTTGATATGGTACTCTGCAGCGATACTGAGGGGAGGATACTATGCCCCATTTATACAGAGAATTCCACCAGACATTGTGTGATATGTGAATCCTATTCAGAGTTGTCCACTGCTACACACGGTAGTTCAATACCAGGTTTCTCCTTTGGGTGGGGTGGTGGTCATTTATATGTCTTTCTAAGTCTGGGCATTCAGCAATACATTTGGCTTTTCATTGGGAATTGATGTTAAACTTCTTGGGCAGATGTGCAAGTGCCAGTGGGGGTTTCTTGGATTTGAGCCTTCTGACTAATTAATGAGGAAGGTTGGAATGTACCAGTAGGAATGAGTTGTTCGTAATTTTTCTGTATTCTCTCACTAGTGCACTTTGACTTCACAAAGCTCGTGATGCTATATGATTCAGATCAGGCAGGCAGCAAGTCAGAATGGTTTTAATACATCTGTTTATAATCCTCATGAATTATAAACACTGGGTTTAATTTACGGGTATGGCAGTTCTTAACCTGTACAGGGCACAGTATTCTGCTGATGGAGTAGACCAACCCTAGTACTGATAACCATAGTGTGGCAGCTGAAGTTCCCCATTTAGTTCCACATAATTTCTGAACTATATTGTTTCTACTACTGTTTTTTGCTGATGTATTCTCTAGGTCAGGGGTGTCAAATTCAAGGCTGTCCTAGAAACAGTGAAAGACTGGCCAATGGCACCTTGGCCTGGCCCAGGCCAACTGGGCACTGATCTGCAACATGATGGCAACCATCCAGGATGAACCACGGCCAATGGGACAATGACCTGATTGGACCATGTGATGCTCATGTGGGTGCAGGGGAAGGAACTTTGACTTTACTTTGGGTGGGGAAAACCCAAGGCTTTCAGATTCGGCTTTTCGCAGGTGTGCCAATATGACATCTCTAATAAATTCAAGCTTTGAGGAAAATGCCAGCCTTAGAGTTTTGATTCCATTTGGGATGTAACTTGGAACCCTGACATATAGTTTTACTAATTTATGAGAAATGTAATTCTTCTTATAAAAGTCATTAATGGAGGATTAGATTAGCCGTAGTGTTACAAATACAACACTATTGGTACTGCCAAAAGAAAAAAGTCTTAAATTTCCTTACGTACCTTGTTATGGATTGGGCCTATGACCATCCTTTATGTAATGAGCTTCTACATTCCTAACCCCCAGAGGATTTGCTCAGGAATTAAATTGGCTAATCTCAAAGCATATATGAAACTGATACAGGCTTTTTATGTTATATCTTTGGAGTAAATTGTTTCAGCTTATACAATTAAAATCCTCTCTGCTTTTTCTCTCTATCTCTCCCCCACTACAACACCCTATTTTGTGTACATATGAAAAATTTATCCAGCCTTTTTCAAAAAAGCAAGGGCAATGACGAATATAGGAATTAGGTTTCTCCTTGTGGATGATTCCTAGTGCAGTCCATCAAAAATTGGTATTTTTGAAACAAGGTAATGTCAAACTACAAGGCTAGGATATAAGCCCACCTGCCTCCATAAATTATGGATAAGTAAGAGAAAAGAACTTATTCTCATTTGCAGAGATTTTTAGTTTCCCTGAGAAAAAATGGCTGGTCTTCTGTTCACTGTTACATCTTGATTAAATAACTCCTATTTTATGTATTCTGATTCCTGTTTCACAGAGTTATCCCATAATGTTTTCCCATGACTTTATTTAAGCATTTGAAGATATGAAGAACAAGGATGCTTTTGACAAAGAGAATCTGATAAATGAAGATTGGTAGCAGCAGAAACCTCTGAGCAGTTCTGAGTAATTATGATTTATTAAAAATTGGAGGTCATCCAAAATAACAGGAAAGTAGTACTCATTATATTATCTTTTTCTTTTTAATTTTCCTACCATTTTTTCTGTAAATCTAGGCTTTTTTTCTGAAAAGAAAAATAGCACAAATAATGAGAAAAGATGGGAAGATGACAGAAAATGATATCTAACCTTTCATAAAATACAGTATATGAGGCAAGTGATTGCACATTAAAACTTGTCTGAAAACCTTGCATCATTTCTTCACACAACAAGGCTACCTTCCATCAATCACACCTGGATTTCATTCTTTGCTGTTACTTGAGATTTTCAGCACAATGATTCAACAATGATTAAATATAACAGAAACATCTTGCATTAATCCTCTGAATAAATTCTTAATTAAGGCTATTTAATCCTAATCAGATTTAGAAAAATTAATTAATATTTTTGTTTGTTTACAACTTTTCAGAATTAGATTTGTTTTTATTGGAAGAATACATTTAATGGAATATTAAGATGAAACCCCAAAGACAATTTTAGATATCATTGTGATGCCACATATTGTAATAATCACATTAGTTGATGTGTTATGGGAGTAGCCTTTAGGAATGGCCCATACCATATACAAACTTCTACTCAAAGTTTCAAAAATATGATGTAGAAACCAATAACAACACATTTTGATGCACTGCTGTTCCAGGTTGCCAAATTTTGTAAGAAATCCGATCACATTTTGAAACTAGAAGGAATTCTTACTTTTGAACTTTATTACCATCTCTACTAAGAATGGATTAGACAAAATAAGGAGATTACATGAAGTAGGGAAGCCCTTCAGATATTTGCTCCTAATGGCATATTTAAAGATAGAGCAAAATTGGGTTTTCTGAATTTCTGAGTTTTAGGGCTGAATTATATTATGAATTAAATGAATAAATCTGCAGAGACAGTCAGTGGTCTCAGTAACTACATTTTATTTCAATTCGATGTATATATTATGTATATGTTATATGGTTATTTTAGTGCTAATGTATAGAATTGTCTTGATGACTAAGTTGGCATACAAAGTCATCTGCATTAGCCATCTACTAATGCCCAAACTTATAGAAAGACTTTTATATTTTATGAAAACCTTTAAATGCAACTTGAAACTGTAATTATTCTTCCGATGCTTGGTTACAATTATTGTCATCTGTTTTCTATTAGTTCTTTTCCTTTTGTCACTATTTTATACTTAGCCCTTCCAAAAACAGAAAAAAAACATTTTTTTCTTTGTTTGGTTACAACTGACACTGTTCTCTCCCTTCTCATTTTTGTTGGTCATTTCTTCATTACTGCAACTGATAATAATTATCAAAATCTTCAGTAATTACTATTGCATTAGTTGATCAATTATGTCACTGACAAGTTGAATTGTGGAAGATAAGTGAGTGAACAGAGTAGTAAAGAAGATGACAAATAATAGTAATTTAAAAAAAAAATCAGCTAAGTTAAAGACACTCTCCAGCAAAGCTTCCATTTCATTTCACCCAATCAGTTGTTTGGCAGCAATGTACATTGCTGCTTTTTGTGTTTTGACCTCTTAATCTGAATCTTGCCCTGAATTTACGTTTCATATATTACTTGACAGGATAAGCCTTAGCTTCTGAGATTAGTCGATACATACATACATACATACATACATACATACATACATGCTGTATATATTTCAAAAACTAGAATATTGATATGTAGAATAATTTAAACAATAAATATTGTCTACTATATCAATTATTTTACATCCTGTTCTCCCACAAAATCTTACTTTGGATAGATGATGGATGAGACAAGTTGGATGGACTCAGTTACAATGGTTAGTGGTTTGGGCCTCAAAACCCTAATTAGGAACATATTGTCAGTGAAAAAATCTATGTGATTGCTAAGAGTCAACACTGACTTGACGGCACATAATCAATACATCAGTATCAAATATTTTAGATCATGCATGGACAATCTGAGCACCCATCTTAGTCTTTTGTGCTTTCTGAAAATGCATTGTCAAGATTACAACAATTGCAATGTGATTGGTTAACATAGACCAAAATAAGAAAAAAAATTAGAACCCTTTTCAGTTATATACCAATTTTATATCACTCCTCTAACCTTCCCTTAAATCTGAACTCAAAATTATCATATCCTTTATTTGTTGCTGTAGAAAAAGTGCAGAGAAGAGCAGCTAGGATGATCAGGGGACTGGAGACTAAAACATATGAAAAATGGTTCCAGGAACTGGGCAAGTGAAGAGAAGAACCAGGGGAGTCATGACAGCAGTCTTCCAATATTTGAGGGGCTGCCACAGAGACGAAAGGGGCAAGCTACTTTCTAAAGCACCTGTATGCCAGACAAGAATAATGGATGGAAACTGAACAAGGAGAGATTTAACCTGGAAATAAGGAGAAACTTTCTGACAGTGAGAACAATCAACCAATGAAAAGTTTGCCTTCAGAAGTTGTGGAAGCTTCATCACATTCAAGAAGAGATTGTCAGAAATGATGTAGGGTCTCCTGCTTTTCTGGGCAGTTGGACTAGATGACCTACAAGGTCCCTTCCAACTCTGTTAATCTGGTAATCTGCAATGAACCTCATAGACCAAAATTTTTAAAAGCAAAATTTTGAGGTACATATAGTTTGTGCAATCTATTTTGGATGTTGAACAGAGAACTTAAATTGACAATTGTGAAGGGTAAACATGCATGTCTTGTAGTACATGAAACTTAATGGCTGTCACGTGCTAATTATTTTTGCAATTTCAGATTGGCATAACCCACTTTTAGGCTTATCAGACTTCATGAACGTCACTCCTGTTTAGTAAATTATATTTGATTTGCTAGGCCATAGACTATGCAAACTGGCATGCAAGAAATCAGAAATGTTACAAATAATTTCAGTACCAAAGGTACTTTAAAATATTTATTGCTGTATTACGGAACAAAACTTAGAACTGTTTCATCCTGAAAAATTAGAACGTCTCATGTTTACTAAGATTTTTTAAAATCCTGTTTGATTTTTGAAGACCATGCAAGAGTATGAGGAATGACAATGAATACTCTTTAAACCAGTCATTTAATTATCCTTAATGAGTTCTTAATATGTGTTTTTGTGTGTGTGTGTGTGTGTGTGTGTGTGTGTGTGTATGTGTGCGCGCGCGCCTTCAACTCACAGTTAATCCCTAGTAATGGTCTTGACTAAGAGAAGAAATAACTACTAGCCTAATGTCACCCAGAAGGTTTTATACCTATGGTGGAACTAAAACTGATTGTATCCTAAGTGTTGCGCTGAATGCCTTAACCATTACACCAAACTGGCTAATATGTCCTAAGGGCCCCAAATATCAAGAATTCTATGACTGTAAAACAAATAATGTGTGCAAGTAAAGCTTAAATCAACCATTTACTTAGTGAAATACAAATAAGTGTATGTGTATATGGGAAATGTTCTAATCTGTATATGCCAAAACTATGCTGTTTTCTATAGACAGTATTATTTAAAACATTTCCTATTGTCAGGGCAAAGAATCAAGACCATACATTAAGTGCCAGTTAAGAAGAGCCTATACACAACAATCTAGTCAAGTAACAACACCAAATTGGGTAGATAAGAGCCAACAGCATTCAAAGGGGGAAGGAGTGGACCAGAGGTGATATTCAGCAGGTTCTGACCAGTTCTGGAGAACCGGTAGAGGAAATTTTGAGGAAATGGCGGCCGGAGGACACATCCCGGAGGAGCTCTGTCGCGGAGGAGCTCTGTCGCGGTGGCCGAGTTTCGGGGTAGGTCTCCCTCCCCCCGGGTCCTCACCGGTGGCAGGGATGGCTAAAGGACCTGGGGGGGGTTGGCGATCCCGGAGGGGCCGTACGTGGGCGTCGAGCCTGGCGCCGAAGGCTGGAGGCTGGGGATTACAGCCGAGACCGAGGCCGGAGCCGGAGCCGCCCGGATGATTCCCGAGCGGCGGGGGCCCTGCGCGGCCGAGTTTTGGCTGCTGCGAGTGTTGCAGTGCAGGGACATTGGAGGTGGCGAGGGAGCCTGTGGTGAGGCCGGAGACTGTGGCCGAAGCCGGAGCCGTCTGGTGGATTTTCGAGCGGCGGGGGCCCTGCAAAGCCGAGTTCCAACTGCCGCGACTGCTGTGAAGCAGCGCGGACCTGGCAGTAATGTCGGAGGTGGCGGGGAACCTGCGGAGGACCTGGCAGAGTTGTCAGAGGTGGCGGGGGAGCCTGTGGTGGGGCCCTCGGTAGAGCCGTGGTCCGCGGCCGCCCGGGCCGCCCTGACTATTGCTGGGGTGGGCCTTGGGTGTCAGAGGCCCTGCTGGGGCCGGTTTCTAATGGACGCGGTGGGAATTGGGCGATGGCAGACCTGCCGCGGCTAGGCCTGAAGGCTTTCCCCCGACTGGGCCCGGGCCACGAGACAGGCCTTGCCCGTTGTGACTGCCGTGGGTGGCACTGCGGCGGTCGCGCGGGGAGGAGCCTGCCCCTGGCGGCCGAGGCGGCCGTGGGTGGCACCACGGCGGCATTGGACAACATCTGGCCTTGAGTGTCGGGTCCTTTTGATTTGATGGCGGTGGCGGCAGTTCCGGCAGTGGCAGCTGAGGCTTCGGCGGCTCCGGTGACGATGGGGACCAGCTGGGTACGGGGTCGATGTTCGGTACTGTCCCCTCGGCGTCAACAACAGAGGCGAAGATTGAGGCCGGGGGAGACATGGACACCATCTGAACTATTTTGGACTAGATCTTGGTCCCGACCAGTGGGCCCCCAGTGTTGCCGGCGTCGGTCAGGGGAGGCCCAGTTAAAGACGCCACTGAGATACTCTCTGGAAGACTTATGGGCCTTGAGAAATGTCCCCTTTTCTCGGAAGTGGCCCTCCAAACTTTCCAAGACTTTCCTCAAGGATGGATCCTGGGATCCGGAGAGATGGTGTGGCCACAAGAAGCGCTTGAGGGAGGGTTGTTGTAAATTTTTATCTAGATTTTTATTGGGGTTAGGGATGGCCGGGCGGGGGTTGGGGGACAACCCGCCTGGGGCTGGGGCCAGGCCATGGGTCAAGCGCTGCCGGGAGATGCTGGGGTCGGGTGGGGCCGTGTTGAGGATGGGAGGCTGTTCCGGGGAGGGTGAAATAAAATCTATTAGCACGGTGAGCGGGAGAGGCAGATTTGGCGGTTATAGGGGGCCACATTCTGTATTGGGAGCGCGCCCCCCCTATTTGTCTGCGGTGATGCGCTCCGACCCCCTTGTCATGTCCCGTTCCCCAGGTGGTCCGAGCGATCGGGCCCTGGACCTTCGGTTGATGTTATGTAAGGCCAGGTCCGTTTTTAACAAGGCCCCTCTCATTTATGATTTGATCTGTGAGGGGGGAGCGGACCTGGTGGGTATTACCGAAACCTGGCTGGGCCAGGAGGGGGGAGTTCCTCTGGTGGAGATGTGCCCAGCCGGGTTTTGGGTTTTTCATCGGCCGAGGGCCCAGGAGAGGGGTGGGGGGGTTGCGGTGGTTATTACGGAGGATCTGTATCCTAAGGAATCCACTGTTTCTCAGATGACCAGATGTGAGTCCCTTTTTGTGAAGTCCGGTCCTGGGGTTCAGGTGGGCTTGTTGGTCACATACCTGGCTCCCTGCTATGTGACATCGGCCCTGCCTGAGCTCCTTGAGGTCATAGCCGGCTTGGCGGTTGGGACCCCCAGGCTTATGGTCATGGGGGATTTCAACCTGCCATCTGCCGGTGGGGCCTCGGGGATTGCTCAGGAGTTCATGGCTTCCATGACAGCCATGGGCCTGACCCAACTAATTCGGGATCCTACTCACTGGGGGGGTCACACCCTGGATCTGGTTTTTGTCTCTGATCAGTGGCAGAATGATCTTGGTATAGGGGATGTAGTTGTGGAACCCCTGTCATGGACTGATCATTCGCTCCTGAGACTTGACTTCCATTCCACATCCCCTGGCCGCAGGGAGGCGGGGCCAATAAAATGGTATCGCCCCAGGCGCCTGATGGACCCAGATAGGTTCCTGATGGAGCTTGGGCTGTTTCCCGATGCTCACACACATGACTCGGTCGAGGGCTTGGTCGCCGCCTGGGATAGGGTGGCCACTGGGGCCCTTGACCGGGTCATGCCCTTGCGGCCTCTGACCCGGTGCCGATCCCAGGTGGCTCCTTGGTTTTCTGGGTGAGATCATCCATGGTTTCGGGGTAGAGTTCCATCAGTACGCTGATGACACTCAGCTGTACATCTCTACCCCAGGCCACCCCAATGAAGCTGTCAAAGTAATGACCTGGTGCCTGGAGGCCATGCGGAGTTGGATGGGTCTTAACAGGCTTCGTCTCAACCCGACCAAAACCGAGTGGCTGTGTTTTCCTGCGCCCAGATACAGCCAGCTTGTTCCTTCCCTGGCCATGGGGGGAGAAATTTTGACCCCCGTGGAAAGGGCTCACAATCTAGGTGTTCTCCTGGACGTACGGCTGTCTTTAGAAGATCATATCACGGCCGTCGCCAGGGGGGCCTTTTGTCAGATTCGTTTGATTTACCAGTTGCGGCCCTTTCTGGATCTGGACGCACTTCACACAGTCACCTCTGCCCTCGTCATCTCCCGCTTGGACTACTGCAACGCTCTCTACATGGGGCTCCCCTTGAAGAGTGTCCGGAGGCTGCAGTTGATTCAGAATGCGGCCGCGCAGGTGATCTTGGGAGCCCTTCGGAGCTCCCATGTAACACCACTTCTCTGCAGGCTGTACTGGCTTCCTGTGGCCTTCCAGATCCGATTCAAGGTGGTACTGATTGTATTTAAAGCGCTCCATGGCTTGGGGCCTGGGTACTTATGGGACCGCCTGCTGCCATCAACAGCTTCCCGCCGCCCAGTGCGCTCCCACAGGGTTGCCCTCCTCGGGGTTCCGCCGCCTGATCGTTGCCGGCTGGCGACCGCCAGGGTGCAGGCCTTCTCTGTGGGGGCCCCCTCCCTGTGGAATGATCTGCCCCCGGAGATACAGGCCATTACTGACATCCAGACCTTCCCACGCGGTAAAGACCCTGTTTTTCCAATAGGCCTGCCTGGCCCAGTAAACGGTTCTTGGGGTTTTAAATTAATTAGGTTTTAAATTTTTAAATTTTTAATTATAATCCTTGAATTTTAAATTTTGGTAATTTTGTATTTGATGGGATTTCAGCCGGATCAATTCTATTTAATTTGTTTTTAATTGTACATACTGTTTGTTTTTTAGTAGGCTGTACACCGCCCCGAGTCCCTTTTTGGGAGAGGGGGCAATATAAAAATTTAAATAAATAAATAAATAAATAAATAAATAAATAAATAAATAAATAAATAAATAAATAAATAAATAAATAAATAACTGGCAAATATCACCTCTGAGTGGAGATTTTGCAGTATCCTTCCCCTGCCATGCCCACCAAGCCAAGGCACACCCACCAAGCCAAGCCCACAGAACCCATAGTAAAAAAAATTGAATCCCACCACCGGAGTGGACTTGGAACATTTATGGACATATTCTAGGGCCTGAATTTAGGCTGAATCTTCTCTTGACTCTGCACCAAGACACTCTTTTTTTCTTTACAGCAAATTTTGGGCACCAGGGACCAGTTCCATTGAGAGATACTTTTTCTGAAGACCGAAGGGAACATAGTTTCATGTGCTGCCTGCATCCTGTGCTTGGGGCTTCACTTGTTTACATGCTGCAGACAAGGTTGGTCCATGGAATGGGATTAGTGACCCCTTGCTCTACAGAATACATGTATATGCTGTAATATTAATATATATGATTTTATTAAAGACTATGCTAATTCTGCTAATGTTAATTGTTAAAAATTCTTTAATTATGTTGCCTATTTTTAATTTATTTTTATTTTAAAGAATGAATTATCCCATCAAATGATGTCATTCCCAATGCTAGTATTCACTTCAACATCTTCAAGCTCAGCATTGTGTCCCTATCCATGACATTAAAAATGTGCAGATATTAATTTAATATTTCTTCATGAAAAATGTACACACACACACACACACACACACACACACACACACACAAAAGCCCCCTTTCAGCCAGTATTACTAAGCTTTAAAGTGATTTCTTCTAACACTAGATTTTTCTTTGAGAGACCATCATCTTTCCACTGGAGAACAACTGGATGTTGATAGTATGGAATTAGTTAAATTAAATAGTTTGCTGTGAAGCCAACTTTTTATTCCCTGGTGTTCTAGCTTCATTTACAATGCCTCTATTTTTTTTCTTCATCCAGAAAATTCAAAAGATAGAATGGCATGCCTGAACCATAGTAAATTATAGTAAATTATAGTGGAGGATAGTAAATTATCCTCCACTTAGAAACAAACAACCTACTCTCTAATAAACAATTTGGTTTCGGGAAAAAACTATCATGTAATCTGCAACTCTTATACTGTAAAAACATATGGACTACACAACTCGATCAGGGCAAAGCAATAGACGCAATCTACATAGACTTCTGTAAAGCCTTTGATTCAGTGGTACACGACAAACTACTCCTAAAAGTAAAATCTTATGGTATCTCTGGACAACTGCATAACTGGATAGAAGCATTCCTGTCAAACAGACAACAAATGATAAAAATTGAGAGCGTCCTATCAAATTCTGTACCTGTCAACAGTGGTGTCCCCCAAGGCAGTGTTCTAGGACCAACTCTTTTCATACTCTATATAAATGACCTCTGTGATCATATCAAGAGCAACTGCATTCTTTTTGCTGATGTAAAGCTATTCAACACCACAGACAATACTGCTACCTTTCAAAAAGACCTTGAATATGTATCAGAATGGTCAAACAAATGACAACTTCAAATCTCAATAAATAAATGCTCTGTCTTACATATTGGCAAAAAAAATCAGAAAATAAAATACAGGCTGAATAGTCAAGACCTTGTTGATGATCCAAACTCTGTCAAGGATCTTGGAGTACTCATCTCTAATGATCTAAGTGCCCACTGTAACTACATAGCCAAAAAGGCGTTAAGAGTTGTTAACCTAATCTTACGTAGGTTTTTTTCTGGTAATATTACACTAATAACTAGAGCATACAAAACATTTGCTAGACCAATACTCGAATATAGCTCATCAGTCTGGAACCCACATTATGTATCTGATATTAGCACAGTTGAGAAAGTCCAGAAATATTTCACAAGAAGAGTTCACCACTCCTCTACTCATTGCAGAATACCTTATGCCACCAGACTCGAAATTCTTGACCTAGAAAACCTAGAACTACACCACCTTCGGTCCGATCTAAGTATAGTATATAAAATCATACATTGCAATGTCCTACCTGTCAATGAATACTTCAGCTTCAACCACAACAACACAAGAGCAAACAATAGATACAAACTCAAGATTAATCACACCAAACTTGATACGACTTCAGCAACAGAATGATCAATGTCTGGAATACTCTACCTGATTCTGTGGTTTCTTCCCCAAACCCAAAAACTTTAACCTTAGACTATCTACTATTGACCTCACCCCTTTCCTAAGAGGTCTGTAGGGGGCGTGCATAAGCGCACCAACGTGCCTACTGTCCCTGTCCTATTGTTTCTTTTATTTTTTTATTTTTCCTATATGTATCCTTCATTCATAACTATATTTTTACTTATACCTATTAACTTATAAACAATTGACAAAAAAATAAGTAAAAAATAAATTATATTCTAATAGTTCTCCAACCAATCCAAATTTATCCATTTGTTGTGAGCTCTAGAGTGATTGACATTGGCAAGCTGGGAAAAGCATCTTATTTAGAAAGTATGTTGAATAATATAGCCTTGATATTATAAAGCATTCTTGTCAGAAACAAGATTTTAAAGTTTGACAGATTGAGTAGTGGTAGTTTTAAACAGAAAAATGAATACTTATTTTCAAGATGCTTCTAATTGTAAATGAAACCCTGATATTTTTGTTGAAAGTATATTTGTAATTGAACATCACTGCTGCTTTCACCTGGATACTTTGCTTTAAGTGTGGCACATTTTAAGGTTGTATTTTTAAAAAATAGATATAGATATATTGAAGCTAGATGGCTAGATAGATAGCTAGATGTGTACATCCGTGATATCTGTATGAGAATGCAAATCCTACTTCATCTAGAGCTCTAGAAATATCTTGATCCTCTGTAAACACCCAGTGTGTCTCGACAACTCTTTGGAAAATTTCAGCTCTGTTCTCCATTTAGCAAGGAGGAGATAGATAGTTACAATGCTTTTTAGTAGAATGAGATGAAACTTTCAATCTAAGTAATACATAAATACAGGATATTGGACACCAAATTTAATTTCAATCAACACAACAATTCTTTTTGATGCTTCCTTAAAAATGATTTTGAAAATACAAACAATAGTATTAAATAAAGGAATGGCATTTCTAGTGATTACTTACTTACTGATTAGTGAAAACATCCCCATCAAGTCAGACAAATGAGACGGTTCATGTAAAAAAAAAAAAAGAATAGGAAATTATAATAAACACCCCAAACATAAACTACTAACACTAGATCAATTAAGTACTATTAGTTACAAAATACACTCATTCTACTACTCAACATGAAATTAAGTGGCAAATGAATTAGAAATTACATAAGTATTTATTTTGAACTGCATCATTTTCTATCCCATTCCTTATGGTCATCGGGGCAGCAATAGTGACATGATCATTATTACAGGAAGAGTTATTTAGTACCATGACTTCACTCATAAATGTAGAAATTAAACCTCACTAATATTTTGATTCCTTATTATATGAAGATATAGAATAATTAATCAAAACACTCCGAAATATTTTTTCTGTATAAAAATGACATGAACTACCTTATTCTTTTGAACTTTCACTTGAAACTATTGAGCTTTAATAGATTCTCCTTGAAATGTATGACCCGATCTAATCTATTCCCTACAAAAGCAACTTAAATTTGACAAATATATGTCAAATTAAGTTGCTTTACTCTTCAATATTGCCATTCATTTTGAAAGTTTACAAGCTACCAATATTTAAGTCAGTCACTTAAGAAATAAAAGCAAATGTCTTAGTTTAAAAAGGCAAAAATAGACAAATGTTGGTATTCAGAATAGCCACGTCCTTGGTGTCTTTCTATTCATGCTTGCATATAATCATGGTTATCATGCATGTTCAGGCTTTCCAAGGAGAAATGTTTGGATTAGTTTTTCATTTTCCATAGGGAAAGGGACAAAGAACAGTGGCAATGTAGATCACTTAATGTCTAAAACCCTGTAATTTTGAACTAAGTAATTTGTTTCACTGGTAAACAAATGATCCGTTTAAAAGGTATTTCTAGCTGAATTTTTTTTTATAATTTCTACAGAAAATGGGTGAACTAAGAAATTGATTCTTTGTGATATTATGGTACTGCTGTTCATATAATACTTTGAATCACTTACATGTTGTGAAAGAAAATCTTTTGCAACAATCAATGTTCAAACAATCTTAATTGAAGTCATGAAGAAATCTGAATCTGTCATTATTTAGTCTAACAAATTTTCAACTGCTGTACAACTAGGTTTCATTTAGTCAATGCAGCTCATACCAGCACTGTCAAAATCACAGATTCTATTACTTATTACTGTAACATTGTCATTCTTCAAATAATTAGATTTAGTGGGCCATACACTATTTAATTTTGGTGTTTAATCTCCAGGTTTTTTTTTTTGCTAAGAATACAAAGAACATGAGTCCAGAAATGTCAGACCAGGCTTCACAACTATAGAATATCTTTCTCAACAGTCTCAATTCCATTTTTCTATCAACCTTTCTTTGGTCATTATGTAGAAAAACTTGGATGTATCAGTGAAATCATTAGAACTGAACATGCTGTCTTATTTTTTAGTTCCCTTTATTTGAGCTAGCCATTCTTTTCAAGAAATAGATGGAGTTCTGGTATTCAAGACCTCATGAAACCGGAAAGCTTTTACTTTCAAACAGGTTTCACAAAAGGCATTACCCTCTCTTAAAAGAAAGCACTTAAAAGAAATGCTTTTTTCATTTTTCTTTTTGCTATTGTAAAATTCCATTGTGAGCTTTAACATGTACTGATATAGGAAAACCTATAGGACTTCCAGATCAGTTTACTTCCTTTTTATATCTTTCATACAATAACACTACTATAATCTCAGTACCAAATCTGAAACATATTGTCAAGAATCTAGTACCTAAGGCTTTCAAAATAAGGAATTGAATTAAGCTGTGGGAAGTAGCAAGTATAATTAGTTTATCCATATTTGAAAATAGTAATCAAAACAGTATATATTGGACAGAAGTTTTAGGGGACCTAGGTAAATGGTTTTTGTTGAAGCATTTATTTATTAATTAATTTAAATATTTATATAGCTTCTGATCTTTTAACAATAAGATCTTTTAATTTAACAATTAAAATAACAATAGAGACTATATTAAAACTATTAAACCATTAAACCATATTAAAACAAAAAACTGGTGGCACTTTATGTTTTCACAGTTGGGAAAAGTCTTCAGTACTTTACAGAAGGCCAAATTTCTATGTTCTAGACCAGCTGAAGTTTCTGAGTGTTCTTCAAAGGCCACTTCATGTTGAACACATTGTGGTAATACAAATAGAAAGTGACCAAGACATGGGTGATGTAGTGCTTATTGCTTTTTAAAGCTTATTGCTTTTAAAAAAGTAATAATTTACCTTTACTTAGCTTTACCTCTGCTATCTTCAGATCCTCTCATGTTTTCTAGTTGAAAAGGGTGGCTGTAGTTGAATAAATCTTTTATAAATGGAATTTTTATTTTTAAGAAAAAGTTGAAATCAATTTTTATTTTGTTTTTAAAAAATATGGACAGTTTTATATTACAATGCAACTTTCTATACTTTTTGTTTTGGACTAAGAGTGATTCCCCCAAATTTCTCCAACACATCCTTTAAAAGCCATCATCAATATATCTTTCAGAATTTGGCTGATCATAGGGATCATAAAAGAACTGGAATATTATGATAACGTTTAATCTGATGAAGTAAACATCAGATACTGTTTTCATAAAAAAAGTATAATTGATGATGATATTAGGAACTAATAAAAAGGCAAATTCAGGAATTTGACTAAAAAAATCCATAAATTGAAGACATAGCAAAAAATACTTAAGAATAAATAACATGCATTTACCCTCCAAAGTATACTTAATCAACAACAGCATGAAATTGGACACCATTCCAGTTTATAATAATTTTGATAGCCTCCAAGAATAATAAAATGTTACATTATCTCAGATTCTGATCCCATGCAATGAATATGACTGGATGCAGAGTGCAAAAAACTGTATTGCCACATTGGGTTAAATAAAAGTAACTCATTAGTACCTCTGGGATTCTTCTGGAATTTTGCAGGCCAGATCAGATAGTCTTATTATGCATTGGTTGAAATGTGTACCAAACATCAATGATATTTGATTGTTCAGATAACTAGTAAATTAATTGTGGAAGTCAGATGAGTCAACATTTATGTACTAGTAGTTTAGTTTTTCTAAACTGTTCAGAGACTGTAATTACCATAGCAATTAACAAATACAAAAAGAAAGAACATTGCATTTTTTATTCCAAATCAAAGATATTTAATGTAATAATATTTCCTAACTTTCTCCCCTCCATTAGAAACTGTGCAATATGGAATGGCCTGTCTTAACAGAGCACTGAAAAAAAAACATAACCCAGACGCTGGCTGCTAACAAAGGTTTTATAATCTACAGGTTAACCAGTTAAACTCATTATAATTATAGCTTAATTGTAGTACATCCATATAAGATAAGATAATAATTCCAATTGTTATTTTTTCTATATTTCTTAACTGCTTTTTCTGTCCATATCAGAATGACTTGCAAAAGTATGGTCAAAGCCAACAATAAAGTATTTTTTTTTGATAAAGCTACAATTACTAACATATTTTGCAAGATTATGAAACTACATTAAAGCAGGGAGAATAAAAACCAAGGTCCATTCATTCAATCTTGAAAGAATAATAAAGAAAAATTATGCAGGGGAAAAAAAAGAATTAAATTGAACAACTTTCTTCAAAATATCTAGGCAAATTGGAAAGCCTTAATCTAGCACTGAAAGAACTGTAAGGTCCAAATTGTCAACTCGCAAAGCTTCCGTATCTGCTCCTGAGGTGCTATAGGCAGTGGGATGGGGAATCAAGCCTCGCAGCTGCATTGAGGAATTTGCACCTCAGTCAAAACAAGCACATCCTAGCCAGACAAAATCAAGGCCCTCTTCTCAGAAACCAATAAGAGAGAGTAACTTCTATGAGCCGTGAAATTGCTTCATTGGAGAATATGACTGATGACACACCTTGGGGGAGGGGGAACAGGGTCAGAGGCAAGGCGTGAACTGAGTGGGGTCAGAGCTAGCTTCGCTAGGTCTGTGTCAACATGTTGCTGCTAATAAACAACTAGATTTTTCTTGAAACTTTTCTTGAGGCTCCTGCTTTCATTAGGGCATCGGTCAGAACCCTGATACAAATATCCTATCAAGAGAACTATATCTTCTTCCTTCACTTCCTCCTTATTTATGTTTTCCAAGTAATCAAAACTTCAACTTCTTTTCTGAAATTGTCTGTCTCATCCAATTCACCTCTACAATGTCTTAGATTTTAGAACAGATTCACAAGGTCAAGGTGAAGGAATAGGATCATTCACTCACAATTACAATTCTTGGCTCAATTTGCCAACAAACAGTGAAACATTTTTGTTACAATATCTATAATGTTTAAATCTCATTCTCAAAGATCTCAGCTGGGGTATCAGGGATTAAAAATGAAAAATATGTACTAAGACATATCACATGACATATCTGTTCCTTCAAATTGTATTCTGAAAATGCAGGTATCGGGATTACAACAATAATAAAATTAAAGGTTAAAGGTATAAAAATGATTTCTACAATACAATTATATCCATGTCTTTTTAAGAAGTATCACCAAGTTTAAAGACACTCCCAGGTTCAAAGGACTTGTAGTCTGGACATACCTAAGATTTTGAGTGTATTGTAATGTTTTGGTTGGTCACACAGGCAGCCTGATGAATTTGGCATTTTTATCCATCCTGGGATAAACAAGTCTTTTTCGATGGTATTAAAATAGAATGTAAGTTTTCAACGTAAAGTTGCTTTTTGCAATTGACTGGTTGTGATTTTATCAATGCTGATGGTCTTCAGGCAGTGCTGAAATTTTTTTTTTAAATTGTACCTAAGGTACCTATGAATATCTAGTACCTAGTACTATATTACCTCTTTTTGTCTCAGTTTTTCTCTTTCTGTTTGCAGGTCTTTGTATTTTGTGATTTTCATGATTCATTGGTTTTCCCCTCCCTGATCTTTCTATACAGGCCTTTTAGTTCTGCGTGAATCTAGTCCACTATTTCAATGGCATATTGAATGGCTGGAATTGGCCAGGTGTTAATTGCCTTCATACTATTTACTACTATTAATATACATCTAACAATGAGAAAACATAGTTGCCAGTTCTTTAGCTGGTGTTGGCATGCATATGCATTGAATCCAACCCAAGAATCTAAGTTGTAATGTGTTGGTGTAGTTAGTATACATGTGGATCCAAGCACTGTGAACTTGTGTAATTGAGCAATGAAAATTTTGTTAATGGAAATATTTTCTAAGCACTGTCCAAGTGTTTTGGACATAGCATCCAGAGTGCTGATAATTATTGGACCACTGGAGCCATATACCATAATGTTTGAACTTTGATGTTTAGATCTTTATACTTTGTGATATTCTTTAAATTCTATTCTACCGTCCCAGTATTACTACAGCACTTATTCACACATTCATCCTTTGAATTACAATTTAATCTGGTGTGTTATAAGTTATGGTGTTATCAGTTTATATTTAGAAAGTTCACAATATTTTAACCTGCTCATCTTCAACTAACTCTATGTTTCCACCACTGTTTAGTTATTGGCATATGATAATTTTTACAGATGCTCTAGTGCAGGCCTGTCAAATTCCTGGCCCATAGGACGGATGTGTCATGTGCTGGCCATGCCCACACCCAGTTTAGCAAAGGGGGAAAAAGTCTGATGTCACGTGATGCTGCCGTGATGACATGAGTTTGACATCCCTTCTCTAGTGAATCCATGCAACAAATCTGACTTTCCCAACTAAAATAAGATCATTAAGGAGATTCAATTGATTTTGATTGACCAGAATAGCCTATAGATCAAGTCAATTGAGCAGCTTTAAAACTTCACCATTGCTTTTGGGACATAAAATATATGATGAATAAGTGAATCCTACAGTAAAAGATAAAAATGAATTTTCACATCACAGTGAGAGAATAATGAACAATTGTGTAAGAAAGATTTTGTTGTTGCATTTTAGATGCAATGTTAAATAAATTAAAATTATTTTTAACATACAAAGAAACACTAAATACTATTACCATAGCAAAGAAAAACAAAAAAACCTTCACCCTCAATTATTTCTTTGAGCAGAGAATATTTCTAGACAAAAGTCTCATGGGATTCCATAGACTTTCCCAGAACTGGCTATCTATAGGCTTTTGAAATGAAATGTAACTCATAGCAGCACTTTCCACTGTGACCATAGTGAGTATTCTCGTACTTATAATTCCACGAACCATGGTGGCTCAGAAGTAGCTGGCAATATGACTGGCTCAAGGTTGACTCAGCTTTCCGTCCTTCCAAGGTTGGTAAAATAAGAATCCTGATTGTTGGGGACAATATGCTGACATTTGTAAATGGCTTAGAGATTGCTATAAAGTGCTATGGAATGGTAAATAAGTCTAATTGCTATTAATATTATGTCTGAAAGGTCAGATACCTTGAATAAAGAGGATGAACTTTATATGCCACTATCTGATCCCTGATTTGGTACTAATTGCTTTGGTTATATTTTAATTTTACTTATTTTTAAGTTATAAGATCGCAGGAGAAATTACAATAATATATTACTTTTACTCACTTGATTACTGTCAATACAGGGGGACACAGAATAAAAGAGCAGTAAGAAAACTTCAAATTTCAGTTTCTAATTGTTGGACTTCTGATTTGGAATTTAGATAGCTTTGTGGTACAATGACTTTCATACTAACTTTTTTAAAAATAAGATGATTTCCACCCCTAACAATAAGTGGCTTAGTTGTGTTTTTTAATGGCTACTACAGTATTATGAAAATGGTTATCATAGTTTTTGTAGACTGAAAAATCTTTTTCTTTTTTTTATTTTCAGGGAAGCAGATTTTATTTTTTTAAGAGATCAGATTTAGAAAAAGTACTGAAGCAAGAAAAGAAACAGCATAGAATTCATATTTTAGTCAGTTACTGAATAGCTGGTAACCAGCTTGAAAAACATGCTGGGTTTTTATTGTTCTTCCTGTGTCTTTTGTGATTAGAGCCTTAGAAAAAAGACTCCAACACAAGAAGCTCTAATTGCAGCTACTTGGTGACCACCTGAGAAAATTACCTGTACTATTAAGCTGAATGGATGGAAAACACTTGGCCCTTCTCGACTCTCCAAAAAATGTGCATCAAGCAGAGCTGAGGAACCAAGGTAAATAGGGAAATTATGAATGGGTTGCATAGGGCATTTAGGTATCTCTGCTTGTCAAGATTTCTCTTGTGGGAAAAATCAGATAGATAGGAAATTTTAATTAGAGCAAATTATAGATTTTTCCTCCAGCAAAAAGCATTATTTAAATAACAAACTTCAAGCTTAAATATTTATCAAAATACCTTTTAAATTTGTATTGCATCACTCGTTGGGTTTGTAGAACATACTCTAAGTCCAGGTAGAATGAGAGGAGGCAGGCTATAAATAAACAAACAAACAAACCCTCAAACCCCAGGTGCTTATTTACTCCATAAAATGTTTCATTCATAATTGTCCAAGTTGCTTGCTTGCAGCTGTTCCCTTCCCTCCTCCCTGATAACCTCAAATCTTTTTTGTGTTTGAAATAGTGAGAAACTGCAATAGATATATGTGTGTGTGTGTGTGTGTGTGTGTGCAATGTATATATATGTTAAACAACAACGGCATGAAATTGGACACCATTCCAGTTTATAATAATTTTGATAGCCTCCAGACAAATATATATATATATATATATGTTTTCTGAGGTTTTCGCGGGTATTTGTATGTGGTTCTTTGATAATTCGGGTTTTCTCCCACGTAAAATTGGAAGTATCTAGGCGACGTTTCGATGAAGTCTCATTCATCATCTTCAGGCTTGTGTCTTCGGCTTTATGCTTCTCGGAGTAATGTGAGCTTGCAGCTGTTTCTTCGTTTTAACTGTCAGTGGGGGTGGCTTGATTGGGTGGGGGCATGGCTGTGTTCTGATTGGTTGGGGGGTTGGTTACGTTCTGATTGGCTGGAGGTGTATTCTGTTCAGGTGGGGGCTTAGTTGTGCTAAGACTAACAGAACAGAACACACCCCCAGCCAATCAGAACACAGCCAACCCCCCCAACCAATCAGAACACAGCCATGCTCCCACCCAATCAAGCCACCCCCACTGACAGTTAAAACGAAGAAACAGCTGCGAGCTCACATTACTCCGAGAAGCATAAAGCCGAAGACACAAGCCTGAAGATGATGAATGAGACTTCATCGAAACGTCGCCTAGATACTTCCAATTTTATGCGGGAGAAAACCCGAATTACCAAAGAAATATATATATATATATATATATATATATATATATATATATATATATATATATATGTATATGACTAGCAGATGTCTCTGCTATGCTACTGGAATAATGAAATTAGCAGCATGCCTCCAATAACAGATGAAGAGTTTTCCTCATGTGTGATGGACTGAATTCACTGGTACATAGGTTTGGATCTACCATTATGCAGAATGAGGAAAGCACCTTAGATAGCACATGTTTAGGATATCAGTTGAAAGTCCACAATATCAGATAGCCCTCAACTTATATTTAAATAACTGTTCACAATTATAAGAGCCTTAGAATAACACATTTTGGGTCAATAAAATTGCACCATCTCTCCCATGACATGACTGGGCCCTACAACCAATTGTCAAGTGCCCTGCAACCATGTGACCACCATTTCCAATCTTTTCTCCTGGCTTCCTTGAAAGTAAATGGGTAAGCAGGCAGAAAATATTGCAAATGGAGAAGCAAAAGGATTTGAGGTCTGTTCCCCCAGTGTGCCAAATAACTTCCCGTCCACTCTATGCAGGAATGTTTTGGTAAAATGCTTTGTGAAATGTAAAACATTTCAGTAAAATAGTTTTAAATAGGCATTTTATCTATGCATGTGTTTTTCTGTGCATAAGGTATAGGCCTTTCTTTATATATCTATGTATGGATTTTGTTATGTGATATCTCTATTGTTTGTAAAGGGGGAACCACTTTTATACAAAGGCAGTACTATTGCCTACTTAGTATTGCCTATAGAATCTTGAAACATACCAAAAATATTCCAATGTTAGTATATTTTTTCTTATAATATAATAATATACTTTAATGCAATTTGATGGTTACATTATTTTATGAAAAATCTTGCTTTATATTGAAAGTATTGATTGGAATATCCTTCTAAAATGTATTCATATTTATTTTCCAAAGCATAGAACATGATAACATTTCATTTCCCATTGCACTAATATTTTGAATTCCTTGCAAGTAGAAACACAGTTGTGAAACAAGGAAAATGGTATTGCTCCACTGAAGTGAGAACTCTTGGGACAAACAATTGTAGGAGGAGCAAAATCACAAAGAAAAATGATAGATTAGATAATAGAAATAGAGACAGAAATAGATAGATAGATAGATAGATAGATAGATAGATAGATAGATAGATAGATAGATAGAGGGGTGGCTACTACTGGTTCTCACCGGTTCAGGCAAACCAGTTGTTAATTTTATGGCCAGTTCAGGGAACCGGCAAATCCCACCCTTGGCTGGCCCTGCCCACTTGACCCGTCCCTCCCAGGAGTCCCCATGTGGCTTGCTTTGGATCTCAGGAAAGTTCAGGATCCATTTGGAGGCTTGGTGAGGGTGAAAAACGGGCCTCATGGAAGTTCCAGAAGGCTGGAAATGGGTCTGTTTCCGGTCTCCTGAAAGCCTCCAGATCCCAGTGGCCCATTTTTGTTTCAGGGTAATGCAGGAGACCAACTAGGCCATGCCCATCATGGCCACAGCCAGTCAGCAACTGAGCAGAGAACTAGTTGTTAAATTTTTTGAAGCCCACCCCTATATGTAGATAAATAGATAGATAGATAGATAGATAGATAGATAGATAGATAGATAGATAGATAGATAGATGAATGATAGATAATTGTTCAGGTTTCAAGAGTTTTCTAGAGAACATTGGCTTTAACCTGATGTTATAAAATTTAATGGGAATTTGGAAGTGCATTCCCAGCCTGCTTGTACCTTCATAATGTAAGAATCAGTCAATCAATAATAATATAATTAAGCTTAAATTCTGCAGTCATCCAGGGCAGTCACATTTCATCTGTGGCAAATCATAGGTGCTTTCATAAAGCCCTGCATATTGTTTTCCTGGACCCTTTGCTTATTACCTTTTCTTGGATATTCTCCTTACATTCGAGCAACTTTAAAATGGATAGAAGATAGAGCGAAACATGCAGCTACATGTCTTATGTTCTGTAACCTTCCTTCCTTCTACCAGCAGATTTAAAGGTCTCTTGTTTATTTAAATGCAAGTGCAGCTATTAATTCAATCTATAATCTAACAGTAGGTTCCCAGACTTCATAGAGAGTTGAACATCCCTCATTTAAACATTTCTGAAGGACCTATTGTCAAAATGTTAAAACACAAGTTTTATTTAAATATGTGTATGTTGATATGTCTATATTGATATGTGTATGTTGATTATTGTAGTTGCAAGTGACATAAAAATACAAATTCAAAAGGGGTAGAATTTGTTCTGAAATGTTATCATTTGCAATCCTTTATATCTTCATCTAACTAAAAGCACTGAGGATAGGGCCACAGCACTTAAACCTTTATTCACGATTATTACTTTCATATATTCAGGTTGATACCTGAAAAACTCTTAATGTTTACATATAGAGAATAAGATGTTTATAAACCTCTCACCAATAGGGGACTTTCAGTAAATAAACAACTCTTATCTTCCTAAAAACTTTGAATAGATCTTATATGTATCTTCTTCTCATCTACACTTTTAATCTTTAGATTCAGTCCAGATAAGCTGTAGGTTTGTACTCCAAATAAATTAACTTAACCTGTATAAGTTTTTCAGGCTGGCAGAAGGATCCTATTTTCTGTCTAAAGAGTATATTGCTAAAGACCAAACTGAAATTACAAGAAAGAAAAAATTTGGCACCTACAAAATTAATAAACTTTTTATTGCTAGGACTTGCATAGATCAAATCTATCTCTGACAAAATGGATTCTCACAGAGGGCAATGTAATAAATAATTTGTTTTGTTTTCAAGGTGCAGTGAGATTTGTTGCTTGTTTTGCTGCAAGAGACTCACACTGTAATATTGTGGAAACTAAAAGAAAAGGATATATTCAAGATTGTAATCACTTTTGTGCCACAAACATAGAGGATAGGTAACCTTTACATTACGATTAGCTTCTAAATTATCTCTGAAAAGCTATTGTCTTTTTAAGCACTGAAATATTGAAGTTATGGTAGAATTTAGAAAACTCTGCAGTGTATTGTAAAAATCTGCTTTACCAGATTCAGAAAAGTTCATATAAAGTAAGAATTTCAAACAAAAAATGCAGAAAATGAGCCAATGTATGAACATAACAGTGGTTTGTTTTTATTGCACTAATAAAAATAAAACAAATCAGACTGGAAGATTTGGACATTTACTTTCTTTGTAAACTTATGAATTATACAGAGGTTACATTTCTATAATAATAGTAATAATAATAAAATTTATTGTGGAAGTACTATTACATAAAGAAATGCTTTTTCTTCAGCAGTAGTTTCAACAAGACTTAGCTTCAAAATCACATTTTTTTGGAATATTTATTAGTGCCATCTCTACAACATCCTGAATGTTTCTTATAATTTAATCTGTTCTATTTAAATTATAGCAACCTCTTTGTTTCACTACATTACAATAAATATTATTTAATGGCAATTGATCATGAAAGCCTTGGTTATAAACATGATTGCAATTAATCTGACATATATGATTTTATAGATAATTCAAATTAATGCTGTTTATAATATTTTATGAATATAATATTATAACAGAATGTAAGAGAATAACGTTCTACTTTAAGGAAAGAGAAAAGAACAACCTGTATGTAAACATTGGAACTTCAAAGAGCAAGCACTGCTATAAAAAGTATCAGATTATTTCCCTATATATATCCTAATTAGGAGATTGCAACACCACAATTTCAACAGGCATCTCTCTGGTGTCCCATTTGCTTTTCTATTTATAATAGAATTCCAGAATATCACTATCCTGATTTATGGCTATCAAGTTTCATAAAATAAACCATTTATAATTGTATTTGTCATGAGTCTGAGAACACTGTTTTGCAGTTTAAAATAGCAATGAAGCAAAGTTAAGACTCTGGAAGTGATAGATTTTATTCATTTATTGGGCTGATCTTATTTCAGATTTTATTTGTCAAAGAAACAAAAAATTTGGTCATTGCTTAATATTACACAAAGGCCAGAATAGAAAGGATTGTTGCAGTATTCAAAACAACCACCACCACTTAATTTGTTCTACATATAAAATAGTCTAGAAATTCTGCAGGAGTTTAATTGGTTTTTTAAACTGAATCTATAGGTAATCAACCATCTTATCTTCAAGTCATCTGAAGTTTGTACAGGCTTGAAAGAACATTCTTGATTCTGAGTCTTTTATTCATTTTATCTCAGCTCCTTTGTGTATAGCTTTTTTTATCCTGTTACTAGAACTCATGAATACATTCCCTTCTTTCTATATTGCATTATGTAACCACCAATCTAGTCCCTTTAAGGTAATGGAACAATTAATTCATAATTTTTGTATAAAGCTATATATTTGTTATAATTATTAATTAATGTAATTCTCTGGTATTGTATTATTGAGTTGACCACAACAATGCAATTATATTCTGGAAATATATTTAAGTCATATATTGCCTATATGGTATTTTTTTTCTCTTTATAAGCATTTTTAATAATTTTGACTTACTACTAAAATATCATACTATTCACATGGCAAGTGAATATTCACTTGGCTATATCTATATGTGATGGATAGTAATGTGGTAGATAGGATATTAATGATACACAAAAGTAGTGAAGAATGAAGAAGCAGAAAGTATCTGTTTTTACAACATGGAAAACTGAAAAGAGTTTTCAATTAAACAATATTTCAGGAATGGAATTGCAAACATTTTCCTCCTAATGTGCATGACACAGAGGTTCTCAGCTGCAATAAATAAATGGGCATGAAGATATGGCATTTACACCAGCTGCCCATTATAAAACAGCAGTGTCAAATAATTTAGCATCATGCAATTATCCCATAGAGTAATAAAACAAAAACAATACATATCCATTTCTCTCCTATTAGGAGTGAATTTGCCTTGGCTTAGATGATAGTTATTCATTGCATTGATGATAAATAGCTCTGCTGCTAATAGTGATGGGGATCATTTAATTTGGTCTACATTTTATGGGTTCCAATCTAACTTTTCAGACTAAAACTCTGATTAGAATGCAAGTGAATGTTGGATTGCCAATTTCTCCAAGTCACTCATGAAATCTTTTGCATCTTAAAATTTTAGACAATGTTCATCTTTGGAATAAAAAGGCAGATATCATAGACAGTTGTGATTGAAAATTAATGCAACATTTATTTTATTAAAAAGCAGTACAAGAAAAAATTGGGTGAAATGGATTTATAACATGGAGATTAACTGAGGTAGTTAGGCACAAGAAATATCTTATCAATCAATATTTACTGTACAATATAACATCTTGGTAAATGTCTTGAAAAAATTGCCATTACTTGATACTGTCAGAAAAAAACCCCATATAATCCACTGACTTCTTGCATTACATTGCTATATTTTTTCCTTTCAAGAGGGCATATTTGTGGCAAATGCTTAGAGCATCAAAGCATCAGCTGTTAGCAGTTGGTAGTGCTTGTCTAAAACATTCCACATTCAATAAAAGCAAATGAACACTAATCTGTCTTTGAGCTATCAGACAATTAATTATGATGAATTAAATTTGTCACAAATGTTTCCATTTATAAATTAATATTGTTGTTGTAGATCTTATATGTTTCAGTAGATTTATTCTGAATGAAGTTCAAGATGATTTTTTTTTGGGGGGGGGGATTCTGTATCCTTCAGTTAATTAATTACAACTGACAGTTTTACACAGCAAATATGATTATTTACACTATTTCTATTTTAAAAGTTAAGCGGAAAGGAATACATAAGAAGTTAGTGGCTTTCTGTGATCTCCAGTAGTAGGCAGGCCTATCAACTTTTACACTTTATCTAACATGTTATCAAACATGGTACCAAGAAATTTATGCAAATACTATTTTACATTATTGGAATTATTCTTAATATAAAATGCCCAAATTAATATAAAATTCAAAATAAACCTTAACTATGTAGAATAAAATGGAGCTAGAATTTCCCATGTTTTGAAAATGAACTTCTATTACTGTATATAGCCTAAAATTGTGTTTGCCTTATTTACTAAAATTCAAAATGCAATAGACTATAATTTCAAGATTATATGTATACATACTCCTGCCAAACCAGATATCTTAAATCAATATCTGTACATTTTATTTTTGTTTCTAAATAATGAAATTTATATTTCTTTCTGTTAAATTTCATATTCATATTTTAGTCTTATTTTTCTGAACTATTATTTTAAATTTTTACAGAACTAAACTTGGCCTTGAGCCAATTTGATGTAGTGGTTAAGGCATCAGATTGGAAAACAGGTGGCCATGAGTTCTAGTCTCATCTTAGGGACAAAGTCCACTTTGTGATCTTGCTCTAGTCATTCTCCCTCTGTGGTAGGAAGGTAATAATCTTGCCAAAAAATCCAATGAGATTTGTCCAGGGAGTCTTCAGGAATCAAGACTTATTTGAAAGCACTAATAACAAAACAGAACAAAATCTTTTGTATTTATAATACTGGTCAGGAAAAAAGATAAAACCAAGAACAACAATACTTTGTTCAAAGCCAATTTGATTTGTGTAACAGACCCAATTTCTGTGGCAGGAGACTCTGCAGAACCTGTAACCAGGAGAAGTTTTGAGTCCTTTGGGTTTCTTCCCATAGTTGTCCCAAAGGTGCTTTGTTAGGCAGTAACTGGACTTTCTTGTTTTTTCTTTTGAAGATAATTTCTTTTGAAGATATCCAAGAAGCTTCTTCAGCTCTGACAGAATAGTGGAGAATGAAAGAATTCCACTATCCTGTCAGAGCTGAAGAAGATTCTTGGATGAGAAGCGAAACATCTTCAAAAGAAAAAACAAGGAAATCCATTTGGCTTCTGAAAAAGCATCTTTGGGACAACCATGACTTGGATGACTCAGAATCTCTACAGATTACCCATAGATGGAAAAGATGTATAGTTATGAGATGTAATGTAATATTTTCCTTACAATGATCTCTGTGAGAGAACTGTTTTATACTGGGTGTATGTATCTCATTATTAAGACTAGGATAAGGTTGGATATTCTGCTAGTTTATCAGACACTTGCAATATAACAAAATTATATAGTCAGTTGATAAAGTTAATATTTCATATGATGTAGACAAAACCTAGGATTTTGTTGGTGAGGGATTTCAATATTCACTTCAAGGGTGGTTTGTTTCGAACAGTTCAGGAGCTCATAACATCCATGAAAACCATGGGCCAGTTATCACCAACATGCATTGTAGGTCACATATTCAGTTTGGCATTTGTTCTGAATAGGAAAGTGTTTTATGTTTCAGCTTCTCACTTTATGTGATTATGATAATGAGCCATCAAGTTAATATTGATTCCTAGCAGCCACTGAAATAAAATCTCTTGTTAAGTTCTTTCCTGAGATTGTTTTGGCTCTTGTTTGCAATCTCCAACATTTGTTGTGATATTCACTTTGCTTTCTTTTCTTCCTGTGGTGGTGCAGTGACTAGAACTGTTCAATGTTTCTTTCTCTGCCTTATTGGTTGGAGCCTAAACTTGGATAATCATCATATTAAAGGTTTGTCCATGAAGTCAAATTTATATTATTAAGACATTCATTGAATTGTATCCAAGCACTGACTTTGCTGAATTTTTCCTGGCTATAAAAGGGCCAATGTCTTTTGTTGGTTTGTTTTTCATGTCCTGAGTAGTATAAAATGTGATCTTTTGACTGAAAGTATCCAAAGTCAGTCCTTATCAATTTTCAAATTGTTGTTAATGTGTAATTGTTGCATTTCATTGTTCACTGGTTGAATATTCCCATGTTCAGCTTCCTATGTTCCATGTTCTTAGTTCTGCAATTCTATCAGTCAGACTTTTTGGGGGGGCATTGCATCATCGACATTAAATGCCTTGAAGTCTTTAACCTAGCTATATCATAAACACATTAATACTCTGAAAGATCTTCAACTTTTCTTCAATAGCATACTGACTGACACATGACCGGAGGGATTCATCATCTGGCATTGTAATTTCAACCATTTTATATTGTCTATCCATTGCCTTCTCTTGTCAGTATGAAATTATGACTTTCTTATTGTCACTCAAATGATCATTCACTTTGAGCATCTTCATATATCATTGCTGCCTGCTTGCTGTAGTTGAGCAGTGGGATTATTTTTTTTTTAATGAGTGATTCTGTTTGGATTATATACTCTTGGTATATACACACTTCTTGTTCTTTATCTCCCACAGGACAATTTTCTCTCACCCCAGCCATGATGTAGTAGAATGGAGGATTTATTAAATCATTTCAATTTCACAAGGACTTATTTGATGGTGCCCATAATGAGTTAAACTAAACTAATCACCCAGCCCAAATAACAAACTAACCAGATAATGCCCAAGCACTCAGCAGAATATAAACCCTTTCACGGTGTTCTTGAAGGTCAAGACATTGGGTCATTCTTTCTATATGAGACCAAGCTGTTCTAGAAGATAACAAAAGCACCTGAAAAGACGTAACACCATGCAATACAGATAGTAAGGATTTCTGCCCTTAAGAGGAATGCCCATGACATGTTGAATCTCAAAAGGAGGATTAGTGAGCTATGCAGGGTCATACAAGTGAAAATGCGGAGGTTGAATTGGACTCTGAATAACCAACGCAGGAAACGTAGTGCTACTAAAATATGACTTCTGGTGAAGCGGTGCAGATGAGCTTCAGCTCCATGAAGTCTCGCTGATTTCTTCAAGCCCTGAGGCTCTTAGGAGCCAAAGGTCACCCTGGACAAGTGGTAAAGGCAGAGGGATGCTTTGGTGGTCACGAGGAGAGCAGAGTCTCCTCGACTGACCCGAAGAAAACCCCTCCATCCTAACTAAAAAGAGAACTGCCAGCATGGCTGAATCCAAGCTGGGAAGGCAGCTGAGATGGAAGTGAAAAAGTAAGGAAAGATCTTGTAACAGCATGCTTAGTCTTGGTAAGAATCACTCCAATTTCTGCAGTGGAATTTTCCTTGGAAAGTGGGACTCAAAGGAGGAAATTAGTTGCGATTAACAACCGGGAGTGAATAGTATGTACTAAAGTAAAGAAAAAAGATATTGCAGCTAGAAGTAACTTTAAAAGTAAAGGAGATACTGGATTGGTTAACCCAAATTTCTGGACTGTATTTTTACTACTACTCAACTTGAAGAACTTTGAAAAACTATTGGAAAACAATGTTATTCAGAGACATACTGATTCAATCCAGCGTGCTTTTGAACACTCCGTTACAGCCTATTGTTTACAATGTAATAGCAGCAGCCATCGGAGCAATAAATTCTACCCACCCAGTAAATAATAGCTGCTAGTAAAACAATTAACCTTTTCCTTGCAGACTGTCAATACTACCTCATTACTTTAATCAAACACTTATTAATTCATTACCTCAAAACTTACATTTCTACCTCATTACCTACATCAATGATTAGATAATCAATTTCTATAAAATAATTTATTAATGGTTTAATTGATTTATTGTTTTAATTGATTAGTGTGATTAGTGTTTAGTGCAAATGGTGTGATTACTGATTAGTTTAAAAGATCAAGATTCATGTAATTTAATTGATTAATAAAATTAGTGATTTAGTGAATTTAATTGAACAGTGTGATTAATGATTAGTGTAATTAATTGATTAGCAATTAGTGTAATTAATTGATTAGGCTGATTGTTACTTAGCATAATTATTTGATGAAAGATTATTGCAATTGATTGATTAGTGTGATATTGGCTATATTGATTACCCAAAATTGTTTAATTAAGTAATTTAATCAACGTACCATCTTAACAAACCTACCATGACAAGAAAAAAATTCAATGCCAAACCACAACCTAAAGAAAAAGTAATCTCCACCAATGAACCACAAGACTCCTGCACATGCCTTAAATGCTATAAAACTCTAAAGGATAATGAAGATTCCATCAAATGTTCTCTATGTAACAAATACGCTCATCATGACTGCTTGAAATTACCCGAGCAAATGATTCAATACCTAGAATCATCCAATGAGTTTCCATATCTCTGCAAATCATGCAGACCCAAACTGGATCTGCTTGAAAGAGTTCATACCATAGAAACATGAATAACATCCCTTGACACCATAGTAGCATCCCTGGAGCTTTAAAAGAAAGACTATCCAACCTTGAAAAAAAAGACACAATGCAAAAACCTGAACATCCAATAACTACAAACCATATCTCTACCCAACAACCACAACCCAATCCACAAAAAAACATAAATCAAACAAATAATGATATCCCAATCCCCATCAGAGAAGCTGTTGAGTGCAAACGGAAGCATCCAAACGCCATCTTATTTGGTCTAGAGGACATCAATGACAATGATGACATCACAAATGTCCAAAACATCATCAGTGATTATCAAGCATCAACCATCTCCCCTGATGAAATACTTGACATTTCCCACATTGGCCAAAAGCTCAAAAACCGAGATGGCTCTGTGGCCCCACACTTCTGCAGGGTCATTTGCAAAAATGAATCAAGCAAACGTAAATTCATTTACACTATAAATTCACTTGCCAAAAGGAACACCAACCATAAGAACCTCCATTCTCACTATGACCTAACCATATAGCAACGTGCCCGCTCCTGTGTACTCCACACAGAACTCAAAAAATGTCTAGACAATGGAGAGAAGGACCTGTACATTGACTACCATGCTAACTGTATCAAAAACTCAGCTTTAACCACAACCCTACTTCAACCAACCCTCCATCACCCAAGACTAGGCACGCACACCCCTAACTATCTCAATTCCAACTACAGCTGGCCTTAAATGCAAGCTACTCAATACAAAAAGCCTTGTGAATAAAATACCTGAATTTCTCCTCTAAGTATGGCTAAATTCGACATCATATTTTCCTGTGAAACATGGCTCAACGCATCTCTCCCTGATTCCATTACCTCAATAAGAGACTATCATGTTTACCAATCAGATCGTGAAATCCATAGAGGAGGTAGTACTGCTATCTTCTATAAAAAGTCCTTACATCTAAAAAACATCCAAGTTACCCAGGAGCTTGCTCTTCCTGAGACCATCATCTGTGAACTATCCTTAAATATCACATTTTAATTCTTACCATGTTACAGAGCACCTGATTATGACATCGAACATGTAAACAAGCTAAATTCACTACTAACATGAGCAACATCCTGCCTACACACTTTTATCTTTCTTGGTGACTTCAATTTACCTCATATTAACTGGACCCTAAACGAATGTACAACTGAACCTATACATGCAACCTTCTACAATGCTGTTACAAATCTGGGACTGGAACAACTAGCAACCAACAACACTAGACTTAACAACTGCCTCGATCTCATCTTCTGCAATAGTTTGAATTTAATTTACAGAATACAAACTAAAGAACCCTTTTCCAATAGTGACCAGAATATGATTGACTTTTGTCTCGACATACGCCCACACAAAAATCATCACAATGACGTAATCTCCAATTATAACTTCAAAAAAGGCAACTATGATCTTACAGACAATGATCTCTCATCCCTTGATTGGCAATCTCTATTCACTGGATGCAATACTGTTGAAGATTATTACAACATATTTTTACTTGAAGTCAAAAGAGTCATCAAACTGTATGTATCAATAACAACTCCCAAAACAAACAAACAAACAAACAAAAATTACCCATAACAATAAGGAAAATCCAAAAAGAGATCACTCTGGTGGAAAAACAAATCTGGTCACGTTACCAACTTCAAAAACAAATAATTATGCCACCAGATAAAGACTGAATGCACCAATTATTACATTAAACAAGAGGAAAACTTTCTACACACCAATTCCACCCGCACTTTTTACAATTTTGTAAACAACAAACTAAAAGACTCAAGGTCCATCCCACCCCTGATAGGACCTAATGGTAAAGACTGCAACGACAACACCATTAAAGCCAACCTCTTTAACACATTCTTTGGCTCAGTATTAGTAAACAGCAATGGATCATGCCCACTTTCCTAGCCAAACCACAGAAAACTACAATGATCTAATACATATCGATTTTACACAAGACAATGTTGAAAAAGCACTACACAATCTAAAAGCATCTCTATCTATTGGACCGAATGGAATATGTGCCTACTTCTTAAAAAAGCTATCCACTGCCATAGCCGAACCTCTAAGCATAATCTTTGAAAAATCTTTCAGGACTAGTTCCTTGCCTAACCTATGGTCACAAGCCACGGTCATCCCCATCTTCAAAAAGGGAGACCCTAGCCTAGTTGAAAATTGCAGACCAATCTCCTTATGTTGCTTCACCTATAAAGTCATGGAATCAATTATTAACCAATCCATTATCCTCCACTTAGAGACAAACAATCTACTCTCTAATAAACAATTTGGTTTCAGAAAAAAAAAACCTATCCTGTAATCTGCAACTCTTACATTGCAAAAACATATGGACTACACAACTCAATGTGGGCAAAACAATAGACTCAATCTACATAGACTTCTGTAAAGCCTTTGATTCAGTGGTACACGACAAACTACTCCTAAAACTAAAATCTTATGGTATCTCTGGACAACTGCATAATTGGCTAGAAGCATTCCTGTCAAACAGACAACAAATGGTCAAAATTGGGAGTGTCCTATCAAATTCTGTACCTTCAATAGTGGTGTCCCACAAGGCAGTGTTCTAGGACCAACTCTCTTCATCCTCTCTATAAATGACCTCTGTGTTCATATTAAGAGCAATTGCGTTTTCTTCGCTGATGATGTAAAGCTATACAATACCACAGACAATACTGCTACCTTTCAAAAACACATTGAATATGTATCAAAATGGTCAAACAAATGGCAACTTCAAATCTCAACAAATAAATGCTCTGTCTTACATACTGGCAAAAATAAAAAATAAAATACAAGCTGAATAGTCAAGACCTTGTTGATGACTCAAGCTCTGTAAAGGACCTTGGATTACTCATCTCTAATGATCTAAGTGCTAGAGCCACTGTAACTACATAGCCAAAAAGGCATTAAGAGTTGTTAATCTATTTTACATAGCTTCTTCTCTGGTAATATCACACTACTAACTAGAGCATACAAAACATTTGCTAGGCCAATACTCAAATATTGCTCATCAGTCTGGAACCCACATTACGTATCTGATATTAGCACAGTTGAGAAAGTCCAGAAATATTTCACGAGGAGAGTTCTCCACTCCTCTACTCATTGTAGAATACCTTATGCCACCAGACTTGAAATTCTAGACCTAGAAAACTTTGAATTACTCCGTCTTCGGTCTGATCTAAGTATGGTATATAAAATCATACATTGCAATGATTTATCTGTCAATGAATACTTCAGCTTCAACCATAACAACACAACAGCACACAATAGATACGAACTCAAGGTTAACCGCACCAAATTTGATTGCAGGAAATACGACTTCAGCAACAGAGTGGTCAATGTCTGGAATACTCTACCTGACTCTGTGGTTTCTTCCCCAAAACCCAAAAATTTTAACCTTAGACTTTCTACTATTGACTTCACCCCTTTCCTAAGAGGTCTGTAGGGTGCATGCATAAGCACACCAACATGCCTATCATTCCTGTCCTATTGTTTCTTTTATTTTTCTTATATGTACTCATTTCATGTATTCATAACTATGTATATACTTATACCTATTATCTTGTAAGCGATTGACAAATCAAACAAATAAATAAATAAAATAAATAAAAAGCACCAGTAAATGTAAGAAATAGGAGCCTCTGGGAACCTAAGTAATTTATTTATTTATTTATTTAATTAAACTTTTATACCGCTCCCTCTCCCAAAAAGGGACTCGGGGCGGTGTACAGCCTACTAAAAACATATAATAAATACTCAATAAATACAATTAAAATAAATTAAACCAAATTGATCCGGCTGTCTAACCCAAAAATAGAGTTAAAAATTAAAAATTAATAAAACCCCGATTAAAATTAAGTTAAAAAACTAAAATACAGTTACTGGGCCAGGCCAGCCTGTTTAAAAAATAGGGTTTTCACTGCGCGCCGGAAGGTCAGAATATCCGTCATAGCCCGTATCTCCGGGGGGAGATCTTTCCAAAGGGAGGGGGCTCCCACAGAGAAAGCCCGAACCCTCGGGGCCGTCAACCGACAACGGCCGGGCGGCGGTACCCCGAGGAGGGCAACCCTGTGGGAGCGTACTGGGCGGTGGGAGGTTGATGATGGCAGCAGGCGGTCCCGTAAGTACCCAGGTCCCGAGCCATGGAGCACTTTAAATACTGTCAGTACCACCTTGAATCGAATCCGGAAGGCCACAGGAAGCCAGTGCAGCCTGCGGAGAAGCGGTGTAACGTGGGAGCTCCGAGGAGCACCCACGATCACCCGCGTGGCTGCATTCTGGACCAGCTGCAGCCTCCGGAGACTCTTCAAGGGGAGCCCCATGTAGAGAGCATTGCAATAATCCAGGCGGGAGATGACGAGGGCGGAAGTGACTGTGCGAAGTGCGCCCAGATCCAGAAAGGGCCGCAACTGGTAAATCAGACGAATCTGATAGAAAGCTCCCCTGGCGACGGCTGCAATATGTTCTTCTAAAGACAGCCGTACGTCCAGGAGGACACCCAAGTTGCGCGCCCCTTCCACGGGGGTCAAGACCTCTCCCCCCACGGCCAGCGAAGGAACCAGCTGGCTGTATCTGGGCGCAGGAAACCACAGCCACTCGGTTTTGGTCGGGTTGAGACGAAGCCTGTTACGACCCATCCAACTCCGCACGGCCTCCAGGCATCGGGACATCACTTCGACGGCTTCGTTGGGGTGGCCCGGGGTGGAGATGTACAGCTGAGTATCGTCAGCATACTGATGGAACTCCACCCCGAAGCCACGGATGACCTCACCCAGCGGCTTTACATAAATGTTGAACAGCAGGGGCGAGAGCACCGACCCCTGAGGCACCCCACATCGTAGGGGCCTCGGGGCCGATCTCTGCCCCCCCGTCAACACAAATTGCGAGCGGTCGGAGAGGAAGGAGGCGAACCACCGCAACACGGTGCCTCCCACCCCCAACCCCTCCAACCGCTGCAATAGGATACTGTGGTCGACAGTATCAAAAGCCGCTGAGAGATCTAACAGGACCAGGACAGAGGAACAACCCCTGTCCCGGGCCCTCCAGAGGTCATCCACCAACGCGACCAACGCCGTCTCCGTGCTGTGCCCGGGCCTGAAGCCCGATTGGAGGGGGTCAAGATAACTCGCTTCATCCAGGTACTGCGGGAACTGACGTGCCACCACACTCTTAACAACCTTCGCAACAAAGCGAAGGTTGGAGACAGGACGATAGTTAGATAACAATGCTGGGTCCAGGGACGGTTTCTTGAGGAGGGGCCGCACCACCGCCTCTTTCAAGGCGGCAGGTAACAGCCCCTCTCTCAAGGAAGCGTTTATAATACCCTGGAACCAGCCTCGTGTCACCTCCCAAGTGGCCAAGACCAGCCAGGAGGGGCACGGGTCCAGCAAACAGGTGGTGGCATTCAGTCCCCCCAGTATCCTGTCCACGTCCTCCACAGTAACAGGATCGAACTCAACCCAATTGACCGCACCGATATCCACCCCCGCCCCCCCGCCCGGAGATGCCCAGTCGGAGTCCAGCTCGTCCCGGATCTGAGCGATTTTGTCCTGCAGAAACCTAGAAAACTCCTCAGCCCGTCCCTGCAAGGGGTCCTCCCGCGCTCCTACCTCCAGTAGAGAGCGGGTCACCCTAAACAGGGCGGCTGGGCGGTTTTCCGCGGACGCAATAAGGGTGGAGAGGTAAGATCTCCTCGCCATCCTTATCGCCACTAAATACGTCTTAATATAAGATCGTAATAGTGTTCGGTCGGACCCAGAGCGGCTGGCCCTCCAACTGCTCTCTAGGCGTCTTTTCCGACGCTTCATCTCCCTTAGCTCCTCAGAAAACCAAGGAGCCATATAGGTTCTGGGAACCTAAATAAATAAATAAATAAATAAATAAATCTATTGTCCATATTTAGCCAATGACATACCATATTTTGAACTGGCTCTATTTCTAATGTTTTCTTCAAGTCTGAAGAAACACATTATAGAGTATTTTACAGTTGTTGCATAAAGAGAGCCCTGATGAAACAAAATTAGAACATCATGTTTAACAATTTTATTTGTTGAGAGAGAAAAAAAATCACTCAGCTGCTAAGGCCTAGACTTAATTGTCTTAAATGCTAAAAGAGAAGGAGAGTTTAAATGCCTATAGGAATACAGGAGAGGATTGCAATAATAGACATGTGGCACTCAATGAACAAGGGTTTGCTCTATTTCAGAGGTCTCCAACCTTGGCAACTTTAAGACTTGCGTAGCTGGCTGGAGAATTTTGGGACTTGAAGTCCACAAGTCTTAAAGTTGCCAAGGTTGGAGACTTCTGCTCTATTTAACCTTATTGAAAAGGTAGTTGTTCTTTGGAGAAGACAGTTTTTTATTTTTACAATAATTGTATTAAACTTTACAGTTAAAAAGTTAAAATCTAGTATATTCATATTCCTTTAATTTCCTTTCAATATTTCTAGTATTTAATTCCTTCAAATAAGGTCCTGGACTTTGATTTCTTTGACTTTTCTCACAAAATCTTTCAAATGTTTAACAAGACTTTTTTTTCATACAAAAGAGGAAATTAATTCAAGTCACTTTTCTGATTTGTTATTTGTGACTTTTAATTATTAAGCCATTAGCCTGATTCATTTGTATATCCAGTATATCTTTTCCCAGATTATCATTGTAGCCTATTATTTTTAAATCCACTTTCAAATCAATTTCAGTCTTGTTCCTTTTCCATAACATAATTTACACAAAGACCCTCAATATTCATAGACATTCTTAATATTAGCTTCTAAGTACATTGTTTACAAATATCCTTCGATGTATTTTGCACCATTCTATTTTAGCAAGTCAAATTTAAGTGTACTCCTTTAGTTACCCTTTGGTTATATCTGGTTCCTTCTAGTGTCCAATCTTCAGAGTCTCATGCTATTTCCTATGGATGGATTCTTATTTAATTTCAAAATCTTATTTCGAATCCATTTGGGTCCTCAGTCCATTTATAAGTTTCTAAAAACAACACTGATCACTCTTTTGTAATTTTTCCTCCAAAAAGAATTTTTCTATACCCTTAAATTCTATTTAATTTTTTTTTCACTAAGAATTGAAGGAAAGTTGCCCAGTGAATGCTTTAAAACTTGCCATTCCAAATGTTTTTAATCATTGAAAAACAATAAAAAAAACAATTCCAAAATTATTATGAAATGAGGGTCAACAGACTTTTTGTCTATGACTAATATTGATATATAAGACGCTATACTATAAGTCTGAGCTTAGTTGGAATTGTTCAATTCCCAACCATTCAGTCCCTAGCCAACCAGTTCTTGAAATGTACTCATGAGGAGCAGCTATGTAGATGAGTGATCTCACAATCTCTCTTTTGTCCAGATTTCATTGGCCAAAATCCACCATCTGGCTTCAAATCTAAATCATAATATCATCCCCATTCCTTCAGGGATGTCCAACTCACCATTTCTTCACTAGAAGTTTCTGAGAAAAGACAGTCCTGAAGATATTCATTAAAATATTAAAGGTAGTATCAATGCATTAAATTGTATTCCAAAGCTAATTTGTTATTAGTACCTCTTTCATAGCATTTATGTTATATAGAACAACAAAAACTTATGACAGTAGGCCGTAAGGACATTGGCTAATGGAAATACCAGCATATCTGAAGTTCTGGATTAATAAAGAAAAAAAAGACAGGACCATCGATACTTAGAATAAAGTTTAAAGCACAATCCAGAAAAGCCAAGGTTTCAAAGAATCTCATCAACTAAATCAAGTGTTGTTCTTCTCATGATGCTGTTTCAGTTTTGCAATCTTCTGTTCTGTGATCAGATTGTGCATCCAAGAAAAACAAACAAAAAAACCTATGTTAATTGGAGAAAAAAACCAATGTAGAAGCCATCAATTGTTATATAGGAACATTGCTTAATTCTTCCCTGTAATAATATTATGTGCCACTTATTTGATCTATTGAGTTAATAGCAGTGATATCTAATTTGAATAGCTATGATTATCTCTCTTTTCTTCAGATCATTAAAGCCAGACACAATTTTATGCTTCAAAACTACAAATGTCTCTAATAAGTTAAAGTAATTCCTAAAAAAATAGATACTAGTAAGGATCATCTTCTGAAGATAAGCCAATTGTAAGATTATGCCTCTGTAAGCCAACTTCAGGATGTAGATTTCCAGCTCTCCTGATGAGTGTCATTTATGAATATACCACAAACTGAAATAATACATTATGAGTTTCTAAAAAGTGTGTAGTTCTTGTAGATTGGTTAATCTACAAGATTAATCTATGGATAGCATACCCTTAAAGGAAATTTTTGTGGAAAGCCTCACAAGTCTCTCATTGCCTTGAACACAACACTGTCAGTAGATGTCAGTATTGGCATAATCATCCTGTAGTTAGAGGAAGGAAAGATATTCAAGGATGATATACTAGGACTGATAATATTACCTAGTTTGGATAATGAAAGTTCTGTAAGAAAACAAGCAAGAGTGCACCAAGGAATCCTCATTCAAGGATGACTTAGCTAAAATGAACTAGAAATTATGACATCACAATGATATAAATAGAAACAGATTATGTGCAGTCCATTAGTATTTCAAAGAAGGAATTGACCACCAGTGAAAGCACATATCAGCAATGTTATCCATAGTGTTCTCACTACTTTTATTTCAGAAGTAGGTGAAACCAGAGGTGGTATTCAGCAGATTCTGACCAGTTCTGGAGAACCGGTAGCGGAAATTTTGAGTAGTTCAGAGAACCAGCAAATATCACCTCTGACTGGAGATTTTACAATATCTTTCCCTTGCCACATCCATCAAGCCATGCCCACAGAACCGGTAAAAAATTTGAATCCCACCACTGGGTGGAACATATGACAGAACTGCCTGCAAGTACTCTCTGATAACTCAAGAGATCCTCTAGGTATGCCAGCAGATCACCTTAGCTAGTCCAATGCCCTTGCAGAGATCAGACACGTTGACATACCAAGGGATCTGACCATGAAACAGTGATAATGCTTCTATATTCAGACAATATTGCAAATGCTCTAAAGTAAAGAGAAGTGGTTTGCTGTTGACTCTTTCCAAAGGCTGAGAAAGATTAACTGGGCCAAGATAACCCAACTGGCTTTGTTCCTAAGATAGGACTAGAACTTGTGGTCTCCTGTTTCTAGTTGGATGCTACCAAATCAAACTGTCTCTCATGGTTACAATGGGACCAAGGAAGCACTGTTATTCCTCCAGAATCGATTTTTCAGTAAATAGTTAATATTTAAAATTATTAAGAACTAAAAGCTTGGGGTTTTCCACGATCACTTGGGGTTTTCCACGATAAATCTAGCAACAAGTTCAGAACTCAGGAAAAAATATAGCACCCAGAAAACTATCAGCCAAATTCCAGAACATGCTACACCACCATTCTAGTCCATCCAGAACTTTATGATAGAGACCAGATCCACAGTGCATTCTCTATCCACACATGTATTGTGGATAAATGAGGAATTATTTTGAATGGAGGTTCAGTAACTGCAGCCATAACATCTAACAATTCTGTCCTGAAGATTAAAATATAAGAACGGAGAGCCAGAAAATAAAACCTGCACCAGGTTGATGGCTTTTGTTTTCAAGTATAGGATCTTCAATGCCTTCCATAATTCCTCCAGCCCATCATTATGGAAATACACTCCATGTCCTATTTATCTCCCCCAAACTTCAGGCCTTTTGTTCCTCTCCCATAGTTCTGTTTGTGATCTGTGCACATAATCAACCACTATTTTACTAATTTATAATCTTAAAACCCTACTTTTCCCCTAGTCTTTTGCAAATCTCTCAATGCTTGAGCAACCCGCTTCTTCTTACTAAACATTCCCACAAAATTTTAAGGGATAAAATAGATGATTTCCTTGTATTCTTAATCCACTTTATTCCCTTGAATTTCCCATCATGGTCATATCATCTTCTGTACAAGGCTTGTTTAGTGGCTTTGTTTACCTCTGTAGGATCAGTGCACTTATTTGATCATAATTTATCACTTATAGCTTTTATGTACACTGAGAACTTATGCACCAAAGACAAATTCCTCGTTGTCCAGTCACACTTGGCCAATAAAGAATTCTTTAAAAAAATTCTAATTCTAATCTACTATCTCTTCTCATCTACAGTTATAAACTCCAGTTGGACCCCAAGAGGCTTTCAAAAGGTTTGGGGTTTCAATTATTCTGATTGCAATGGAAATGGTTAAGATGGTTAAAATAATCCCTCTTAAATACCTTCTCCCATCTGCTACAAATATAGTGCTGAAGTGACAAAGTAATAGATGGAGCAAGGACAATATAAACTCCATTTGAAGGCTTATTCTGTGGTTTTATAGGCATCAAAGAAACTATTATTCTCAGTGGACACTATATCAGATTCAACAGCCTCATGACCCAATGACTTGTTTTACTTTTGACTTCGTCTTCAAAGTCATGTTACAGAATTTTCAAAGGATTGTTGTTGTATTTTAAAAGATTTTTTTCACAAATAGAAATTCAGACTGGATGTCTGGATGTCATCCTTGATGTAAAATAAACTACAAGGGAGTTTAATATCTATTTTAATATAGCTAGACTGGATCAGTTTTAATTTAAGATCCAGGGATGGGCTGCTTGGAATAGTATGTTCTTTCATTTATTGACTAGATCTTTGCTCAGTTTGTCTTGTGACTTCCAGCTGGGAGCTTATTTAAGATATTGCAGTTGAACAAATACTTCTGTGAAAGAGAAGGGAAAATTATAAGATCTGTTCTTAAAAAAGGTTATCTAATATGGGTATTAGAGAAGTTTCTAAATTTCCACTATTGGGTACAGCGGATGAGAAGGAAGTAGCAACGTAATTGCAGGTAATTCTAGAGTATGATCATATCAGTTCAATTCAGACTGACTTCCGAGTAAGTTCTGGAATAAGACTAAGTTGATCACTCTGATGGGTGATATTGACTATTGTAGTACCCTCTACCTGCTATAATCTTTTTGTGCAGTGTGGAAAATGTGCAGGAAAAGCAAAACAAAACAATGAAGAGATCATTATACTTAAACCATTGCATTGACCACAAATTAAAAAAAATGCTGCTTAATAATCTCTCAGGTTTGAAGAAGACATAGCAATAGTATTTAGACTTATATACTACTTCCCAGTGCTTTATAGCCCTCTCTAAGTGATTTAAAGAGTCAACATATTGTCCCCAACAATCTAGATTCTCAATCTGGAAGGCTGACTTAATGTTAAGCCTGGTGAGATTCAATCTGCCAAATGGCAGGCAGCCAGCAGTCAACAGAAGTAGCCTGCAATACTGCATTCTAACCACTGTACCACTGTGGCTCCATAGTGTTATGGAATTCATCCATAAACATAGAGGTGACTTTGCAGACCTAATCTAGCACAAACCAGAACATTGGGGACAGTGGAAATCCATTGTTGTAGTAATTGTGCTATTTTATATCAGTTTTTGATGGCACCTTTCTTCAAAGCTGGTACAGGCTTCGTACATCAGGGTTCACCAGTGAGTTCTGTCAGCAGCTGCAACTTCTAGTTTCCTTGGCTGGATATCATAGTGGCATTGAGCTTCTTTTACAGTGTCTTAATAGCAATAGCATGATCAATCTTGAGATCCCTTGCCAGACTCCAGTAATACTATAGAGTCCAGTATACTATAAAGCAACTGGAAAAGTAAACAGTGGTTGTTCATTCTGTTGATGTGTCCTATCCATCTTACTTTGCTTTAAAACTGCACATGGCTTTGGTAAAGGCTATTTAAAAAAATACAAAAATATACATACAAGTTTGAATAAAAGGATATCAATAATAGCTTGAACAATTATCATTAAGTGTACATTAGCTGTATATTACTCAGAATCATTCTTTAAGTGATATGATAAATTTGATAAATGAACTTTTACAATACAACTATTTAAAATAGCATAAAATTAGTAAAGGTTTTCAGGTACAAAGGCTATATTCAATATATATGGAATTCAATATAATGAAAACTTCATTCTGCAAAAATGAAGGTTAATCTATTTTATCAATATAACCACCAATCTGTAGTAAAAGCTCTTTTTAACTCAGTTGTAAAAGAATTAAATGTTGCATTCTTTTTATATTACTTATTAATCATGTTTTTTTAAAAAATATATAGTTTCCCATTATTCATTTGGAATAGAATAGAATAGAATAGAATTCTTTATTGATCAAGTATGATTGGAACACAAGGAATTTGTCTTGGTGCAAATGCTCTCGGTGTACATAAAAGAAAAGATAGATTCATCAAGAGTCAAGAATCATAAGGTACAACACTTAATAATAGTCATAGATATAATAAGCAATCAAACCATACTAGGAAACAGTCAACATAAATTGTAAGGATACAAGCGACAAAGTCAAACAGTAACAAGTGTGAAGAGATGGGTGATAAGGAGTGATGAGAAACTTAATAGTAATAGTAGTGCAGACTTTGTAAATAGTTGGACAGTGTTGAGGGAATTATTTGTTTAGCAGAGTGATGGCATTCAGGAAAAACTGCCCTTGTGTCTAGTTGTTCTGGTGTGCAGTGCTCTATGACATCGTTTTGAGGCTAGGACTTAAAACAGTTTATGTCCAAGATGTGAGGGGTCTGTAAATATTTTCAGAGCTCTCTTTTTGATTCGGGCAGTATATGGGTCCTCGATTGAAGGCAGGTTGGTAGTAATTGTTTTTTCTGCAGTCTTAATTATCTTCTGAAGTCTGTGTCTGTCCTGTTGGGTTGCAGAACCAAACCAGACAGTTATAGAGGTGCAGATGACAGACTCAATAATTCCTCTGTAGAACTGTATCAGCAGCTCCTTGGGCAGTTTGAGCTTTCATTCTTTGTTGTGCTTTTTTGATGATGTTTTTGATGTTAGGTGTCCATTTTAGGTCTTGTGATATAATAGAACCTGGAAATTTGAAGGTCTCTACTGTTGATAATGTGTTGCCTAGTATTGCAAGAAGTGGTAGTATGGGAGGGTTTCTTCTAAAGTCTACCACCATTTCTATGGTTTTGAGTGTTTTCGGTTCCAGATTGTTCCGGTTACATCACTAGGTAAGTTGTACAACCTTCTGTCTGTATATGGATTCATCATTGTCTCGAATGAGGTCAATCATTCAATCATCAGCTGCAAACTTCAGTATTTTAACAGATGGATCATTTGAGATGCAGTCATTGGTATATAGGGAGAAGAGAAGTGGAGAAAGCACAGAGCCATGGGGGCCCCCTGTGCTAATTGTACAGGTATCAGATGTGATTCTGCCTAGCTTCACCTGCTGCTTCCTGTCTGTTAGGAAGCTTATAATCCACTTACAAGTGTGTTCAGGTACTGCTATAGGCAAAGTCTTCACAGAAGCTGACATATGATGTTACAGTATCTGTGAGCTCAACTAGGTCTGCAGAAGTATGTTCAAAAACATTGCAATCAGTGCAATCAAGGCAAGCCTGGAGCTTCAGCTTTGCCTCATCAGACCAAGTCCTCACTGATTTAATTGTTGGTTTCTTTTTCTGTAGGCACGTACAAGGTGAATCATGAAGTGATCAGAGTGTCCCACAGCTGCTCATGGTAAAGACCTATAAGCATCTTTTACTGTTGTGTAGCAGTGGTCTAAAGTATTTTTGCCTCTAGTGGGACAATTTATATGCTGGAAATATTCTGTGAGCTCTTTCCTTAAATTTGCTTGATTGAAATCTCCTAAAATGATGGGAAGGGAATCTGGGTGTTTGGCACTTATTACCTGTATATGTTGTTAGCTTCCTTTAAATAGAGAATTTGTTGGTTTTTTGATGTGATGGAAATATTAGCCTAATTAACAACTAAAATTGAAAGATATTCATTTTTTCCTGTTATACCTGAAGATTTATGAGGGGTATAAAGTGAATGTATAGATAATTGTATAGAATTCTGCTATATCATCCGATTGTATTAGGTTAGTTTAGGCAGCCTATAAATTCTTAATTTGGGGCCATGGGAGTCCCTGTTTTGGAACAAAGTATTTCTTATCTGTCTCAGCAGTATAATGTTGAAACCAATTTCTCTTAAATCATTTATTTCATTGCACAGTCTGAGATATTTCAAAGTGAATTTTAACTGTTGCAAGAGGAAGTGATAGAAAATGAACTTTAAGTTCATTATTTCTTATGGGGAATAATATAATTCACTGGATTGGCATTGGTCCTATACCCCCCCCCCCCCCCAAAAAAAAAAAAGCTTTAAATTCTCTGATCTCAACGAAGAAGTCAGTAAGTGAACACGGGGAAGGAAAGTCAAAAGGGAACAATGTGCTTTCAATGTGAGGTTGAAAATCTGAATCTCACCAATATGCTATTTTCCCATTCTCACCATTTAGTTTATTTCATTGCATATTGGCAACATTCTCAGATCAGAACTGAATGGGGTTCTTTAATTTTATCACATCACCCCTACAAAACATCCTAGAAGCTGCTGGCATAGCAGAGTAAAAACCAAACTTTTTTGTTTGGTCATATGGAACAGGGCTTAATATGGATTAAAATGATGTCCTTAAGGCTTGAAAATATTTAAGCCATTCATATTATTCTTTCTTACATTAACCATCTCACACAGCCCATGGCAACTAACCACAAAAATTCTTTCTCATCTCAAATTTAAAGGGTAAATCCAGGCAAAAATAAAATGTCCTGATCTTGTCCTACTCAGTGTAAGATTTGCTCAATTAAACTAAGCAAATCCAGAACTCAGAGTTACACAACAGAAGCTTCTCAAAATTTGGAATATTTCTTTAAACTTTCTTCCATGTTTGTCTTAGTACATAGCTTGTTGAATTAATTGATATATAAAGTGGGATATAAATCTAATAATTCTCCGCAGATTAATCTGATTTTCTTTGAAACCATTCTAGTAACTGACTGATCCATCTTTGAATTTAAATATTTGTTATGCATTATTCCCTCCCCTCATGCAAAAAGAAACCATCTAATTTATAATGAAATGTTCTAGTGATTGATTTATTTGGATGACCCTGGATTCTAATCTTGGAGCATATGAGGGCAAATATAGAGCAAATGTGCTAGAAATAGCAAATGTTCATAAATAATTGCTAGTAGACAAAGAGGTTCAACAACATACTTTGGCTACTTTAAAAGCACCTAAAGGCTTCCATTGCTTCAAACTACCACCCAGATATGAAATAGGCATGTTTGAACTAATTTCTATCACAAGTATTTACACTTCCATCACAAATAAGCTTGTAAATGCAATGGCTGTCTTTTTCTTGTTGATAATTTTAATTTTAAGCTATCACTGAGTGAAAATACAAATCCCCTGTGAGTTCTATTATTAGCAGTACAAACGTTCAAATGAACAGATGATATGGTCTCCTAACCCAATTCTTATTTCTGAAGTTCACTTGAAATTTTTAAGGGCAATTTATTATTCCAAGAATAAACAATATCATAATTTCCTTCTTGCTCTACCCTGTGTTCTATTTTCTATATCTGTTCTTAGATATAGAAAAGTTGATGCAATCTTTATATAAATTAGAATACTGTACAAATGCAAATTTCCACAGCTAGGGACATATTTGGGATAACTTTAGTCATTAAATTTTTTTGAAGATAGATCAAGGCTTCTTAGACTAGCCTAATACATAATAATTTTGCCCAAGGTCTGAGTATCATAACATGGTAGTTGCCAACTCTCACATTTTCTGCAAATTTACTTATACAGAACGAATATACGAAGAATTATTTGTGCCTTTCTAACATAAATAATTCTAACAAAGTGCTTCTTTTGAAGACTGCTTTGGAACCTCAACAGCAGGAGTACTGATTAACCAAATAATGAAATATTTTATCTGTCTTAAAAAAATAATTACTCTATTTTCAGGCAAAATTCAAATCACTATTTTTTCCTTGTTATACTTAAAACTAAAGGACTCAGAATGCTTCAAATATTGAGACCTCATGCCTAAAGTAGTGTATTTTATTTAATCCCAAGGCTTTCTCAGAGGACCTTCTTCATTGTGGCATCCAATTTAGAAGTGCCTGGGAATTGTCTGGTAGTAATGTCTTTCAACTATATATCACTATCCTATTTTTTACAATTACACCTTAACATCTTGTTTATTACTGTGCTGTAATGTAACTTTTTTCTCTGCACTTTTCTTGGCAAGATTTCAGATAAGGTTTGCCACTGCTTACTTCCTAAGGCTAAGAAGGAACAATTGCTACAAGGTGATTACAGCTGGATTTGTGCCAAAGCTGGGACTAGAATTTAGGGTCTACTGTTTTCTAGTCTAGTACTTTAATCATTAAACAACATTCAGTTTGTAATATAACTATTGCTGTCATATTTTGAAGAGTCATCCTCTGCTCTTTTTCGTCTTTGTTGTTTGTAAATATTGTTTGTTCTATTTTATAAATATTCACTTTTATTATTTTGAAAACACAATCAAGAAAAATATAGAAGGGAAATTACTAGCAATATAAGGTTGAATGAAAATTGGAAATTACATCACTGTTATTCTATATGCAGAATTATATTCAATGAAAGGTTTCATATTGAATTAAATTCTGTATCAGACTTGTTTTTCAAATATAAGATTGTTTTTACATTGATGAATACTGCTAATGCTACAGCTCAATTTGCCATTCTCCTGTAGAATTTCCAATAAAAGGCAAAAAGGCTCCTGCCAATTGATATCAAATAGGAAGCCAAATGACCATACCTTATAGAGATATATGGTTCGGTGACATTTAAAAGAAAAATAGCTGTCAGGAATACTTTTCTTATATTTTAGTTTAGTTTTTAGTCCTTTGACAGCTTTTAGTGGATGTATTTTAAAATAAGCTAGAATGTTAAGGCAGAAAGAGATATTGGTTAAAGATCCAGAGAAGAAATTAAATAAATTACAAGAAAATGCATATGTACAGTCTAAGCCATGACATTTTTCAAGATTTACTGTCTATATGGGCAGTAGCTAAATCCTTAAATATAGAATCAGTATTATATGTACTCAGCTGTTTTGTATCCTTGATCTACAATCAAGATTGAATCACTTGCTGTACAAATTATTGTCAAAGACATACATTTTTTTCAATCCTGCAGATACCAGACTAAATGATGTGAGAATAGTTGATTGGATTTGTTCATACAATACAATAGAATACTATTTTTGAAGAACTTAAAATAATATCAGGTGAAAGTAAATAAATATCCCATGAGTTTGCTATTTAACAGGCTGATTTTTTTTATAATTGACAGCATTATCTTCTATTTTATCCACTTAACTGAACCTGAAAATACAACCTACTGTCTAACAATGAGTAACTTCAATACAGACAGATGTTTTTCTTCTGCTTGAAAGATTTGCAATTTATGTGTTAAGCTTAGTATCCCTTTGAGTATCTTCACTGAAAACTTCGTTATTGTGTTTTTTCACTGAGAACTTTGTTATTGCTGTATATGTTTAATGAAGTTGGCTGCTGAATAATTTGGTTGCTCTGAAATAGTTTTTATGATGGGTCATTAAGAGGAATTAAAGAAGTGATTGAAGAAATTTAAAACATTTTGGCCAGCTAGACATCTTGATTCCAATTGACTATCCTTGCTATATCACTCCATGAGTTTGCAATATATACATGCTGTTTAACTGATTCATGCAATACTGTTTGGGGAAGTTTCTTCCCCAAACTCTAAAAACTTTAACCTTAGACTGTCTATTATTGACCTCACCTCCTTCCTAAAAGGCCTGTAGGGGGTGTGCATAGGCGCACCAATCATGCCTACCATCCCTGTCCTATTGTTTCTTTTTATTTTTCTTATAAGTATCTATCTCATGTATTCAAAACTATATTTATTCTTATACCTATATCTTGAAAGCGATTGACAAATCAAATAAATACTACAGAAGAAGAAAGCCTGAAAGTTAAAGCAAAGTGCCTAGGCTTCAATAGTAAATATAAATTATTAATAAACTTCTCATAAAAATCTAACTGAAAGACATTCATAGAATATTTTACTGTAATGTTCGAACACACAATTGGCTGGAGAAAATGAAGCTGGTTAACTCTGCTTTCTATGCCACAGAGTGATGGTGTGAATTCCAGCTGAATGGTAATATGCCTAATTATTATTGTCTGTTGGTAGTTATTCATGCCATACTGTTCTAGAATCCTTTATAAATTACTTTATAACATAGAATCATAGGACTGGAAGAGACTTGGAGGTCTTATAGTCCAAGCAGGAGACATTATTGCATCCTGGACAAACAGCTGTCCAATCTTTTCTTGAAGGCTTCCAGCAATGGAGCACCCACACCTCCAGGAGGCAAGCTAGTTCATTGATTATTTTTTTCTTACAGTCAGGAAATTTCTCCTTAGTTCTCTTTAAGAGAATTTTACATTCATTGCTTCTTGTCCAGAGGTGCTTTCTTGTCTCAGGTGCTTTGGAGAAAACACAAACTCCTCCACCCTGTGACTGAGTACTAGAAGATAGATACCATGTCACCCTTAATTTTCTCTTCATTAGGCTCCACATGCCTTGTTCTCTTAACAGTTTATCATAACTTTAGTCTCTAGGGTCTAGGCCCTTTATCATCTTTGTTGCTGCTCTTTGCATTGTTTCTATTGCTTCATCATCTATCTTTGTATTGTGGTGACCAGAATTGGATGCAATATTCCATGTATGGCCTCCCAGTGCAGTAGATTGGTACTATCATTTCTTGTTCACTTGATGCCATCCCTTTGTTAATGCAGCCTAGGATTGCTTTTACTTTTCAGGAAACTGCAGAATACTGCTGGCTCATACTTAAGTGATATCCCCCTCACAGTTAGTACTGTTAAGCCAGGTACTGCCTATTCTGTACTTGTGCATTTTGTTTTTTTTTTCTGCTTAAGTGCAGGACCTTCCTTTTCTCACTACTGATCTGCATCTTGTTGGATAGAGCCCAAAACTCAAGTCTTTCAAAATCTGAATCATTTTCTTCTGAAGTATTGGCAGTTTCCTCCAGGTGAGTGTCATCTGCAAATTTGATAAGTTTCCCTTCTACCCTCATCTCAGTCATTTTTGAAGATGTTGACGAACACTGGTCCAAGACAGAACCTTGTGATTACTTACTGCATGCTTCCCACCATGTAAATATAGTTCCATTAAGGACTACATGCTGAATGCAATTGGTAAGCCAACTGCAAGTCCATCTAGTGGTGCTACTGCCTATTCCACACTGTTCTATCTTACAAAAAGTGGATTGTGTCTACTTTGTCAAATGCCTTACTGAACTCCAAGTAAATATTTCATTGACCTACTAATTTAACCACTTTATCAAAGAAGACAGTAAGGTTTGTCTGGCAATACTTGTTTATAACAAATCCATGCTCACTTTGGCAACTATCTTCTTCAGGCCAGTAATAACATATTCTCTGATCCAAGAATGAAACTAATAAACATTGATAGCACCACTCTTCACTTCGATTACATCACAGAAAACATGAAATGAAATGTAGGAAGAAAAACATAGCACCATATATATAATTTTATATCATACACAATATTTTAAAATCACCCTTTATGTTAAAACTTAACCTTTTAAGATAATATCTATTAAGCAACAAAAATAATAAGGAAAATAACTGTTAATATGAAAGAAGAATTAAAGCCATAAGTCCAGGAAAACAGTGTTGCTACTTGCTACATAATTAGAGCAGCCATAAACATATTTATGAAAATGCCAAAGGAAACATGAGTTTTTCAGCTGCTCTAAGCATGTGAATAAATTGAGCATATCTCAAATGGCAATATCGTCCAAGTCTTTGCTGAGTTTTAAAATCTATAATGTAATTCAAGTTGAATACAAAACTGCACAACTCTAAATAATATAGAATTTGTCATTAAGGTTGATTTAAAAAAAGAAAACTTTTTAAGGACACTTTGTAGGCTGGTTCTAACCCATTGCATTGAAATATAAGAATAAATAAAACAGCCAAATTATCTTCATTTTATTGTGGGAATATTGTGGCTGTTAAATTCTGATCAACCTTAACATAACAGTTTATAATCGGGAATATCAAATAAAAATCCAGAAATATTTGAAGCCACATGTTTTCCTTCTGTGTTTCATTTGGAATATACAGTTTCTTTTTTTTTTTAATTTTAAAAATACTTTATCAAAGTTCAAAATATATAAAAGTTTACAAAAATTCAAAATATTAAAAAAATTATAAAAATTTATATAATAGAAGCTGTGTCAATATCTTTCAGCATCATTTTTTGACAGTACAATAAATACAAAACATACTATTAATTCTTGACAGTTATTCATAGTATTTGTAATACTAATTCACAGTGACTTAATATTATTGGTAAAAAGTGATTCATGTATATAGGTATTGGTTCAAAAGAGAAAAATGCCATATTAACATTAAGTACACACACACACACACACACACACACACACACACACACATATATATATATATATGGATCTTTGGTTCTTCGGGTTTTCTCCCGCGTAGAGTTGGAAATATCTAGGCGACGTTTTTGATGAAGTCGCCTAGATATTTCCAACTCTACGCGGGAGAAAACCCGAAGAACCAAAGATCCATATATATATATATATGTGTGTATGTGTGTGTGTGTGTGTACTTAATACCAAAGATCCACATACAAATACCCGCGAAAATCTCCGAAAACACACACACACACACACACACACACACATATATATATGTGTACTTAATACCAAAGATCCAGATACAAATACCCGCGAAAATCTCCGAAAACACACACACACACACACACACATATATATATATATGTGTGTGTGTGTGTGTTTGTAAGGTTTTTAAGCTGATAATCAGGTTTTAATAAGGTTTTAAGCTGATAATCAGCTTAAAAACCTTACACACATGTAAAGAAAAGACAACGAAACAAATAGCTTTCTGTCGGTATGGTCTCTGGTGATGAGCCGAAAGACAGAAAAGAAAGCAGTATGCTTTCTCCCTTAATTGGGGCTTAACAGGGTGTTGTAATACAAAGTATATATATATATACATATATATATATATACATATATATATATATATATATATATATATATATATATATATATATATATATATATATATATATATATATATATATATATATATATATATATAATATGAATATTTACATAGATCTCCATTTTCTGGCAATTTATTGATTTCAACAGTTTCTTGTTGGTCCTACCTATATACCAATATTCCAATTTTATTCTCTCTTTTAATTTATATTTTTCATGTTTTATTGTCTACCCATTGATACCAAATGTTCCAAATTGAGTAATATTCTGAGTCTTCTTTATCATTTAATTTCATTGTAAATCTATCCATCTCTGCACAGTCCAGTATCTTACGAATTACAACTTCAACAGATGGAATGGTAGACATCTTCCAAGCCTGCGCCAGTGTAATTCATGCCACCGTTATTATGTGTATAATCAGATATCAGATCTTTTTAATGATTCCCAGAGAAATAATTCCGGCTTCCATTCCAACCTGCAATGAATAATTTCCTATAACCATATTTGTATCTTGGTCCAATATTTTTTAATTTCTGGGGATAGCCACCAGACGTAGAAGAAGGTACCTTGTGCTCTCTTACACTTCCAACAATTTGGATTCAGCTTAGGATACATTTTTGCCAATCTGGATGGCGCCAAATGACAACGATAAAGCATTTTATATAAATTTTCTTTATATGCAACTGACTTTGTCAAAAAATTTTATGCCAGATTTCTTCCCAATCTTCTAGATAAATATTATGTACAAAGTTTTTAGCCCAAGCTAACATGAGTCCTTTAACAATTTGCTCTTCTAAGTCAAAATTTAATAGATAATTGTATATTTTAGATATTATTTTTTCTTCTGATCTTAGCAATAATTTATCTAGCTTGATTTCTTTTGTTTCAAATCTAAATTCTCCTAGATGTTTTTTATACTTCATCTGAACTTGAAGGTACGGCCACCAATCTGTAAATATTCCTGTGTTTCTAATTCTTGATTTGTTTTAAGTCTGTCTTGATTATCCAAAATTTGGTAATATTTGACTTTTTTACTGATATCCAAAGTATTTAGGTGGATCATTGCTTCCATGGTGGACAACCATCCTGGAATTTTGGTATAATGTTTCTTCCTAATTTCTTCCCAGATATTTATCAACAAGTCTCACAAAACGTGCCTGTAAATGTAGGAGTAGTTTTTATTCCTGGGGTTCCATATGAAGGCATGCCATCCTATTTGCATATCATATCCTTTTAATGTCAAGATTCTCCTATTCTCTAATTTGATCCAATCTTTAATCAATACTAATGCTGCTGCTTTGTAGTAAGTCTCCCATATTGGGAATCCAAAGCCACCTCTGCTTTTGCTGTCCTGTAGGTAAATTGATTTTATTCTTGCTTTTTTTCCTGCCTATATAAATTTCATAGTTATTTTGTTTAAATCCTTAAAAAAGGTTTTGTCGAATTTTATGGGTATAGTTTGGAACAAATATAACAATTTGGGTAAGATATTTATTTTAATTGTAGCTATTTTTCCTAGAAGTGAAAGGTAATTTACTCCATTTATTGAAATCATTCCCTATTTGCTGTATTAGTTTTATATAGTTATCCTTTTTTAAAGCTGAACTTCTCGCCCTTAACCAAATACCTAGATATTTAACTTGTTTTACAATTTGGAGGCCCATTACTTCTTCTAATTCCCTTTTATCTTTCATGGCCAGGTTTTTAACTAGCATTTTAGTTTTATCCTTATTAATTTTAAGGCCTGCTATCTTGCCAAATTTTTCTATTTCCTGAAACAGTGTTGGGCTGAATCCATTGAGATTCCAATGGATCTTCAATAATGAATGCCAAATCATCAGCAAAGGCCTACAATTTATATCCCTCTTTTTAAATTTGGGTTCCTTTTATTTCCTTATTTAATCTGATTCTTCTTTAATAAAGTTTCTAATGTCAGGATGAAAAGCAGAGGTGACGGTGGACATCCCTGTCTAACTCCCTTTGTTATTTCAAATGATTCTGTCGTTTCCCCATTTATTAATACTTTTAAGTGGAGTAGGTTATTTCTATCATATCCTCAAATCTTTCTCCAAAATCCATTAATTTGATCTGTTGAGTCATAAACTCCCAGTTTACATTGTCAAATGGTTTTTGTGCATCCAGGAAGACAAACACAACTTGACTGCCTGGGTGCATTTCATAATATTCTTGAATAATATTGTTCTTGTGTTATTCCTAATTTGTCATGTCGGAAGAAATCCATTTTGATCAGGGTGTATTCTATCATTTAATATTTTCTTTAACTTATTTGCCATAACACTCATAAACACTTTATAGTCAGCATTTAGAAGGGATATTGGTCTATAATTTTTAATTTGCTCAGTGTCTGAACCCTCTTTTGGAATCAATGTAATGTAGGCTTCCTTCCACGAATCTGGTGACTTTGCTTTTATCAATACCTCATTACAAATTTCTAGTAAGAATGTTTCTACTGATTCTGCTATATTTTTGTAAAGTTTTCATGGTAGATCATCTGGACCTGGGGTTTTATTGTTTTTTATTTGTCTTCTAACTGCTTCCTTTAATTCAATTAGTATTATTTCCTTTTGTAATAATTCCCTTTTTTCTTCCAATAATGGGGGTGGCATTTCTCCTTTCAGATATTCGTCTATTTTTCTCATTTCTATCTTTCCCTGGGTGTATAAATTTTCAAAGAATTCTCCTACAATTTCTTTTTTCTTATCTATAGTAATTTCCTCAATCCCATTCTTATCTAGTAATTGATGTATAGTTCTTCTCTTATTTTCCTGTTTTAATTCATAGGCCAACCATCTGCCAGGTTTATTTGCATATTCAAAATTATTTTGTTTCGTACATTTTAAATTCTTGCTAATTCTTCTTGCTCTAAAATGTTCAATTTGTGTTTTGTTAGGGCCAATTTGTTTTTAATTTTTTCTGTTCCTGGTTCTTTTTATAATTTATCTTCTAATTCCTTTATCTTCCCCGCTAATATATTGTAATTTCCCTATTTTTCTTTAAGGAATATACAGTTTCTTTTAACAATATAAATACATATTTATGATAAAAATAGTACATATCCTATCTGCATTCATAGAAATTATGTAGTATTAGATATAAGGGTTTGCAACTGAGTACATCATATCACAATGCAAGAAACTATGAGCTGGAAATTCTATCTAACTTGAATAAAAACATATACAAATCTTGAATGCTTTAACAAAAAGAACTTACAATAATGTCTTGCTACTTGTAGTAAAATTGTTTCATCATTATCACCAAACCAATATTTACTTTATCATCTGTACCCTGTTCCTACAGCTTGATTATTGTAGGATTGACATGACCATTAGAGACATGCTAACAATATAAAGACATTAGGATTAGAAGCTAAATGTTTTCAAAAGAAAACAAAAGATAATCTAGTTGTCTTTTGAAAAGCACTTTTGGGATGATGACAATCTGGATGATTAAGAATCTCTATAAACAATAACAACAGCAACCGTAAATGAAGAGATATTTATAACAGTATATGTGAGATTACTTAACTGAATATTCTTATATTCAAATTTAATAATGTCTCTTATGTACTGTAAAAGAATCAGCCCTATCTTAGCATACTCTTTCAATAAGTTTCTTCCCCCTAAAATTAGATATTTCTAACTTGTACTCTAGACAATTTGACACAATCAGGAACAAACCTAATGAATTTTCTTGGCCTTAAGCTGCTTCTGATCTTTCTGGCTTCTAGGATGATTCATTTGCTTCAAGGTCTTCTTGTATAAGTCCCTTCAGGTCAGACCTTTACTTAAATCTTTCGGTGCTAAGTTCTGTTCCCTACTTCTTCTACTACATACTATTATATTATATTCAGTGGTTTATTTATGACTTCATTTAAAATTACTAGTTCTAACCAGTAAAGTCATGATTGGCTTCAGGTCACTCTCTGCTGCATTTATGAAAAGCTCTCTCTGGAGAGAACTACCTGACACCAACATTGTTTGGTTTTCAACATTAGCCTAAAGTTTTTTTTTTCCTTTTTTCTTTCTTGTTTTGTTTGTTTTTCATTCTCTCAGGCCTTTAAGCTTGCTATAGGTTTTACTTCTACTTAACATTTTAAAATGGATGCTTAGGAATTTTTTCTTTCCAATCTTTTAACAGCATTTTGACTATTTGTTGCCTGCAATACTAATTATCTATTTTAGTTTTAGTTTTTTACTATTGCTTTTTAATTGCACTTATTTATTTATTTTACTCTGTTGTATGTTTTATATATTTCAATATATATTACCCTTTGAGTTTTGATTATACGACAGTATATAAATTGAATGATTTTGACTAAGAATATATTGTGAGTTATTGTAAAGTGTAACAGGACAAGAAGGAATATTCAATTTCAACATAGGTTGATTTCACCTGAAGCATAATATTTGTTCCATAAATCAAATGAACAGTTGGAGACTCACAGATTATTTCCAAGAATATTATGTTGATACACTATTAATACATAACATGCAATCTGACAAACAATGAAAGAAAAGAGACTTCTAAATGTTATGGCACAAGTAGCTTTAATTGATAGTATCTGATTAAGTGACATATTTAATGGTTACTAGCAATACTAAGAACAGAAATATTTGTCTTAAACATTAATTCCAAAATGACATAAATTTTGAATTATGGACTGCTATGATTTTCCAAACTAAAATGGAAGCATGAAATAGAGGTTGTCCTCAACTTATAACTGTTTTGTGACCATTCAAAGTTACAATGGCACTGAAAAAAAGTGACATGGCCATTTTCACACTTACAACCCTGTAGCATCCCCATGGTCATGTGATCAAAATTTAGATGCTTGGCAACTTGGCAAATCCCATTTCAAATTGTCATAGGCTTTTTTTGCATCATCAAGTTTCTCAAGTACTTCAAAATGTTCAATGTAATTCTGACATCCCTTAATTGTCTTTTAGATAAAAATCTATATTGATCCTCATACCGAGCAAATAGATCAACAGTTAATGCTGTTAACATGGCTTTGCATTACATCCTGCAACATCTTGAATCTCTAAATACCTATGCAAGGGTCCTCTTTGTAGACTTCAGTTCAGTATTCAATACCATCATTCCAAACACTCTTCTAAGTAAATTAAACCAACTAGCGGTACCTGAACACATTTGTAAGTGGATTATTTTATTTATTTATTTATTTTAAGATTTATATACCGCCCTTCTCCCGAGGGACTCAGGACGGTGTACAGCCAAATCTACCCCAGTCGATACAAAAGTTAAAATATGATTAAATAATAGGCTGTTAAAATAAAACAACCCTCCCCCCAAGCATATTAAAACCCCAAATTAAGATCCAAATTTAAAAGGAGACAATTAAAACTCGTGTCAGCCCAGGCCAGCCTGCTCAAAGAGCCAGGTTTTTAACGCACGCCTGAAGGCCCTCAGGTCCGTGTTGGTGCGTATCTCAGGTGGCAGAGTATTCCAGAGGGCAGGGGCCCCCACAGAGAAGGCCCTACTCCTGGGGGCTGCCAGACGACACATAGAGGCCGACGGCACCCGGAGAAGGCCCTCCCTGTGGGAACGCACCGGTCTGCTGGAGATCACCGTCAGAATGCGGTCCTGCAGATAACCTGGCCCAATGCCATGGATCGCTTTAAAGGTCAAAACTAGAACCTTAAAGTGAACCCGGAAAGCCACCGGCAACCAATGCAGCTCGCGAAGGAGAGGCGTCACATGGGAACTATGCGACGCCCCCATAATCACCCGCACGGCCGCATTTTGCACCAGTTGGAGTCTCCGGGTGCTCCCCACAGGGAGCCCCATGTAGAGAGCATTACAGTAATCCAGGCGAGAGGTGACAAGGGCATGAGTGACCGTGCGCAGGGCGTCCCGATCCAGGAAGGGCCGCAACCGGTAAATCAGGTGAACCTGATAAAACGCCCCCCTGGAGACGGCCGCAATATGATGTTCTAAGGACAGCCGTGCATCCAAGAGGACACCCAGATTGCGAGCCCTCCCTGTAGGGGGCAGAGTCTCTCCCCCAATAGCCAGCGAAGGTGTCAGCTGGCTATATCGGGGCGCCGGGAACCACAGCCACTCGGTCTTGGATGGGTTGAGCCGGAGCCTGTTCCCGCCCATCCAATTCCGCACGGCCTCCAGGCACCGGGACATAGCCTCTACAGCATCGTTGGGGTGGTCTGGGGTGGAGATGTATAACTGGGTGTCATCTGCGTACAGGTGACACCGCACCCCAAGACCACGGATGATCTCACCCAACGGCTTCACATAAATGTTGAACAAAAGAGGGGAGAGGACCGACCCCTGGGGCACCCCACAAATAAGGGGCCTAGAAGTGGACCTCTCCCCTCCCGCCAACACAAATTGCGAATGGCTGGAGAGGAAGGAGGAGAACCATCGCAAGACAGTTCCCCCAATCCCCAACCCCTCCAACTGCCGCAATAGGATACTATGGTCGATAGTATCAAAAGCCGCCGAGAGATCTAATAGGACCAGGACAGAGGAAAAACCCCTGTCATGGGCCCTCCAGAGATCATTAACCAGCGCGACCAATGCTGTTTCGGTACTATGCCCGGGCCTGAAGCCCCATTGGAACGGATCGAGGTAAGTCGCTTCCTCCAGGTACTGAGGGAGCTGACGTGCCACCACACTCTCAACAACGTTCGCTATAAAAGGAAGGTTGGAGACTGGACGATAGTTGTTTAAAACAGCTGGGTCCAGGGAAGGCTTCTTGAGGAGGGGCCGCACCACCGCCACTTTCAGGGCGGTAGGGAACGACCCCTCTCTCAAAGAAGCCTTGGTAATCCCCTGGAGCCAGCCTCGTGTCATCTCTCTGGCGGCCGAAACCAACCAGGAGGGACACGAGTCCAACAAACATGTGGTGGCATTCAGCCCCCCCAGCAGTCTGTCCACGCCCTCAGCGGTCACAGGGTCAAACTCCCCCCAGATAACATTCTCAAGACCTGCCTCGGACACCTCCCGCGGGACCACCCAATTGGAGTCCAGCCCGTCCCGAATCTGAGCGATTTTGTTGTGCAGGAATCGGGAAAACTCCTCTACCCTATCCTGCAAGAGGTCATCCTGCGCTCTTGGTTCAAGCAGAGAGCGGGTCACTCTAAACAGGGTGGCAGGCCGATTTTCTGCCGACGCAATAAGGGCGGAGAAATGCGAACGCTTCGCCGCCTCTATCGCCACAAGGTAGGTCTTAATATAAGACCTCACCTGTGTCCGGTCAGACTCAGTGCGGCTAGCCCTCCAAATGCTCTCTAGACGTCTTTTCCGGCACTTCATCTCCCGCAGCTCCTCTGTAAACCACGGAGCCAAGTGGGATCTGTGCCGGGTCAGAGGTCGCAAAGGCGCAACTCGGTCCAGAGCCCCGGCAGCCAACCTATCCCAGGTGGCTACCAGGTCTCCAGGCGAGTTGTGAGCCAGAGACTCAGGAAATGGCCAAGCTCCCTCTGGAACCGCTCCGGGTCCATCAGGCGCCTGGGGCGGAACCATCTACATGGCTCCGCCTCCCTGTGGTGGGGGGTGGCGGTACAGAAGTCCAGCTTAAGAAGGGAATGATCTGTCCATGACAAGGGTAATGATTAAATCCCTGAAATTACAGTCATTCAACCACTGACCCGAGACAAAAATCAGGTCCAGCGTGTGTCCTCCTATATGAGTGGGGGCAGAAACTAATTGGGTCAGCCTCCATGGCCATCATGGAAGCCATGAACTCCCGGGCAACCCCCGAGGTTTCACCGAGCGATGGCAGGTTGAAATCCCCCATGACCAAAAGCCTAGGGGTCTCAACCGCTAGCCCGGCTATCACCTCAAGGAGTCCGGGCAGGGCCGATGACACGTGGCAGGGAGCCAGGTATGCCATCAAAAGGCCCATCTGAACCCCTTGTCCCCACTTCACAAAGAGAGACTCACAACCAGCCGTCTAAGGGACAGTGGCCTCCCTAGGACAGACAGAAAGCAGCAGGTGAAACTAGGCAGAATCACATCCGTTACCTGTACAATCAGCACAGGGGGCCCCCATGGCTGTGTGCTTTCTCCACTTCTCTTCTCCCTATAAACCAATGACTATATCTCAAATGATCCATCTGTTAAAATACTGAAGTTTGCTGATGACACAACAGTGATTGATCTCATTCAAGACAATGATGAATCTGCATACAGACAGGAGATTATACAACTTGCCTCGTGATGTAACTGGAACAATCTGGAACTGGACACACTCAAAACCATAGAAATGATGGTAGACTTTAGAAGAAACCCTCTCATACTACCACTTCTTGCAATACTAGGCAACACATTATCAACAGTAGAGACCTTCAAATTTCCAGGTTCTATTATATCACAAGACCTAAAATGGACATCTAACATCAAAAACATCATCAAAAAAGCACAACAAAGAATGAAAGCTCAAACTGCCCAAGGAGCTGCTGATCCAGTTCTACAGAGGAATTATTGAGTCTATCATCTGCACCTCTATAACTGTCTGGTTTGGTTCTGCAACCCAATAGGACAGGCACAGACTTCAGAGGATAATGAGGACTACAGTAAAAATGCCTGCCTTCAATCGAGGATCTGTATACTACACGAGTCAAAAAGACGGCTGTGAAAATATTCACAGACCCCTCACATCCCAGACATAAACTGTTTCAACTCCTTCCCTCAAAATGACGCCATAGAATACTACACACCAGAACAACTAGACACAAGAACAGATTTTTCCCGAAAGCCATCACTCTGCTAAACAAATAATTCCCTCAACACTGTTCAACTATTACAAAGTCTGCACTACTATTATTGTTAATCTTCTCATCACTCCTTATCACCCATCCCCTCCCACTTGTGATTGTAGGACTTCAACTTTGTCTCTTGTATCTTTACGATTTATATTGACTGTTTTCTAGTATGATTTGATTGCTTATTGTACCCTATGACTATCATTAAGTGTTCTACGTTATGATTCTTGATTCTTAACGAATGTATCTTTTCTTTTATGTATACTGAGAGTATTTACACCAAGACAAATTCCTTGTCCAATCACACTTGACCAATAAAGTTTTCTATTCTATTCTATTCTATTCTATTCTATTCTATTCTATTCTATTCTATTCTATTCTATTCTATGACAAAATTCTTGCAAAAAAAATTTCAATCTATCAGCTAGAATAATTGTGAATAGTTTATAGTTATTATTCAGTAATGATATCACTGCATAGTAAGTTCTAGCTCTTTCTTACAGAGTTTTTTAAAGTTCAGTTACCTCTAGAGATGCTCCAATCTTCAATTGCAAGAAGAATCCTGATTGGTGTTGGGAATTATGATTGTACTACCATGTTTCTCCAACAATATGGCCTCCACCAATAGGAAGACCCAGCATGTTTTCTAGGCATGAAATGAAATTAAGTCCCTCCCCCCAAATTTGGGCCTAGTTTAAAACATGCTGGGGGGGAGGCCAGGAATTAAAACCTGCTGGGGGGGAGGGCGGGGGGGTAACTTGCCTTTAACAGTGCCCTGCGTGGCGCTGCTGCTGTTCTCGCGCCAGCAGGAAGTGTAGAAGCTTTTCTGCTGCTTCTTCGGCAGGGGAACTGCCTCCATGGCTTCCACAGTTCCTGCCGGCATGAGAACAGCAGCATGAGCCAGCAGGAATGTGGAAGCGTTTCTGCCACCGCTCGGGTGTGTGCGGAGCTTCCGCACACACCCGAGTGGTGTCAGAAATGCTTTCCACATTTCCACCAGCACGACAACAGCAGCAGCACCGGCGGAAACGTGGAAGCTCGGAAATGCCACTCGGGTGTGTGCTCACACCGCTCAGGTGTGTGCGGAAGCTGCCACCCACCCGCTGATGGGAGGGGGGGAGAGAAATTAATTCACCCCCGAAAAGATGGCCTAGCTGTTTTTTCGGGGCTCAAAAAGAAATAAGGCCCTGCCTTATTTTGTGAGAAACACGGTACATCAATTTTATACGAGCTTTACTAATTTTCCATTCACTATAGGTTCTAAATAAAAGTATTGTAAAGACCATTATACTGTCTGCAGGAACCAAACAAATGAATCTGGCAATCAAATACTGAATCAAGCACTGAAAGGAAAAATACATGTCAAAGCAGACGAACCTCATACTCATTACTGTGTTATGGAAACATCTGACTTCTTACAGAAGGTAAGAACCATTTCTTACCTCCATTCTTAAGAATTATTTCCATGTGAGATCACCCTTTGTTAAGGATTTTTGTAACAAATGCCAGGCATTCATTTATGCAAGGGTGCAGAGAGAGTAGAAAACAATTAAATGATCCTGAAGTGATACTTTAATTTCATTTTACAATTTATTAAGGTATGGGAATACAGGACTACGAAATAGGAGCAAGCTTTTACAATTGGCATTCATTCAGTTGACAATCAGATAATTAAAAATTTCAGAAAGACTCAGTTAAAATGTTTATGCAAGAAAACATGATTCAAAACTAGAGATTTAGAAAGCTTAGATTAGAAAGGCATAGAGTTGTAGAATTCAGAGCAAAGTTTCTATCTGAGGTGAAACTTTATTTGAATGGAAGAGAAAACTGAAAGCAAAAAAAAAAAGTACTTAGCTGCCATGTTATAAGCCATATCCATGTTCAATGCTGGGAAGAAGGGAGAAATGGGAACCGTATGCCATAAATATAAAGGGACAATTGGTTTTATTGAGAATATCAAAATCTGATCTTCTCTAAGCAATTCCTTTTGTTCGTGGTATATTGGAATTGTATTGACCTTGGAATTTTTCTTTAGAAAATTTTACTGAAAATCTACTTATAGCAGCCACCATATGGGCACACAACTCAATTTATTTAATAGTAAAGATTATACTTTCCAAGCTATTGGCAGAGATTATTTCAACTCTCTTAAGATAAATGCTCCCCTGGCAGAATTCTTCCTGGTATATCTAAACTTGGTTTTATCTTTGTTTTTTTTATTTAATTAATATATCTGTTTAGGAAGTAGATTATTTTATCAACAGCTAGCATAAAACTCTTTGAGGTACAGTGCCCCAAGTTCTTTTTCATCAGGTTTTTTGACAAAATGATAAGTTTATAGAAATCTCAACAACTGCATTCATTTTGCTTTAGAATCCACACCTTGTTATAACATGGATACTAATTCTTCTATGATGATGAGGAGACTATTTCTTAACTGACAAGAATGTCCAAATGGCAGGATGTGAACTCTTTTAAACTTTTAAGTGACTCTTTTTATCTACCATAGTTGGACAACAAAACATTGGCTGTTCCTTGGATGGAAGCAAAGAATTACACAAAACACCTAATCTATTTGCTGCCAGAGAGCAGATTTCCAAATGTTTGAAGCCCAACTGTGGTAACCCTATTTTACATATTAAACATATTGAATAAAAAAAACTCTTCTCTTTTTCTAAGAATACCCAAGCCTCTGTGTCAGTACTATAGGTAATTCTCAACTGACAGGTAGTCCTGAAGCCTAAAATTTCCATTGCTAAGCAAGGCAGTTGTTAAATTTGTTTTGTGCTCATTTTTCCTTTCTCATGGCAGTTGTTAAAGTTGTTAAGTTAATAACATGGCTTCCCCATTGAGTTTGCTTATCAAAAAATTGCAAAAGGTGATCACAAGACATTGCAACCATCTTAAACACACATAAAGGTAAAGGTTCCCCTCACACATACATGCTAGTCATTTCCAGGTCTAGGGGGTGGTGCTCATCTCTATTACAAAGCAGAAGAACCATGCTGTTCAAAGACAGAATGGACAGAATGACTAAACACCAAAGTGGTCTCTATTTTTCTACTTGCTTTTTTACATGCTTTTGAATTGCAAGGTTGGCAGAAGTTTGGATTAGTAATGGGAGTTCACTCCATTATGCGGTACTAGGGATTCAAACTGCCAAACTGCCGACATTTCTTATCAACAAACTCAGTGTTTTAGTTACTGAGCCACCTCACATGCCAGTTGCCAAAAGTCCAAATTTTGATCATGTGACCTTGGGGATGCTGCAATGGTCATAAGTGTGAAAAATGGTTATATGTCACTTTTTTTGGTATCACTGTGATTTTGAACAGTAATGATTCATGTTGAGGATTACCTGTACATGATTTTTAATCCTGTACAGAATTCTTTTATTTATTTATTTATTTATTTATTTGTTTGTTTGTTTGTTTGTTTGTTTGTCTGTCTATTTATTTATTTATTTATTTATTTTGTCAAACAATTATTAGATAACAGGTATAAGTATAAACATGGTTATAAATACATGAAATGGATATGAATAAGAAAAAAAGAAACAATAGGACAGGGACGGTAGGCACGTTTTGGTGCACTTATGCACACCCCCTACAGACCTCTTAGGAAAGGGGTGAGGTCAATAGTAGACAGTCTAATGTTGAAGATTTGGGGGTTTGGGGAAGAAACCACAGAGTCACGTAGAGTATTCCAGACATTGACTACTCTGTTGCTGAAGTCGTATTTCCTGCAATCAAGTTTGGTGCGGTTTATCTTTAGTTTATATCTATTTTGTGCTCTTGTGTTGTTATGGTTGAAACTGAAGTATTCATTGATAGATAGGACATTGCAATATATAAATTTATGTACTATACTTAGATCAAACCGAAGGCGGCATAGTTCTAGGTTGTCTAGGTCTAATATTTCAAGTCTGGTGGCATAAGGTATTCTGCTATGAGTAGAAGAGTGGAGGACTCTTCTCGTAAAATATTTCTGGACTTTCTCAATTGTATTAATATCAGATATGTAATGTGGATTCCAGACTGATGAGCTGTATTCAAGTATTGGTCTAGCAAATGTTTTATATGCTCTAGTTAGTAGAGTGATATTACCGGAGAAAAAGCTATGCAGAATTAGGTTAACAATTCTTAATGCCTTTTTGGCTATGTAGTTAAAGTGGGCTCTAGCACTTAGATCATTTGAGATGAGTACTCCAAGGTCCTTGATAAAGTTTATGTCATCAACAAGCTCTTGACTATTCAGCTTGTATTTTATTTTTTTTATTTTTTTTGCCAATATGCAAGACAGAGCATTTACTTGTTGAGATCTGAAGTTGTCATTTGTTTGACCATTCTGACACATAGTCGAGGTCTTTTTGAAGGGTAGCAGCATTGTCAGTGGTGTTGAATAGCTTTACATCATCAGCGAAGTTGCTCTTAATATAATCACAAAGGTCATTAATATAGAGTATGAAGAGAGTTGGCCCTAGAACACTGCCTTGGGGGACACCACTTTTGACAGTTATAGGATTTGATAGGACACTCCCAATTTTGACCATTTGTTGCCTGTTTGACAGGAATACTTCTATCCAGTTATGCAGGTATCCAGAGATACCACAAGACCTTAATTTTAGGAGAAGTTTGTCATGTACCACTGAATGAAAGGCTTTACAGAAGTCTATGTAAATTGCGTCAATTGCTTTGCCCTAATAAAGTTGTGTAGTCCATATGTTTTTACAGTGCAAGAGTTGCAGATTACAGGACAGTTTCCTTCTGAAGACAAACTGTTTGTTAGAGAGTAGGTTGTTTGTCTCTAAGTGGAGGATAATGGATTGGTTAATAATTGATTCCATGACTTTACAGGTGACGCAGCATAAAGAGATTGGTCTGTAATTTTCAACTAGGCTGGGGTCTCCCTTTTTGAAGATGGGAATGACTGTGGCTAGTGACCATAGATTTGGCAAGGAGCTGGTCCTGAAAGATTTTTCAAAGGTTATGCTTAGATGTTCTGCTATGGCAGTGGATAGCTTTTTTAAGAAGTAGGCACAAACTCCGTCTGGTCCAATAGATAAAGATGGTTTTAGATTGCGTAGTGCTTTTTCAACATTGTCTTCTGTAAAATCAATATGTATTAGATCATTGTAGTTGTCTGTGGTTCAACTAGGAAATATTGGGCATGATCCATTGCTGTTTACAAATACTGAGCCAAAGAATGTGTTTGTTAGTTTATAAAATTGAAGAAAGCGCGGGTGGAATTGGTGCGTAGAAGGTTTTCCTCTTGTTTAGTGTGATAATTGGTACATTCAGTCTTTATCTGGTGGCATAATTTTTTGTATCAGCTTTTAAAGTTGGCAATGTGACGAGATTTGTTTTTCTGCCAAAGGGATTTCTTTTTGGATTCGAGCTTTTTTATTGTTATGGGTAATTTGTTTTTTTTTTTCTGGTTTTGGGAGTTGTTATTGGTACATATAGTTTGATGACTCTTTTGACTTCAAGTAAAAATATGTTGTTAATGGTCTTCAACAGTATTGCATCCAGTGAATAGAATTTGCCAATCCAGAGATGAGAGATTGTGGTCTATAAGATCATAGTTGCTTTTTTTGAAGTTATCATTGGGGATCCTGTTGTTATGGTGATTATGGTGAGAACATACGTTGAGACAAAAGTCAATCATGCTGTGGTCACTGTTGGAAAAGGGTTCATTAATTTGTATTCCATAAATTGAATTCAAACTGTTGCAGAAGATGAGATCGAGGCAGTTGTTAAGTCTAGTATTGTTGGTTACTAGTTGTTCCAGTCCTAGTGTGGTAACGGCATTGTACAGGGTTGTATAAATGGGTTCAGATGTACATTCATTTAGTGTCCAATTTATAAGAGGTAAGTTGAGGTCACCAAGAAAAATGAGAGGGTGTGGGCAGGAGGCAACCCATGTCAGTAATGAAGTTAGCTTGTTTGCATGAATTATATCATAGTCAGGGGCACGATAGCAAAGTAAGAAGCAGATTGAGAAGTTTAAGGACAATTCACAGATGATGGTCTCGGGAAGAGCAAGCTCTTGTATAATTTGGATCTTTTTTAGGTTTAGAGATTTTTTAAAGAATATAGCAACTCTACCACCTCTACGGATTTCGCGATCTGACCGAAAAACTTGATATTCTTTTGTAGTGGTAATGGTAATGGAGTCTGGAAAAGATGCATTTAACCATGTCTCACAGACAAATATAATGTCAAATGTGGCTGATCTTAGAAGGATGAGGAACTCATGCATTTTATTTGCGAGGCTTCTTGCATTAAGTAGTTTGCATTTAAGATATGAAGTAGTGGGTCTGGAGGAAGTAAGGGGCGTGCATCCCTAACGTTGGATATTTGGGTGATGGATATTGTGACATGGTTTGAGGCTTTTGCTTTTGATACAGTCAGCATGGTAATCAATGTATAGATTTGTATTATCTAATTCATGTAATCTTTTGAGCTCAGAACGTAGCTCCCGGGATCGTACACGTTGTTGTAAGGTTAGATCAGGGCGAGAATGAAGGTTCTTATGGTTGTTGTTGTTCTTTGCGAGTGAATTTATTGAGAAAATGAATTTGCATATGCTTGTTTCATTTTTGCAAACAACCCTGCATAGGCGTGGGATCATCAAGCCATCTTTGTTTTTAAGCTCGGACTGACACAGGAAATATCAGGTATTTCTTCAGGGTAGATGGTTGATGCTTGATTTTCTCTGATGATATTTTGAACATTAGAGATGTCATCATTGTCATTGATGTCTAGACCAAATAAGATGGCATTTGGTCACTTCTGTTCACACTCAAGAGCTTCTTTGATAAGGATGAGGATATCAATATTTGTAGGATTTGTTATTTTTTGTGGATTGGGTTTTATTTGCAGTTGTTGAATAGAGATATGGTCTGTAGATGTTTGATATTCGTTTTTTAATGCTCTCTTTTTTTTCAAGATTTGCCAATCTAGTTTAAATAGCGTCCAGGGATGCTACAACAGTGTCAAGGGATGTTACACATGTTTCAATGGTATCAACTCTGGGTAATCCTAAGCAATTATGGTGAGTGTAGTTGTTACAAAGAGAACATTTGATGTAATCCTCATTCTCCTTTAAAGATTCCTTACAAATAAGGCAAGAGCAAGAGTCTTGTGGTTCTTTAGTAGGGGTTTCTTTCTTTTTAGGTTGAGGTTTGACATTGGATTGTTTTCCTGGCATGGTGGGTTTGTTGAGATGGTTTGTTGATTAGGTTGTTCAATCAAACAAGGTATTATGGTAATCAATAAAGTAATATCGTGCCAACAGTCTATTATACTAATCAGACTAGTCAATTAATTTAACTAATCAATAATCATCCTAATAATTAATTACACTAATCAATAAATGCACTAGTCAATTAATTGTCCTAATCATTAATTTGCACTAAATATACTAATCATACTAATATTCAAAATAGTTAACCAAACTAATCAATAACCACTAGTCTATAATAATCTATAATAATATATTACTCACCAATGATAAATAATTGTAAAAATTAATCATTTAGTAAGATCAGTTAATTAAACAGAGTTATATTGGGAAAAATTGGGGCAGGAAGAGAATGGGAGGAAGAGAAGATTTGGTTTGGATGGTCTTGGGGGTATAGGAAGATGGCATATATTAGGTTGGAAGTATAGATGAAAGTCTTATGGCAGAAGGTTACTCTTTACTCATTTCTTTAGATCTTCAGTTAGTGATTTTTGGGAATCAAATCTGCCTTCACACGGATCTTCTTGTCATCGGGCATATATTAGGCTGAAGGTAAAGATGAAAGTCTTTTGGCAGAAGGTTAATCTTCACTCATTACTTCAGATCATCAGCTAGGGATCATAGGGATTAGGTCTGTCTTCTCACGGATCCCCTTGTCTTTGGTCAGCAAACTTAGAAATTAGGCTACTGCGTGAATTAGCAAGGCTGCACTCTGAGATCAGGACCTCCGATGTGGGATTTGACAATCGCAGATGATGAATGATGTAGGCAACAGTTTGGGCAGCAGTTTTACTGGAAGGTTTTTGCTCTGGGATCAGGCCCTCAGCTGTTGGAAGTTTTAGAAGTATTTAGAAGTTTTAGAAGTATTCTAAGCAATACATCATCGTATTTCCATGCTAAGAAATTCTTCATTATGAAACACAGACAATAATGGATGGATTGTGAAAGATACTATAAATGAGTGGCTATTTGCAGGAGAAAGTTCCTTGTAGATATTGAAGCTTTCTCTACTCTGATTCTAATAAGTCACCTAAATATGGATGCTTTCCAACTCCACCAGGATACGAAGAGAGGTATCAATGGATATTTAAAGCCTATCAGAGAACATTTTTTGTTCTTTTTTTTCTGTCTGCCTAAGTGATATGATGCCACAATAATTGAAATTCATGTTTAATGAAGAGTAAAGTTACATCTACACTAACTGTAATCCTACAGTTAACTTCTATAGAGTTAAACTGGATTGACTTTGAATGGTGCACCTGAAATTATAGTCTTAAAAAAAGACAGATCTTACCTTACCTTTCTAGTGAACATAAAGGCTACATGGGTACAAGAACGGATTTGGAGCCAAAAATTAATTTACCGTAATCTGTAGCAAGTAATTACATCAATAAATAAGTGAGCTGTGATTAAAAATGGGAAGGGGAAGGACAGAGATAGAAAGCAATCTACTGTATGTCTTTAATAGATTTACTTTGACCGTTTCTCCCTACTGTGACTCCTATAAAATAGTTCAGTTTGCTTAGAGACTCTGGGACTTTGCCAAACTATTTGGCAACCTTTAGAATTTTAAATGATATATTCAGTCTTGGCAATTGATAAAGCTCCAGTAATGGCTGCCTCAGATTCTATCAGATAGAAAATAAAGAAAATTGATTTTGTTTTTTATAAAAATAAAAACAGGATTTATTTTTTTAAAAAAAAATTGTTTTGAGTGCTCCAGAGAGCCAGTCAAGTTGCTCATCCTACCCTGTGAATATATACTCTATGACCTAATGATTCACTGTGGAATTGAGAATTAATACCTCTTACGAGGGAGCAGACACAGTGTCTGCAGCTTTGTATCAGCAAGAGAAGTACAGCCGAGAATTAAGGGACAATCTGGGAATGTATATCTCTGGTGCCATATAGTGCATCTATACTCTTACTAGAGAAGCAAATTATGGCATTAGTCCTTCATAAGTTGTTCTTGCTTCGTCCCATTGATTCATGAATGCTTTTAAGTTACCAAAGGAACTGAAAAATGCAATATTGGGTTAGCATAAAATAAACTCTGCAGACTGTACAGTGTGTCTTTTAAAAGCAAAGTCAATATAATACAGTAATAACTCACTCATAATAGCACAGGAGACACTTGTTGATCAAGATAGCTGATGAAGAATTTATGCTATGTTCAATAGATAAATAATACAGAGAATTTATTGCATCCTTTATCTTTGACATATAGTTTTTATGTGATGCATCTTGGTTTTTCTTTTTTAAATAATTGGATTATATGAGCATAAAAGACTGGATTCACACATGAGATGTGAACACTCATGAGATTTGCTTGGTGTTGATTTAGTGAGACTACCCATTATGATAGGTAAACTATGGCTATGCAAACTGTATTACAGGAACTCAGTCTGAATGTTAGAAGAAAAGGATTTCAATCCAACTTTTCCAGGCCAATTTTTGAGATGGATTTACCTATGGCTATTTCTCAGAGAAGTATTCAAACATTTAGTCTATGAGATACATAAAATGGTACAATAAGGAAGTTAAGAGCTCACACTTGAAGTTCCCTAAATTAAATTACATAATGAAGTTCCCTAAATTACACATAATGTTCCCAAAATCTCTAAATGAAGAGTTGTGGGAATTAAAATGACTATTGAATCCAATCCAATCCCCAGCATGTGACTGAGATTAAAAAAAAAAGAACTAGTGTCCTTGATGGCTTTGCCAAATGTTGATACCTATCCTTGATATGTAAACAGATTAATATATAATCTGAGACCATAAATATAAATATAAACTTAAGACCAGTATTAAAATGAAATTAGGCTAAACTCAAAAAGTAGCTTATAATACCTATTCTGTTTGAGTCCTGTCTTTTCCTTTTATGTCACCTTGGTTTTACTTAGGGCAATAAGACAATGGCCATTTTACATTAATCTCAGAGTTATATATTTTCCTATTTCATATTCAAAAGTAGAAAGGAACTAGCTAATCAGAAGACCAAGGGCAAAATTGAAGATGTTAAAGTTAGTGACCTAGGAGCAATAATTATGATGGTTTACCAGCACTGTTAATTCTTTGATGACTTTCTCGACAACTAAGATAACAATAACAGATAAAAAGGTACAGAATTCATTTATTTTGCAACAGAATATAACAGAAAGATGAGTTGATAGTAGATAAATAATATTTTTAAAGCTGTCATTTTTTTCTCATATTTCTGTAGTAAACTTAATGACTAAGTTATTAAAATTCTGCATTTCTAACAGGGCTGCCATTGACTCAGTCAAGCCTGCTTCTAAGATTTACTTCATTTCCTTTGGAGTAATTTAGACTTCATTTATATAATGCTTTAAAAGAATAGTTAGATGCTACATTAAAAAACATACTTGGTGATCTGACCTGGTCAGAAAAAGAAATGAGTTATCTTCAAACTTCCCTCTTGGACTTGGAATTTTGCCAAAACCATGCCATATGACTATTTCTACTGCCACACATTTATTATTTTACATGCAATTAATTCATATTTTTGAATCTTACTGAAATCAAATAAATTAAGATATGTATAATACAGGTCAATTAAGATGATTTTGCCAGTCATAAAATTAGAGGTAGAGAAATCTTGCAGAACATGGCTTCTAGAATTAATTCCAACCCCTTTTCCAGCACTAACAGCACTGACAATAGGAACAAATGACAAGGAGTAAGAAAGAATGGAGAATAGACACACACACACACACACACACATGTATGTGTACACAGAATTACAGTAAAGTATTTTTATATGTTCTGGATTTATATCAACCAAAAAAATTTCATTTGAATTACTTATTTGATTTTTTGGTGTTAGATATGTCTTTCCAATACTTTTGAGGATGGATTTTGCATGTCCATCATATACTACATCATGTAATTTTCTTTCTTACTCATGGTATTTCCATCATTATTAAACAATATATTTGTCTATTTTAGTAATTATCAATTGTGTTATAAAAGATTGTATAGCAGTTTTTTTGCAAACCACTTTGGCCTACATTTTATATATTACTTCTAAAGTCCCATTCTTGTATTGGGACTGTTTCTTTGAAAATTTGTATCACTTTTATCATGCATGTATTATTTATTCATCTCCCTATCATTTTTAAGAAGAGTATGCAACCTGCCATGTGATCTTAATTCTGTATAAAGATTTCAAATTCTGATATTTTTTCTTAATGCTCTTCTCTAATTTTTGAGATCAAATGTTATTCTTTCAATTTGAAGGTACATAAGCTATGATATATTTCAGCCTTCTTGATGTATCTTTATTTATGCAGTTGGGATGCTCCATATTTGAATATGTAATTATATCCTTGTTATTACATCTCCAACATAAAAAGCATCTAGAGGTGAGGCAAACGATAAAATTTCTGGATTTATCATTTTTTCTAATGGAATATTATACTTTTATTAAGCTTCGTCTTATAATGTATCTGGTTCTTTTTATTGGCACTACATTTTATATGGTTTTAAGGCTTTTATGTTTTTAACCATATACTGTCCAAGTCACTTTGTGAGAGAGATGGGTGGTATCTAAATTTGAATAAATTAATAAATAAAAATGTAGGTTTTTATTCTTTTTGTGTCCCTGAACCATAAATACCCATGGATCCCATTAGCTAGGTCAGCTCCTTTCAGTACTGTTCATAATTGCTTTCTTCAACTCAATCTTTGTGTGCTGGCATGCCACTGTTTTGGTTGGGAAGAGAAGAGAGGAGAATCATACATTGATATACCAATATAAGCTTTTACAATTGGTATCTGTTGGGCAGTGTTAGGCTTCCAGATTAAGCAACTAGAATACAAAGAGCAGATTCTTGATGTTTCGCTGGCAATTGTAGCTGGCATTTTAAAAAACAAAGTGATCATGTCACCAACAACTGAGCTGTCTTTATAATCAAGTGTCCTTTTAACTAGCTTTTAGCTTAGATAGTTTCCAATTGGTACCACTTACCAACTGTCCATGGCCAACTCACCATGGCTAACTCACCATGGCCAACTTGCCACAGCCAACTCACTGCAGGACAACATGCCATTGCCATCTCATCATAGGACAGCTCGCTGCAGGACAAGAGTTACACTAATATCAAAGAAATGGAATAGAATCATTAAAGAAAGGATTCAAGAGGAAGGATAGAATGAAATGTGAATGGCAAAAATATATATATTTTTTTATTTTAAATAATTAAATAGAATTGCTAAATTGTCCTGCAGCGAATTGTCCCGTGGCAAATTGGCTGTGGTGACTTATCCAGTGGCGAGTTGGCCAACCCGCCTGAGACGGCGGCCAGACTGGGGGTCGACTGTGGTTGGGAGGCTCTGGGGTCAAGTGGGCTCGGGTTGAGGATGGGGATTTCTTCTGGGGAGAGAGAGTTGAGTTCTATCTGCACGGTGAGCAGGAGAGGCAGATTTGGCGGGGATAGGAGGCCATATTATGTTATTTGCGAATGGTGGCGCGCTCCGACCCCCCTAATTATTTCCCGTTTCCTGGGCTGTCCGAGTCATCGGGCCCTGGGCCTTCAGCTGATGTTATGCAATGCCAGGTCCATGGTTAACAAAGCCCCCCTTATTCATGATTTGATCTGTGAGGGGGGAGCGGACCTGGTGGGTGTTACCGAAACCTGGCTGGGCCAAGAGGGGGTGTCCCCTTGTGGAGATGTGCCCACCCGGGTTTCGGGTTTTTCATCGACCGAGGGCCCAGGGGAGGGGTGGGGGGTTTGCATTGGTTATTAAAGAAGATCTGTGTCCTAGGGAATCCACTGTTCCTCAGACAGCCGGATGGGAATCCCTCTTTGTGAAGTGTGGTTCTGGGATGGGCCTGTTTATCACATACCTGGCTCCCTGCTATGTGACATCGGCCCTGCCTGAGCTCCTTGAGGTGATAGCCGGTTTGGCGGTTGAAACCACCAGGCTTATGGTCTTGGGGGATTTCAACCTACCCTCTGCCGGTGCGACCTCAGGGGTTGCTCAGGAGTTCATGGCTTCCATGACAGCCTTGGGCCTGATCCAATTAATTAGGGATCCCACTCACACATGGAGTCACATCTTGGATTTGGTTTTTGTCTCTGGTCAGTGGCAGAATGATCTAGGTCTTGGGGATGATTTGATTGAGCCCCTGTCATGGTCGGATCATTCGCTCCTTAGGCTGGACTTCCATTCCACACCCCCTCATCGCAGGGAGGTGGAACCGACTAAATGGTACTGCTCCAGGCACCTGATGGACCCAGATAGATTCATGACAATCTATCTATTCTTGGGCCGCTTCCCGAGACTCATACACACGACTCGGTTGAGGACTTGTTGGCTGCCTGGGATAGGATAGCCACCGGGGCCCTTGACCGGGTCGTGCCCTTGTGGCCTCTGACCTGGTGCCAATCCCATGTGGCTCCCTGGTTTTCCGAGGAGCTGAGGGAGATGAAGCACCAGAAAAGATGCCTAGAGAGTGGTTGGAGGGCCAACCGTTCCATATCTGACCGAACACTACTGTGGTCATTTGTTAGGATCTATTTAGTGGTGATAAGGGTGGCAAAGTGTTTGTACTTTTCCACCCTTACTGCATCCGCAGAAAATCGCCCAGCCGCCCTTTTTAGGGTGACCCGCTCCCTTTTAGATGAGGGAGGACTCCTTGCAAGGACGGGCCGAGAATTTTTCTATTTTTCTGCAGGACAAAATCGCTCAGATCCAGGATGGCCTGGACTCTGACTGGGCAACTCTGGGTGGGAGGGCGGGGGCGGATTTCAGTGAGGTCATTTGGGGGGAGTTCAATCCTGTGACCCTGGATGACATGGACAGGATGCTGGGTGGGCTTAATGCCACCACATGTTTATTGGACCCATGTCCCTCCTGGCTGGTTGTGGCCACCCGGGAGGTTACGTGAGGTTGGTTCCAGGGTATTATCAATGCTTCCTTGGGTGAGGGATTTTTGTCAGCCGCCTTGAAAGAAGCAGTGGTGAGGCCCCTCCTCAAGAAACCATCCCTGGACCCAACATGTTGTCAAATTATTGTCCGGTCTCCAACCTTCGCTTTGTGGCGAAGGTTGTTGAGAGTATGGTGGCACGACAGCTCCCTCAGCACCTGGAAGAAGCACGACAGCTCCCTCAGCACCTGGAAGAAGCGGTATACTTAGATCCCCTCCAATCGGGTTTCAGGCCTGGGTACAGCATGGAGACGGCATTGGTCACATTGGTGGATGATCTCTGGAGGGCTCGGGACAGGGATTGTTCCTCTGTCCTGGTCCTATTAGATCTCTTGGCGGCTTTTGATACTGTCGACCACAGTATCCTATTGCGGCAGTTGGGGGGGCTGGGAGAGGGAGGCACTGTGTTATGGTGGTTCTCCTCCTTCCTCTCCAACCGCTCGGAATTTGTGTTGGCAGGGGGGCAGAGATCGACCTCAAGGCCCTTGTGTTGTGGGGTGCCTCAGGGGTCTGTGCTCTCGCCCCTGCTGTTCAACATTTGTGTAAAGCCACTGGGTGAGATCATCCATGGCTTCGGGGTGGAGTTCCATCAATATGCTGACGACACTCAGATATACATTTCTACCCAGGGCCACCCCGACGAAGCCATTGAAGTGATGACCCGGTGCCTGGAAGCCGTGCGGAGTTGGATGGGGGTCAACAGGCTTCGGCTCAATCCAACCAAAACCGAGTGGCTGTGGTTCCCTGCGCCCAGATACAGTCAGCTCATTCCATCGCTGACCGTGAGAGGTAAAATCTTGAGTCCCACGGAGAGGGCGCACAATCTGGGAATCCTCCTGGATGGGCGGCTGTCATTGGATGATCATATATCAGCTGTCACCAGGGGGGCTTTTTATCAGGTCTGTAGGATCTACCAGTTGCGGCCCGTTTGGGATCGGGGTGCATTGCGCACAGTCACCTCTGCTCTTGTTACCTCCCGCTTAGATTATTGCAATGCTCTCTACATGGGGCTCCCCTTGAAGAGCATCCAGAGGCTTCAACTGGTGCAGAGTGCGGTCACGCGGGTGATCTTGGGGGCTTCTCAGAGCTCCCATATTACACCACTCCTGCGCAAGCTGCACTGGCTTCCGGTAGTCTTCCGGGTGCAATTCAAGGTGCTAGTGACCATCTTTAAAGCGCTCCATGGTTTAGGACCCGGGTACTTGAGGGACCGCCTGCTGCCACCATCGGCCTCCCACCAGCCGGTGCACTCCCACAGGGTTGGCCTCCTCGGGGTGCCATAGGCTGGCCGATGTCAGTTGGCAGCCCAGAGGGTGCGGGCCTTCTCTGTGGTAGCACCGTCTCTTTGGAATGAGCTACCGGCAGAGATGCGAGCCATTACTGACCTACGGCCTTCCGACGAGCACTTAAGACCCAACTTTTCCAACAGGCCGGTCTGGCATAACGTTATGAGTAGGGTTTTTAATTTGATTTTAATTTTTTATGGGTTTTATTGGTCTTAGCCATCTATTTAATTAATTTTTAAACTCTTTTTTTAACTTTTCTGATCGTATGTTTTTATCGTGGCTGTTCACTGCTCCAAGTCCCTTTTTGGGAGAGGGGGCGGTATACAAATCGAAATAATAAATAAATAATAAAATTTGTTTTTCTGCCAAAAGGATTTCTTTTGTGATTGGAGCTTCCTTATTGTTATGGGTAATTTTTTTTTCTGGTTTTGGGAGTTGTTATTGGTACATATAGTTTGATGGTTCTTTTGACTTCAAATAAAAATGTTGTAATGGTCTTCAACAGTATTACATCCAGTGAATAGAAGTTGCCAATCAAGAGATGAGAGATCATTGTCTATAAAGTTATGCCACTCTTGCGCGAGCTGCACTGGCTCCCGGTGGCCTTCCGGGTGTGATTCAAGGTGTTAGTGGTCATCTTTAAAGAGCTCCATGGCTTGGGACCTGTGTACTTACAGGACCGCCTACTGCCACCATCGGCCTCCCATCGGCCAGTACGCTCCCACAGGGTGGGCCTCTTCTGGGTGCCGCTGGCGACCCCGAAGGTGCGGGCCTTCTCTCTGGGAACACCCTCCCTCTGGAACGAATTGCCCCCGCAGATGATGATCATCCCTGACCTATTAACCTTCTGGCGCGCGCTGAAGACCCACTTATTCCATCAAGCCAGTCTGGCCTAGAGTTATTTGCAGGGTTTTAATTGATTTTAAATGGTTTTTAGTTTTTAACTTTTGATAGTTTTAATTTTTCAGCCAATTATTTAATTCTTTTAATTCTATTTTAAATATTGTATTTATGTCTGTATTTTTATTCGGCTATACACCACCCCGATTCCCACCGGGAGAGGGGGCGGTATAGAAGATAAATAAATAAATAAATAAATAAATAAATAAATAAATAAATAAATAAATAAATAAATAAATAAATAAATATAAGATCATATTTGCCTTTTTTAAAGTTATAATTGGGGATCCCATTGTTATGAGGATTTTTGTGAGGACGTATGTTGAGACAAAAGTAAATCATGTTGTGCTCACTGTTGGAAAAGAGTTCTTTAATTTGTATTATGTAAATTGAATTCAAATTGTTGCAGAAGATGAGATCAAGGCAGTTGTTAAGTCTAGTATTGTTGGTTACTAGTTGTTCCAGTCCCAGATTTGTTATAGTTTTGTAAAAAGTTGTATGTATGGGTTCAGTTTTACATTCCTTTAGGATCCAGTTAATATGAGATAGATTGAGGTCACCAAGAAAGATAAAAGTGTGTAGCAGGATGTTGCCCATGTCAGTAGTGAATTTAACTTATTTACATGTCATAATCAGGGGCTCTGTAACATAGTAAGAATTGAAATGTGATATTTAAGGACAGTTCACAAACGATGGTTTCAGGAAGAGCAAGCTCCTGGGTAACTTGGATGTTTTTTAGATGTAGGGACTTTTTATAGAAGATAGGAACATCACCTCCTCTATGGATTTCATGATCTGATCAGTAAACATGATAGTCTCTTACTGTGGTAATGGAGTCAGGGAGAGATGTGTTGAGCCATGTTTCACAGATAAATATGATGTCGAATTTAGCCGTATTTAGCAAGAGGAGAAATTCAGCTATTTTATTTACAAGGCTTCTGGCATTGAGTAGCTTGCATTTAAGGCCAGTTGTAGTTGGAATAGAGGTAGTAATGGCATGTGTGCCTAGTTTTGATTGGATGGGGTAGGGTTGGATGCAGCATTATGGGTTGTGTGACTTTCTTTGGATGCAATCTGCATGGTAGTCAATGTACAGGTCCTTTTCTCCATTGTCTAGACATTTTTTGAGTTCTGTGCGGAGTTGACGGAAGCGGATTCTTTGCAGTATGGATAAGTCTGGTCTTGAGTTAAGTTTTTTATGGATGGGATTGGTTTTTGCAATGGAGTTTATTGTATGAATGAATATACATTTGCTGGACTCATTTTTGCAAACAATTCTACAAAATCTTGGGACCACAGAGCCGTCATTGTATCCGGGCCATCTCTAGTTATTTCAATTATATCTTCGATTGTTGTATTTGAGTTGCTTATGATATTGTAAACTTTGGTGATGTCGTCTGATTTGTTGGTGTCTTCAAGACCAAATAAGATGGCATTTGGACATTTCTGATCACGTTTCATGATGTTCTCCCATTATTTAGAAAAATGGAAAATATGCTTATTTTTTGCCAGGCTTAAAGATGTTAAATTGTAATTGTTCTGATTTTAATGTCATGCTTTGTAAGTTTGTATGTTTGTTTATTGTAAATCTCTTTGATTTCTTACTGACTTATTATATGCCATTAAGTTGATATTGATACTTAACAACCACATAGATTTTCTTCATGACGATCTGTCCTTCAGGTCTTCTAATAGTTCTCCCATTGTCGCTATAACAGAGTCCATCCACCTCATTGGTAGTCATTATCCTCTCCTTTTTTTCTACCTCTCCCAGCATGAAGTTTTCTCCAGAGAACTATGTGTCCAGACTATAACTTACGCTGGGTAATTTTTGCCTTGAGTGAAAACTCTGGGTTGAGTTATTCAATGATTCATTTGTTTGTTTTCTTGGCTGTTACTTCTTAGGATCAGTTAAAGAATATATGACCAAATAAATTTGACTTTGAGGTAAGATTTAAACTGTGTACCTGTCTCATTGTTAAATATTATTAACAAAGAAAGCCAAGTCTATAAAACAATTGCTAACATTTGGAAGCTTCTGAAGATCCGACATCAACTTGTGATTCAGTGCTAGGGCAGATGAAATCTTTTGAAGGAGGAGGGAAATGATTGGAGAAGTTCATTTCCATACTTGAAGAATGATCTTGAAAATAAATACAACAGAAGTTGTGGGAGTATATAGAAATTTAATGAAAAATGTGTTGAGCTTCATCTTATCTGTTAACTTTCCATTTTCCCTGCACAAATTGTTTCTGTCAATATTTTATTATGATGGGGGGAGGGTGAATAGAAAAGAAGTGAAGCCTAATCTAAACAGATGTCATAAATAGTACATAGTGATAGGGACTACTAAAAATTGAAAACAGATCCCATATTTTCTATATTTATGTTGCAAGTAGTTAAAATGATTCAGTAAAAATAAATAAATAAATAAATAAATAAATAAATAAATAAATAAATAAATAAATAAATAAATTCTTTTAAATGCAAAACAGTGGAGAAATGTTACTCAAAATATTACTTGGTTATGATGTAAGATTGAAATTACCATTTTGGAGGGTTTTATAAATAAATAAATAAATAAATAAATAAATAAATAAATAAATGTATTTGTGGCCAACAGAAGCAAATGATATCAGTATATTTCCTATACTCTTGAATCAATTATCTCATTTTCTGAAATATTTCAATAATTCAACAAAGGAACTTCTTCAATTCTTTCTTACTGATTCTTATTCATTTCAATTCTGGAATTTTTGCTTACTGATAGATCAAATTCATTACAGTCAGTTTCATGTCAAAAGCTCAATGAAAATATTAAATGTGACTAGTAAAGGGATACTTAACTTGATAAGCAAAAAAGAGAAGAGTAGCTATAATTTCATTCTGATTAAAAATCCAAAATTAAACTAAATGTTAATACGTTGTAAAAAAATATTTGCTATTTCATTCTATGCCCCATTTTTAGTGTAACACATTCAAAATGACATGGAATAAATGTCAACAACAGGGGAAGAATAAAATTGTAATATCTATTATAAAATAATTGTATTTGATATTTAATTGGAATGTGTATGGGTCCTGGTCATACTGGATGAGGTAATATGAATTCTAAGTTCAGTGGTTCTGTGATATTAGAAATTACTGTTTATTTGATGAAGTAGTATGAGCTATGAACACAAAGTACTAAAATAATGTTTTTAATGGCACAGAGAGCAGGATTTCTTCTGAAATGTATGTATTTTGGGGGCAAATGAAAAAGTATGTTAAGGTAAACTCTGTAGCTTTATTTACTTCTCTCATCCACCTAAGCTGTAATTTTTAATTGAACTTAAAATTTGCCCTTTGCAATGAGATCTCTTTTGGCTCAAAACAGCTTGTAGCCTTATTTCTATAAGATGAGCACAAATATCTTTTGGATAGCAGAAATTCTTATGGTCATGGAAAAGTGGGTACCTTGGTAGCCCTTTTCCATGATCTCTTCTTTATCCAAATCTGACAGTAACCATGAATAAAATTAAACTGAGACCCATAGACGACCTTCCCAAACAAGCTCTATAATTGTCAAAGGATGCAAATGTATTTTATATGGCTGTCCATTTGTATTGCTGATTCTGAAAAAACAATAGTAGATTTAATGAGGAAAAAAGTTGTATCAATAATGTCTGGCAGTTTCTTTTAATAGACCTGGAAATAAGCAAATATCAGCTTCAGCAATCTTTCTTTCTGCAGGACTGAAATCTATTAACTGAGCAAGTTCATGGAATTCTAAAATATGTGTCTACAAGGAAGTAACTATTCAACATATCTTTAAATTATTTTCATAATTTTAGTTTTAGATATTTTTCTAAATATCATTCCTTTTCAGTATTTTCTATTTAGTGTTTCTTGGGTTTGTTATTTGCCTGCCTGCCTAAAAAAGTTACATAATTTAGAAACATTAGGAATTAAAGAAGTATTGAAAGTTGATCATAATGGTATCATCTTTCAGCCAAAGTTAAAAAGTTGCTGATTTTCTGCTAGAGCATAATAGCTGATCAACTCTCTCTTACAAATGTCTTTGTAATAATAGTGACCACAATAATATAATATTATTGTGCTTATTATAATTGTTATTTATTTTATTATTTATTTTTAATACTTTTATTATTATTAATTATTATATTATTATAAGAAATTTGATAGTTTTTGACTGACAGGTGAAGTGCAAAATGTGTAAAATTCAGGATAGAGTATATAACTGGCAAACCCACTGAATATATTATTTCTAGTACTAAATAAACATTTTATTCTTCATCATCCAAGAAGGGAAAAAAGATATTTTTCTCCTTTGATTTTCCAATCCTGAAATAAGAACCCATTTTTTCTTACTTTAAATTTGCTAAATTTTCCAAGAGAAAAGTGAAAAATATGGTAATTATGGTCCTTCCAAATTCTCCATACATAATTTTCTTAGCTTAACTAAACCTCTGGGGGAAAAATAAAGCTGTTTCTTTCAAATATGTTGATATATATATATATATCCAAAATAATTGCAAAGCTTTTATTGTAACATAACAGAATTGGTTGTCACCTACAGGTAACAACTTTGGTCAAGTAAAATATTAATAATTTACATCTCATATTGAACAAGGAGACTACAGTGTTTTAGGCATTGCATGGCTGGACCATACTTGCATACAGACAACTATACAATCTGAATCTCACAAGCACTATGTAACAACAAGATATTGATTTAACATGAGAACTAGTCCTGCAATACCTGGGTGTTTATTCCTGCTGTTTTACATAAATAGCACCATCATTCACCATGCAAGTATACCACAATATTAAATGTTATCATTTGCCAACAATGTTTGTCTGGATTCTATATTGGACAAAAAGAACAAACCTTATTAATGGATTTTAATCCATTATATTAATTAATGGATCAATTAATTAATTAATGGATCAATTTTTGATAGTATTATATATGCTCTTTGGTTAAATTATTAGTTGAATTATTATTATATATGAATAATTTTCATATGTATACCTTGAATATGCAAGCTTGATTAATGGCAGAAGCCAACACATTGTTTAAAGACTCTAGTTCCTTACACTTGACGTAAATACAGATGCTAAAATAGATATTACTTGTTCCAAAGATGACACGCCATGAGAAATTATTTGCTAATTTATTAGCCAGATTGCAATGAAATGTTTTTTTCTGAATAAAGCCTATTACTTTCAGTGTCTATTTGGACTAAAAAGAAAAATTGACAGCATTTCAGAAGTTATTTAACAAATTCTATCAGATCTGTCATTATGGGAAATTATGAGGAATGATTTCTGTTCAAATTATCTGGTAGGTCACTCATTATCTAACCTGACTGGGCTCTTTACCTTTTTAAAGGTACAAGATATAAACATGATATATTGGAAGGGATGTGACAGATTTCTACTATGGGATAGTGAGATAATTTCCATTTTAAGACAAAACAAATTCTCACACTTTCCAAAATACTAACTTACCTGATGCTCTCTTATACTCGTTCTTTAAAAAGAAAAGTATAGATTTTGAGTTACAAAATATTATACTTCCTATGTAGATGTTCAAATGTATAAGGCTTGAGCAGGGGATTGGACTAGATGATCTCCAAGATCCCTTCCAACTCTGTTATTCTATGATTACAGAATAATTGTAATGTTGACTAGGAAATTTGAAAACTTCAAAAAGGGATAATTAGAAAATCCACTGTCAAAGTCAACTGTATCATCTTTCTGTTGCTTACCTTAATATATTAATTACAGTTTCCAAATAATAATTCTAAAAAATTCTATTGTTATTATAAAGCTCCTGCAAACTGATTATAAGCAATAGCATAAACACACATCATAATGAGTCACTGGAATATTTGTCAAAATTATCATGTGCCAGAAATGAAAGGTTTGTAGGACATAATAGTTGAAAAAGTAATTGAAATTTAATTGAGCAGGTTAAAACATTGTTTGATTTCCAAATATAAACTGAAGAAGTGCACCATATTTAACTATGGATATAAAGGGAAAAAAAGTGTGGATAATTGATGTGACAACTCCAGGGGATAGTAGAATAGAAGGCAAAGAACTGGAGAATATTACAAAGTACCGAGATCTGAAAATTGAAGTTGAAAGATTATAGCATAAACTGGTGGTAATGGGCTATATGATTAGAAGCACATTCAGTGCCATATTAAAAAGTCTTGGAAGGCATTTATAAAATATACATTGGCAAAATTTCCATCTGTCAATTACTAAAGTCTACGCTGTTTGGATACACAAATCTACTACATAGATAATTGTGACATCCTAGGCTGTTGGGAAGAACTCACTACTTATGAATGCCAACTCCAGTTAAAAGAACTGGCAGCTATGATTTCACACTGTAGTGTGTATGATTATGATAATAATAATAAAGCAAAGTACTGTTAATACTTGCCTGCAATTACAAAACATCTGAAGCACCACTTGAACACCATATACATTCACAGAATTATCATCAGTTAATTGCAACAGATAGCTTTACTTGGAACAGTAATACCATTAAAATTATGAAACAATGATATCTGCTTATTCCAGGTTCTTTGGAAAGATTAAATAGGTGGACATAAATGCCAAATACAGCCTAGACATCTGAATGACTGTATAATTGTAGTGGAATGTACACCTGCAGCAGCATAGGGGAAAGGTTTCACTTGTGATAAAAGAAAGTAAAGATATCACCATTAGTAATATGCACCTTGGTTGCAATCTCAAAATATCTGAAATACTACTTAAGCATCATCAGGATTGAGAAAATGACCAATCAATTTTTAAAGGCAGTTTTACTTCTAGGCCCTAAATACCTTTAATATTATTTAGCAGTGATTCCTGTCTATTCCAATCCTTCAAATAGGTAGGCAACGTTACCAAATCCAAGCTAAACATTTGGCAGGCTGTGTAATCATCCATAATAATATTCCAAGCAACACCATAAGGGTTATAAAATCATGTTTCTAGCAATAGAACTAAAGCATTTATGACACATGCTTCCCCTTGGGCTAGATGGCAAAGCCAGATAAGTAGGCTAGATTTCCATAAGCAGGGAGTTCCAAAGCATGGACACAAATTTTGAAAATGCCTGCTTCCTAAGTCCTATTTGATGACATTCATAAATAGACACAGCTGGAGGGAACTTACAAGTAGGCTGAAAAAAGTAATGTTATATGTAATTTGCACCACATAAAAATGATTGACTACATAAAGGAAAGGGGAGATGGAAAATTATGAAGAGAAAATTATAGTCCCCTTCCAACTCTGTGATTCTATTAAAATTAATAATTGACTGAAACTGTAATTCTGTAGAACAAAGGGAAGTCCATTCCATTCCCACTATATGTACTATATATGAGAGTATATATGTGTGTAGAAAGTCACAATTCTTTCACTTTTTTATTCAAATTAAATAAAACATGTCACCACTGTTCCTGGATTTTCACTATTCAAAGAACAGAGGAATACATAACAGTGCATAATTCCTGATTAATCTTGGCTATAAGTCAAATCATTATCACATTTATTTGGCACTCATAGAAATGAAGTGTTAATTGATGTTTATCAAGTTAAAAATTGCTATACTTCTGCATATGTTAAACACTAAACATGTTAGCTCATACAATAAAGTAGTTTATATAAGTTTTTTGTATATTTGCCACATGAAAGAACAGCAGATAATGTCTCTTGTTAAAATGTCATCCAAATTTAAATATTATGTTAAAATAGAAATGAATAAATAGACAGTTGGTATATATGGCATAAAAATGATTTTGCACTTAGTTCTGACTATTCACTTTTTATTTTAATACATTTGGCAAGCTAATGTAGTTTCTTAAAAAAATGCTTCTGCTTTTCATAGCATAATTCTTCCAGGTAGCCATAGAAAGAAGGAAAAATAACAAAACACAGGGAAGCTGCAATTAGGATCTATGATCAGTTTTTGCTTTGATAATTAGCAGCCCTGAAGCAGCTTTAAAGGATGGTATTAGGGATAGGCTTCACACCAAAGACATTACAATTTCTTCCAATCTTCTTCGAAGATTAAGGAAATAAATAAGAGGGGAAAAAATGAAGAGACAAAATGCCCTCTTATCCCCACTCTAGGAGGATTACAAAACAGGTTTACACGAAGTAGAAAGCCATTCCTTAAATAAATTTGTATAATAACTATTTATATACTAAACTAGGGGTAAAAAAGTTAAAAGGGTATTTAGGGCAACCAGTGTGACTATTTTCCAAACTTGAATCTGCCATTTACCCAGTGGGTTAGAAAAGGTTGTTTTCTCCACTAATATAATGTTAATTTGAAATTGAGGAAGGGACCTACAAATACAGTTTTAATCCCATTTATTTGAGAGTAAGTTCCTTTCACCTCACAGATGGTTTAAGTTCACATTTGATTGGTTTGGTTTTGATCTGGCATAATATGTGTGAACCCAATGATTACATTTTAAACAGTAGTTTATAACTTACAACTTTTGTAAACTGTACAAGTATTCTTTATTTGATAAGCCATTTTAAACAAAGATCCAATGTAAATTTAGTTAATCTTCTATCAAAGGACCATTTCTCCTTAGGCAGTGATATGGTTCTTCTTATGTTTCACAAAACAAAATATTATCTGCATTGCATTACTTTGTCCAATTTATGTGCAACATAGTTTTACATATATTAGCGTATTCATATGAATTCATTCTTTGCTGGATTTACAGTCAAAGTATATTGGACTGTTGGCAGAATATGAGTCCTATATGAGGGTACAGAGAGGGTTTTTTTCTGAAATGAAATAAATCCGAACCAATTCTAGACAGCTGCAATATTCATCCATTATAATTACCTCTTAAGAATTTGTTTTATATTGATGAATTCTGTTTGGCAAAAGTCATAAGATCAAGATACAAGTAGCAATAGGTTATAGAATCTGGGATACATTTTCTGGAAATTGTCATTAGTAATTTGCTAAGCAATTGGGAAGTTAAAAAGACCTTTCTGAAAAAAAATCAGATATGTTCTTTGCCTTCCAGACCACTTAGCAATTTGAATCATTGGTGGAAAAATAGACATTTGTTCAGAAAAGAAAAGAAAAAATGTATCTTTCCCTCTCTCCTCTCTCCAAGGCTATTGCACAGAGCTGTAATTGATTACAAAATGAAATGCAAATGAATTTGGATCTCTTGTATTTAAATGAGCCCTGCAGCTCAGAAACTATGAGTTGGAATGACATGTAATAAGTGCTACATTAGCTCAAGACTGGCCTCATGATCTAATTTATAGACTTATGAAAAACTCTCAAGATATATGTCACTTTGATATAGCCTTCAAGAAAGTACCTGTAAAGGATAGCTCTACGTCTAGCACTGTAACTGCACCATCTTATAGCCATTGCTGACTTTTTAAGCACATACAGAAGACATTTATATTTAAGTGAAGCAGCCAAGGAAAGCAGTCTACTTGATGTTTTGATGAGTGGTATGAAGACACAATGTCAACTTTCAATATGGTCTATTTATGGGATCAGACTTGCTCAGCTTTACAAATTCAAGATGTGAGTTGGAACTGGAGTATATTGATAAAGTATAATATCAATTATCCTTAATCAGACAATTTGATTCTAATATGGTACCATATAGGAAGGATGTAGAAATGGAGTGGAGAGATCATGACTATCTTATAAGTATTGGATAAAATATCTAAGTTGTATGTCAAAAAAGATAATGGATGTCATCTAAGTTATTGTGGATACATATGAAGGTGGAAATTAATAGAGAAGATACAAAGCTACAATAGTGCTAAAAAGTTTTATGACTGCATTTCACATTTATGATTTTTACAGTGTTATTTCAGTCATGTGATTGAGACTCAGACATTTCCCAACTGTCAGTGATTATAACCATCCCAATATCCTGCTATCATATAATCATCATTTATGTACTTCACAGCTGGCGTTAATGGAGATGCTAGCATAAAATCACAAGTTACGACTATATGATGTCTCGCTGAATGGCCTTGTTGCTTAGTGATCAAATTGCCAGTGCTAATTGTAGTCATTAAGTGAAGATTATCTATGTGCTCCAAAGAATGATGAAAATTGAACAGAGATGAATTTCAGAAAAGGAAATGCAATAATCTAAGCATATACAAAGAAAACATTTTGTTAGGTGACATGAATGGATGTGGGGAATAAAACAAGAAAAGTCAAAAAAGTGATTAGGTTATCCAAAAATTGATGAATTTTTGAAAAAGGTCTCTCTCCAACAGTTTCTTTCTTATTTGTGGTTTAAACAGAATTTTATTTGTGAAAAAGGAAAAAGAAAATCAAAGGTAACTGTTTTAATTGTTTATCATGAAAAAAGTGTGACATTTAGTGAAGGAATGAAAATAGATTTAAAACAGGAGTTGATTCACATATCTTATCTGGAAAAAAAAATATAAGTATCTGAACAGAATGAGTTGAAATTGTCCATAAGAAAAAAGGATGTGGAAAATTCTTAGAATAATACATCTAGAGTTATGATAAACAGGAGTATGAAAAAATATATGTGATGTAATCAGATGATCCATGAGAAAAAAATGAAAGTAAGAGAAAGGTTAATAGCAAAAATAAAAATGGGACAAATATCCAGTATTTTTTATATGTAAAGATATAAACACACACACACACACACACACACACACACACAGAGAGAGAGAGAGAGAGAGGGAATTGAAAGAAGAAATGACAATGCATAAAATGGTGAATAGACCTGGCAGAAATAAAGATAGTTTGAATCTGGGGTGGGATTCTACCAGTTCTGAGTTCTGTAGAACTCCTTGTAAACTTTCTAAGCAGAAGAAATCTCCTTTTGTTTTTTTCCACCCTTATTACATTCTTGGCAGTATGCCTAGACTTACTGTCTCCGAAGGAGGGTTTTTTTCCTTGATACTTTCTTAAAGAGGAAGGGTTGTTTTAAGCTTTTTACACTACTGTTGGGAGGAAATACTCCCCTGGAAATACTTCTTGGCTATCTAGAAAGATTGACATTCAAACATGAGTTTACATACCCTTTCTGACTTTTGGTCTAAAACTGGTTTTTGATTAATTCTCTGCTTGGTGATGTTTAATCCTGTGTTTATTAATGGGATAATTTCCCTATTCAGCTTTGTTTGGAAAGAAAAAGATTAACCTTTGTTCCTGAAAAGAAACTGGTTTGAGAAATCTGGCTAGTTCCTGTGTCTATTTGTTCTGGTAATGGGTTTAACAAGTAACAGCAGTGATTTAATTATTTGTATTGTGTTTGAATTTTTTCCTGCCTCATGGTTTCTATCTGGGAAGGGAATCTTCCTTCACTGCTTTAGTGGTATCTGGCACTTTCCTTTTAGGGTGTACTTCCAAGAGGCAGGATGCAAACGTGGTACTGATTTTCTTACTGCCTTTCTGGAGGGCGTGTGACCTTTCCTTAAATCTGGATGATTTCCTTAGGGTATCTTGTGAGATGAGTGAGACCATTCAGCTGGTATCTTCAAGTAGTGCAAATGGATCCAAGGATTGCTTTTCCTTGGGTGTGCTTTTTCTGAAGAGCTTAAATAACCTCTGCTAAAGGGTTTCACTTTATGATCAAGAGTTGGCTGCTGATAGTTATCACTGCATTTTAACTATTTTAATTCCTCAAGGTGCTCTGGCACCCTGCCTGATTTGTAACTCCGGCTTGCAGGTATTTTTAATCTAATGATTGGTATTTAGGGCAGCTTTTTGCAAGCAAAGAAGCTTTTTGTATTTTTGTATAGGTAATCCTTGACTTACAATAGTTCATTTAGTGACCATTCAAAGTTACAATGGCACTGAAGAAAATGACATGACCATATTTCACACTTATGGCCGTTGCAGCATCCCCACTGTCATGAGAGGCCAGGCAAGGAGAAGCACCTCTTGACATGAGTAACGTCGAGTTGGCCATGCCCACCCAGTCACATGACCACCAAGCCACACCCACAAACTAAGCCATGCCCACAGAACTGGTTGTTAAAAAATTTGAATCCCACCCCTGGTTTGAATCTGGATTCAAAAAAATTTACTACTGGTTCTGTGGGCATGGCTTGGTGGGTGTGGCAGGGGAAGGATATTGTAAAATCTCCAGTCAGAGGTGGTATTTGCTGGTTCTCTGAACTACTCAAAATTTCCACTACCGGTTCTCCAGAACTGGTCAGAACCTGCTGAATACCACATCTAGTTAATCTGATATTGACTAAATTTAGCTAAAATTTCCTTTTTGTTTTCTTATTTCTGCTTTTTTTCTTACTTCTTTAATTTCTTTGACTTATTTTTTACTCCTTTTCTGTGGTTTGCATAATGTTGTTTATATCAAAAGCAAATACTTTGATTGGTATGTACACATGTAATATGTGACATATTTATACAGACCTAATCCCCTTTATTAGACAAAGAAATCATCTGTGGAGGAATAGATTGTATTTTACAGTAATTTCAACAAAAAAAAAGGAAGCATGAAAGACATCACAGAGAGATGGAAGGAAAGACAAATACAATAAATAGCAAAAAAGGAAAATAGAAAAGGTAACTTGATCCAGGAATACATTTTACAAATGTGGTTGCATAAAGTCAATATCCATTTAAGCAAGAAAGGATTAAAGGATTAAGGATTCCTATAAAAGATAAGGAGTTGGGATTTGAATAAAAAGGGAAAGATGTAATAAATCCGGGATGGGCGGGGGGTGTTGGTTCATCTGGAAAGCCAGCAGAGTTTCTCACTTTGATTTCCTCAGATGGGTAATGGAATGGAGAGCCTAAATATTGCCTGTGGTGGGAGATCTACTCTACTTAACTTCTTTTCTAAAAGTTCCCAATTCAAATTATAAATTATAAGACGTACAAAACATTGGGTTAGCTTATTTTCTTGTTTTCTCCCATTGTTTGTGTGTGTGCCCATGTATGTATGTAATTGTTAAGCTTTTCAGTTTTCTATTACAGTAGTGTTAACAGTTCTGAAAGTCATTTGGCAAAACAGCAAAATAAAAATGTTAATTATTATGATTCATCTGATAAAAATAAATATAATACTACATATTAATATTGTCTAAGTAATTTATATGCCTTTTTTTAACATGGGAAAATCTGCCCATTCTGTAGATCACTTAATGATTTTATTGCTGAAGTAGATTTAAAGCCAAAAATATCCCAATTCATAAGCCAAGGATGAATGTTATCTCAGACTGTGATGAGCATTCTTTTATATCCTGGGCATTATTTTTTATCATACATCTATTTCCAGTTTAATTTACATCATCTTAGCAACCCATTTTTCAGTCCCTTCCTTTTTTCAGCTGTAATATATCTGGGACAATTGAAGATAGAGACTGTAGCATAAATGTCTATTGATGACAGCCACAAAGATTCTACTACAAAGTAATCATGAAGAAAATTGTACTGAAAATAATAAAAGGAACAAAGATTTCTACATAAGAAAATTGCACTCATAAATCTAACTTGAATATTCTATTTGTACAAAGTTCACAAGACACCCATAAGCAAAATCATTCATTCTAAATGCAATCCTTTAATATATAATATACAAAATGATTATATCATTAACAAAAATTAAAATGCCAGATACACAAGTCTAAAGTTTATCAGTTATTTATGAATTTTGTGTTGCCTTGAATTAAAAACAAGTGATTTCACAAATAGTATCAATATTATTCCATAATTTTTGAAAGGATTGCAATTTACATTAAATTAAAATCTTAAATAGAGGTATTTGTTTTTATAAAACGAGGTACCATTAGTCAGAGAACTGTCCAGAATTTATAAATACTGTACATTTCAGATTTATATTGGAAGTGTGAAGGAATTTTTTTTTAATGCATTTGGTGGATGAGTAAAAATTTGGATTCAACAATACACACTGATTCAGAAGATTTTAAACAATACACAATTGATACCAAAGGTTTTTCTTTTGGGGTTGATCAACAAACAGTTGAAAAAAAGTCATGGAAGTTTATTTTTGTACATGGTAACTACAGTGCAATTATTGTGTGGAAGTTATTTGTCCCAGAGCACTTTAGCTTCTTTATGTTCTGCTACTTTGTCTATTTTATGATCCTTTCACTTTTTTATTTTTAATATAAATTTTATTTGGGTTTTCACAAAGATATACAAATAAAACATCTTTTTTTGAGAATAGCATGATCCTGGGTTATAACTTCTTTATACTGACACAAACTCAAATTCATATTCATCTTTGTGTTCTATTCCATATCTCATTACTATTTTAACATTTTTTCCATAATTTTTCCCCTCCCATGATTTTCTCAACTTTATTTTTAATTATTTCATATCTAGATTTAATTATATATCTTTTTCTAAGTTTCAATGTTTTTCTGATCATTATATTTATACTTTTGTCTGTCCTGTTTCAATTTCATATTATCTTTTCTCATTTTTCCTCTGTAGTTACTAATTGGAGTATGACACTTTTATATCTTTAAATTTTATCCATTCAACTTTTATTCAAGCTTCAATTTATGGCTTTAGAAATATAACATTAAATACAGTACATAACTTCCAATCAAATTTTGCTTGGTACATTCATAAAATACACACTATGTTCTTTATATATATAACAATAGTAAATAAAACACTCATTCCATTCCAATTTGATTCTATCATTAATATTAAATACAACCTTAATTTCTTTAACATTTCTTTTCAAATGAGTAACATACTTCCTTGGGAAGACTTATAAACTTTCCATAATTAATTCTTTTTTTCATATTTCTCTTCACTTATATTTTTATAAATCGTTAATAATAAATAACATGTTCCCATCCTTTCCTAATTTCATTCTCTCATTCTCTTTATTTCATTTATTTATTAACAAACATTCAATTGCATTACAATAAGTATTTTATTCATCATTTTAATCATAAATTGTTTCATATTTTCTAAAATTATTTCTATTTCTAATATAACAATACTATCTTATATACCTTTGCAGAAATCCCTTTTTCAATTAATTTTTCACCCATTGTTTCTAAATAGGCTTATACTTTCAATCCTTATATATTTTCCCTGTTTCTCTATATCTTGTTTCTGTCTTTTATAACTTCTTGTCCTTTCCTTCTTCCCCCTCTTCTTCTCCCATCCTTTTTTGCCCCCTTGTCTCTCTACTTCTAATTTTTTCTTCTGTAATCCTCTCTTCTGTTGCTTCCTAATATTGTAATTATTTTTCAAACTATTCTTTTTTTTTGGTTGTCTTTTCAAATCTTAAACTTTCCACTCTCTTTCCCTCCTTTCCTTTCTTTTCCCCACATAAAGTTATTTGATCATTAAAAATGGCTTCTTTTTGTCCCGACCTTCTTGTTCTACAAGTGTTTCTTATTGTTTCTCATAGTTCCAGATCTTCATTTTTAAAAATTGAAATACGAAGCCAAAAGAATCTCTTCCTTCTTGTGCATCTTCTTTGAATTTTTTAAGTTCCATTTTCAGTTCTTCCAAAAGTGATGCCATTTTAAACACTTTTAAACAACCATCCAATTAATTTTAGTCATTTAAATCCAATAGCCAAAAATCCAAAAATCACCAAGTAATCCAAATAATCCAAAACTGTTTCTTCTTGCTTCTTTTTTCCACTTTCTCTTCCTGGAGTTCTGTTATTTTGTTACAAAGTTTCAGTTAGAATATATCCTTAGGAATCTTGTTAAAGTTTCACTGTCCTTTTAGTTCCAGGCAGTCTCCTCCATTTTTCCAGATCCTGCCCCCTTTTTTTTCTTATTCTTTTCTTTTCTCTCCTTTCCTTCTTTTAGAGATTTTTGAATATCCAAAATTCTTTATTATCACTTTGACATTTTATTTTCAGCTTAAATGCCTATTGATGTCAAAGTGGATTTATGTCAGTTTCTTACTTGAATCTCTTAGCTCAGCGGTAGGGAACCTTGGCTCTTTTATCACTGATGGACTTCAACTCCCAGAATTCCTGAGTGAGCCATAAAAGTTTCCCCATCCCTGGCCTAGTGGTTTTTCAGTTGTGAGGGAAATCAATTTTTGACTTGAATGGGACTGTTTAATATACAAATGTAGGACATATAAAGAATATTGATCATTCAAGTCAAAAATTAGGACATTTGTATATTGGACAATCCTATTCAAATCAAAAATTTCCCTCACAACTGAAAAACCAGTAGGCCAGGGATGGGGAACTTTTTATAGCTCATTCAGGAATTCTGGGAGTTGAAGTCCATAAGTGATAAAAGAGCCAAGGTTCCCTACCACTGTCTTAGCTGTCAGTATAAGGAAGGGAAGTTTAAAAAAAGCCAAATCCTTTCCCTTCCCTCTCTCTTTCGCTGCTTCAAAATCTTCTTTGGGAACAATGTTATTTTTTATAATTCAAATTCCAGGGTACCTTACATTATTGCTTTTTCAATTCAGTCCAGTCAACCAAAACTTTCTCTTCTTATCTTCCTCTTGCACATTCTTTTCCAATCGAGTTCTTCTTTGAGGTGGTCATTTCTGACCACCACTACAACTGCCTTCGGGAAAGGGAGTAAGGCCAGCTGAGGAGGAGAGATGCGGCTCTCCTTGACCCTGCTGGCAGTCTCCCCCCTCTTTACCACCTTTATGGGGTGGCTTAGCCCCGAAACCAGCCAGCTCGGGGTGCTCCAGCAACGAGCACAGATTGAAACTGCTCACGATCGCGGATTTCTGTTTGTCGCAAAGAAGCTCAAACCTGAAGTCCGTGATCCTATCACTTTTTGATTGCAGGTAAATAATATTGCTTGCAGATATTCCAAAGCACTATTGTTGCTATTTTGTCATGCCATTGATGTTATTTCCAGAGGGCACTTTATTCCTTCAGTTTTCATTTCCCCCTGATAATGGTAAGGGTAGCCCATTTGTTCAGTCCAAACTCCATTAAAATATCTTGGCTGCAAAGTAGGACACTGTTGAGCAGTGATTCTATTTTTTCCATACAGCTTCAGATTTCTATGTAAAAGAGATGGGATAGTCTGGCAGATATTTTTGTTGCTTGATAGCCATGGCCTGACTTGTTCAGAGGAAGCAATGTAATGACAAAAGTAGTGCTAAAAATGAGTCTCCATGAAATGTATTAACTTTTTTCAGTCTATCAGCATTGACCAGTGACTATGTTTTCCATTATGCCAAAAAATGTAAGTCCGGTTCACACTGAATTTCATTGACACTTATCAATCATCAATTTGCCTTTCCCAATAGTAGTTCAGATTCTTGTGGAAAACATAAGCTTGCAATAAACCTTTATATTCATTTGAAGCACTTGGACTTCTGTTTCTTCCATGCTTGATACTTCCATGCAATGTCAAAACAAGTGGAACACCACTTGAACACCATCAGCATTAACAAAATCACCACCAGTCAATTGCAAAACATAGTTTTACTTAGAACAGCTTAAATTTTGTGACAAAATCTTTAACACCATCAAACAACACCTGCCAATTCCAGAACCTTCTGAAGAACTCTAAGCAGTCTAAACATCCATCTAATTGTCTGTAGAGATTCTCAGTCATCCAGGTCATGGTTGTCCCAAAGATGCTTTTTCAGGAGGCAACTAGACTTTTTGTTTTGTTTTTCTTCTCATCCAAAAAGCTTCTTCAACTCTTCCATTCCCCACTATCCTGTCAGAGCTTAAGAAGCTTTTTGGATGAGAAGTGAAACATCTTCAAAAGAAAAACAAACAAAAAGTCCAGTTGCCTCCTGAAAAAGCACATTTGGGACACCTATCTGATTGTGCAACCAATAATAGAAATAAATAAAGCATACAAATGTCACTGAATTTGATGTATCATTTGAAATTATCTTGAAATAAGTTGGATAGAATACATTTAAAATGCCAGCAGCTAGATGGTGGTCACATACAACATAGTCTCATATTTTATTTTTGAGGATAGATAATAAGCAACTGTTTGGGAACATTTTTATTGGGCTATTATTGAGTCATATTTTCATATGTTGGTTTGAACAAATATTTGGCCAAATCATGACTTTCACCTAATATGACCTTCTCCATCCACCACCTCTCATAAACCCCATTCACCAATATTATGTTTTAAAGGTCTTACAATATTAAACAGAAGTGCAAGCTAAGGTTATCTGCACAAAAAAATTTTTATTCAAGCCTAAAAAAGTGTATATCTTCTTCATCTTGTCAAATATTGTGTGGCTCATTAAATATAATTTGGAGAATATTATGACACAAGTATGTATTATAACCATAGAACTGCAAGGACAAATAACACAAAATTAAAATGGATTATTAAGAGATTTTGACACAGTGCATCATGAACCCAAGAAGCAGTTCTGGAATCTGAATGCCAAATAGCATCCTAAACTGAAACTGAAAACCTTGTCTTATGCTCCAAAATAATCTTGAAATTGAAAATGGGGGAATCGTGAATAGCAGAATCTCGGAAACCTGGAGGAATAAAATCTGGTGATTGGAAGGAATAGGTTCAATAATCTACTCTAACATATTTTCTTCCTCCACATGCCCAGCAGAAAACAAATCATTTCTACATATTATATTCTGTCTATTTTATTTATGCAATGATAAAATTGGGTTTACTTTGGCAGACAATGTCATTTCTTTTCAAGGCAGAATACAAGAATTAAGGATTCTGAGATCATAGGAAAATCAAGAAGTAAATATGATAGAGGTCTTACAATATTCTTCAGGACAAAAACATTAAGTGACTATTTTCTGGTAATGGCTGCACCAGATTTTTTTCCGCAGAGAAGGCAAATTTTCTTCTTCTAAATTGCAGCTCAAAATGATAACAATCCAGCAGCTGTTGGTATTGCTGTGATGGCTGTATTTTTTCCCTATATGATGTAAGTAGTAAACAAGGTATTTATGGCATTGGAATAGGGACAAACACTGCACTAATTAAAAACCTCCTTGCTGTTATAGGTTGTTCAGTCTAAAATATCTAGATCCTGGGGCCCCTATATTTTGTACTCTGATGTATCATGATTCTGTTGGATATCAGGGAAGAAAGAGGGAAGGGGATATACATTCACTCTCTCTTCTTGTGTGTCCTTCACTGGGTACACAAGGTAGATAACAGAAAGGAAAGAATGAAGAAAATGTCTCTAATGGTGTATGATAAGGAAAAGAAATTAGAAATTCACATAGTAGTTGATGTTCAGCTATTGTCCAACTCTTCATGACCCCATGGACCATGGCAAGCGATGCCCGCCTCCCTTCCACTGTTTCTTGGAGTTTGCCTAAAATCATGTTTGTTGCATCAGTGACATTCTCTAACCATCATATTCTCAGCCATCCCCTTTTCCATTTGCCTTCAATCTTTCCCAATATTAGGGTCTTCCAATGAATACCCTCTTCTCATTTGGTGGTCAAAGTATTTGAGTTTCATCTTCAGTTTCTACCCATCCAAAGAACAGTCAGAATTGATTTCTTTTAAGATTGACTGAGTTTGTATTTGTCAAATATATTAAAACTGCCATAATTAAAAAAATCTTAAAAGAACAAAAAAAAAAACAATCCAGGAGAGGATGATATTATCCACAGCAAAAAAAAACCATTGCAAAAATCTCCTCAGTCCTTTGGGGCTCCCAGACCTTATAACACAGCCAGGTCTTGAGGGACATGCAAGCATGTGGACAGTGATGGAGCTAATCTCACTGCTGGGGATCAGGAAGAATCCCACAATGTGAGTGCTATGGCATGTATGGCACAGAATGCCTGCCTCTTGGGACTCACTGATGAAATTTCTTGCAGATGGGACCCACAGTGTGCCTTCTCTGCCAGAGCTGATGGGCAGGCAGTTATAATCAGGCATAGGGATAACCCAGTTTCATGCCATGAAAGGTTTGAAAGTTCAAAGCCTTGAATTGGACCCCAAAATACTGGTAATCAAATGCAGCTCATGAAATTAAGGTGTAATATACTGTTCTAGTCTTTTGGGCTTTATTTAAGGATTTGCCTTCTTAAAATCTGTCCTACCATCTGAAGTTAGGGATAGTCCTCTTCATTCGTAATAATCCATTTGTTCATTCAGCTAAAACAGATTAATATATATTTTCTATATGAGCATACACAATTTGAATATTGCCCATATTTTGTTTGAATGTTGCCCGTATTCAGGAAAATTTTGTACATTCTAAGAAATCAGCACAATGGGCTTTTCTGCTTCTTTTGAGAATAAAACACTTTTCAAATTCTTAGAGCTGGAATTGTGAAAGAAGATGTTGCCCATTTTTGCTATATGCAAGAAATGGTCAAGGACTTCTGTATTTTATTTTCCATGTTTTTTAATCAAAATATTGCACTAGTTAACCATAGTGGCAGAATGGTTCTCTCTTCACTACCCAGTCCTATTACATCATTGATCAGGTCACATTGGTGAGGAGCAAAAATGGTAAAAGTATGCTAAATGTCAGGCACAAAGAACCAGAAACAACGTGATGAATTGCTCAAGTAGTTTCTTTATTGCTGTTCATCTACAGGCAGGAATCATGCCAGGCTAAAGCACACTCAGCATAACTATCAGATAAATCCTTTAAAGATTTAGGAAACAAACTTTTTTGGCCCTCTGTCTACACACCAAGGATTCAAGGGTGATTTGACTCTTAGGCCATTGAAGAATATTCTCTTCATCCTGCACAGATTCCATCATAGTAAATAAATACATACACAGATTTTAAAAGTGGGATTTTTAAAATATTAAATAAATGAAACATCTAAAAATATAAGTTCTAATAAATAAATAAATTTATTTTTTTGTTTGCATTTGCACTCATACTTACATAGATACAAATTTTTTTGTTTGCATTTGCACTCATACTTACATAGATACAAATAATCCTGTGAATTTGCGGTATTTCAAGCTTTGTTTTACTTTTTTCATTTCCTTGTCTTACAATTTTGTATTGGGATCATGAGTCATTTTCAAATTGTTGTTAGCCACAAAAATGCTGCCTGAGAACAAGAAAGAGCAGAGGATCAGTTCCTGGTGGCTTTGTGATACTAAAATGAGACAAGAAAATAAGCGTGTCCAGGTCATACAGATAAGTCCGCACACTTTAATTATATTTTTGCACTTTGCCTCTTTGAATGTGTATTTTCAAAGTAATAATAAATATTTCTAAAGTCTTTTTTCAAAGGTTTTATCTTTAATAACCCCATACAATATTCTGTCAGATTGTTATTCAAAGACTTTAAAAAGATGATTTAATGTTGTGCAGGTAATATACTAGCAGCAGTCTTAAAAGGGGCAGAGCAATGTTAGCATTACTTTTTTTGTAGGTTTTTTCAAGCAGGAAAATTATTTTCTTGATACTAAATATACAGTACATTCTTTTAAGTCATGTCTATTTTGTGTAGCAAAAATAGTATTTTGTATAGGTTAAGTATGCATTTGACAGAGGCAGCATTCTTTCACAATTCTGAATATATGAAATCTACATTTGGTTTAAGTTTAAACTCCAGATACCTTTACTTGGAAATATTATGTACACAATTCCTTCTTTGCAATTTCATTCTATTTATTTAGTCAAATGTTTATCGCCAGCCATCTCATACAAAGTGATTCTGGGTGATATACAACAAAAACAACCATTAATATTGAATATAGAAATTTTTAGTATTTCTTTTTTAGTATTTTATTTTATTTTATTTGTCAATTGCTTACAAGATAGGTATAAGAATAAATATAGTTTTGAATACATGGGATAGATACTTATAAGAAAAATAAAAAGTTAAAATCAGTTGAAACAAATAATATAATTAAAATCAATATTGTGAAAGGGTTATTTAAGACATCATATTGCCGATGGCTCTCCGGGTTCGCTTTAAGGTTCTAGTTTTGACCTTTAGGGCGACCCATGGCATGGGACCAGGTTACCTTCAGGACCGCATTCTACCAACGTTCTCCAACAGGCCGGTGCGTTCCCACAGGGAGGGTCTGCTCCGGGTGCCGTCGGCCGCTATGTGTCGTCTGGCGGCGCCGAGGGGTAGGGCCTTCTCTGTGGGTGCCCCCGCCCTCTGGAATACTCTGCCACCGGAACTTCGTACCGGCACGGACCTGAGGGCCTTCAGGCGCGCGTTAAAGACCTGGCTCTTTGAGCAGGCCGGCCTGGGCTGAGATAATGATTTTAAATTTGATCTCCATTTTTAATTTTAAATTGGGTTTTAAGGGTGGGGGGGGGTTTCCTAATTTTAGTCTGCAGCTAATTCTAATATTTAATTATTTTTTAACTTTTGTATTTGTGGGGTTTTTAGACGAGCTGTTCACCGCCCTGAGTCCCTTGGGAGAAGGGCGGTATATAAATGTAATTAATAATAATAATAATAATAATAATCATATGAGATGCAACTGACTTGGGGAATCTCTGCTGACAGAAGGTCCCCAGGCCAGATGAAAAAAGTCATGTTTTGAGAGATTTTGAAAAGGCCATGAGGTTTGAGCTATTTTTACCTCAGGAAAATGATGTTCCAGAGGGCAGGCATAATAATATGTCTCATGTCCTGTCAGATGGAACACTTTAGCAAACAGAATCCACAGCATTCTGTTGACCCTGAAGCCTCCAAGCACAGTTACAATGTACTCCACTTTCAGCCCCAAAGCTGTTCCAGAAGGATATCATGGTTGATGGTATTGAAAGTAGACAAGAAGTAAGAATAGTCTGGATGGATACCCCATCCCCAGTGAGCTTCTGCCAGAAATTCAAAAATTTGACCAATGACATTTTTGTCCCATGTTTAGGCCTGAATCCAGACTGACAGTGGTCTGAATAAGTTGCTTCATTTGAGAGTCCATTGAAGCTGCTTTTTCAAAACTGTTCCTAAAAAGGAAGGATGAGGATTGGTAAAAAGTTGTCCAATTTGGTAGTATCCAACAATGTCTTCTTGAGAAGAGGGAACAAAAATCCCTCCTTATATGGCCAAGGGAGAACCATATCTCTCAAGGATCATTCATCCCCAGGTATCCTACATATCACTCCCCAGGCAGCCATCTAAACAGGTATCTAACGAACAGATAGCCAAGCTGATGGCTAATCTAGTGAAGAGAAGGACCAGGGGAGACATGATAGCAGTATTCCAATATTTGAGGAATACAGAGAGGAAGGGGTTAAGCTATTTTCCAAAGCACCTGTAGGCCAGTCAAGGAATAATGGATGAAACTGAAAAATGACAGATTTAATCTGGAAATAAGGAGAAATTTTCTGACAGTGAGAACAATCAATCAATGGAAAAGCTTGCCTTTGGAAGTTGTGGGAGCTTCATTTTTCAGAAATGGTGTAGGGTCTCTTGCTTGGGTGGGGGGGTTGGACTAGATGACCTACAATATCCCTTCTAACTCTGTTAATCTGTATCTGTATCTAAGCTCCAGTCATAAGAATCCTGTCCAATTTTTCAGGTCCAACAGATTCATATTGTTCCCAGATACAGACATCCAGGAATCTGGGCATCCAAGCAATTCGAAGCATCTTGACAGGACTTGCACCAATCATAGAAGAGGGAAGCTATATTATTACTGACCTAGTGATTAGTAGCAGCTGTCAAAAGCCAGACCTCCAAAGGCTCATTGACCAGGAATCTGGGTCCAGAACATGCAACTGGTACAAGACAGTGTACCCCTGATCACAAAAGCAAGCTACTTCCAGTCTTCTGTCATACAGTACCTTCCTATTTCTGTCAACACTGTGACATTCTATCCTTACCCTGATTCCCCTTGAATTCATTACACACCTATCCCATGCTTTCCAGTGCCCAAAACAGGGGATCCCCACATTCTTTCTCAATTATCATTCTTTCATTCAAAGACAGTAGGATGCATCCTCAGGCCTTTCATATCATGCTCTCAGATCATTGAGGATTTAGAAGAATCCACTCCCTTCCACACTCAATCAACCATATCCTCCTTTGCTAACTGCTCCCCATCCTCTCCCGAATGTCTTTTCTGATCAATTCCATAGATGCTTGATTCCATTCCTTCAGGCTCCTCCTGAAGGTGTTCTGTTATTTCTAAAAGACTTTATGGACATATTTCTCTGTATGGCTTGTGATAGGGAATTGAGTCGTGTACCATGAATGCAAATTTCAATTGCTTTGATTTATTTCAATGTATTACTTGTTTCCTATTCCATGAGGCCAAATTAACTGAGCTCTTGTAGAGTTTTATTGCTGAAAACATTTATTCATGCAATTAAAAATATTATATATGAATGTATATTGATCATCTGTGTGTGAGAGAAGAGAAAGGAAATGAACAAATTTATTTCCACGTCCAATTTTTCAACCTTCCCATTTAATGCAAAGTAGAACAATAAATATATTCTGTTAAACAAATTTTAGAAATAATATAAAAAAGATATAAAAAGGAATAATGCAGAAGTCAATTTGTGTAGCTGAAGTCTGATATCTGGAAAGTATCCATTTGGAAGACTGGAAGTTATCATACGAATAATGTATACATTAATATGGACTAATATGGACAGAATTTTTATAGCCACAAAAATATATAGGTGGATGAAGCTATAAATCTCTGATGTATAGAGCTTTTTCAATGGACAACCTATAAGAAGTCCACAGATATGACCACTCTTTTCCAAACAAATCCAAGGAAGATCTACATCAGTGTTTGAATCTGATAATGGAAATGAAACATTCATGTGACACATATGACAACTCTTGGTAATTTAGTCAAGAAGTACAGGAAAGGGAGTCCAAGAAAGTTCCTTACTCTACTAATTATAGTAATAGAATCTTGAAACCCTCTTTATGTTTTCTCTGTCCCATTTATACTAAACTAAATCCAGCAGAGGTACTTTTATTTCTATTTCTTTTCCATGCTCTCTTCTTTCTCAAGAACTATATATTATTTTATGAAAATTCCTCTTTAAGTGCTTGTTTTTTTCTTGTTCCTCTTTAATAATTTACTAATTCCTTTGCTATGCAGATCAACTCATCCTGTATTTATAAAGTTATATGAATAGCTTGATATTCCAACTGTATCAAATTCTGAACATAGTATTACACCCTTTAATAATATCCAGGCTGAAGTGCTTCAGCTAATCAAACATTCTGGACAGACTTTTTAACTGGGACCAACTGTAGAGAATGAGTTAAAATAGTTCTATAAAGTTCCAGTATATTTCATTCAAAGTGCTGATTAAAATTTATAAGACATTATAGAATTTAAGATCAAACTAAAGTACTTGTACCTTGCAAATAAAAATCTCTTACAAATCTAGCTTTCAAAAGCTTTGGGGAAGATCCTTCTTTGGAACTCCCCAAATTTGAAGGCATGCTTAGTAAAAGGAGGGAAAGAAGGATTTTTAACATTGTTCCTTGACAGGAACAATAACAATAATAGCAGCAACAATATAGGTAGTTCTCGACTTATGACAACAATTGTGTCCAAATTTTCTGTTGCTAAGTGGGACAGTTGTTAAATGAATTTTGTTCCATTTTTTGAATTTTCTTGCCACAGTTAAGTGAATCTCACTGCAGTTATTAACTTGGTAACATACTTGTTAAGTGATGTTGATGTTGCTTGCCAGAAGATTGCAAAATCTGATCATATGAACTGGGACATTGCACTTGTCATAAATATGAGTAAAATTGCCAAGCATCTGAATTTTGATCACATGGGGATGCTTCAAAGTAGAGGTGGTATTCAGCAGGTTCTGACCAGTTCTGGAGAACAGGTAGCGGGAATTTGAGTAGTTCGGAGAACCAGCAAATACCACCTCTGACTGGAGATTTTATAGTATCCTTCCCCTGCCACACCCACCAAGCCACACCCACAGAACCAGTAGTAAAAAAAGTTGAATCCCAGCACTGTTTCAAAGATCATAAGTGTGAAAAACCATCATAAGTTACTTTGTTCAGTGTCATTTTGACTTCAAACAGTCACTAAATGAACTGTTGTAAATCAAAGATTACCTGGTAACCATAATCACAACAATAAACAATTTGAATGATAATGTGGGTGGATGCTACAATCTTATTAATGTACTTTTTATACTATTTTAATTTTTTTTTACTTATAATGCTGTTATACACCTGAGTCTTTTTGTTAATGAAATTATCAACTAAATGTATAAAAAATACATAAGTAGGCTATGAGAGCATTAGTTCTCTATCAGTTTTATGTCTTCTACATTATGTAACTTCTATACCTAAAAATAAGATAAACATCGATAGTTTATCTTCTATGGATTTATCTACTGTCATTTTAATGAGATAATCAGAAAAAAATTACCCAGAGAGACAACATTCCTGTAACTCTAAAAGTTAAAGTTTTCCCTATTCAGTTGTGTCCAAGTTTAGGTGCAGTGTCATTTCCATTTCTCGGCCAAGGAGTCAGCATTGTTTAAAGACATGTTCTATGGCTGTGTGACCAGTATGCCAAAAGTATACCAAAGGTGCACAGAACATTGTTATCAAGTGGTACCTATTAATCTACTTGTATTTGCGTACTTTCAAACTGCTAGATGGGCAGGAGCTGGAGCAGGAACAGAAGCTCACCCTTTTGTGTGGCACCCAGGTCTTAAACCCAGGCTATCAGCTTTCAATCTGACAAGCTCAGTATCTAACTGCTGAACCTTCCCTGTAACTCTAAAACACATAACATGCATGTGCTTCTTCAGTGCCTACTATAGACACATTGGTACTAGATGCACAGGACATGTTTATACCACCCTGATGCTTTCAGATGCTAACCCTGCTGCAGAATGGAGTGTTACTGAGTTCTGTGCAGTAGTGTTCAAAAATTGTTGGATATAAATTAGATTTAATCATTTAGTTTGGCATATTAGAGCATTCTCTCAATAGGCAGTATGTAAGCAATAATGAAGCTGATGATAATATCATGAAAATGTACTAAATAATATATATGTGTGTATATGTGTGTGTGTGTATGTTTGTGTTTGTGTTTGTGTGTGTGTGGTATTTAGGTTTCTTCGGGTATTTTCCCACGTAATGTTTGTGCTTTTATTATAGCGATGTTTCGGCAGAATCTCATCTGCCATTCTCAGAACCTCCTCAGGCTTGTGTAGAACCTACTACACAAGCCTGAGGATGGCAGATGAGATTCTAATAAAAGCACAAATATTAAGTGGTAAAATACCTGAAGAAACCTAAATACCACACATATAAATACCCGCGAAAGCATAAGAAAACACACACACACACACACACACACACACATATATATATGGATCTTTGGTAATTCGTGTTGTATATATATATATATATTATATTCTTTATATATATATACAAAGAACTCTTTATATATATACAAAGAACTCTACATGGGAAGACAGATGTTTTGAATGGTGACAATAAAAGAAGCTAGCCACCTCCTGCATGGATGACTTGTGATAACAAATGACAGTGATATGAGAAGGGAAGAGCACCATAGAAGCAAATGGTATGTCTGAGTGTGCTTTTAAAAGTAGGTGTAAATAGGTTTTTTTCTCCCTTAGTCCCATAGAACCCATTCAAGTTCTTGTGGAATTTTTAAAAAAGAAGGTAAAAACTAATACATATTAATATAAAGTAAGGAAAAAAGAGAAGACAAAGAAAAAAATCAAAGACAATGCTAAAATTTTAAGAAATGAAAAAGAAAAAAAATATACATAAGGAAGTAATTTCCAATATTCTTTACAAAAGTTATAGTAGAATTATAAATTTATTGCCTGCTCTGTGGTTACAACATTACTCTCTTCTTTCTATATTTTGTACAGTATAAGCATTAAACCATGAATCATAAGTTCCTTTTTTTTGTTTCATGTAAAAAGTTCATAGGAGTAAAGAGCACATAGAAGCACTCTACATTCTAGATTTTACGTTTTAACTGGGCTCCACACACAGTCAGATAGCTAGCTAAAGCTTGCAAAGATCCAGTGTCCTCCATTTTGTTGCACAACTCTCTAGTCAGCTAAATTGAGTGATGATTTTTCCCCTCCAGTTCAAGGGAAAAGTTGAAAAAAGATTTTATTTCTTCTTGCTTCCAATCAGAGTGCAGCTGGAAGAGACCCTGAACATCTTCTAGTCCAGGGGTGTCAAACTCACGTTGTAACATCATCATCACATGATGTGACACAACTTTTTTCCCCTTCACTAAAGCAGGCATGGGTGTGGCCAGCTCATGATGCATCTGGCCGGTGGGCTGAATGTTTGACAGCCCTGTTCTAGTCCAACACCTTGCTCAAGGAAGAGACCCTATACCATTTCAGATGGGTGGTTGTCCAGTCGTCTCTCAAAAACCTCCAGTAATGAAGCACTTAACAACTTCTGGAGGCAAGCTGTTCCACTGATTAATTGTCCTCACTGTTAGGAGGTTTCTCCTTAATTCCAGGTTGCTTTTATCCTTGATTAGTTTCCATCCATTGTTTCTTGTCTTGCTTTCTGGTACTTTGAAAAATAAATTGACATTCTCTTCTTCGTAATATTCCTTTACTCTTCAGCTTAGAATATGGTGAGGTTTTTAAAATGGATAGAGATGGTGAATTTAATTTTTGCACCTAATTTTTGAAAGAGGAGGGAGAGAAGAAGCATCAACAAATTAATCCTTCTCAGATTTTCTCTCTCTCTTTGTTTATTGAAGAACTGTGGTTTTCTGGGGGAGGGTGGGAGGGGGTTCAAGCAAAGGAAAGGGTTGGGAAGTTTGTCCTGAAGGTCAGCATGCTGATTGGCAGTCAGGTAATGGGGCAGAAAGTTCCAAGCTCTCACCATTTCCACAAGGAATTGCACCTGTCAATTGCTTCCAGATTTAAGTGCATTAAGACAGGATGGGATAGTAGAGTTGGTGGGGAGGTGCTGCAGCATCCCCATGGTCTGTGGTAAGATAATAGAGACACTGCTGCTGTTATAAATTTCAAACAGGTTTTTATGTAATTTTGGGGTGCCCGTCGTAACTCTGGTCATTAACTGGCCTATCTTTTCTCAAATATTATATGTAATATATTCATAGTAATTGTCTGTGTTATATTGTTGGGTTTGTTAACTGCCTTAGATATTCTAAATCTATTTGGTATAAAAGTGTGAATAAAAAAACTATACTTTGACTATGTTAATTTAGGGATATTTTATATCCTTATTATATGCTCATTAGCTACTGCATATTATAAGTGAACTCTGAGAAAAAACTATGTGACAAACCCATAAGTACCAAATGAATGTGTGATGATTATTAGAGTTTCATTGATTATCAAATGATTCTTTAATGATAATTTAAGACTAATACTTAACTCTTGACTCTTACCAAATGTAAAGAATCTCACTCTGATCAGAAATGATAACAGGCATAAAGGTTTAAATTGAGAAATAGAATATTTTTATGTGAGGCTATGAGGGGTTTTTACAACAGGGCAGAAAGAAAAGCATTCCACTAACTATCAATTAATGTATTTAATAATTACATTATTTATCCACACAATTTTATACATATAGCTTAATAGCCTTTACTTAACATTATTCACTTTCAGTGTTCAATGTGTGTTTCTTTTTTTTTCTTTTTTATCAATTTTATTCAATTTTCTTTCTGTAAGTAATCTCAAACTGTGATCATATATGTGACTGAATTTAAAGGTGGTAACTGATCACCCATAGTCAATAACTACATGCAATCAATTAAAAACAAATATTAAAGATATATGAGATCATGTCAGAGTTTGATACTTTGTTTTTTTTTACACAATTGAAATCTTTGCTGCCTACTTAAAACAGCATTCTAGATTATTTTGAAAATTGAGAATTAATTTCTTTAGTAAGTAATGACAAATTCAGTAATTATCATACAGTTAGTATGTTGAAAAAGGTCTTGTATAAATTGAACACAGAAATGCCCCAATAATAAATCTCAATATTCTTTCAAGCACATGTAATAATGTCTTGGGTAGGATACAATAATGACATAGCAATGTCAATAGATGTAACATAGCATTTTGTCATTTATGAGTAACTTCTGGTGAGATGGGAGTTATATAAATTTGATAAATAAATCAAAATTACAACTCAGAATAATGAGCCAGCACACTTCACAAAATTTAGAGCAGCTAAGCAGCAATAACTAAGGATTGTTTAAATATGCACATTGAAACACATAGCAATATATTTCGTGGCAAAGGAAAATTGTATGACAATATTATGAACAGCTTGCCCTCGGAAGTTGTGGGAGCACCATCACTTGAGACCTACAAGAAGAGATTGGACTCCCATTTATCAGAAATGGTGTAGGTCTCCTGCTTGGGTGGGGGGTTGGACTAGATAAACTATAAGGTCCCTTCCAACTCTTGATTATGTTATCTGTTATTATTTATTTAGAATATACTTTTTCATCTTAGATACATCACTACATTAACTCATACTCCACTCCTACCACTCTAAAAAACCACACATTAAAACAAAACCCAACTTAATAAAACCATAATATATCAAGTGAAAATTCAAGCTGCCAGTATAATTTGTATCTCTATTGCCTAAAAAAATATTCTGGCTCAATATTTTGGGGAAAAGCCTGGTATTAACTGCCTTCAAAATGTTTATAAAGTATTAGTCTAGTAATGACTAGACTAGTGTTCTCTTACTATTTTCTTGTTTATTTTGACTTGCATTCCTAATCAGCATTTTACAATATTTTTGATAGATGAAAAAAAATGAATTAAGTAGTTCTGCCTTCTCGCTACTGCTTGTCACCTACTTTCCATTTTCTCCCATTTATTTCCTTGACTTTTTTCTTGTATTTTACAAGTTGAAAGGAGCATTTTTTATTTTTGACATTTGTTCATTTTGAACTTTAGCTTTCTTTCATCTTTGCAGGTAGGGGCTATTTGCTGATATTCTGCCTTAGCTACGTACCCCTCTTTCCACTTTTTATAGACCTTTTTGCCTCTCAGTTTATCAGAGAGTTATTTGTACAGGCGTTGTAATTTCTTTTGAGATCTCTTATTTTTCTTCTTTATGGGAATTGTGCTAGAGTTGACTGAGCTTTTATAATCTCACTTTTCAAAATTTCCCAAGCTTCTTGTGTTGGTTTCTCCTTGAGGATTTTCTTCCATGAAAATTCCTCCTTGAGGAATTGAGGAAATCCTTGAGGAAAATTCCTTGAGGAATTTTCTCATGAAGCTTTCTCTGACTTTATTGAAATTAGTTCTCTTAAAATCCAAGATTCCAGTTTGACTTTGTTCTATTTTTAGTGCTTGCATAATGTTGAATTCCAGTATTGATTCCTATAATTTTAACACCTTCCATCATAGAATAGAATAGAATAGAATAGAATAGAATAGAATAGAATAGAATAGAATAGAATTCTTTATTGGCCAAGTGTGATTGGACACACAAGGAATTTGTCTTGGTGCAAATGCTCTCAGTATACATAAAAAAGATACATTGGTCAAGAGTCAAGAATCATAAGATACAACACTTAATGATAGTCATAGGGTACAATAAGCAATCAAATCATACTAGAAACAGTCAATATAAATTGTAAGGATACAAATGACAAAGTTACAGTCATACAGTTATAAGTGGGAAGGGATGGGTGATAAGGAGTGATGAGACTTTGTAAATAGTTGAACAGTGTTGAGGGAATTATTTGTTTAGTAGAACCAAACCAGACAGTTATAGAGATGCAGATGACAGACTCAATAATTCCTCTGTAGAACTGGATCAGCAGCTCCTTGGGCAGTTTGAGTTTTCTGAGTTGGCGCAGAAAGAACATTCTTTGTTGTGCTTTTTTGATGACTTTTTGATGTTAGGTGTCCATTTTAGGTCATGTAATATAGTAGAACCTAGAAATTTGAAGGTCTCTACTGTTGATACTGTGTTGTCTAGTATTGTAAGAGGTGGTAGTATGGCAGGCTTTCTCCTAAAACCTACCATTTCTACAGTTTTGAGTGTGTTTGGTTCCAGATTGTTCTGGTTACACCACAAGGCAAGTTGTATAACCTCTTATCTATATGCGGATTCATCATTGTCTTGAATGAGACCAATCACTGTTGTGTCAACAGCAAACTTCAATATTTTAACAGATGGATCATTTAAGATGCAGTCATTGGTATATAGGGAGAAGAGAAGTGGGGAAAGCACACATCCTTGGTGGGGGCTGTGCTAATTGTACAGGTATCAGATGTGATTCTGCCTAGCTTCGCTTGCTGCTTCTTGTCTGTTAGGAAGCTTATGATCCACTTACAAGCGTGTTCATGTACCAATAGTTGGTTTAATTTACTTAATTTACATTCTGTTAGTGAGATTTAAATCCAGTATGGTTAATCATCTAGTTCCCCTTTTTATTGTTTTGGAGACAATGTTTTCTGCTAGGTTTCTCAATCTGATCTTCCACTAGGTGCAGAGTTTGTTTTCAATTGATGTCGGGATGGTTAAACTCACCCGTTACTATTTGGTGTACTTCCTACATATCTTAGTTAACTGATTAGGAAAAAAATCATCTATTTCGTCTGTTTGGTTCGGTAGCCTGTAGTATAACACCTACAGCAATGTCACTCTTTTTCTTTTTATATTGACCCAAATTCATTCAAGACAGTTTTCATTATTGTTCTGCTGTATTTCTGTGGAGATGTATTTCTTATATATAGCACAACTCTATCTCCTCTTTTATTAAGTCTCTTCTTTTAAACAATTTAAATCCCTCTAGCTATATAGATGACCAACAATCTCATCATAATATAAAAAACCCATGAAAAGAGTGTGCGAGAGAAAATAAATCCTTAATATACGGAGCAAATAAAAATATAAAATATAAAAAGACAAAAGACACACTCTTGCAAATCTGTCTTTATTCAAAAATACAGATGAGTCTTAACAACTTTTCTAAAGCCTACTAATATGGAACTGCATTCTTGTTAATTAGCAACAATACATAATTTTAACACTTGGGTATTAATATTGATCACTAGATTTCCCCAATCTACCCTTTTCAACACAATTTTATTATTTTTATTTGAATTTCCTATTGAACTATTTGTTTTCACCAGTAGCAACATCTGATTAAATTATTTAATATGCTAAATTTCTTTTTTAATGCTTTTTTAATGTTTTGCTTAAAGAAATTCATTTAAATTCCTGTATATAAGTTAGTTATCACTAGATTGCAGTCAAGCATCTAATGATGAAAAAAAGATAGATATGGAAAGACTTAAATTTCTGGAGGTGTTTATTTTCTCACTTTGCTTTAAGTACCTCAGTGAACTGCATCTTAATGAGTTTCCTTTTCTGCCAAAGACCATCAACACCTTTTAATTATAAAACTAAAAACAGGCTTTTTAACGACAACAGTTAACAAATAGTACATTATGACTTAAACTGTCAGCTTCATTTAAGCAATGCCTAATGCTACGGTATCTACAGGTTTCTCTAAAATTCATCTTGTATAATCAGCTTTCAATCTGTTCAAGAGCTTGAATAGTGTGAAGACAACCATAGATCACAATTTTACATATTACATGGTGGTCATGCAATATGTAATGTATTATCATATAATTAATGTAATTAATAAAGCCTTGCCATGAGCATATGTAGGATGGAGGTAGGGGGTAAAAACTGGCAAGATAGTAGAAGTGACTTCATGATCAAAGCCCTGCCCATTTTGTATGTATGAGTATAGTCATACATACAAAAAGTATGTAGTCAGACATACAAAAGGGATGGAGTTTTAATTGAAATCTCTTACTGTTCCCTGGACAGCCTATGATAGTTTATCTACTGTATACTATATCTGCCTATAATAAATTGAAATGTGTATAGACAGCTGAAAAAGAAATTAGTATGTAAGAATGATATATGCACTGAAGAGCATTTTACTCTTTTAAAAGTTTCTTTCTAGTTGAGAATAGGTTCCAAATTTGCAGTACAAGTGTTCTCAGATCTTTCTTTCCTCATAGGCTTTCAAAAGCATGCCATATCTACATATTATATATTACTCAGAGCTTATTCTGCAAAATATACCAGATTTAGGTTCTCATAAGAAAAAAAATGGAGGAAGGGAGTTATGTATGCTGTCTTGAACTCAGAGAAACTGCATATTAATAGTTGCTGCAATAGTTGTTACATAGATTTATATATATATATTTATTTATTTATTTATTTAATTAAACTTTTATACCGCTCCCTCTCCCAAAAAGGGACTCGGGGCGGTGTACAGCCTACTAAAAACATATAATAAATACTCAATAAATACAATTAAAATAAATTAAACCAAATTGATCCGGCTGTCTAACCCAAAAATAGAGTTAAAAATTAAAAACTAATAAAACCCCGATTAAAATTAAGTTAAAAACTAAAATACAGTTACTGGGCCAGGCCAGCCTGTTTAAAAAATAGGGTTTTCACTGCGCGCCGGAAGGTCAGAATATCCGTCATAGCCCGTATCTCCGGGGGGAGATCATTCCAAAGGGAGGGGGCTCCCACAGAGAAAGCCCGAACCCTCGGGGCCGTCAACCGACAACGGCCGGGCGGCGGTACCCCGAGGAGGGCAACCCTGTGGGAGCGTACTGGGCGGCGGGAGGTTGATGATGGCAGCAGGCGGTCCCGTAAGTACCCAGGTCCCGAGGCATGGAGCACTTTAAATACTGTCAGTACCATCTTGAATCGAATCCGGAAGGCCACAGGAAGCCAGTGCAGCCTGCGGAGAAGCGGTGTAACGTGGGAGCTCTGAGGAGCACCCACGATCACCCGCGCGGCTGCATTCTGGACCAGCTGCAGCCTCCGGAGACTCTTCAAGGGGAGCCCCATGTAGAGAGCATTGCAGTAATCCAGGCGGGAGATGACGAGGGCGGAAGTGACTGTGCGAAGTGCGCCCAGATCCAGAAAGGGCCGCAACTGGTAAATCAGACGAATCTGATAGAAAGCCCCCCTGGCGACGGCTGCAATATGTTCTTCTAAAGACAGCCGTACGTCCAGGAGGACACCCAAGTTGCGCGCCCCTTCCACGGGGGTCAAGACCTCTCCCCCCACGGCCAGCGAAGGAACCAGCTGGCTGTATCTGGGCGCAGGAAACCACAGCCACTCGGTTTTGGTCGGGTTGAGACGAAGCCTGTTACGACCCATCCAACTCCGCACGGCCTCCAGGCATCGGGACATCACTTCGACGGCTTCGTTGGGGTGGCCCGGGGTGGAGATGTACAGCTGAGTATCGTCAGCGTACTGATGGAACTCCACCCCGAAGCCACGGATGACCTCACCCAGCGGCTTTACATAAATGTTGAACAGCAGGGGCGAGAGCACCGACCCCTGAGGCACCCCACATCGTAGGGGCCTCGGGGCCGATCTCTGCCCCCCCGTCAACACAAATTGCGAGCGGTCGGAGAGGAAGGAGGCGAACCACCGCAACACGGTGCCTCCCACCCCCAACCCCTCCAACCGCTGCAATAGGATACTGTGGTCGACAGTATCAAAAGCCGCTGAGAGATCTAACAGGATATATACAGTTGTACCTCTACTTACGAAATTAATTCGTTCCGGAAGCTGTTTTGTAACTCGAAAATTCCATAAGTAGAGACACATTTTACCCTATAAATGCCCTAATCCATTCCAAGCCCCCCAAATTCAGACAAATTCTTCGTGCTTTGCTGGATTTCGCTAACATGAGACTGAGAATGCGGCGCGGTGCGTTACTCTCATCCCATACACAAAGATCCCTCTTAACCAATGGGATGCCAGGAAGATGCTGGGAGATAACCAATGGCAGAGCAGCTCAGACGTGCCATTTTCAAACCAAGATCAAACTGTCTTTCGTATCTTGAAACATATTTTGTAACTAGAGACGATATTTTCTCAAAGACGCGCTTCGTAACCTGAAACTTTCGTAACTAGAGTCTTTCGTAAGTAGAGGTACCACTGTATATAAAATAACACACTAAGCTTCTTAGGTTAACTAAATATCTACTTGTCCTAATATAGAATGCCCTCTTAAAATTCTTGCAGGGTTCCCTTAGTTTTATCACCATAGAATGTTCTCCTTATTCAGTTTCAAATAGCTCTGATGCTTGTAACATTTTGCAAGTAACCCAGGCTAAGGTGGGCATCCACAAGAATCTGCTGTTTTCACCATAATAGTATTTGTACACTATGCTGCTTTCATTATTCTGTTCTCCATTGAGGCTGTGTGTCAACTTAAAATGTATTTGTTCATCCAGGAATTTGATTACATTTGTGCTACTGTGCCACCTGTTTGGTGCATTCTTTTTCTTTCTTTCTTTTTTTTTTAATGTTACAAAGATTTTTAGCTGTTCTGCAGCATCTAATTCACCGGGATAGTACTTGGACAGGAGCATAGCAGAGCTGTATTTAAATTGGGAAGTCAACAAACAAATTGAAAGGAAGCAATGGAGATGACTTCCATATTGTTGCCAAAAAAGCTACATGGATATATCCATAAAGTCAACTGGGTCTGTACTTTAAATTTCATGGTTCTAATTAGATGGCATTATAAAATAAAATTTTATTATTAAGCACCTTTAAATAATGATATCATGCCACTGGATTTTTTTTAAACAGTGAAAATATAAAATAAAAATATGAAGAGAATAGATATACTTAAATCTTCTGATAACACAAGCAAGAGACTCATCATTCACTTATGTATTTTTCACCCAAAATCTATTGAGCAATGTTCAATGCAATTTTCTCCCAGTTCTCCCTAAATTAATGTAGATACTTTTTTGCTAATAATATAAATACATCTCATACATATCTTAAACTATCGATGAGTAATTATTTTCAGTATTGTGACATAATAATTGCCATGAAAACCGTAAGAGTACTTGTACAATACATCACAATAGTCTGACCAATTTGGATTTATAATATTGGTAAGATAACATACATCATGTAAAAGAAAACACTAAGAATATTTGTTCACTATTTGTATTCGGTGTTGTGGAGTGTAATCCCATACATAGCTTCCTTCTATGGTTGAACATTAGACATTAAATAGATTCTGGGTACTTGAAGATTCATTAAAACCTTATCAATCATTGGATTTAATTAATCAGGAAATGTTTTATTTTTATTTATATCCTTCTGTTATTATTTTTTACAAATAACTCAAGGCAACAAACATATCCAACACAACCTATTCCTCCTATTTTCTCCATAACAACAACAGCGCTGTGAGATGAGTTGGGCTGAGAAAGAGTGACTGGCTCAAAGTAATCCAGCTGGCTGTCTTGTATCAGGTGGGGTTAGAACTTACAATTTTGTGATTTCTAGCCTGGTGCCTTAACCACTAGACCAAACTGGTTCTTCAGTAGCAAAGGATGAAAATATCTTGAAAAGGATGAATGACAATGTCTGAGGGGTGAATTTTGGAAAACAGCCATAGGTTCCCTTGGCTAGACTGATAGATTATACTAGGTATTAATGTGGTTAGGTGCCTTAGTATGGTTTGATTTATAATCATAGTTAATAGCCGAGCATTATATGTGAACCAAGCCAGTATAATTTATTTTACACATTATGTTTAAAGAAGAATGTATGGCCTCTTTTCAAAAATCTGGGTTTTAAAAGGAGGCTGTTGTAATGACATCATTGGGTGAGATCATTTGCCACCTTAGAATGAGATACCATCAATATGCTGATGATACTCAACTTTATTACATCTCTATCCTGGCAACCCAAGTGATGGTATGACTGCCTTTTCATGGTGGCTGGGAGTTGTGAAGGTTTGGATGGGGGACAACAGACTTTGGCTGAGCCCTGGTAAGATCAAGTGGCTTTGGAAATGTGGAGCTTCTGGTTCCAGAAATGTAACATCTTTAATTCTGGATGGGGTTGCACTACCCCAGACATATCTGTGCACTATCTGGCCAGTCTCCTAGCTTGCAACTTCTGCTCAATAAGCAGGTGGCAGTCATGGCTAGGAAAGCCTTTGCAAAACTTTGTATTGTGTTTCAGTTATGTTCTTTCCTGAATCATCTCATGGACTACTGCAGTGTGCTGTATGTGGGGCTCCTATTAAAATGTATCTGAAGCTATTCTATGATCTGCAGAGGCTGCCAGTTTGCTTCTGAATAAAACCTTTAAAGCCCTTTATGGGCTGTATATACTTATGCTATTAATATCTAAAAATAAGACAGGCTTGCTCATATTTTTTAAATAAGGGTATCTACATTAAGCAAAATTTATCATAAATATCAATTTGAATGGGATTTGCCATCCAGTTTCTGATTTAATACTAAAATTATAAAAATAATTTCTAAACACGCAGAGCAACCTTCTAAATATATCTGGAGATACCAAATTGAATTCATTTGTAATACTGCTGATTGTGTCTTTCATTTGTGTATATGTGCACATGCAAATCAAATTTCAAAATCAAATAGTTCATTGATCAAACACTCCATTCATTCCTTTTGCTAATGGATAGAAGTCCTTTTCCCAGTCAATAAAATTTTGCACGTACTTTTAGCTTTGTTCTGCCCACATTATCTTAAGCACAAAACTGTCCATATATTTATATTATATGAACAAAATAATGGGAAATTACATTATGTGACTGCTACTTTTTTTCTAAGATTTACCAATGCAAACCAGAACAGAGTTGTTCAGTGCTTCCAAAAGAAATGATATGATATACTCCCATCTAATAGATAGGACATTCACCATAAAGGAAGTTTTTTGATTGATTTGTAGCTGCATAAAGACAAGAAACAGAAGTACATTTTGGTAGAAACAACACAGCAATAGAAAGACAGCTGCAGTACAGGGAAAACAGTGTCATTTCCATCTTAGGGACACAGTCAACTGTAGAATGCATAATGAGAGGTAATTTAATCAAAACACATTTTCAGTTCTATGCTAATAGCAAGTGCTTCTATTTTCCTGACAGAAATAAAAAGAAAAATCAGTTAGGGCTGAACAAATATTCTGCTATGAATTATTTATCAAACAAGTTTTGCCTCTTTTTGTGCTAGTGGGATATCCATAAGCAAATTGTAATTTCCTTCAAATTTCCCTCTTGTTTAAAGTTGTTCCATCAATTTCATCTCATCTTACTAACTCTGTAGAGTGATTGTAATATATTCCTCTCTATGCCTCTTATTTATTAATCAGTATTCCAGCTGTGTGGGATGTTCTGATGGGGTAGCAATCACACAATGCTAATAAGCTAGAGTCATATGATACTCTTTCCCTTCTTCTTTCCATTAAATATTTTCCCTGTTTGCTTTAAAGATTGTGAATAGGATGGCACTTCAGAATGCTGCAGTGCTATTACTAGTTTTTACACTGTCTTGTATGCAATTAAAATGTCATTCAATAACAAATCTATATATGGGGTGGCATTCTTGGAAGTCTGCAAACAAAAGAAGATGAACAAAAAATTTGCAAGGCATTACTACTAAACCTAACAGCAATGGAATTTTATTATTTGTTTGGCATGAAATGAATAATTATGGTCTAAGATGTTACACCTGTGTGTTTAAACTAAAATCATAGTTCATTATGTCTCATCTTAAGATTTCCTAAGTCTTTATATTCTTGTTAAAAAAAAGTACAGAATTTCAAGTTTAACTTTGATTTCTGTGGCTGTATCTAAAGTTATTAGGTGTACTTTATGATTGACTAAGACTTATGTATAACACATTATACTTAGTAATTGAATTCATTATAGGAACAGCATCATAATTTAAAATATCATCCTCAATAAAGTGTAAATTACATATCCTCTTCAGGGATATGATCACAGGCAGTTCAGAGTTGTTTTGAAAGTTCAGCTATATGAGTAGAAGTATCCAACAATTCAGAATCTGATAGCAAAAGATTCTGGTCACATGAAAACTTATGGTTGTACATTAGTTTATATTGCTCATAAAATATCTGGGAGAGATATGATGCATAGTGTGTTTTACACATGCAATACAGAAAATTCATTTGTGTACTACATTAAACTATGTTTAGTTATAGCTTGACAAATGTTGCCACATTGGATCATTTCAAAGATATTTTGGTACCTAAACAGAAAAACAGAAAGTCCAAAAGCAAAAAAGCAATGGCAGCAGGAATAACTTCTGACTTCCTGACAGCTTCCCCACTGAGTTTCTTTGTGTAAAGCTGACAGGGGATATCAGAAATCTCTCTTCTTCCCCTCCTGACTTCCCCATATTCTTTGCTTGTAAGGCAATCCCATATAAAATAAACTGCAATTGTCCACAAGAATTGTGATCAGGATGTAAATTACAGATGAAACAAGATTTTGGTTGAGACAGAGTCATAACAAGAATACTAGCTAAAACTGCATGCTGTCAATTCTAAATTGGAACCGCTACTTAAGCAGGAACTAAGAGTTCAGATATTAAATACTTTGGCTGTAACCTAATCCATCCAAAGTAACTGACAGGATTGTCCAGATTATTCAGATGTCTGCTGATAATAAGCAGCTGTATCTAGCTATGCTTGGAATTAGATTAGCTTCTTTTGCCATACTCATATCATCACAACCTCTAGAAACTGGTTCATGACTCTCATAGCATCTGTGGCTCATTATATATCACCTGGGGTGGCAATACAAAATTAGTGTCATCACCTGCTTATACTTCATCCTGAACTAAAAGATAGCCTCTCCACCAGCTTTATGTAATTATATTAAACAATATGGGAGAGCAACAAATACAGATGAAATTCTCAAAACATTTAAAACAACCAAAAAAGTGCATTCCCCCATGTAAATCTTAACAAAAGTGATCAATATAGTGATCATTGCTTTTCATATTTTAGGACCAGGCTTAAATCCATACCGGAGATTATCCAGACAATCCTCTTCTACAAAATCTTTTTGAGCATTGTCACTATCTTCTCAAAAATCTCTTCCCCCAAGTCAGTAAGAGTAGTGATAATTTCCATTAAAAGAGAAGTTTGAGATTGGATGAATGTTATCAAATACAGTTGGATCCATTGAAGGTTTCTATAAGAGAGGTTAGGTAGAAATAGCAGTTCCCACAAAGAAATATTGAAATAAGCAATTCATAGCTTTCTGGCTGAGAAGGAAACACAAGAGTCAAGTCCAAATTTTGCAAAGAATCAACTTTCTTGAACTCTACTGATCAAAAGACTCTGCAATTCATTAATCACAAAACTGTAAATAAACATTTGTTTGCCATTTTTATCAAGTACTGTAATTATTCCTTTTTCCCCCCATTCTGTTCAATCCTGTCCAATTCTTAGACATCCTGTACAAGTGTCACCAAAACCTGATATGATAAGCTAGGAGAACAACCAGCCCAAAGTCACTCAGCCAAATTTCACATCCATGGCAAGCTAGAACTCATTATAACCCAGTTTTTAGCCTGTTGCAGTGGTGGGAAGCTGCCATCACCGGTTCAGTGATTGCATGCTTCATGCATACATGCGTACTTTGCACGTGTGTCAAATGTGCACTGCACATGTGTGAATATCATCAAGAAAAAAAACTTACCTGCTATGTTACTGTTGGGGAGTAACACAGCCGAGGAGCCGCAATCTGCTCTGCCACATGAATAAGTTGAGAGGATATAGGTAAGTACAGTGCAGGACAGGCGAGCCACATGATCGTCACAGCGAACTGGTTCACTGCCAGTTGATTGTCAAAGCTAGGGGCTCGCCTGAACCAGTCCAAACTGGTAGAATCCTATCCCTGGCCTGCTGCCTTAATTATTATATCAAACTGTCTCTCCTAGGTGACTTAGAAAATGCATAATTAAAAACATAATAATATAAAATCTGCATGGTAATATCAAATTAAATATAATGAAGATTATTCATATAAATCTACAATTGCATAAAGCACACAGAACAATATCCTGGCCAGCAGAAACCAGTGGAAGTAGTTTATCCAATAAGTAACTTAGCCTTGTACACCAGTTTTGAAGATGGTTTCTCAGCAACTATAATTATCCTGTCATACATGTTAAGGATACTTTTTTAGATGACATGGAAACTTGAGTGGTAAAACAAGGGAAAATAATGTTTTGTATACTAGATGTAGTTTAGGTGGTGTATCTAAATGTATTAATTAGATTTTTGTTTGTGTGTCCTTTTATCTCCTGTACAAACAATTGTAATAAGTGTTGTAATGTATTAATACATATTTTTAAAAAGTTTGTTATGCTAGAGATAAAAGGTTAAAAGGATACTGTTTATTCACAGTGTGAGTAGAAAAGCAAGAAAAGTGTAAGATGCCTCATGAGGAGAAAGCCATTAAATTTGTTATGGCTTTGTATTTCATTTTATCTCGAGAAACTTTTGATAAAAATACAATAAAAACTAAAGAAATAAATAGATGAAATCACTTACCTTATGTTGCAAAAATTCTAATACAACCAGCACAATTTGATATAAGAGAAAATGGGTACATCACCATTAGAAATGGTAAAGCTTTTTGGTGCAAGTGACTATAATAATTTAATAACACTTATAATTCTAAGGTAAATGCATTTTTACTGAATTATGTATACTCTCATATATCTATTCTATTTCTTTCAAATTAACAATATTCAATTGGATTCTTTTTTTACAGTTCATGTGTTAATAAATGGATTTCTGTATGTATTTGCATGTCCAACTTTTACATTAGCCTTTTAAAAATCAATATATAAATATATTAGCAGACAAGTATATAAATCAATGTATTTATATTGATTAAAATATAATGGAAAAAACATGGTTTTGACTTTCTACCTATTTTCTTGATAGCCCTGCCAGAGGCTAGCTCCTAGGAGGAAGACGAGACATGTCCGGAACTATCTCAAAGGGTTACGTGAGACATCAGAAGTTTCAGAAGGCTGAATGGGATGTACTCCTGGGAATGTTGGGAAGAGAGGTGAGTGATCTACCAGATGGGCAGCCACTGAAACAAATAGGAAATGGAGATTCATGGCTGCTGCTAGCCAGCTCAGAAGAGCAATCCATGATGAGGCTGGCTGAAGAGGCATAGTGGCAATGGGTTGACTCTGAAGAGAAACAGTTGCTTCCCTGCCCAATCTGCAGAGCTGAATGCCAAAAGGCACAGCACAGGTTGGTAAGGCTATTCATGAGGCAGTTGCCTTTCATCCAGTGGTACAATTCAACCAGTGTAACAACCAGTTTGGTGAGGGCGCGCTTTGCATGCACGCCCAGCATTTATAAAAGACAATTTTTAGCTATAATACTTATCTTCTGCTGCAGCCCCGGTGAGTGAAACAGGTGATGCGTGGCAAACCGCTCTGCTGCGCGATTTAGCTCTGCTCAAAAACAAGGAAATAAAGCACAGGAAAAGGGCAGGGGTGGGTGGACGGGGCCAAATAATTACCAGAACTACCGGTTTGCTTGAACCAGTTCAAACAGGTAGATCCCACCTCTTCTTGCACCTCCTAATAAGAAGCACCAGTTGGCATGGTGCTTCTTATAAGGGAAACGGAATCAGGTGGCTATCATATACATGCATTGGATTTTGTTCAAGGATGATTTTGTTGCCTTTACCTTGTTCCTGGGATTTGTGTTTGGACTTGGACTATCTTGCAGAAACCTGCTCTTTGCTTCATTGTCCCTTGGAACCACTGAAGCCAAAACTGCTGGAATCCCTTCTGGTTTGGTCGCTGTCAGTCGCCTTTCTCTATTTTGCACTCGAGCCTCACTACTTTGTAGCCAGCTGGCTGCCTCATTGTTGCTTGTGCTTCAGGTGTCAGATTGCCTTCGCTAGTTATGCTCTGTTGATGAGCTTCTGGTGCCCTTGTTGGAAGATGTCCAGTCACCAAGGTCACTACTCTTGACCTCCTACAAAGTGGGAGATTGACTTGGAGTTTTGATGAATGCTTTATGGGTGTTAGTTGTAAAATAAACATACTAATTCCTTCTTGAGTACTACTTGCATGAACTGGGACAGGACATTTTCTTAGTATGTCCTTTTCATTTCTCCAAAAGTAGTATTAGTCTCACTTTCAGAGATGGGAACAGAAATTTTATGTTCCCATGTTACATACGCCAGTGTTTGCAATAATATCTTTAGATTGGCCCTGCAGATCAGAAAAGTAGGATTGGTCATTGTGCCTATAAAAATGCACTTTTTTAAAAAAATAAACTTTTTGAGAAAGCATAATCAAAATATTGGAGAATCAAAGACAAAAAACCCTGGATATGTGTTTCACCTGACTGAATCAATCACAGCCACTTCTAAAACCATAGTTTTAAGCTGGCATCTTGAATTCTCTCTGAAACCTGACTTTCAACTACACTTGCATTCTTACCAGTTGCTGAATTTAATATTCTATTTGTGTTTTTCATTCTGCCTTTTTTATTACATGCACCTTCTCCAGCATTAATACTAATGATTTTCTCTTCTTTTCATCAATAAAAAGATGTGCTCCAGAATGACAGTCAGATCATCTGCTAGAAACCAATTCAATGTTGATAAGACAATATAAAAGAAAAAAGAAATTTATTCTATACCAGTGCCTGCCACATCTGTTCATGGTGTAGGGGAATAAAGATTTCCTTCTGTTTTCCATTGAGAACGATAAAGTATCTTTTTCACTTGCTTGAGCTAAGACAGCCATATTACCATAAGCTATAACTAGTTCATTCCTCTGTAATAGCTATACCAAAATGCATGAAAACTGAGACAGAGGATAAAGCTAGAGGTTTGATAGGCAGAATGAAATAGGATCACTGATAAGTGAGCTTATCCACCAACAATTGATTTCATAGCCATGCTTGTCCACTATGAATATCATTCCCCATCTCAACAGAGAACAAGGCATTTATTTGCAATGAAACATTTGATGTGAAGATCTTTGGTGAGAAGCACGCTAAAGTGACATCCAGTAAAATGGTTAGAACAGCTTTTTTGTTCCACAGTTTATATGCTTGGGCCTAAATATTGTGCTCAATATTTTTTGTATGTATGGAATTTCAATAACATTGTTACAGTGAGAATAGGATATGGTGGCCAAACAAACAAAAAAAACCCCAACCACATTTTTGATGAATAAATTGGATTGTGTGTCTGTGTATGTGTGTAAAACTCAAGACATAGTGTTGCTGAGACACTTTGGGAGTATATTCATTCATAAAATGCATTTTTTAAAAATATGAATGGGATCCTTTTCTTTTTATAGTTTAAAATAGCATATAAAACTTCAAATATTCAAGCATTTTACTACTAATTATATACCAACATGAAAGAAATTCATATCAGAGAAATCTCAATTGACCTTCAAAACATTTCAATAATTTAGAATTTAGGTGAATTCCAGTGGTAAAATGAATATCCTTGGACCATAATTCTATCACATTTGGAAGGATTTTATGCCCTACTTCAATAACTATAGTATGATCATTCATTTATTGAAGAAAATCATCCAAAGATACATATTTATATGTGGAAAAGACATATGCAAGCTTTTCATTTTCAATCAAGTAAGGGTTTTTTTTTTTTAATGTCCAATCCTAAGAAACACAATCAGAGTTTATAGGAAGAGCTAGAATTTGACTCATTTGTTTAACTGGGCCATCTTTATCTACTTTTAGGACTTGTGTGGAGAACAGATTTTCAGTTGTATTGATGCAGAAAATTCAAAAGTCTTGATAAAATTTTAAGCACCCTTGTAGAGGACAAACATAAAATGAACAGATCTCTTGAGAGCATGATGTAGCATGAGAACTAGTATTGCTTTCCACTAGCCTAAGCAGGATCAATGACCATTATTGAGGTCAGATCTCCAAGATGGCACATTCTGGTAATCTTTTGCCACTGCTATATATAAATGGTATTGCTTTTGGAATTACCCAATGCAAACAAGTTCTTACATAATAATAATAAGAGGGGGGGAAATTGTATCTTCATTAAGTACAGGAATTTGTTATTTACATATGCAGATTGGGTTATAGACATGGATAAGCACATAGCAAAATTTATTGGAGAAGCTTACAAAATCCACAACTTGTCATCAGCTATTTGCTGGGTTCTGTACCTTTTTTTGACTGTTGGATATTGTTATTAATTCAGGACAGGAGATTATGTAAGTTCTGAAAAGTGAAACTCTTCTTTCTGCAGAAAGTTGTAAATTACTTTAAATGCCTAATTGTAAGGTATAGCCATTTGTAAATTAGATAAAATGTATCTGTTTATAAAGACTACAATACTTGATCATCTGCTTCACTAATAAGAGACAATATAAATGTAAATGTTGACAAAAGATAATATGATTGGTATTGTCTACAGATTATAAATTTCTATGGATACCTGATTGGAAATTGTATCTATATTGAAAGAATGCACTAATAGGTTCCAGAACAAATCCCTCTTGGAAATATTTGTTTCCATTTCTGTTAATCACTTCCACACCTGCATACATTTTCCAGCTCCCATTCCCAAAATAGATAAATTTATTCCTTACAGATACTCTTCTAGTTACGACCCTAGTGGAGCCTGACTGCCCATTAGGATCTGACTTCAGGACAATGTTAAACGAATTGCCTCAAGTAATTGATCAGCCATCCCTGCTCTCTCCTCAGTGTATTCTTTAAACAAATGCAAGGGTCATTAAATGGGGGAGAAGGAGATCATGGGAGACCTAATGTACAGACTAACCTTCCTCACTACATATCCCATGTTCTGTTTCCCACCCTGGGGTGCCTTGCATGTCCGGCTGCAGCATAGCTGACTGTCATGCCAGCAAGAAACAATTCTGCCTCTGCCCTTTCTCCTGCTCAGGTGTCCTGCCTTTCTGGGGCAAATAAAGAATCAGTTCTCTAGCTTTTTGGAGCTTTTTGCATCAAACAGCTGCCCTCATGAACTAGCCAGTGGGGCTGCAAAGCTTTCTTACCTCTCTAGGCTAAAGGAAGCCAGTGCTTGCATAAAAGGCAGCTTGAGGATGAGTTGAATTATCTTGATGAGCAGCTTCAGGATAAGATAGGTCTTTGCAAGCTTTAGCTGTCTGTCTGACTGCTTGTAGAGCCCAATTAGGACTTAAAGGCTAGACTGTAGCAGCCTTCTGCAAGAAGTCAGAAGAAAATAGCTAAAGCTTACACCATTGTTCATTTTCTAGCACAAGTTTCTAGTCAACTTAAGTTTTGGAGATGGTTCCCCCACCTTTCAATTTTAGGAAAAAAGCTAGAGATTTTCTTTGCTTGCTTGCTTGGTCCTCCTATCTTTTAGCATGGAATCAAGATACAGTTTTTAAAAGGGATAGAGGGTGGAGAGCAGAAGGAAAACTTATTTTAGCACCTAATTGGACCAGGAAAGGAAAGATGAACATGTTTGTCCCTCCAAACTTTTTCTGTTTTTTTACTGAACAAATTGGCTTCACGGGGCTGGATGGGAGGGAAAGATTTTTGGAAGCTCATCCTGTACTGCATCTGTTATCTGTTCTAATTTTGAAACAAGTTCATACGTACTTTGGGGAAGTTGGTCATAATTTTGAACAGTCATTTAGTGGCCTGTCATTTCTCGAGAACTGTAAGTGCTATATGTCCCCCTCTCCTTCCCTCCCTCTCTCCCCCTCTCTCTTTCCCTCTTTCTCTCTCTCTCTCTGTGTATGTGTGTGTGCGTAAGATATGGGGACCATCCATAACACATGCATTTTGATAAATTTTGTCCACATAAAAAAGGTCATGGAATTTTCTGATAGTATTGTTAATTTTTTTGCTTATATTGAAAATTTGAAGAATATTTCATCCAGACTTGTCAATAAACAATGTCATGAAAAAGAAAGAAAAGGAAAGACTGAAGGGGGAGAGAGAGAGAGAGAGAGAGAGAAAGAGAGAGAGAGAGAGAAAGAGAGAGAGAGAGATCATAAATAAAATTCTATTCTATTAAAGTGCTTCTGACTTGAACTCAGTATCTTCACGCTAGTTTACCATATATTCTGCGGTATCAGCTGAGAGAGTTCTTCGCTGACTTTATTGCCTGGACTCATACTTCCATATTTCTAAAATACTTTGAATAAATTAGACTTCTTTTTTTAGAATAGCAATATATAATTATGTAAAGTAGAGATTTTAGCCATCCTCCAATTACAGTTGTATGCAAAAGTTAGACATTTCTCATGTTTCAATGACTTTAAGCGAACAGAAACTGGCAGAACCTATGTTTTGTATAATGTTAAACATGATAATTTTGTGCAAACTTGAATACATACTTATTATTTATGTTCAAGTATTTTCCTGTCTTCAACTCAGTATTGATTACTGGCAAAGCTTCAACAAATTCCTGCAGTTTTCTTTAATAAGTTTTTGGGTAGTAGTTTGCTATAGCTTTTTTCCTAGAATTAAACAAAGTGATTAGCCCAAAGTCACCTAGCTGATTTCATCTCTAAGATGGAACTATAACTCGCAATCTCCTAGTTCTATTCTTCCCTTAACCACTACATAAATGTTTAAAATTTGAAAAGATTTATTTGGCAGATGAAAAAAATAGCCACTCTTTTATTCAGTATTTGCAGCATCTGCTTTGTTAATATAAAACTTCCAAATATTTCTTGTAACCAAGGGATGCTAAAAAAGATTTTGGATATTTCATAAGACAATGATTTAAATATCATCCAGGAAATACTTATCAAAAAAATTTCTAAGAATATTTTTGAGCCAGATTAGTTCTGTAGAAAAATAGAAATGTTCAAAACAAAAATAGTAAGATTTTTAGGTAATTACAGCAAATGTCTGAAAACTTATTTTTTTATCAGACAAGATGTTATGAAGTACTGATTGAATGCACTTCAAACAATTTCACCTGCTGTATTCCCCATTTTGATATTTTGAATCTGTATTTATGTCCAATTGAAATGTTAGCTATTTAATTTTCATTTCTGGGCCAGTACAACAGGAACTCTATACTTTGCTTCTGATGCTATTGACATTGGCTGATTAGAATGATCAGGGAGTGACATTTTGGAGTTTTGGAACAAAGCAGCGGGCATCCATTTAGAAGGAAAAGGTGACACAGTGAGGAACCAATCAGGATGTGATTACTCTCCCACTATCATCATATTGCCTAACTCTCTGCAAAGTAAATGACTGCTGCTTTTTTGATGAGAATACTTACAGGAAAGTTGGAATTAATGTTTTTCGGTTTATATGTGTACACAATCTTCAGAAGAAAAGCAGGTAGAATGTAAATGAAAACAATTTTAATACTGTAAGGGTATGACTTTTCTACTTAACAGTTTGTGTTTGTGTGTTTACATACAAACACACACACAAACATGTATTCATCATAAATGCAGTCAATCTTTAAAGGCAGATTGTCAATGGGACAATGGAGCAGGTAGAATTGAGCTGTATGAGTAGTGGCTATACAGAAAACCATCAATATTTTTAAAATATTTTTGGTTAATGTTGTACTTGGTTTGGTTGACTGAACTTGTACTTGGTTTGATTGACTGAAACTGAACAACTGAACAATTCTTTGGGAGTTGGGGGGAATGTGCTGGTTAATTTGCTGGTTAATTTTTGGTATTCATCACTGCATTTTACTGTTTCTTTTGTGTGCTTTTTGTTTATGGAGAGTTTAATGTGCACTTACAAAATCTAATATAGTTAGACTTCTATTTTTTTTTCTTCAATTCAATTGCGTCCAATTGTTAGACACTACCTGTACAAGCACCTGCAGATTTCTTGGCAACATTTTCAGAAGTAGTTTGCCATTGCCTCCTTCCTAAGGCTGAGAGAAAGTGACTGGCCCAAGCTGGCATTGTGACCAAGGCAAGATTAAAAGTCACACACTCCCAGTTTGTAGGCCAATGTCTTAACTCAAGGCTGTCAAACTCACATCATCATGGCATCGTCATGTGCAGTGGTGTTATTCAACCGGTTCATACCGGATTGGGTGAACCGATAGTAAGAATTTGGCATGGGTTGCCGAACCGGTAGTAAGTGGCCATGCCCCTGACCCAGTCGCTCACCACTCAATACTCACTCACTACACCCACCTGATGTTCAACTAAGGTATTCCTTTTTTCCCCTTCCGACAATCAGCTGTACATACGATCAGCTGTGTTGGGATTCCCCTTGCTGAGGCCCAGGAAAGTAATAAATGGCTCAACCCTCCCCTCCTCCATTTTTTGCCTTCTTGAGCTTCAGAGGAGCCTTAGGGGAGCAAAAACACCTTCCCCAAAGGCTGTTCTGAGACCAGGAAGCTCCCAAAATGGTGCTGTGTGCCCCTCCCATGCTCTGTTTTTTTTTCTTCCAGAGCCTCAGAGGAGACTTAGGGGAGCAAAAATGCTCCCCTAGAGGCTCCTCTGATGTCCAGAAGGCCCCAAAAACGAGTGGGGGCTGCAAAAAAGCAAGAAGAGCAACACCCACCCAGTCACATGGCCACACCCACCAAGCCATGCCCACAGAATGGGTAGTAATTTTTTTTGAATCCCACCACTTGTCATGTGATGTATCAGGGCATTTCCCCCCCTTCGGTAAACTGGACATTTATTTATTTATTTATTTATTTATTTATTTATTTATTTATTTATTTATTTATTTATTTAATAGTTTTATATACCGCCTTTCTCCCGAAGGACTCAGAGCGGTGAAAAGCCAACTAAAATATATATAAATTACAAATACAAATACAATTAAAAGAGAATTAAATTATAGGCTGCCATTTAAAAATTTAAAACTCCTGATTAAAAATAAGCTAAAATTTTCATACCCCAACCAATCAATTTAAAACCCCTTATTTAAAATTCCATTTGAAGTCAGCTCAGGCCGGCCTGCTCAAAGAGCCAGGTTTTCAGATCATGTCTGAACGCCCTCAGGTCAGTGGTTGTCCATAGCCCCGGGGGCAGCCCATTCCAAAGGATAGGCACCCCCACAGAGAAGGCCCTATTCCTTGGGGTCACCAGGTGGCACATAGATGACATCGGGACCCGAAGGAGACCCTCTCTATGGGAGCGCACTGGTCGGTGGGAGACTACTGGAAGAATGCGGTCTTATAAATATCCTGGTCCGATGCCATAGAGCGCTTTAAAGGCCAAAACCAATACTTTAAAGTGAACCCGGAAGGCTACCGGTAGCCAATGCAGCTCACGCAGGAGAGGCGTCACATGGGAATATCTCGACGCCCCCATGGGCATGGACGTGGCCAGTGTATGATGCATCTGGTCTGTGGGCCATGAGTTTGACAAGCCTGATCTACAATGTCTCCCTTGTTAATGCTGCAAACACTGAGTCTGCTTATTTGCAAGCTGTCTTCAAACTGTCATATATCCTTGGAAGATCACAGACTTTTTGTGAAACAACAATTATTACACCAGCTTGAATTAAAAAAGAAAAAAATATTTAATTATTTTTGAAAGTTCTAATACTGAATACTTTCTCTTTCTATGCTACCTTCCATGAAGTGAAGTGTAAACTCTGTGCTAATTAAGAGAAACTAAAAGAAAAGGTACTTCTCTGATCATCTCCTTTAAAAAAAAGTCACACAACCTTAAATTAACTGATATAATTTTCCAGATCTGTAATCTCTTCCAGATTAGGAGAACATCATGACAGAAAGTGAATTCCTACTGATCTGTTAATTCAAATGATGATTTTTTTTTACAAAAATTTTCTAAAAGAATCCCATATCTTAATTCTGCACCTTTGCATTCAACTACTACTTTTGATTTGAAGTAAAGACCTTTGGAAAATTTGTCTCTTTAAAGGAAATTTATTTCTCTTTGTTACATGAAACTTTAGTCTTTTGCTTATATTAGGATGCTAGCCAATTATATTTCTGAAATGTGGGGAGAGAGTCAAATTGTATGTGTGTTATATAATGTTTAAATCCTGAAGTCTTGTTTGTGCCTTTTTGCTGATATCTTGATTGAAGAACATATTAAATGTTTGATTTTCTTAATGTTATGAAATGGTTTTGTGATGAAGAATTTTGTATTTGCTATCTAAGGATGTGTGAAGATGTCATGGATCTGTTTATATTTACCATGATAAGGGTAGGAAATTCTTTCTTGGAGAAAAAGGATGTCCTCTCTCTTTTTCTCTCCACCCCTCCCCTCTTCATCTATATCAATTATATCTACATCTATTGTTTTCTTGCATTTTTCTTCCTCTGATTTGTATTTTTTAAATCATTATCTTTAAAACTTCTAATAATTCTATTTTAAAAAAACAGGAGGACTAGGGAGGAGAAATTGGATAAGCGTGTGTGCTTTATATCTTGCATGGCACACAGAATTTTTTATTGCCAGTTTATGACTGAACATGAAATTCACATGAAAAAAATATTTTTAGGCACTAAAATGTTACACTTTCTTTTGCCCTGTACTTAGGAGAGGGAAGTATGATTTTTCTCATCTTCAATTTGGAATAGTCTAATCACTAATTGGTTTAAATAAAATAGTGTTGACAGAGTCAAAACAAAAAAATCAGCTTCATAAATTAGAGGTGATGAACCATGCTTTTCTTTGCAATATACTTTTATTATACAAAACTCTAGGAAGTACAATCTAAGAAGTACAGAGAAAGAAAAGAAAGAAAGTAAAACTCCTCTCCTGCAAGCATGCGCAGTAAATCAGATATCACAAGACACTCATATTTTAGTTGTTATAGAAACATGATAACAATTCTAGTAGATTCTGAAAGCTTAGCAGACAAATAAAAAAAAAACATAGTGACACCCCCTTCTTTGTCTGGTGAGCAGACATCAGATAAGGCACATCTTCTCACGCAGATATTCGTGCTGAGCAGCTGCAAGTGGTTTGTTGAGTATGTCAGCAATCTGATCATGTGTGGACACATACTGCAAATTAACAAAACCTTGTTTAACTAATTGCTTTATGTTCTTATAATGAATGTCAATGTGTCTGGACCTAGAACCCGTAAAACGGGTTTTGGAAATATAAACCACAGATTCACTGTCTTCCATCACAGTGATTGGCTGGATTGGGCATGTCCAGATATCTGTAACTAAAGCATCAAACCACACATGCATCTGAAACACAAGCATATTCAGCTTCAGTAGATGAACAAGAAATAAAATTTTGTTTATGCACATGCCAGTAAACAGGACATCCATTTAAGAATATCATATAACCTGAAGTACTTTTACGTGACTTTTTATCACTCGCCCAATCAGAATCTGCATAACAATATAATTCTGCATAATTAGTATGTGTCGATTCTAACAACAACTTCATACTTTTAGTGTGCTTTAGATATCTCAACAACTTCTTAATGCATAACCAATGAAACTGTTTTGCTTTACCTACGTGTCATGACAAAAGATTAACACTAAGTGCAATATCTGGTCTTGGCCAACTATTAATGTATAACAAGGACCCAATTACTGAATGATAAAATGTTTGATCTTCAAATTCAGGACTTGGTTCATGTGACAGATTATGAAAATCTGTTTGCATAGGTATGCGAGCTGGTTTAGCATCCTTCATATTGCAATGATGCAACAGTTGTTCAATCTTATCCTCTTATGTCAGGAGGTCAAGGTTGTGGTGGAGAATTAAACACCATACAGTGAGTACCTTCTCTACAAAGTAAAATTCTAACCTCACTGACCCATGCCTTGTAATTTTGTCCTGAGCACTTTAATTTCATCTCACCAGTCAGTGGGATGATAGAAGATTGTTGAAGAGGAACTTGTAGAACTTGCGCTGGTTGAGCAATGCCTGCTTGGGCACCAGGAGGTGCTAGAGCTGGCACACGTGCTGACACTGGTTGACCTGCTGAAGGCTTTTGCACAGCTGGAGCAACAACTGGGGTGGTGTATCAGCTTGTACAGCGGACTGACTCATTGACATCATTGTAAAAGCTCTTTGTAACTTTTGTAATTGTTCATATATTGTACGCAAGTCATCAGCAGATGGTGCTACAACATTAGAAATCGCAGAAGCTCTTGCTGTTTCAATTGAGTCAGCATCATAAGACATATCACAAGATAGCTGTGATGTAGGCAAAGCTCTCCGCTCTGATTGGTCTGACACCACACCCTTGTGACCAGCTTGTGGGTGGTCCCTTGGCTTTGATGAAGGAGGCAAGATGGAGGACTCAGGAACTCCAACCACACCCTTATCTGTCTGAAGGGATAGGGCAAAAGCCTTAGCCTGCTGTTGTCTATGTTCAAAAACTGCAATCTATTGCATATAATCCTGCACAACTTTCTGACACATTGTCTGCTCGGGACTCAATGGAGAATAATGAATTTCACCTTTCTCTTTGGGTGAAAAATGCTCAGCTGACTGCATAACTTTAGGCTTAGCACCAAGCATTTCATATTCTTGGGCTTCTGGTTCTTTAGGCTGAGTCTCTTTTTGAGTAGTAGCTTGGGGGCATGCACCAGAAACAAAAAAAATGGTACAGACCTGATTACTTGTCCATAGCAACTTCCTCCAGATGAGTAGCAGAAGCAACCGGTGTCTGCCAAAGTCTTTTAGTATCCTCCTTAGGTATTTCAAATGATGATAAATCTTCCTCTGACCGAGCTCTCCGTTTTGCTTTTCCTTTCTTGTGCGGCATCTTCCTCAGCTGTTGTAAACTAACTGACTAAAAAACCTTAACAGCTAACTATCGAAGCAACCGGCAAAGAAAAACATCGTAAATTTACAACCATCCTCTGCTACCAATATCAAAGCAAAAAAATTCATCTTCATAAATTAGAAGTGATGAACCATGCTTTTCTTTGCAGTATACTTTTATTACACAAAACTCTAGGAAGTACAATCTAAGAAGTACAGAGAAAGAACAAAAGAAAGTAAAACTCCTCCCCTGCAAGCATGTGCAGTAAATCAGACATCACAAGATACTCATATCTTAGTTGTTATAGAAACATGATAACAATTCTAGTAGATTCTGGAAGCTTATCAGACAAATAAAAAAAAAAATGTAGTGACAGACAGAAACAGGCAAAGCATTTCAAACACAAGTTAAGATAAAATAATCTTCCATTAATCTTTGAGAACATAAAGTAAGATGATGGTATTGAAAACAAATGTGATTAATTATGGTTTGGAACCCATATAAATTGATCAAAGACTTCTATTGTTTTGAATTTCAGAGATAGAACTTCATCTGCAGACTTAACAAGAGTAGTGCTGTATATATACAGTATTTGTTGATTTTGGAGAGTTCCAAATCAACATCTTTGTAAAATTTTGTAGCTAAAATTCTTCCCCCTCTCTTCCTCTTCCTCTTTCCCTTGAATATCTTTTGATTGCTGTGTTATGTTACTTCCTTAAAATAAAGTCTTACATATTCATACTTGTATTGTTTCCATTTTAAAATAAAACCTTGTAATCCAACCCTGCTTGGCTAGTCCACCTGTAACATTTACTATCAGCTGCTTTCTTACAGTATATATTCTCATGATGCTGGATAGAAAAGAGGAAAGCAACAGGATTTTGTCTGTGTTTCTACTGTCCCCTATAGCAGAAACGTGAAACAGTTTTTTTAATGAAACTATCACTGCTTTTTTATTTTGCTCTGCTGAGATGAAGCCAACATGAGAATATTTTAATGATATGATGCAAATGGTAAGTTTTGTTTCAAGCTCAAAACATACATTTTCCATTTTACATACGTCCTTTCAACTGAGATTTGAAATTGGTCCAAATATGTAACGGTCAAATAATATGAATCACTTTTTTTATATATATGGCCATCAGCTGCAAAAATGACCAGCACGAATTTTAGTCCCTTATATTAATTTGTTCATTGCCATGCTTCATTTATTTCAGTATACTTTAATGCTTTATTTCATTTTTACTTTCCAAACATAATACTGTAAAATCAATTTTAGACCATCAAATAAACATATGCAATGATTCATTTCATATAGTATCCTTCATTTGATTGTGATTTATTTCATAATTGTATTTCAGAACTTGTTTAATTTATCATTTATTTTGTTAAGTATTGATATAATTTCAAATTTATATTAAATAGCAAAAATGCATTCTTATAAAACCAAAAGGAAATCTTTATAAAACTTAGTATTATTAAATGCCACAAATTCTGTCACAGGTGTAGAGGGAAAAAAATCCTTTCAGTTTTTCTTTGGTTACTTTCTATATAGGTTAGACTAGTTGTGCCATACATAGAACAACTAAGGTAGATGCAATATATGATTTTATAAACCTGTTACTTAGAAATCTGCTGATACATTTTATTTTTTAAAGTTATTTACTTTCCTTCTGTTATGCAGTTTCCCAGGCTACAGGTAACTTGAGGATAATGTTCATTCATACAGACAAAAAGGTTATAATGTAGGTCAATTGAATAAAGTAATTAAACACAACAACTACGTGCTGTGTGGAAACAAGATGTCTGTAAAAACAAGATGTCTATGAATCAGTTTTGCAATACCCTTTTGCAAAATAGACTGACAAATAAATAAGTAAAGAAAGAATAATGTCAAACGTTAAAACAGTCACATCTTTTTAAAAGAAAAAAATACCAGTACAAGGCTTTGAATATAATAAGAGTATAATTGATTGCTGATGTCTGCCAGATCTTTGGACTACAGTTCTCAGAGTACTGTCCTACTGAGTAATACTAAAAGCTTTAGTCCCATTACTAAACAGAGGGTACCAGTTTGGAAAAATCTTCTCATTTTATTCAAATAATCAGATTAACATTCTTGTATTCATTCCATTTCACATCTATTACAAGTAGAAGTGCCTTTTTAATTTTTATTCCTATTATATTATGCCTGCTAAAGGTATACCATGCCGTTGTATAACATGATTCCTTCCAGTGCTGATATTTCTGGAAAGTGTAATCAATTTTAATAATAAAGCCAAACAAAAAGACTCAGTAGAAGGCTACTATGAAGTTATGATATAGATCAGAGCTGTCAACTTTCTGGCCCAAGGGCTGGATGCACTACGCTCTGCCTGGTTTAGCGAAGGGGTAAAAAAGTTCCGATACATCATGTGATGCTACAATAACAACACAAGTGGCAACTCAAAAGCAGTTTGACACCCCTGATATAGATAATAGTTAGTTAGTGAGTGAGTGAGTGAGTGACAGAGAGAGAGAGGGAGAGACAGACAGACAGACAGACAGACAACAACGAATCCACATACAGATTGTACAACTTGCGTCTTGGTGTGACTGGAACAATCTGGAACTGAACTCACTCAAAGCCATAGAAATGGTGGTAGACTTTAGGAGGAAATTCCACTCTGCATACTACCACCTCTTACAATACTAGACAACATAGTATCAATAGTAGAGACCTTCAAATTTCTTGATTCTATCATATCTCAAAACCTAAAATGGATACCTAACACCAAAAATGTCATCAACAAAGCACAATGAAGAAAGTTCTTTCTGCACCAACTCAAAAAGTTCAAACAGTCCAAGGAGCTGCTGATACAGTTCTATAGAGGAATTTTTGAGTCTGTCATCTGCACCTCTATATCTGTCTGGTTTGGTTCTGAAACTCAAGAAGACAAACACAGACTTCAATGGATAATTAGAATGGCAGAAAAAAGAATTGCTACCAATCTGCCTTCAGTCGAGGACCTATATAATGGCTTGAGTCAAAAAGAGAACTGTGAAAATATTTATGGGCCCCTCACAACCTGGACATAAACTGTTTCAACTCCTACCCTCAAAATGACTCTATAGAGCACTGCACACCAGAACTAAATACAAGAATAGTTTTTCCCTGAACACCATCACTCTGCTAAACAAATAATTCCTTTAACACTGTCAAACTATTTATTAAGTCTGCATTACTATTACTATTCACCTTCTGATCCTTCCTTTCACCCATCTCCCATTTATGACTGAATGAATGTAACTTTGTTCCTTGTATCCTTATAATTTTTTAATTAACTTTTTACTAGTATAATTTGATTTGATTGCTTATTATTATGTTTCTTAGTATGATTTGATTGCTTATTTGTACCCTTTGACTACTATTAAGTGTTACACCTAAGATTCTTGACGAATGTATTTTTTTTCTTTTTATGAACACTGAGAGCATTTGCACCAAAACGAACTCTTGTGTGTCCAATCATACTTGGCCAATAAATAATTCTATTCTATTCTATTCTATTCTATTCTATTCTATTCTATTCTATAGAGAGAGAGAGAGATGGATATCACAAATTAAAGTTTTGCTTTAATTGATCATCTAAAGCAGGTAAAGCAGAGTTTTAGAGTTGTAATATTATCTTTATAACATCTATTTGTCTGTCTGTGTATCCAATCTCATTTAGTGTATTGAATAATTTGGTAAAAATTTTAACAAAAATATTAACAGAATGATTTATAGCCTTTAAAATACAATTTAGTACATCTTTTACTATTTGATTGTTTGCCACAAATATGTTTGGTCTTTCAGCTAAAATTTTTTATTTATTTATTTTTAAATAATGCTACAGTAACAAATAGGAAGGTTAAAATAAGATAGGATTCATTAAGATCAGATCAGTTAGTTCAATCATTTTATGTGAAAATACCTGAGGACAGCAACAACATGAACAATCATTACAGAGAGGGAGAAGGAGAATGAAACAACTGTTATCTACTTGCAGTTCTGGCATGAATTTTTTGGAAGTCTTATGTTCATGTGCTTCGTGTGTGGGATTTAAACTAAATAAAACTAGGTAAAAGTACTATATTTTAATACTGGCCCCACCCACTATCTTGAGTGGCACAAGTCTAACACTTATTTATAATAAGATTTATATGGCTGACCATGTCGTATGTGGCTGAATGCAACAGTTAACGTGTTAATAGTAACAAAGAAAAATAAAACAGTGAAAACAATAATCAATGCCAATGAGGTATGAGGGAAGAAAAAAAGCAAATCATGTAAACTAGATTGTTACCCTGGCTCACAGCATGGGGAAACAGCCAACTTTTTCAGGCCTTATAGATGTCAACAGAGTAAAGGCTATCCACATTTGAGGGAAATATATTAATTTAAGAGCAAATATATCAAAAATACTTTCTGTATTTCCTACTACAAAGTTGAATGAGAGTGAGAAATTACATCAGCAGTTTTATTAAAAAAGGGCTCTGGGAACCTCAAAGAAAGACATTTGTTGGCAATATAATCTTTAGCTTAAAGGAAGTTGCCCCTTCCAACTTTCTTTGTCTCTCCTTTCCACTTTTTAACGAATGTAAGTTAAAAAGGACTTACATTCAAGCACAATGCTCCATATGAACATAGACCTTGGTTTATCCAGGTCTTATCTGGATGTAATTTTATTATCAATTTTCATATATACCTGAATGCAAGCCCTTCTTATACTTGTAATTGTTTCATATTCATTCATTCATTTATATGAGCATATTATTGTCTAAAATCTAATATGTATTTCGTTCAACCACATCTACAAGTATATATATATTTTCTTTTTTCATAGTGTACAAGGTAAATTTTAGATTCCAGTGTATTTTTAAAACTGTTCTCATGTTTGTTTTGCCCTTTTATTTACTAATATGCAGGATATTAAAAGCAGAAATATTCCCTGCTTACTCAGTATAGATTGATAAGACTTGTAGATAGAAATAAATCTCATTGGCATTTGTGCTAAAAACTGTGCAAGCAAAGCCAACACTTTCTAAATAATTTTTTACACTTCATGGTATTTGAATATCTTGCTTAGTGACCCAAGACAATATTTCAAATACAAACTACATAATAAATGCACATTTCAAACATATCCCCTCAAGTATAATGGTTGTTTATGCACAAGTTCTGTATGCTGATTTTTAAAATGTGCAAATATAGTTTTATGTATTTATATCCCATTGATTATCATGGGAGTTAAGTATGCATAATAGTGTTCAGGAATACGTCAAAATTTCAAAAGGTCTTTCAGAAGTAAAATTGTTCTATATGTAGCGTGGAGCATAAACATCATTGTGTCTTAGTGATATGTACATGCACACAGACACACATATAGAAACATATTGCAAATATGAAAAGCCTCCTTAATGAGTATATGCAGTAGAAATCTAAATAACCCAATTACTTCCTACATGACATATTAATCAATATTGTATTATATTTTACATTTAGTAATGTGGGCTCCTTGGTGGTCTATGAGTTTGGTTGTTTGTTTATAGAAATTTACTAGCATTAATAATGTTACTGTCATGGTTCCCAGCCAAGCCAGCAAAAGAAGAGGCTACACTGTGAACAGAACGGGGGGTTTTCTAGCCAGCTGGCTATAAGGACTAAACACGGCCCGGTACATCCAACCCTCCTGTTCCCAGTTGCTCCTGATTGGTTCCAGCAAGTACTCTTTGGACCTGGATGGCTTCTGAACTGGCCACAACTGGCTTGCCTTCATGGCTTCTTGCTCTTTCAGACCTCTACTGGCATAAGTCCCCTCACCCGACATCCAACTGATGCATTGTGGCAACTTTGAATGGTGCGTTGTCTCGACATTGATAGCTACCTCATCAGGTAATAAAATCAAGGACTTGACAGTTGAACCCTGAACTACAGTGCATATACAGTATTCTTTTCTATTGGATTTAGTAATGTTTCTGAATAAACATTTGATTCATTGACCAAATGCCAGACTTTCTAGAATATTGCTTTCTGCATAGTGGTGGTGCTTCTTTCCATTATTTATTCATTTATTTCACAAATCAGCAAGATAATCAAAGCAATGCCATCTGGCTGTGAGTTCAATAGCAGTTGTTTTTCTTTTTTATGACAAAAAGAAAAAAGAAAATCATATTTGCATGAAATATAATCCACGTATCCATGATTTTTACTTAGAGGCTCTTTTATTTTTCTTCTTAAAGATATTTTCAATCTAAAATCAAGTCAAGATGTTAATTCAATTTAACCCAAACCATAGTCTCACTTTTCCAGCTTCATAAAGATTATATTATTTCCAATTGATGTATTTCTTTTACAGGTGGTCATGTACTGTATTTAGAAAACCTTGGAAGTATTGTTACTTTGGTCACTTTTAGGAATCAAAGTAAATACTCAGATCACCTTGTGTTCAATAAAATCCTATTGTTGGCCTAAAACTGGTCATCTTTATGGCTAATTTGATCATTGAAAAAATCATCCTTTTAATTATGTCTTTAGGGATGAAGAAACTATACTGGTAAGCCTAAGACAAATAGATTCTGATGACTGCTGGAGAAATTACAGTACATTTTTTCTATTATTCCATTATTAATACATTTAACTTCTTTTTTTTTTTTAACTATGAACTATTGTTAAGATTTATTGGAACTTAGTACATATCCAGTACATTCCACATTTCTTTACAACTTTGGCAATTTCAGTTTCAATGTATTACGCCCTGTGAGGGGAAAATAATGGGAATCTTCTTGTAGCACAGTAAAATTTGGGGGAGATGATATGGATTCAAGTGGGACTTTTTTGATGTGCTGTCTGTTCAATTGCTATTAAACCCAGCTATGCTCATAATCAGGTTTTCCCTTGACATTCCCCCCCCTCCACTTGTCTAGATTCTAAATAGGAGTAGAAAGAACATAGAGTAAATTAATATCTGTTGATGAAGACTACCTAAATTAATAATTTAATTAATAAAAAGGTAGCATCATTTTTTCACATTTACAATAGGCAGGTTTTCTGTAGTAATATTCATGCTTTCTGTAATCAGGGCACACTTGATTCTTTGCCACTAGTTCATGAGCTTGTTTATATCCTCAGGTAGTAAGGTAAAAAATAAATTTATACGAATGATATCATTTTGTAGGTTCAGGCTGTTTGCAAAGCTTTTCTTTCTACTTTTCCTCTGTCCTCATATTTTTTTTCACTCTTTCAGTTAAAGTTGCCTGACAAAGGCTTTGCTGATATGAGTGTGAATAATAACAGTGGGCTCCGGAGTCTACCATTTGCTCCAAGCTGTTTTTCTAAGCAACTGCTTTCCTGGCAGAAGAATATGCCTTCCACAATGTTTTATAACTCACCACGAATTATTCACATGAGTATATTGATTGTCATTGCTGCTGCAAATTGCATTCTACAGGATCAGCTGATGATACATCCCATTGTAGCGCCTTCTACTGTGAAGGATCTCTTAGAATCAGTATGTTAGTTACTTTGGAAGCAGGAACCTGGAGATGTCAAAAATAAAGACTTACAAGAATAGCCCTAGGTAAAGCACTTGAGACAGCAGCTGTAACATTTCTGTTTTTCAGCAACTGTTTGCTTATAAAAGCCTCTCTGCTGGCAGTTAATGCCTCATGGGGATTTCTTTATTTGTTTAACATCACACTGTTGTATTGACAGCAAAGCCCCATCATAAACACTACACCTGAATATAAGTGGATCTCTGTGAACTGTAACTTGTGCAATTACCTGATGCAATAATTTTAAGATTTTAGAAATTTGGTTCAATGGGAAAAGACAATCATGGTATTACATTCAAAATATCTTCCAAAAAAATGTTGATTTAAAAAAAAATATTTGTTAGATATTATTTTATATCCTTTCAACATACATAATGTATAAATCAGCATCCTATCTATTTTTTATCTGTAATAACTGATCCTGAGTTTGTGAAGTTAAAATTAATACCATGTTAAAAACTATTGTCCAATTTCCTGAAAGGTTTTTTCCTCTGGAACGAGGCTTTAATTTTTTTTTATATCTCATTGTACAAGTGCTTCATATTTTTTTTGCCAGTGTTTCTAGTTTATTGTTGCAATATTCCTACTGGATTAAAAAAAATGTATAAATTGAAATGTGATTTCAAGTGAGTTTTCAAAAAAAAATATAGCTCATATTAGTTTGAAGGAAAAATATATAAGGTAATTCTGGCCTTCATATTGCCTTAGAAACCTGCTTCCAATGCATTTTACTAAAACATTAAATAGTATTTTTAATTGTTTTATGTCAGTAGGCCTTGACAATTCTATGAAAAGACTTTTACTCCATTTTGAACTTTGAGTTTTACTAGAACCATGATGGCAAACCTAAGACACGTGTGCCAGAAGTGGCACGCAGACCATCTCTGCTGACACATGAGCCATTGCCACAGAACAGGTCCACTGCGCAGGCACACGTGCTGCCCGCCCACCAGCTGATTATTGGGTAACTGCCATGCATGTGTGGATGACAGGACACATGCAGGAGACATATGTGCATGTGCACAAATGCATGGCGCACGTGAGGGTCATGCACAAATGCACAGAGACACGTAGCATGCATGGGCAGGGTGTGTGTGGCCCCTTTATGTGCATTGCTTTATGAGTGCTGGCACGCATCTGCATGGACACATGTACACACACCCACTTTTGGTACATGAAGACGAAAAGGTTAGCCGTCAATGTACTAGAGCATCATTGGGATCCAAAGTGAACAAATAATGCTGATATTTGTTGGCTTCATATTTTTAATGTAAGGTCATTCAACACATGATGTGCCAATATGAAAAAACCATTTCTTAAATTGATTCAATTAAAGAGAAACATAAGATCTGGTTGTGTGAATATTTTATAGAATAGTCATAACTGATTTGGGTCACCATTTTCCTATAATAAATCTTATATTTATTTATTTGTTTGTTTGTTTGTTCATTTGTTTGTTCATTTGTTTATTGGTATTTGCCATCCATCTCCTAGCAAAAGACTCTGGGCAGCTTCCAGCATTAATATTAAAATATTAAAATCCTAATAAATATCTTTAAAAGGATAAAAATAGAAATCCCAATCAAGATAAAATATAATTAAAACATCAGAAGCGAGGAAACAGGACATACTATACAAGGGTGGGGAGGTAGGATTGCTTCTTAGTTCAACCACCACTTCCAACATGATGTTCTTCCATTAGGGACCTAGGTCTTCTGGCAGAGGTAGGTCTTCAGGCTTCTGCGGAAGGACAAAAGGTGAATGAAATCTACTCCTGGAGCTAAGATGTTTCAAAGGCAGAATCGTGGCAGAGAAGGCTCTTCTGGATTCTGCCACCTAAATTCCTTGGTCAATGGGGCCTGCAACATGCATCCTCTGTTGATGCAGGTGAGGCAGGCCAGTCTCCGTAGGGTGAGGCAGTTATTTGAGTAGCTGGGACTCATGCCATGCAGGGTTTTAAAGATAATAACCTTGAATTGCATCCAGAAGCAGACCAGCAGTCAATGAAGCTTGCAGAGCTGTGATATAATATGGATCATCTGCCCGTGCTGTATTATTCTGAACCAGTTGAAGCATACAAATGTTCTTCAAGGGTAGCCCTATGTAGAGTGCATTGCAATAATCCCAGACATGAGATGACTAGGGCTTGAATGACTGAGTGCAGGGACATCTGATTTGGAAATGTTGCCATAAGCCTATCAACTGAAGTTGTGCAAGCAGGAGTGCTAATCTTGGTTTATCCCAATTAACTTCTCACTATATAGAATATTCAATCATCTTATTCCTCACGCAAGAGATAGTTTTGAAGATCTTCTTCTTAAAGTCATTGTACTTTATAAATTTGGAAAAGGTTCCAAACAAGCATAATTTTCAAATGGAAAAGTGTTGAGACAATAGCAAATATTGCAAGGCAGGTTCTCCTATCAAAATCACTTCAGAGCACAACATAAAATTTGCCAGGAAAGCACAAAGACAGGAAGTTAGAGACCTGCAATCCATTCCCATCTTCTCATAGGTAAATGTTTAGGACTCCACCATCAAAAAGGCACAGAATATGGCAGGGAAAAACTATTGTCACTAACACTGAGATTCACCTGAACTTTGCCAAAAATTACCTGGGAAACTATTCCATATTTCTAGGAAAATACCTTATAGACAGATACATTAAAACTTGAACTTTTGAAGCTACATGCATTTCACAATGCCTGGTGGAAACCAAATATTGCATTCCACAATCTAGAATCTTGATGTTCAAGCATGGAAGGGTAGTCCATAATGCAGTAATGTGCTGATGTCTCAAGATCTGGAAGATTTGCTGTCAGTGAAGAGACATGAATTTTGTTCTGTGTCAGAGAATTTTCGTAGAAAATATCAGACCATCTGTTTTGCAGCTGAAAGTGAAACCCAAGTGGGCCATACAACAAGATGATGTTCCCAAGCACACAGAAGGAGCAGAAACAAATGGACAAAGTGAAAGCAAGTTAGTGCTTTGAAATAACTAAGTCAAAGGCCGGATCTAAAATTCATAGAAGTGTTGTGGCAGACCATTCAAAACATGACATATGCAGTTCATGTTAGAACTCACAAAGTTTGCTATGAGAAATGACCCCAAATTTATGCACAATAATAGGAAAGATTGATGACCAACTGCAGGAAATGTCTGGTTGTACTTACAGAAGTTAAAGATGGTGCCACTCTTTACTAAATGTAAGGCTGTGATGACTTTTTCACATTGACATGGTGCATTACTTTGTTTATGGAATAATGAAACAAATACAAATTTTAGTGTTTGTTTTTGTTCTCCTGTCAAATTTTTTTAAAAAACAGTATTAGGATCCACATGAAGCTATTATAATATTTACTGCAAAGGATATAAAATTCAGAAAATCTGAAATGGGGCAGATATATTTTCATAGAAGTATACATTTTGTTCCTAGAGGATTGTTTTAATTTTCCAGTTTCCATAATTGCCTTTTGTTACTGCTGCTGTTACAAAAGTTACATAAAAGAATAACTGTCTCTCTGTGACAGAGTTGTGGGATTTTATAAAAGTCTTTTCTGCATGCTATTTTTCTGATACAGATTGTTCTATTCCCTCCTGTCTACCAGAGCAATTATTTTACCACCAGAACAAAGCATAGAGATACAGTGCTGCACTTGAATGTTTTCCCTATAAGATAGTTTGACAGATTCAGATCAAGAATATATATGGGGGGAAAGTAGAAGAAATTATTGTACTGACTGATTTGGTCTCTTCATGGCTGCTTTTACTTATGGGATGAGAATCATAGCTCCCTTAAACTCAGTTTAATGGACAATATTCTTATAAACACCAGAAATATACGTAATATGGCTGCTTGTCTGAAGCTGAAAGATTATATCCTTGAAGATCATTTGTAGAAATGCTGTATGTTGGTTATAAAGGTTGGATCATTCCCAAAGCCCCCACCAAGAGACTGGATTATGTTTCTGGATGAAACTTGTAGTTTTTAACCCCTGGAATGAATTAGCCATCATTTCCCTGCCAGGTGTTATAAACATATGTTCCTTTTCATACTTCCATACTCAATGTACAGATGCCAAGGCAGTAGACATTTGAAGGATAAAAGAAACAGCACACTTTTGTCACTATTTTAATGTGCCAATGCTCCACTTGTGCTTAATGCATTAATTATCTTTGTATGGTGACAAGTGAACAAAACATGCTATTATCTAGCATGGGGATTCTATGACTCATGGTTGAATGTTATTTTTTCTAGAACTTCTCTAAGAGACCAACAAATACTATTAGAATCGCACATGTGATTAGGAAATAAAAAAGGCTTATAGTAAACACACCATCCTACTTCCTCAAGGAATAACTTGTTGATATTTGTATAATTTATCTGTTCTTGCTAAAGACCACTTTTATTACATATTGTAAAAGCTTAAATTGTTCCATTAGAGCCAGTATTTTAATTTTCTTTAGAAATATTTTTACTTTTTAAAAAATCTACTTCTTTCTGTTTAATTGTATTCCAACTACATTCTGATTGAAGCTACCTTATCCAAGCTCATTTAATTTAGTTTACTTTTGTTTTCTAATGCACTGTGTTAGGATATGTGCAGAGTAACCCTTGTATAAAAAGGATATGCACACGGAAACGGTTTATGAGAACAGTTATGAATAAATATACAACCACACAGAGTTGAATATATTAATGTTATATTAATGTTTACTTGAAAAAATAGCACAGTCCAATAAACAGTCCATGTCATACACGTTTAACATCAGTTCAGAAATATCCAGTTATAAAGTCTTCTTACCGGTTTCAAGTCTTTTACAGCAGACAAATATCAAACCATAATACAACAGATAATCTTTGATATCAGCAGAATATCAAAATAAACATGGTTAGTCAGTATGGATCTGTAGTCAGTCAGTATCAGTATTAAGAAAGATCATCAGTGAAAAAAAAAAGAGAGAGAGAAATTAAACCATGATCTATAGCTCCCTCTTATGGCAACTTGTAGTATAATTAACCAACTAGAACACAGCATAATACATTACAGTATTTTTCCTTAAAGCTACAAACATATATATTTGTAGTTTATATATTGTCAATCCAACTACGTTATTTACATATACATAACACACTGTACACACATTTCTGCTAGCATTTATTTCTTGGATGCTAGGGAGGAAAGGCAATCAAGCAAAGAGTACAGCCCTTTCAAAATACTGTTTTATTCAGGATTTTTTCTCTCTGTCATTATTTTGCAGGACATCACATCCATTTTTGTAATTTTTATATTTTATGTTTACCTAACACATAATGAACTTTTTAAAAAGTTAAGCATAAAGCAGTATTATTTACAAAACAACAAAAAGACAGCACATCATACTTGCAAGATTCTGTAAATATATCCATTCTCATCAAGTATAGTTCTTTCCTAATCTACTAAGTGGGGTTGACATTCAAAGCTGCATTAACAATAACTATGTTTCATATTGATCACCTAAAGCAGAAAAGTCTCAACTGAGTGCCTGAACTAAGTGTGTTTCACAATTCGCTTCAACAGTGAATATTAAAAAAGAAATTTATAAATTGGACATTATCCAGACTGAAAAAAAATCATGTGATATGTATGAAGGAGATTGAATGATAAATAGACCACTGAGTTAGTTCCTTCTGCTGGACAACCAGGATATAGAATTATAAAGCAACTATATTTTTTAACATTAAACCCTCACAAGCTATGTAGCACATTAGACAGCAAGTATCTCCTGTAAGTTTTGGTGTTGGGAAAGTACTTCAGTTTCTTTGTATGTTAAGTCATCCATGAATGTGGAGCATTCATCTTCCATGAAGCAACCACAGGAAAATCCAAAACTGAAATCCTGATCTATTGATGAAAACAAGTTAATTATGAAATGTTATTCACTTACCAAGGGGATTCCAAAAATTGATATATTATTTTTGGAATAAAATACCTTAGAGTTAAATCATTACAGAATAAATCTTTTTATAGAAGAGGAACAAAGTGAAATTGGAAGTCCTTTAAGACGGTCTCTTGTTATTAGAATTCCAATAATCCATATCTGTTTTCTGACTTGGCCTACCTTGAAAGGATGACATCAGCACCACTAATTTCTAATCAGAGAAGCATTGTTTTAGATTATGAAGATGGTGTCCAGTCCTTAGGGTGTCCTTCAGTGTATAGAACTGTGATGGCAAACCTGTGGCATGCCCAGCCATTTCTGCTGGCACATGAGAGGTTGCACGGAAGAGCCCCACTGCACATGCATATGCACCCCCCAAAAGCCAGCTGATTGTCAGGTATTTGCCATGCATGCACGGGATGAGACGTGCACACAGGAGATGTGCATGCATACACTAGGGGTGGGGCATATGGGAGAGTCGTGCATGCATGTGCAGAGGCGTGCAGCATGGGTGGTGTCCATGTTCATATGCACAAGGGGAGTCACGTGCACATTGCATAATGGGTGCAGGCAAGCGAGTGCACGTGTGCGCACACATACTTTCAGCACTCGACATGGAAAAGCTTAGCCATCACTGGTATAAAACAACTGAATCATTGTTACAATGTCAAGAGCTTTGTATGCAAACAATATATTAGCACAATGCCATAGTACAAACTAATTCAAAAAGACTTTCATCAAGGTGTAGCTCAAGTGTTTGTAGCCCAACCAATATTATTTTGTTATTATGCAAGTTTGACAGAAAACTTTGAAAGAGTTTAAAATCAATTTCTTTCAAGACTCATGTCAATTGATTATGGGTGGTCAGTCAGCAAAGTTTCCTACTGATTGCTCCAGGGTGGTCTTATTATGAGTCTGCTGAAAGAAAGAGCAGCCAAATGCTGTGTGCCCCTGAATATGGGTAATGAACCATTTCTGGATAATTACCAGAACTTCATGGAAAGATTTAGAGTACTTTGATTTTTTTTTTTTACTGTAAAAAAAAGGAAAATTATTTTTAAAACAATATAATGTTAAGTCTGGGAAATACTTCATTAAAAATGTATGAGGGTTCTTCTGTGATTTCTTATCTCAGTTTACTTGTTTTTCATCATCCTTCTTTTCTTTTGTTTCCTGAGTTGATGCAGCAAGATTTTTCTTGCTTAATTGCATTATAAAAATTCAATTCAAGAGATTAAAGAAGCATTAAAAAGATTGAAAAGATGCCAGGTTTAAATGTAGTGATGGGCTGGCAGCTCAATATTAGTAAAAAAGAAATAGACTAAGAACTGTTGAAAGTATTATTTATTTATTTATTTATTTGTTCGTGCTTCTGTACCGCTCCCTCTCCCAAAAAGGGACTTGGGGCGGTGTACATTCAACAACGAAAACAGTACAAATAACGGAAATGAAATAAATAAAAAATCTAAAATGGATAAGAACAACACCCAACAGAAAAATTATCTAAAATTTAAAATTTAACCCGAAAGATTCAATTGGCTAGTCCGGCCTGCTTGAACAACAAGGTCTTGACTTCGCGCCGGAAGGTAAGGATGTCCGACATGGCCCGTATCTCCGAGGGGAGACAATTCCAGAGGGATGGGGCTCCCACAGAGAAAGCACGTAGTCTCGGGGCTGCTAGTCGGCAGTGATTTAGTGGTGGGACCCCGAGCAAGGCGACTCTGTGGGAGCGTACTGGGCGGCGGGAGGTTGTTGGTGGCAGAAGGCGATCCCGTAAGTATCCAGGTCCCGAGCCATGGAGCACTTTGAATACTATTAGTACCACCTTGAATCGAATCCGGAAGGCCACAGGAAGCCAGTGTAGCCGGCGGAGAAGAGGTGTTATGTGGGCGTCCCGAGGGGCGCCCATGATCATTCGCGCGGCGGCATTCTGAACTAACTGTAACCTACGGAGAGTCTTCAAGGGGAGCCCCATGTAGAGAGCATTACAGTAGTCCAAACGGGAGATGACGAGAGCAGAGGTGACTGTGCGAAGTGCGCCCAGATCCAGGAAGGGTCGCAATTGGTAGATCAGACGAATCTGATAAAAAGCACTCCTGGTGGCGGCTGCAATATGGTCTTCCAAAGACAGCCGCACATCCAGGAGGGCACCCAAATTGCGTGCCCTTTCCACAGGGGAAAGTGTCTCTCCTCCTATGGTCAGCGATGGAATAAGCTGACTGAATCTGGGAGCAGGAAACCACAGCCACTCGGTTTTGGTCGGGTTGAGACGGAGTCTGTTATGACCCATCCAATTTCGTACGGCCTCCAGGCACCGGGTCATCACTTCGACGGCTTCGTTGGGGTGGTCCGGAGTGGAGATGTACAGCTGAGTATCATCAGCGTACTGGTGGAATTCCACTCCAAAGCCACGGATGATCTTACCTAGCGGCTTCATATAAATGTTGAACAGCAGGGGAGAGAGCACCGACCCCTGAGGCACCCCACAGAGTAGGGGTCTCGGGGTCGATCTCTGTCCCCCTGTCAACACAAATTGCGAACGGTTGGAGAGGAAGGAGGAGAACCATTGAAGCACAGTGCCTCCAATCCCTAGCCCCTCCAACCAATGCAATAGGATACTGTGGTCGACAGTATCAAAAGCCGCAGATAGATCGAGAAGGACCAGAACAGAGGAATGGCCTCTGTCCCCTGCCCTCCAGAGATCATCCATCAACGTGACCAGCGCCGTCTCAGTGCTGTGCCCGGGCCTGAAGCCCGATTGGAGGGGGTCAAGATAATTCGTTTCATCCAGGTACTGCGGGAACTGACATGCCACTACGTCATATACTATGGTCTCTATAACCTTCGCTACAAAGCGAAGGTTGGAGACAGGACGATAATTAGATAGTAATGCTGGGTCCAAGGACGGTTTCTTGAGGAGGGGACGAACCACCGCTTCTTTCAAAGCAGTGGGTAGAAACCCCTCTCTCAAGGAAGCGTTAATTATGCCTTGGAACCAGCCTCGTGTTACCTCCCGAGTGGCTAGAACCAGCCAGGAGGGACACGGGTCTAATAAACAAGTGGTAGCATTCAGTCCCCCCAGTATTCTGTCAACGTGTTCTTTGGTAACAGAGTCAAACTCAACCCAGTTGACCTCACCAATATCTGATCCCGCCCTCTCGTCCGGAGAGGACCAGTCGGAGTCCAAATCGTTCCGAATCTGAGCGATTTTATCCTCGAGAAATATGGAAAATTCCTCAGCTCCACCTTGCAAAGGGTCATCCTGCGACTCCACTTTTAAGAGGGAGCGAGTCACCTTAAACAAGGCAGCTGGGCGGTTTTCTGTGGATGCAATAAGGGTGGAGAGGTAAGTTCTCCTCGCCATCCTTATCGCCACTAAATACGTCTTAATATAAGCACGTAGTAGTGTTCGGTCGGATTCAGAGTGGGTGGATCTCCAACTACTCTCTAGGCGTCTTTTCCGGCGTTTCATCTCCCTCAGCTCCTCGGAGAACCAAGGGGCTATTTGGGAGCGGCGCCGGGTCAGAGGCCGCAAGGGCACAACCCGGTCAAGTGCTCTAGCAGCCGCCAAATTCCAGGCGGCAACCAAGTCTTAAACCGAGTTGTGTGTGTGAGTTTCGGGGAGTGGCCCAAGCTCCATCAGGAACCTTTCAGGGTCCATCAGGCGCCTGGGGCGGTACCATTTTAATGGTCCCACCTCCCTGCGGTCAAGAGGTGTGGAACGGAAGTCAAGCTTTAGGAGTGAGTGGTCTGACCATGACAGGGATTCTATGACTATATTCCCTACACCCAGATCACTCTGCCACTGATCAGAGACAAAAACTAAGTCTAGGATATGACCTCCAATGTGAGTAGGGTCCCGAATTAATTGGGTTAGGCCCATGGCTGTCATGGAAGCCATGAACTCCTGAGCAGGACCCGAGGCACCGCCGGCAGAGGGAAGGTTGAAATCACCCATGACCATAAGCCTAGGGGTCTCAACCGCCATGCCAGCAATGACCTCAAGAAGCTCAAGCAGGGCAGATGATGCATAGCAGGGAGCCAGGTAAGCAATCAACAAGCCCTTCTGAACCTTGGAACCAAACTTCATGAAAAGAGATTCACATCCAGACGTCTGAGAAACAGTGGACCCCCTCGGACATAGATCTTCCTTGATAACTAACGCAACACCTCCACCCCTTCCCTGGGTCCTCGGCTGATGAAAAGCCCGAAACCCAGCCGGGCACATATCGACCAGAGGGACACCCCCCTCTGGGCCCAGCCAGGTTTCGGTGATACCCACCAGGTCCGCCCTCCCCTCTAAGATCAGGTCATGAATGAGAGGGGCTTTGTTCATGACGGACCTGGCGTTACATAACATCAGTCGAAGGCCCAGGGCCCGATCACTCAGACCACCTGGAGAACGGGAAGTGATAATGGGGTCGGAGCGCGTCACAGCAGATAAAGAGCGGAGACGTGCTCCCGAAACAGAATGTGGCCCCTTATAAGCGCCAAATCTGCCTCTCCCGCTCACCGTTTTAATGGATTTGATGACATCCTCTTCTGGATAACCCCCCATCCTCAATTGAGCCATGTCGGAATCCTGACCACTCCGGCAGCGCTCTAACTGTGAACAGGTCGGAGCACCAGGTGGGTTGTCCCCTAGTACCCACATGGTTAACCCTAATTTGTTAAAAAATTTTATTAAAAATTTTAAGTAACCCTCCCTCCCACGCTTCCGACGACTCCACCATCTCTCTGGATCCCAGGATCCGTCCTTGAGATGGAATTTGGAGAGACAAGGGGGCCAGATTTGAGATAGGGGGACATATCTCAAGGCCCGTAGTTCGGTTGAAGAATATGACAATATATGGGGGATATGATTGTGAGTTATTTGTGCTGGATCAGGCGGGTCAAATGATGGTCCTAAGATCCTGAAAGGGGTTGGAGGAGGGACGAATAATGGCCACAGTTTAGGACTAGATCTCCAGACAGTATGTGAGCAAGGTGGTGATAAAGATCCGGGTCTCGAGTCTCGCCGCTGGTCGATGAGTAGCTGCCGTGACTGCGATGGCGGCAGAGGACAAGAGGATGGAGAGTGGTCGTGAGATGATCCTGGCTCAGTCCCTAGGCCTTGTCGTTGTCTGTAAGGCCTCCGGGGTGGCGGTTGATGATTGATCAGGAGCTGCGACCTTAATTCCGGGCCTCGCTGTCGACCAAGACATAGTCGCTGCAGAGATGGTGGTGGAAGAGGCCATGAAGAGAGAAAATGGCCGTGTGGTGGCCTCTGGTTCATCCCCAGGGCTTGTCGCCATTTATAAGATGTTTGACGTAATAGCGGTGGTGGCAGTGGTGGCGGCGGAGGCCAAATTTCAAGGTCCTGCCGGCATTCGCAAGATGTCTGTAGCGGTAGCGGCGGCGGCGGTGGCGGAGGCAACGGGGACAGAGTATGGCTGTGTGGATGTCTTAACCCTGCCCTGAGGCCCCAAGGCCATCCGCAAAATGATTGTTGTAGCTGATGGCCAGGTAGGAACCGCAGTCTAGCCTCCGGGCCTCGACGCCAACCAAAACGCCCTCGTTGCAGCGGTGGCAGCGGCGGAAGCCACGGGTGGAGAGTACTGCCATGGGGAGGCCTCGGCCGAATTTTGAGGCCCTGCCGGCGCTCACGAAATGTTCGTTGGAACTGCGGAGGTGGCGGTGGTGGCGGAGGCACCGGGGATAGGGCATGGCTGAGTGGACGTCCCGAAATTGCCTCAAGGCCCCGCCACCGTCCGCAAGAAGTTCGTTGCAGCGGCAGCGGAGGTGACGGCCCTGGCTGCATGGGTAGCTGCCAGCCGATCGGGAGCTCAGGCCTCGTCCCCGAGCCTCGGCGCCGATCAAAATGTAAATGTTGCAGCGGCGGCGGTGGTGGAGGCCATGAGGGAAGCCTCTGGCAAGGCGCCAGCAATTCGGGCCGAGAAACAGAGGAGATCAGCTGCCGCGACGGAATGGTGTTGGTCGCGATGACAGCTCTAGGCATGGCCTCAGTAGCGGTCGGAGGCAATAGGAGTAGGGCATGGCCGAGCGGATGTCTTGGACCTGCCCCAAGGCCCCGTCGCTGTCCGCAGGATGCCCGCCATAGCGGCAATGGAGGCGGCGGTCCTGGCTGCATGGGCAGCCGCCAGCCGATCGAGAGTTCAGGCGCCGTCCTTGAGCCTCGCCGCCGATCAAAATGTAAACGTTGCGGCGGTGGCGGTGGTGGAGGCCATGAGGGAAGCTTCCGGCAAGGTGTCAGCAGTTCGGATCGAGAGCCAGAGGAGATCAGCTGCTGCGACGTCCCCGAGCCTCGCCGCTGATCAAAATGTAAACGTTGCGGCGGCGGCGGTGGTGGAGGCCATGAGGGAAGCTTCCGGCAAGGCGTCAGCAGTTCGGATCGAGAGCCAGAGGAGATCAGCTGCTGCGACGGGATGACGTTGGTCGCGATGACAGTTCTAGGCATGGCCTCAATAACGGTCGGCCAGGTGGGGAGTCCGACGTCGTCCTGGGGCACCTCCAAAGCCCCGGCTGTCTCCCCGAGGATGCCCATCCTCCCCCAGGGTCCTCTTGATACCATTGGCAAAGGTGAGGACCCGGGGGAGGGGGTTCGTCACAACAACGGATCATCTCGGGGGAGGACACCAACCGAACAGCCTCCGGTCGCCATGATGGAAGCGGAAAAAAAAAAAAATTATCAAAATGAAATGCCAGTAGTGTATCTATCCTTAATCTCTTTGATCTCTCAGTGGCTTTAGAGACCATTGGCCATAGTATCCTTTTGGAATCATTATTAATGAATTAATGATTGCATCAAGTTAAGGAAATAAATTTATTGGAAGAATCATTAAAATAAGTGTAATTTCAAGAATTAGAATCTAAGCATGACTATAGAAAATGTAGCCTGAAATGAAGGTAGAAATAGAAAAACCAAATCAATGTATGGCAAATTATTGAAACAAAATTCTTGTAATTACTTGGGCAGCAAACAAATTTAATAAATCAATAAAAGTGCACAATATAACAACTTAAGAAAAGTAAATTTAAAGCAGACATTGATGATTTTCGTTGCTCAAAAAAAAAACCCCAAGAAAATGTCAAAAACAATAAATATTATTTTCTGAAATAAAGATCAAACAGCTGACTATATAAGTGGATGCAGCCCAATCTCATAAAATAGCCAATTTTCATGTAATAGTCAATAAGACCATAAGCATTCAATAATAGCCTAAGTTTAGGATAATTTAAACAATTCAATTTATAAACAACAGTTATCCACAATTATATGCTATCTTTTAAATCCATAGCAGGATTTGAATAGACTAAGACTTAGCCTAACTTTATTGTAACTTTGAATGTACACTAATTGGCATACATTAAATAACATTTCATTGCATACAGCTCTCAAAGGATCTCCACCTCCAATATTACACTACAGAAACATGACTAAATAAATAAATACAAAATTATGCATATACCCACATATATTATATGACATGGAGAAACAACAGTCTAGTTTGGATGTATACCTGCACATGGTGAGAAAAATAACTGATGCGAGTTTACCAGATGGATGGCATAGAGAACAAAGCTGTTACAGAATCTGGTAGTCCTGCTTTGAAACCTCCTCCCAGAGGAAGCAGCAGAAGTGGGTGTGTGGGGTCTCTAATAATGTTTTGAGCTCTAAGCACATAGCACTTATAAGCAGTATCTTGAATGACAGGAAGCAAACTTTCTATAATCTTCTTGGCTGTTCTTACCACTCTCAGAATGGACTTTCTGAGGCATTGTAGCCACCAAACTGATTAATGAAGGTTTAAGAAAATCAGAAGAAATACATAGAAATACACATTTAGTGGAACTGGAACTATCATCTTCTTCATCATCATCATATCATCATCATCATTAAGTGTGGATTTCTGAATGTTCTTTTTTTACATTATTTTCCTTATCAAAGAGACTGATTTTGTCTTCTAGTTTACATTTCAGTCTTATTCAATAAGTGGTAGTTTGCTTCTGAAAGCTTTTCTAATTTCTAAGTATTGATGGCAGAGGAAAAGATATGTGTGCCGTACTTATATTGTGTTGGGAATGTTTTGCAAATCAAATTGGTTGTTATATGAACAATTTACTATAAATTAAAAGTAAGAAACAAATATAACAAGATAACCATGAATCTCTTACTTTTTTGCAGGGTTGTGATGTTGTGTTTTTCATATCTGGTGAATCTATTCCATTGTGTTTCACTTTATTGGACACTGTGCCTATTGATTTTGGAGTCACCAAGATTAATTACATATATTGCAAAAAAAGGCACTTTCTTTTAAAGTGTTTGGAGGGAAGAAAAGAGGAAAAGAAAGCAGAAAGGAAAGGGAGAGGAAGGGAAGGAAAGGAAAAGAAAAGAGGAAAGGAAAGGAGGAGAAGGGGAAAAGAGAAGACAGAAGAAAAAAGAGAAAAGGGACAAAGGAAAAGAAGAAAGGAAAGGAAGAAAAAATGTTAGCTAACTATAGCATTACAGATACAACTTTACTGTTATGCCCATTAGTTTCAGAAGGTCTAAGGCAAGATTTTACATAAAATAGAGTAAGATGATATCTGTCGATTCCCCATCACAACTTAGATAATAACACAGTCTCCTGGAGTTTCCTTATTTAACTGAAAATATGTTGAGTTGCTAATACATTTTGCTTTTCAGATCTTTTACTTTTCAATCCAAGTTCTCTTCATCTCAATGTTTGAGTTTTCTTCCTAGAGGAAAATTAAATATGAAACAGTGTTGTTTCCCTGAAGCAGAAAATTTGTTAGAAATTGTAGAGGCTAATAACACTCAGCTGTTTGAATTCCAACAGGTTTAAAGCAGTGTGGTACCCCTGAAATTTAGAGCCACACTAATAAATGGAAACAAAACAACCAATACTTCAAGGCTCAGCTTAAGTTTCTTTATTTAAATTATTCAGCAGGAGCTAACCGTGAAGAGATTTTTGACATGCCACTTATCATAGACTATGATATGAAGAAGAGGACAACAGTGAATGTTTGTGACAAGATAGCTGTGTTTTCACAAAGTTTTCTTAGGCTATTGCCTGTGGACATATAATAACTGGTCTTCTTTAAATTAATAATAATTTATATTTATTAATAATTTTGGAATAAAATACTGTACCAGTAAATGTTTTTTAATCTCCAACATGTTCAAAAATACAGATTTGAATATCTTTTATTCCCATACACAATATACTTATTTATTACTATGTATTCTGTAGAGACTTAGTTTGGTTAACCACTACATGTTTATCAATGGAAATGTCAGTTCCATTCGCCTAGGAAGTGTCAGTTCCATTTGCCATTTGATAAGCCAAGGACTATCTGAAGTATGAAAATAAGTATATACATTCACCTCATTGTGGTCAATTCTGGAAGAGATTTTTGGTACGAACCATTTAAATATGATATTTAAAATCTTTAACAGGATCTAAATATCCTGAATAAGGTCACTATGATATGAATTCAAACTGACTTCAGACTGATATGAGGTGATCCTATCTATTGACTTTGACAGCTTAGACAGTAGTTATGCAGGATAACATAAATAATAATAAAATAATAATAAAATGTAAAAAAGACTAATGCTCAAAAATGTTCCCCACTAATTTTAAGAATTTTGTTGTGCTTTTTTGTTGTGATTTAGCTTGTTTATGGTTTCAACATAAATCAGGAAAATGCTTCAGTTCTCACATGAATATAACCATAGAACCCATCTTTGCAGTTCAATAAAACATAGAATTCTTATTTCAGGATTCTGCCTAAGCCTAAAAAAAAGTATTCAATTAAGGACAAAATTATTTTTTATTTGTTTCAAAGTTACATGGTTATGCTTTAAGAAAGAGTAGAGGCTGTTTATTCTCTTTTACTGCATATGCAGCCCCAAATATTTATTCTGAATAATTGTGATGTCTTCCTTGGATGACTTCCCAGATGCCTGCCCAAATGCCAGCTTAGGAGAAGATGAGTCCATTCCTGGCATATCAGGAACTGAATTGATTGATGGCTCTGAACGGCTGTCTGAAAGAGATTTGAAGGAAGCTTGCAGTGGCAGATAGTCAGTGAAGAAGAGGAACTGCCTTCTGCATCTGATCTGAAAACATATAGGGCAGAGAAAAGACAGGAGCAACAGGTCAGCCGGAGTACTTGAGAGGTGAAAGCCCAGCCCATCTTAATGGGCTGCACCAGAAAGCTGGATATTTATCACAGAAGACAGATGGAGGCATTGCTGGGAACAATGCAGAGGTGGTATTCAGCAGGTTCTGATCTGTTCTGGAGAACCGGTAGCGGAAATTTTGAGTAGTTTGGAGAACTGGCAAATCCCACCTCTGACTGCTCCTGCCCCTATCTATTCTTTGTCTCCCGATTCCCAGCTCATTGGCTGGATCTTCTTTTGTTGCCCTGCACAGGAGAATGGAGCCGGAAAGCAGGTTAGTAGAGTGGGGAGAGAATGGGGATTTTGCAGTAACCTTTCCCCAGAAGTGGGGTGGGAATGGAGATTTTATGGCCACCAAGCCATGCCACACCCACCAAGCCATGCCCACAGAACCAGTAGTAAAATTTTTTGAATCCCACCACTGGAACAATGTGTATGTTTTTTTAGCTGTGTGTTTTTGGTCATTGTGTTTCTTGGTTCACTCTGGATTAACACAGTATTTGGAATTGATTTGTAGCTTGGAAACTCTGGACTTTTTCTGCCTCATGATCTCTCTTGTGTGTGGATTTAAGTTTGTTTGATGAAATTATTTTGTTTGTGCAACTTTCAATTGCTTTGTGGACTATTGGGCAATTGCTATCTGGATTAATGTCAGCCTGCTTGTGGCTGGACTTAATTTGGACAGTTCTGAGTTTTGGTGAAGGAAATTGCTGAGGAATATTAATAAACTCACTAAAGCACAGTTATGTGTGTGTGTGAGCAGGGCAACACAATAATTTATTGTATATACAAGTTCTATGGAAGTGCGGTGGCTCAGCTGAGCTTGTCAATTAGAAAGCTGACAGGCTGAGACCCATGGCATGAGATGGGGTGAGCTCCTATTATCTGCCCCTGCTCCTGCCCACATAACAATTCAAAAGCGTATAAATATGAGTAGATAAATAGGTACCACTTTGGTGAGAAGATAACAGCATTCTGTGCACTTCGGTGTGTAGTCATGCTGGCCACATGACCATGGAAATGGTCTTTAGACAATGCTGGTGTCAGGTCTGAGATCAGCTGCCACAAGGAAATATGTGAACAATGAAGGGGGTGAGGGAGTTAAACAGTTCAAGGTTATTTAGTATGTCGCATTAAAAAATTCCAGCTGCAGTTAATTGGTTCTCGTGATTTATGAAGTGTAGTAAGTGGGACGAGATAGGGTGGAATTTGTGAGACTCGCTAGGAATGAGTTGCAGTTTTGGAAATTTCCATAGACATGGCAGAGCTGTTCATAATAAATCAATTGGAGATTATGCTTGTCTCGGAGTGATTGATTCCTATGGATAATTTCTGGATACCTAACAGCTGGTTTCCTTGGCTAAGAAATGGAGAGTTGGAAATGACTGGACAGGGGAAACATTATCTTTACAAATCCAAATTCAAACATTTGGTTTATCTGCTAATGCCTAACAAATCTCTGCAATGGCAATGGATTGTACTATAATCATATTGGAATAATAAAGAATTTGTAATAATTTGGCAGTGAAAACAACAATAGTTTTCTGGCACATGACATAGTATCCTATTTCCTGTTGGTTTAATTGTTACCATATTTTCAACATGCAGGAAATATAAGGTCTTGTGCTAAAGCAGTCAGCCTCATTGAAAGCAAATGCAGGTCATCTGAAGCATAACTGAAAGATTTGTTTGGAAAGAAATCTATCATTATATTTCTATGGGCAGTTTTAAATAGCTATCAAAACAGAGAGGCTTCTTTTTCATGTGGCATCTTTCCACTAATCTGCAAATAAGGAATCTGTCTGATAACAAAAAAAGGATTCAAGAATCAACCTCAAGTAGCTTAGAGATTGCTTCTAAAAATAGAGAAATACTTTCCCTATCACAAATTAATCTCATTTCAAAATGATTTTCAAAATACAGTTTATGCAATGCAAATCCCTGCTCCCAAAATAACCTGTAGTTGTGGTTGTTATGCCCAGCCAAGAGATAAATTACTGTTCAGTGAACTGTTTCAGGATGGCTACGTGAAGTGAAGTTAGGATTAAGAGAACTGATGAAGCATAATATACCATGAAGGAAATAAAAACGTTTTATAGAACATATAGGTATTATTAACAGGTTTCCTCTGCTTTTTCAAACACAATTATTTTTCTCAGTAGGAAACACTGTTTGGAAAAAGAAACAGAAGAATTTCATATTCTATATAATGCATTGATATGCAAATATGTGTTTGCACTAAAATTACAGCATGCAATTATTTTCTTTTTAGTTTGTAAAATTTAAATAAGGATACTTATTTTAAATAAATACTTTTAAAATGTTTTAAGGAACCTTAAGCAGGTACTATTTCAGCAGCATATGGGTTTTAAATTAGTATATTCAATTTCCAAGGGCTTTGGTGGATACTTGTTTCTTGTTTTATATGAGATTGTAAAATATAATAATACTACCATTCATTGAAAGTTACCTATACAACATTGCTAACTGAAAAACTTCTAACAATTTATTGGGTAGTATTATCAGGAACAAGATTGATATTATATACTGGTGGGATATTAGAACAGTTGGACTATTTGTTGTTACTATTTCTACCAGAAATACATACCTTTCAGGAATAGATGGATGAATTAGAAATGAAGTATCATCAACTCACAGGAAGCATAAAATTCTAGACATTTCTTTTTATTCTTTCTTGGAAGAATACAAGGTAACCTGTCCCAATGTATGCTTGTCAACTTTCCAAAACTTCCAAAAGTTTTTTTTCTTTCTCTCTCCATGGTTCCTTTTCCTTTAAATTTAACATATTTCAAAAATTCAGGTTTATCCTATATTATTCTTAACAAACCTAAGGCGTACAAATCATTCTATAAGTAATGTACTATTCATGCAAAGTAACTGTCAAATGCTTAGCAGCAAAAATGATAAACAAGAAAAACAAAAGTAACAGGCAGGATCTGAACAGGATCCATAGAGCTGAATCTCCAGAGTGCCCAGCATAAAACCTATCTTGAAACAATTATTCTGAACCTTTCTTTGACAAAAGTAACTTTAAAAAGTGGTTTATGCCATATTACCTGTCTTCAATTTAAAGCAAGTGAGCAAACAAACAAACTTAACTATCTAAAGTTTGATGAAAGAACCACACAGATATATCTTTTCACTACAACCCCATGATGTGTACCAGCTGCAGCTATTTATTGGCTTAGTCAAGAGCTTTACTATTTTGCTCTAAAATGTCAACTTTGATTCATCCATGGGTTCACTAGCTGTCAAACACAGTTAAACAGAACTGGAATCAGTACTCCACTTAGGTTTTCATTAAAACAGAAATGAAATCAGCTCCTTTTGTATGTTGAATTCAGCATTGAATCAAACGTCAACTTTAAAGGACTAGATAATAGTTTAAACCTCAAAATCAAAAGAATTGAAAATAAACCTCAATTTGTCCGAATTGTGACAAATCTAAAATGAATAAAATATAAAATATTACTATAGGCAATCTGTTCCTAGCATCTAATAAAACTGGCCTGGTTTCAGTTGCAGAAAAGTTATAAAATTTCAGGAAATCTAGAGAATAAAATATAAATCAATTTCCAGCAATGATTCTCATTACACTAGACAACCTAGTACCTTCCAAATATTTAAATGTTGACTTTCACACTTTCTTTCTTGCTAGTGGTGGGATTCAAACTTTTTTACTACCGGTTCTGTGGGCATGGCTTATTTGGTAGGTGTGGTTTGGTGTACCTGTGACTGGGTGGGCACGATCAACTTGATATCACTCATGTCAAGGGGTGCCTTGCCTGGCCTCAAAGAGATACAATTTCCCTCTCTATTTATTTACTATTATTGAACAATCAAAATACACTATTTAATCCTATGTATATATGCCATATGTGTACATGCATATTACATAGTATAGTATAGTATAGGCACACAAAAATATATATTATCTACTATATATGCTGTGTGTGTATGTACACACACATACACACACAGAGAGAGCTTTTCTAAAACTATATACATTCAACCTCACTGCGTTTGGAAAAACACACCCATAGTCCACTTTCTGCCACACATTTAACTATAACGTCTGTACATTAGAACATTGCACATACCTTCAGATTTACTTCCCTAGCCTGCACATGACCGTTAGACCCAAGAGATATCATGGATTGAGTAAAATGTGGTGAAATTCACTTAACAACGCTCTTGCTTAGCAACCAAAATTTGGGCTCAATTGTGGTCATAAGTGAAGGACTATCTCTGCTTTCTTTTGCATGGCAGCCTTGTCCTAGTAAACTCCTCTGTCAATTTTCTTCTCTGTTATAGGCACCAAAATAATACAGATTCCAGATGATATAAGGTCTCTTGCTGGAGCACTGGGTTGGACTAGATGGCCTCCAAGGTTCCTTCTAACTCTGCTATTCTATGATTCTGTAAGGATCTCCTGCTAGAACAGGGTCTTCAAACTTGACAGCTTTAAGACTTGTGAACTTAACTCCCAGAATTCCTCCTCTAGTCATGTTAGCTGAGGAATTCTGGGAGTAGAAATCCACAAGTCTTAAACTTGCCAAATTTGAAGACCCTTTAACTAAAATATTTCCCTCTCTCTCCCTATCTTTCTCTCTCTCTCTTTCTCTTTCCCCCTCTCTTTTTGTTTCCCTCTATCTCCTTCTAAAGCTAGGAGAGGAGACCCACCTGAAACAAACAAATACACACACACATGCACACACACACACACACTTCCAAGTGCCCACCTGAAACAAACACACATACCCCACTCTCGTGATACTGGGCTGGAATGAACTGATCCAGCAAGCTCCAGATCAGCAGGAGAATGAAGAAAGCTTGCAGGGGTGCTCCGGCGGGTAGCGAGCGACGGGTGGTGGCGCTACCCTGGGAGTTCCCACCCTCCCTTTTGGGGCGCTGCTGCTATTCACTCCACAGCCAACACTCACATCCAAAACATTGTCCTTAGCAATAAACACCGCATCTCCTCATGCACCTCTTGCAGCTCCCCAGGCAGGTCCCAATGTTCATCCTGCAGCTGCACCTCCCTGCTCACCCCTCGCCTTGCCCCAACAGGGAAGCTGCACCAGCCATGACCAGCAACAGACTACCTCCTCCTCCACCTCTCTTGAAGTTCTTGCCCCATGCTGCCCCACACCTTTGCCACTCATTGGGTAGGAACCAGAGTGCAAACCATTTGAACAACAAAATAATCTGCATTTTGTCCAGTGCCTGGTAGCTTGCTGGCTGGCTGGCTGCTGAGAATATACAAGATTTTAAAAAGTAGATATGAAAAAAAACATAGGAAAAGCCTTTGCCTGCACCACCCCTTCGACATCGTGCTCTGCGCTAATCAACTACAACCGCCAGAATTTCTCAATTCCCCCCAATTAATGTACAAAAAAATCCGTGTTCTTTTCATAATGCCATCCAACCACAAAGACCCCCACTAGAGTCCAGTCTCCAAATCCTGGGGGAAGGTTGGGGGGGCTGCTGAATCCCTTGGAAGAGCCTCCTTCAGGGATGGGGCTGCTCTGGAAAAGAGGTGGCAGCTTCATCTCAGTGGAATGAATGGAGGCTTGAGCATGCTGCACCCGTGCCTTTCTTTCCCCCCCCAACCAGGGAGAAGGAGGAAGAGGGCAATGGAGGCTTGAGCATACTGCACCTGTGCCTTTCTTTCTCCTCCCTCAGGGACAAGGAGGAAGAGGGAAACAGAGGCTTGAGGGGAGGGGAAGGCAAGCTCCAGGGACGCTGGGGGGGCTAGCATGACTCGCAGGCTTGCTTTCAGCAGGAAGATCAGAGCTGCTCAGTTGGGGCATAGGGCAAGCACCATGTGGGAAGGCAGGTTAAGCCATGAGGATCCAGTGTGGAGTAAGGAATGACTGGGCGGGGCGAGCATAGGGCGGGGCAAGTGAGCAAGCTGTGACTGGGGGCCAGTTTGGGGGCATGGCCAGCCAGAAGTCGCTACCTGTTCAGCGACCCATGCCAAATTATCACTACCGGTTCTCCTGAGAAGGTGCAAACCAGCTGAATACTATCTCTGTTTCTTGCCTGTATTGGCTAAGATTATTCTAATACCATCTTTCCCTAATATTTTCTTTAGAAATCCTGGCCAGTCATTCCTCTATATGTGTCAGTGTTTTTCCCTGAGAATCCAAGCAAAGGATATGAGTATCTTAAGGCAGAGATAGGACAAAAGTAGATCTTGATCAAATCTACTAGTGCAGTAGGAATTTGGGTGATTTTCAAGATAAATTTAATGAATCTAATTTCTATATATTTAACAGTAGCTGGGTAAACACAGCTTTGGTTATTTTACATTTTGCAGTTAAGACCTTGCTGTTCAAGCAGGCCGGTCTAGCCAATTGAATCATTCGGGTTAAATTTCAAATTTTGGATAATTTTTCTGATGGGTGTTGTTCTTAACCATTTTAGATTTTTATTTATTTTATTTCCGTTACTTGTACTGTTTCGTTTTGAATGTACACCGCCTCGAGTCCCTTTTTGGGAGAGGGAGCGGTATAGAAGCATGAACAAATAAATAAAATAAATAAATTTTGTTGTTGAAGTGATTGATGCTTAATATATATTAGAATGAATTCTTGTGAGGGATTATGAGTTCAATACATTTTTCAGTTTGAAGATAGCCCTTGTCTGATATTATATTCAAAATCTGTGGTCTTTCTATGATTCTTCATTCATACAAAATATATTGATTCATCATTCATACAAAATATACTGATAAATTTTAAAAGATCCTATGGTGCCTCCTATTTTAGTGACATATTTGTTAATTATATGTATCATGAATGCCAAGATATTGTTGATATTAATGAAAACTACACACATAGTGGAATAGCGAATTTTATTTAGGACACAGAAAATTAAAGCACTGGAATAATCCCTGACTGAATTTTTATTGACTTCAAAGCATAATGGAATATAAAACATCTTGCAAACTCAATGATGAGATTGCTTGCTGTTTCACAATAAATCATTCAGGAGCAATTAGCATGAAACTTACCATTTTCTTATTTCCTTATATAATTACAAAGAAATTATAAATTATTTCACAAGTTAATTAAAATGAAATTAAAAATATCTTTCAATCTTTCTCAAACATGCAAGACCGTAACTCTAATCTAATTCTATTTTCTATTTCCAGGGAGAAATTCCCATTGAGTTTAACAGAATTTCTGACAGGATAATTGTAGAATTGCAGAATGAGCATACTATAAACATAACCCAAACCTAGTAGAAAGAAGTTGTTAGTTTTATAGATTTATGTTGTGAATAAAATTGAAATAAGACAAACAAATAAGTGCACTGAAACATTATATGATTATTTTTATCCACACAAAATCAGGCCATACCTCTCCAATCTGAATGACATGTCAATGTCTTTACTGTAGATCTGTGTCAAGGGGATATTAACTACCTTCCCTCTCTACTATTGGCAATTATTTCAATATGCCATCACTGCTACTTTGTTATAGTCATCTGTTTGTAGTCAGAATGTGAACTTCTTGCACCAACTAACTAGGTAGTCCATTGTTTCTTCGACTTCCTTGCAGAGATGACATTTTCTGTCTGTTGTTGTCTTCTTAATTCTGGCTTTGTAAATATTTGTTCTTATGATTTGGTCTTGTACAGCAAAAATTAACTCCTCTGTCTCTTTGTTTCTCTATTTTTGGCCATTGCCAGGTCTTGTTGTTATGTACCTACTGCTAGATTTGTTTTTATGCACTGGTTATATAATATTTTTCTGTGTATCTTTTCTATTCATTATTTTGTTTTTCATATGGGCCTGTTTGATCTGTTTAGTATTCAGTAAGCCTTCATGGTGTACTACGGTCATTTAATCTTGTTCACTGTCTTTCGGATATTCTTAAAATGTGCACCCCTTTTTTTTCAATTGTCAGGTGTACTTGTAACATGCTATGCCCACATGTTATTATTGCTATTATTAGAAATATTGATGTTACTATTGTGCTTATAGTAGACTAATCTTAGTCATGGGATACTTTAAAATGTATTTCATATACTTTATTCTTTTAAGATAGCAGAAAATTCTATTTATGCTATTGTTTTGCTTATACCTCTCATTACTTTTTCTTGAAACCTACATTTTCTGACCGGGGAAGAACATTTTCCTTGCAACATCTTCATTGAAGATTTATGTGACTCTTAAGATACTGTTTCACAAAGGTATAGCACCTATACATATCTTTCAGCTACCTTAAAGCAGGGAAATGCAGGAACCCCCATCCTGCTACATTAAAAATTAACTGAAAACTATTTCAGACGTAGAGTAGAGCAGATTGAAATAAAATTTCAAATAGATGAGTGGGGTTGAGGGTAGGAGTGAGGAATAACAGACTTTTAATTTAAGTAAATAATATTTCAAAATTGTATTCCTCATAATAAAAAGCATTGAACATTGTTCCTAAAGACTGATCACCATAACAAGATATACAATAGTAGTACACATTTTGGAGTCATAGTCACAAAATACAATGAAATAATAAAATGGTTTGACAGATTAGTAAGTTGATCTTCAACTATCATAGGAGAAGAAACTATAAAGGTCATGTGTGTGCTCCAGCATGTGGAAAGTAACTAAGTTTGACATGGCTGGACCATTTCACAAGAGAGAAGCAAATAACTCTGACAGCCAAGGGACTGGAATAAGATCCCATAAAGAAAACCATTTAACAAACCTGCTAACAGCTGAGTGCTGTATTAAACAAGGAAGACCTAGTCACTTGTGGGTCAAAAGAGGAATGCAGTCTCTTGTGGTGCAGAAAAAACTTACAGAAGTATTGCAGAAGTTGATTGCCTTGAAATAACACCAATTAACAATAATTTGCCTTGAAATTATTAGTTCATATAGTTTATATATTAGTTCAAATAAGTATTAAAACAATTAGAAACCTATAGTTAGTTTTAATTGATGTTCACAATCATTATTTTGCTTCAAGATTTTCTATTTCACATATGAACTCTTGAGGAAAACAACTGAACAAAATTATTTCAAAAGAGAACAAAATAAAAATAAAATATGCAGACTTATTTTAAATGCTGGATGGTAAGAAGATGAACAAAAGAAATTAATAGATCAACAAAGGCATAATTCATACCAATAAAGATCTAGGTTCAGTTTGTTCAATCATTTATATTTCCTTGCAATAATTAACATAGTCTATTTTTTTTAACTGCAGTTGTTTCAACTATTAGCTTGTGCTAACGTTAGAATCAAGGCACCACATAAAATTTTAATGATGAAACAGATGCCATATTCCCACTTCAGTAAATGACACTTTGTTGAAGTGGAAGAAGAGAACAGATATGGTGGGACCACATTGACTTTGGGTCTGTTCTTGCAAGTTTTGAATTTGCTGCCAATCAATTTATGATCCCTAGTAATTTTGAAGTAATTTTGAAAATGAATTTGTGTCTGACAGAAGAAAAATTATCTACAATCTAGTTATACATAATATGTAAAGGTAAAGGTTCCCCTCGCACATACTGTATGTGCTAGTTGTTTCTGGTTCTAGGGGGCAGTGCTCATCTCCATTACAAAGCCAAAGAGCTAGTGCTGTCTGAAGACATCTCCGTGGTCATGTGGCTGGCATGACTAAACACTGAAGGTGCATGGGATGCTGCTACCTTCCCACCAAAGTGGTCCCTATTTTTCTACTTGCATTTTTACATGCTTTCAAACTGATAGGTTGGCAGAAGCTGGGACAAGTAATGGGACCTCACTCCAATACTCTATGCTAGGGATTCGAACCACCAAACTGCTGATCTTTCTGATCAACAAGGTCAGCGTCTTAGCCACTGAGCCACCTTATCTCTCTATATGTAATACATATCAAAGCCCAATTTTTGCAAAGAAAGAAAGATACTAACAAAAAAATCTGCCTGCGTATAGTTCATATGGTGTGATGTAGTATGGTTAGAATGTTGGATTGGGATTTTTTTTTAATCTAGATTTTATTCATCCGTGAAACTAGAAGGAAACATATGTAATCACCACTTTCTGTTCCAGAGATGAAGAAAGAATATAAGTGCAATATATTTGTACATTTTTATTCTGCTTCTATAATTTCTTTGATTATTTGCCATCAAATCATTTTCAACTCAGAGTGACCACAAATATTTTTTTCATGACAATCTTCCCTGACTTGATATTTCAGATCTTCAAATGGTGCAGTTATCACTAGTTATAACTGAGTACATTCACGCTTCTCTTTCTTTCCACTTTCCCAGCATTAAAGTCTTCTTAGAGAGCTAAGTCTTCACAAAACACATCCAAAGTAAAATAATTTGAGCTTGTTTATTTGTGCTTCAAATGTCATGTCTCTGGCTTGATTTGCTGAATGATTGGTTTGTTTTATTGGCTGGTCATGGTATACTCAAGACCCCCCAAGTTTCTTCCTCTAGTTTTAAAACTACAGTCATCTACTTCCAATGCAAATTCCTTTAGATATAGTTTGGTTAAATAATGGGACAGTATTTGGCCTTGTCATATTTTCTGCCAATCTTGAGCCACATTTTATTATGTTCTGTCTATATTGTGACTTCCCAATATATATATTTGGGAGCAATCAGGTAATCCTATTTTTATGAGCATATTCCACAGCTTGACATTATAGACACAATTATAGACACAAGGCCTTTCTATAATCAATGAAGTGCATGCTGACTTCTTTTTGTTATACTTCGTTTCTTTCTTAACTATCTGATGTGCATCAGCAATAATGTCTCATATTTTTGGCCTTTTTTAAAGCTAGTTTAAACATCTGGCATTTCTTTCTTTATGTAGAGATCTAATCTGCATTGGATGATCATTATTATTTTGTTAGCATGTGAAATTATGGATATTATACAAGAGATTGCGCAATGTCTTTTTTGGTACATTGGAATATAGATTTACCTTCTCTAATCTGTTGGGTATTCTCAAGAATTGCTGGTAAGCTTGATTAGATCCATTACTGATTTTTTCTGTTGCTGCTTGCTGTATTTATTTGGGTATTCCATTAATTCTTGAGGTCTTCCAGCTTCACAAAGTTTAGCATGTGATCAAACTTCATTTTTTTAATACTAAAGGTTTTTATTACTAGGAAATTTACTGACAGCCAAAATAGGACCTAAACCATAGCTATAATATGCTGTTAATAGCACACACCAATAATCTCATTGCATCATTTTATACCAACTGTAATATCTGGGTGATAACTGCATGAGATAACCTCATGTAGAATGTATTGTAGTAGTCAAGCTGAGAGACGATAAGATACTATTGCAAAAACAGTGAGGTAAAGCTGAGTAAAATCTTTTTGGTCATGGCTTCTACCTACTCATCCTGTAGAAGCTATAGTTTAGGAGACTTCCAAATTGCTAGTATACTTCCTTAAGGACAATGCCTCCCACTGAGAAACATTGGACCACGTGAGAAATGTAATGACCAGTAATTCTATCTTGTTAAACTTTAATTTAATCCTGTTTTATCCCATCCAGGTTCTCACCACATCTAAACACAGGAAAATACCTCCAGAACATTACAGCATGGATTAGGATTTTTTACAACTAGATTAGTGGATAATCACTAGTAATTTCATGAAAAGCAGAAGACAGATAACTGACCCCCACATATGAAGAGTCATGAAAGTGGCCTTTCCTCCCAATCATCACCATTTGGAACTTCCAATAAACTAGGAAAACCTTAAGAGAACTAAAAGTACCAGAAGAAATACACTACCACTTCAGGTCCCAACAAAGACAATCCATGAACACAAGTAATGCTTGTGGTTATGCCTATTTCTTAACCAAACCTTGACTGAAAGGAAATCAAATATTTTTTTCTTTTCTATAAGAATTCCAAACCCCTCTTAACAACCTTCCTCAAATGCTGCAAAAAATATTGGAGACTGATTCAAACATGGATAGAACAAATAGTGCAGAATGTATTCCATTTAAAACGGAATTTTTTCTTCTTGGAATAATATCAGAAAAATTTAAGAAGGAAATATATCTAATAGTACTTGTATTGACAGCAACTAGAATATTATATGCAAAATATTGGGAAAATGAAATTATACTTCTAGAAACAGAAATAATAAGAAAAAATATGGCATGTGCAGAATCTGATAGGTTAACTTTAGAAATAAAAGACAAAGAAGAGTTTAAATATGATAAAACATGGAATAAATTTTATAAATGGTTATATTTATAAAATATAAATATATACACATACATAAATATATATGGTTATATTAAATGGTTATATATAAATATATAAATGGTTATATATTATATACATATAAATGTAATTTAAAAAAATATTAGTGGAAAACAAGGTCGAAATACTAGTAGCTATGATTAGATTAATTAGTAATTAATATATTAATAAGGAGATTATAAATGATGAAGTAAAATGTATTTATGTATAACAAGGATAAGTTGGATGTATTGTGTTGTATTCGTATAATTAAAATTAAAAATAAATTTTTTTAAAAAAAACCTTCCTCAAACAGAGAAAGTTGAAAACTACAAAAATAATTACCAATTATGGCTAGATCTGGGAAGACTATCTTAGGAATGACCATAACACAGGGAACATTAATCCCTTATGTAAAAATGTAATGACAGTTTCTGAGATATGAGATCCAACCCACCATATAATCCATTCTTTGCCAGAAGAATCAGAAGAGGACAAGTTTCCCAATACAACTGGCAGAGACCATACTTGAAAGCACCCTGACTACTTGATTAGGGTCCATAAACGAAAATGAATCTAAGAAAATATGATTTTGCATCAGCCTTTCCAAGTAGACTAGACAGGAAACACAACCATATAAGCTAATTCTTATTTATTGTAGTGCTACATTAACAGGATTTTGTAAGTCTAATAGTGCAGTTTCTCCTGCTCTAAACTTTATAGTCCAATAATGTATGGAGGGTTTTTCCTGAATCTCTTGCTGTCCCAACTATATGGCTGTGGTCAATATTGTCTCTTATCTGATCACCCCCTAGATTCTTCACCCAACCTCCCAAATTAATTAGAAAAGAAAAGAAGTGGGGTGAGGTCAATAGTAGACAGTCTAAGGTTAAAGTTTTGGGGTTTGAGGAAGAAACCACAGAGTCAGGTAGAGTATTCCAGACATTGACCACTCTGTTGCTGAAGTCGTATTTCCTGCAATCAAGTTTGGTGCGATTAACCTTGAGTTTGTATCTATTGTTTGCTCTTGTATTGTTATGGTTGAAGCTGAAGTATTCATTGACAGGTAGGACATTGCAATGTATGATTTTATATACTATACTTAGATCGGACCAAAGGTGGTGTAGTTCTAGGTTTTCTAGGTCTAGAATTTCAAGTCTGGGGTCATAAGGTATTCTGCAACGAGTAGAGAAGTGGAGAATTCTTCTTGTGAAATATTTCTGGACTTTCTCAACTGTGTTAATATCAGATACGTAATGTGGGTTCCAGACTGATGAGCTGTATTCAAGTATTGGTCTAGCAAATGTTTTGTATACTCTAGTGATTAGTGTAATATTACCAGAGAAAAAGCTACATAAGATTAGGTTAACAGCTCTTAACGCCTTTTTGGCTATGTAGTTACAGTGGGTTCTAGCACTTAGATAATTTGAGATGAGTAGTCTAAGATCCTTGACAGGGTTTGGATCATCAACAAGGTCTTGACTATTCAGCCTGTATTTTATTTTCTGATTTATTTATTTTTTGCCAATATGTAGGACAGAGCATTTATTTGTTGAGATTTGAAGTTGCCATTTGTTTGACCATTCTGATACATAGTCAAGATATTTTTGAAGGTAGCAGTATTATCTGTGGTGTTGAATAGCTTTACATCTTCAACAAAGAGAACGCAGTTGCTCTTGATATGATCACAGAGGTCATTTATGTAGAGTATGAAAAGAGTTGGTCCTAGAACACAGTCTTGGGGGACACCACTGTTGACACGTACAGAATTTGATAGGACACTCCCAATTTTGACCATTTGTTGTCTGTTTGACAGGAATGCTTCTATCCAGTTATGCAGGTGTCCAGAGATACCATAAGATTTTAGTTTTAGTAGTAGTTTGTCGTGTACCACTGAATCAAAGGCTTTCCAGAAGTCTATGTAGATTGCATCTATTGCTTTGCCCTGATTGAGTTGTGTAGTCCATATGTTTTTGTAGTGTAAGAGTTGCAGATTACATGATAGTTTTTTCCTGAAACCAAATTGTTTATTAGAAAGTAGGTTGTTTGTTTCTAAGTGGAGGATGATGGATTAGTTAATAATTGATTGCATGACTTCACAGGTGACGCAGCATAAAGAGATTGGTCTGTAATTTTCAACTAGGCTGGGGTCTCCCTTTTTGAAGATGGCAATGACTGTGGCTTGTGATCATAGTTTTGGCAAGGAGCTGGTCCTGAAAATTTTTTCAAAGATTATGCTTAGAGGTGCAGCTATGGCAGTGGGTAGCTTTTTTAAGAAGTAGGCACATATTCTGTCCGGTCCAATAGATAGAGATGGTTTTAGATTGTGCAGTGCTTTTTCAACAATGTCTTCTGTAAAATCGATATGTATTAGATCATTGTAGTTTTCTGTGGTTCGACTAGGAAATACTGGGCATGATCCATTGCTATTTACAAATACTGAGCCAAAGAATGTGCTAAAGAGGTTGGCTTTAATAATGTCGTTGTTGCAGTCTTTACCATTAGGTCCTTTCAGGGGTGGTATGGACCTTGAATCTTTTAGTTTATTGTTTACAAAATTGTAGAAAGCACGGATGGAATTGGTGCATAGAAGGTTTTCCTCTTGTTTAATATGATAATTGGTGCATTTAGTTTTTATCTGGTGGCATAAATTTTTGTATCGGCATTCCCACATGGTATTATTATTTGTCTCTGTCACCCCATCAGAAGGTGTTGGCAAATCTGAATAAATGTTTTGGCAAAGTACTGAGCATCATGATCACAACTGCTAAGCAGGAGTAATTTTTGCTCAGTTTTAAGAGTGACTATTGTAGTAGAATGTGAATGTGAAGTGAAATGAAATGGACCTTAAGAAATCTGAGTAACAACAAAGCTAGTAGAAGTGACAGTATTCCAGCTGAGTTATTCAAAATCTTAAAAGATGATGCAGTTTGTTAGCAAAATTTGGAAAACTCAACAGTGGCCATAGAATTGGAAAAGGTCAGTTTACATTCCAATTCCAAAGAAGGGCAATGCCAAAGAATGTGCAAACTATGGCACCATTGCACTCATTTTACATGCCAGTAAAGTTATGCTTAAAATCCTACAAGCTAGGCTCAAGCAATATGTGGGTCAAGAACTATCAGAAGTACAGGCAGGATTTCGAAGAGGCAGAGGAATTTGAGATCAAATTGCCAACATGCGCTTTCTCCATCATGGAGAAAGCTAGAGAGTTCCAGAAAAACATCTACTTCTGCTTCATTGACTATGCTAAAGACTTTGATTGTGTGAATTGCAACAAATTGTGGAAAGTTCTTAAAGAGACAGGAGTACTAGACCATCTTATTTCTCTCTTGAGAAACCTATATGCAGGTCAAGAAGCAACAGTGAGAACTTGACACAGAACCACTGACTGATTAAAAATTGGGAAAGGAGTTCAGCAAGGCTGTATACTTTCCCCTGCCTACTTACAGATAACAAATAATCAGAGTTGGAAGGGACCTTGTAGGTCATCTAGTCCAACCCCTGCCGCCCAAGTGGGAGACCCTACATCATTTCTGACAAATGGCAGTCCAATCTCTTCTTGAAAGTCTCAAGTGATGGTGCTCCCACAACTTCCGAGGGCAAGCTGTTCCATTGGTTGATTGTTCTCACTGTAAAAAGTTTCTCCTTATTTCCAGGTTAAATCTCTCCTTGTTCAGTTTCCATCCATTATTCCTTGTCTGGCCTACAGGCGCTTTAGAAAATAGCTTGACCCCTTCCCTCTGTGGTAGCCCCTCAAATATTGGAAGACTGCTATCATGTCTCCCCTGCTCCTTCTCTTTACTAGACTAGCCAAGTCCAGTTCCTGCAACCGTTTATTGTATGTTTTAGCCTCCAGTCCCCTAATCATTCTGGTTGCTCTTCTCTGTACTTTTTCTAGACTCTCAACATCTTTTTTATAATGTGGTGAACAAAACTGGATGCAGTAATCTAGGTATGGTCTTACTAAGGCTTTATAGAGTGGTATTAGTACTTCCCTTGATTGTATTCCTCTGTTAATACAACTTAGGATTGCATTAGCTATTTTGCCTGCTGCTGCACATTGCTGGCTCATATTTAGCTGGTTGTCCACTCAGACTTCAAGATCCCTCTCACAGTTACTGCTATTAAGTCTGGTTTCATCCAGTCTATATGTGTACTTTTGGTTTTTCTTGCCTAATTGTAGGACTTTACTTTTCTCTACATTGAATTTCATTTTGTTAGATATGGCGCAGTGTTCTAGTCTGTCAATATCCATCTGGATTTTAAGCCTATCTTCTTGGGTGTTAGCTATTCCTGCCAGCTTAGTATCATCTTCAAATTTGGTAAGTTCCCCTTCTATTCCCTCATCTAAGTCATTACTGAAGATATTGAAGAGTACCGGGCCTAAGACGGAACCTTGTGGCACCCCACTACTTACTTTCTTCCATGTAGACTTAGACCCATTAAGGACTATTCGTTGAGTATGGTTTGCCAGCCAGTTGCGAGTCCATCTCGTGGTGATGCTATCTATTTCCACTTTTTTTCTAGCTTACTAAGAAGTAGGTTATGGTCTACTTTGTCGAATGCCTTGCTGAAATCTAAATATATTATGTCCACAATATTTTGCTGGTCTAATAATTTAGTCACTGTGTTGAAAAATGAAATAAGATTGGTTTGGCATGATCTGTTTTTAACAAACCCGTGCTGACTGCTAGTTATTACTTTACTTGTTTCTAGAATATATTTAACATATATGCAGAGTACATCATGAGAAAGGCAGGGCTAGATGAATCAAATGTTGGAATTAAGATTGCTGGAAAAAAATATCAATAATCTCAGATATGCTGATGATATCATTCTAATGGCAGAAAGTGAAGAAGAACTAAAGAGCCTCTTGATGCAGGTGAAGAAGTAGAGTGCAGAAGTTGTCTTGAAACTCAACATTAAGAAAAGTAAAATCATGGCCCTCTCAATTCCTGGCAAATACAGTAGATGGGGAAGAAATGGAAGTAGTGATAGATTTTATTTTCCTGGGCTCTAAAATTACTGCAGATGGGGACTGCAGCCAAGAAATTAAAAGATGCTTTCCTCCAGGGAGGATAGCTATAGCAAATCTAGACAGCATACTAAAAAGCAGAGACATCACCCTGCCAACAAAAGTGCTTATAGTCAAGGCTATGGTTTTACCAGTTGCAATGTATGGTTATGAAAGTGGGACCATAAGAAAGGCTGAGCATCAAAGAATTGAGGCCTTTGAACTATGGTGCTGAGAAGACTCCTGCGAATCTCTTGAGCTGAAAGGTGATCAAACCAGTCAGTTGTAGGGGAGATCAACCCTGACTACTCTTTAGAAGGCCAGATCCTGAGGATGAAACTCAAATACTTTGGCCACCTAATGAGAAAGAAGGACTCATTGGAGAAGACCATGATGCTGGGAAAGATTGAGGAAAATAGAAGAAGGGGATGACAGAGAATGAGGTGGCTGGATGGAGTCACTGAAGCAGTAGGCGTGAGCTTAAATGGACTCCAGAAGATGGTAGAGGACAGGAAGGCTTGGAGGAATGTTGTCCATGGGTTCACAATGGATTGGACACAACTTCGCAACTAACAACAACAACAAATTGTAGGAGAAGGCCATGTTAGTTTACAGTAGCCAAAAATCAGAAGGAAGAGTTGGATAGAACTTTTAAAATTCATAACTGTTATTGAAACACATGATCTTGGTGAGCTGCAGTTCACTTCAATAGATGCATCTTGTAATAACATTGTTAGCTTGAAAAGATGCTACAAGATCTTTTCTGATTTGGGGATGGGAAAGAAATAATTGTAAACAAGGCCATTTGCTGACAGTATGTAAATGCAATAAGAAAGAAATATCATACACTATCATATTTGATGTTTCATTTAAAAATCATTTAAACACAGAATTATAATTTGTTTCAATGTTGTTAGACTCTACAGTATTCTTTGTTTCTTGGTACCCTTGAGACACCACAAGATAAAATTATTTGGAATAGGATGTTCTCTATGGAAGGAATACTAGCTTTCTAAAATTATGAACAGAGTGGAGGGAGAAAAGTTTTTTTCCTGGATTGACACAAGAAATATTACCATTAGGTATGAAAATGGATAATTTAATTTGCCACCTTCCATAAAACAGAAGCTTACTGAATTAGTTATCTTATTTCTACAGCAAGGGTGTCAAACTCATGGCCCACAGGCTGGATGCATCACGCACTGACCATGACCATCCCTGGTTTAGTGAAGAGGAAAAAAGTTGTGATACTTCACTTGACAACAATGTGACACCACAAGTTTGACACCTCTATTCTACAGAATTTTCTGTGGCCCTGGAAATAACTGAATAAGGTTCATGGTAGGCATTTAGTATATGTTGTAGACTTGATGGCCTCAAAATGAGAAAATTGAAAATTACTTTAATTCTTGACATCATCCATATGAAGTATAATGTTGTTCTTTTTCACCTGGGAGCTATTTTGCCTACAGCTGAAAATAAAGATGTTTATAAGTATCAATATGAACTAGAGAAGTAATTTCTCATTTTTTACAACTCAGGAAGCAGATTTTACTTATTTATTTATTTATTTGTCAATTGCTTACAAGATAATAGGTATAAGTAAAAACATAGTTATGAATACATGGATACATATAAGAAAAATAAAATATAAAAGAAACAATAGGACAGGGATGGTGTGCTTATGCACGCTCCCTACAGACCTCTTAGGAAAGGGGTGAGGTCAATAGTAGACAGTCTAAGGTTAACATTTTTGGGGTTTGGGGAAGAAACCACAGAGTCAGATAGAGTATTCCAGACATTGACCACTCTGTTGCTGAAGTCATATTTCCTGCAATCAGGTTTGGTGTAGTTAACCTTGAGTTTGTATCTATTGTTTGCTCTTGCATTGTTATGATTGAAGCTGAAGTATTCATTGACAGGTAGGACATTGCAATGTATGATTTTATGTACTATACTTAGATTGGACCGAAGGCGGCATAGTTCTAGGTTTTCAAGGTCTAGAATTTCGAGTCTGGTGGCATAAGGCATTCTGCAACGAGTAGAGAAGTGAAGAACTCTTCTTGTAAAATATTTCTGGACTTTCTCAACTGTGTTAATATCAGACATGTAATGTGGGTTCCAGACTGATGAGCTGTATTCAAGTATTGGTCTAGCAAATGTTTTGTATGCTCTAGTTATTAGTGTAATATTACCAGAGAAAAAGCTACGTAAGATTAGGTATGAAGCAAAAGAATTACTGTCTGATGTCTAAAGTAGATCAGTATACAATCAATGTAGAAATTCATATTAAAAGTTAGTTAAAAGCAAACCAGAGCCAAATGTAGCTAATTCACTGTTAAATTAATCAATTCTACACAAGCAAAATTTAAAATCAGGAGTATGCCCTATTTCATGAATGATCTACTAGGTAGCTACTAAACACATAAGCTTTAAATAAGTTTATTTAAAATAAGAAATAATGTCTCTCTAAAATATTTATCCTATGTTTTCCACATTAACATAAATATCACATTTGTATACAGTAAATCACTGCAACTTAAAACATTTTTCCCTATTTTCTTTTTCTTTTTAATCATTAGCTGTTGGATATATACTTATTTTTAGGATTAAAGGGAAACTTCTTAGGAAACTACAATGTATAACGCTCCCATCTTTATAGCCAGGGTCTGTTGATAGGGATTAGACTAAAGCTCATTCATGGGATTTTAAATATTTACTATGTATTTATTTGCTTAAGCTCACTTAGAAGAGGTTAAACACTTGGCTAAATACTGACAAATATTCTTAGTGGTTCATTAGAGAAAAATAAAGCAATCGGCAAATAAGTGGAAAGAATTATCAAGTGTTACACCTAGGATGGAAAAAAAGGAATAGCAATCACCATCCTTGAAATGAAACCAGGTTACATTTACACTGAAGTGTACAATTTGTGAGAATCAATATTGCTGCTGTTTCCCTTTTTTATATATTGGATAGAGACAAGATAATATTCTGATACAAAATTATTGTTTGTAAATATATAGGCACTGAGACAAATTTAACCTACCAATGAGATATAGGTATTAGAAAGAAAAAAATCACCTGCAACTAGTATATGCTCAGTGTAAGGTGTAGCAGAATTTTTGTATTGTTTTGATACTTCAATACATATAGAGATTGCTCAGGCCATTTTCTAGAAAAAACAACAACTGATTGCTGAAAATGAAACACATAAGATTATTCCTATCAATGTTCTTCTACCCTAGTAATTCACTAGCATTATCATATCCAACTTTGAAGCAATGAAGATAAAAGTGCTCTATAGTTGGGCCACTACAGAACCTAATCTACCAGCAATCTTCTCCATTATTTTGAAGATCTGATAAACTGATGAATTTTCAGTATGTATCTTTAGACATCAGTGCATATGACTTTCTCTCCACTTTCCAAATATTTTCTTTTCTTAATTAGTATGTGCCTGTTTGTGACTAGCAGAACACATTTTGCAATCATGAGGGAGAATTTCTCCAAGATAATTTCTATGTACCAAATATGAGAATAGTTGGTAGATGGAAGATGGATGGATGGATGGAAGGAAGGAAGGAAGGAAGGAAGGAAGGAAGGAAGGAAGGAAGGAAGGAAGGAAGGAAGGAAGGAAGGAAAAGGAGAAAAAAAAAACCTGGTAATTGGAATGCATATGTCATTTCCTTTCCCCGGCATCTTAATCATCCATGTCACTTCAGTCCTTCTAGTCATTCTTATCCATTTGTACTACCTAGTCCTTCGAATATAGTTCTCCTCGAATATAATTCTTATTGTATCACACTTTCTCTAGCTGATTTAACTTGAGCATTGACAAATTAAAATAAGAAAAAGACATATTACATATCCTATCCTGAAAATATGGACGATCACTTACCATAATGTGAACTAACTCTTGCATAAGTGGTGGGGAATGTTAGATTAATTCTTGTTTCTTCTTCCCATTGGATTTGTGTTTCTAGTTCAATGCAAGTCAATAGTAAGTTAGTCTTTGCAGATTAATGCACTAAATGGTATTTACAGACTTTCATTAAATAATGGTTTCAAATTTGCTGAGATGAGAACTTCCATGTTTAACCAAAACCAGCAAAGTTGGAAAAGTAGGATTTTTCAATTTTTTTCTTCAATATACATTATTGCCCACAAGGGCTAATATTAATAACATTTATCTAGAAATTTATATTTTTATTAACTGATTAATCTTCCTTGGTCCACATTGTGCACATTAAATAGTTCTTGTCTTCACCATGTTCAGTTTAACAATTTCAAAGCACATACAATAGGGATGTAATTGGCTTTCTTTTCTATGTGAATCGGCTCTATCAAAGGAACCAATAATTTCCCTATAATTATGATTTAATTCTGTTGCAAATGCAAGCATTGTGTATCTATGAATTGTAGAACATTTCATTCTGAATAAATGACTTTCCAACTTGTACCTAGAGACAATTTTTGAAATACAAAATACCATATTTCAAGGGCTAATTCCATGTTGATTTCTAAGCATAGAGCTGGCTTATTACTCTTTGCTAGCCTATCCCAAGACAAGATGAGAGGATAAATTGAATTTGCATCTGAGCGTTTATTTATTTTTGTATCAGTAATCTAATTTAGATCAGATTGTTTAAATTTCTAGAAAGGATGTGAAAAAAATCTCCTTCCCTTCTTACAGCAGTTTATATGGCAAGAATAAGCCACTTTTTTCTGATTAATAAATGCATTTATTAATTTTTGGATAAATAAATTAAAGCAACTCAATATCAAGTAAAAAAATCAGAAATAGAAGCCAACTTTTACACTTTTAGTTTTGCTTTCTTTTTCTAAAATCCAAATTTTATACCCTGGCATGACATCTATATTTGTTTTGGGTCACTGTCTCTGTTTCAGTACAAATAGTCATTGCATTATGATCCTTAGTCATCAGCTGCTTGTATATTTCTTCGTTTCTCATCTAAAAGGGTAGATATTTAAAGTGGAGAGAAAACAGGAATGTTCACATAACTCATCATTTGCTTTCAGATAGAAGGTATAAAGAGAAGCTGTCTTTGTACTCACATCAACTTAAGTACAGCTCTCAATATGATCCAGGACCCTTGCTGTAATCAGGTCCTAGTACATGCAGAGTTGTATTCACATTCAAACTAATGTAATTATAGCTCCCTTTCAGACTTTTTACTGAAAGCTGCAGAGAGGTGGGGATAGGCTCTGTGCACTGCTTCATTTTTTTTTTTTTTGGTTGTGATATCATGCAATTGAAAGAAGAACTCTTTTAACAGAGCTGTGAAACAAAAGACAAAAAGACACTTGATCAGTCCATACCAACAATTTTGTGTCTTGTTCAATAATTCTGTTTTGTCTATATTTGCATTGAACTTTGTAATACCATCATAAGATTTAAGATAAACGTTCTGGAAGGCACTTCTCTGTATTTGAGTGTTCATGAAAAAGAGAAAATTGTAAGATTAGCATATGAAAATACAGTATTATTATAGTACTGCAACTTGCTCTATTTATAACATACTAGTAGTTATGCTTTACATCCTCCTAATACCCCAAGATGGCATTTGATATCTTATCCACTTCATTTACTAATCAAAATGTTTTCCCCTTTATTCCCTGTAATTAATTCACAATTTAAAATAAATTCCTATTTTTTTGCCCAATCCAGAATTAGCTGCAAACTTAACTGGCACTTATTCATCTGGCAGTTCTTTGCTAATCAGGGATGTCAAAATCAGGGTTTTTAAAAGAGAAGACTGCAGAACGGTGATGTGATGTTGAAAGAATAAAAATACTGTTTTCATAGTTCATGAAAAACAGATGGAAAAGACTTTTTCAAACAGATAAATCGAAACAGATTAATTGCAGTGCTCAATGTACTATAAGACATTGCAGAAATAAGGAAGGGAAAAAAGGGCTTGGGATATTTCAATGTTTCAGTTTTGATAAAATAGATCATTCAAGATATTTTTAAATTGCCTTTACCTACCTACCTACCTTCCTTCCTTCCTTCTTCCTTTAAAAAAAAAGAATTGTAAGATTTATATTTTCATATGCAGGTCAAAAGCTTCCATGGAGCTAGATAAACATTTTGTAAACACTTGGAAGAAAATACATTCAATGCTGCAGAGGGAATTCACTGAGCTGTCTAATTAGTTTTTCATTTAATATGAATTCAAATAAGAATCACTTTGTGGAAACTACAGGGTGCATAAACAACATCTACAGCTGCATTCCTGAGAAGGATAGCTGTACTGACTGCTTTTATATTTCCAAAGTAAAGCCATGCCTATAGCTGTATTAATGTCATAAAATAACTTTAACAAATAAAATTAGAAGAAAATGTAAGCCTTCTTAAATACCCATATCCAAAGTCCATTTAAATGTTAATAAACTTATCCCCACCTTTTGAATGGTAGATCCTCAGTTGATCACAAAATAAATAAAATATAGTCTTTTCTTCATTGATCTCCTTATTGTCTAGAAATAACTAATACTCCTACTTTTTCAAATTAGAACTTATAATTGAGATATAGACTCCTGAATTGTTGTGTTACTGCATGTAGAGTTCTGCATGTATTTGACATGGAACAACTTCTGAAGGCAATTTGTTGCTTTATATGTAATTGTCAGAATTATAATTATCTAGTTTAATATTATAACAATAATACTTTGAATAGTACATTGGTTTCAAATTCTTTTCTGCCACTTTAAAGTGTGAGTATTATATAAGAAGCTCTATGTGGCTTGGCATCCCTGTTCTTGTAAAAGTGATGGTCCTGGTGGGATTTTGACCATTATGTGCTCTTCTTCTATGATTCATCAACCATATACCAGTCCCAATAGTGGATAAATGGGCAGGGTTAGGAAAGCAGTGGTGAACTATCCTGTAAAAAAAATATCCCCAGAACATTTTATGGCAATAACTCAATATGACTCATATATGCATACCAACAGTGGATCTTCCAGGATAGATGGTAACCTGTAAGCTACTGGAGAAGAGCAAGAGAAACCTTGTAGTAATGAGGAATTTTATGGCATTGTTGGAAGAAAGCCTTCATGGAGCCCAACAATTCATAGTGCTCATGAAGAAAAAGGTTGCTTTTATGCTGTACAAGGTTATATAAAAATGGAACATGGAATGTTAGAGGCATGTCCCTTGGAAAACTCGAAATGATTAGATTGAACATAGACATTCTGAACATCATTGTGCTATGCTGGACAGGCAGTGGTCAATTCAAATCAGATGAGTTTATGGTTTATTTTTATGGTAATGATATCATCAGACAAAAAGGAATTTTATTCTGCATAAGTAAACAAATGGCTAAATGTGTTGAACATTTATCCAAATTCGAGGCAAACCACTCAACATCATCATACTATGAATCTATATTTGTAATGTTATATGTAACATATAAGGATAATGCTGGACCATCCATAGAATAGGATGGATGTTCTATGGGACATGGAATAGAACAATTATATTTGGGTTTTTTTATGTTGGTTTAGCCAGGCCTTTGTAGCAATACATGTTTTATAAAACACCTTGAATTTTGGAAATGGGTGGCATATAATTAATTGTCTAAATAAACAAATACTGAAATGTCAATTGAGTTTCACTCTTGGAAAAGTCATGTCTTCTTTAAGACATTGCATACTGCTGTTGCATTAGCACTGTCACATAGCATAGTTTTCATGATTCTTGCTTTAATAATAGCTTTGAATTCAAATAATATATTTAAATCTAATACAAATACAAAATTCCCTCTTATCTAACTGAAGAAATTGACATCAGCAAAGACTGTAGCTGCAAATAGAAATAACAGTGGGAAAAAATACTAGTGAAGAATGCAAGCTTTCACAGTCTAGAAAATTAGACAAATCTTCAAATATCAGAAGGGGAAATCAAGAAAAAAAAGTAGACATAAAAAAACAAATCCACACTAATTTTTACCTCAATACCATTAGGCTGTCAGGATTTCAAACTTTTCAAATTTCTTATATTGGATTACCTTTGGAGAAACTAATTTATCCAGTTAAAAATAGAAGGAAATTTCTAAACTGACCTTCAAACCTTCTTCAAATTCTGAATTGATGGTGAGAAACTATCACACTTTATGATTCCAGAGTTGCAAATATATTGATAATGTATTATAAAAGTACTTTTTTAAACAAATAAATGTGATCTGCAATTCAATTAAAAAGTAAAATAAGTTGAAAAATTATCATTTGATCTTCGAGTTTAGGACAAGAAAACAAACTCAGAAATACATTGGCTTTGAAATTAAAAATCCAAAGTACTCTAGTCCTCAGAGTCACCCTGGAAACAGCAAAGGATCAGATTACGGTGCCTCTGTCAGTTAAAATGGAATTTGGGAGGACTGCATGTGGCCCTCCCAAGCTTTCTTTTCATTGGCAGATGGTTGCAGAGATCGTCACAGTCAGAAATGGAGATTGGGAGCCCGTTTTCACTGGGAGAACACTTGGGCCATTACAGGTGCCTCCCAACATGAATGATGTAGAGTTGGTCATGTCCACTCTGGCCACACCCACCCCAGCCCCCCAAGGTTAAATACAACCTTGATGCAGTTCTCAATGAAATCAATTTTGACACCCCTGGTTTAGGTAAATTCTCCATTCAGGATCAACTACTCACTGTGCCTAAAGTAGGGGTCTTTCTTTCTTTCTTTCTTTCTTTCTTTCTTTCTTTCTTTCTTTCTTTCTTTCTTTCTTTCTTTCTTTCTTTCTTTCTTTCTTTCTTTCAGCAGGCAACATCAGTTTTCAGATTCCATTTGGCTCAGCAAGACAGAACAAGTTTTCTTCCCATTGCCTCAAAGAACCAGCTGCTGAATAAATTAAAAGTGAGTGTGTGTTACTTCTCTATGTGCTTGGGTATAATATATCACACTGTGCCTATGGATCACTGCACACAGCTGATGCAACTTATAAAGATCACATTTCCTATTATGCCCTATAAGTTGATTCCACCGAAAGTATCATCATGACAAATTTTTGTTGCATTCAGAAACAGAAATGTGAACTCTCAGAACTTTGGTGCATGGTTAAAAGCTTTGAACAAGGATGAATTTCTTTTAGTTATTTGTCTGTGAGAATATATGAGGATCGTACATAATGAAGCAAATCGCTACCTTTCTTTATCTGTGAAGCTTTTAATTGCATATTTTGGAAAGTGTACCTTTAAATAAAATTAGCAGGTGGACATAAAGGAGTTATAAAACACAATAGAGGAAAGTTATAATGATCAACAAAGAATGGTTGTATGATAACTTCATCTATTGCATCTCCTCTCTTTAAAGAACATACAAATTTACAGACATGAAATCCAGGAATCTTATTAACACAACTGACATTCAACTGCTGCCTTAGTCATTATGACCTCTGTTCTGTGCTGTCAGCTTATAATTTGCTTATTATTTCAATAAAACTCTGATTTGTCATCTTTATTATGGCAGCTTTGGTCTCTTAGTTAGGTATGTGATCTTTCAGTTGATAATTGTGTACTCCAACGTGTATGAAGTATAAACCATCTTTGAAGAGTTTGAATATTTATTTTCTGTATTATATTTTTTTAAAAAAAATACCATCTTATGATTTAAAAAAAAAACCAGTTTATTTTATTATTATTATTGGACAAATTATTGTCTATAGGGTGGGATTTTTGAGGCTCCCTGAGCTTGATTGCTTTCTTACAGGCATTTCATTACCAACCTTGGTAATATCATCAATGTTAGCTAACATATTTTCTTCTATTGATATCTGTGTAAGTACTGTGACAGCCAAACAAGAAAATGGATCCTAGAAAGTTACATGAGTAAACCTATAAGATCTGTGAATGCAAGATCCAGGCAATCTATAGCAGCAAGAAATAATTGTAATTGTTGTTGTTTTGTATCTCTTTGCTGTCTTATGATGAACATGTGGAATTGACAGCTTAGATATGATAAACTAGTTTTAAATGTTATTTATAAGGAAGTCATACTCATTTCCATGTTTTGGCTTGGATACAAAAATTATTATAAAGGTAAAAGATGTGAGAAATACATTTTGATTAAAAAAAAAAACTTTGAAGACACAAGGGGGCTAAATAGTGACAAAGGGGAATAAAGAGGGGATAGGGCAGAAAACACCATCCTTTTGTTTTATTTTGAATTATGATTTCAAATAATTATAATTTAAATGGGGATTGAGCAAAAGTTCTTTGATTATCATTTTAATATGAATTTATCTAATTTGCAGTTTGTGAATTAATGTAAGTCAGAGAACAATTATTCATTTTGTCATTTCAGAATTTTGTAAGAGAGTTCCAAATTTGAAAAATGCATACATTATGAAAATTAAAGGTAACAAAATCCATACAATATAACCATAAACAAGTATATATTAGAATGTTTACACAAATCGCATATATTATATAAGAAAAATAAATATAAACATACAATTTCTTTTATAGGCATATCAAAAATGAGTTGCAGAAATTAAATCCACTCCTGCTTTGAAAAATATGTAAAGTAGGGAAAGCAGACTCAATGCTACAGATGAATAATATTTAGGGAAGAATAAAATGATAAATCTGTTTTTATGGAAAACAACCACATGGTTCACTCATTAAGTGTTCTATGGATGTATATTGATGAATCAAGGGTATATCTTTCTCACTCCATTTATTTTTTTCACTTGATCATTATATTGAACATATCTCCTGAGATAACATCATGTTTGTTATTGCTCAATGATCCATAAGAGTACTTGTCAATTACAAAGTCTGATTTTCTTTCTGAGAAAAGAAGAATTCCAATAACAATTTTAGGCCTCAGTCTCTGTGAATCATATAAGATAAACTCAGTCATTATATAAACAAATATGTGTGATCCTTGCCTACTGACTGCCTAGTTTAGTGATTCTTTGAAATTATCATGGCATAAAAAAGACATCTTAGCAACTAATTCTTATGATCATTACGGCATCCTGTGGTTACACAGGATCCCCACTTGGCATTTCATATCTAGTACACATTAAGACCACTGCAGCATCCTATGCTCATGTAATTGATATCTGCATGCTTCCCAACAACTTGTCAGCATTACTATTTATTTTATTTTATTTTATTTGGTTTGTCAATTGCTTACAAGATATTAGGTATAAGTAAAAACATAGTTATGAATACATGGATACATATAAGAAAAATAAAAGAAACAATAGGACAGAGATGGTAGGCATGTTGGTACGCTTATGCACTCCCCCTACAGACTTCTTAGGAAAGGGGTGAGGTCAATAGTAGAAAGTCTAAGGTTAAAGTTTTTGGGGTTCAGGGAAGAAACCACAGAGTCAGATAGAGTATTCCAGACATTGACCACTCTGTTGCTGAAGTCATATTTCCTGCAGTCAAGCTTGGTGCGATTAACCTTGAGTTTGTATCTATTGTTTGCTGTTGTATTGTTATGGTTGAAGCTGAAGTATTCATTGACAGGTAGGACATTGCAATGTATGATTTTATATACTATGCTTAGATTGGACTGAAGGCGGCGTAGTTCTAGGTTTTCTAGGTCTAGAATTTCAAGTCTGGGGTCATAAGGTATTCAGCAACGAGTAGAGGAGTGGAGAACAACTCTCTCATGAAATATTTCTGGACTTTCTCAACTGTCTTAAGATACATTACGGGACCGCCTTCTGCCACAAACAACCTCCCGCCGCCCAGTACGCTCCCACAGGGTCGCCCTGCTTGGGATACCGCCACCTGATCGTTGTCGGCTGGCGACCCCGAGATTACGTGCTTTCTCTGTGGGAGCCCCCTCCCTTTGGAACTATCTCCCCCCGGAGATACGAGACACATCGGACATCCTAACCTTCCGGCATGCAGTCAAGACCTTACTTTTTAAGCAGGCCGGCCTAGCCAATTAAAGGTTTTCTGAGATTTTTAAATTTTAGATTCAAATAAGACTTTTAATTCTATTTGACGGGACTCAATCATTTACTTATTTACTTATTTTACTCATTTATCCTATTTTCATCTATCTATATTCAATTCTGAGTTAATTACTGTTACTGTTGACTGTATCTTTATATGTTTAGACTGTGCACCGCCCCGAGTCCCTTTTGGGAGAGGGAGCAGTATAAAAATACGATAAATAAATAAATAAATAAATACATAATGTGGATTCCAGACTGATGAGCTATATTCAAGTATTGGTCTAGCAAATGTTTTGTATGCTCTCATCAATAGTGTGATATTACCAGAGAAAAAGCTACGTAAGATTAGGTTAAAAACTCTTTAATGCCTTTTTGGCTATGTAGTTACAGTGGGGTCTAGCACTTAGGTCATTTGAGATGAGTACTCCAAGATCCTTGACAAGGTTTGGATCATCAACAAGGTCTTGACTATTCAGCCTTTATTTTATTTTCTGATTTTTTTTGCCAATATGTAAGACAGAGCATTTATTCGTTGAGATTTGAAGTTGCCATTTGTTTGACCATTCTGATACATAGTCGAGGTCTTTTTGAAGGATAGCAGTATTGTCTGTGGTGTTGAATAGTTTTACATCATCAGTGAAGAGAACGCAGTTGCTCTTAATATGATCACAGAGGTCATTTATGTAGAGTATGAAGAGAGTTGGTCCTAGAACACTGCCTTGTGGGACACCACTGTTGACAAGTACAGAATTTGATAGGATGCTCGCAATTTTGACCAATTATTGTCTGTTTGACAGGAATGCTTCTATCCAGTTATGCAGGTGTCCAGAGATACCATAAGGTTTTAGTTTTAGTAGTAGTTTGTCATGTACCACTGAATCAAAGGCTTTCCAGAAGTCTATGCAGATTGCGTCTATTGCTTTGCCCTGATTAAGTTGTGTAGTCCATATGTTTTTGCAGTTTAAGGGTTGCAAATTGAAGGATAGTTTTTTTCTGAAACCAAATTGTTCATTAGAGAGTAGGTTGTTTGTCTCAAAGTGGAGGTTAATGGATTGGTTAATAATTGATTCCATGACTTTATAGGTGATGCAGCATAAAGAGATTGGTCTGTAATTTTCAACTAGGCTGGGGTCTTCCTTTTTGAAGATGGGGATGATCGTTGCTTGTGACCATAGTTTTGGCAAGGAGCTGGTCCTGAAAGATTTTTCAAATATTATGCTTAGAGGTTCGGCTATGGCAGTGGATAGCTTTTTTAAGAAGTAGGCACATATTCTGTCCGGTTCAATAGATAGAGATGGTTTTAGATTGCATAGTGCTTTTTCAACATTGTCTTCTGTAAAATCAATATTTATTAGATCATTGTAGTTGTCTGTGGTTCGATTATGAAATACTGGGCATGATCCATTGCTGTTTACAAATACTGAGCCAAAGAATGTGTTAAAGAGATTGGCTTTAATGGTGTCATCATTGCAGTCTTTACCATTAGGTCCTTTCAGGGATGGTATGGACCTTGAGTCTTTTAGTTTGTTGTTTACAAAATTGTAGAAAGCGTGGGTGGAATTGGTCTGTAGAAGGTTTTCCTCTTGGTTAGTGTGATAATTAGTGCCTTCAGTCTTTATCTGGTGGCATAAATTTTTGTATCGGCTTTTGAAGTTGGCAACGTAACCAGATTTGTTTTTCTGCCAAAGTGATCTCTTTTTGGATTGAAGTTTCCTTATTGTTATGGGTAATCTATTTTTTCTGGTTTTTGGAGTTGTTATTGGTACATATCGTTTGATGACTCTTTTGATTTCAAGTAAAAATATGTTGTAATGGTCTTCAACCGTATTGCATCCAGTGAATAGAAATTGACACATTAATAAAGCTACGTTTACAGAATGTAGCAAATTTGAAATTCTTCCACATCTCCATCATAGCCAAAGAAACTATGGAGAATCTCTTCTCCCGTTTTCCAGTGTGGGCTTTGCTGACCCTTATCTGATCCTTCCCTATGAAACATTTCTTGGCCCATTCTTCCATGATATTCCCCACAAACTATTGCATAAGCCAAGTTAATGGAGAATGTAGAAGTAAAATCATAAGTCAGTAAGAGCTTTTTGCTCCGTAAACATAGTAACTTACCTAATAACCAAATGGAAAGTGATGTCATAAATGTATCACAGTCACATATTTTTTTTCTTAACAATTGCATTGCCAGTCCAAATTGTAGTTGATAAGTGATGCTTAGTTATACAGATAAAATTTAAGAAAATATATGTTAACTACTTTTAATCTGTTTCTTAGATTTATATCTAAAGCGCACCTATGAGCCTACCGTCCTATCCTATTGTTATTTTATTTTTTCTTATATATATCCATTTCATGTATTCATAACTATGTTTATTTTTATACCTATTATCTTGTAAGCGATTGACAAATCAAATTAAATAAATAAATAAAAATATCCTGGCTCTCCTTCAGTTAAGAAAACAAATGTAGCATTTTCTACTTCCATTTTCTCCCATCACAATGCTATAAAATAGATCTGACTAAGAATGAATAAATTAACAAGTTAATGTTATATAGTAAGCTTTTTTGATTGAAGATGAACTGTAATTTGGGTTTTGGTGGCAATCCAACATTTTAACTATTGTACACAGAATGGATATCCTTTCATAAACAATTATAATGTTTGCAAGGCTCTGAATAATTAAAAATGAGTAATTTAATAAGTGTATCTTAGAGATGCACTGAGCAAGGAGGTAAAATCAAGTGGGGTTATAATATCCAATAATGGATTATTAAAGGCATTTATCAAAATATCTTCCACTAGCAATATGCTTATGGGCTTATTAATATCAGGGTTTAATTGCATTTATTTTAAAAGTTTTACATTTCTTACATTTGTCATATACTCTGATTTTAGGAATATGTGACAAATTTTTAGGAACAACTGGATAAAGACAAGATTAAACTTCTGATCCATGTATAGAAGTTGCTTTAACCAGGTGAAGACTCTTGGTGATTATTGGATACACCTTTGCTGCATCTAAGCAAAATTTTAATTTAGAGTATATAGGATAAATCTATCCTTATATTGCTTTATTGCTGCTTTCCATACCCTTCTACTTTACTAAAGTGGAGTGAACTATGGAATGTGCTGCTATCAGAGGTGGTGATTAATGATACCAATTAACAGGCAAACAGTATCCAATTATCCAGTAGTGCCAATCTTAGGAATGCCAAGGTTTTCCTCTAGAGAAAAACAAGTGTTCTCTAAAGTATGCATTTTGCCTTAGGAAAAAAGTGACTCACTCAACCTGTCACTCAATTCTTGCAGTGTTGCTGTTACTGAATGAGTGGGTGGAGATAAATTTCATTTGTAAATGAAAAATGGATTACTGCTATGCTTTTGCTCAGATGCCTCAGAAGATGGCAGCAATAGTCCAACCTTCTCTGCACTAAAGAGGCTTGGATCTTGTTTGAACTTGGAAGTTTGATCACTTCAACGCCTTCAAGTTTATGTTCCTGCTCTAAGGAGAAGAGAAAGATGAAAAATATTAGGATGTATTAGAGAGAGGAAAAAGAATTCAAAGCCAATCCCAAGCTTGGGGAAGGGGGAATCTTGAATTCAGTATAAATTTTTCTCAGAATCAAAGACTTTTCTCAAAGTCTTTTTCTCCAACCACTTTTGACTTTTCAACTTTTGATATTTACAAAACCAATAGGATTTCTTTCTTTCTTTCTTTCTTTCTTTCTTTCTTTCTTTCTTTCTTTCTTTCTTTCTTTCTTTCTTTCTTTCTTTCTTTCTTTCTTTCTTTCTTTCTTTCTTTCTTTCTTTCTTTCTTTCTTTCTCTTTCAAATTAGTACTAAGTTGTTCTACCAGCATGAGTGGCCAAAAGTCACATAGCTGGCTTGGTACCTGAAGTCGGGCTAGAAGTCACAGTTTCTCTATTTCTACCCTGGTGCCTTAACTATTACACCAGACTGACACATGTAAATACATTTATTACTTCTATCTGCCATGATATAGTCATTATTTAGAAATAAACTTAATGAACTATGCATAATTTTTTCAGATTTGTCAATATAGCTACTAGTTTTGATTGTTTTAATAATTACAATGGCTTTTAATTGAATGTTAAAGGCTGTAAATTATCTGGACGCCCAGGTTGGACTGAGCTATATAAAGTAGACAGATAAAACCAATTTAAACTTAAGAAAGATATTTAGCATTTAACTAATGTTTAGAATTTACAAGCATTCACATTTTCTGTATTATCAGTTCCATATCTAATTTATTAATGTCACACATTTCCACAGAAACTTATTACAGTACTCATGACAGTACACAATGGCAACAATAAATACATCAATTAAATCATGTAAAAATAATTTGAATTTGGTTAAATTCTAAATTATGTGTTCATAATAATATAAATATATATTATAATGTTATTCATTTCACTGTTCATAATGGAAGTCAGTTGATATTATTGAGGTTTGTTGACGACCCTGGTGTAGGAGGATGAAAATGTATGGGGCTGCATACATATGCTGCACTGAAATTGAAGTTGGTAATATAAATTAGTCCTTAATAAACAAATGGCTAGATTCATAAATATGCTAAACTTAAATTTGATGTTTTGGTTTAGTGTACTTTGTCTGATTTTTATGATTTTCCAAAAAAATAATAATAATTTAATGTGTTAATCCAAGAAATCATTGTTTGCTTAATAAATCATAATGAAGCAAATGACACACACACATATGTGTATATATGTGAGTAGTAGTGAGCAATTTTTTTGAAGAAATGCCATTTTAAAACAAGTGCCTTTTGAATTAAATTAAATTAAATTTGTATGAAATAATATAACAGAACTAATTCCCTTTCACATTTTTGTAAAGTAAAATACTGCAGGACACATACTATGCCCTTTCATGTACAGTTTGAAGTCCATGTATTTTTATTTTACTTTGAAAAGCAAAATACTAATCTTTATTCTCCTCATTTTGTAGTTTTATATTTCGATTTATAATGAAGTGATCAGAAAAAGAAAGTGGAAAGCCTCATAAATATCATGCCAATAAAAGAACACAAATATGTCCCTGAAGTATCTAAAGTAGAAAAGATTTTATTTTAGCTAAGCTAGATTTAGATTATATGATATAAACTAAAAATGACTATTAAGAATCATCAAAATTATCCCATATTCAAAAACATCATACATTAATTTTTGGGTCCTAGAGATTGACCATGTAAAATATCTATCATGTCATGATAAATAGTTTTGAACTTAGTGGGTGTATTGAGTCCATGGAAGTAGTTAAACCTTTAATCCAGCAGGATTTATATTATGTTTTTAGATCGAATCCTACCATGACTGATCGGCTATATATCTATTCATTCTTAATTTTTAACAGCCACACATATAAGAGAACCCTGCTGGCACAGTGGTTAGTTTGAAGTATTGCAGGTAAACTCTGTCCACAGTCAAAAGTTTGAACCCAACTCAGGTTGACTCAGCCTTCCATTGGTTGGTAAACTTAGGACTCAAAATGTCATGGGCAATATGCTATCTCTTTATATCTCTTTTTATATTGGAATTTGATTGGTTTGTTGGACATTCAAATCTGTTGGCCATTATGTCATTTTTTTTTCAGCTCTGCTCTTATAGCTTAGTTAGACTCATTACTGATTCTTCTTCTGTTGCTATGTTTCATGAGTATTCCTATAACCTTCCAAATCAATAAAAATCTGAATGCTGATTTTATTTCATGCTCTAGCTTTAAGAGTTCTTATAAGGAGAAAATATATTTTAAAGTTATCTTGGATGTTAACACCGCTACTACAGTACTTCTGTATACTTTCCCCATCTTTATTTGATCTCCTTTGTTTTCTTATATTTCTTCATTTTTTTCCTGTTTTTATATTCATTAACATCTTAAGTTTAATACATATTTCTATGTTAACGTAAAGCTTTCCCTTGCACATATGTGTCAGTAGTTTCCAGCGCTAGGGGACAGTGCTCATCTCCATTACAAAGCCAACAAGCCAGTGCTGTGCGAAGATGTCCCCATTGTCATGTGGCCGGCCTGACTAAATGACATTACCTTCCCACCAAAGGGAACCCTATTTTTCTACTTGCATTTTTACATGCTTTAAAACTGCTAGGTTGGCAGAAGCTGGGACAAGTAACAGGAGCTCATTCCGTTACATAGTGCTAGGGATTCGAACTGCTGAACTGCCGACCTTTCTGATTAACAAGCTTAGCATCTTAGCCACTGAACCACTGTGGCCACAGTATCTATGTTATTTGGTTATTAATTATATTTTATAAAAGTACTGTTCTTGCTGTATCCTTCCTGACTAAATCAATTTAAATATTCTAATCATGTGGTTTTCTTAATATAAATAAAAGACTAGTTTACCATTGTTTTTACCCTACATAGTATGAACTGAAATGTTTGCCATTGTCATTGAAATGGTCATCTACCTTCTTGACCTTCCTATATTGCTGCTGCCCAATATAGGTGCCTATTGGCTTTAACTGACCAGCTGTAATGACCTCAACACTATTGGAAATATCTACCTTTGGCATGTATGCATGACTTTTTTTGCTCATTTCTCTCAAATATTATATAATTTTCACTTTTGTTTATCAGTGGCTGTGAACCTACATATAATAGGTTTAGTGCTGATCAGATTTAAAAATATGTTAATCGTTTCTGCAAAGTATTTTAATAGCTAGGCTTATATAAGCTTCACTAGTTGTTGTTATTATTGTTATTGTTGTTATTATTATTTTATATTGGTCACAAGAAAGGTTTATCTTCAAAATGTGGCAACATTCCACATTGCATAAAACAAATACGTTTTTTTTTAAATCTCCCTATGTTTCTTATATCTGTTTGTATCTTTCTTTTTATCCCATGAGCAAGTAAGTTATATATCTCAGGAGAAAAAAAAATATGTCAACTTATATTATACCGTACACACTAAGCATGTTCATTTTACAACAGGGCAAAGGTATATATTGAGATTAATAATGTATCTATCTCACTAAATTACTAGGAAACATATCATTGATATATGTCCTGTTTTTGTCCCACAAGTCATCTAAAGAAGAGACACTTTGCTTAGATTTTTATTAAGGCCCATACTCAAACACTTTTTTTTCTCTAAATTCCTCACTGTAGGTATAAATAAGTGCTAATACATTGAATTAAGAAGGAAGTGAAAACAGATCAAAGAATGCAATTCAAGAAGTATCCATTAGATTCTTTTTGAAAGGTCAACCTTTATAGAAATACTAAAAAATCACTGGGAAAATAAAGCTAAACGCAAGCATCATTCTTTATGAGCTTGCCTAAAGGTAACACTGATGTTAAAAGGCAGATGGTATTCATGGCTATAAAAGATTTAAATGCATTGTGATTCATTGATATAACTCATATTGAACTCCTAATTGAACATTAAGTTCCTGTAGCTATAGAGAAATTCTATTTTAACTTTCTAGCTGTTTAAGTGAGAGGGTTGAAAGTATATCCCATTGAGGAACATATCTGAATTGTAAATTTCATATTATTCTTTATTGCTAAAGACTGATCAGGCCTTTAATCAAATATATGAAGTCAAATTCTAACTCTCACAAATTGAATTCCAGTTCACCTCCATTTGTTTCTGTTTCCTTCCTAGATTTTAGCCTGTAGTTTTATATCGCCTTAAATCTTTACAGGCTAAACCATTCATCTGAACTAAGTTGAAATCAATAGAGTTCACCCTCCAAAAGAATATATCTTATGACTTAAGTTGCAGAACAGCTTAAATATATCAGGTTTAGTTCTTTGTGTGTTGCAATTAAGAATCCTAGTTCCAAAATGTAGAATGTTTAACTTGTAATTCAATTTTAAGTTGAATTTATATCAATGTGTGATACTGAGAGGAACATAAATCACTATATGATCTTTAGTATATAATAGAGATAGTATTAAATGTTCTTCTATTAATTTGTGAAATGTATGGCATTTTAGAATCTCCTGTTTAATTTTTTTAGGTTTATATCATTGACAGAATTTCAGAAATTGTTTCATAATAGTTTTTTTTTTAAAGCATTAAATGGCAGAATGTAATGTTACAAAAATATCCAACCCCTATAGAAATAATCACAGCAGCTGAAATTAAATAGTTCATTATATGGGAAATATTTTTTTAAAAAATAGTAAAATAGTATCACATATATAAAGCTTACCTCATTTTTCAGATGAAAAATAATTGGTTTTAATGTATTTTATTTATTTATTTTGTGTCTTGATTAAACTCTATTCATCATTGTTTCTCTACTTTTTTTACATAAGAAAAAACTGAATATTTTGAAAATTCTGGATGAATTATTAGGAATCAATGACTAGCATTTTTTTTTTAAAGTATCTTTTTTTACTTTACAAAAAAGTATCAATTGACCATTAAAAATTTATATCAGTGACACTTACTTTGTATCTAAAACAATAGCTATAGAAATCTAATAAAGCTAGAGGGAAAATATCTATGAATTTAGTCTTTAGTCTTTGAATACTTGTCTTTTATACTTTTTGAAGTTTGCTTGTAAATTATTTAATATGTCATGGGGATTGTTTTTGCTTCCTATTCATGTTTAAAATCAAAATCAGATTTGTATTGTTGAAAAACATGGAGCTAATGGATTCCTATAGAGGAAACACCTGTTACTAGTAAAGAATTAAAGTGATGTTCCATACCCCCATGAAAGTGAAAAAGAGCTCAAGGCACCAAATACCTTCAACTAAATTCAACAAAAACCATCAATCACAGCAGAAAACCTTGATGAAATATTTTCATTACATTGTGAACAACAAAAGGTATCTTCTAGGGATGAAAAAAGAAGAAAGAATCCTTGGGGATACTTTGACTGATTAATTACATAAATAGATTGCCTCTTTACTAACAAAGTGGTTGAAAACAAAATTAGAAAAAAATAAAGTTCTTTGCATCTCACAAAGTATGAAGTAATCATTTGCATTTAAATAGCAAAGATAGACTTTCTTCTTACTGAGAATACTGCAGACTTCAAGGAGTAAGTATGGAACAGTGTGTATGTGTATTTTCTTGATCAGATTTTTCTTTCCTCCAATCAGTTGTATCATTTTTTATTCTACTCTATCCTTCCTATGCAATACTATCTAGCATGATCAACTTAATGTTATGTCCTCCTTCAGGATAATCTCTCGAAGAAAATCTAAATGTCCAAGTTGGAGAACTGCAGACAGAAAATTACCCAATGGGATCTGGCATTCATAAATGTTACTTAGACAGAGAATGAAATGTCTGCAAGCAAGCTAGGGATTCCATAGTTCAACCCTATGCTTCATATATTTTTATCTACTGAGACATATACACCTAATTATCATAATGGAATAATAATTATTCTATTAATCAGGTGCAACTTCAGTTGAAGCATTATGATGCAAAGATCCTATGTTTACTGAAGGTTGAAGAAAACTGATTATGGTATGGAATGTCTTCTCATTTCTATGAGGACAGCACTTCCAGATAAGAATATAAGGAAATCTGCTAAAATGTATTTTGTCAATAAAGATTCTATAAGGGTACAATGTGTAACAAGCCTATCGACATGTATATTCAAAATATTTACACTAAACTTTACTATGAATTATATGCTGAGTTATTTACAAGCCAACAAGGTATACTTTCACTTAAAAAAATTCAGGATATATCATATAATTTTATATGCAAAAACATATTTTAAATAGAAGAATTATGTATAAATAACATCCAAATATTTATTTTCTTAAATTATAATTTACAGAAAAGTAAAATAAAGATGAAATATAAAATAAAAATGAAATGCCCCTCTATGTCAATCAATAATTATAATCAAAACTGATAATGAAGCATGGTGGATATGTAGGGGCTGAACCGGAATCAAAATTAAAATTATAATATTGAGAATATATGTCTCAAATGACAATAAAGACATATTTTAAGGCACATGTAAAACAGATAAAATTGTTTTATGGAAATTTGTGTTTTACAGGAGATTGAAATGGAATAGTTTTCCCTAAAAAAAAAAGGAATTAAATCACACAAGGTAAATTTCCAACATTTTTAAAAAATGTTGGACAACTTTGATCTTGTTATATGGAGACATAAAAATGATGATTCTAAGGAATATGCATACCTTTCTGAGAGCTACATATCTTTTTCAAGAATAGATATATATTGGATTCCTAAAAAGTCATTAAATAACTAATAAAGTGGAGAAAGAAGTGACACCCTTTTTGAGATAATAATCCAGTGACATTAATATTTAAGAGGAACGTTAGAACTTACAGATGGAGACTAAATGAAACATTGCTACAAAAAAAACTCAGAAAATTAAACTTCTACAATACCAGTTTTCTATGTGAAAGATGAAAGAAATTGAAATAAAAATGAATTTTGAAAAAGTGAAGAATTTTGAATTAGCAAATTCTGCTAATGACTAGCACACCAACTAAGAAAAGAAAATGAACAAGATTTTACAATCTTTCTTGCCACAGTAGTTAAGTGAATAACTGAATTTGTTAAATTAGTAAAATGGTTGTTAAATGAACATGGCTTCCCCAGATTGTGAAAAGGGTCACGAAAGTTGTTTACATAACTAGGGGACACTGTAACCATCATAAATATGAGTCAGTTGTCAAGCATCCAAATTTTGATCACATGACCATGGGTGATAAGTGTGGAAAACAATTATAATTTACTTCTTCAGTGTCACTGTAAATTCAAATGGTCACTAAATGAACCAAAGACTACCTACAGTAATCTAATATTTCAGGCTTCAGGACCCAAATCATTAAAAACATCTGAATCAGCTATTTTTACCCAGACTGTTCTAAACAACTGGGATTTTATAGTGGATGTTATCAATGAAAATTCGAACAAGATTAAAAACTTATTCCTAAAATCATTAAATTATTTAAATGTTTTATGCCTGCTTTTTTGTTACTTTTGAACACATATTATCTACACATGAATTTTACCACCACTGTGGTTTCAGTTAAACATAGAGACTGAATTATTCTGTAGGATATGCCACATCCTTAGGTTAATAATATATTAATGGCAACATATGCAAACAACAGTTTAACAGTAAATTTTAAATGGTTAACTCACTATTTTAAGGTTTAAAGAGCAAGAGCTTTTAAGGGCACCTATGCTAATTAACTGTCTAGACTCTGCTGTTTTAAAATATCTTCCACAATTTTCAGTGAATAGAAATCACATTGGATCATTTACCTCCTTCTAAACTAAATAGAAAATAGCTGTTTTCTGGAAATCAGTTACTTATGCATAAATATGTAGAGTTGTCCATTTCCAGTTCCCTAACTCCTTCAATAATCATTGCCAAATACAATCACCAAAACTTCTAATTTAAAATATATAGGACAGAATTCTACCCTTCTACAAAAAATGCTACTAGCAATAAAAAAAAAAACCTCCACCAACCCCATGAAAAATAGCCAACATATATTTTCTCATCACATTTTGTCAGTTCTAGAGGACCAGGAAGGATACAAAGTGAGTGGATACATATGTTAACCAGACCTATTTTTTTAAAAAATAAATGGATAGAGTTTTTCAGGTAGAAATATGCCTATGGCCTAAACCATGGCAGCAGCATCTATGAATGGCTATGTAATCACAATTTTGTAGTCTTAGAGCTTAAACAAGAGAGACAAATCAATTTCACTAGTGTCTCTGTATAGGTAGTCCTTATTTAATGATTATCTCAGTTAGTACTATTCATAATTACAACAGGGTTGAAAAAGTAACTTTATGGATTCTTCTCATATTTACAGACCTTTGCAGAGGGGTTAGCTGCTGGAGGTTTGCAGGGGTTCGGGAGAGCCCCGAGCTAAGTTTCTGAGCAGTTTGGAGAAGCCTCAAATCCCACTTCCACTCCTGGCTGGCCCCTCCCACCCCTCCCCTCCCAGGAGTCCCTACACAGCCCATTTTGGATACAGGTAAGTGCAGGGTACGTCGGAGACTTGGGGAGGGCAAAAAAATGGGCCACCCGGAAGTTAAGGAAGGCCCAAAATGGCCTGTTTCCAGAGAAGTTCTGCAGCCTGGAGAGGCCATTTTTGCCCTCCCAGAGGCTTGAAGAAAGTCTCCGGAGTCTGTGGAGGGCAAAAACTTGCCAGATTCATTTTCCCATTAAATAAGTGCTAATGATCTAGGGCCAGTGATGGCGAATGTGCCAGAGGTGGTATGCAGACCCTCTCTGTAGGCACACACACTGTCGCTCCAGCTCAGTTCCACCACATTTCTCCATAGCATTTCTCTCCATCGTTTGCAGGGAAACAGAAGTTTCCCTCAAACGACGAAACAGAAGCTCACAAAAGAAAAAGATTTCACTTCTTGTAGAGCTGCCGGTGTTGGGATGCCCTGCCTCCTGATGGCCAACTGGTCTTTGGGTCTCTGCCATGCATGTGCAAGCATGCGCGCATACACCTACATCTTGCAGTTTGGGCATGCGCATGCACTTTGGGCACTCGGTGCCTAAAGGTTTCACCATCATTGCTCTAAGCTGTCCTATCTTCTTCTACATACAGGAAGAGAAGTTGGTATTACACATTTGTATGTAAAATGTAACAGTAGATAATGGAAATGTACTTTCTCCATTTTACCTTTTACTTCCAAGTGATCTTTCTAACTCTCTCTTATTTTGTCCTTGAGCAACTTTTATTCATCTTTCTAATTCCTTTAAGGCCTGATTCTTTCTTTTCCTTTTTCCTAATATGCCTTCAAACCTGCCTTTTTGGACAATCTTCTGCCAATCCTCAAATCTGATTTCCTTAAGTCTCTAAGTATCTATTAACAATCTTCTTGTTTTCTTGCAGGATCTACAGTATTTAACTTTAATTGATTTTATTTACCTGAGAATTGTGTTTTCTGAACTTCTGTCTTCCAGTTTCTACCAGATTTTATTCATTTTATTTATTTATTTATTTATTTATTTATTTATTTATTTATTTATTTATTTATTTAATAGTTTTGTATACCGCCCTTCTCCCGAAGGACTCAGAGTGGTGAACAGCCAACTAAAATATGTTATAAATTACAGATTACAAGATTAAAAAAGATTAAATTATGGGCTGCCGTTAAAAAAGTTAAAATCCCCGATTAAGAATGAGCTAAAATTACCATACCCCAGCCAAAATCAGTTCTAAAACCCCTAATTTAAAATCCCATTTCAAGTCAGCCCAGGCCGGCCTGCTCAAAGAGCCAGGTTTTCAGATCACATCTGAACGTCCTCAGGTCAGTGGTTGTCCGTAGCCCCAGGGACAACCCATTCCAAAGGGTGGGTGCCCCCACGGAGAAGGCCCTATTCCTTGGGGTCACCAGGCGGCACATAGATGTCGTCGGGACCCGAAGGAGACCCTCTCTGTGGGAGCGCACCGGTCAGTGGGAGACTACTGGCAGAATGCGGTCTTGTAAATATCCTGGTCCGATGCCATGGAGCGCTTTAAAGGCCAAAACCAATACTTTAAAGCAAACCCGGAAGGCTACCGGCAACCAATGCAGCTCGTGCAGGAGAGGCATCACATGGGAGTATCTCGACGCCCCCATAACCATTTGTGTGGCTGCATTTTGCACCAGTTGGAGCCTCTGGGTGCTCCCCGCAGAAAGCCCATGTAGAGGGCATTACAGTAGTCCAGGCGGAAGATGACAAGGGCATGAGTGACCGTGCGTAAGGTGTCCCAATCAAAAAAGGGCTGCATCTGGTGTATCAGGAAAACCTGATAAAAAGCCCACCTGGAGACGGCCGTGATATGATCTTCCAAAGAAGCCGTACATCCAGGAGGACACCAAGATTGCGAGCCCTTTCTGTGGGGGTCAGGATCTCATCTCCAATAGCCAGCAACGGAGTCAGCTAACTATATCGGGCCAACGGAAACCACAGCCACTCAGTCTTGGAAGGGTTGAGTCAAAGCCTGTTCCCACCCATCCAGTTCCGCACAGACTCCAGGCAACAGGACATAACCTCCACAGCATCGTTGGAGTGGTTTGGGGTGGAGATGTAAAGCTGAGTGTCATCAGCATAAAGGTGACATTTCACCCCAAAACCACGGATGATCTCTCCCAGCGGCTTCGCATAAATGTTGAACAGAAGAGAGGAGAGGGCTGACCCCTGAGGCACCCCACAAACGAGGGCCTAGGGGTGGACCTCTCCCCCACATCAACACAAATTGCGAGCAGTCCTAGAGGAAGGAGGAGAACCACCGCAAAATGGTGCCTCCAATTCCCAACCCCTCCAACCGCCGCAATAGGATACTATGATCGATAGTATCAAAAGCCGCTGATAGATCTAATAGGATCAGGACAGAGGGCCCTCCAGAGATCATCAACCAATGCGACCAATGCTGTTTCGGTGCCGTACCCAGCCCTGAAGCCCGATTGGAACGGATGTAGGTAGATTGCTTCCTCCAGGTACTGAGAGAGCTGAAGCGCCACCACACTCACAACAACCTTCGCCATAAAGGGGAGGTTGGAGACAAGATGATAGCTATTTAAAAGAGCCAGGTCCAGGGAAGGCTTCTTGAGGAGGGGTCGCACCACTGCCGTTTTCAGGGTGGTAGGGAGCGCCCCCTCCGCCAACGAAGCATTGACAATCCCCTGGAGCCAGCCTCGTGTCACCTCCCTGGAGGTAGAAACCAGCCAGGAGGGGCACGGGTCCAGTAAACATGTGGTGGCATTCAGCCTCCCAACAATCTGTCCACACCCTCGGCGGTCACAGGATTGAATTCCTCCCAGATAACCATCTCAAGACTTTCCCCAGACACCTCCCCCGGAACCACCCAACTGGAGTCCAGCCCACCCCGAATCTGTGAGATTTTATCATGCAGGAATTGGGAAAACTCTTCTGCCCTACCCTGCAATAGGTCCTCCCGCATTCTCGGCTCAAGCAGAGAGCGGGTTACTCTAAACAGAGTGGCAGGCCGATTTTCGGCCGATGCAATAAGGGCGGAGAAGTGCAAACATTTCGCCACCTCTATCGCCACTAGGTAGGTCCTAATATAGGATCTCACCTGTGTCCAGTCGGACTCGGCACGACTGGTCCTCCAGACACCCTCCAGAAGTCTTTTCCGGCACTTCATCTCCCTCAGCTCCTCCGTAAACCATGGAGCTAAATGGGATCTGTGCCGAGTCAGAGGTCGCAAAACACAATTGTCCTACAACTCAATTGTCCTACAACTTTTGGGTTATAAATAATTTATCTAAAAACCTGGCATTAGAATATAACAAAATTTCTATCTGGTGTACTTTGAGAAGAATTTTGACCCATTGAGAGGCAGTCTGTTGTAGCATTTAGAATAATAAAGAAGAAACAATTTCACATCTACATTTCACCAAAGTGTAGTATAATTTATAGAATTACGAGAAAATTAGATCAGGAAATGCAATACATATTTTAGTTTTCCACAGTAAACATTGAAGTCTTAACAATAACTATTTAATTTTTCAGTTGCAAGACAACAGTCTCATAATAAGAATAATGGAAATATGTATAGCAGAAACACAGCACAGAAACAGTCTCCTATCTTCAAGTCAAAAAACACAAGCAAGAAGAAAAAAATGAAACAATTTCTTAAGTATCCAGAAGAAGAAATCTCTAACATACATTATATTAACTCATGAACTAATACTGGTACACATTAACTTCTAATAAAAGAGAATATGTAGCCCAAGGTTGAATTATGGAGTTCTCAATGCTTACTGAGCTTGGTTGTTTCATTCCCAACTAGGTAATACCATGAATGTGAGGACTGCAAACTACTTGCACTGATGTTACCAAATCGGGTAATGAAATGTCTGCAAGTTCAGAACCAAAGACTCCATATTAGCTTCTCTCTATACCAGAAATAGCATTTCTTTCTCCTAATCAGCAAAACTTGGAAGTGTAATACAGCAACAACTACAGGGTTATACATTATATTATATATTACAGTAACATTAGTTTATATTTCAGTACTTTTTTAGTCAAATGCCTACCTTTTTCTCTGGTGGCCTACCAGGGACCATATGCTGAGCAATGGGCCAAAACAAAAATAAGAACAAGAGAAAAACTAAATTAATTTCATCTATATATGTTAATGTATAATAAAATAAATATAATGAAAGTGATTGTTTTTATGTATTTACTATTTTTCCTATTTGTGTTACATTAAGAAGTTATAATGTTCAACCTTTGTTGAGGATAGGGAATTTCAGATTAGGAAATACTTATGGCCTTACTTACAAGGCCATTCATTTATTTAAATGAATGTTTTCCATGCATATTATTGAAGAAAGTCAATAAAAAGTGAGATTCTTCTGCTAAATGAGACACAGAAGTTGCTTCTCCATCTCATTTCAGTAGAATTAGAAAATTGCAATGTAAAGGATTTTTTCTCAGCACCTAATTAAAAATCATGTAAACAATGGCAGCTGAGAATTGAAAATAGATTTTCTGTAGATATATTAAGAGTGCAGTCATCTAGGCCATCACCTGATAAATGTCTCACACTGCAATAACATTGGCATAAGAATGTGGGAATATTTTTGTTTTAAAGATAAATTAAAGAAACATTTGAATAAATGTTTAAGAAATCAGCCAATATAACTTTTTTTTTGCATAAGTGGTATGTAAAATGAAATTTTATCCAGTGCAAACAAAATAAATTATCTTGAAGATTTACCGAAGAGTGGGTTTTTTCAATGTATATCAGTTGTATATCAATGTATATCAATTTATTTATTTAAATTCATTTATTTATATTTCGTATTTTTAAATCACCTGTTGCCCATCAAAGAACAATTGTTTAAAATTAACATTAAAATTAAGGTTGGATTAAAAAAAATAGAACAATGACATAGTAAGCTTTAAAAGGGTAAAAATTCCAAGATAGCCATTTAACATTGGTTATAACAGGTGGTAGGAGCTCTCAAAGGGCTAGCCAGCCTCACAGCTGCATTGTTCTCTGTGCCTCTCACACAAAACCACAGAGCTAAGTTTAGATGACTTTTCAGAAGGCCAAGAGAGCATGGCCTTCTCACCTCGCGGGCAGCAACAGAGAAAGGTCTCTTCCTAGACCGCCAGATAAAATTCCCTGACTGACAGGGTTTACATCATAACTTCCTGCCTGAATGAGTGAGAGAGTTGATAGGATGGGGCAAAGCCAGTTCTGTGGGTAATCTGGTCCTCTACCATGTAAGGGCTGTAGGTGATGACTGCTGCCTTGAATTGGACCCAGAAGCAGACCAACAACCAATGCAAATCACAGATCAGGTATTATTTCATATTTCTAGCTATCTTCTCTTCTATGCTAGAAAAACTAAAATTAAAAAAAAGGAAATTCACCTGGGTAAAGATAATTACTCAGGTAAATTTCCATAAGGCATTTTTACCTATGTACTATTTACTGACTGTCCAGGCACTGTCTCTCTCAACCCTATGAAGTAGGCAATGACAAATCACTTCAGAAATCTTGTCAAGAAAACTGCAGGGGTTTGTCCAGGCAATCAAACAGGAGTCAACATAGACTTGAAGCATATGTAAAGATCCCTATCTGTATCTATTCTATCTGTTTTATTCAGAAATCTTCCCCACTGAACTAACTAAATTGATGTTCAAGTTAATATGTATAGGAATGCATCCTTAGAATTTAAGAATGTCATACTATAAATTGCACTTGGAAATAAGGAAGTAAATCTTGACATAGCACATGTTCACTGTAGCAGTGTTTAAAATATTTATATAACATTTGAAATATTTCATTCTTTGAGCTGACGTTCAACAGCAGCCCCACATAATATCAATTACAGTGATCTCAGATTGATGGATCAGAGTACAGACAACTTGGGCACGATAATACTTCATTCATATTAGGAAATGATACAGTTCTTAAAACAAAAAAATATATATTTTAAAGGCATAACTTAGCTTTGAAATGTGGGAGTTGCCTAAATTAACAACTGATGTTTTCATTATAGATGCCTGCTAGTCTTTTATTCCCAGATTTAGTCTTACTTATACTTGCACAATTTAAATATTTTCCTAGATAAAACTATTTTGATTTAAGGTAGGGAATTATGTGACTTGCCAGGCAATGTCATTAAGACATAAATTGTCTGGGTATAATGAATAATTTAAATCCAGAATACTATGTTAACTATTCAGTGGTGTCTTTAAGGTATCAATGCCTACCAGCCAATATAGATTGTTCTTATACCTTTACACCTACAAAACAATAGGAAGAATAGCAACACAATAATTCTTAAAATGTTGAAGATTAGCATTTCATCTGTTACAATCAAATCATCTGACTATCCTTATCCAGATTACATGAAGATAGTGCAACAAAGCTCTAGATTTGAATTTAGAGCTTAAACAAAGAAAAAGAGATTAGTTTTTATATTTTCAAATCATTCTTTTTCACAGCTACATTCATTAATATTACGACCAATAGAAATAGATTCAGTTATTTTTTAAAATAAGCCCAATGAAAAAACGTTATGCTTTAATAATTGATGCAGAATTGAACAACATGGGTATTTTTAAAACTTATGATTAATGGCAGATAATGGAATGTTTCAGTCTGCCTGATCCCATTGGACAGACTAAAACCACTGAAGAAAATCAGTCCTTTAAAAAAAGTAGGCCCTGTGCCATAAAGGCCTTTATAAGTGACAACCAACACCTTGAATTGCACCTTGGTGTTTTACCAGAGATTTGACAAAGAGGAATTGGATAATGGTAGAGTGGTCAGCACATAGAACTTTGTCCCAAAGGTGCTTTTGCAAGACGCCCTTGAAAAAGCACCTTTAGGACAACCATGACCTGGATGACTGAGAATCACCATAGATACATAGAACTTTATATTTCATGTACAGTTGACACCTGTGTGGAATAGGATCACCTTTCTCATCTTTAATTGAAAACAATGAGATGGTGACATTGTTACCAGGTACACTTTAACCTTGATGATCTCACACTCGGTGGGATTCCTTTATCTTCAACCTCAGTGGCCTCATTTTAAGGAGGAATAGGTAAAGCCTCTCCAAATATCATAAGTTCATTTTTCTTTATCATTAAAAGTACAATGAGATCAAGCCATAAAAAACATGCATGAATAATTGTAATTCAGAATCTATGTAGTTAATTAAAATACTAGATGGTACAGGACTAGACTGCTTGTGGGACTGGCTCTTTCTGATTGTTTATGCTCAGCCTATCAGAACCAACAGGATGGATATGTTCTAGCCCCTCTCTCTCAAGCATTGTCAGCTTGTCAGGAATCATGCCTTCCCTATCATAATGCCTGTCCTTTGGAAAAACATCCACCCAGAGATCCAGATGTTTCTCATGTGTTACCCTTTTGTAAGGCATTAAATATTTGTCTGTTCCCTTAAGCATTGGGAACAGGAAGTTAAGCGAGTTTTGTTGGTTAATTTATTTTGGAGAGGGGATTGGTAATTATACATTATTTGGATTATTTACTTGTTTAAAATATTTGGGGGAATATGTTTGTTTTAATTCTTTTCATTCTGTCCAGAGTCATTTCTCAAAGATGGATTGCTTACATAAATAAACAAAGCTTGGATAGATTAATTCAGTGTTGCCTTTGTTATTTAGGTGATTATTTAAACAAAATCATAGTGATTGAGGCAAAACAATATGTTGAGTTTCATCAGTACACTGAGAAAAATGAAATTGCAGCTGCTAGAAAAAGTGCAGTTGTGAAATCTATAGCATCTTTGTTACCAAATATATTCAGAGCACACTTCAGACTTTAAACCATTTCCTAAATCTATATTTATTGAAGGAGCTTTAACAATGGCACAATGTTTTTGGAAATCTAACTCTAGCCATACAACAATCTGTTCTAATTAAAAGAGTTTTACTAATATATAATCTAAATATTCCAAGTAATTGATCTTGTAATTGATATAAAATACATTCTAATTATTTCAGTTGGAAAAAATTGAGCAGAATTATAAAAATGTAAGTCAAAAAACAACAACCTACAAAGGCTCATTATTTTCAAAAGAATGGGGATAAAAGTATGAGGATGATCCTTATTGATTCAATTTGAATACAGAACTCTTCCCTGGAGGCATAAGAGAAGGTTCAAGAGATTACTTTAGATTACTTTTCCCAAGAATTCTGCTGGACTTCTAGATAGTAAATTGACAGCATAAGCAGCATTGATTATGGCCACAAGGTCTCAAAATGGAATGACTACAGCACTGAAAGCACTAGAACAATTTTTCATGTCCTGTCATCTTCTGATCTAATAAAATGTAGCACTGAAGTCTTCAGAAATGTCCATTCTTATCCAGCACACATGGTCCTTTGGTTGAGAGAAACAGGAGCTTAGACTTTTAGAGTCCATGTATGGAGTGAAAGCTATGGCCCTTTCTGGATGAAGGGAAGGAAACACTGGGGCTTCTTTCTCATAATCTTCCTAGTTTTTCTCTGGGAAAAATGTGAGGGGATAAAGGACAAAGATCTAGAACTTCAAACACATTCAGTTCTGATTGACTAAGAATGTGATGCTGCTGAAACAGAATAGGTGAATGCAGGGATGGGATTCTAACAGTTCTGTCCACATCTATAGAACCGGTTGCTCTGAAAAGCAGCAAACAGAGAGCATACATAGAACTGGTTCTATGTCTGCTTCTGTTTTGGCCCACCCGCCCGCCTGAACTCTTACCTGTCCTTTATTTCCTGCGTTTGCAATGGCAGCTGCTTTGCGCAACACAGCTACAGTTGAAAAAGCAGGAAAAAAAGGGCTTTTTCAGCCGCTGCACGGTCACATGCAGCACTGCTCAGCTGTCTGGGTAGCTCAGTAGGACATAAATTGCATTCGCATGATGCACAGCTACAGAACCGGTAGTTCTACCGGTCGGATCCCATCCTTGGGTGAATTAATATCCAAGTACTAATCTTGAGATATAGCATGTATGGGCTTAGCAATAAAAAAAAAGCTGGAACATATTTTGATACCCTATTCCAGCATCCAGAAAATATATAACATTGTGAAAGAAGTGTAAAACTAATTATTATTTAAAATACTTGATCTTAGCTCAATTTATTTATTTATTTATTTATTTATTTATTTATTTATTTATTTATTTATTTATTAACATATTTATATACCGCCCTTCTCCCGAAGGACTCAGGGTGGTGTACAGCCAACTATAAAACATTCCACAAGTTAAAAAAAGATTAAACATCCTAAGGCTGCCTTTAAAATTTGTACCCAACCCCAATAAATTAATAAAAACCCCAAATATTAAAATCCCGAAATTTAAAACCCAAAATTCTAAAATTGCTCTAAAACTCCCATTTCAGTCCAGGCCGGCCTGCTCGAAGAGCCAAGTTTTCAGTGCACATCTGAATGCTCTCAGGTTGGTGTCGTTACGTAGCTCAGGAGGCAGACCATTCCAGAGGGTGGGAGCCCCCACAGAGAAGGCCCTATTCCTTGGGGTCACCAGGCGGCACATAGATGCCGTCGGTACCTGAAGAAGGCCCTCCCTGTGGGAGCGCACAGGTCGGTGGGAGACTACCGGCAGAATGCGGTCTTGCAGATAGCCTGGTCCAATGCCATAGAGCACTTTAAAGGTCAAAACCAGAACCTTAAAGCAAACCCGGAAGGCCACCGGCAACCAATACAGCACGCGCAGGAGAGGTGTCACATGGGAGTTTCTTGATGCCCCCATAACCACCCGTGTGGCCGCATTTTGCACCAGTTGAAGCCTCCGGGTGCTCCCCGCAGGGAGCCCCATTTAGAGAGCGTTACAATAGTCCAGGCGGGAGGTGACAAGGGCATGAGTGACCGTGCGTAAGGCGTCCCGATCCAGAAAGGGCCGCAACTGGTGAATCAGGCGAACCTGATAAAAAGCCCTCCTGGAGACGGCCGTAATATGATCTTCTAAAAACAGCCATGCATCCAGGAGGATGCCCAAATTGTGAGCCCTCTCTGTGGGGGCTAAGATCTCTCCCCCAATATTTATTTATTTATTTATTTATTAATCATACTTTTATACCGCTCCCTCTCCCAAAAAAGGGACTCGGGGCGGTGAACAGCCCACTAAAACATACAATAAAAATGTAATAAATACTATTAAAAATAAATTAAATAACCAAATCGGCTGTCTATTAAAATTTAAGTTAAAAATTTAAAACTAATAAAACCCTAATTTAATTGATTAAAACCAAAAAACATAGTTACCGGGCCAGGCCGGCCTGTTCAAAAAGCAGGGTTTTTACTGCGCGCCGGAAGGTCAGAATGTCCGTCATAGCCCGTATCTCCGGGGGGAGATCATTCCATAGGGAGGGAGCCCCCACAGAGAAAGCCCGAACTCTCGGGGCCACCAGCCGACAACGGTCAGGCGGCGGCACCCCAAGTAGGGCCACCCTGTGGGAGCGTACTGGGCGGCGGGAGGTTGTTGATGGCAGCAGGCGGTCCCGTAAGTACCCAGGTCCCGAGCCATGGAGCACTTTAAATACCATCAGTACCACCTTGAATCGAATCCGGTAGGCCACAGGAAGCCAGTGCAGCCTGCGGAGAAGTGGTGTTACGTGTGCGCTTCGAGGGGCGCCCACAATCACCCGCGCGGCTGCATTCTGAACTAACTGCAACCTCCGGAGACTCTTCAAGGGGAGCCCCATGTAGAGAGCATTGCAATAATCCAAGCGGGAGATAACGAGGGCGGAGGTGACTGTGCGAAGTGCGCCCAGATCCAGAAAGGGCCGCAACTGGTAAATCAGACGAATCTGATAAAAAGCCCCCCTGGCGACGGCTGCAATATGTTCTTCCAAAGACAGCCGTACATCCAGGAGGACACCCAAGTTGCGTGCCCTTTCCACGGGGGTCAAAACCTCTCCCCCCACGGCCAGCGAAGGAGTAAGCTGGCTGTATCTGGGCGCAGGAAACCACAGCCACTCGGTTTTGGCCGGGTTGAGACGAAGCCTGTTACGACCCATCCAACCCCGCACGGCCTCCAGGCACCGGGTCATCACTTCGACGGCTTCGTTGGGGTGGCCCGGGGTGGAGATGTACAGCTGAGTATCATCAGCGTACTGATGGAACTCCACCCCAAAGCCACGGATGATCTCACCCAGCGGCTTTACATAAATGTTAAACAGCAGGGGCGAGAGCACCGACCCCTGAGGCACCCCACAAAGCAGGGGCCTTGGGGACGATCTCTGCCCCCCCGTTAACACAAATTGCGAACGGTCGGAGAGGAAGGAGGAGAACCACCGTAATACGGTGCCTCCAACCCCCAACCCCTCCAACCGCTGCAATAGGATACTGTGGTCGACAGTATCAAAAGCCGCCGAGAGATCTAACAGGACCAGGACAGAGGAACAACCTCTGTCCCGAGCCCTCCAGAGATCATCAACCAACGCGACCAACGCCGTCTCCGTGCTATGCCCGGGCCTGAAGCCCGATTGGAGGGGGTCAAGATAACTCGCTTCATCCAGGAATCGGGGAAACTGACGAGCCACCACACTCTCAACAACCTTCGCAACAAAGCGAAGGTTGGAGACGGGACGATAATTTAATAACAATGCTGGGTCCAGGGACGGTTTCTTGAGGAGGGGCCGCACCACCGCCTCCTTCAAGGTGGTAGGTAGAAGCCCCTCTCTCAAGGAAGCGTTTATAATACCCTGGAACCAGCCTCGTGTCACCTCCCGAGTGGCCAAAACCAGCCAGGAGGGGCACGGGTCCAACAAACAGGTGGTGGCATTCAGTCCCCCCAACACCCTGTCCACGTCTTCTATAGTAACAGGGTCGAACTCAACCCAACTGGCCTCCCCGATATCCACCCCCGCCCCCCCGCCCGGAAATGCCCAGTTGGAGTCCAGCTCGTCCTGAATCTGAGCGATTTTATCCTGCAGAAAACTAGAAAACTCCTCAGCCCGTCCCTGTAAGGGATCCTCCCGCGCTTCCCTCTCTAGAAGGGAGCGGGTCACCCTAAACAGGGCGGCTGGGCGGTTTTCCGCGGACGCAATGAGGGTGGAGAGGTAAGTCCTCCTCGCCATCCTCATCGCCACTAAATACGTCTTAATATAAGATCGTAGAAGTGTTCGGTCAGACTCAGAACGGCTAGCCCTCCAACTGCTCTCTAGGCGTCTTTTCCGGCGCTTCATCTCCCTTAGCTCCTCAGAAAACCAAGGAGCCATTTGGGATCGGCACCGGGTCAGAGGCCGCAAGGGCACGACCCGGTCAAGGGCCCCAGCAGCCACCCTATCCCAGGCGGCAACCAAGCCCTCAACCGAGTCGTGTGTGAGAGCTTCGGGAAATGGCCCAAGCTCCATCAGGAACCTATCAGGGTCCATCAGGCGCCTGGGGCGGTACCATTTTAATGGCCCCGCCTCCCTGCGGTCAGGGGGTGCGGAACGGAAGTCGAGCTTCAGGAGCGAGTGATCTGACCATGACAGGGGTTCTACAACTATATCCCCTATACCCAGATCACTCTGCCACTGATCAGAGACAAAAACCAAATCCAAGGTGTGACCTCCCACGTGAGTAGGGTCCCGAATTAACTGGGTCAGGCCCATGGCCGTCATGGAAGCCATGAACTCTTGGGCAATCCCCGAGGTACCGCCAGCAGATGGCAGGTTGAAATCCCCCATGACCATAAGCCTGGGGGTCCCAACCGCCACGCCAGCTATAACCTCAAGGAGCTCAAGCAGGGCCGCTGCCGCATAGCAGGGAGCCAGGTATGCGACCAGCAAGCCCACCTGAACCTTGGAACCGAACTTCACAAAAAGGAGCTCACACCCGGATGTCTGAGACACAGTGGCTTCCCTCGGACACAGATCCTCCTTAATAACCACCGCAACCCCCCCTCCCCTCCCCTGGGCCCTCGGCCGATGAAAAACCCGAAACCCGGCTGGACACATTTCCACCAGGGGGACTCCCCCCTCCTGGCCCAGCCAGGTCTCGGTAACTCCCACCAGGTCCGCACCCCCCTCACAAATCAGATCGTGAACGAGGGGGGCTTTATTAACAACGGACCTGGCGTTACATAACATCAGCCGAAGGCCCAGGGCCCGATCGCTCAAACCCCCTGGGGAACGGGAGATGACAAGGGGGTCGGAGCGCGCCACAGCAAGCAAATAGCGAGGGCGCGCTCCCGACACAAAATATGGCCCCCTACAACCGCCAAATCTGCCCCTCCCGTTCACCGTCTCAATGGATTTAATTCCACCCTCCCCGATGACCCCCCCCATCCTCAATACAGAGCCACCCGGATTCCGACTCTCCCGGCCACGCTCAACCCCCGGCCTGGTCCCAGTCTCTGGCGAGTAGTCCCCCAACTCCCGCCCGGACCTACCTAACCCCCTTAAAAATCTAAATAAAAATTTTTTAAGAAACCCCTCCCTCCTACGCCTCTTAAAACCCCACCATCCCTCCGGATCCCATAATCCGTCCTTGAGATGGGCCCTCGAGAGAGTAGAGGGCCATTCCCGAGACAGGGGGACATGTCTCAGGGCCCATAGATCTCTCCTCGAATAAGACAGCGTCCCGGGCAAGATCTTCTCTTGTCGATGACCAGCTTCAAGTCCAGGCCGCCCCCGCCGCCTCCAAACAGGTGAAAATCGTGGGGGCAATCGTGGGGGCAATCCTCCATCCTCGGCTCCAGCTATAGGAACAGCTCTCCGACCCCGACCTCGATGACGACGACGGTCTCCAAGATCGGCTAAAACCTTTACAACGGGGCCTGCCCATCCCCTCCCGGGCCCCCTCACCACCCCTGCCACAGGTGGGGAGGACCCGAGAGGGGGAGAACTCCGCACCCCGTCCAGATCGCCGAACATGAAGCCGCCGGACGCCAAGCATAGTCCTCCGGCACATAGTCCTCCAACGCCGCTTCCCCGCGGCATAAGTCGATAACCACTGCCGCTGGGCGTAGCGCCAGGCCTACCATGCCGTGGCCCGGGGGCCCACCCCCCCACGGGTCCCCTCACCACCCCTGCCACAGGTGGGGAGGACCCAGGGGGGGAAAAACTCCATGGGCCGCCAAGTACCGGGTCATCCAAGCCGCCATAGGTCGAGCCGCCAAACGCCGCCGAACGCGAAGCTGCTGAGCCGCCAAACGGCGCCGAACGCCAAGCCGCTGAGCGCCAAGCCGCCGAGCCGCCAGACGGCGGACACAGTCCATTTGGCACAGCGCCGGGTCCGTCACGCCATGGCCCGGACGCTGCGCACCTCCCCACGGGTCCCCTCACCACCCCTGCCACAGGTGGGGGGGGTCCGAAGCGGGGGAAGCCCGACGAACCGCCAGACGCCGATGATGAGCCATCGGCGTCAGCTGACTATATCGGGGCACTGGAAACCACAGCCACTCAGTCTTGGAAGGGTTGAGCTGGAATCCGTTCCCGCACATCCAAATCCTCACGGCGTCCAGGCACCAGGACATAGCCTCCACAGCATTGTTGGGGTGGTTTGGGGTGGAGATGTAAAGCTGAGTATCATCAGCATAGAGATGACACTGCACCCCAAAACCACGGATGATCTCCCCCAGCGGCTTCACATAAATGTTAAACAAAAGAGGGGAGAGGACCGACCCCTGAGGCACCCCACAAATGAGGGGCCTAATTCCTAACCTCTCCAACTACCGCAATAGGATACTATGGTCAATAGTATCAAAAGCTGCTGAGAGATCTAACAGGACCAGGACAGAGGAATAACCCCTGTCACGGGCCCTCCAGAGATCATCAACCAATGCGACCAATGCTGTTTCAGTACTATGCCCGGACCTGAAGCCCGATTGGAAAGGATTGAGATAAATCGCTTCCTCCAGGTACTGAGGGAACCGACACACCACCACACTCTCAACAACTTTCACTAAAAAGGGAACGTTGGAGACTGGACGATAGCTATTTAAAACAGCTGGGTCCAGGGCAGGCTTCTTGAGGAGGGGTCGCACCACCGCCATTTTCAAGGCAGTAGGAAGCGACCCCTCTCTAAACAAAGCTGACAATCCCCTCTCTCAACGAAGTTGACTATCCCCTGGAGCCAGCCTCGTGTCACCTCCCTGGAGGTCGAAACCAACCAGGAGGGACATGGGTCCAACAAACATGTGGTGGTATTCAGCCCCCCCAGCAACCTGTCCACACCCTCAGTGGTCACAGGGTCAAACTCCTCTCAGATAATAGTCTCAAGACTTGCCCCGGACACCTCCCCCGGGACCATCCAATTGGAGTCCAGTTCCGCCCGAATCCGAGCAATTTTGTTGTGCAGAAATCAGGAAAACTCCTCTGCCCTGCTCTGGAAAAGGTCCTCCCGCGCTCTCGGCTCAAGCAGGGAACGGGTCACTCTAAACAGAGTGGTAGGCCAATTTTCTGCCGACGCAATAAGGGCGGAGAAATACGAATGTTTCGCTGCCTCTATCGCCACAAGGTAGGTCCTAATATGAGACCTCACCTGTGTCCGGTCGGACTCGGCGCGGCTAGTCCTCCAAACACTCTCTTTTCCGGCACTTCATCTCCCTCAGCTCCTCCATAAACCACGGAGTTTGATGGGATCTGTGCCGGGTCAGAGGTCGCAAAGGCACAACTCGGTCCAGAGCATCGGCAGCCAACCTATCCCAGGTGGCCACCAAGTCTCCAACCGAGCTATGAGCCAGAGTCTCAGGAAATGGCCCAAGCTCCCTCTGGAACCGCTCAGGGTCCATCAGGCGCCTGGGGTGTAACCATCTGTACGGCTCTGCCTCCCCACGGTGGGGGGTGGCGGTACAGAAATCAAGCCTAAGAAGAGAATGATCTGACCATGACAAGGGTTTTATAGCTAAGTCCCCAAAGCTACAGTCATTCAACCACTGACCAGAGACAAAAAGAAAGAGGCACTAGGTCCTATTTTTGGGGGGTGTCTTCCACTGTTTCACCCCACTTGTCATGCTCACACATGCATCAATCCAGCTCTTCATCGGCTGCAGAAGCATTTCCTGACAGCAAAACAGAAGTTAGGGTCGACATGCACAAGTTGCAGCAAATGGCCATAGAAGAAATGAAAGGCAAGGCAGATGTCAGGGTGTGTGAGGCCTGGCTACAACAGTCTGAAGATAAGCAGCTCCACCCTCCAATCCCAATCCTTGCTTGATTTTTACCCATGTGTCTTGCCCCAACCTGTGCAATCAGGTGTAATGGAGTGGGCAGGGTCTTAACTATGATTTATTTTGGGGGGAAACACAGTATTTAAACATGAAATTTTAGGAGGAGACTCTTTTAGGAAAAGATATTCCTTGATTCTATTATTATTTTTCATCTTCTAACTACCATTTCCCATAGTTAGAGTAAAATGGGTAACATGACTGTAAGAAACTAAGCACCGTAACTGAAATCCAGTATTTTTATATTCACAGCATCACAGTTAGAAAGAATGTGTTCTGCAACATTGTGTAGACTTTATGATACAGTCCAAACCAAATCATTCTTTGTGAAGCTATATGTTGTGGATATAATTCTATCTTACTTATTTACAATACACATTGACATTTCCAATTCTTTTTCATTTATTATGTAAAAGTCTTGTGAGATCAATTAAAAAATACAAGTTTCTGCTATTAAAGAAAAAGTCTTGTTAACTTTGAGATAGGATTTGCAAAAGGGGAGGGATTTGCCAATTTAATATTTTACAGCAGTATTCAAGTAGATTTAACTAAGGAGGATAATCCATTTATACTTCTAATGCTAGCAGAACTCTTAAGCCTGGATGCAGAATGTACTTTGGGAAGTATACTTTTTTTTGTGAGAAAGTTCATGAAAGCTTATCTCCTGAAGCAGACACAGAAGGTCAGCATCTGCTTATTATTAGGACTCCTTTAGAGACTAAAAGTAAACCCTGAAGACATTTCTTCCTACACTTTCAATTTAATATTAAAGTATTGAACTGAGGTTCTGTACAAGCATACATTAAAAAGAGGAGAACTTAAAGATGACCTGAGAGATGATAGGATTGGAAAATTGTAGTGATGTTACTTAAGAAATAATTTGTATGGTACTTTGGAAATTACAGATGCTTCGACATTAATATTTATACTTAATAGTTACAAAACACTTAAAAGCTAAAACACTTTAATATTATAAACTATAAAGAAGTTCAAATATGCTAGATGTATGTTCATGTGCAGACGTATTTTGATTTTTTTCTGTTGTCATTATTCATATCCTTCTGCTCAACATTATATGATTAAATAAATAGTCATTTAAAGTTAATTTCAAGATTCCTACATAATACAATAATTCTAAAATTATATTTGTGTTTAATTTGAAGGGACCTATCATAATCACCAAAAGTTTTTCAGGAAGCAAAAATTTTGGGAAAAAAAGTTGTCCAATATTATAATAGTATTCAGCACATAGGACAACAGGCTCAGAAATGCAATTGCTTTTAACTATCTCTTTGTCAAACCTGAAGAATTCCCAGTAACCTGATTATCTAATAAAAAAGAAGCATGATTTTAAAATAGATGTAATGAATCAAAATATTATATAGATGCAGAATTCAAGGTTAAAAGAAAAAAAAACTTGGAGTTAAAGGATCTTAGTTAAGAAGGCTGGGAGTAGTTTTTATAGATATTTTTAAAAGCCTTCATAAGTAGGAGGGGAAAATAAATCTAGTTTCAGAGAACTGAGAATCAGTGATGGAATTCCAAAAATTTTATTACCTTTTCTGTGAGTGTGGCTTGGTGGGCATGGTGTGGCTTGGTGGGTGTGGCAGGGGAAGGATACTGTAAAATCCCCATTCCCTTCTAATTTCTGGGGGAAAGTTACTGCAAAATCCCCATTCTCTCCCTACTCCTGAGGAAAGGATACTGCAAAATCCCATTCCCTTCCCACCCCACTAACCTGCTTTCCAGCTCTGTTCTTCTGTGCAGGGTAATAAAAGAAGACCCAGCCGATCAGCTGGGACTGAGGAGACAGAGAATAGATGGGGGCAGGACTAATCAGAAGTGGTATTTTCTGGTGCTCTGAACTACTCAAAATTTCTGCTACCAGTTCTCCAGAACTAGTCAGAACCTGCTGAATAACGCCTTTGACTGAGATTTGAATGTCTTTACAATAAGGTAGCATTATGCATTCCAATATCTCCTTTGAGTAGTGGTTCAGGTTGATAAAAAGAAAAATAAACACAAAATAAAAGGAATCTCTTCCATTTATATTTAACTTAATTCAATTGAAAATCAACTATCTTGGCTGGTTCATACATTATCATTTGTGTTTTAGAATAATTGGCTATTATTATAAACTATAGGATACTTGAGAAATAACGATATATATGATACACATGCAATAATATTTTATTGAGAATTAAAAAAACAATCACTAGGGTATTGTTATTTATTTTTTAAACTTGGTTTCTGCTTTTTTTCAATTTCTAAGCTAGTTATATAAAAGTTTCTGTAATTTTACATGCAATTTGCAATTAAGTAAATAACCATGGTGGCACAGTATTGCAGGCTAATTCTGCTGACTGCCAAGGATTTGATCCCCACCAGATCAAGGTTGATGCAGCCCCCCATCCTTCTGAGATTGGTAAAATTAGGACCCAAATTGTTGGGTGCTATATGCTGATTCTTTAAACCACTTAAGAGAGGGCAGTAAAGCACTGTGAAGTGATACATAAGCCTAAGTGCTATTGCTATCAAGATTCAAAAAATGAAATCTGATATAACAACCATATTATTCTTAATAAAATCCTGTTCCACCCTAATCCTCAGCACTAAATATCTATGAATAGATAAAGCAAACAAATTGTTTGATAATGCTTTTTATATCAAAGGCAGTCAAATGTCTTTTCTAATACATGCATAGATTATACAACCTATAATAGACGGTCCAACAAAATCAAAAGTCAACTGTGAATTGTCTGCAAATTAATTTGATAGCAGTTCTAAAGAGTTTTAATGAAAGGTCATTGAAAGAATTAGTATAATATGGAACAAGGATATCAAGGACAATAAAAGCCAGAAATAAATCACACTGTTGAATTTAGATAGGAAAATATAGTAACAATGCTCATTAACTGTACAAAGGCTTGCTTAGTTGCTGTAGTGTAGAGAAGAAATAATGGCAGTTATTCTATTGTGTTTCTTTTACTATTAATTAACTTGATTCTGCTTTATGTCTTCCTTTGATTCTCTCGCTTGTTTCAATGCATGCATGAAAAAGAATGAATTGCAACTGTTGCAATGCACTTTCCCAGAATAATATTTCTGAATCTCATCTCTATCTCTCTATGTGCTCTCTTGAAAGGCACAAGTTGAAAAATTCAAAACCTTCACTGCTGGCTTTGATATTTCACTTAAAGAGGTGAAATTAAAGCAAAGGAGTGTCCAAGAGTCTGCAAAGGAAGGAATTCAAATAGATTTCAAAAGAGAATATATTCTTATATATGATGCCACAGAAGCAAATCCCCTCAAACCCAGTGCTAGTGTTTATCTGGATCCTAAGAAACAGTTATATCATCTGTTTTTTGTTTTTTTTATACAGTATATATCCTTCATGGTATTTTCAGTTGCACTGCTCAGCAGGAAGCAGCACTTGATCAGTTTCATCCTAATTGTGGCTCTTTATGAATGTTATTTTCATTCATTCATTTCATGAATGTTATTTTACGGTGTTCTATAATACCTTAATCAATGTATTACATTATACTGTAATATTCAAATTCACATTTACATTTTATAGGGAAGTCAACTAAGGAGATAATACAATGTAAATGCACTCCTCTTCAAAAATGTATGGTGGATGGTGAAAGTTATGACAATTCCCATACATGAGGGCATGAAATAATATAACATCTATATTTGTCTACTCTGAATGCTTAATGGAAAATGGACAGAATAATAATAATAATAATGAAACAACATCTGCCTATCCCAGATGTTTGAGAAAGACACAATAGGTGAATAAAAATTCCAAATCCAGTCTAAATATCTGGTTGGATATGCAACAAATCACAATAATACTTCTATTTGTACAAAGTAGAAATACCTGCAAATAATAGTAGAATGACTGTGGCAAAAGAAATCAAAGATACTACCAATAGCAATAAGTGTTTTGGGTGCACTCCCAAAACATCTGGAGCATCATTGGCATTGATAAAATCAATAACAGTCAATTGGAAAAGACATCTTTACTTGCAAGCTTACATTTTGTAACAATATCTTTACGCCACCAAAACAACATTTGCCTATCCTAGGTCCTTGGAAAGGACTTGATAGCTGGATAAAAATGCAAAATTTATCTAAATATCTGGTTAACTATGTGACCAACCTTTTTAATAATTCTGACAGATTCTATGAAAAGGCTATCTTGCATTGGCTGGTTTTACATGCTTTATTAAGCTATGGCTTATTCATGATTTTACTTTCTCTTATTATCAAAACTGGGATGATATATCTTCAAAAGTCATTCTACATTTACATGATTTATCAAGGATCACTTTCCAAAAGCATATAGTCTATTGGCCAAAGGGAATGGTCAAGGGTAAAATGGATAGGTTAAATATCTCTAAAGTTTTCATTAAGTATTTGGCTTCTTATACCTATGTCTCACCTGCTAGACCTCCAAAATATTGCAATAATGTAAGGCCCAATATTTTTAGCCTCAGAAAAGCAATGATAGCAAGTCATACCAGTTCCTGCACCCCACCTTTTGAATAAAATTGTCCATGTGATGATTTAGCACAATGGATGAAGCAATAGAGTCATAACACTGGCATTAGTAGCTCAGTATCCTAGTAGATGAGGGATCCTTTTACTTTCAGTCAGATTTTATAAGTGAATAAACTTCTTCTTCCAAGTGTATTCCTGCAGGTGCAGGGTCTGCTTTTCAGATCATTGAATGCCACTTTGCTGTATCTCCAGGGCACAGGCCTAAGGCTTGCATATATTTATTATATTTGCTGTCTCTGTTTGACTGCCCGGGTAGTCGCCGGCCATGGACTTCTAGTTGGTAGGCAGTCTTAGCCATTGTGGAAAGTGCTGCTTTCTGGATATGTCCATTCCAGCAGAGCCATCTCTAAGAGACATAACTAATGGTTGGCAAAATTACCAATGATGTTTAAGAGATATAAAACAGTAAGAGAGCAAAGGGGAAAAATTATAAAAAATATTAAAAATTAAGGGAGTGATGTGAGTGAATGCTGACTTCTTATAACCAGATTTGGACAGCATTATTTTTTGGATAGCATTATTTTAAATAATTCTCTTAAAATTTAAAATAAAAAAGATAAAAACTAACAGAAAGTAACAATCAAGAAAAGAGAAAAAGGAGTAAAAGGAAAGAGAGAGGACAAGTGCAACAAAATTAAAAATAGAGAAGTAAAAATATAAAAATACCTCATGTATTTAACACAGAAACACCAACTTTTTTCCAACAACCATTTGCACTGAATGCATGAATGAGTGCTGGGAAATTATATCATTTTAATAGTTTTGGTGGAATCTACATGGACTGTTCATTTGTGGATTCCAACAGGGCTTGTGTTTGGCATTTGTATGTTTCTATATTTGTATATAGTCTTATTTTAATATTGTCAATCTCTGTTGTAATAAAGTTTTTCATATTCATGTGTAACCCAAGGGGAGGGAAGAAAATATTGTGCTGGTTCAGAATTATGGGATTGTAAACCAATAAAATTTAGGTGAGCCCAAACATAGAAGACAGTTTTAATGTATGGTGAATCTTTCCACCTTTCTCATCCATTCATCTTATTTTCTCACTGAGTATAATGGAAATATAAACAAATCTACATTTTCATATATATTCACAATACATAGTAGATAACAATGTGCTATCTTTATATAGTAGAAGTTGAAGGTTGTTAAATCTCTGAATTTAGAAAGAATCTAAAATAAGTTTTTCATTCTAATATGCAAAGGATTACAAATTTTCATAGTGGCTTTTCTCCTTAAATAAATAATGTTAAAATCAGCACTTATGAGATTCTTTTTGTTATCCTGATACTTAATAATGCTTGCCCATTCATACAGAAACATTTTACTTTAATGGAATAAAAAGAGCTTTCCAAAATGCATATTGGTGGCACTGGTGATTCTTTTTTAAAGGATTATTTTTCCCAGTAAAGGCATGAAACAGTACTGCTTTAACTTTCTCTTGCATTTTTCTTTTTACTTGGATTTATGCAATGTGGCAATGGTCAGCTAATTTTTTTTCGCTCACAAAAACTCTTTAAAAAGTTGCTTGAAATGCTGTAGGGTCTCCTGCTTGAGCCTGGAGTTGACTAGAAGACCTCTAAGGTCCCTTCAAACTCTATTCTGTAACAAGCATAATTAGTTTTGTAAAATTACAAGCCGTTCAGTTATATGACCTGCATAACTTTTTCTTTCTGTGTGCATGCCCATGTTCCATCGTTTCAGATCCAACACAATGCTTACTTACTGTTCCCTAAAGAAAGCAGAAGGAACAGTATCTGTTCTGAAAAAATTACCCACAGCTGACAATTCAGTCTCCAATATGATGCAGATGAAAGATAAATGGCCAGATAATCAAAGATGCTTCTTTTGTAAAAATCCACATGAGCAGTGTTCAAATAATCCCAAAGAAGATAAAGTACCTATTACCAGAACAGAGTGTAAGTCCCTCTAAGCAAGGTTTTGCCATTGTGAATGACTGATACCATCTGGAAACAGAAGATTGACAAGCCAGAAGACAGTTCAAGATAACAATAGGGTACCTGACATTCACTGTGGGAATTTATCAGTATATCAGTGTACAATGAATAGCACATACTACAAGTGTTTTGAAGTTTAAAGGATTCTCCTTCCCCTTCAGTCTCATACATTTTGAGATTACCCAAATGTACTTCACATACAAATAAAACAAAGTCAATGTGATTCTAAGATTTAATGAAGGAAAGTATCCAAACCATAATTTCACTTAAAATATCAATATGCAATGTTTGATCAAAGCTTTTCCAGATTTGCCTGGACCAGAACAATATCGTTGTATGTGAACTGTTTGTTTTATGAGCTGATTAATGCACCGTAAAAATTACAAGCATTATTTGCTAACTTTGTGTTTGTGGTGGATAAGGTTAGTTAGTGAGTGAGCAAATATTAGACTGTATTTGTTTTGTTTTGTAGCTTAATGACTTCTAGGCAGCATGTTAAACCAGCCATATGGATTTTACAATATATGAAAAAGGACTTTGGGCTATGGTAAGAATGCCTCCTTACCTTCTTCCTATATTTTTTTCTTAACACTGAAACCCTCCTCTCAGTGGTGGGATTCAATTTTTTTTACTACTGGTTCTATGGGCGTGGCCTGGTGGGCATGGCAGGGGAAGGATAATGTAAAATCTCCAGTCAGAGATGGTATTTTCTGGTTCTCTGAACTACTCAAAATTTCCACTAACAGTTCTCCAGAACTGGTCAGAACCTGCTGAATACCTCTTCTGCCTCCTCCCCGTTATCATAATCACTATTGCTTTGATGCTACAATTATCAAAACAAAGGGAATAGGTTATTCATTTAGTTCTATGTTCAGTTGTAGACCCATAGTAACTCTGTAGCAATAAATAATAAATGATTCACCATCTAGAAGAAATATATAACCATCCACTGAAATGCTGTACTTTTATTCCAATTGTTTACATTATAAAAAGAAGGAAACAAATTTTTACAGTACTACAGGCAGTAGTACTAAAGCAGCCTGAGCAGAAATTGAAATGTAAGATTTGGGATGATGAGCTGCTACAAGAAGCAAGAAAACACACTGTTTTGGCGGCAGAAGAACGAGGCACACACATTCAGTGATTTAGCTCTTTTTGTTTATTTCAGGAGTCCGATTGCCGAAGAGCCGCGGCAGCCTTTCTTATAAAGGCTGCTCGCGGCTCGCCAGCCAATGACAGGGGTTTGGAGTTCCCGCCGAAATGGTAGCCAATCGCGGGTAAGTATTCAAATACAAAACACACACAGCAAGGAATGCATTTGTTGACTTCAGTTCATTGGATCTATTGCAAGATAACTATGAAATGAAAACTGCCAACCAGGGAAGAACATCACAGTCTACCAGCACAAGACAAAATGATTGCACGGGACAGCAATAAACCACTGGAGGGAAGGAACTATGCCAGATATTATGCTGAATGCAATCCACTCAGAAGGGCTTAGAAAGCATAGGATTGGGCTGCAGTGGTGGGATTCATTTTTTTTTTACTATCAGTTCTGTGGCCGTGGCTTGGTGGTCATGGCACGGCTTGGTGGGCATGGTTTGATGAGTGTGACAGGAGAAGGATGCTGTAAAATCTCAATTCCCTCCCCACTTTTGGGGGAAGGTTACTGCAAAATCCCATTCTCTCCCCACCCCACTAACCTGCTTTCCAGCTCTGTTCTCCTGTGCAGGGCAACAAAAGAAGGCTCAGCTGTGGTATTTGTCAGTTTTCTGAACTACTCCAAATTTCTGCTCCAGAATTGATCAGAACATCCTGAATACCACCTCTGGATTGGGGGTGAAAAGTCATTTTGGAAATAGAAGTAAAAGAGATGGATTTGTGACTGGCTGGAAATGCAAGAACTATAGGAGGCCCATGGAGAAATGAGAAACTGTCTAGTTAATACTATCTGAAACACTTCTAACAAAGCCCTGGCAATGGTGACACTCTAATACTGCTTCAGCTTTTTACAGCTTACTTTTATAATGACTAGTACTTCAAAGTATAGCTTACATGGAACATTTTACATCCCCTAATTGCATTTATGATATTGGTAATTTTAAAGAATTCTGAAGAAAGATGTCATAAAATCATCTAGCAATGATCAATAATGAGTTACAGTTGGAGAAAAAAAATGGGATGTGATGGTTTGCTTTGCACACTCTTCAGTAGGTCAAGTATAAAAGGGCAATAAATATTTCCAAGCATCTTGGCGGAGTTTTCACAATAAGTTATTGTATACTGGGAGCAGGGTAAGCAGACTTGCTGTGCATAATGAGACTCTAGCATTGTCAGGATATTAATTTATATGAATAATGAATGCCAGGAATATAATAGTAGTAGACTTCATAGTGAGAATACGGAAGCTGAAATGTAATCCTTCTCTAATTAAGTTAGATGATAGATAGATAGATAGATAGATAGATAGATAGATAGATAGATAGATAGAAAATAATATACACCCAGACACATACCCCAACCAAAAATTATGAAAACAAGAGTGCTTCTCAAACTTATGACCTTGTATTTTATTTTTCAAACAATGAAGTAGATGAAGAAAGATAGACCCTAATAAATATATTCAAATGTATATAAATGTATATTATATCTATAGTTTGAATATTTTAGTGTTCCTGAAAACTTTCCATTGTGAAGGACTAAATTTACTGAGCCATCTCAAGTGGTCTGTAAGGCAATTGAAACATTTTTAGATTTTGATTACACACACACACACACACACCACACACCATGTGTACAATTATTAGGCAAGTGAATATTTGACCATATCATCCTTTGTATGTGTATTTCTCACCTCCAAGCTGTATAAACTTAAATGCTTAGTGGATTAGATGATGTGTATTTGTGCAATGAGGGAGGGTATGGCTTAAGAAGATCAACACCAAAGAAGATCAGCAGCTTCTTTTTCTCGTGCAAAATGGGCCAAAAAAGAGATTTAACTGACTCTGAAAAATCAAAAAAATGTAAACATTTATGCAGGACAATGCTCCATCACATGCATAAAAGTATTCCACTGCATGGCAAGCCAGTAAACAGGCCTTAAAGATGAAATAATAATAACATGGACCCCCTCCTCACCTGGCCCAATTGACCCTAAACCCTATTAGAACTTGTGGCCCTTCTTAAATGGGAGATTTATGGTGAAGTAAAACAGTACACCGCTCTGAACAGTGTCTGGGAGGCTATGGTTGCACAAAAAAGTTAATCATCAACAGATCAAGAAACTGACAAACTCCATGAATGGAAGGCTTATGACTGTTATTGAAAAGAAGGGTGGCTATATTGGTCACTGTTTTTTTTTAAATTGACATTAATGTTTATTTGTAAATGGGCTGGCGGAAGGCTCTGAGGAGCAGGAGGTCTCTGATCCAGATGCAGAGCAGGGTCCATCTACTCACGCTCAGTAGAGAGACAGCTGTTTTGGGGGGCTGACTTGAGTGAAGGGGAGGAACAGCTGGGCCCTGTCCCAGATGCTTGTATGCACAGAGTAGTGCGAAGAGAAGAGAAACACTGGACTGAGGACCAGCTATCCAGGAAAAGAAGGAGATGTTAACAAGTCCCTCCCAGCTGCGATATAAGGAGGAGGGTGTGGTAAGTGTAGTTGTCAGAGAAATCCATTCATGCTCCAGAAGATTTCCCTCTGGTTTCTTTGTCACTAACCATGTTGGCCAGGATTCTTTGTGTTGGAAATGGCTAACTGAAGCTAACTGCGGGAACTCAAAGACTGCTACAGCTTATGAATCACCTAAGGATGTATGACCTGAAGCTTTGTCAGTGAATGCCATGTATTTCTGCCTTTCTAAATAAAAAGGAGTTGTTCCTCATGAGTAGTTTGTTGAGTGGGGCTCGTGAAGGCTGGGTCAGAACACTAACCATATAATATGTAGTTTATTCTGTGTTTATTCTTCCCAGATTTATAATCTACTTGTTTATTTCTTTACTATTTAGTTATGTCTACCTTTTAATTTATAAAATGCTCATATCATAGGCAACTAAGCAAGAAAAGGGAGAATAAAAATAATATACAAAGTAAAATATATGGAATATAAATTTATGCAATTGGTGTTTTAAAAGTTTAAGACACATTTTTACAATGTTTTTAGCTGTATCTATGCATTTATACACAGACTAGGTAATGATTCCCTCCCCAAAGTATCTGCAAAATGCAACTGTAAAATACAACAGTCATTTATAGGGTTACACCATCAGTATAGTTTTTATAGAAACTTGACAGACTAAAGACAGAGAATGAAATGAAAATTATGTCAATTTGCAATAAAAAGTTGCACTCATCTCGTAACATTAAATTCATAAATTGAGCAAATTCAGCAAAAGCAATACAAGGTTAAGACTGATAATGCAGATTTGAATCACCTCTTCAGAGACTTTTTTTCTGGAGAGGAAAACAACACTCAATACAAGTTTAGCTTCCAAAAATATGTTTTGAAGAAATTTCAAGAAACACAATAAAAAAACAATGTAAACTGTCTACAGTAACTACACTATAACGCTGAAGTAAAACAGTAGAAGAACAACTAATCTAAGCTTTTCTAATAATAACAGGAGGAAAATAAATGAGTTTAATGCTGGAAAAATATCATTTATGTGAGATATTTTTTCTCAAAATATATTGATTAATGTTTACAAATGAAAGACAGATCAATTCTTAGTCAATATTAGAATCAGTGTCTCCAGTGAAGGTACCAATTTCAGTAGGGACTAGGTTGTGGTCAGCAATTGTTATAAGAGATAATTCCAGGTTACTATAATTCCAGGTTATTTAATTCCAGGATACTATTTCTTACATTCCAGAACAAAGTGATCAGGGTTATCCAAATTTGATCGCACTGGATTATTGTTGATGTTGTTTTGATTGGGTGAACAGAACAGTGAGACTATTCTGACAGCTAAAAATGCAAAATGTAGTAATAAAATCAAGGATTATCAATGGGACAAAAGTTAAATATAAATAACATTGAATGAATAATAACACATGCAATAACTAGTTTAATAATTGACCATGAAGATATGGTACATAGTTTCTGCCTTTTAGAGTGAGCTATCTACAGGAAGGAGTACAATGGCTAAGCAGTTAAAGATTGTAGCTGGAAAGCTGGGTTCAAGACCCGAGTGCTACATGGTAGAGTCAGCTCCCATTACTTGCCATTTTTCCTGCAAGCCTAACTATTTTAAAGTATGCAAATGCAAGTAGATAAATAGGTACCACTTCAAAGGAAAGAGTCTTTGGACAATGCTGGGTGTCTCAGCTAAAAAACAGAGATAAGCACCACCACTTAGTGGGACACTAATGGAAGTAGAAACCTTTATATTTTATCAACAAGTAAGGAACAAGCTGTCAATATCAAGCTGTCAACAGACTACCACTTGATAGAGAAGCAATGAGTGCTTAGTAAGAATATTGAGTTGCTGTGATGTGTTAGCACCTACAAGGATCAGAACAAAGAAAGCAATTGTATTCCCTATAATATTTTATGAAATTTTAAGTTCAAATTTGAAGAAGCAGGATATAAAAAGTTTTGACACTTTCAAACTTTGTGTTGGAGAAGATGCCTGAGAATACCTGATCTAGGAAAGAAAACCAATACCTGATCTAGGAAAGAAAACCAATACCTGATCTAGGAAAGAAAACCAATACCTGATCTAGGAAAGAAAACCAACACATGAAAAATCAAACAAACCCCACAGTTTTTACTGAAGGTTTAATAACCAGGTTGAAATTATCCTATTTTGGACATATTGTGTGAAGATCTAGCTCTCTAGGGAAGAGTGGAAGGAAAGAATAGAGAATGTCAGCAGCAGGAAGGATGGAATCAGTTAAAGAGGCAATGTGAGCTTAAAACCTTTATTTGTTTTAAATCTAAGTATATAATATCAAGTAAGTTTTTACCTTTCAATCTCAGAACAATGTTATTATTGCTATAACTAAGCATATCCTAAAATAATTTCAGCATTACGTTTTTACTAAAAATCCATCTTTTTACCTGAGGAACTGAAAAAATAATATTGTTTATCCTGTTTAAATGTAGATAGCTATCATTGGGCCAGACTCTGAGGTTGCCTCATTCAGGACCTTCTCTTTTATTGTTTCATTAATTTTATAAGATCTTGACACAAGGGCCCAGGTTTTGTTGAAAATACAGTGGATTATAACAGATTAATATATTTTCAATAGAATCAGTTTGAAAGTTGGAATCATTCATGCACAAAATTTGAAAATTGTAATATTTTAAAGTATTTTTATAGTGCTGGAGTAGCTATCATGTTTACCTGTGGATTTTAAATTCTAATTTATGACACAGAATGTCATTATTATTCTCAATAATAGTTACTGAAGAATATTGCTAGACTACTGGCAGAGATGTATTTAGATCTCAGTTATAACTCTGCTTCCTTGGAGATAAAACTGATATCTTAGATAAGTAATTTGAAAGTATCCAGATTGCTGGATAAATCATTTTTCACTGTTTATTTTCCTGAGAAAGATGAAATTTTAATCTAGGCCCCGAATCTATGTGCTTTTTGGCTCTCCTAATGAATCTCAGAGTCATGAATTTATATGGGACAGAATTTTTAAAGAAATAGATTCTGTATCAAGTGTGGTTGTTTTTTGCAAAAATTAGAAAATGCCATTCCATCTTCTCTGTCAGAATCAGAGGTGATATTTCAGCAGGCTCTGATCAGTTCTGGAGAACCAGTAGCGGAAATTTTGACTACTTCGGAGAACCAGCAATTTTGACTGGAGATTTTACAGTATACCTCCCCTGCCACGCCATCAAGCCACGCCCACAGAACCAGTAATAAAAATTTTTGAATCCCACCACTGGTCAGAATGCATTTTGTTTGATTTTTTTCTAGTTTCCTAATTCAATTCTACTTCTATCTTTCCAAATGTATTTAGATTTCTTTCTTATTTACTCTTACCATAGATTCTGTTTACTTTTATTTCCTTCTTTCTATTTTATCGGTTCTGACTTCTTCGGATTTTATCTGTATCTCCTCTATCATGTACCTTCTTCATCTCTGTGTTCTGCTTTCTTTCGCTGTTTGTCATTTCCACCCACAAATTTTCTCTAGCTGTCACATATTTCTTTTTTTGTGTTTCCTATCCCAATGACTCAAATTCCAATGAAGCTCAAAGACCAGAGATGCCAGGAAGACAGTTTATTTTCATCAATGAATAAGATCAGCAACAATAAACTTATCTAGATTCTATTCTCTGTCCAGGAGAAATAAGAACAGTAGAACAAATATGAGATGGCCACTACTTCCTTTCCTACCTAATTAATGTTTTTCCTGGTATTTGAGTATTTCAATACCCTACAGTTGATAGCAAACAATCAGTCACTAAAGAATATTAGGATCTGTAGCAGGATCTGGAAAATATAGTTTGGCTAATCCATATATACTTCCATATGGAATATATCACAATTTAAACAATATTTATAATATGAAACAAGAAATCCCCTCTTCTGAAGGGACAATCCTCTTTTTTCCTTTAACATTAGCAAAATAAATGCATATTTTATTGCTTCCCAAATGACAAATATAATATTATATATTTCTTAACTAATGATTACCAAATAACATTGTCTACATTAGCAAACTGAAGCTGTTATATTTTATTACAAAATTTATGTTGAAAAAATAAAGTTATATCTTACTTAAAGTTATAGAAAATTTGAAAATATACTTTTAAAGGGGCAGTGAGGTTAATAGCATTTTCTGTGTGTCTGTGATTTCTTTCATGTAATGTGATTGACCAGTAGGTTATATACTAAAAAGTAGGAATAACAATGTTTTGGAAAATGGGAAAGATAATGAATTAGGGTTAAGGAAAGGTTTAAAAATTATAACTACAAATAAAGTAAATTCTTGCTTGTTAACTGCATACATAGTAAGAGCAACATTTTTAAATTATATCTCTTTGCTTGAGAAACTACTGAAAATAAGAGCATAAATAGCATGTAGCAAAGGGAAATATGACAATATTCCCATTTTAAAACATTGAAAAGTTCCTAATGAACTATGTTGCAAAGGTAAATCTGTCAGTCACTTAGCTTTTCTCTCTTCACTCCTTTCTCACTTTAGCTTTCTTTTTTTGGATACCTTAACATTGCTAGTAAAAGATGAGTGATCCCAGCTTGTAAAACATTACAGTTCCACAAACAAAATGTCAGTACAGATTAATAAATTGCAGGGAAGTGGATTTGTGAATTAAATATCAAGATAAGTTTGACAATAAATTAAGAAAGTCAGGTGATTTGAAAGATGATGATATAGAATTTACCAGTTGACTACTATAATTTTGGGATATAAACTTTCTAGAAAAAACAGAAAAGCACACAAACTGCAGTTGTGATTAGAGCAACAAAGAAACCCATATAGATGATATATACATAGATGATAGATAGATGATAGATAGATAGATAGATAGATAGATAGATAGATAGATAGATAGATTTTAAAGATTCTTATAGAATGTTCCAATCTCAAAGAATTCTAAATGGCCTACTACGTTGAAGAAAAAAATAAAATAACAGCATTACACCCAGGAATATCCAAAAGGTGCTTTTGAAAAAAAAAAAAAAAGTCTAGTTGCCTTTTGGAAAAAAAAAAAAAAAACACCTTTGGAACAACCATAAACTGGATGATTGAAAATCTCCATGGGCCTAAATGCAGAACAGTATGAAAAAGTTAAAAATAGCATAGAACACAAATATAAAATCCCCAATAAAACACAATTTAGGGGGTTACATAATTCAATATCATTGCACTAAAATACATTCAAATAAAATATCTATCACTTGTTTGTAGAATAGCAGCATGATGGGAGCTGTTCTGGATAAAAAAATATTTCATAGAATAGGGGCCCACCAAAGGAAATAGGAAAAGGAGCATGAGTGCACAATTGTCTGTCACATACAAAACACATACCATATTTATCTGTAGTAATCAAAGACAATTTGGATTACTTTAAAAAACGACTGAAGGTCAAACCAATAGTAATGGCTATTAGCTATTGCACCATATAGATATGAACCAAAAATTTCATCTATACATAATTATATGCATTTATGTTATTGCAGTTATATTATACAGATTACAGATTCACTTAAATTTCTCAACAAATCCTTTATCTGGGAGACTATATTTGTACAAGTGGATTTTTAATTGAAAATATACTAAACTATAAAAACAAAATTAAAGCCTGAAAGTTTTACTTTATAGATTTCTTAAAGTTATAGAAGGACATTCTGATGAATGAAATCTTGGGATTGTCTTAGTACATTGTTATATCTAGAGTTCATATAGCATAGTGTCCTGCTGCAAATTGAAGAAGTCACAGGCAATTCGATAATAAGTTGGAATATGGAGATATTTTATAATATCAACACATTTGTAATTTAAAGGTCTCCACTTAACTTATGCATTATGACTATCACGTAGGGAATGACCAGAATGGAAAATATATTGCTAGACAATTCAGTATTCATATAGGAAAAAACATTCATTAATAATGTTAGATTTAATGGAAATAAAACTTTTCTCACATATAAATCTTTCTATGTGATTCTTTCATTTAAAAGACAGTGAACTAATGAGTATATGAGAATAACTCCTTTTTTATAACCTGAGCAAAAAAGTAGTCTATAAAGTTGATTAGATTTCATATGTTTTCATGTTTTATGAATTGAGTGTGATCCTGCCCCACTCCCTCTAGTTCTAGCTCTGATTTTCAGATGTCATATTGTTTGAGCAATTGCATTCCTTATTGTTGTATTTATTCTTTATGCTTTTTTGTAACTACTAGCGAGAAGTTCCCTATGGATGAGCTCCAGCACAAATCTGAAAACTCGGAAGGCAAAAACTCTGATGCTGGCGACTGACCCAGATGGGATCCTGCAACATTTTTTACTGTCAAGTCTTACAAAAGAATGCAACCATTTAACCATGTTCCATCTGCTTAAATATCAGTTTCTGTCAACTGATTCAGTTATATTCAATGTAATTCATTGTCCTTTTTATTTAGTTCTGAAGGCCACTTCTCCAACTATTTAAGTCATTTATATTATAAATAAGATTAACTTTTTTTTTAAAAAAAATCTGAATATCAAATAATAAAACAATGTTGAAAAAATATACACCAAAACACTCATCTTAGGGATTTCTTGACAAACTCTGATCTTTCAGGCTGAGCAACTTTTAAGAACATTGTGGACAGTCCTGAAGCTGCCTAGTTCAACATCTCACCTGCAGTGAAAGGAGGAAGCTTTCTGTCCACAAGTGTTGTAAAGTAAGGATATTATGTAGGAAAATCAAATGTCCACTTTAATTCTTTGACATGAATCAGCTTGCTTATTCCCTATAAAACTTTCTCATACAAATTTTCTCGACCTGCTCCTTCCCTACCCCAGCTTTTATTTTACCATAAATATTCCAGCAGTCCTGGGAAAGTCCCATTCATGATTTTGCTTTTGGAATCAAATTGGGGACTTAATTCATGCTAACATTGATTAACTTTTCTGTGGCTATAGTTTGTGGTGTGATCTCAACTATTTGGGATTTTTTTTTAATTCTGTGTAATGCCCAAATCTAGAAATAGGATAATATAATAATCAAGCTGAACATGTTGTGTGAACTCTGTTGTTCAGACAAAATACATGAAAAAATCCAAGTGATTAAAATGACTTGTCACTCTAGGTACTTGTAGAAAGTCAGATTCTAATTCAGAAGTAATAATGGAATTTCAAGCAGTATTACTGTAGCCTTGGTGTTGATGGAATATGTGTGTGAAATAGTTTTGGATTGAAAAATCTTTATATGTTCTCATGAAAATGGAAATAAATGGGTTTAACATCATAGGACCTGTATATAGTTTTGGAAAAACATATTACCAGAATATGCCACAGTCTTCAAAGAATGCATAATAGATCTTGACAGAATGACATTCTTTTCTTCTTTGCACAGGCAGAAATACATATGACCTGACAGCAAACCATAAAGAGAATAGAGTTTATATTTTCATGAATATGTATATAACCAAATTCTGAATGATGAAAAGGCTGTGAAATAAATTGCTATACCATGCTGAAATAAAATTAACTGAAGAGAACACAAAATTAAAGAAGATAATTATCACAATGAAACTGAGTGGGCACTGATAGTATTGCAAGTCAAATGATGAAAAGCACTATCAAGTGGCTATTTTACTTGTTAACTGACATATATAATTGTTTAACTTCTATATTCCAATCCATGCAGATCAGTTTACACTGTAGATTAATAGGGTAAAATAATTCTCAATCCAAAAGAGATAATCCAAAACAATGTAAGGAAAAACAAATGGTTAAAAGAAGAACATAAACAATAAAAACGTTATAATTACATAAACATAGCATGTAATGACACAAAGGCCAGATAGTATGATTTCATTAAAACATTGTGTAAAGTGGACAGTTCTGGAAAAAGAAAACTAAAGACAGGATCATCGTTGCAATACCAGAGGTGATTGCCTGGATAGATGAATTGGACATCCAGTTATGAGGCCATTGCCATAGATCCATAGAAGTTTTACTTATAATTAAATAGACTATGTATGCTCTACTGTGATGTTGTCATACTACCACTACTATTACTATTACTACTACTACTAACAACAACAACAACAATAATAATAATAATATAATCACCGCCTAATCTTTTTTTTATAAGCAGATAGAATTATGGCTGTTAGAAATCCATGGAAAGGACATGAAAGAAATCGTTTGAACAAATAATTGATTGGCTATATGGAGAATTTGCCACTCTAAGTGTCATTTTATAGAGTATGTCTGATAGCTAATCTATATAGTTTTAGTCTACAATAAAATATTGTACTATCTTGTATATTTATTATCTAGTTTTTGTGATCAATCCTCTGGATGGATGTGTGACAACTGAAGAAGGCAGAAAGCTACAGCTGCTCATATTACAGAAAATAGAGTAGACAGAATTAGGTAGAAAACACATGATACTTAGCAGAAATATATTTCAACAATATGGAAACAATTGCTCAAAAGTTGACATGACCTGTCAATTGTGGACAAGTTGACAGGTCCCTAGCAATTGTTGTCCATTTCCTGCCCCAAAACTTGACTAGGTGTCTGCTTTAAAGTAAGTTCCCAGACAAATCACATATTAGTTCAACAGTTGATACAGATTATCAATGCATTGAGTTTCCAAGGACCTATTGACAAACTGAAATGATTCAACAGTGAATATTAAGAAGTGCTATTTGTAGGGTCTAGAGATCTTTGGTTAAGACAGAAGTACAATTATTTGTCTTTGCTTAATTCAGCCAAGTAACCATTATTATTATATAGTCTCCCATCCCTTTCCAGTTTAGTTGATGTTATTAAAAAGCTGTTTTACAAATAATAATAAAAAATACCTATAACTCAGAAGAGTCATTTGCCAGAACTTATTTTAGAGATTTTTATTAGAGAACATTTATGATCAATTAGTTATAAAAATATAAAAGCATATAAAATTAATGTTAAAAGATACAATGTATTTTCTATTTATTTAATTTATTCTAAATTCAAATGGCTTTTATCCACGAATGATATCTTTTTGCAGAACTAAGATAGGTTTGTCCTACAAATTTATATCAATGACATAAGAGTTATTAAACAAATTAAAATATAATTTAATATACTAGTTTTATGATATCCTATGAAAATTGTGTAAACGCTTAAACACATCTTTAAAATAACAGAAATAGCTGAAAGAATTCATTTTTTATTTTATTAATCATATTTTAATTAATTTTATTTATTATATTTGGCTGTTGTTTCTTTATTATGCTGTACAAATTCTTCTAAAATTTTCTAAACTTATATCAGTAGTCTAAGTTATAGCAAAGCTACCTTTATTATACATTTCTTTTTGTGATAATTAAATATAATTAATCTGCTGATAGGATAACAAAGAAAAATGCATATCAATTCAGTGTAATCACCAAAAATTATACTATTAATAAAACTGCTCCCTTTCAAATAAAACAATATAACAGAATAGTGGTCAGATTTCCCACTGTAAACAATGAGGCATATCTGTCTGTTACAGGTAAGTGATACCACAAGGGTAAGGTTTGTTTCCAGACTTGTTTCTCCTTTTATATCAGAACAGTAGGATACTAATTACTTAAAGCTATAAATATATTATTTGATCCCATAAAACAAACTGTGAAGTGCCTTGAGAATTTTGTATTTCCGCAGATAAAATATATTTTCAATGTTCTATCATATCTTAGAGAAAATCAGCATCCTATTCTTTAGATGAAGTCCACACAGACATTTGACAAAGGGAAATTATTATTATTTAAATAAACTCTTTAAGATCTTAGGGTGAAAAAACAACCACAAAGTCAGCAAGTAATCTTGCATTCTGTACCCTGTGACTTAACTGCACATGTAACACCAAGCAACAATGGGTTCATTTCCACATAGTTCATGTATAGCATAACAGCAGTATATTCTACTTGAGATGCTCAACCAACAAATAATGCAACAGAACATTTTCATTTTCAACTTGAATACTTAAAATTGCAGTAACCCTTCTGATGCAAATGTGTTGTACAATGTATCCTTTCTCTTGTAGTAACACACCAGAAAAACAGTGCACTACAGACCAGAACTCATTATTATATCACAATCTATAAACTCTGGTATGGGTTGCAGTATCACAAATCAATTTTACTAACCCTCAATATAAGTGGCTTTTAAAATGATTTTTTTTATCTTATTCATTATAGCAATAGCACTTAGACTTATATACCGCTTTTTAGTGCTTTACAGCTCTCTTGAAGTGGTTTTCAGAGTCAGCATATTGCCCCCAATAATCTGGGTCCTCATTTTACCCACCTCAGAAAGATGGAAGGCTGAGTCAACCTTGAGCCTGGTGAGATTTAATCTGCCAAATTGCAGGAAGCCGGCTGACAGCAGAAGTAGTTTGCAGTACTGCACTTTAACCACTGTGCCATTGAGGCTCTTATACACATTAATAGTTACTATTAACATAAAACAGAGTTTTGTTACAAGAAAAGTAGAGGGTGAGATTTTTATTGGGACTATAATGAAAAAAAAAGTACCAACTAGAATAAAATATCCTTCTTTTATGGCAGGATCCCACTGAGCATTTGTTTGTTTCATTCATACTCACCAAAATTATATTCTGGAAATCCTAAAAACAATAGGTATGTTTATTTTAATGCTGATACTTAGAAATTTGGCAAATAAAAACTCTGAATGTTTTATTTTAAATTACCTTGATATGATTTAAAACATTGAAATAAGCTTGTAAAGATAATAACAGCAAATAGAAATGGTTAATTCTATTATTTTAATATACTTCTTTTATTGTTACCTTGTAAGGTAAATAAATCTATGAATGATTTAATTTTGTTACATTGTAGATAAGATTGGATCCTTCTATAATTAGATATAAAGGGGTTTGATATACCATAAACATATTTTATTCTTTAACTTCAAAAGAACCATTGATCATTATATATGTTTATTTTCCAATCCTAACACAATTTGAGATGAAAGACAATGAATGATAAATATTTAAAAAAATAAATAATCAGCCACTGGGAATGAAATTTTTAAACTGGTTTATAAAAAGTTAGTTAGTTCCTTTCCATGATCTATAGTTTCATCCTCTAGTGCCCTCTAGTGGAAAATATTTATTGAAATCAGCCATTTCAATAACTAAAATAAACCAAATAGTGAATCTGTAATGGAAAATGTGATGGCCTTGGAGAAGGGAAAGAGATAACTGCCTTGAAAGGAATCAGACAAGATAGGCAATAACACCTAGTGACTCAACAGTCAGGTAAAGCAATTTAGCGGATCAAGCATTTAAAAATGGCTGCAGGAAGTTTGTACTTTCAAACTTACAAGTTTCTCTATATATAGCTTTACAATATGGTAGAATTAGTTCATCTAATCAGGTATTCTTGTTGGTTTACTTGGAAGGACTGACAGAATAAGAGCACTTTGCTTATACACAGGATGATTAAACGTTTTTGTGTATGTGAGTGTGAAATGGATGATGGGTGGAGGAGAAATGTAACAGAAAGAAAAACAGAGAAAGAGGAAAGATCCAAATGCAAATTGATTCACTGTTTTCTAAAATATTATATTTTAGTAAATTCCTTACATTCACTGTTTTTTAAAAACCTAAATAAGTTATATGGATATTCTTCCAATGATCTGAGTTTAGGACAGAATGGTATGTATGTGTGAGAAAATTAGTTTTACTTCTGCACTCTTTCCCCAGTGTTCTACTTATCTACCTGCTCAAAACTGTTCCAGAGGATCCACAGTACTTAAGAACAGATTGCTTTGATACAAGTACTATACAGGAGATAATTAATCTACATTTTTGTGTGCTGCTGGAAAAAATATTTGCACATAATCCATTAAAAATTAAAACCAAATTTAGCATATATTTTATTTGTCAAATTTATACAGCTGCTCATCTCACATGAAGTGACTTTGGGTGGCATACAGTAAAACTGGAAATTAAAAAATTCTATAAAACTGGTTAAAATATGTAATGAACATAAATAAAGCAAGATCACAAGAGGGAAGATATTACAACGCAACTAGTGCACAGGCTTCCTATTACCAGGGGATTCATAATATTTATATTTATGCTTCAGCTGTTGGAAGAATGCAAGATATTTCTTAATTACTAAAGTTATCAGTATTTTGGTGCTCTTTATTCATTCTCATATGCAAAAGAAAAATATAGAACTTCATAAAGTGTTGTGAGAAATATTGATTCATTTTGAATATTTAATAAATGTATTTTCCCATTTAATTTCTTTGAATTTCTGTGAATTTGAAACCAAAGTAGCCAAATTTCATATTTAGCCATTTTTTTCTGAATATTACTAGGGTTTCAAAAAGAACACAGTAAAACATGTGTTCATATATGCTGGAAGTATTTCAAACACATTTGCCTAGTGAAAGAATAGAATAGAATAGAATAGAATAGAATAGAATAGAATAGAATAGAATAGAATAACAGAACCGGAAAAGACCTTGGAGATCTTCTAGTCCAAACCCCTGCTTAGGCAAGAAACCCTATACCATTTCAGACAAATGGTTATCCAATGTTGGAGCATTCAAAACTTCTGCAAACTCGTTGTTCCCTAATTAATTGTTTAACTCTCAGGAAATTTCTCCTTAGTTCTAATTGCTTCTCTCCTTGATCAGTTTTCACCCATTGCTTCTTGCCTTGCCTTCAGGGGCATGACTCCCTCTTCTTTGTGGCAGCCCCTGAGATTTTGGAACACTTCTGATAATAATCAGTATTACAACATACTGTATATCTTTATTTATTTATTTATTATTTATTTATTAATTTAATTTATATACTGCCTCCTCTCCCATTGGGACTCGGAGCGGTGCACAGCCAGATTCAAACCATACAGAGAGATTTAAAATTTAAAAATAGATTAAATAAGAGGCTGATAAATAAAATAATAAAAACAAGGGGATATTAAAAAAATAACAAATTTAAAACCCCACGGTACTGCTAGGCCAGACCGGCTCATTGGAAGAGATGGGTCTTCAAGGCGCGCCTGAAGGTCCGCAGGTAAAGGATAGTCCGTATCTCCGGCGGCAACTCGTTCCAAAGGGAGGGTGCTCCCACAGAGAAGGCCCTTCCCCACAGGGTCACCAGCCGACATCGTTCAGCTGATGGCACCCCATGGAGGACCACCCTGTGAGAGCGCACAGGCCGGCGGGAGGCAGATAATGGCAGAATATTGTTTCAGTATATATAAATTGGAATATATTTTTCTAAGAAACTAGGTTTTTGAGGGACTCCTTTTCTACAATTACATCTACTCATCCCATATGGTCCCATTGGCTGGAGATTGTTGCCTATTTGAATTCAGGAATAGAGCTTTTTCTGTCATGGCTGAATATATTCTTTACCTCGAAGTCAGATTGGCCCTGAACCTGCTCACTTTGTGCAAGACTCTGATCATGCAGTTTTACCAACAAGAACGGATCTCTAGAGCAATGGCTGCATTGATTGTTGACCTTGAATGTTAACAACTTTGACTGTGAATTTTTTTGAAAGGGTTTCTGAAAATTGTGTATGTGTATCTGTGTGTGTGTGAGAGTGTAAAGAATTATAGTGTTATAGTATCTTTTAACACTGTTTTAATTGTTGGTGATTATCCAGAGTTATATCTTAAGATTGAAGACTGTATAAATCTGAATAAGTAATCAATGAAAATCATTTATATAATGTAAAGAAATAATTTCTATAGAATATTTTTTGTGAAACTAAAAATAATTTAAGCTCAGGATAAATGTGTTTGTTAGACAAAGCAAGTTGTTGGGTTAATTTGACTGGTACTCAGTGGTGCAATTCAATTTTTTTTACTACCGGTTCTGTGGGTGTGGCTTGGTGGGCACAGCAGGGGAAGTCTACTCTATAATCTGTATTCCCTCCCCAATCCGGGGGAAGGATACTGTATAATCTTCATTCCCTCCCCACTCCAGGGGAAGGATACTGCAAAATCTCCATTCCCACTCCCCTCTGGGGGAAGGATACTGTATAATCTCCATTCTCTTCCCACCCCACTAACCTGCTTTCCACTAACCTGCTTTCCAGCTCCATTCTCCTGTGCAGAGCAACAAAAGAAGATCCAGCTGGGAGTCGGGAGGCAGAGAATAGATGGAGGTGAGGCCAGTAAGGAGTGGAGGCAAAGAATTTGCCTGTTCTCCAAACAACTCAAAAATTTTGCTACCGTTTTTCCAGAACTGATCAGAAACTGCTGAATACCACCTCTGCTGGTAGCTAATTCGTAAGTAAGTTTGTACTGCAATTTCTTCATTGAACACTGTGATATTTGCTATACTGATATTCCAGATGTAATATGATACTGAAAAGTCAATATACCAGTTCAGCTTCTATACTGATTTCTCCCCCAGAAAATATCTAATATGTAATGCACTGTGACTGAGCTCAATCACCTTAGTTCAATTCAAAATTGGGTGTGTATGGGAAAGGTGGGGGATTAATCTGAAAACAGATTGTAATGTATTTTGTGCTGTGACACTATTTTGTTTTATAGAGATTTTTAACATAAAAATAATAGCTTTCTTAGAAATGTGTGAACCCTGTGCATAGTAGAGCATATATACTGTATATATTATATTAGAGAATATTATTTCAGAAGAAAAAAAAACATAAATCCTTTTTTCTTTCTATTTTTTAAAATCCTTTTTTAACCTAGAAAACCAATCCTGTCCTTATGAAGCTGGCTCTTGGTTACTCTCTTTTTTCTTTGGACCCAAAACCAAAAGTTCACTGAGCAATTTGTACAAATACTCTTTTAACCATCTCTTCTTTTAGACATTAGAGACACTGATTTACAAAAGGGCAACAAGAGCACCAGTCTTAGAGCATCATAGAAAAAAGATCAGGGAACAAAATAAACATGCCAAGCAATGCCTTATCTATGTATATGTTCTATTTTGCCTTAAATAGTATTACTATACCTAGTATCTGTCAGTTATACAATGGTTTGAATAAGTTACCATCCTTGCATCTGTGGTTATAGCACTTAAAAAGTATATTCTTTCCTGGCTAGCACAAAATCCCCATAATCTCCAGCAAATCATAAACAATTTTCAATCTCTAATTATGTAAACTGATCAATCAATGTGAAAATTTTGGATTTCCTGTAAATCTAAAAGTTAAAATATGTTTTATGAAAATATAAATATTCTAAGAAATGCATATTGAAAATTATATATTATTCTACCCATTAGCAGAGTTTTTTTTCCTGTTTTCATGCTATAACTTTAAGTGGTTTGAGGAAAAAAATCCAATCAATCCATGATAGTCCCTATTCAGATGTGCACTTCTAAGAAATTAACAATAAGCACTGATGTGTTTAGAGGCCTGTTGACTAGCTGGAAACTGTTGATATGCTATAGCTTTATAAAGCCACTGTTGAGCTGCAGTGAGACACAGGTGGAATCAGTTAAAACTTGTATATGGAGATTCTTAGACATTCAGATCATTATTGTCTCAAACATGCATTTTCAAAAGGCAACTGGAAAGATTGAAGATCTTTCAATTGTCATCCAAGAAGCTTCTTCAGTTCTGACTGAATGGTAGAGGATGGAAGGATTTATATTTGTTGCATTATATTTCTCTGGTCATTAGCACTCTTTCTGAGAGTCATTAAGGCTACTTGGAGGCCCACATGGTAACCTGGATATTTACATAATTCAGGTGATCCTGAGGGGACAGATAACCCTCCAAGTGGCCTCAACAATTCTCAGAAAGAATGCTAACAATCAGATCACTGCAAGGAATATAAATCCTTTCATCCTCCATCATTCAGTCAAAACCGAAGAAGCAATTTGGATGAGAAGCAAAATGTCTTCAAGAAAAACAAAGTCCAGTTGTTTTTTGAAAAAGTGTCTTTGGGTCAGCTAAAACTTATTTTCCCTTGTCTTTAATGAATGCAGGACTTGTGAGTTGCAAGGATTGTAGGAACATATTTCTTGGTCAAATCTGAGACTCTTTAATGTATAAATTTATGTAGACAAATATGATACCAAATATGTACACAAATATAATACCACTTGTTCCATTCCTTTGTCAATTTTAATTAGGTTTAATTAGTTTGCCTACATCTAATTCCAAGTCTTGCATTATTGTACAGTTTGTAAATTAATCACTTGTGCTTATTCCATGCCTTTACAGAAATACCACTGGACATCCTAGATAAAATTCATTTAGACTAATCCACAATAATTCTCCAAAAAAATGGGTGGCGGGGGGGGGGAATAGTTTGGATTTTTCAAGAAGTGTTCAACTGTTGAGAAATGATTTGTAATGTAAATTTCCTAAATCCTATTAATGTTGCTATAAGACATACCGCCTAGAAGGGTATTGTCTAACCTTATAATATAATTATAATTAGGACTGCAGAAAAAACAATTACCCACCTGCCTTCAATCGAGGACCTGTATACTGCACGAGTCAAAAAGAGGGCTGTGAAAATATTTACAGACCCCTCACATCCTGGACATAAACTGTTTCAACTCCTTCCCTCAAAACAACGCTATAGAGCACTGCACACCAGAACAACTAGACACAAGAACAGTTTTTTCCTGAAAGCCATCACTCTGCTAAACAAATAATTCTCTCAACACTGTTCAACTATTTACAAAGTGTACACTACTATTACTGTTAATCTTCTCATCTCTCTTTATCACCCATCCCCTCCCACTTGTGACTAACTTTGTTGTTTGTATCCTCTGTTTCCTAGTATGATTTGATGTTGATTGTACCCTATGATTATCATTAAGTGTTGTACATTATGATTCTTGATTCTTAACGAATGTTCCTTCTTTATGTATACTGAGAGTATTTACACCAAGACAAATTCCTTGTGTGTCCAATCACACTTGGCCAATAAAGTATTCTATTCTATTCTATTAACTAAGAGCTTTGTTGTAACAAACAAGACTTATCCTTTCCCCCACCACACACACACACAAACACACATTTGAGTAACCACATTTGGACTAGATAAGGTATGGTTAAAGAGTAATCATTGTCTAAATGAAAATTATTAATCATCTAGGTTTCCTACATTGGCAATATATCAATGTTAGTAACTAAGTCTATTAAAAGGACATCTATACTATGTAACACAGAATCAACGACAAAGTGTATTTTGCTATTGATTGTCAATCAATAGAGGTTATATCATTAACATTATCTTTGTTGATTATTTTAAATTCCTAGGTGGGTCTGTATTAGAAATTTCCTTTGTTTTGAAGCTTTGTCTATTGTGTTACAGGATATAATAATTATAGTGACTCAGGGTCAGTAGAATTAATACTGAATAATTCCCTGATCAGTACACTCTTGAATTTCTTACATTAAGAATGTGTAAAAGGCAAGATAATACATGATGCATTATCTTATTTTGTTGGTCCCATTCTAATAAACAAGTTGAATTAAAGGTACTAACAGTTACAGGAGTATATCCAGAAATGAGTCCATAATCATCCTTGTGAAAAACTTAATTAGTTATATTGATTGTTGAGTGTTATAATCTGGTAGGAGTCTCGGATCTAAAATGATTTTTCTCTGGTCAGCGGCATATACTTGTCTTTGTTTTGGAAGCCTTTATAAAAAGAGGACAAACAGTTCTCTTTTCTTATAAATGTTTGATGGTCACTGTAAAGTGGTCCTAACTTCTCATATTTTTTTTCAAGAGTCTTAGAGAATCCTTGAAGTTTCTCCATTCTTTTTATCATGTACTGTATGCATATATGTGTCATCTCTCTCTCTCTCCCTCTCTCCCTCTCTCTCTCTCTCTCTCTCACACACACACACACACTTCCTCCTTCCCTCCCACCACCTCTCACACACACAAACACAGGTGACTTTTCATTTTGTTCTTCCCAGTTATTAAATGACCATTGGAATGTTCAGCCTTACTGTTGTGTGATTGGGTAATTATTTACTAACCAGAAAGAGAAATTGGAGAGTAGAAGAAAAGACATGGAGTGTGGAGCTTTTTTAAAGATAAAAGAAGAAAAATTAAGTCTATCCTAAGGGGACTTTTTTTCCTTTTATCAAACTCAGAGCAAAACTTTGCTCTCTTTCTTTTTTGTTCATTCTGCTTTGACTTTGCTTTCCATCTTTGCAAGAGTACAGCTAAAGCAGAGCCAATAACTGGCATTAGGTAAATACATACTTACCAACAAGAATTGTCTTTAATAGTCTACACCAACATATTAAAAGACTCTGTGCTTAAGAAAATAATCAGACATATCTATACATATGTACAGAAAAGTAAAATTTAGGAGCACCACTTTCATATGCCTGTTAAATATCTTTTTTATTTTTTTAACAACATTTTCTTCCATTATTATATTGTCTGTATAGGTAATCCTTGACTAACAACAGTTCATTTAGTGACTTTTCAAAGATATAACGGCACTGAAAAGAGTAACTTATGACCATTTTTCACACTTATAAGCATTGCAGAATACCCATGGTCACATGATCAAAATTCAGATGCTTGGCAAGTGGTTCATATTTATGATGTGTCCTAGGGTCATGTGGTCACTTTTTGTGACCTTCTAACAAGCAAAATCAATGGTGAATTCAGTTTCACTTTACATTACTAACTTGACAATGCAATGATTAATTGGCAAGAAAAATCATAAAATGGGCACTTAGCAAATGTTTTACTTAGCTATACAAATTTTGGGATCAATTGTGGTCATAACTCAAGTATAATTACTTGTATAAAGGAAATCATATGTAAAATAAACAAACATAAAATGGGACTACGTCAGTGTTTTTGCTCTGCAAATGGTGATAATCAATAAATGCATTTGGTAACGACTTATCCAATCAACCATATTTATTACCTGTGTAAATTTGCCTTTTATTCTGATAATAATCACATTTCATCTTAATAGCATTTTTTCTCTGTGTGCTTCATTGAAATTCACACAACTGTTTAGGTCAGCTAGCAGAAATATTTCTGGATCAAAAAGAATGTCATTCCCCATAATCTGATTCATTATTTCCCTTTTCATTTTCTCCAAAGAAACACTATGGTATATTGCCACAACATGAGGAAAACATTTCAATTTTCTTTTCTACAATCCCAACATCTGTCACTTGCTTTCATGCCAAATATCAGTATTCTTATAATCAATGCCCAATATATCTGGAAACAATGCTTCACACCCTGGAAACACATGGTGAGATTTTAAAGTATTGATTATTTACTTTCTTATCTCACTTACATATTTATAGAAAATGCCTTATGATAAACAGAGGGTTTATAAAATGGCAAATAAATAAATAAATAAAATGTGTATACAGGGATGGTTTACTCTTCAACAGTCTTTGGTACTATATATAAGTTTAGGTGCAAAATATACCGTCTCAAAGCCTTTCTGAAAGACTTCCAGACTTTTCTTCATCTGTCACTAATTCTTGCTAAATTCAAATTAAATTTAGTAGTTTTAAGGCTAGATAGGTAGGAAGGAATAGACTGGTGCAGTCAACTTACATTAATTGTTACATTTTATGACATAGGTAGGAAAGAATAGACTGGTGCAGTCAACTTACATTAATTGTTACATTTTGTGACATTACTCATTACATTTTTTGCTTTAATTAATCAACCAATGTGATTCCATTATATGTCTATTTTAATCTCTAAATATATTATAAAGGCAATTTAGGTGATAAAGAAGTTATTGTTTTTACTGGTACACTGTAACCATCTACTTTTTGTCCCCTCACATAGCTATAGGAGAAAGACAAGGACTTTTCCATTAATTGAAAAGAAACAAGGGCATGTTTTCTGAAGTATTTTGCTATGTTACTACTCTAATCACAAGCTGACATCAAAAATGCCCTCTTAAAATAGTACTCAGTGTTTATTAAAGACACAAAACAGCAAAATAACAAAGCTGTCAAACCTCTTGTCAGACATAGCAATAAATCTTGACTGTACAGATTCTATACTCAGGAACCTGCTTATTGCAGCTCAGACAACCCAGCTATATCTGTTACTTTACTGAGACAAAAAAAGAAACCAGTGACACACAGAAGGTCTTCTAACTCGACTACACAGAACTCAGAACTTTTATGTCTGTCTGTTCTGGGATTTATATTCCAGTCTTTTCTTCCATCTTTTTTGAATCAACAGAAATGTGTCTGTTTTTCATGATCTGGATATTGGAGGCAGTGGTGGTTTCCAAATTGTTTCCTACTTATGCGCGGTTCTATGTGCAGGTCTATGCATGCATGCTTCATGCGTGCACGCAGAGGGCTCAAAGACCGACCTTGTCAAAGCTGGTGAGCTGAGCTGTTTTTTAGCTCAGCTGAGGTGCAGCAATCTGCTCTGCCATGTGAATAAGGTGAGAATATAGGGAAGGGAATATAGGAGAAGTAACGGTGGGGGTGATGGGCGGGCCAATCAGAAGTGGTATTTGCTGGTTCTCTGAATTAGGCAACATTTCTACTACCAGCTGAATACCACCTCTGATTGGAGGAATGTGTTTATGGTTTATATGATAATGCTTAGGAACCACTGATTCATTGTCTTTCCAGCTTCATTTCATATAGGTCCCACATAAAGCAGGAAATAAGAACTGGAAAATGAACTTTGCAACAGATTTTGAGCAGATACAAATTAAGTAATATCTGTAAAGAATTATGTTTTTTTATGTATAAACCATTTTTATTTATAAATCATTCAAAGAAGAAAAAATGTTGCATAGCATTCTTCCCATATATTTGTTTGTTGATTTATTAAATTTATTATAGACACCCAATTCAGTGGATTGTCTTCTATTTGTCTTCAAGGCATGGGGAAATTATGAGTCACAAGAATTTAACCAAATGGAATTTCCAGATTGCTGATTCGAGATTGTCACAGGCACTATGTGTTTCATCTCAAGGGATGTAAAAATTCTGCTATATTAACAAATATGAGTGTTCCCAAAGGTTTTGTAACCCATAGCTTTTTTAATCCAATGAAGAAATAATCACACCCCTATTATTATTTATCACTGTAAATCGGGGTGTCAAACTGTTGGCCCACAGGTCAGATGCATCATGCACTGGCCATGCCCACCCCAGCTCCCTGAAGAGAAAAAACATCATTATACATCATATGATAGTAATGTGACACTATGAGTTTGACACTTGTGCTGTAAATGCATCAGTATAGAATGAGTGATGAGAGAGAAACTATCTGTGTAAAACTGAAAAGAAAATTATTTCATCTATATTTGTAAGCGATGCTAATTATGCTCTGCATATTAAATCAAGTCCATCTAGGGAAATGTTTAGTTAATTAATTTAATTAATTAACAGCAAGGCAGAAGAAGGAGCCATAGTTATCAAGAGATAATTGAACCCTTGGGACATGTTTTTGCACTAACAAGCACTCCTTCAAGATCAAGGCCTAAAATGGTTTACAAGAAGTTTGCACAACTTTTGTTAAATCTCACACTTATGTAGGCCACAATTTTTTCCTTCTCTTCTTTCAAAAATTGATCTAAACAAAATGCACGATATACACTTAACAAAGGAATTCTGGATAAAATAAATATATAATTCAACCAATTAGATAGGGAGTATTGTATAAAATTTGTGAATAATATAATAATAAATTATATGTACACTTACAAATTTGCTTCTCAATAACAGTATTATGAAATTGCCTTTAAATTAGTTTTACGTTCATTCCATTTGCTCAGCAATAACTTCTTATAAATTTGGGCTAAATATAGGAATATGTTTGTCAATGGTAGAATGGTTGTAATCAAAAAAGGGTATATATCTGAAATTATAATCATGAATCGGACTAATAAAATCTCATAATAAGCTGAGGGGATGAAGAATACTAAGAAAAAAGGACTGAGCTATGTATATTTAAAATAAGAGTTAAAAATATCAGTATACCAGTTGTTTACTTAAAACAGAAAAAAACCCTATAACATTAAAAAAAATTAAAAGCAAAATTATTTTGGTCTGGAGGCTAAATTATATGATAACTGGTTGAGTGAGTTAGCCTACTGAAGAAAAGAATTGCTTCCAATATTTAAGGGACATACAGAGAAGAGGGGATTGACTTATTCTCCTAAACACCAGAGGTCAGGACAAAATGTAATGGGTGAAAGCTTGTTAAATAGAGATCTAACTTGGTAAGTAAGGAAATATTTTCTGACAATGAGAACAATTAATCAGTAGAATAGCTTGTCTCCTGGAGTTGTGGGTGCTTTGTGATTGGAGGTTTTCAAAAATAATATATTTCCAATAAGAAGAAATGTGATCCATCAAAAAAACTACTATGAACAGAAGGAGATTAAATTTTCAAAAAATATAATCAAGTAATAAATTTGTCTTTAAATTAATATAAATATATAGGGTCTTGTCATGAAGGACTAGTTATTGATCTGGTCAAACATTTATGGATTGGTTGAACAATACCAGAAAATTGTTTAAGTGCTATGTAACTTGAGACAATTAATTACTGGTTGTATCTTGGTAAAAGAAAAAAGGAGGATTCAGGGAATATATGTCATCAAAAAACTTAGGAAGATTCAAAGTCATAATGATTTATCAATTAATTAATTTAGCAAATTTATATGGCTATCCATCTCATAAAACATGACTCTGGAAAGTACAATACATAAAAATAATAAAAAACACAAAACATTCCAACATGAATAAAAGAGAAAAAAGTGAAAACATAAGATGTAAAAGTGAAAACATAAGATGCAAAAGAACAACTGTCAGTTCGCATGACACAACCATCTTGCTAGCTTCCCCTATGGTTTTGAAAGCTTTCCACGACCTGAGCTAGGATTGGAAAAACGATGTTTTCAGGCTGCAGAAGAAAAGGCATGTCATATGGCTGCCACCAAATGGAATTACTTAGTAGATGGAATCTACAACATATCCATCATGTTCTAACTGATGGACGAGTAGATTTAACCAGGGAGATATAATTCCTCTAAATTACCTAGACCCATACCTTGTAGTTTTTAAACGTCAAAAGCAGTATCTTGCATTGTACCTGAGAATAAATTGAGATACAATGACACTCATGAACAAGGATGTAACATGCATACACAAAATTGTCCATGCATTTACATTCTGAACTAGTTGAAGCTTCTAAATACTCTTCAAGGGTAGCCCCATATAGATCACATTAAAGGTAACATTTTAAAGGTAATCAGAGCATAAATGACTTTAGTAGAACGTCACGGTCCAGAAAAGAACACAATAGCATACAATAGTAAATTGTTCAAACACATTCCTAATCATAGCTGCTACCTGCTCTTCAGCCAGGAATCATGAGTTTACAAGGATCCCAATGTTTTCTAGGGCAGTGCCACCCATTCAGCACCAAAGATAGTAAAAATTCATATCCAGAATTCCCCAAATCCAGCGTCTCACAGTCTTGTCAGAATTTAGCTAAAGTCTGCCATTTCCCAACTAAACCTCTAAATTTCCAGGCACTGGGATGAGCATCAACAATAGTATTTAGTTCATCAAGGAAAGATAGATGTATCTGGTTATCAGATACATCTACCTTTCCTTGATGATCTGTTGCCATCCCTTCATGTAGCTATTAAATAGAAGTGGAGATAGTACTAAGCCCTGTGAAACCCCAGACCTCTGACACCTAATCTACCTGCACCAGACAAGCACAATATTGTACTGCCCACTCCTAATCTATGGAGTCAACCCAGAAGGATATCATACCTGATTGAAAGGAGGTCAACAAGAAACAGGAAAGATGCACCACTCCTATCCTCCAACCAGTCTTCTCTGTTCCATGATCTGGTCCAAATGCTGTCTGAAAATGATCCAGATAATCTTCTTCATCCAAGGCCCACTGAAGCTGATGCCCAACCAACTTTTTTACAATCTTCTATTTAACAATTGGAGGTTGGAGAAGAGACCAAATGAAAATTGTTGAACATGATTAAATCCAGTGAGGGCCTCTTGAAGTGGGGACAAATTTCTGGGGAAGCAATGGCATACTGAAGATATCTCTGCTTTCTCTGCTTAGAGCTAATGAACAGAATAGAAAAAAGAGCTGGCAAATGGATCTGGACCTGAAAACGTATCTCTGAATCGGTGTTGGGATTCAAAATTTTTACTATCAGTTCTGTGGACATGGCTTGGTGGGCATGGCAAGGGAAGGATATTGTAAAATCTCCATTCCTACCCCACTCCAGGAGAAGGATACTGCAAAATCCTATTCCCTCCCCATTCCACTAACCTGCTTTCCAGTTCCATTCTCCTGTACAGGGTAACAAAAGAAAACCCAGCCAATCACACTGGGACTCGGGAGGCAGAGAATAGATGGGGGTGGGGCCAGTCAGACGTGTATTTGCCAGTTCTCTGGACTACTCAAAATTTCCTCAACCGGTTCTCCAGAACTGGTTAGAACTTGCTGAATACCACCTCTGCTCTGAATGAAAGGGAGAACCTGAGATAGGACACAAGTAATCCAGAAGCACAGAAGTTCTGCATAATGAGACTGTAAAACAGAAGTCTCTAGCAGGTTTTAGGGCTCTGGGCACAAGGAAAAGTCAGTTTTGCCAAATGTACAATTTGGAAACTTCAATTTGGAGACTTCAAATGGAATTCACACACTTCCTCTCTTAATGACTTCTGAAAATTACATACTGAACTAAATAATAAGTTAATTGTTTTTGAATTGAATAACAAGGTTCATTATACTGGGTGATTCTCAGTGAAAAAATGTTTCTTGTTTAAAAACATAAAGAAAAATAATATTTTAAATAAATAATAAAAATGAGGTTAGAACATTAGTTTTCAAAAGGTCCCTCCTCCCATCAGTTCCTTTCACCAGACCAGCTAAGGGAAGTCCCCAGTCAAAAACCACACAGCCACCACCTCTCTTCCCCCATTTCTAGACCTCATCTCTGAGGGCATTCAATTCATACTCGGGGGGTGGGGGAGAGTATATTTCCATCCAAAATTTTATTACCAAGTTAAATAACAGATAATCAGAGTTGGAAGGGACCTTGTAGGTCATCTAGTCTAACCCCCTGCCCAAGCGGGAGACCCTACACCATTTCTGATAAATGGCAGTCCAATCTCTTCTTGTCGTCTCAAGTGATGGCGCTCCCACAACCTCTGAGGGCAAGCTGTTCCATTGGTTGATTGTTGTCACTGTCAGAAAGTTTCTTCTTATTTCTAGGTTAAATCTCTTCCACCAGATGGCATCTCTTCATAAGATTTAACTTATTTTTTGATATTTGTCAAATTTTAAATACCACCTTTCTTGCTCACAGAAATGGTTACCACACTTTCCTTTCTCAACTTTAGCTACAAAGGAAAAGACAAAATGGCTTCTAAAAAGAGAAAGTCTACATCACTCTTCAGGCACCAGCTTTCTTCTGCTGCTATTTTCTCCCAGTTCCCTTACAGGCTCCTAACTAGATATTCCACGGAGTGGGTCTGGAGGTTCTTCAGGCCTGAGGTTAAATTTTGGGACTGCAAACCCCCACCCTGCACTGCCCTTTAGAACAGGGCTGTCAAACTCCCAGCCCATGCATCATGTGCTGCCCATGCCCAAGCCCAGTTTAGCAAAGGGGGAAAAGTCCTGATATGTCACGTGATGCCATCATGATGACATGGGTTTGACACCCCTGCTTTACAGCATCTCAAAAAGAGCTAATATAGTATACTTTCTTTCCATAGTTATTAGACAGTCATGACTTTAAAGCTGTGAATGAGAAAAAAAAATGCTTCAGACTTTTCAAGATTGAGTCACAGCACTGTTTATTACTTTCTTTTTTTCCTCAGGCTTCCAATTGTGTCCCAACAAAAGTTGAAGCACCTTTAAGGGGACAGCTATTTAGGACACCTTCAATATTTTTTTCAAGCAAATGGCCTGCTGAATAAGATTACAAGCAATGTTCAATTTACAACTATTTGTTTAATGACTGTTCAAAGTTACACCATTGAAAAAAATGACCTCTGGTTGTTTTTTACACTTCCGACCATTGTAACATTTCCATGGTCAAGTGATCAAAATTCTGATGCTTGGCATGTATTAATGAGTGTTGCAGTGTCCTGGGTCCAGTAATCAACTTTTGCAACTTTCTGAGAAGTAAAGTCAATGGGGAAGCCAGATTTATTTAACAACCACATTACTAACTTAAGAACTACAGTGATTCAATAAACAACTATAACAAGAAAAAAATGTATAAAGTAGCACATGCTCATTTAACAACTGTCTTACTTAGCAACATAATTTTTGACTCAATTATGGTCATAATTCAAGGACTATCTCTAATGATCCTTTTAGTCTCATAGTTGTTCTCACAATAACCAACCAAATGCACAAAAAAGCCTAATAATATTACAGCTGATGTAGTCATATTGAGAAAGATATGGTCATATTGAGAAAGAGAGGAAGGGAGGGAAGGAGAATTATGTGCCTTTATAATTAACACGTTGAGAATATTCTACAAAACAATGTACAGCCAGATTACAAATAGTATATCACAATTTCTACATTTGCTGAGTTTATTTATTTATTATTCATATTTCTATACCGCTCCCTCTCCCAAAAAGGGACTCGGGGTTATTGGTCTTTGCTAGGCCTAGTTCCTGCCTATCAGTGGTGGTATTCTATCAGTTCAGCCCAGTTCTCCCAAGCCGGTAGCGCTAATGAGCAGCAGAGACTGAACCAGTTCTCTCTGCTGCTGTGCTATTGGGCCCACCCATCAGGCCAGGTTACCATACTCACCTTTATTCCCTGCTTTATTCCCTGCGTGTTTGGCATGCACACACACACACACAAAGTGTGTGCATGCACGCAAAGCATGCCCAACAAGCCACACCCACCGATCCAGTGGTAGACAATTTTGAAACATACCACTGCTGCCTATATGATGAAAGATATGCTTAAAGAAAGAAATCCCAGATTCAGTGCTAGTATCATGAATCAAAAGACCAGAAAGACCTTGATTTAGTACATGCAGAAAATACAGTATGGAAGAATTACCGGTAGATAGGAAGCAGTTAAACTGTGAGGGTAAAACTGGAGACAGTCAGATTTAAATCCCCAGTTAGTAAGGTTATTGAGATTTTGTTTAATTAATTAATTAATTAGTTATTGAGATTTTGTTTAATTAATTAATTAATCAGTTTCTTCACAATCTACTTCACTGAATTGTCATAAGGATAAAATTGGAAATGTGTGAACCATACATGCTGCTTTGATCTATTTGGAGTAAGGTTGGGATATTCATATGATAAATAATAAGACAGCTTAATATATAGCTTGTAGGATTATTACAAATGTAAATTAAAGAGTCAGGAGAATGATTTAAACATTTGAAATATATTATGTTTGAAGTTTTTCCTGTTGCTTCAGTTTACCTCTTTATTAACTGCTTCAATTTATATTATTTTAAGGGAAAAGTTTTACTCTAACAATCAAATGTTCTCATTCCAAAAATTCAGATAGCCTGTCTGACACTAATCCCATAACCCCTTCCACATCTACAGCTTCATTCTCTCTTCTTTAGTACTGTTGCTTGTCCTTAACATATCTATCTTCTTGAATATATATTCATTTTGTAAAATTAACACATTAAAGCTTTACAACAATCATATTGAAAAGCTAGCAAAATGAAATATAACTTTTGTTTTCCATCATTTTATAAAGACAAAATCTTATAATTTCATTTTTGTATAACTGGAGTCTGCATTAATGCAATTTAACAAACAATATATACAATTTATTATTAGAAAGCTTTTGGTCATGGTGAATCCTGAACAGTGTCTCTCTCTCTCTTCTTCCTCATTTCTTTTTCTGATAGCATACCTTTGAATTTTATTTAAAGAAAATCTGCCTTATGCTACTTTTGAAGATATCCATTTTTAACAGGATAGCCTTTTCCGATATGTAATTTAAGGAGAAAAGGATCAAACTTAGTACTATTCCCTTTGATATATGTTCTATGCTTTCTGGAAACTGCATATTCAAAATAATAACATGAAGCAAACCTAATATATATGCAATGGAAAATAGGTAAAATTGACTATTTAAGTGTATAGGAAAGATAAGAAATTTCACTTTCATAATCCTTCTACCACTTGGCCAGAAAAGGTCAGCAGAATACAATTAACCTTTAGGTTTTGGAATCTTAAGCAATTAGAGTCCTTGATTATAGAAAAAAACAAACCCATAACCATACAGCTAACCAGAATTATGCTCTCACTTCCTACTTTTTTCATCAATATGAAAGGTTTGATGGTAAAAGGAAGAAGGATTGGCATACATTCTGCATTTTATCTTGTCTTCATACATTTTGATAATAATAATTGTTCTATGGAAGGAGTCCTGAAAAAGGAAAATAAAATGACAAAACACCAAGAAGCCTCCTTAAGTAAATAAATATACAATGATGTTAAATAATGTAACCAATACAGCACAGCTCAACCTGAAGCTCAACTTAACTGAAAAGAATGCAAATAATCCATTTCCTCCAAAGTCATTTGAAGCACAGCTTATCTGTTTTCTCAGCTACCTTTCTAAAGAGGAAAGGTTGGATATTTGATGTAGAATTGTCCAGTTCCATTGGATTTAGTGATAGCATCTTGAGGAGGAACATATGTCTATTTCTTTCAAAGTACTGCAAAGGACATAGATTTAAAACACAAACAGAGGCCTAAGGAGTTCTAGCTTGCCTAGAATGATCCAATATTAATATAATCCTGTGTAAATGGAAAATAAAAACAAGAAAAATAATTGTGTACAATTAAAACAAATTTAATTCTGCAAACCATCCCTGCCAAATTACATACCCCTCCCAAATTACACACATGCCCACATGCATGTTTGTAATTTGGGAGAAGTGTGTAATCTATAAATTACCAGGTCTATCTTTTTTTAGAGACATCATCATCTCATCATCTAAAATAGCCCTGAATCTCCCAAAAAGAGAGAAAAGAAACCAAACAGTTTCCATGTAAAGAAAAGATTGCATGCCTATGATAAGCAGGAAAGTAGGGAGTAGGATAGATGAGGAAATAGATGGATGGATGGATGGATGGATGGATGGATGGATGGATGGATGGATGGATGAACTGATGGATAGATGGGTGAGTGGCTGGATAATGGATGGGAGGGTGGGTGGATAAATAAATAGATAAATAGATTTATAGATGATAATTAATATATCTTATGTACATTTCTAGCATATTATAATTGCTATAATATAGAAGGGTAATATAGAACCCTTCAGTATGTTATTTTGTCCATTTGGAGCAACTCTGAAGTGCTGTTTTTTCAACATTTCATTTTTAAAGTAGTTTTCCTGAAACATTTTTTTAAAATATATAAAACATTAATTAAGAATTAATAAGTAAATTGTGTTGCCTTTAGCTATCCAGAAAAAAACTATCAAATCAACTGTATTTTGTCTATCACTTTCAATTGCATGAATGCTGAAGCCGTCTTCTCCAAAGACTTTACAAAAGGCAATGTTCATTTGAATATTAATAAGCAACTCATCACATTTTTATTTGATATGATAAGAATAGGAATTACAAAAAGCAAAATGTAATAAAGAAAATTAGGCTAATAAATTATTTGCTTCGCTATGCAGCCTGCAAACATGCATGGCTGTAAATGCACATACATGCACATTCTTTTATTGGATTGTTTTGCCATACCTAGCAGCTATTTGAATCTGAAAATAATTATATCATTAGCTATTCATATTTATTTATATATGAAATGGAAATGTAATGCTATGATAAAGAGACTAGTTTTTCATTTGGTTCCAAATTGTACAAAACAATTCTATGGACAAATAAATTATACTTGAAATGACTACAGAAACTTAGAAGTACTGGAATTAACATTTGATTGATGAAAATACCATTCCTCTCACACCCTACTTTTATTTGTCTTTATAACACAGCTGTTTTATTTCTAACACAGAAAGTTTTATTTGTATGGTATTTCTTTATCAGATATTCATCTATGTGCTGAAACATGGGAAGCAAGGTTAGTTTTTCAAGCTATCTTAATCAAGGTAGCCTATCCTTAGAATAATTAAATAAATTTTTATAACAGTATTTGATTGCTTTCAATTCAGATTAAATTTGGACCAAGAGGCTTCTAAAACATAGTCATGATAACATCTATTAAAACCTTGCTTCTGGCATTATTTTCTCAAAATTTTGCACAGGAAAAAAATGTTATTTTCTATACATTTATCTATACAATACTTACATAGGGTAATTAGAGTTTTTTCTCCAAATTAAATTTATAATTGATTGAAAGTTAATTTAATTTGATTGAAAGATTCTGAACTAGGTACCTCTGTTTTTCAACAATTCTAATTTCAAAGCTATGAATTTAAGGCAATATTTGAAATGTATGAGCTTTATTGTAAATGATAGTGTAACTTAACATAACTTTAAAATATAGAATATCTGAATATAAAGTATTTGAATACAAAAGTAGAATCAAGTCACAAAGACAGACAAGGTCTTAGATATGTGAAATGTCATTCATTTAAACAAGAAAATGTAGGATATAGGAAACTTGTATCCTGTGCTCTGGGAATGGCTTTCCAAGTATATTATCAGATTATTCCATTAGATCAGACAGATGGGGAAACTACTGAACCATGTGTGATTACTATGCTTGAGAGACAATGTCACTTACCATTGAATTCAACATTGCATAGCACAAGTCTATTGTCCAATATTGCTTTGAGATTATTTATTTTATTTTTTTATTTGATTTGTCAATAGTTTACAAGATAATAGGACTAAATATAAACATGAGTAAGAATACAGGAAATAGGTACAAATAAATGGGGACAATAGGACAGGGACGGTAGGCATGATTGTGCACTTATGCACACACCCCTTACAGACCTCTTAGGAATGGGGTGAGGTCAACAGTGGATATTTTAAGGTTGAAGGAGTGGGGGTTAGAGGATGTAACAACAGAGTCAGGTAGTGCATTCCAGGCATTGACCACTCTGTTCCTGAAGTCATACTTTCTGCAATCAAGTTTGGAGCGGTTAACATTGAGTTTGTATCTGTAGTGTGCTCTTGTATTGTCGCTGTTGAAGCTAAAGTAGTCATTGACTGGTAGGACATTGTAGCAGATAATTTTGTGTACTACACTTAAGTCTAACCATAGGCAGTGTAGTTCTAGGTTGTCCAAGTCCAAAATTTCAAACCTGGTGATGTAGGGTATTCGGTTTTCAGCAGAGGAGTGCAGTACTCTTCTCGTGAAATACTTCTGGACTCGCTCAATTGTATTAATGTCCGATATACAGTGCAGATTCCAGGCAGATGAGGTGTAATCAAATATTGGTCTAGCAAAAGTTTTGTATGCCCTAGTTAGCAACTCAATATTACCAGAGGAGAAGCTTCGTAAGATTAGATTTACAACTCTTAATGCTTTTTTGGCAATGCTGTTACAGTGAGCTCTGGTGTTTAGGTCATTTGATATGAGTACTCCAATGTACTTGACAAAGTGAGGATCATCAATGAGATCATATCCACCTACTTGTATTTGGTGTACTGATTGTTTTTACCAATGTGTAGAACAGAGCGTTTGTTAGTCAAGGTTTGGAGTTGTCAATTGTTTGATCATTCAGACACATAATCAAGGTCATTTTGAAAGACAGTAGCATTGTTGGTGGTATTTAATAATTTTACGTCATCCATGAAGAGTACACCATTGCTTATAAGATGATTGCAAAGGTCATTTATGTAGAGTATAAAGAGTGTGTAGAGTATAAACACTGCCTTGGGGACATCACTGTTAACTAGATCAGGGTTTGATATGGTGTTCCCTATTTTTACTATTTATTGCCTGTTTGAAGGAATGCAGTAATCCACTTATGAAGAGATCCTGAAGTGCCATAAGAGTTTAGTTTTGATAGTAGTTTGTTGTGTGCCACTGAATCAAAGGATTTGCAGAAGTCTATGTAAATTGCATCTATTGCTTTACTTTGGTCGAATAGAGCTGGGGTCACCAACCTTTTGGACCTCAGGGACCAACAAACTCATAATTTTAGATCCCGGGGACCACTAACTGGTTCTGTGGGTGTGGTCTAATTTTTGGGTGTGGCTTGGTGGTCATGTGACTGGCTGGGCATGGCTTGTATGTAAATATTATAAATATTTATATAAATATTGAATTTTTTATAAAAAAGAGCAACTTTTATCCAAAATCAGGAAAAGCAGGCAGGCAGATTGAGTTGCTCACAGAATCACAGATTTATTCAGAGATCTATCTATCTGCCATTGGCTAGTTCAGTCTGTCACATAAAATTTGCTTGCAAGAAAACTCACAAAATTAACTCACAACACACCATATATGTAAATATTGATTTTTTTTTTAAAAAAGCAACTTTTATCCAAAATCAGGTAAAGCAGGCAGATTGAGTTGCTCACAGAATCGATGAGTGATCTATCTATCTGCCATTGGCTAGCTTAGTCTCTCAAATTTGCTTGCCGTGAGTCTGCATTGAATTTTCTTGCAAGAAAACCTTCAGTCCTAAGGGAGGTTCGGCTGTGCTTAGCTAGAAAGCAAGAAATCCAACTATTTCCTGCTTCCTAGCTAATCTAAATCACGGCACAGCAGAGCAGATGATGGACGGAAAAAGGAAAAATAGCAACTTAGCAGACAAGTTTGCTGGGTAAGGAGTGAGTAGGCGGGGAGGGTTCCCATGGGCCATGTGGGCTGAGCACTTTGTGTTTCTGCGCAGCCTGGATTATTTGCTTTGGGGCGGGGGTCCTCTGGGGGTGAGATTTTTCTGTGACCCACCAAAATTTTCTCATGGCCACAGCCCACTGGTTGGTGACCGCTGAAATAGAGTAATCCATATGTTTTACAGTGTAGGAGTTGTAGATTACAGGACAATTTGGCATGTTATATTGAAACCTGTCACAGGTTATACTCATGAGTAAGAAGGATAATGTTCATAGTGAAGCATATAACTATATTTTAAGAACAGCTGAAGAAAACCAAAAAGTAAAGTGCTTCTTCTAAAGTGATAATTCACACAGAAATTCTTTTTCATTTTAAAATTGATTGTGCACCCAGCTTTATGAGAGCAGTCATTTCTCAACCAGCTAGTCTTCTTGACCTTTAGTTACATATAGAGGATATCAATAAGTGCCTATCAGACCAAAATTGATTAGTCAGTACTGTTCTGCCCATAAAACCACTGTTCTTAGTTATATGCAAAACTCATAAAATTAAAGAATTGTGCACACCTCTGTCTCTTCCAAGGCTTGCTGAACTTAATTTGGTTGCCATCTGAAATTTTCTATTGCTAATTGTGGAAGTATCTTCACAGAGCAAATAGTTCACATGCACAATTATACTAAATATTTTTCAGCATCCCACAGTGACATTAACAAAATAATCTCTGATGATAAGAAAAATTCTACACTTATACTTCTGGTGGCAAAGTTGCTAGTCAGCTATTCTGTTATTGTTTTGAACATTTGGAAATAACATAAGGAAATATCTTATTTCAGCTTTTTAGCCTCCACTACCCAGTTCTTGCCAAAAAAACTCCGAGCAATTACTTTCCACTGGCAATTATTTCACTATTTATTCCTCTCCGTTTCTTTGTATTTAAAGATCAAATTCAGTATTAAATATTAAAATGAATTTTAAACATCACTTATTAACCAATTAAGAGATTTAATTTAATGTAGCTGCTAAGGCATCAGGCTAGAAATTGTGAAATCATGAGTTCTAATCCTGCTTTAGGGGCAAAATCACCTGTGTGACTTACGGTCAATTACTTTCTCTCAGCCCTAGGAAACAGACAGTAACCACTTCTGAAATCTTGCCAAGAAAATGGCAGAGGCTAATCCAAATAGTTGCCAGAAATTAAAAGCTGACTTAAAGTCACACAAATAAAAATAAAAAGGCTTCATCTATTTTTCTCATGATGCTTGATTGGTTCATTCTGTTTGCTATATTATGCAACTGCAACTGATTTTTTTCTGTACATTAGAGTTCAAGTAGGTAAAAGTTCTTGATCAGCAACATTGACTTCTGTTATATGTAGTTATAATAGAAGTCAGTTTTCTTGGAACATTGCAAAATGTCATAGACTTTTTAAAATCAGAAAACTGATAAACTGATTAGAGATCATGTTAGATAATTTGGTGCCCCATAACAAGAGTTAATAGGTTTTCATTGTAGTTTCAGTTTCTGTTCTGTAACATAGCTTGTTTATCTAGAAATAACAATCCAAATAGATGGTTATTCACACAAAAATGACATTGAATCATATTTATTTAATATAACTCTAGGGGTTTCATATTTAATTTGTTGCTTTAAAATGATTTTTAATGATTAGTATAAATGTAATATACTATTAATTCAACATTGTAGAAAAGTACAATGGAAACGCAGTGTATTCTTGTATTTGTATCCATCAGTAGTAATCATTTCAGTTTTTTATTTTTTTTTAATTTTATTTTTCATTCTCCTTTTTACATAATTATACACATAATTTACGCGTGTGTGTGTGTGTGTGTGTGTGTGTGTGTGTGTGTGAATGATAGGTACACAAAAATGCTTTCTATGTTTTCTACCAGCTTGGTTGTAATGGATATTCCCACACCTATTTCTAGTGAGTATTATTATTCTATGTTTTCAATTTTCTTTTTTTTAAAGAGTTTTTATTTTTTTAAAACAAACATACACATACAAAACATAAAAACATAAAACCATCTTCCATTTTATATACATACAGTGTGACAGTTGGTTATGAATCTTTTGTGCTATCCTTTTGTAGTTATTCTTCATAGTTTATATCAATTTTCACATTGTCAAACTAACATATGCTTATATATTTATCAGTTATTAATCATCCTTGACTAAACTATTTATTCCATCATTTTATATGAGATATTCCAAATTTTATCTTAAAATTTATGTTATAGTTTCAACCAATGGTTATATATGTCTATATTATGTTTTATATCAGTCTATTAAATTTCTATCACAGAATTAACTAGTCTATTACATTACCATGCCTTTTTATCCAATCATTGATAAAACAAATCCCATATCATATAAAATTGTTTATCTTCTTGTTCTCTAATTTCAAATGTCAATTTACTCATTTCAGCACAGTCCATAATTTTCTTAATAACTTTTTCCTGCATAGGTATTTTATTGTTTTTCCAATTCTTAGCAAATACAATCCTAGCCGCCGTTAAAACATTTACAATCAAATATTTCAATTCTTTGTTATATATTTCCGGTATAATTCCCAATAAAAAGATGTCTGGTTTAAAGTCTGTATGTTGTTTTATCATTTTTTCCAACCATGTGTGGATTTTAGTCCGATATCTTTTTTCGTCCGAGCATGTCCACCACATATGGTAATATGAACCGGGTAACTGATGACATTTCCAACATTTATCCAACATTAAACATTCTCACAAGTCTCGTCAGGGGTAGATGCCACCTGTAAAACATCTTATACAAATTTTCTTTATATGCAGTTGACATTGTCATTTTATAATTTTTCAGACCATAATTTTTGCCATTTTTCTAAATCAATCCCATATCCAAAATTTCCCCCCCCAAGCAATCATCATTTCTTTAACTTGTTGCTCCTCCAATTTAAATTCTAATAAATGTCCATAAAGTTTTTTAATTACTTTTTCATCAGTACACAACAAGATTTTGTCTAAATCAGTCAACTTATCATAAATATCTTTTGTTTTAACATCTTTGTCAAATCTAGATTGTACTTGCAAATATGAAAACCAGTTCATTTTTATACCTTGTTCTTCCAAGGCTTGCATAGATTTAGGTTCACTCTTTTCATTCAGTATCTCACCATATCTAACTGTTTGTTCCTTTTTATATATTATAAGAAAAAGCTTCAATGGTAAATACCTATAATGGAATTTTTAAATAGTATTGTCTTTTTATCTTGTCCCAATTCAAAAACAATGCCTCTCGAATGTAATGTCTTCTAAAATACCCCTCTGTTTTAGTTCCCTTGTACCAAAGGAAGGCATGTCATCCCAACAGCAAGTCATGCCCTTCTAAAGTCAATAGTCTACTGTTCCTTAAAGTTATCCATTCCTTTACCACATCAGATTTGTCGCCTGGTAATACAACTCTCAATTGGGCAAGGCAAACCCTCCTCTTATTCTTGCATCTTGTAACAATTTTAGTTTTATTCTTGCTTTTTTGCCCTGCCAGATATATTTCAACACAATTCTATTTAAGTCTTCAAAAAACTCTTCCCTAATCAGATTGGAATTGTCTGGAATAGATATAAAATTCTAGGCAATACATTCATCTTAATTGTAGATATTCTCCCAATCAATGATAATTGTAAACTTCCCCATTTTGTCAAATCTGTCTCAATCTGCTGTTTGAGTTTAAAATAATTATCCTCTTTCAGTGTGCTACATCTTGGTATAATATATACGCCTAAGTACTTAACCTTGTTTGTGACCTGTATTTCTAAAACTTTATCCAACTCTTTCTTTCATCTTGCTAACATATTCTTTGTTAATATCTTTGTTTTATCTTTATTTATTTTCAAACCTGCCACTTCTCCATATTCTTCTATTTTTTCTATTAATTTAGGTGCTGTTTCCAATGATATTCATTCTAATATGAATACCAGGTCATCTATGAAAGCTTGCAATTTATACTCTTCCTTTTTGATTTTCATTCCTTTTATTTCTTTGTCTTCTCTAATATTTCTATTCAACACTTCCAATGTTAACACAAACAGCAGGGGCAACAGTGGACAACCTTGCCTTGTCCCTTTTTTTATATCTATAGATATAAGAACTCAATCAGTCAAATGTATGGCTTGGATTAACACCTTTAAATGGTGGTTTCAGGTGCTCTTTCTGGCATTCCTGGTAGCTACTTCTCCCTGGCATTTGCTGACTCTCATATTTCTCATTGGGAGAGGCAGCTGATGAAGAAATTATACCTGCTAGGTTTTACGGGGATGCACTGGGAGATTATGGCCTTAAGAACGCCCAATTTAGGATAGTCCAACGGCTTGTGGACATTGACTTGCAATATCTACGAGCCAGAGCTAACAAAATTTTTTCCCCTCTGATCTTCAGCCAATTTAATAATTACGGACTGAGGATGGCTTCCTATTTTTACACTCTAACATTCCCAAGTATAGAAGAGCTTTCTCCCTAGCTCGCTTTAATGTCTTGCCCTCAGCACTACTAGATGGGTGATTTAAGAGGCTCCTGATTAACGAGCGACTATGCCCCTGCGACAGAGCTGAGGTTGAAACTGTGGAGCATGTCCTTTTATATTGTCCTATGTATAATGCAGGCAGATCTAAGTTACTGTCTTTCCTTGGAACAGACCCTTCTAGACCCAATGTTAGTAATTTGTTCTTATATTGTCTAGGGGATGGCTTCTCATACATTACTTCTCATGTTTCCATTTTTTTTTTTTTAAGATCTGTAACCATCAGAGGAGAATGCTGTAATTCCCCTTAGTCAAGTTTTTGGTGACCAATTGTTCATGATTAATTTTCCCATGTTCTTCTTTTGTTGTACTTGTGTTTTGGTCTGTGATCGCAAATAAAGTAATAATAATATCTATAGATTCTGTTACTTCTCCATTTACCATAACCTTTGCAGTTTGTACATGGTATATCATTTCAATGGTTTAAATAATATTTTTACCAAAGTATTAATTGAAATAAGATGAATCACCAACTCACATTATCAAAGGCTTTTTGTGTGTCTAAAAACATCAAGGCTGTTTGCTTTTCAAGATACACCTCACAGTATTCCAGAGTATCCAAAATAATTCTCACATTGTCTTTGATTTGTCTCCATTTTGATCAATATGGATAAAATTATTTAAATATCTTTTTAGTCTTTCTGCCAAAATTGAAGCAAAAATTTTATAGTTCGAATTTAATAGAGATATAGGTCTGTAATTTTTAACTTGCTGCAGGTCTGTATCCTCTTTCGGTTTAAGTATAGTATAAGCTTCTGTCCATGTTTTGGGTATTCTTTTCTTTAGCATAACTTCGTTCATAACTTCTAATAGGTGAAGATTCAATATTTCCTGAAAAGACTTGTAAAATTCTGTTGGTAAGCCATCTGGACCTGGTGCTTTCCCAACATTCTGTTTTTAAGGTTTCTGTTAGTTCCATCATTGTTATATTTCCTTCTAGCATTGTTTCAATATCTTTAGGTATCTGAGGTAAATTCACTTTCTGCAAATATTGCTTAACATTTTCTTCTTGAATATTCTCTTGAAAGTACAATTTTCCATAGTAATCTTGTATAATTTTTTTCTTCTCCACATTTCCATAGCAAACATGTCCTTCTTCATTTATTAACTGGCTAATTCTTCTTGATTCTCTATCCTTTTTCAGTTTATAAGCTAGCCATCTGCCTGGTTTATTTGCATCTTCAAAGTAATTCTGTTTAGCATTTTAAATATTTTGTGCTAGTTCCTCTTTTCCCATTAATCCCATTTTATGTTTAATTATATCCATTTTATTTTTAATGTCTTTTTTTGTGGAGACTTCTGTAGATCTTTTTCCAATCTTTTATAATCATCCTCCAATGTTTTGAAAGTCTTTTTCTGTTTTATATTTCTTTTCCTTGTATAGTCTATTATCAAGCCTTCATTGTGTCCCAGAGATTCTGTAAAGATGTATCCTCTTTTCTATTTTCTTTAAAAAAGAAAGCAAGTTCTTTCTCTATTTCTGTTTAAGGTCTTTTTCTTTTAATATCATATTATTTAAAGTCCATCTAGATCTCCTCTTATATCCTTTCCAAATAACTGTTACTAGATTATGGTCTGCCCAGGTGCTTGTTTCTATTTCAATCTCTTGTACGTTGGCCATAATTCTGCTGACATCCATATCATATTTTTTCTACACCATGATGCATGTCTGTTTGAGTAAAAAGTGTTAGTTTACTCAAGTGTATTTTTTATACATTTCTCTCTCTCCATGCATCTTTTAAGTTAAATTCTTCAGTTATTCAAAAGAAAGATTTTGGTAATATCTTTCTAACTTTCTTTGTTGATTTCTGAATTTTATAGTCCAACCAATCATTAACTATTCCATTAAGATCTCCCATCATACAAATATTAACATAGTCATTCAATTATTTTCATATGTAATTTCCTGTAAAATTCTTCTTGGTTATCATTCAGAACATAGATTGCAATTAAAAGTGTTTTAATATTATTGTCCATTATTTCCACCATCAAAATCCTTCCATCATCATCTGAGTAAATTAATTCTGCCAAAATTGTATCTTTAATATATAAAATCACACCTCTTTTTTTTGTGTACCAGCGACATAAATAATCTCCCAAATTTTTTTTTGTTTCAATATATATTCATGTTGTTTTTTGATATGTACTTCTTGTAGGCAAATTATATCAAATTTTAATTTCTCTAATTTGTGAAATACTTTCCTTCTTTTAGTAGCCAAATTAAGTCCATTTATGTTAATCGTAATCAATTTTCTTTCCTCCATTTTAAGCTTTATGAGGGGGTTTTATTGCTCTAGTAGGTCTTAATTCTCATTGCTCTCTGGGTACACCACCTGTTGCACCTATACACTCCTCTTGAAATTTAATTAATGACTTTTCCTTTCTTGCTTCTTCCTCCTTTCCTCTAAAATATTCTAGGTAGAATAGTTCAGCTTTTGTAACTGTGTCAATTCTGTGTCTTTGATCCTGCCAGGTGAATAAGAGGCCTTCTAGCATCAGCCATCTATAGTTAACTCCTCTTTTAAGGAATAAGCATTCTCTTCTCATCTCTCTTACTCTTCTTGGTAATTGTTTCTGCACCACAATTTCTTTATCTTTATACTTTAAAGTTTTCTCTCTTTCCACCTGCAGTATCTGTATCTTGATAATCTTTTTAGTGAATCTGATATGAACTTCTCTTGGTAGGCTGTTTCTCATTGCATATCTTGCATAGACATGGAACACTTCATCCATCCCATCCATCATCTTCTCTTTGGTTATCTCTAATGCTTCTGCCAGTATGTCTGTCACTATTTCTGCCAGTATGTCTGTCACTATTTCAGCAAGATTTTCACCTTTTTCTTCTTCTACATTTTGAAATCTTAAGTAGAATTCTGATCTATCAATTTCCCATCCTAATGGTTCGCACCTGCCCTTCTCGACATCGGTCAATCGAGTATCAATATCTCCAATTTTCTTGTCCCTTCTTCAATTTTTTTAAAATCTATCTTCAGATTTCATCATCATCTGTTGAATATTTTCTACTTTCTCATGTGTCTTTTCAGTTTGCTCAATATTCTCCATTCTCTTTTCAATCTTCTGAATTCCTCACATAATCATCTGTAATATCATTTATTTCTCTTTCTCCTGTTGTAAGATTGTCTGTATTGACCATTGTCCTCCAGATGGTGAAGAGGCTATTGGTATTGAGAAAGCTGGGGCTGTTGTCTTTCTGCTCATCTTGTAGTGCTTACCTCTAGAGAGAGAAAAAAGGGAGAGGGAGGGAAGAGCACATGCAGGCAATTGCCACTCCAAAAAATAAAAAGGGGAAAAGAAAAATCTTTAGGCACTGATGTACCTTAATCCAATTATTTCTCTTAATAAAAGAGAAAAAAGGAAAAGGATAAAAAAGGTAAAAAATTTACATTCTAGTTTCTGGAATAGAAGGTTGAAATCCAAATATAAAAATCCAGCTGGGGTGGAGTAAAAAAGGAGATGAAAAATAATCTAAAGTTAAGCCAGCCACTGCCACTGAATATCCAAGGCTCATCAATAAATCAATTCAATGTTTCTAGTTCCAGTATTTTCAAGGTCACTTCAGTCTTCTTTCTTTCAACTTCAACTCAAAGCTCTAATTATTGATAGTTTCACAGATGGGCACCTGCATAAAGAATCTGCTATGCTCATCTCACTATCTTTTCCAGTGCAAAACTCAGAGTTTTTGAGTATAGCACAAGTACATAAATGAACAGAGGAAAGAAAGAAACAATATATCCAAGCCTCTAGATGGCAGCACTACTTTTGTCCCCTTCACTTTCTTTTTTTTTTTAATTTTATTTTTAATAAACATTTATATGACATACGTTTAAAACAGACAAATCAACATATATGTGGATCTTTGGTTCTTCGGATTTTCTCCCGCGTAGAATTACCGCATAGAAAAGCCAAAGAACCAAAGATCCACATACAAATACCCGTGAAAACCTCCGATGGAAGGAAGGAAGGAAGGAAAGAAGGAAGGAAGGAACACTTACGATAAGAAGTTTTACCTGAGAAAATGTTATCTTTCCTCAGGCAATTTCCTCAATTCCTTGTATATACAATTTACACAGATCCATAATATTATCTGCCTACATCTTTGCACATGTAGACTGATGAGATATATTAAAATTGCAGTGTATTCTTACAGTAATGGGCACTGATCTTAGAAATCAAATAGTGTAAAGACTAAAGATGGAAAATTGCTTTTACTAAAAGAGTACTTAACTTTTTTTTCTTTTTCATTTTCAGACAACAGGCTTGTTCTTTATCCGGCATCAAAAATAATATATCCATTATTTGATATATTCACACTTATGGTATTATTCTAAAAAGACAGAAACAAATTCAGTTTTCACATTTTCAGATTGAGAGTCAAGAAGATTTCATGGAGTATCAAGAGAAAAGATGTTTAAATTTAATCATTCAATTCATTTGTTTATTAAGATATAGCTAAGGCAACACTTAGGAGCAAGAAGAAGATAAATATATATCTGGTTATAGCTGCAACATTTTAGAGAAAACATCTAAAGGTTATAGGATTCATTCAACCATCAAATAAGTCTTAGTATCATAAAATATTAGCAAAATAAAAAAAGAGCTGATACAAAGGTATGAGTTAAAGAAAAGGAGTTGAGAAAAAGGTACTCAGATATCAAAACAGCAATTCCTACATGGGGAAACCCATTTCTTTGTCATATAAATAATTGTCTGATTCATATCAAGAATTGATTTGTAAACATATTGTTGAAAGAAATATCCTTCTGGGTTCAGTTCCAAATGGGGAAAAAGACACTGGAAACATGGAGGCTATTTGGAAAGATGGTTTAATGGTGGACAGCAGGACCACATGGCTTGGAGCTCCAAAGTGAGAAAAATGATCACATGCTTCAAGGTGAGAAGAGAAGGGAAAAGGGGCTGACCAAGATGCTGAGAGACCCTTATATAACCTCTGTTGGGCCCCACCTTAGTGTTTCCTGTTCCTGTGCAAGAAATGAATCCCATTGGCTGCCAGACTCCCAGGGCAGGGGTCTTAACTTTGTAGGATTGGTCTGGACCACATGGCTTCACCTGAGTGCTGGCTAATGCAATCTTCCCAGAACATGTGGTGAGACGGGTAATCCTATCATTTCTTGAGGGCCATCCTTAATCCCATCACCCTGGAACTGAAGGGGGGGCAGGGAGCTGCAGGAAGCTGCTTTGTCTTTAAAACATATTTCTCTTTTTCTCATCCAGGGAAACATAATATTTTGCCTTTTAAATATTTCCTAGGCTATTTCAATTTTTCTAGGAGAGGGGTGGATGCTAACTTGGCGGCCCCGAGGTTGCAGTTGGCGGCCCCAAGGGTGCGGGACTTCTCTGCAGGGGCTCCCTCCCTTTGGAACGATTTGCCCCTGGCGATACGGGCCATTACCGACATTCAGACCTTCTGGTGCGCAGTAAAGACCCTGTTTTTTCAACAGGCCGGCCTGGCCCAGTAACGATTTGTGGGGTTTTAAATTTGGTATTTTTAAATTTTTTATCAGTTTTATATCTGTTAATTTTATATTTGGCTTCCAATTTAATCATTTTAAATTGTTTTTAATTGTATATACTGTTTCTGTTTTAGCTGGCTGTACACCGCCCCGAGTCCCTTTTTTGGGAGAGGGGGCGGTATAGAAATTTAATAAACATAAGCATAACTTCCTACAATATAATGGAAAAGCAACCAATGTGGAGACCTTATGAAATCTTTATTTTAATGTAGTGAGTTTTCATCTTGATATCTCCCTTATCCTGTAAAAGTGGAAGAATGGGAAATGACGGGGAAAGCCTGAATATGCTCAGAAGAAATGGAATGCAGAGAAGGAAATGGTATGGAATAAAGCACCATAACACAGCAGAAACATAATACAGCAGCCTTTTATGAAATGTGCCTCTTGTTTTTGTTTATAAAAATATATTTCTCTCAGTAGTAACACTGAAGATTAACCCTAACCCCAAATATATTGAAAATTCAAGAACATGTGCTTAGCTTAGTTGCTGAACTTATTTTCTCTAAAAATTTTTTTTAAAAAGCCTTAAGTTATCATGTACATTATTTTTCATGGCAATATTAAGCCACAAATGATTTTAATTTATATGCAAGAATGTTTTAATTTAAATTACTGTTGCTATGGAAATTTCACCATTATCACCAAACAAATAAAATAATTTATTCCATATGTATGAGGAAAATTCAGAAATAGTAATATCTGCATTAACTCACAGAAAAAGGAACCTTAAAATGGCTATATATGAACTGTTTAGGAAAAATGCACAAAGACTTTAAAAAATTAAATTGTCATAGTTCATAACCTACTAGTAGTTCATTCCAAACTAAAGTATTGAACTATAAATACATGTAGTTATTTTTAACATGTGGAGCAAGAATAGAACAAAAATAAAAGGAGTTTTTTTATGTTTTGTCCTTGGAGTTTTTTTTTTATGTATTTTTCTTTTTCTAAGTTTGATTTTATTTGAAATCTAAAACCAAGATCCCAATCATAATTTACATAAATATAACAGTTTTAATAGAATCATTCATTAATCCTTCATTTAATTTCTTGATTAAAAAAAGAAGTATGCTTATTGCTGGGACAAAGTTTGTCATACATAACTGTAAAGCAACCAGTCATATTATTTGTCTAGAACAGAACAGAACAGGACAGGACAGAACAGAACAATGGAATCTTACAAGTTGAGAAGATCAATATTACTCCAGCCCATCAAATCCATTTTGTCTTCCAGACAATGTTCCATTTTAAGCAAAACAAAAACAAAACAAGAACAAAACAAAAGACATTCATAAAATTTTCATTTACAAATGATAATCTTTTAACCAGGTGGCTTCAAACTTGACAGCTTTAAGACTTGTGGACTTCAACTCCCAAAATTTCTCCTCCAGTCATGTTAACTCAGGAATTCTGGGAGTTGAAGTCCAAAGTCTTAAACTTGCCATGTTTGAAGACCGTTGCTTTTAACTGTCAGATATGGTTTCACCTGAACCTTAAACCTATAACTCTTACCTTACTCAGAAAATTAAGTCAAAAACATGTCATGTTTCATGTTTCACACTAGGGCTAGCAGTAATCACAATTCTTTTGTATTCAGCCTTTAACAAGATTTGGTCGCAAATTCAAAGACGCAAGTCAGCTAACTTAAAAACGTATTGTGGACAACTATAGAACTTCAAACACAATTGACAACCTATTATAATTCAAAGAAAGCAAAGACATACAATTAGTCCTCAGTTAATGACTACACATTCAATGAACATTCAAAATTATGATGATGCTAAATGATTGCTATTTACAACTTTCTCCAACTTCCAGGCATCCTACCGGTTCCCAGCCAACTTGCACTTACAATTGTTGTAGCATGCCATGATCATATGATTGCCATTTGTGAAATGCTCTGCTGACTCTCCACAAACAAAATCAACAGGGAAGATGCCAGGGATGTTCAGAAGTCACTTTGTTAAGTCTTCCTCCCATGGCTGTTTCTTCTGAGGAGCCTGATTTTCCACTCTAGACCTCCCTCATATCTCAGCAGCTATCTCCACTCCCAATGCACTTGAGCAGTATTGTGGAATTCCCACAAATTTTCTGCCATCCAGTAGCAGCCACCTCTAGTTTGCTCCACTTATGCAGTATCACAGCAGTTGCCTAGACATCTTTCCCCAGCCACCAAAAGCCACCTATTCTCTGATCTGCTTACACCACTGCTACAATCATTTACCACCTACCACCCTTCTTGCAAGTTATTGGGACTTGTGACTTCTTGCGAATGTCTCCATTGATTATGCTTGTTGGAAGCAGTAGAAAGTTGCAAGGAGGTTCTTGCTTAATAACCTGTGAGTCTCAATTAATGATAGCAAAAGGACTTTGAGGATTGCTGTCACTAAGTGATGAAGTCATGGTATGTCATGATTTTCAACTGCATTAGTCTGAGATTTGTCTGTCTTTAGCTTGAAAGTATGATCCTTATTCATAAGTTTAGTCCTCATAACACTGAAAACAACTAAGGAGAAGAAACAGCAGGACTTTCTCAACCAGCATCTAATCACATCAACAACTTCACCTTTTTCCGCCATGTCATTATCTTCTAATTTACAGCCTGTTCCTGAAACATCTTATAGTTATCTATTGCTCTTTCCATATTACAGTTTCCCCCTTTCATTTTTCAACAGGACTGACAGCCATTAGAAGGTGTGTGTGTGTGTGTGTGTGTGTGTGTGTGTGTGTTATAAATGAATAAAGAATAACTGGTATTAAGCTGTATAGGCATGGGCCTTCTAGGTCATTCTACCTTCTAAGGCATTTTATCAGATTAAACTTTCTTCCTATTCCATTATCCAAAATTAAGCTGGGCTACAAAAATGCATTCTGACACTGAAGATCAGCAAAAGAATTCATAGGATGATCATACTCATTTTTGCAGCCTAATTTTATAACTCTATAAATTTAGATTCTGCTTCTTCCAGATTGACAGCCATTAGAAGAAGAAGAATAAAAGCTTCTAGCAAGTTTTTATTTTGTTGTTTAAAGTTCAAGCCACAGAACATTCTCAGTGATTTGCCCAAGAGGCCCCCATAAATCTTCACTTTAGAGGTAGAAGGAATTGGTGTAAAATTACTGATCTAACAGAAGTCTCTAGAAATTTGCACTGCTTTTATACATCCATTTATATATAGTGCTTATATTTAAACTTATGGAATAAGGAAAAATGATTGACAGATTCCATTTCTGGCAAAAAAAGAAAAAAGAAATTATTTGTGAAGCAGTTGTAAGTGTTAATCCCAGCTTTAATATTTCTAATTAATTAACCTTGGCTATAGCAGCTGTAAACCACAAAGCAAAGGATTAGTTTGAATTATCAAAGAATAAAATAAATCCATTATTTAAATGGAAAAAGTATTTGGAAACAATTGTTGTAAATCCACCAAAGCTTTAAATAATATTTAAACAAGAAAGCATATGTTAAATATCCTATCTGATTCCTTTAAGAAGCCTGCCACAATTGTAATTAGATAAAATATTTTTAGGTATTTTAGTAGTTACTTTGGGTTGCATGCATCCAAATCTCATGGATATAGAGTTTGTCATGTGTTGAAACATCAGAGTAACTCAGTGCATATGAGTCTTTGTTACTATAGTGCATTCAGATGTCCTATTGCCTATAGATAGAATATACCAGTCATTTCTTATTTAACTGTATTTAAATACATTATGTAAAACTTGATTTCTTGATCTAAACTCTTCATACATGCTTGATTATCACAAACCACATGCCAAAATAGTCAATCTGTTAATCATAATGCATGAAGATGACAGAAGTTTTGATGCAGCACATCTATGGGTTCAGACAATGAACCATTATTTGATAACACCAAAAATATTTGCAGTTTCTTATTTCTTCAATAGTCAATCATATATCTATGAGAAATCTAAAATACATGCAACAGCATTTTTTATCCTGGGACTCTCTCCAGTAACATTATCTCTGAAATTTAAAGTTATATATAGTCAACATGATTTGTAGCCAAGAACAATCTTCTTCATGAATCTGCACATGCATTCATACATTTGTTTTTCTAGCCTTCATCAGTATGCAGGGACTGCTGAACTATGTATGGATCTGGACAGAAACATACACTTTGCCAAACACATTATTTGTTTTAATGACTTAATGGTAGAGAAGAATAAAAGCTTTCCACAAAATTGTCACAATCACGAATATAAAAACTGCAAATCTAATCATCACAAACAGATGATTGTACATATCAAACAGATACACAGGAAAAGAATAATCAGGTCTGGGATTCTAAATATCTCAGCTGGCCTGTCAGCTCAAATTCTGTGCATCTTCTAGCACTCAGACAATTTTAAAACAGCAAATAGTAGATTTTCACTTAAATTACATTAACTATATTTATGGGCAGCTAACCTAACTACTTGATTGAAGAGGCCACATTCAAGTAATTTAATGTACTACTTTTCTAATATGATAGCCACCAACACATGAAATTTTCTATATTAATGTTTTTAATTAACTGCTTCTTTATACACTCTGCTATTTAATTCAACTTTAGTCTGCTACATAAATTAGGTGTCCATGTACATACAGTATGCTATTCATAATCAAATATGTTAGCATTAAGAAATAGCTCCTGTATAAATAGATTTTTTTTTGTTAAGGCAATACTGTGCTTTCATGTATATGTATGTATGTATGTTTTGTATATTACTATAGAAAAATCTGTAATCTAATCTTCCCACATTCCTGCAGTGTGTGTTTATTGGACAAGACTCCAACAAGCTTTATTAAGATATTCAGATCAGTTGGGAAAAATTATTTTGGATAATGATTCCCGAAAACTCATACTATGCCATACAGGACTTTATAAAGGATAAATAGCATGCTAAATAAAAGCCAGGACAGAATCCTATTTATAATTAGTACAACAATTCTAAAAACTGGTTTTAACTAAAATAGCTATGTTGTCCCTCTGAAGTGTAGAGTCATATACAAAAAGTGTCCCATAAAGTTGACATTCAGTTCTTAACTCCTTGCAATCAAGTAGTCCAATTAGTCAATTATTTGACAATCTAATAGTTTAACTGCTTGACTGCTAGAGCATCTTGGTTCCAATGTAGGTATAACTATTGCATCAAATGGTTTTGTTTAAAGTGACTAGAACATTCAGAAAAGAAAATCCAGTTTCTGCTTTTAGGAAAGAAAAGTAGTTATAAATTCTTCCCAAAACAGAAAAGCCAGAATTGCCAAGTAATAAAAATTGAGTTTCAGAAGATTCAATTTAGAACAAAAGTTATTACGTAAAAACAACATATATTATGTTTTATTTGTTATGCCCACTATGTTGCAAACTGCAACAAACAAAAAGATTGCAAGTTTTTGATTCAATGTGCTATATCCTCTAAGTAATGCCCACACAGCATACTTGAAACTTTAACATTTTTTTCAGTCAATCCGTTTGTAACCTGATGATATGATAGTAATACAGGTAGTACTCAACTTATGACCACAATTGAGCCCAAAGGTTTGCTGTTAAGTGAGACCATTTGAGTTTTGCTCCATTTTTATGACCTTTATTGCACAATTGTTGAGTAACAATTGTTATTTATTGCACAATTGTTGAGTAACAATTGTTAGTAACCTGGTTGTTACGTGAATCTAGCTTTCCCATTGACTTTGTTTGTCAGAAGGTCATAAAAGATATCATATGATGTTGGGATACTGCAACTGTCGTATCTGAATTTTGATCACATGATTATGGGGATGCTATAAACTGAAAAATGGTTATGTCACATTTTTAATGCCGTTGTAACTTTGAATAGTCACTAAATGAACTGTTGTAAGTTGGAGACTACCTATATCATCTTTGTGTTCATTTCCCCCCTCTCCTACAATAGATCTCTGAAACTATTCACCTATAAATTGTGTTCTGTTCTCACTCATGGTTTTGAGACATCTTTTGTTGCAAAAGTTGTTTTTGTACATCTATGGAATCTGAAAGTGCTGGTGCAGTCATTAGATACCTACTTTTGGGCACTTAGATCCGGCATTAACTACAACTACTTTGTATTAATAGACCTGCAAAATCCATATGAAATTTTCCCTTGGAGAAGTATATTTTGGACATGACAACCTGAACATTTCATTGCAAGTTGTTTGATGTTTAGTTTTAGTTTTGATCAACAAATTAAACAAAGCCACTTACAAACAATTGCTGTTATTTTTATTAGTGTGAGATGTCCAACATGTAGCTCCTCCAACATTCAAGCTTTCAGCTTGGACAACATGATAAACCTCACTCTGCGCATAATGCAATCATTGTCAACTATAACCTGATTACAGTTCTATTAAAGCAACATAAACATTTATTTGTGCCATGTATCACAAGCATTCTGGGCTATTGCATTGATGTGAGACAATACTGGATCTATATTAATTTGACTTCAAATAATCTTAGCTGTAATAAGAAGAAAATTGACATAAATTTATCAAATTCTCTAAAAGTAAACAGGACAATCCATCCATATTTGCATGATTTGTGTCATCCTGCATTCCATATGTGTCTTTCAAAGAAAGAAGATCAAGTAGTGTAATTGAGCAGTATAAACTCCTTATGAGAAGTAGCTGAAAAGTTAAGTGCTAAGCTCAGTGCTTCTATGCCAGCTGCCCATAATTCCCTGCAGATATTAGTGGCTGTGAAGCAAAAATACCCAGTGTCAGGATAAAGCCTCAAGGCTTCTGCCTAAATCTGTGTCTGTGTTCCACATTAGGGTTTTCTTCCATTGGAGTGCACAGTGGTTAGAATGCAATACTGTAGGGTAACTCTGTTGATTGCCAACAGTTCAATTCTGACCAGTTCAAGATTGACTCCGTTTTCCATCCTTCTGACGCTGGTAAAATGAGGATCCAGAATGTTGGGGGAAATATGCTGACTCTGTAAACTGCTTAGAGAGTGCTGTAAAGCACTGTGAAACAGTATATATGCCTAAGTGCTATTTCTATTAACCGTTTGTTATCAGTAAATTACATAGGAATTTTAAGTAATGAGCAAAAACAGCCCTGCTTCTAGCTTTCCTTTTCATGTAGGAGAGCTAATGCAACAGTGAAATGATGGATGAATGCTTCTTTTAAACATGATGTACTAACAGCACATTTAAAAGAAAATCTGCAGAAAATGCAATAGAGAGGAATAATTCAGAGACTTTGCTCAGGGCAAATAGGGATCACTAATCTGAAAATCTATAGCATAAAAGGTGAAATGAGATCAAGAATATATCTCACACCATTAATGAATGGCACAGCTACTATATATTATTTTAATTGAACACTGGCTTGGCTATATCAATTATGTCACAGCCTGAATTTGAACAACATTTCAGAATTATTTAAAATAAAGTAGTTATTTAAAAACTTAAAGTTGTACTTTAAAGTTCAGTAAGTAGCAGGAGAGATTATTCTTAAATGTTTGGAAATCTCTGGATCAGCGCTTTGGGGTTTTGACTGGCAATTTCAAAGGCAATTTCCTATTTTATATTGTAGAAAATATTCTTATGATGTTTTATACAGTTAATTCTGCATGAACATAAACATAGACTACTCAACATGAGTTGAAGGTAAATTACCTTCTTCCAATTACCTTCAACTCATAAAATCATGTCTTTACACATGAAACAAATCATCATACAAGAAGAGGCTACCACAGAGAGAATATAGCATGTTCTCAATGTCTCTTCCTATTGTAACATTTTTTTCTTCTCCATAATGTACTTGTTGTCATGATTTTTGTCTTTTTACTAACTATTCTAGTATTGAAGCAAGTAAAAACAATAAACTTCTGCTTTGAAGAATATTGTCTACTGTGTGATGTATCTACTAAATTCCATCGTCCTCAGTAATCATCTCTAGTTAGGACTGAGAAAAGGTGTATCCTTAACATGATACCATTAACACCTTAACATGAAAATGCATTGGACTAAATGTGGGAACCTCTGTCACAATGACAGCACTGTTCATGTTCACTTTTAGCTTTTTTTTCTATATGATTGATTCACATTTGCTTTTATTCCTGCCTGGAAAGTATATCTAGCAACAAATCCTATAGAAACAGCAATTTCAAATGTTCCCTTAGATACTAAATCTGCTTTTGTGAATTAAAAATATATATTTCAGAATTCCACATAGTAATGGATTTCTCAATTTATCTTTTATTCTTTGTCAAATTTGCAATGTTCAGATGCAGTAGCTCTTTAAATTCTGCTGATGCAATGAATCTGCTCAATCCTCTTTCTCTCTGTGTGTCTCTTTCGTGTCTGGCCCAAATGATAAAATTTGAAATACTGTGCAATCCGTAATTCTGTGGCATCAAAATATATTCTGTTGTTTGCTACTTCTAAAAAATTGAATTTCCAGGGTATTTGTGAGTCAGTTAAGCTTCTTAATAAATCAGTCACTTAATTTTTCTGGAAGTCATCTTATATGACTCAAAAAATTATTTAACACTCTTGATATATGCTAATCAGTTTTGGTAATCTTCTCAATATAATTCTATGTTGTGGTATCTCCCTGATTTTATTTTATTATTGTGATGTTCATTCAAACTTTTGTTCTTTCTTTTTGTTGCTTCTCTTTACAATTGCTAAAGATAAGGTAAAGACTGAGAGGTTTCTTTCTTTTTAATGATCACAGTGTTGTATCTTTTGAAGTAATGAAATATATGATTTTAATGTCCAGAATTAAGTTTTCAACTGGATTGTTTATTAACGTCTACAACAGGGGTCTTCAAACTGGACAGCTTTAAGACTTGTGGACTTCAATTTCCAAAACTCCTCTTCCAGTCATGTTAGCCCAGAAATTCTGGGAGTTGAAGTCCACAAGTCTTAAACTTGCCAAGTTTGAAGACCCTTGTTCTAAAAGACATGTAAAAATACAGATCACATACAGACAGATCACAGTGATTGAGCAAGACTTCGGCTTCAGCAAAACTCCAGCTACTGATAGGATTTCCCAATGTCTGCCACTTCACCTATTTGTTGATGGTACATCCCATGCATATAAACAATCATTATTTAAAAAATTGTTAAAAAGTATAAAAAAGCTCACAAGCAAGAGAGGATTATGTTAGCCACAGTGAAAGACCTAGTGCTTACATGTTTAAATTATGTGCAGTCATGTGCATATATGATTGTATAATAAAACATATGTATATCTCTTGAGATATTTTGTAATATCTTTTAATTGTGTGTTATTAGTCATATCTATTGTAACTAGAAGAATAAAATGGACTTTGCTTCTTCTGTACTGATTCTAAAAATAAAACTACCTGGGAATATATACCAGTTTAAAGAAAAAGACGATTCATTTCCAGTTCAAAATTAATAAAATGACTATAATTATTATGTAGACATTGGCTTTAAAATATTTTTGAGGCAAGAAGTAAAAAACTTTGGTATCCCCTGCCAGCTCTGATGCTCAGATAATGAGTTTTTTTCTGATTCAATCAATTAAATGGTCTAGAATTGTACTTTTAGGTTGTCACTAAAAGATACATAGCAAGTCTTTTTGCATTCTCCCATTGTTTAAAATATGCCAGGAAATGAACATTGGCATTTTTTTTCTTTTACAGTCAAAGTAAGTGGTTGAAAGAAAGAGGCCATGAAGAAAAATCAGTGCAATAATTCTTGCAATGTTTTTCCCAATGTCAGCAGATGTATGCCTCAAGAGTAAGAATAACCACATAACTGTTAACTATTCATCCAGAATTCATTTGCTGTAATTAATCTAATACCAAACATCATCATACTAAATAATAAGAAATACCTTAGACACTTCTTTTCGTCGAAGGAAAGATGGAGAACCATACTTTTATGCCAATAGGATTAAGAAATTCTGGTAAACAGAAAGGCAAATATGAAATTTCATGACTTGGCAACAAATTTTGATGTTCATGATTGTACATTTAATAATCATAATTCATTAACTATTAAGTTTGCTTCAGTTCACAGAAGAAAATAAACACAGAACTTATATTTTTCTATAGAGAGTGGTTTTTAATATACATACATACATACATACATACCAAAGATTTAAAGTGCTCAATATTAAGAAATGTTAGAGATGATAAATGAATACTTCAGAAGTTCTAGATATATGAATAATTTACAAGCACCCTTGTGTGCCAATGGAATAGTATTTTTGTTGAGCTAGGTATGTATTCTAATACTGGAATAGTACCTTTATAAATGTTAGAAAGCAAGACTATTATGGCTCTTTAATAGCATACTTTATATGTTTTCCCGGCAATGCATAATAACATACATGGTATTTTCTTCCTTGTATATTCTGGTCATGATAAAGCTTAAGCAATCTAAAGATACTGATCCTTTTAAGTTGCAGTCAACACAGGTGTTGCATTTCTCAGCTGGTGTGAGATGCACATGAAATTTCTGTATTTCTGTCATCTTGTCTATTATTTATTTTGGAGTCTGTCAGGAAAAAAAATCAGCTTGCTCTTTTCCATTTATTCAGGTGCAAATAGAAGTCTTGCTTCCCTCATAACTGTCAAGGGAAGCAGTCCATACACTGCTAACTATTTACACTGGAGTAGTATCACTCAGGAAAGGAACATTCAGATGTGTAAACATTCATAACTCATAATAGAAATAGATAAAGGTTGGTATGGAATTGCTTTTGCCAATTTTTCTATGGTATTTACTAGGAATGTGATGAGGCAAATTCCAATTCCTGGAGATCCAAATAATGATGATGATGATGATGATGATGATGATGATGACGACAACAACAATAATAATAATAAGCTCTCATAATCCATTGATAAATAAGTATACAGGAACTACTATCAAAAGTCAGGCAATGGATTGTTCCAGGTGTTCTACACAATAAAAGAAATCTATCTAGTTCAATCACGGTCCTACTTAATGGAACTTGTTTGGTAGTAGCATGTAAAGATTATTGCATATGGATTGATTTTATAATATTACTGTTCAATTTGTTAGATATTTTTAGATGCAAAGTTTACGTATAAATCCAGTGTAAAATAATTTCTGATGAGATTTTTATCATGGTATTACTGAGAAGTAAGAAGAAAATAAAATCCGGGAAAGAAACAAAATCTAGAATAAAAATAAGAAAAATGATAGAATGGAAGTGCAAAAGACAAAATGTAAATGAGAAGAAGGGAGAGAGGGAGGGAGGGAAGGAGGGAGGAAGAAAATTTAATTTAATTTATCTGGCCCTCTAAAGATCCTACTGTTATAAATAGATCTTGGGTTATACAAACTATATGGAGAAACTAGTAACTGTATCTTCAAATAAATTTGAATATTTTGTACTTTTTGGAGTTTTTGGAGGGGGTATGTGGAGGAGAGTAGTACAAATTCTAGCAAGGCACATTGTAAATGAAAGATAAAATCTCTCCAAAATGCTACAAAAGTCAAGTTGATATCTTGATAATTTTGGGGCAATCCTAGCTATACTATATAACATAAAAATAGAAGAGAACAGAAAAAAATCTGAAGGCTGTCACAGACAGGAAAACATCAAAAGAGTTGTGATAATGCAATTTTTCTACATGCTGATAGGAAGAGCCAAATAAATGAAAGTGATTATTATTGAGGCAGGAACAGAATGTGAATACAATGGAAGAGAAATCAATGTGTCAGCATGTTTTGAAAGTACTTATTTAGTCAGGCATCTTCATTCTCACCATGTCTATTCTGCCTGTGACAGCTTTTTCAGTAGATGAAGAGCATAGTTCTGTAGCACAGAGTGGATTGGCCTTTATTGCCCAAAGTTGATTGGTCCTTTACTGCCCAAAAGCAAATTCCACCAATAGACTCCTTTAAAAAATATTTAGATTTGTATCAAAAAAAATCAGGGTTAAATCTGTGGCACACATGTAAAACTGTCTGAAGGCTTGGTATTTCTAGTATAGATTTCTAAACTAAATTACAAAGTTATATTTTGTGCTATGATTATAAAAAAGTGACATAAATAAAAGCTCACTTTTTAATTAACTATCAACCACAATTTTTTCTCTGTCAGTTTTCCAATTGTCATTCCTTCAGGTTCTATCCCAGATATACCCAACTACTGCATCCACCAGTTTTCTGGAATGGAAAGGGCTTTTGCAGATGATTTGCAGATGCTACCTTCACTGTAAAAATATCTTGTCCAGTCATTGTAAAATCTAAAGAGATCAGGAACCCAAAATTTAACCAGATCTACCTGTTTCCCATAATAATCACCAGCCTCTAATCCATTGCTGCCAATATTTCCCTATTAAATTATCTGTAAACTTCTATGTGCTCTGGGAGTGTTACTGTCCCTGCACTCCTAGATTTCCTTAGCAAGTCTTCCTGATTCAGTTTAACTTCATTCTGGTCCAATTTCATTCAACTTTTAACTTTTTATTAATAATCCATGTTCATTTTTACATGCATTTTAATCTCACTTTGGCTATCACCTCATGAAGTACTATATAGAACAGAGATTATTTTGGAATGTAAATGGATGACATATCGAGACTTATTGATATTTGAAAAAGAAGGATTTAAGATAAAGACAAGAGAACAATTAGTAAGGAAAGGATTTGCTTGTGATTGGCTTCATTATTATAGAATTTTTGAGTAAAATAACATTATTATACTGTTTTTATTTGTGATAGTTTAATTTCAAAATACAGATGTGCATCTTATGGAATTTCATAGGATCTTTTTGAAAGAGTCATGCATCTGAATTATTCACTTTCCCCTCCTATCTACAGAATTGTATGATATTGCATCATAATTTCTCCGTGTTCCCTTGAAAGTTGCTAATGAAGTGAAATGTAAATAGGAGGACAAAATGTAATGTGTTGATGTCACAAAAAACCTGTATTTATGATAAAGCATTGGTAGCTGGCAAACTCAACATGAAATTGCTATTTTTAACAGACTTCTTTTGTTTCTTATTTTATATTCTTCTCACATATGGCAGTGAGATTTTAATGGTAGAAAAAGTCTTCTATATCTTATCACTGGTACTCCCTTCAGTTAGAGTCATATCTGAGAAAATTTGTTGTCTATTGGTTTCCTGAATGGAACTTTTTGTCCAAGAAATAATCAAACTGATGGGAGCCACAGTTAAAGAATATGTTTCCTTCAGTATATGTCACTGTTCTGATATGTACATGAAAGAAGCTGTCAAACTCCCAGCACAAAAGATTATTAAATGGATGCAACTTTCTTCTGAGCCTGTAATATACCACAGAAGCAGAGCGAATGGCTTTCCAGATGAAACAGAAAACTGTCAGCCTTAGATTTTTGTAGAGTTTATGAAAGGTAGTTTTTCTTTAAAAAAATTATCAAGATATATACTAATGTCAGTCTCTATGTTTTCCTGAACAAGTCAAAAAGTTTATTCATAAGTGAATTTTCATCTATAGAATGTACTAAAAGAAATATTTCATATTTTTCAATACCATTTTTAACTTTCACCAATTAGTTATATTTCCTTCTACAAACAGAAATGTTCCTCTACTACACATGTAGATTTAGCCAGCTAAATTTATTTATTTATTTATTTATTAATCAGATTTCTATACCGCTCCCTCTCCCAAAAGGGGACTCGGGGCGGTGTACAGCCTACTAAAAAACACACAGAATAAATACAATTTAAAACTAGATTAAATATGCAAATCCGGCTGAATCCATCCAATTACAAATTCAGACATTTAAAATCCGGGATGAATTAAAAATTTAAAAATTATAAAATTTAACAATTAAAACCCAAATTAAATTTAAAACCCATAGACCATTTACTGGGCCAGGCCGGCCTTCTTGAAAAATAAGGTCTTAACTGCGCGCTGGAAGGTCAGGATGTCCGTCATGGCCCGTATCTCCGGGGGGAGATCATTCCACAGGGAGGGGGCTCCCACAGAGAAAGCCTGCACCCTTGGGGCCGCCAGCCAACAACGATCAGGTGACGGCACCCCAAGGAGGGCAACCCTGTGAGAGCGTACTGGGCGGCGGGAGGTTGTTGATGGCAGCAGGCAGTCCCGTAAGTAAATATTTATATTTCTACTCAGTCATCTTTTAATGTGTTGTTTTCAACAGTATTATATCCAGTGAATAGAGATTGCCAAACAAGGATGAGAGATCATTGTCTATAAGATCATAATTGCCATTTTTGAAGTTATAATTGGGGAATTACCTCATTGTGATGATTTTTGTGTGGGCGTATGTTGAGACAAAAGTCGATCATATTATGGTCACTGTTGGAAAAGGGTTCTTTAATTTGTATTCCACAAATTAAATTCAAACTATTGCAGAAGTTGAGATCGAGGCAGTTGTTAAGTGTAGTATTATTGGTTACTAGTTGTTCCAGTCCCAACTGGAATGTAACAGCATTGTAGAAGGTTGCATGTATGGGTTCAGTTGTACATTTGTTTAGGGTCCAGTTAATATGAGGTAGATTGAAGTCACCAAGAAAGATAAAAGTTTGTGGCAGGATGTTGCCCATGTTAGTAGTGAATTTAGCTTGTTTACATGTTTGATGTCATAATCAGGTGCTCTGTAACATAGTAAGAATCAAAATGTGATATTTAAGGATAGTTCACAGATGATGGTCTCAGGAAGAGCAAGCTCCTGGGTAACTTGGATGTTTTTTAGATGTAAGGACTTTTTATAGAAGATAGCAACACAACCTTCTCTATGAATTTCATGATCTGATCGGTAAACACGATAGTCTCTTACTGTGATAATGGAGTCAGGGAGAGATGTGTTGAGCCATGTTTCACAGACAAATATGATGTCGAATTTAGCCATATTTAGTAAGAGGAGAAATTCAGATATTTTATTCACAAGGCTTCTTGCATTGAGTAGCTTGCATTTAAGGCCAGCTGTAGTTGGAATTGAAGTAGTTAGGGGCGTGTGTGCCTAGTCTTGGGTGAGTCAGTCATCTTTTAATGTGTTGGATGTAGAGCTGACTTTATTTTCATGAACTTTATGTTTAACAATTAAGAAAACTTAAGTGTTTTCTGTCTTTAAATAATAAGTTCTCAGCAAATACCTATAAGTATGTGCGTTCTATTCTTAAATCCCCATTTAATCCAAGGGACAGAAAAAGAGATGTGATGTAAAATATTAGGTTTTCTTTATATAAGAAAACCTAATCAGAAATGGATTAATATGGACAATAACTCAATCTGATGCACCTGCTTTTTCCTGTCTCATTATTATGTTTTCATTGATGTAGTTGTTTCTTTGATTTATAAAGATGTTTTATAAAGCATATGTGATACAGTTGTTAAAATAGTTATCTCATTTAAGAAAGATTTTTGGACTAATTATTTTCTCCCATCCTCAACATATCTCACAGACATGCTGTGGAAAAATAGAAGAAGCCAATTTCAGAGGTCTTAAATGAAGGGCAAGATATTCATGCGTAACCAATAAATTTTTGTTACTGTTTTGAAGTACAAAAATGTCAGTATATGGAATTCTGAAAGTGTTATTAAAATGACTATTATGCAAATTTCCATTTTCAGAATATGAACATAGCCTGACCCAAAATATCTATTTGCCATTTTTATCCTTTTTCCTCTGTTCCTTTTTTTTTCCGCTTTGCCCTGTCTTTTTTTTCTTTTTGGGTGGGCATTCTTTTACACAAATCACTGGGTCTCTAACATCCACTATTTTTATTTCTAAGAATGCTTTTGAGACTACATAAGTCTTAGAAGGAAAACAGCTTATTTTTCTCATTTATTTTTAAAAAATATAAACTAAGAAAAAAAATGAAGTAGAGAAACAAGCTTAGCATGTACCAAAGAAAATGTGCAGTGCATTTCAATGTCTCAGTTAATCTCATAAACTTCCCTATCCTGTATTGAAGTCATATATTTTAGCAAAACTTTTTATTTATTTATTCAAGATGTGGTCTGCATTAAAGGCAAACATTTTCTATTTTAGGATAAAAGTCATAACCTTCTTATGTCACAGCTCCTTAGTTAATACTAACGTCTGTTGGTTAATTATATTTTTACCCAGTACCAAATAATAAGTGATCCTGATAATTTATTTTAAAAAAAACTGGTGCACAATGCAAAAGAGTTGCAATAAGGGAAATATGCAGGGGGAATATTGTAGATTTTAATTTTAACTAAATACTAACAGAAGAGTATTTCAAAATACAAATGTAGGCTTGCCCTTTTAAATTTTAAATTGTATAATATAGTAAGTTGCTTGTTGTAAATAATGAAATGGATAATATTCCTCAATAGTAGAATGTCAGTACTGGTAGTACTAATACAGCCTAGCTAATTATCTTCAGAGATATTTATATTTCAGGAACACAAAGAAAAATAAAATAATAAATAATACCATTAGTCTCAGTTAAAACTTTAAAATTAAAGGAATATTAATATACAAATTATACCTCTATCCTTTATAAACAAAGGATTACATTCTGCCAATATATATTTTTAATATTCTGGAATTTATGGTTGCTTTTAAGGTATTAGTGTAATTGCCAGGAATTGCTGACAGCTAATGTATGGGGACAAAAAGGGAGAGAGCAAGGGGGGAGGAGGGAGGAAGGGAGGGAGGAAGGGAAGGAGGGAGGAGGAGGAGGAGGAGGAGGAGGAGGAGGAGGAGGAGGAGGAGAAGAAGAAGAAGAAGAAGAAGAAGAAGAAGAAGAAGAAGAAGAAGAAGAAGAAGAAGAAGAAGAAGAAGAAGAAGAAGAAGAAGAAGAAGAAGAAGAAGAAGAAGAAGAAGAAGAAGAAGAAGAAGAAATCATTTGACTCTGCTTCTCAAAATTGATAAAGTCAAAGACTACTTGGTTAGAAGCCACTTCTGCCAGAATGTTTAATAATGTAAGGAATTACAATGTTCTATGCTACAATAGTAATCTTTAAATTAATAATGTAATAATGATATAGCTGAAGCCTAGGTGAAATGATCATTGCATTAAAAGTAAATGCATCCATATTTTAAAAAAAAACATTTTTTCAATAATCCAAATATACACATAGTTCATTTCTGTGGTTATGAACCATGTAAAGTTATATTTTCCTGTCGGTCAACCAATTTCAAGGTCAATAAAGTTCATGAATGTAACATATGTTGGGATAATAAAGCTACATTACAGCACACTTAAAAAAAACCCTTGGAGGAAGATATTCTCTCCTACATATATTAACTTTTCATTTACAACAGTATTGCTACAGATCTTCTGCAGATGCTGTGTTTTCTATGATAGCACATGCTCTATGGAACAGCAAAGATATGGATGCTCTGACCCTGTTAGCCCTTCATAAGGTATTGAAGACTTGATTGTTTCTTCACACCTTTGGTTTGGGAGGTTAGATAACTTTTGCTGCTCCTTATCTACTTTTGGTGATTGGTGTCATTGCTTTATCTTTGCTTACAACTGGGGGTTGTATGCCATGAATCATGTTTTAGTCCATATACAACATCCAAGGTTACTATTTTGATACAGGTGACCATATAAATAATTTAAATAAATAAATAAATTCTACCTACACCCAAAAAGATTCTACTATAGGAGGACATGCAGAATTATTATTATGAAGACTTATCTTCTGAGTTAAGAAATATAAGATTATATTCATAGACAGGAAATGTCATCCAGGAAAAGCAATCGTTCAGCTGAAATGGACTTAACAGAACTGTAAAATGTTTTAAAGTTTAGCATTTTGAATAAGGCTTAAACAAGAAAGATTCAAGTTTTTGTTTTTGTTTTTTTAAAAGACTCAATCTGATTAGTTGCTGTGGTGAAAAATAAAACTCCATTGCATCTCTATTAAAGAGACAGCTGGCCAAATGACTTAAATCTTACCCATTTGTCTATTTTTCCATCATCTCCTGGTCAATTGGAAAGAATTCCAGTTATGTAATGTGTGTGAGAGACAGATGTTATATAAACAAAATGTACACTTAGCTTTTAGGTGTCTTAGAAAATATTACTTTTATTGCACAGTAAGTGCTAGTGGAGTACCATCTCCTTGTTTCCAGAAAGGAAACAATATATTTGATGCAGGGAGATGAAGGGATGTGGTTTCTAGAAAAAAGACAAAGCTACAGAGGAAGACTTAAGTTTTTCTAAAATTTGAAACTTATTGATGTATGAATGATTTATGAATTCTGCAATCTTGTGATTATTCTTGAAAGCATATATTGAAAGCATATATAGGCAAAATCATGTGTAACACTCCTATCCCATTGAAAGCTTATGCTTACTTTGGGGAAATATTTATTTTATTTATTTTTTATTTATTTGATTTGGTTTGTCAATAGCTTACAAGATAATAGGTATAAGTATATACATAGTTATGAATACATGAAATGAGTACATATAAGAAAAATAAAAGAAACAATAGGACAGGGACGGTAGGCATGTTGGTGTGCTTATGCACGCCCCCTACAGACCTCTTAGGAAAGGGTTGAGGTCAATAGTAGACAGTCTAAGGTTAAAGTTTTTGGGATTTGGGGAAGAAACCACAGAGTCAATGTATTCCAGACATTGACCACTCTGTTGCTGAAGTTGTATTTCCTGCAATCAAGCTTGGTGCGGTTTACCTTAAGTTTGTATCTATTATGTGCTCTTGTATTGTTATAGTTGAAGTTGAAGTATTCATTGACAGGTAAGCCATTGCAATGTATGATTTTATATACCATACTTAGATCAGACCGAAGACAGCGTAATTCAAGGTTTTCTAGGTATAGAATTTCAAGTCTGGTGGCATAAGGTATTCTACAATGAGTAGAGGAGTGGAGAACTCTTCGTGTGAAACATTTCTGGACTTTTTCAACTGTGCTAATATCAGATACGTGATGTGGGTTTCAGACTGATGAGCTGTATTCAAGTATTGGTCTGGCAAATGTTTTGTATGCTCTGGTTAGTAGTATGATATTACCAGAAAAAAATCTATCTAGGATTAGGTTAACAACTCTTAATGCCTTTTTGGCTATATAGTTACAGTGGGATCTAGTATTTAGATCATTTGAGATGAGTACTCCAAGGTCCTTTACAGAGTTTGGATCATCAAAAAGGTCTTGACTATTCAGCTTGTATTTTATTTTCTGATTTTTTTTGCCAATATGTAAGACAGAGCATTTATTGGTTGAGATTTGAAGTTGCTATTTGTTTGACCATTCTGATATATAGTCAAGATCTTTTTGAAGGGTAGCAGTATTGTCTGTAATATTGAACAGCTTTACATCATCAGCAAAAAGAACGCAGTTGCTCTTAATATGATCACAGAGATCATTTATGTAGAATATGATGAGAGTTGGTCCTAGAACACTGTCATGGGGGACACCACTATTGACAGGTACAGAATTTGATAGGACACTCCCAATTTTGACCATTTGTTGTCTGTTTGACAGGAATGCTTCTATCCAGTTATGCAGGTGTCCAGAGATACCGTAAGATTTTAGTTTTAGGAGTAGTTTGTTGTATACCACTGACTCACTGTATACCACTTGCTTTACAGAAGTCTATGTAGATTGCGTCTATTGTTTTGCCTTGATCGAGTTGGGTAGTCCATGTTTTTGCAGTGTAAGAGTTGCAGATTACAGGATAGTTTTTTTATAAAGCCAAATTGTTTATTAGAGAGTAGGTTGTTTGTCTCTAATTGGAAGATAATGGATTGGTTAATAATTGATTCCATGACTTTACAGGTGACGCAGCATAAGGAGATTGGTCTGTAATTTTCAACTAGGCTGGGGTCTCCCTTTTTGAAGATGGGGATGGCCGTGGCTTGTGACCATAGGTTAGGCAAGGAGCTGGTCCTGAAAGATTTTTCAAAGATTATGCTTAGAGGTTCTGGTATGGCAGTAGATAGCTTTTTTAACAAGTAGGCACATATTCTGTCTGGTCCAATAGACAGAGATGGTTTTAGATTGTGTAGTGCTTTTCAACATTGTCTTCTGTAAAATCAATATGTATTAGATCATTGTAGTTTTCTGTGGTTCGGCTAGGAAATACTGGGCATGATCCATCGCTGATTACAAATACTGAACCAAAGAATGTGTTAAAGAGGTTGGCTTTAATGGTGTCATCGTTTTAGTCTTTACCATTAGGTCCTATCAGGGGTGGGATGGACCTAGAGTCTTTTAGTTTGTTGTTTACAAAATTGTAAAAAGTGCGAGTGGAATTGGTGCGTAGAAGGTTTTCCTCTTGTTTAATGTGATAATTGGTGCCTTCAGTCTTTATCTGGTGACATAAAATTTTGTATCAGCTTTTGAAGTAGGCAACATGACCAGATTTGTTTTTCCGCCAGAGTGATCTCTTTTTGGATTGAAGTTTCCTTATTGTTAAGGGTAATCTGTTCTTTTTGTTTTTGTTTTTGTTTTGGGAGTTGTTATTGGTACACGTAGTGTGATGACTCTTTTGACTTCAAGTAAAAATATGTTGTAATGATGTTCAACAGTATTGCATCCAGTGAATAGAGATTGCCAATCAAGGGATGAGAGATCGTTGTCTATAAGATCATAGTTGCCATTTTTGAAGTTATAATTGGGGATTACCTCATTGTGATGATTTTTGTGTGGGTGTATGTTTGAAAGAAAAGTCAATCATATTGTGGTCACTGTTAGAAAAGGGTTCTTTAGTTTATATTCTGTAAATTAAATTCAAACTATTGCAGATGATGGATTGAGGCAGTTGTTAAGTCTAGTATTGTTGGCTACTAGTTGTTCCAGTCCCAACTGGAATGTAACAGCATTGTAGAAGGTTGCATGTATGGGTTCAGTTGTACATTCGTTTAGGGTCCAGTTAATATGAGGTAGATTGAAGTCACCAAGAAAGATAAAAACGTGTGGGCAGGATGTTGCCCATGTTAGTAGTGAATTTAGCTTGTTTACATGTTTTATGTCATAATCAGGTGCTCTGTAACATAGTAAGAATCAAAATGTGATATTTAAGGATAGTTCACAGATGATGGTCTCAGGAAGAGCAAGCTCCTGGGTAACTTGGATGTTTTTTAGATGTAACGATTTTTTATAGAAGATAGCAACACCACCTCCTCTATGAATTTCATGATCTAAGCGGTGAACATGATAGTCTCTTACTGTGGTAATGGAGTCAGGGAGAGATGAGTTGAGCATGTTTCACAGACAAATATGATGTTGAATTTAGTCATATTTAGTAAGAGGAGAAATTCAGGTTTTTTATTCACAAGGCTTCTTGCACTGAGTAGCTTGCATTTAAGGCCAGCTGTAGTTGGAATTTAGGTAATTAGGGGCATCCGTGCCTCATCTTGGGTGATGGTGGATTGGTTCAAGTAGGGTTGTGGTTGAAGGTTAAAGCTGAGTTGCGGGTTGTGTGACTTACTTTTGATACAGTCAGCACGGTAGTTAATGTGCAGGTCCTTCTGCCCATTGTCTAGACGTTTTTGAGTTCTGTGCGGAATACAGAGTTTCTCTGTGCAATTGCTACTCTCAGGGTGTTGATTGGCTAATCAAGTACACCAATGAGCCTATTTTAGGCAGAACACAAACAGGGATCAGAAGTACCCAGACTCCCCAAATTTAAAACATTTAATGGAATACGAATACAATAGCTATTAAAACTTTTGAAGGCTTCCGCAAAACTGGTATGGGAAAGGATGTCACCTTATCATAGAATAGAAAGAAAGCTAGAGCAGAACAAGAGGTCTGCCTTAACTACTTCATTCCTAATAAGAAGTTGAAGCTATTGTGGCCTCATTTATTATTTACACAACTTTTCTATCTCCAATTAACCCTTGCCAGTTCAGGCTCTTGGTCAACTTGGCTGGGAGCTCATTGATCAATGCTTTAGGATGTTTTAAAAAATGTTTCTGATCTTCATTAGTTTGCTTAATGCCATAGTGAATCACTATTTTTTTCCATGATCGCAGTTTCCACTGGACTGAAGTAGTTCTCATAAGGTGTCATGTAGCATGATCCTTCTAATTTGCCCTTACAAGTAAGACTTGTTTTTAACCTATTATGTTCTTTCAATATTCTAATTAATTAATTATTGGCCAAGTATTATTAAGGAAATTGTCTTGGTGGATATGCTCCCAGTGTACATAGAAAGAAAGGATGCATCTGTCAAGAATCATAAGATACAACACTTAATGATAGTCATAGGATACAAATAGGCAATCAAATCATACTAGGTAACAGTCAATATAAATCATATGGATACAAGCAACAAAGTTACAGTCATACAGTCACAAGTGGGAGAAGATGGAACAATGAGAAGATTAATAGTAATGCAGTAAATAGTTGGACAGTGTTTGGAATAATTTGAATTATTTGTTTAGCAAAGTGATGGTGTTCGGGAAAAAACTATTATTGTGTCTAGTTGTTCTGGTGTGCAGCGCTCTATAGTGTTCTGAGGGTAGGAGTTGAAACAGTTTATGTCCAGGATGTGAGGGGTCTGTAAATATTTTCACAGCTCTCTTTTTGACTCGTGCAGTATACAGGTCCTCAGTGTTAGGCAGGTTCTAGCATGCTTACAAAATAAAGTCACTTAATAAAATATTTGTTGGTCCATAAAAATATTTCAATTTACAAATGATATTTATTTACTTTAAAATAATGTCCTTTTTCTTGAATAGGTGACAGTATATAGCTGACCTTGCCTGGACTGATATACACAGACTGACAGGGAATCCCAGAATGGTTGGATAGATGGGAGAATATAGACAAATGCACATATGCATGTACATATGCATGTGCACACGTATGCATACACACACACAACAGAGAGAGAGAAAGAGACAGAAAGAGAGAAGGAAAAAGATGTGATAAATATAAGTGATATATAGAGAGGTAAAGATAGATAAAGTAATGGCAAATAATTACCAAAAGTTAAAAGCATAATCACAAAAGGAGTTAAGTTTGCTAAGGAAATATGCACACAGATAGAAACATATTTGTTGTTGTTAGTCGCAAAATCGTGTCTGACACATTGCAACCCCATGGACAATGTTACTCCAGGTCTTCCTGTCCTCTACCATCCCCGGACTACATTTAATAGAAACATATATAAAACCTAGATACAAATAAACTTTATACATTTTTGGTTACTGTTGTCAAGAAAATGCAATTACCAAATCAACTTGAAAAATAACTTACCACTTAAGACTTAAAATTGACATATATCTTTAAGTAAGTAGTTATGGATTCTTACCTGGCACTGTTGAAAGGGCTTTGGCATTTCAATAAATTCTACAAATATACCCTTGGCGATGTAAACTTCCTAAAAGGTACCCATGAACATCATGCTATAGATCTATGGAAGAGAATAATGACAACCATTCCCAGTATTCTACTGAGAAAATCAAATGAATACTCATCACCTAGATCAAATTATACTGGAAAATAAGCCATTAGGTAAAATTTTATTTAATATTTTTTAGGTAACAGTGTACTGGAAGACAATTTTGGCACCAGACTTGAAACCAGAAGACTATGAGTTAAAGTCCTGTCTTAGGCCCAAAACCAGTTGGATAATCTTCAGCCAATCACTTTCTCTTAACTCTAGGAAAGAGTCAATGGAAAACTATTTCTGATAAATTGTTCTAAGAACACTGCAGGAACATGTCTGAGAATCAGACATGACTGAATAGAGGGGGGAAAAAAGAATGTATTAATTTATTGTGAAAGAGAAAAGGGCAAAAGCGAGTATCAGTGATCCTTCTGATGGGTTTGGATTAAAGCCAAAGGGGTTTTCAGCTATTTATGTGCTCAGAAGACAAAGAAAAATTCAGTCTTTCAAAGATATATACTATTGGTACGTGGACCATGAACTAAAATAAACTTAATGCTTTCAAAGCGGAAATGTCAAGACTGAATATTGACATTCTGGAAATTAGTGAACTGAAATGGACTGGAATGACCACATCAGAGGAACATCATATCTTCTCCAGTGAATTGTGTAAGAAATGGAGTTGGGATAAAGGAAAACAATTGCCTCAGTTCATGAAAGATTGTGAGAAAGCAGGCATGAGGTGTTTGAAGATTTATTTCAGAAGAAGTAACTCAGCTCAGATGTCAGAGAAGTGAGGAAAAAGCACTTCAAAGAGTCTCTTTCTTAATAACTGACAATAACAGAGGTTGGTAATTTAGTCTGAGAGTTTTTAAGATTTTGTATTTACTCCATACAAGTATTAAAGATACCTTGCTAAAATATGTGCTTCCTTGATCTTGCCAGTTATGTAGGGATTGACAGGTATATAAAATGAAGCATGAAGTAAACTAATAGAGTTCTGCCAAGAATATTCAATATTTATGGCATGTATACCTTCCCTCAACAACTGATAAGAGTCATCAACACCAAAGTCAAACTGATTTTATATTTTTCAAGCAAAGATAGAAAAGCTCTATTCGCTCAACAAAACTTAAATCTGCTTCTGCTTGTAGCTCAGATCATGAACCATTTATTGCAAAATTACAACTTCAACTAAAAAGTATAATCAGAACAAGATACACCTTTAATAATATATGCAGTGAAAGTAGAAAAAAATCATTGAGTTTGACTCCTAAATAATTTTGGATGTATATTATGAACATCATTAAAATTAATAAACATATTTAAAAATGAAAAATGTGGCAAAATGGCTCAGTTATGATGCTGAAAATATAAAAACAAAAACAGAAAAGAAAATATAGAAGAATATTGGATCAAGTAATTGTCAGAGTATGTTTATGAACTGGAATAGAGCATGGTAACAAGGTCAGGCAATGAATAGGCATAGCGACTAAGTCAGCCAAAGAGGACTAGACTGGAGACTGAAACTAGAAGTAGCCTATGTGTGGCACTATGTTAAGCCCTGCAGCTCTGCAGCTATGTTGAAGCTTTGAATCTGTCTATTAAAATGAAACAGCTTCTCTCTTCTGCTGTGTTTAATGCTTGCTATTGAAATTACTTGCAACATGTTTCTGTCTGAGTTTGCTCCATGTTGGAGAAATCTACAACTGGTTTGTAAAATCTACTTATTATGTTTATAAATATGTTAAATGAAGCATCAGCCATCTGTGTTTATTTTTCTGGCACTGAATTATTGCTGCAAAAATCTGAATAATAATATTGTGTGCCATAAAAAAAGAGAGAAATTACATCTGAATAAGAAATCCAAAGAATTTAAAGTAAGAATCTAATTGAAAGGATAAAAGATGTGTTTAAGGAAAGTAGAAAAAATAATAAAAGATGTTTTTAATGGCAAAGATGAGCATTGCAAAATATAAAATGAAATCTATTTGAGGAAAAAGACATAAAAGGGATTGGTAGATCTAGTCTGAAAACTAGAGCCAGGCATTCTGAAACATTAAATGAGTTTTGGATAATATCAACAACAAAGCTACAAGTGTAAGGGCTGTGCACTGTATGTTGTAGACAATTCCTGTTATTTAGAATGTTTTGGAGGGCTTTAGTTGTGCTAGGCCGAGGATCGGCAACCTGCAGCTTCAGAGCCGCATGCGGCTCTTTCGGCCCTCTCCTGTGCTCCCTGTCAGATGATCCCATCACTGGCTGGCCCCACCCCTTGCTCTTCCCTCGCAGTCACTCCTTGCCTGAGAAGGGAAGGGCAATGGCAATGGATGGAGACTCACTCCATATTCCAGAGCAGGAGCTGTGCGTACCTCTAAGGAAGACACACAACTTTCTCTCTTCCCTAAGATAGTGGCCTGGCCCAGCTGCAACCAATGCTCCGCATTGTAATGGGCTCCAGGAGGAGGAGGAGACGCTGTCTCTGCCATTGTGAAGTGCACTAAATTTAAGTGTACTGCGCAAAGCACTGCAAGAGCAGCAAGCAGGCCATGGAGGTGATGAGAGCAGCAGCAATAGCCTCAGCCAGGCAGAACCAGTATCTTGGGGCAGAAAGAAAGTTGCATGTCTCCCCATATTCATCTTGCCGCCTCCATGTCCTGCACTTCACAATGGGGAAAACAGCATCCTCTCCTTCTCCTGGAGCCCATTAAAATACAGAGCATCATCTGCAGCTGGGCTGGGCCAGTGTCTCACAGCAGAGAGAAAATCACATGTCTCAACAAGGGCCAGGAGAAGAAGCAGGTAGAGGGGTGCTTTGCTTCTGCTTTGGAATACAGATCAAGTCTCCATCTGCCGCCATCACCTTCCCTTCTCAGGGCAAGCAGAGTGTGAGTGGGAGGGGAGGGTGAGAGATGGGGCTAGCCACTGGTGGGTTCAGCCGACAGGAAGCAGGGGAATGAAAGAATTTCATTTATCTGGGAACCTGAAATAACTCTTGATTTAAATCATATGGTAAAAAGCACCCAAAGAAGAAGAAAAAACAACATCAGCAAAAAAAACACAAACCTCAATCTTCACCTGTTTTTGGAAATGGTTCAAGAGGGAACACACACACACATGAGAGAGAGAGAGAGATGAGAGAGAGAGAGAGAGGAGAGAGGAGAGAAAGAGAGGGATACACACAGAGAGAGATACCTGTTTCCCAGAGAAAAGAAAGTACTGGGAGCCACAAAATCTGGATAGACGTGGCTGTGGGGTCATGTGCAGGAGTGGAATTCTATCGGTTCAGACTGGTTCTATAGAATCGGTTGTTATAATTTTGCACAGTTCAGAAAACCGACAAATTGTTCCTATGGCTGGCCCCTCTGCCCGCTCCTCCCCTTTCCTCCCAGTCAGTCCGTATCACGCATGCATGACATCGTATGCATGCCCAACATTGCTGACTGTGATCTCCCCACTCAGTCACTCCTAAAGGTATTTCTTTTTCCCCGCTCAATGATCAGCTGTTCCAATCATCAACTCTGCCAGGATCCCCCTTGCTGTTTTACTGCTTCACCCACTCAGGCTTCCCTGAGGCCCAGGAGCCAAAAAGGGCATGTGTGTGTGTGTGGATTCTGTGAAGCTCCCCTGTGCTCTGTTTTCTGCTTCCTGGGACCAAAAACATCCTGCAGGTGGCTTCCCTGAATCCCTGAAAAATGGGGGCAGGGTGTTGCTGCAAAAAAAGGAATAAGAAGCCATGCCCACCTAGTCACGCCTACCTAGCCACACCCACCCAGTCACATGACCATGCCAATCTTGCCACACCCACCTAGCCACACCCACAGAACTGGTTGTTAAAAAATTTGAATCACACCCCTGGTCATGTGAGGTGGGAGTAAGTGATGTCAAGTTGGCCACACCTGCCTAGGTTTTGTGGCGCCCAGTGTTTTATTTTCTGTGGGAAGCGAGTCCAAATGGCTTTTTGAGTTTTAAGGTTGCAGACCCCTATGCTAGACTAACACAATGTGTTGGTGTTTTCTGATATTTTTGATGTACATCATTGTTATCATTTTTCACAATTTGTATTGGTTGTGCTATATTTCATTGAATGGTCAGGCATTTTTAATAAAGTTGCATTGGTATCCATTTTGTTGGAAGACTATTAGGTGAACTGTTTCTTCTTTCTGATGTTCAGGGTTGCTGCAGTGTTTATGCTCATTTAAATAATGTTCTTATATAGCTTCTTTTATGGCAGATTATATTGTTATTTTGGTGAAGTACTTGCAAAAAGCATATATTTTTAATTGAGTATACAATTGACCATCTGGAAAACAAAGATATTTTAGATTAAGTCTTCTTCTACAAAAAACTTTATTGAAGAAGCAGGAAACAATACTAGTAGAATACAATATCACATAAAGAAATCAAATTGTTCAAAATTAGCAAAGGACTTTGCCAAGATTCCTATCATTTTATACAACTTATGTATTAAATGTATTATGAAATAAGTTGAACTAGGAGAAATAAAAAATGGGAATAAAAATATATCTTAAAAGCTTAGATATGCTGGTGGAATTTTAATGGTTGAAGTAAATCTCATTGATATTTTGATTTAAACATTGCACAATGTCTGTTCTTAAAGTTAGTTGAAGTGACATGATCCACCTAAGGGGAAATTAATCAATGCAACAACTTGCCTCCAGAATTTGTGAATGCTCCAACACTAAAAGATTTTAAGAAGAGATTGGATAACATTTGTCTGAAATGGTATAGGGTTTCCTTCCTAAGCAGGGGGTTGTATTAGAACAATCTTTTGGACCTCAGGGACCACCAAAATCATAATTTTAGATCTCAGGGACCACTAACTGGTTCTGTGGGTATGGCCTAATTTGTGGGTGTGGCTTGATGGTCATGTGACTGGCTGGGCATGGCTTGTATGTAAATATTATAAATATTTATATAAACATTGAATATTTTATTAAAAAATAGCAACTTTTACCCAAAATCAGGCAAAGCAGGCAGGCAGATTGAGTTGCTCATGGAATCATAGATTCATTCAGAAATCTATCTATCTGCCATTGGCTAGCTCAGTCTGTCACATAAAATTTGCTTGTAAGCAAACTCACAAAATTAACTCACAACAGACCATGTATGTAAATTATGAATTTTTTATATATAAAAAAGCAACTTTTACCCAAAAGCAGGCAGATTGAGTTGCTCACAGAATCATTCAGTGATCTATCTGCCATCAGCTAGCTTAGTCTCTCAAATTTGCTTGCCGTGAGTCTGCACTGAATTTGCTTGCAAGAAAATCTTCAGTCCTAATGGAGGTTTGGCTGTACTTAAAGCAGAGCTGAAGATCTAAAGACTAGCTAGAAAGCAAGAAATCCAAACATTTCCTGCTTCCTAGCTAATCTAAATCTCCTGGCACAGCAGAACAGATGATGGTCGGAAAAAGGAAAAATATCAATTTTAGCAGGCAAGTTTGCCAGATAAGGAGTGAGTTGGCAGGGACGGTTCGTGCCGGCCATGTGGACAGCATAGCCTTGTGTTTCTGCGCAGCCTGGGTTAATTGCTTTGGGGGATGCTCTGGGGGTGAGATTTCTCTGCAGTCCACCAAAATTTTCTCACAGCCCAGCAGTGGGCTGTGGCCCACCAGTTGGCGACCACTGGTCTAAGTTTAAAGTTTTTGGAGTTTGGGGAAGAAACCACAGAGTCAGGTAGAGTGTTCCAGACATTGATCACTCTGTTGCTGAAGTCGTATTTCCTGCAATCAAGTTTGGTGCGATTAACCTTGAGTTTGCATCTAATGTTTGCTCTTGTGTTGTTATGGTTGAAGCTGAAGTATTCATTGACAGGTAGCCATTGTAATGTATGATTTTATATACTATACTTAGATCGGACCAAAGGCGGTGTAGTTCTAGGTATTCTAAGTCTAGAATTTGGAGTCTGGTGGCATAAGGTATTCTGCAATGAGTAGATGAGTGGAGAACTCTTCTCGTGAAATATTTCTGGACTTTCTCAACTGTGTTAATATCAGATACGTAATGTGGTTTCCAGACTAATGAGCTGTATTCCAGTATTGGTCTAGCAAATGTTTTGTATGCTCTAATTATTAGTGTAATATTACCAGAGAAAAAGCTAGGTAAGATTAGGTTAACAACTCTTAACACCTTTTTGGCTATGTAGTTACGGTGGGCTCTAGCACTTAGATCATTAGAGATGACTAATCCAAGATCCTTGACAGAATTTGGATCATCAACAAGGTCTTGACCATTTAGCCTGTATTTTATTTTCTGATTTTTTTTTTGCCAATATGTAGGACAGAACATTTATTTGTTGAGATTTGAATTGCCATTTGTTTGACCATTCTGATACATAGTCAAGGTCTTTTTGAAGGGTAGCAGTAGTGTCTGTAGAGTTGAATAGCTTTACATCATCAACAAAGAGAATGCAGTTGTTCTTGATATAATCACAGAGGTTATATTATGTAGAGTATGAAGAGAGTTGGTCCTAGAACACTGCCTTGGGGGATCCCACTGTTGACAGGTACAGAATTTGATAGGACGCTTCCAATTTTGACCATTTGATGTCTATTTGACAAGAATGCTTCTATCCAGTTATGAGGTGTCCAGAGATACCGTAAGATTTTAGTTTTAGGAGTAGTTTGTCATGTACCACTGAATCAAAGGCTTTACAGAAGTCTATCTAGATTGTGTCTATTGCTTTGCCCTGATTGAGCTGTGTAGTCCATATGTTTTTGCAGTGTAATATATCTTATAATGATGTAATCCTCCTTGTCTGAAAGATGTCCAGTTGTCCTAATATATCTCTCAGCTCATGTACTCATGCCAATATGAATTATATCCACACAACCTTTTGCTAGAGAAACAAAACAGCTGCAATGATGACCTTTCTTTCTGTATGTCTGTTAGATATACTTTCACTTGCCTTCCAAACATACCTGCAGTTCCAGATTCTAAACCATCCAAGTGATTTCATCTCCTTTGTGATAGATATTTTACATTTACGAATATACTGGATTGTCAGGCAGAGGGGCTGCAGACTACAGATAGGATTTCCCTAACTCCAGCTTTAATGTGCATGATTGATTCTGTCAATTTGTTTTCGTTGAATTTCTAAGCTTAGTCATGGCTGCTGAAACTGTTAGGATTCAACAGAAAAAGTTCATATAGCCACTCAAATGCATTGCAACAGTCTTAATGTGCATGGTTTTCATACATTTTGCCAAGGGTCTTCTCATAAATCATTATATATTTATATAAATATATACATATAGTATATTATTATAGGTTCAAACCAAACATTTTTTTTCACAGTAATGTAATGGATACTACTTTTACCCATACTTACTCTAAAGCGATTCACTTATAGCAAGTCTCAAGTACAGGACATAATGTTAGCATCAAATTTGTTGTGCATCTACCTGCATGCTATTTCTTAGTCCTCTTCCATATTACAGAAATCACACAGATTTTTTATGTATAAAATATATAATTATGACATTAAGCACATTAATGCTAGTATAACTTTTAATAGTCTCCCTGAAGATTTTGTCATAATACCCATATCAGTTTAAAACAAAAGCAACAATAATAAAATACCAAGAAATTAAAATCACGAAAATCTGCTATTTCATTTCCCTCTGGAAATGTAATGAGAAAAAACATATCAAGTTCTGTTCTATGAGAGTCCAATACTATGCAAACTGCTTATCATCAGTTATTTTAAAAGTGTGATTTAGCCAAATCCTTATTTATTCTACATCTGTTCAAAATGTCCTTATTACTGCCTTGTTACTGCCTGATTTTACAAATGCCTTCTTGAACACTTTGCTTTGTTTTTGAAAGATGACAGATTATAAAGAAGCAAACATTAGCAATGACCTTGTTATCTCTTAATATCTATGTCAAGGACAAGCAATAATGTAATAAATTATCTTCATTTATATAATAAAGCTTCCAGGTTAAAAGTAATGTCCAATGACCGTGATATTGTATATTCTAAAAGTATGTTCATGGATTTTATGTTGAGATACAGCAGTGCTTTTTATACTGTGATTATATCACAGGGAAGCAACTTCTAAGGAAGCTATATGAGCATAATGGATAAAAGTGAAAAATAACTGGATAAATTTCAAATAAATTTCCAGAACTACAGAATTAATATTCAGAATATTTCATTTCCAAGTCTCAATTTTGTTTTAACAGAGTCTTTCCTGAAGCAAACTTCATGGAAGTTTCATTTAATGTTGTGATTCTTCATTCAGACATATAGACAGGGGCTCACTTGTAACTAAAAATCATGGAAAGAAGTTATATAGAATATGTATGTGAAGCTTTAGCAGGGCTATTTTCTCAATAACCTTCTCTAGAACGGGAAAATTGGAGATGGGTCAGAAATTATCCAACACTGTAAGGGGCCAGCACTGGCTTCTTGCTGAAGGGACAGTCAAATACTGATCCCAATAATAAATTATTTGATATATGTTAATAACCAGAATAAAACTTCTTTTCTTGAAGTTTTATTTGTTCTGTTAATGATTTCCATTAGACCAAGTCATTCTATATATGGATCTTTTTATTATGCGGAGATTCAATAATTAAAAGTTCCAAGATACCCACTGCATTAAGAAATGTATGGATTTTTCAGAAACCCAGATTGTAGAGGAGATGATGTGAAGCCTTTTGAATCAGAATTTCCCTTCTCCTTTTTTTTTTTTTTTTGATTAAGTGTTTAGATGACACAAAAATCAAGTAGCTCTTTCAAAATCCAATTCTTTGGAATGCTGATGCAATTGTACATTAAACTAAAGTGTTGGTCAATATTTAAACCCAGGTTTTATCTAAAAGCAATATTTTGAAAATTCCAAACCTTCAGACTCTAGATTAAAAAAAATATAAGAATCACATATTTAGGATTATCCCCATATATCAGAAAACAAATAAAGACATCTCAAAATTGTTCTAATTTAATCTAAAGTTACATTACAAAGGCTTGGAAATACACTTGTGATGTGGAAAGCTTCAATATTAAAATCTTTCCTTGGAGAAGTTTCTTTGTAATGGTTAAGAATTTAGGGTCATAAATGTGAATCAATTGCCAGGCATCTGAAATGCTGTAATCAAGCGTTATTGGGAGGGAGACAGTCATAAATTAGCAAACAGGTCCCAAATATTTTTTTTTTAAGTCTATGACAACTTTCAATGGTTGTTAAATGAATGGTCTTAAGTTGGAGACTACCTATGCATTAGAAAAAACTTTTCCACAGTTATAATCTACAATTAAAATATTCAGAGGATTCTAGCATAACACTGCATAAATGAACTGTTATTATTTTTCCAGGTTTTTTTTTTTTTTTGGCAAATTTTACATCTTACTGAATAGAGGCAAGAAACTTTTACATTTTTAGACATTTTCTCAATGACATTTTTTTTGGTCAAAGTGATTTTCCAATATGGTAATACCCACTTCATAAATTTGAAACTTAGGCATGTGGAGTAACAAGAAAAACTTCCTTTCTAACATATGTTTTGTTTTTGGAGGGAATTTTTACTGTTCTGTATGCTTTCTTAATGTTCATAGGGAGATCATCAACAGACCTTGAATATCTATGTTTTTTCTTGTCTGTTTAATGTAAAAGTCAATGCACAATAGACTTAATTATTAAACTCTTTTCTTTGTAACAAAGTCTTTCATGCTATATATTCTCTAGAAGTTGTTACATCAATGAATGATCTTTGATTCACAACCTGCATTTCTCATAAACTTCAAGGATGGATGCAAGGTCAAACTGTTGGAATAACAATTAACTTGATTGGCATTGACACTTTTCAGTGGCTAAGTACCATTCTACTGTAGAAAATTTCCTGATACAAGGTTTCAGATTTCTCAATAACCTTATCTGTACTCCTTGTCCATTAAAAAGAATGGCCAAGGTGAAGTATATGAAAATTATACTCATATCTTCAACAATGTCTAACAACTGCTTGTCCATTAAAAAGAATGGTCAAGGTGAGGTATATGCAATATGATACTCATATCTTCAACAATGTCTAACAACCTTTTTTGGCATTCTTCACTTTTAACAGCAAAAGACCAGTAACTCACTATAACTTGTTAGATTTGTCAATGGAATTCTTAGATCTCTCCAAATACTGGCATATTCTTAGCCAGTTTTCCTCAGAGCTTTAAGTATGTAGGAGAGAAATTCTTGAAGTTATTCAAATATCTATGCACTTGAGAAGAATGTTTTTAATTATATTTACAGAAAGAGGAAATTTTTGTCAAACTTGAATTGGATTATTACATTATTAAACAGCACATTTTGAAAACTTTTATAATTTTAAAGGTACTAACATGCAAAAGATTTCAATGAAAATGTATTGAGCAATATTTTAAAAATATGGATTTACAGTGCATTCTAAAAGTATTCAGACTCCCTTCACTTTTGTCAATTTTTTTATGTGGCAGCCTGATTTTACAGTTGTTGAAATTAATTTTTGTCTCCCAATATTGATCTATACTCAGTATACCATAATGACAAGGTGAAAACAGAATTTTATTTTTCAGGATACAAATATTAAAAAGATTAAAAAAAACACTTATTGTCTTTTTAATAGAAATATTTTCAAACAAAACTGTTACCAAAATAATCAGGAAATACTGTCAGTAAAGATATTTAAATTGGTTAATTAATAAAAATAGCTAGTAGTCTATTACTTAGAGTCTGAGTGACTTCTTGTCTACAAAGAAAAGGAAGTTGGAATCTGCTACAAATCTTTACCAGTAAAATAAAACAGAGGGTTTGAACAAGTTAATTAAACAAGGCTGTATATTCACTACTTATTTATTCAAGCTGTATGTTGAATGTACATTAAAGCAGTGGTCACCAACTGGTGGGCCACGGGCCACTGGTGGGCCGTGAGAAAATTTTGGTGGGCTGCAGAGAAATCTCACCCCCAGAACACCCCCCAAAGCAATTCATCCAGGCTGCGCAGAAAGACAAGGCTGCGCCGCCCACATGCCCACAGGAACCCTCCCTGCCCACTCACTCTTACCCGGCAAACTTGCCTGCTAAAATTGGTATTTTTCCTTTTTCTGACCATCATCTGTTCTGCTTCCGGGAGATTTAGATTACCTAGGAAGCAGGAAATGGTTGGATTTCTTGCTTTCTAGCTAGTCTTTAGATCTTCAGCTCTGCTTTAAGTACAGCCAAACCTCCATTAGGACTGAAGGTTTGCTTGCAAGCAAATTCAGTGCAGACTCATGGCAAGCAAATTTGAGAGACTAAGCTAGACGATGGCAGATAGGTAGATCACTGAATGATTCTGTGAGCAACTCAATCTGCTTGCTTTGCCTGATTTTGAGTAAAAGTTGCCTTTATATATATATATAAAATTCAATATTTACATACATGGTGTGTTGTGAGTTAATTTTGTTAGTTTGCTTGCAAGCAAATTTTATGTGACAGACTGAACTAGCCAATGGCAGATAGATAGATTTCTGAATGAATCTGTGATTCCGTGAGCAGCTCAATCTGCCTGCCTGCTTTGTCTGATTTTGGGTAAAAGTTGCTCTTTTTTAAAAATAAGAAATTCAATATTTACCTGCATGGTGTGTTGTGAGTTAATTTTGTGAGTTTGCTTGCTAGCAAATTTTATGAGTTAGCTAGACTGAGCTAGCCAATGGCAGATAAATAGATTTCTGAATGAATCTGTGATCTGTGAGCAACTCAATCTCCCTGTCTACTTTGCCTGATTTTGGGTAAAAGTTGCTCTTTTTTAATAAAATATTCAATATTTATATAAATATTTATAATATTTACATACAAGCCATGCCCAGCCAGTCAAATGGCCACCAAGCCACGCCCACAAATTAGGCCATGGCCACAGAACCAATTAGTGATCCTGGGATCTAAAATTATGAGTTTGGTGGTCCCTGAGGTCCAAAAGGTTGGCTACCCCTGTATTAGAGGATTGAAAAAAAAGTGAATGCAGTTTTAAACATCAAAAATGTTGATGACACTGCTCCAAAAGCAAAATGTGCAAAGGGTGTGGAAGCTCCAATAATAAAAGTCAAGGAGCATAATGAAAAATGGCTCTAAAATTTAAAGTAACGAAGACTGTATCAATGTCAGCAGGAATAACAATAACATCTTTAGAAAAGATAGTGAAGATACCAAAGTGAAGGTACCTAAAAACTATCATCAACTGTAACAGGATAGAAAAAAAAAATGCCACAGACTTATTAGAGCAGATGTAAAGTTCTTAGAAAAGTTATTGAAATGCAATGAAATATGTGTGTGTGTGTGTGTGTGTGTGTGTAAGGTTTGGAGCTGATAAATAATTAAATAAGGGAGACTAGGATAGATCTATTTCAAGCTAGTTAGCTCTTTTCAGCTAGCCATACCCTTACTGGGATTCGAACCAGGGAAGTATTACATGTGAGGCAGTTGTAATTGCCACTAGACCACGGGTTCTATGCTGTTCAGCTGAGGCAGGGGAATAAGTATATACTTTGTGTTACAACACCCTGTTAAGCCCCAATTAAGGGAGGAAGCATACTGCTTTCTTTTCTATCTTTCGGCTCATTACCAGAGTGGACAGTTTGATTTCACAGAAGTGTGACTGACTTGGAGTTACATTGTGTTGTTTAAGTGTTCCCTTTATTTTTTTGAGCAGTGTATATAAAAAGATCAGAATCATGCAAGCAAAGGTATTCTCTGGAAGCAAATTGATGTATTATATTTGGTGTTGGAGAAGACTTATGAGAATCCAGCCAAGAAAACAAAGAAATTGATAATTGAAAACCATCATCTCAAAGCTGTGATCTGAGGCACAAAGACTCACATTATCCTAGATAACTTCAGATACAAACACCAAAAGCAGAGCCTAGGTTCTAATGCTTGAAGATATGGACAAATAATAATAAGAGAATGATCAGCAACAAAGTGGATATATTCAAATACAGTACAAAAGTATGTCATTGGAAAACATGAAAAAGCATGAAAAGTATGTCATTGGAAGACATGGTTGTGACCTGGAGGAATGTCTTCATGGAGAATACTCATTGTATGTGATCACTAATAATTGGTGATTCTTAGTGATGATTTTGATAGTACATATTCACATAATACACATTTTGTAAGAATATGACAAATCTACTGGCCGGCTGCTTATTTTCTCTACAGTATCAATACATTGCAAAAGGCTTGAAGCTCTCATGATGCTAAACTATTAAGATGCAAGTAGCAGAACTGCTAAAATGCAGACCCCAACCCTAACCCTGATGGCTTTTCACAAAGCTTTATAAAGCTGAATTAGAATCTGTTCCAGTCAGAAAAACAATCAACTATTAACAGAGAGGAATAATAAACTATTATAATAGTTTTTAAACCAATATATTAATTAAATAATAAGTGAATTTTTATGCACTTTAGCTTATTAATTTAGAAATAGTTTAGTTTTACCCAAACTAAGAAAATAAAATAATAATAATAAAAAAATTATTTGTCATTTTTTTAAAAAAATACTTAATAAAACATTAGACAAAACATCAAATTTTCATGAATACTAAACACTGTGAATTTAGTTAAATTGTGCCTATAGTTCATAAAATATGCAAATGAAGATTCTTTTTTTCTATTATGAAAAATACCTTAAGTATTACACATGCAAATAAATGTTTGTAACTCATGGGTGTAAAATCACAGTGCCGGTAAAATGCAAAACACAACAGGATCATTATTTCAGAAAAGTTATGTTACCTTTTAATCTGGCTTTTAATCAACTTCATAAAAGAATATATTCAAGCCAATAGTCTCCGAAATTAATTCAGGTTTAAATTTTAAATTCTTATGATGCAATTGATAGTCAATACAGAAGTCAACAGATGGCAAATTCTAAGCATATTAGAATCATACATCCATTAGAAGTGGGACCATATGGGCCAATAGCCATTCAAGTGGCAATAGGATTGTTGAGAGAAATTGCAGCAATTGCTTGAGAGGAGCTACAAGAACAAGCTGTTCTGAGTTATTGTGACAAGGTAAGAGTTAGTCCAGAAATTGCTATAGGTTACTTGAAATGACATAAGATTTAAAGCCATATAAAAATGTTGTATTCTTGGTGATATGTGATTCAGAGAAAAACTCAATTAAGTACTCACACAGAATACACTTAAAAGAAAAATTACTTTTTTCCTGCTATTTGGAACAAGGAATTTGGAATACTCCTTTGCCTTCTTTTAATTTATTCCATTTGGATTGTGAGAGATTTTTCAGTTGCCCTTGATTGGGGTCCTTGTAGACTATTTGCTCTTCTGTATAATCCTATTGCTACCTAAATTTGTATGTAAATAAAACCCATCTGCTTGTTGATCTAATCTATTGTTTGTCTCTCTGTGTCAATCTAGTTTTATTTCTTTCTGTCTCTCAATTCATTTATTTTTAATTCCTTTTTCTACTTTATCTGAAAACAAAACAAAAGGAAAACTCATCAGGATCAGCTACTTGTATATTTTGAATGAATTATCAAATTATCTTCTGCCACAGAGTATTTTATTCATAATGGTGTGAATATACACATCTTAGAAGTTATATGTTTTCAATGAACTGCAAAAGTCTCAAAATCATTTTGCTATTTCTAAATAAATTATGTGTCTTATTATTTCAAATTGATAAAAATCACCTACAGAATCAGCAGCAAACAAACTGGAAGCCAGTCTCCATTTTCAGTAACTAACAACCCTAACAGAAAATCACCAGCTAGCATTCTCAGCAGCAATCAGGGAAATATCATTCTTTTTTATCAGCAATATCTGGCAAACTTCTCCAGCAGTATTCATTAGGAACAAAGAAGGTGGCATCCTTTATAAAATATTGTCTATGAGACAGTTTGATATAATGTTTAAGGCATCAGGGTATAAATCAGAGTACTGTGTATTCTAGTCTTGCCTTAGGCACAAACCAACTGAAAACTTTGGGCCAGTCATTCTCTTTCAACCATAAGAACAAGGAACAGCAAGTTACTTCTGATAAATACTGTCAACAAAACTGTATGGAAAATAATAAGAAATCAAAATCAACTTGAAGGTAATACTTATGTACCTAGAATGCATATTAAATTATTTTCCATTTAAAAGCAATCTTCCATCACAAAAATCTGAGAATTGAAGCTCATTATTTCAAGATCCATATTTTAAAAAAAACTTTCAGATGTTTTATAAGCTAGGTTATCAGTTGAGGAGCTTCAATTGAATCTTCCAAAACTATTAAAAACAAAGGAATTTAAAACTGGCATTAACAAAATAGCAGAAGTTTGGTTGAATAAACTGCCAGGAGGTACCCTTCAGTTTAGTACATCAAACTTCAAAGACAGTTCCATAAAAGTTTTAAAAACAGATTAGAACTAACTTGTTTATTGTAATGATGTTGTTAGAGATTCAATCATATTGTGGGAACGCTAATCACAGTTTTAAAAAGGATTGCAGTTCATAGTTTTTCCTAATAATTTCAGCTAGAGATAAACAGTTTGGCAATCTGAAGTTTAATAATAACAATAACAATAACAATAACATTTATAATAACACTATTATAAATTATACTATTATATAATAATACTGTTAATAATAACACTAAACAGGCAGTTAGGCTGCTTTCTTCCTTTCCTCCATTCCTGATCCTGCCTTCTGCCACCAAACAGGCAGTTAGGCTGCTGTGGCTGGGCTTAGACAGCTATTCGGTGTGGTTCCTACGGTTATGGGATTACTGTCTTTGGATATCTGGATATTTGGATGCCACTGTCTTTGCCCAGGCACCTACCATCACTAATGATGAGAAGAAATCAACAAAATTCCACACTGGATTGGTTGCTGCCAGGTCAACAAGGACCGCGTCAGATGCTATGGCTCCTGGGTATCAATGGGGAAGCCAGATTTATTTAACCACCATGTTACTAACCTATCAACTGCAGTGATTCATTTTAACAACTGTGGGGGGAAAGGGTCATAAAATGGAGCAATTTAACAGCTGTCTCACAACAGAAATTTGGGCTCAATTGTGGTTGTAGGTCAAAGACTACCTGATTAGGCAGTTTGAGCTTAGATTATGCTTTTAATTTTTGCTTTTTGCTCTTCATTAGTATGTTAAGATAATAAAGTTGGATTGCCCAAATTGGAATGAGAGACAGGTAAAGCTTTAAACAACAGAAATACAATTAAAACAAATCTATATATGTTTGAAAAAGATAATAAATGGAGATAAATGCAAAATAATATATTATAAACTTAAATTAATATACACATATATGATAGGAAATATTAGCAGGAATACACAAGAAAGAAGAAGATATAGCACAGGAAATAAGTAACATAGTCAAATATTTTTTTTCCAGGCAAGCAAAGGATACCTTGCTGAAATGTATACTTTACAATCACAATGAAAACTTAAATATTAAATTCTGATATCATGTTTCATTTGTATTATATCATTGTGGTTAAAACTGTCTTTTAGATTTGGCGCACAAGGATTAAAGAGGCAGAGGCTCAGCTAAAGGCTAACAGACTTTATTGCCACAGTCTAACTTAGCCGGGTTGGCCGCCACTTGACTCGGCAACCGGCTGACTGGAGAACAGCTGAGCCTGCTTGATAGCTCCCTTTTATAGCGAGCTGTCAAGTGGCTCAGTCAATCACCGACCGCTCTGGTTTCCGCTTTAACAGCGGACCAGAGTGAAGACTGCTTCTGGATACAACAGTCCTTCCTCCCGGTATTGCGCATGCGTAGCGCTCCAGGTAGGCGGGCTGGCGCCTCGTTCTTTTGGATCTTCTCAGTCTGGCCAGTGCCACTGAAGGGGAAGGATCAGCCGGGGAGCTGGTGTTTTCTGCCGGGGTTAGAGTCGGCTCCTTTCCCTGGTTGGCTTTTGCAGAAGGCTGGGTGTCTTCGCTAGATGGCAGGAAGGCCTCAGTCGATGGCGGAGTGTCTGATTTGGGTAAGTCTCTTGCGAGCGACCGCTGTTTGGGAGTCAGGCCATAGTATCCATTCTCCGCTGCCTCAGTGTCTTCTTGGGGTGGACCAGCAGAAGTACTCCATTGGCTTCTTAGCTGGTCCACATGTCAGCACCATAGTCTTCCATCAGCCATTTGTACCCTGTAGGACTTGAGGCCTGTTATTTTTTCCACCCATAGGGCAACCATAGGGGGTTCCCTGCATAGTTGCGGGCGTAGATCAGGTCCCCTAGTTTGAATACTCTTGTTTTGCTATGGGAGTCTAGGGGTGTGCTAGAAGCATAGGCTGGGTGGAGTCTGTCCAGGGTCATTCTCAATGTCCTGCCCATTAGTAGTTCCACTGGGGATAAGTTAGTCTGGGCATTTGGGGTGGTGTGTTGTGTTAGGTGGTATAGGGCAATTTTAGAAAGCCAATCCCCCCAGTCATCCTCCCCAGGGCTTCCTTGGCTGATCTCACAGCCCTCCCATTAGTTGCGGGGTGGAAGGTGGAGATTAGGGCATGCCTGATACCCCTTTGGGCCAGGAATAATTTGAAGGGAGAGGAGGTAAATTGTGAGCCATTGTCTGACACCAAAATGTCAGGATAACCATGGCTCCCAAAGAGAGCATCAAGAACTCTAGTAACTCCCTCAGTGGTGGTGGACTTAAGGAGGACTAGCTTGACCCATTTCAAGTAGGAGTCCACACCACTAAAAAGGATCTTCCTTGCACTGGGCCTGCTATGTCAATGTGGATCTTGGATCAAGGAGTCTTTGTGTCCTCCCATTCACTGGTGGTGGCAGCTGGGGGTGCAGGTCATGATGACTGGCATACCTGACAGCCCTGCACCTTCCTGGCAACTGCCTCATTGAGACCTGCCCACCAGACATAGCTTCGTGCTAAGGCCTTCATCCTAGTGATACCGGGGTGCCCTTCATGTAATACAGATGTAATACGGGTTCTCAGGTCTAGAGACTGTTGTTCCCACAACAAACAGCCTTTCAGTACACTTAATTCCAGGTGGTGTGCTTTGAAAGGGTGGAGATCCACTGGAACAGGGTCACTGGGCCACCCCCTCCTGACCCAGTCCAAAACTTTATTCAATTGAGGGTCTTTGGAGGATGAATGCGTAATGTCATTTGGCATTCAAGGTTAATTACAGATCTTCAATTAGAAAGGTGGTTGTTGTAGGTGCAGGGTCATCAACCAAAATGGGTAAGGGGCATCTGCTTAAAGCATCCGCATGGGCTACTTGCTTCCCGGGTCTGTAAAGCAATTTGTAATTATAAGCAGACGGACAAATAGCCCATATTGTCATTCTGGGAGACATAATTTGCGGGCTGGGTTTGTCACCAGCTAGTATACCCAGGAAAGGTTGGTGATCAGTAACCAGTTCAAAATGGCGGCCATATAAATATTCATGGAATTTTTTAACCGCAGCTATGGCAGCAAGGGCCTCTTTGTCAATCTGAGCATAATTTCATTCTGTTTTTGAAAGTGTTCTTGAAAAATAAGCAATAGGGGCTTCTTGGCCGTTGGGCAGTTTGTGGCCTAAGACTGCCCCTATGCCGAAACAAGAGGCATCACAAACAAGCACTAAAGGAAGGCCTTGTTAAATTGCATCAAAACACAATCTGAAGTGAGTAGGGCTTTAACAGCATGAAAGAGGCTTGTTCAATTGGTCCCCATGTCCAAGTAGTAGTAGAGCCCAAAAGCCTATGTAATGGTTCAGCTATGGGGGCTTTGTGAGGTAAGAATGAACTGTAAAAATTAAGTAAGCCCAAAAAGGCTTGCAGCTCTGTCTTATTTGTAGGAGCTGGAGCATCATGTATAACCCTGACCTTGGATTCAATGGGATGAATCCCTGAAGAATCAATATGATAACCCAAAAAAATCAATTTTGGAAGTGGCAAAAATGCATTTCTTCTTGTTAAGTTTGAGTCCAGTGTCTTTAAAACATTGCAGAACTCTTTGTAAATGCTGTAAATGTTCTTGAGCACTATCTGAGGTGATGAGAATGTCATCAAATAGGGAATGACTCCTGGTATGTTTTAAAGCAACCTCTCCATTATTGATTGGAAAATGCTAGGGACCACACTAACACCAAATTGGAGACGTTTACATTTAAAAGCGCCCATGTGAGTTATAATGGTTTGCGCCTCTGCAGTCTGTTCATCTACAGGGAACTGTTGGTATACCTGTGTGATGTCAAGTTTTGTAAAAATGGAGCTTTTGCCCAGGACGTGCAACAGATGTTGTATAATGGGTACAGGGTACGCGTTGGGTTGTGGATCTTTGTTTATGGTCGATTTATAGTCCGAACAAAGGCGAATTGAACCATCTTGTTTCAGAGGTATGACTATAGGTGTTTCCCATTTGGAAAAGTCAATGGGTTCTAGAACCCCTTTGGCTAGCAGTTTGTCCAGCTGGGCATCCACTTTTGCACATAGGGCTAAGGGAATTCTCCATGGCTTGAGCCTTATTGGAGTCACCTGAGGGTCTAAATTTAGGGAAATGGGTGTGCCATTATAGCAGCCAAGCTTGTCATCGAAAACTTCTGAAAAGTTAGTAAGTAGTTGCTCTAAATTTCAAGTGTTGATAACATTTATGCCAGTTACTTGCAATCCTAGGGAATTGAACCAGTCTAGCTCTAGCAAGCTTGGCAGGCGGCCATTCACTATAATCAGAAGTAAAGGTCCATTAAAATGATGGAACTGGATGTGGAAGTTGCCTGTCCCGATGACTGGAATAGTCTGTCCCTGGTAGTCCCTCAAGGCTAGCTTGCAGGGTGTCAGCTGCTGCTTGGTGATATCTGGAACCAGTTGCTTCAAGGTGTCCCAGGACAGGATGGAGAGGGAGGAGCCAGTGTCCACCTCTTCTAAAAGAAGATCGACATTAATCTTATTAATATTAAAGCATTTTGGTAGTGACTCAGCTTTGGGATATGCTTTGGTGACTGCAAAGCAATCCTCTTTAGTTCTGAAAGTTTTTGCCTGTGTTTGGTTCGATGGTGCCTGATTCAGATTCCTGGCAGCTTGGCAAATTCTTGCCAAGTGCCCCTTCCTCTGGCATTTCAAACAGACCACGTTCCTGAAGCGGCATGTGGCTCTTGGATGGTTTCCCCCACAGCTGAGGCAGATGGTTTGTGACATGCTTGATCTTTTCTCAGCTGGGTTGCTTTTTCTTTGAGGAGACTGAAGCATTCTTAGACAGTTCACTTCTTCTTCTTCTTCTTCTTCTTCTTCTTCTTCTTCTTCTTCTTCTTCTTCTTCTTCTTCTTCTTCTTCTTCTTCTTCTTCTTCTTCTTCTTCTTCTTCTTCTTCTTCTTCTTCTTCTTCTTCCTCCTCTTCTTCTTCTTCTCCATACTGAGCTACGAACGTGTCCTCATAGTGGATTGCTGTGCTTGCCTTGACACCTGGGAAGCTGCCTGAGTTTTGGAGTTCAGCCGTGGATAGATTTGACAGCTCTGAGGCTTGGGCTCTCTCGATTACTTGCTTCAAGGTCTACTTTCACTAAGAGATGCCTCTGTATTCGGAGGTGTCTTACTCCACAGACCAGTTGGTCCAGTAGCATGTCATCGAGGTGGCTTCTGAATCCGCAGTGAAGAGTGGCCGATCTGAGTACCACCATGTACTCGCTGATGGATTTTCCCTCCACTTGGGCTGTCCTTAGGAATGCATGGCGGCGGATGATGCGGGGTGGTCTGGGAGCATAGTGATTGCTAAGGATCTCCTGCAGCTCTTCCCAGGTTACCTCTTTCACCATCTGTGGAGCCAGTAGGGCCGTAGCGGTGTCGAAGACCATGGCTCTGCAGAAGCTTAGGAAATTAGCTTTTTTTCTGCTCACGGGGATATCAGTCAGGTTGGCGGCATCCATTATGCACCCAAACTGATTGATGTAGGATGTCCACATTTCTGCAGCTGGGTGGAGCGGAGGGAAGTTTGGAAGTACCGCCACCATCTGAGTTAGCTTTGTGGCAGTCTTGTTAGTGCTTCAGCTCTGTGACTTTTCAGCTCTTTTTGTTGTCTCAGAATGCCTCACTTTGCTAACATCCCACCTTCGTCACCATTTTAGATTTGGCGCGCAAGGATTAAAGAGGCAGAGGCTCAGCTAAAGACTAACAGACTTTATTGCCACAGTGTAACTTAGCCAGGTTGGCCACCGCTTGACTTGGCAACCGGCTGACTGGAAAACAGCTGAGCCTGCTTGACAGCTCCTTTTATAGCGAGCTGTCAAGCAGCTCAGCCAATCAGTGACGGCTCTGGTTTCCGCTTTAACAGTGGACCAGAGTGAAGACTGCTGCTGGATACAACAGTGTCCACCTTTGCTGACAGTATTGTGAAAAACAGTTTAGAATAAAGGTTGATGTCATATTCAATATGAATCAGAATGATGTAACTAAAAAAAGCAAGTGCAGTTTAGACTACATCAATAAAATCAATGTTTTTTATTAGTAGGAAATAATAGAATCAGTTTATTCTGTGTTGATCAAATACTCCCTGAATATCATGTCCAGTTCTGGGCAGTATACTTTACCTTCCATAAGGTCTGAAACACCTAGTTTGGTTTTGTTTTTCAGACATTATGTCACAGCATTGAGTGAACTTTTCTTGTAATTGTGTTGGGAATAGAGATAAAATTGTAGTTTGGCCTTGGTTTTACTGGGTTTTTTTTTTTCATTTTATGTTTATCTTTGTTATGTATTTTTAATCATGTGCCTGTAGTTACAACAAAAATAGTTGAATTTTCATGAATAAATGCTTAAATAAAGAGAGGTTGGACAACTGAGAATGTCTGGCCTTGAGATGAGAAAATGGAGGTAGTTGGGAAAGATTCTTCAAATTCTTGAAAATATATCACACAAGATATATGCCTGTTTTTCCAGAGTATAAGCATGCAATAATGGATTTAAATTATAGGAATTATGAAGTATTTAATATAATTCCAGTAGCAAAATAAAAATGAGCACAAAATAAAACATAACAACAACAAAAGGTTTCTAACAGGAAAAGGAGTTTAACAATCCAATTACCCACAGAAGTGGTAAGTTTTTTTAGACTGGATGTGTTCAAGGAGTGCTATCTCTCCAGAATGCTTTAATGTAGTTTCCTTTTCTTAAAAGTTACATTATTATAGTACTGATTTGTAGTGGGTCTTTTTGTAATGTCTTCTGTGCATTTACATGACATTGCAGTAACCTTATTATTTCCACTAACTGACCACACTAAACTACAAATAATTCATGAGTGTATCTTTAAAAGGAACATAGTACTGCAAAGGGAAATGACTGTTTAAAATTGGTGTGTTAAGCAACCAAATGAAAAAAAAAAAAACCTTGAGTATATTTTGAAGCATTTCATCATACTGACTTTTTAAATTGTGCTTATTATCAAACCCATCACACCCTTTAAACCCTTCCTGTCTGTATAACTGTTTTGCTAACTCCTTCCCATCATAGCACTTTTAAACTGATACCATCTTGTTTTCTTAAGTGAGTTTCTTTTTAAAAAGATGAAGTCAGCTTTTTTTATTCCAACTATTTTTATGTGGATGTAACATTCAAGCAAGTTACATTCCACATTACAAATTTCATTACTGCTTTTGCCATCAATTACTTCTGTAGTATCCTACCATTTAGAGTAGTTGCTTTCTTGCCAATTTTGAATGTAGCCCTCAGAACATTACTAACATTTTCATTGGAAACAGCACAAAAGCTGAGAGTTTCTATAAAAGCAACAACAAAAAAATATCAGGGAATATTTTATATTAAAAAAGAGGAAGCACATTTCTTAAAACATTTATACATTATTATTTGGGGTTAAGTAAGATTTATCTTTTTTCAATATAATATGTTTAGAATTTAGAATTTATTTGATTTGTCAATTGCTTACAAGATAATAGGTATAAGTATATACATAGTTATGAATACATGAAATGAGTACATAAAAGAAAAATAAAAGAGACAATAGGACAGGGATGGTAGGCACGTTGGTGCGCTTATGCACAGCCCCTACAGACCTCTTAGGAAAGGGGTGAGATCAATAGTAGACAGTCTAAGGTTAAAGTTTTTGGGGTTTGGGGAAGAAACCACAGATTCAGGTAGAGTATTCCAGACATTGACCACTCTGTTGCTGAAGTTGTATTTTCTGCAATCAAGTTTGGTGCGGTTAACCTTGATTTTGTATCCATTGTGTGCTCTTTTGTTGTTATGGTTGAAGCTGAAATATTCATTGACAGTAAGTTATTGCAATGTATGATTTTATATACCAAACTTAGATGATACCTAAGACAGCTTAATTCAAGGTTTTTTAGGTCTAGAATTTCAGGTCTAGGGGCATACAATGAGTAGAGGAGTGGAGAACTCTTCTTGTGAAATATTTCTGGACTTTCTCAACTGTGCTAATATCAGATACGTAATGTGGGTTCCAGACTGATGAGCTGTATTCGAGTATTGGTCTAGCAAATGTTTTGTATGCTCTAGTTAGTAGTGTGATATTACCAGAAAAAAAGCTATGTAGGATTAGGTTAACAACTCTTAATGCCTTTTTGGCTATGTAGTTACAGTTGGCTCTAGCACTTAAGATCATTAGAGATGACTATTCCAAGGTCCTTTACAGAGCTTGGATCATCAACAAGGTCTTGACTATTCAGCTTGTATTTTATTTTCTGATATATATATATATATATATATATATATATATATATATATATCAGAAAATAAAATACAAGCTGAATAGTCAAGACCTTGTTGATGATCCAAGCTCTGTAAAGGACCTTGGAATAGTCATCTCTAATGATCTTAAGTGCTAGAGCCAACTGTAACTACATAGCCAAAAAGGCATTAAGAGTTGTATATATATATATATATATCGGCTCATCACCAGAGGTGTTGTAATACAAAGTATATACTTATTCCCCTGCCTGAGCTGATAAGGAGAGAGCCAGTGGTGTAGAGGCAATTACAACTGCCTTACATGTAATACTTCCCTGGTTCGAATCCCAGTAAGGGTATGGCTAGCTGAAGAGAGCTAACTAGCTCGAAATAGATCTATACTAGTCTCCCTTATTTATTATTTAAAAAATTATCAGCTTAAAAAACCTTACACACATGTAAACAAAAGGCAACGAAACAAATAGCTTTCTGTCAGTATGGTCTCTGGTGATGAGCCGAAAGACAGAAAAGAAAGCAGTATGCTTTCTCCCTTAATTGGGGCTTAACAGGGTGTTGTAATACAAAGTATATACTTATTCCCCTGCCTGAGCTGATAAGGAGAGAGCCAGTGGTGTAGAGGCAATTACAACTGCCTTACATGTAATACTTCCCTGGTTCGAATCCCAGTAAGGGTATGGCTAGCTGAAGAGAGCTAACTAGCTCGAAATAGATCTATACTAGTCTCCCTTATTTATTATTTAAAAAATTATCAGCTTAAAAAACCTTACACACATGTAAACAAAAGGCAACGAAACAAATAGCTTTCTGTCAGTATGGTCTCTGGTGATGAGCCGAAAGACAGAAAAGAAAGCAGTATGCTTTCTCCCTTAATTGGGGCTTAACAGGGTGTTGTAATACAAAGTATATACTTATTCCCCTGCCTGAGCTGATAAGGAGAGAGCCAGTGGTGTAGAGGCAATTACAACTGCCTTACATGTAATACTTCCCTGGTTCGAATCCCAGTAAGGGTATGGCTAGCTGAAGAGAGCTAACTAGCTCGAAATAGATCTATACTAGTCTCCCTTATTTATTATTTAAAAAATTATCAGCTTAAAAAACCTTACACACATGTAAACAAAAGGCAACGAAACAAATAGCTTTCTGTCAGTATGGTCTCTGGTGATGAGCCGAAAGACAGAAAAGAAAGCAGTATGCTTTCTCCCTTAATTGGGGCTTAACAGGGTGTTGTAATACAAAGTATATACTTATTCCCCTGCCTGAGCTGATAAGGAGAGAGCCAGTGGTGTAGAGGCAATTACAACTGCCTTACATGTAATACTTCCCTGGTTCGAATCCCAGTAAGGGTATGGCTAGCTGAAGAGAGCTAACTAGCTCGAAATAGATCTATACTAGTCTCCCTTATTTATTATTTAAAAAATTATCAGCTTAAAAAACCTTACACACATGTAAACAAAAGGCAACGAAACAAATAGCTTTCTGTCAGTATGGTCTCTGGTGATGAGCCGAAAGACAGAAAAGAAAGCAGTATGCTTTCTCCCTTAATTGGGGCTTAACAGGGTGTTGTAATACAAAGTATATACTTATTCCCCTGCCTGAGCTGATAAGGAGAGAGCCAGTGGTGTAGAGGCAATTACAACTGCCTTACATGTAATACTTCCCTGGTTCGAATCCCAGTAAGGGTATGGCTAGCTGAAGAGAGCTAACTAGCTCGAAATAGATCTATACTAGTCTCCCTTATTTATTATTTAAAAAATTATCAGCTTAAAAAACCTTACACACATGTAAACAAAAGGCAACGAAACAAATAGCTTTCTGTCAGTATGGTCTCTGGTGATGAGCCGAAAGACAGAAAAGAAAGCAGTATGCTTTCTCCCTTAATTGGGGCTTAACAGGGTGTTGTAATACAAAGTATATACTTATTCCCCTGCCTGAGCTGATAAGGAGAGAGCCAGTGGTGTAGAGGCAATTACAACTGCCTTACATGTAATACTTCCCTGGTTCGAATCCCAGTAAGGGTATGGCTAGCTGAAGAGAGCTAACTAGCTCGAAATAGATCTATACTAGTCTCCCTTATTTATTATTTAAAAAATTATCAGCTTAAAAAACCTTACACACATGTAAACAAAAGGCAACGAAACAAATAGCTTTCTGTCAGTATGGTCTCTGGTGATGAGCCGAAAGACAGAAAAGAAAGCAGTATGCTTTCTCCCTTAATTGGGGCTTAACAGGGTGTTGTAATACAAAGTATATACTTATTCCCCTGCCTGAGCTGATAAGGAGAGAGCCAGTGGTGTAGAGGCAATTACAACTGCCTTACATGTAATACTTCCCTGGTTCGAATCCCAGTAAGGGTATGGCTAGCTGAAGAGAGCTAACTAGCTCGAAATAGATCTATACTAGTCTCCCTTATTTATTATTTAAAAAATTATCAGCTTAAAAAACCTTACACACACACACATATATATATATATATATATATATATATATATATATATATATATATATATATAACTATATCTCAAAGCAGTTAAGAAATATAGTTCTATATAAAAACATTGGGAGATATTATATTTGCTATTATCACTTGATGTTTATAAACACTTACAATATTTTCAGTTAAAAAACTTGTGCACACAGGCTGTTATTCTAAGAGGCATCCTTGGGAAGAAGTAAGGAAGGAAGGAAGGAAGGAAGGAAGGAAGGAAGGAAGGAAGGAAGGAAGGAAGGAAGGAAGGAAAGAAAGAGAGAGAGAGGGAAGGAATTAATTTTAGGAAGATGGAGAAAAGTTTCTCCAAGTGACTCTCTTTCCCACTATTGACTTTTTATCTGATAACTGTGGCCAATGAATGAAACAATGACTGTTTTCCATGGTTCATGATATGCTTTATGGAAAATATGTTGTTCATACAATTTCTTCAAGGACCACATGGTTGGTATGTATAGATGCATTAATATCCAATACCTGCTTTTAGAAAGGGATCAAAATCTTTATTTTGTGTTTTAAATAAGTGCTACATGTCTAGACCTTGATAGTATTTTAGTTAAATAATTTCACATTTCATAAGAGAGATATATGTAAAATGCTTATTTGTTGAAAACACAAGGGGCTTCTCCAAACTATGAAAGGTTGTGCTACATCCATATGTTCTCAATGGTTTTATCAGAACAACAAAGATAGAAACATTGCAAGTTTCACTCTGTTTGTACATAAACAAAATGTTATAGGATATATATAAAAAGAGAAAACACGTAGCATTTTGCTTTATGATGCCAAAATGCATCACCACCCTCTCCCCCACAGAAACTTCTTTCTGTCTATCTTGAAAGGAATGTCATCCTCTTCTCCTAGATAAAAAATCAGTGAACTATAGTTTCCATGTCCATAACTCTATATATGGAACTATCTTAACATGACTCAGCATTATAATTTCTTCTTGTATACAGTATTTGCATATAACAACATCTCTTCGTCCCCTTCCCATCTTCCACATACTGTTATGCAACCTGTGGATGCTTCTGATGTTAAACATGTCTATAGACAAGGGAATAACTCTTTATAGGCTATTATTATCTCTGAATCTGTTCACATTTCTGAATGGATAAAATTACAAGTTTATATAAGAGAAGGAATTGTGCATGAGAAAAACCTTAATACTGGGAACTCGTAAGTCTACTTTGATGTAGCTCTTAAGGCATCAGGCTAGAAATTGGGAAATTACATATTCTAGTTCCAGCTTAGGCAAAGTCAACTGGGTGCTCTTGGGATAGTCACTCTTTCAACTCTAGGAAGGAAGCAATACAAAACACTTCCAAAAAACCTTGCCAAGAAAACTGCAGGAACTGCAATTGCCAGGAGCCAAGAATGACACAAAGGCACCTCTCATCAAAAAACTCCCCAAACTTGTGTGAGAAAACTTTCTGCTTTGGGTTGGTTAGAACTCATACCCATTGCCTGGAAGAATTTCCTAGTGACAGTCTTCTATTATCATAAACATTGAAAAGCAATTTAAAATACATTTAACCATGTTTTGCATGGCCCTCTTTCACATGGGATGTTGTCAACTTTAAATCAATAGAGAATAATACTTTGCTCATTACAGTACTTATTTTTAGATTGCCAATTAATAAGGATAGTCATGTTAATCTGCTTTCAATCAGTTTGCACTTATTTATATCCCTCTCTGTTCCATTCTATTTTAACAGCATTTTAAAACTCTGCACCAAAAATGAAAGTATTAATGCATATTTAAAACAGATTTTCTAGGAACGTATCTTTTTTTCTAAAAAAAAAAAAACATTAGCTTAAAATTGTATCTGAATTACTATTTATAGATAATAGGTTTCAAATGGTATATTAACTGAAAAATAAATAGAATGTAAGTCAGTCCTCTGTGGGCATGCATTTAGCTGGATATTTAGTCAACATTTAAAAAGGGAGCATAAGTATAAAGAAAATAGAAACGTTAAGCATGCACATGTGGTGAAATTTTCTAGGCTTTTCAACAGCTTTATAATTCTTTAAGAAACGGAGCATTTAAAGCAAGGGAAGCATAAAAGACTATTGCAACATATTGCAACATTTTCCTTCTGTAAGAAAAAAAAAGCCTGAATATTGATGTTAATTCCATAGGCTTGTGATATAACATTCACACCTCATGCTTTGGCTGCTGCCTCTGGCAAACATCAGTTCCACTGGAAGTTGGAATTCATCTTGCTTTAGGTGAAACATGGTGATGTTTATTGAAATATTAAAGAAGAAAACAGATTGTGAAACCTTAGGCAAGCACATCATGTGGAGCTTCAGAGACATCTTTAGGACATTTTTTCCTACTTCACTTCATAAGTAGGATAATGTAAATACCTATATTTTAGCAGCAAATGTTACTGCTCAGAAATCTATTGACCATTTAAATTTGCTTTTAAAAGAAAGCTAATTCCATTTAGATATATTATTACTATGAAAGAACGGGATTACATATGTATGTATATAAGTATTTAGTTCAGGAATTACTGGGATCTTTTCTTATGAGGAATAGAATGCTTTTTTCATTTCATATGGTAATGGAAAGAAAAAAACATTAAAGACAGGAATTCCTTAAATTTACATCATTATCCAATGTATCTTATTTATATTATAAATAAGGCAGAATATTATAATATTTATTTGTATAAACATAGGCATAGAATAAAAATCGCATGACGTATTAGTGCTGCTTTATAAAATCTTAATAAGACCACACCTGGAATACTTCAGATTTTGGTTACCACATTATAAAAAAGATGTTGAGACTTTGGGAAAAGTGCAGAGAAAAGCAACTAAAGATGATTAAATGTCTGTATACTAAAACATATGAAGAACAGTTGCAGAATTTGACTATGGGTTGTCTAGAGAAAAGAAGGATTGTGTGTATGGGGGGGTGTTATGATAGCAATATTCCAGCATTTGAGGGGCTGCCACAAAAAAATGGGGTCAACTTATTTTGCAAAGCACCAGAAGGCAGGATAAAGAAACAATGGATGAAAACTAATCAAAGACAGAAGCAACCTTGAATTAACAGTGAGAACAATTATCCAAGGGAACAACTTGCCTTTAGAAGTTGTGGGTGCTTCATCACTGGAGGTTTTTAAGAAGAGACTGGACAGCCATTTGTTTGAAATGGTACGTGGTCTCTTGCTTGAGCAAGGGTTGGACTAGAAGACCTTCAAGGTCCCTTCCAGCCCTATTTTGAATTGAAAATTGAAAATACACAAATACACATTTCTGTATAAATGTGAATGGAAATAAGGTGAACTTTGTAAGAGCAAGAGTTTAAACTTTAAACAAGTATTAATTCCAAATATATTAAAGTTTAAATCAGAGATGAAATCCATTGGTCTCAAGAACTCTCATTACGCAGTTATGAACATCTCAGAATCACATAATAGAAAATTTACAGGTAAAATATCAGTTTTAGAGTTCACAATTTTTTGACTTTAATTCTAATTCTCCTTTGAAAGAAAAACACAGTTGCAATAACAACAGCTATGCTGGTTGGAAAATTCTGGGAGTTGAAGTCCATAAGTCTTAAAGTTGCCAAGTTTGGAGGCTTATGGTTTAGAGTAGAATCTATATTCACTCTGGATCGTCCTATTTCTTATGCCTCTTAATTCTTGATCATTATCTTACTCCCTTTGAGAAATAGTTATGGACTACTTTTTTTAGTTTGTGCACATTCAATAGTTGTGGACTACTTTTGAAAAGAAAACAATCAAGCTATGTAAAGACATTGATTCCTTTATTGTTGTCATAACCATCATCTTTTGTAAGGGGAAAAAAAGAAGGGTGTGTTTAGAGATTGCCACTTACAGTCTTGTCCTGGCACTTGCCAATTGTTTGGATAGAAGATTTTAGAGACAAAAAAAAGATGGCTGCTAAATAACAATGTTAACCAATTCTCTGCTTCAGAGCAGCTACTTCAAGGTCTTATATATAGATGAGGCGGAATTACTTTGATAAAGCCTGAGGAGTGTATAAAACTAGAAAAAATATTTTCCACATTCATTGTCCCATTATAAAGTATTATATATTATATATTCAGGTTCAATGAAGTGGACTATAATCCATGGAAGTTTATGCTGTATCAAATTGGTTATTTTTTTAAGATGTCTTAAGATTCACTGCTACATATTTTCTTGGCTAGCTTTTTGAAAATATTTTAAGATTTAACACTAGTTTTGAAAGTTTGAGTCCATGTAAACTTTATTGCTCTGTCAAAATCCACCTTGCACATTTTATTTTCCTCTTCTTGTTTTTCCTTTGCAAAAAATGCTTCTGTTTTTCTTCTGCTTTCTGCTTGGAATATTTGAACACTTCTTTCAAATTTCTCTGGATGTGGTTTTTTGAAGCTGCTTTATAGTAGGCAGTGCTAATACTATTTTTGTTGCTTTATGTTACTTTTCTTCCCATGATTCTAAAAACTAGCTAGCTGTTTACATTTGTTATATTTGTTATATTCATTAAATATTTCCTCCTTTATTATATATCCCCTGGGATATAACTGAACCAAAGGAAGCAGAGCAAGCTTCAAAGGCCACAGCAATATGAAATTTATCAAGTCTTTTGCAATCACACAACTAAGAGCAAGAAGTCCAGATTTAGCCAATGAAAATGTCATTGAATTCTTTTTTTTCTGACAAATTTTAAAGGAATTTTTTTGTTTTATTAAATTGAATGAAAAGTGAGAGAAATATAATGCAGATTTAAAATAATGTTTGAAGGTGGGGTTTATTTTGTTCTGCTTTTGTCATGCCCTTGTTACAGTTGAACTTTGAAGGAGAGGAGGAACAGCCGACAGGGAGTGGAGGTGTGGCTCCTGAGGTTGTGGAGGAGGCTGGGGAAGGGCAGACGCCGGCTGGGCAGTCAGAGGAAGAACCAGGCCCATCCCTCTTCACACAGGGAGGAACAGAGAAGGAATCAACTTGGCTTACAAGAGAAGAAGTGGTCATGATCCCCCTCATTGGTTGCAGCTGGGCAGAATAATATATAAGAGAGACAGTTACAACGCAGCGTTGCCAGAAGCAAAGCGTGTTTTATTTGGGGCTGAAGTTATCTTGGTTGGCATTCTTCCAACAGACTGTGCTTTGTTATCTCCTTGAATTTGGTAATTACTTATCCTGGTCTTTTGTGGAATTTCCTTCATTGTAGTTTGTTTATTTGGATTTTTATTTCACCTCTATCCATTCATTAATATCGGACTGTATTGCTTTCTTTTGAAGACTATTTTTGAGTAAGTTTTATCTCCAAGTAGAATTATTGAATAATAGGGCCAAGCTGGAGGCATTAAAGGACATTTATTTACGTTTTGGATTTTGTTATGTTTGTGTTACACTCCGGGTCATCACAGTTTTGCTTGGCATTAGGAATAACAGTGAGGCCTACAAAGCAAAGGAAGAAATGGCTGTAATGTATTTCATTTATTGTCAAGCACAATTAATGATGTATTCCATTATCTGAGAATATTAAAATGATTTGCTACAAGAAAAAAATGACCATACAGCCAGGCACTAAGATCAATCAGGTTTGGTTCATGATTCTTTTGGTACATTTAGTTCTTAACTTGTGTTAAATATAGAGCTTTCTTAAGTGCAACAACTTATGGAACTCTTTGCTGAGGAAGATTGCTATACTTTCTGGTTTTAATTGACAGTTCAAAACATATGAACATTTGCAGGGTAACAATTAGATTGTTCCCTTTAAAAAATACATCACAATTTTGTTCTTGTTCTTTAAGACTGTTTAAGACTTATTTTATATTTAAACACTCCATGAGGAATACCTGTATGAAACTAAAATATGAATAATAATGATTGTACTAATAGTTATTATTGTATTAATACATTTGTTCTAAGGAATTCCATTTGCTATAAATGGGTGTGGGTAAAATGTGCATTAACAGTATCTCCCCCCCTTAAATTTATTAGTTTGGATGGTTCAGACTAACTTTATTTTTTAAAAAAATATATAACATTAACAATTTTAAATTTACTGGTTAGCTGAGTAACTTAGAAATATTAGGAGAAGTTATGGAGCAACATATAATTTCCAGTAACGTTTTATGATCATGTTTGTTTGAAGTGACTTCTGTATCAGAGTACCTGCTCTAAGGCTCATGAGAACACTTAAATAATAAAAATTTCTTAACAAGTATTCATTTCTATTAAATGGGGAATATGCTTTATTTTGCTTCTATAATTTAATATGTGCAATGAAGTCATTATTAAACCACTGTAGATTCTGTTTCTGCATGATAAAGATAAAGATCCAGGGATGTGGAATACACCAATATTCAAGGGAACAAAATCCAAGGATTCCTATACCTCCTACCAAAGCTAGAAACATAATTAAATCATGGGGTGTTTCCATTTTTTGGCTCCATAACCATTGGGGAAAATTAGTGAAGCATTAGCATTGCTTTAAATTATTTTTTTAGAATGCTACAGTAAGTATATATTAATAATAGAGTATAAAAGATGTGGTACAAATTAATGTAGCATAAAATGATCATGATGGGTATGGACTACACAAAAAAATTAGATGTAGTTAAATACACATTGCATTAAATACATTTGGAGATTATTTTGCGTTGCTAGATGGGGTACTAGCTGCAAATGACCATTATGACTGAAATGAGATGTGGGTTTATATTCACAACATTCCTGATGAGCTTGCAAATGTGTTTCAGTTTCCCACTTTATATAATCATGTCATATCCAAAGAAACTACTCCTGCCCCCTGACAAAGTTTTCTCTAAGCCATTCCTTGCTGAAAACAAAAAAATATGGTGCATTATTAACAATGACAAAATGCAGTTGGCTAGAAGAAGTGATCAATTGCCCATGCAATTGATTAAGGCATGGATGTCAAACTCATTGCCATCACATGGCATTTCACAACATTTTTTTCTATTTGTGAAGTTGGGTGGGTGTGGCGTGCTCATGTTGTATCCGGCCCATAGACCACCAGTTTGACACCCCTGGACTAAGGTATACCTTATAAAGAAATTGTATCAAAGTAATTGGACAATATGAGTCCAGTACTATCATGTTCTTTTGCTGGCTAACAAGAGACAATGATTATTTCCAGCACTGCTACCTGCTCTAATTTTTTTTCTTTAATGGTGAAATGATTCTCCTTATATAACCAAACTAATTATGTACACAATTGAACTTATGTAGACCTGAATCCTGATAGAAATCAGAAACCTAGAATTTCTAGTTCTACAATTCAAAATTATTATAAAGGTTTTCCTTTTTTATTGTTTTCTATTTTTCTCCTTGTAAAGTTAGAAATGATTTGGGTTTACTATTTCTCTTCAGTGTTGTGTTCCTTTTTCCAGGCCCTTTGGGCTTTTGGTTAAGTATGGGCATAGTGTTTTATATACAATGCATTATAAACATGAGTGCAGGGAGTTCAAGTTAATTTCATTACTTTTCATGAAAAAGCAATCCAAGATGAAATCTTCACTCCTTCATCTGTGGTTAAATAACTTGTATCATAAACTTCTTTATGTTCTACACTGAGCTCTTATATCAAGAATGTTTTTTTTTTCATAAAGATTCAAAATACAGTACTGACATTAACAGTTAAAATATTTTATTTTTAGACCCTAAATATTGAAAATGTGGGTAGGCAAATTACGTTAAAGAGCAACATGTTATGAAATTATCTCTCCTCCCCTTGGAGATATCTTCACCCAATATGACCATAATTGCTTCCTAGAACTAGCTCATCCAGTTAACAGAACAAGATTTTCCCCCATTCTATCACTTGTATTATGCTTTAGGTGTTCTGGATTATAATGTGATATGTGATATAATCTGATATGATTGTGAAATAGTATGATTTCATATTCTTATATCCATTATACACTATTAATAAAATCTATTAATATATAGAATTAATTTTTATTATATCTGCAAGTAACCTGTATATTCCTGTAGAGAGCTGTTATGGAGAGAAGGAGAGGAGAAGAGAGAAAGAGATCTCAACAGTTGTCTTTTTTTCCTTCTATTTCACCTTTAACACTGCAAAAGCCTTGTCAGAAATGATACTTTGGATTGTGCTTTCTTTCTATAATCATTTCACCTACCAATTTTCTTCTCTCAGAACTGCACAATAGCTTTTAATCTTAATTTCTTCAATCAAATGTGAATTTTTTTTGGTCATATTTTCCCTTGGACACTTTGTTCTTCTAAACCAGCTACAGTTTTATCTCTGTTTTTCAATCCATTGCCTAATCTGATGTGCTTTATTTGCCATTTTCTCTTGGGCATTCTCTAAAGAACTATTTTCTTGTTCTTTATAGCACACAATTATTGTATCATTACATGCTGTGAAACATTTTTTCCTCACTTCCCTATATCATACCTCCCCCCCACCCACTTTCACTCAGCTATTTGCTCAAATTCTGTTTTCTTGGGCCATTGTCTGCTTTGCATCATTGCTTCCACCAGCTTGATTTCCTGTCTCTCAGCTATCCTTTCTATTGGGGATTCTTTGCATCTCTGCAGCCCCTCCACAAATCTGCCATTGCATCCCCTCCTAATATTAGATTTCAATTGCAGGCAGCCTAACATTTTCCTTCAGGAATGAATTGTTTTCTTCTGTGAACAAAAAAGTTACACATATTTTGGAAAGTAATATAAATGTTAAACAGATAAGAAAAAAATGTAATCCAAACTGCTTTCATGAATGGTAAAATTTTCAATGCTCCAAATAAATGTCATCATATGCATGTTTTATATAATCTAAATCTAGTACAAATCTGACACGTTTTAAGATGGATTATAATTTCATGAACTGTTTGTGCAATTTTCAAATGACACAATTATTACATGAAATTGCTAAAACCATAACTATGCCTACCTTTTATAATTATACGTTGAGTTTAAAGAGCTACTATAAAGATCTTTATGAACTTTAGTATACTAACATTTATTAATCTAAACAACTTTTTCAAGGTCTTCAAGTGTATCTTGAAATAAGACTGTGAATTGATGGGAACCACAAAGCACGCATAAACTGCAGAACATCAGGAAATTTTTTATTTATGTGACACAAACTAGAATGTAATCAATTCATATCCAACATTTTATTAGAGCTTCAGCTAATGTATAATGGTAATCTGCTGCATGCCAAAGGAGTTATATGTATATTGGGATTTGGTCACATAAAATGTCTTGGTGGAAAGATAAGGAACTTTGAACATTAGTGACCACAAGTAAATTTATATGAACCAGCTCACTGTAATTCCTTAGAGAGATCAACATCAGGTTCATGTGATCTATTTGATTCTTACCTAAATAGTCCAGTAGCAGATAACGAATAATTAAAAAAAAAGAATGCTAAGGTTTAATATGAAGCAAGAACCTTGATAAGAAATTCAGCCACTACAGAAGCAGTTTTAGAGTTGGAAGGCAAACATTTCATGACATTGTTGTTATTGTTCTTTCAGAGAAAAAAAAAAGAAATGTATGATGGCTATAATGGCTTCCTCTTTGGATGGATTTTTAAGTAACGTATTCATAAAGCAGAAAGATATAACTGCACAATAGAGGGTTTTATTGAGAAGTCAAAGAGCTTTTTCAACCTCCTTCAGCTTTCCACAGTTTAGTATTATAAGTGAGTTTAATCCCCATGGAAACAGAAATACTAATAGTCTAATTGGTTTACTTCTCCTTCATGTCCTCTCCATCATAACCAGAAAGTGTCCACCTATGATAAATTTGGGCCCAGACTTGGTAGGTTTATGTTTTCCTGCACAGCACCAAGTGTTTGCCCAGACCTATTTCTGGATCTTAAGATTTGATACCTGCTATTAGTCTCTTTTAAGGAATCGCTCGATTCTTCTAAAGTCATTTCAGATACAAGGTGGATGTTAATGTCCTTTTTCTTCTTCTGCATTGTTGCTCTGGCGTCTAAAATATTTGTCTTTGTTCACATCTATCTCCATGCCTCCAAACCTACATTTTTTTTTTAACTCATATACCTGCTTCCATCTTGGTTTCCCATTAGCTTTTATATTCTGGCCATTTGAATGGATACTAGTGTGATGTTCATTTTAGGAAGAAAATTATAGCAGAATTCTGGACTAACAAGCAATACTCCATGGAAACTCAATTGGGAGTGGAAGAAAAGAGAGGTGGGCTGAATAACTCATGGCAGATATCTTTCTCCATATTGATTTGGGAGAGGTGAAGGATTTTGATTTAGGCCAGGGATGAGGATAATATTTGTTTCTTGGGAACTGGCACATTGAGCGGTGATATCCTCTCACTTAACTTAACCATAGCATTTATTTTCTAGGGCAAGGGTGTCAAGCTTGTGATGACAAAGCATCATCACATGATGTATTGCAACTTTTCCCCTTCGCTAAACTGGGGATGGGCATGGCCAGTGCATGGTGCATCTGGCCCATGGGCTGTGGGTTTGACATCCCTGTTCTAGGATAAAATATCCATAGATTGAGTTGCACTGTTCAAGGTTCCTAAAACCAGGATATGCTAGTCTTCAACATAAGATACAAATGGAACACTGGTATATGGGCTATACTGTTTTGTTGCTATGGCTTCCTTCTGGCTTTGAACACTATGAGTTTTTGTACTTTGCTTCTACTATGGAGGTGAAGCAAAGAATAATTCTATTTGAGACTATTTCTACTTAGATGGGTTACATCATTCGAGTTATCCAGTCACCTCAGATAACAGAGTTTGAGTGTTATTTCATCTTTTGCATCTTTTATGAAAAGATTTAACCACATTCAGATATCTCTAAAGAAAGATTGGAAAGCCAGGATGAATTTGCCTGCTTCATTGTATAGGAAACTTATCGTTAATAGACTTCTAACCTGATGAGACACTAATTGATGTTTTCAGCTGATGTGGTAAATGGGACATTGTTAGCAATTATATAATCATCCCTGCCAGTTCATGTATTATATTAAAGGTAGAGATATTTTAGAATTTCATATTATCTCATTCTATTACTTTCTTTATAAAAAGTAAGTACTCCTCATTAACATTGGATCCTATATTGAAATCTGACATACAGCAGCAAGCAGATAGTTAAATCTAGTTAGAACGCGGCGGTCGTGGGAGGCCCCGGTTGGTTCTGATACGGGCCTGCTGTGGTCAGGGCGGCCCTGGAGCGGACCTGGGGCACCCTTGATAGCCCCGAAGATGGCGTGGAGGCTGGGAGACCCACGGAGGGGCTCGGCTGAAGAGTGGTGGTGCCGATGCCCCTGTGGGCCGCTTAGGCGGAGCTATGGTGTCCCTTCCTTTCCTGGGGCCCCCACCGGTGGCAGAGGTGGTGGGCCTGGGGGAGGGACTGGCTCTGCCTGTGACACTTTCCCCCCCGGGGGTCCCACCGGTGGCAGAGGTGGGACGACCGGGGGGAGGCGGCATATACCCCAGCCTGACTGGACTTCATCATCCGCGGCCAGAGGACGGCAGAGACCGCAGGCGCTCCGGGACTGTAGAGATGAGGCGGCCGGGTCCACGGATGTACCCGAGGGCAGAGCTTTGGGCCCTGAGGGATGCCCCCCTCTCCCTTAGGTGGCCTTCGAAGCTCTCCAAGACTTTCCGTAATGAGGGATCCTGGGATCCGGAGCGATGGTGGGGCCGGGGAAACCGGGGAAAGCACTGTAAACCCGGGGTCATCAAATTTTTAATGGGTTTTTTTAAGGGGGAAAGGTCCAGGGCAGGTGGGGGAGACAGCCCGCATGGAATTGGGGGCAGCCGGGCCGGCTTGCGCGCCTGGGGGGCCTCGGGGGTTCCCGTGTCGGGGTGGCGGACAGGGGGTGGGCAGCCGGGGGCCAATTCTATTAGCACGGTGACTGGGAGAGGTAGGTATGCGGGGGGTAGAGGGCCATATCCGGTTAGGGGATCGCGCTCCCGATGTTTACAAGCGGTAGCGCGCTCCGACCCTCCTACCCATCCTGTAGTCCTGGTTGTCCGGAATCTCAGGCCCTGAATACCCGGCTGCTGTTGTGCAATGCCAGGTCCGTGGTTAATAAGGCTCCCCTGATCTTTGAGTTGGCTCAGGAGGAGGCCGCGGACCTGGTAGGTGTCACCGAAACCTGGTTGGGCCCAGAGGGAGGCGTCCCTCTGGTTGAGATGTGCCCACCAGGTTTCCTTGCATTTCACCAGCCTAGGGCTCAGGGAAGGGGTGGTGGGGTGGCAGTGCTTATAAAGGAAGTCCTTTGTCCTAGGGAGGCCACTGTCCCTCAGACGGCTGGCTGTGAATCTCTTTTTGTGAAGTGGGGGCAAGGGGTTCAGATGGGTCTTTTGTTGACGTACCTGGCTCCCTGCCACGTCTCATCAGCCCTGCCCGGACTCCTAGAGGTAATAGCCGGGCTGGCGGTTGAGACCTCCAGGCTTTTAGTCATGGGGGATTTCAACCTGCCATCGCTCGGTGAAACCTCGGGGTTGGTCCGGGAGTTCTTGGCTTCCATGACGGCCATGGACCTGACCCAGTTAGTTTCTGCTCCCACTCACATAGGAGGACACATGCTGGACCTGATTTTTGTCTCTGGGCAGTGGTTGAATGACTGTAATTGCGGGGATTTAGTCATCACTCCCTTGTCATGGACAGATCATTCCCTCCTTAGACTGGACTTCTGCTCCGCCACCCCCCACCGCAGGGAGGCGGAGCCACTTAGATGGTTCCGCCCCAGGCGCCTAATGGACCCGGAGCGGTTCCAGAGGGAGCTTGGGCCATTTCCTGAGTCTCTGGCTCTCAGCTCGCCTGGAGACCTGGTGGCCACCTGGTATGGGTTGGCCGCCGGGGCTCTAGACCGAGTTGTGCCTCTGCGACCTCTGACCCGGCACAGATCCCATTTGGCTCCGTGGTTTACGGAGGAGCTACGGGAGATGAAGTGCCGGAAAAGACGTCTAGAGGGCATTTGGAGGGCGAGTCGTTCTGAATCTGACCGAACACAGGTGAGATCTCATATTAAGACTTACCTTGTGGCGATAGGGGCGGCGAAATCTTCGTATTTCTCCGCCCTTATTGCGTCGGCAGGAAATCGGCCTGCTGCCCTGTTTAGAGTGACCCGCTCTCTACTTGAACCGAGAGCGCGGGATGACCTCTTGCAGGGTAGAGCAGAGGAGTTTTCTCGATTCCTGCATGACAAAATCGCTCAGATCCGGGAGGGGCTTAACTCCAATTGGATGGTCCCGGGGGAGGTGTCTGGGGCAGGTCTTGTGAATGTTATCTGGGGGGAGTTCGATCCTGTGACCGCCGAGGGTGTGGACAGGTTGCTGGGGGGTCTGAATGCCACCACCTGTTTATTGGACCCGTGCCCTTCCTGGCTGGTTTCGTCCGCCAGGGAGACGACACGAGGCTGGCTCCAGGGGATTATCAATGCTTCTCTGAGAGAGGGGTCGCTTCCGACCGCCCTGAAGATGGCGGTGGTGCGGCCCCTCCTCAAGAAGCCTTCCCTGGATCCAGCTGTTTTAAATAACTTCCGTCCAGTCTCCAACCTTCCCTTTGTGGCGAAGGTTGTTGAGAGTGTGGTGGCACGTCAGCTTCCTCAGTACCTGGAGGAAACAACTTACCTCGATCCGTTCCAATCGGGCTTCAGGCCTGGGCATAGCACTGAGACGGCATTGGTCGCGTTGGTTGATGATCTCTGGAGGGCTCGTGACAGAGGGTTCTCCTCTGTCTTGGTCCTATTAGATCTCTCGGCGGCTTTCGATACTATCGACCATAGTATCCTGTTGCGACGGTTGGAGGGGTTGGAAATTGGGGGAACCGTCTTTCGATGGTTCTCCTCCTTCCTCTCCGACCGTTCGCAATTTGTGTTGGCGGGAGGGGAGAGGTCCACCTCTAGGCCCCTGGTTTGTGGGGTGCCTCAGGGGTCGGTCCTCTCCCCTCTCTTGTTCAACATCTATATGAAACTGCTGGGCGAGATCATCCGTGGTCTTGGGGTGAAGTGTCATCTGTATGCAGATGACACTCAGTTATACATCTCCACCCCGGACCACCCCAACGATGCTGTGGGGGCTATGTCCAGGTGCCTGGAGGCCGTGCGGGATTGGATGGGTGGGAACAGGCTCCGACTCAACCCATCCAAGACCGAGTGGCTGTGGTTCCCGGCGCCCCGATATAGCCAGTTGACTCCGTCGCTGGCTATTGGGGGGGAAATTTTGCCCCCCACAGAGAGGGCTCGCAATCTGGGAGTCCTCCTGGATGTGCGGCTGTCGCTTGAACACCATGTCGTGGCCGTCTCCAGGGGGGCATTTCATCAGATCCATCGGATCTACCGGTTGCGGCCCTTTCTGGATCGGGACGCCCTGCGCACGGTCACTCAGGCCCTTGTCACCTCTTGCCTGGACTATTGTAATGCCCTCTACATGGGGCTCCCTGCGGGGAGCACCCGGAGACTCCAACTGGTGCAGAATGCGGCCGCGCGGGTGATCATGGGGGCATCGCGTAGCGCCCACGTGACGCCTCTCCTGCGCGAGCTGCATTGGCTGCCGGTGGCTCTCCGGGTTCGCTTCAAGGTTCTGGTTCTGACCTTTAGGGCGATCCATGGCACTGGGCCAGGTTACCTACAGGACCGCATCCTACCGGTGATCTCCAGCAGGCCAGTGCGTGCACACAGGGAGGGCCTTCTCCGGGTTCCGTCGGCTGCCATGTGTCGCCTGGCGGTCCCGAGGGGTAGGGCCTTCTCTGTGGCGGCCCCTGCCCTCTGGAATACTCTGCCACCGGAACTGCGTACCGGCATGGACCTGAGGTCCTTCAGGCGCGCGCTGAAGACCTGGCTTTTCGAGCAGGCCGGCCTGGGCTGAGAGAGGGTCTTAATTTGTCTCCATTGCTTTTCAGTAATTTTAATTTGGGGGTTTTAAGGGGGTGGGGTGGGCTTTTTATATTCGGCCAAATATTCAATTTAATTTCTTTTTAACTTTTGTATCATTGTCGGGGTTTGGATTGGCTGTACACCGCCCTGAGTCCCTAGGGAGAAGGGCGGTATAAAAATTTTATAAATAAATAAATAAATAAATAAATAAATAAATAAATAAATAAATAAATAAATAAATAAATAAATAAATAAATCAGTGGTCACCAACCAGTGGGCCAGAGACCACTGGTGGTCAGTGAGAAAATTTTGGTGGTCTGCAGAGAAATGTCACCTCCCAAAGCAATTAATCCAGGTTGCGTGGGAACACAAGGCTGCACCACCCACATGGCCTGCGGGAACACAAGGATTGCATTGCTTGCATTGCGAACAAAGGAGATAGTGAGGGGAGGGGGGAAATGGTGGAGGGGGGATTTGCCCCACATGCCCCACATGCCTTGCCTGGCCACCAGGCTGCTTCTTTCCACTTCTTTCTTTTTCTGCTTTTGGCTGCACACAAGGAAAACAGCAAAAGTCTTTCTTTCTCTCCTCCAAACTCCACTAGAAATGAGTCTTTGAGATCCTGCAAAGCATCCTGCACCAAGAGGCTGCACTGGCAAAGACTTTCTGGTAGCGTTTGGGAAAGAGAAAGAAAGACTTCTGCTGCTTCTGCTGCTTTCCTTGCATGAAGCCAAAAGTCTCCTTCTCCCTCCCTCTCTCTCCCTCTCCCCCCCTGAGAACGGAGCTCGACACGGTATCCTGCGATCCCAAATAAAGAATGATTGATAGGTAGGAAAATGAGGTGGGGAATTTTCCTGCAGACTGTTTTGGGGATTTTCCCAGGGTCTCTGGTCCACGGGATTTAAAATTATTAGTTTTGGTCCCTGAGGTCCGAAAGGTTGGTGACCCCTGTGTTACATTATTTAAATCAATATCCCCTCATTCACAGGTACAAAGATTTTATGATTTTGAAAGCATTACAGTGGATGTTTTTAATGGTTTGGTAGTTAATGCCATAGTAAAAGTGTTAGAGGACAACTACTATGACAAAACAGCCTGGGATAAAAAAAAAAGTCAATTATTTCATTTTATTGCTATTGACTATACCCACTGAAAAATACTACAGAGGAGCAGGTTTTTTCCTCACATATTAAATTCCTTTTAAAAGAATGCAGCAGCTTCCCTTTTAAAGAATACTTCACACTTTACAGGTTGAAAAAAATAAACCTGTCTGGAGTAGATTAAAATATGAGTTGGATGAATTGTGTATAGTGAAATTGAAAGAGTAACATTAAAATAACAACTTATAATATTGACAAAGTGAGGAGGGCTGTCATAAAGAAAGTGTTACCAGCGTTTTAATTCAGCTTTATTATGGTGGCATTAAAAACATAGTATCCTTTCAGAGCGTACTTCTAAAATTATCATCTAATCACGTCCAAAATTATTTAGAATAAAGTCCTATTGTGCTCACTAAGTCCTCCATGGATAGATTGCGTTACTGTACTGATTTATTCATTTGTAAAATAAATTCTGTCTCTGAATAACAGTTTAGGGACCTAAGCCTCTCTCTGTCTTTATATGTGGGATAAGCATTAGGATGCCCTAATGGAAATTAAATTTTGCTTTGCAATTTTCATTCTTGAAAGAATTATTTATCATTTGAGAAGTAGATAGGTAAAAGCTTCCAAAGATTGGTATTCCTTTCATAGTTACTTTCATCACAAAGTCAAGTTTCACTTGGTATTTGATTTCTTTATTTTGTTTATCACTTATTGTAGAATTTTTTTTAATTTTGCACTTTGCTATGCTTTCTGCTCCTGATCATTAAAAAATAGAAATCTTATCCTTTCTATTTTTGATTCAATTTTTTGTGAAGTTTTGGTAAGCTTTGTTGATTGTGTTTGATATTTGAGAAATAGTGCCTTACTCTATATCAGGGGTGTCAAACTCGATCGCGTTGGAGGCCAGATCGTGACGTATCATGATGTTTTTGCCTTTGAGGAGCCAGGGTGGGCATGGTCTGCTTTATATAATGGAATCATATATTGTTTATGTTTCGTAAAATGAATCCAACAGGAAGCATTTTAGAAATGAGATGTCTAATTTCAGCCACATTGATCTGGATGTTTGATAAATTACCAGGGCACAATATACTTTCTTTTTGTTGTTGTCATACTCCTATTGTTTTTTGACCAAAATATATCAATTTCATTATTAATATACACAGTTGCTATGAATGCAGTTAGTTTCTTATGGTTTTCAGAACTTTGAAAAATCAGGCATTGTTACAAATACTATAACTGATGTGAATTCACTTCCTATGTGTTAAAAACCTTTTAAAGTAGGTTTTGAAAGTAACAGGTGATTCCTTCAACAAGTCCATTTCCTTTGAAAGGACTCCTTGTGAAAAGGGTTGTTTCCTCTTCAATCGCACTTGTCCTCAGAACAATGTAATTTCTAAAGGGATATTTATTTATTTATTTATTTATTTATTTATTCAATTTATATACCGCCCTTCTCCCAAAGGACTCAGGGCGGTGCACAGCCTACTAAAACAACATATATATAAAAATAGAATTAAATAAGGGCTGTAACCGATTCTAAAATCCCAACCTTAAAATTCATTACTTAAACCCCATTAAAATCAATTTAGGATCAGCCCAGGCCAGCCTGCTCAAAGAGCCAAGTCTTCAAATCACGCCTGAACACCCTCAGGTCGGTGGTCGTTCTCAACTCAGGGGGTTGCCCATTCCAGAGAGCGGGTGCCCCCACAGAGAAGGCCCTGTTCCTTGGGGTCACCAGGCGGCACATAGAGGCCGTCGGGACCCGAAGGAGGCCCTCCCTGTGGGAGCGCACAGGTCGGTGGGAGACTACCGGCAGAACGCGGTCTTGCAGATAGCCTGGTCCAATGCCATGGAGTGCTTCAAAGGTCAAAACCAGAACCTTAAAGCGCACCCGGAAGGCCATCGGCAACCAATGCATATTGACTGAAAGAGGTGCATCACATAAACTACAGCAGCCCTTACATTTATCATTTCTGGCTAGAATTGCCTGGAGTTTTGTCTCTAATATTTGAGGAGATGGACTTTATCTAGTTAAGATTATAGAACTCTTATTTTAGTATCTATCAAGAATAGGTTGTACCTATTAACTGGATGTTATATTAGATAACAATATAATTAATTTTATATATTTGATATGCAGGCATTCTTTGACATATGACCACAATTAGAACCAGAATATCTGTTATTAAACAAGGTAGCTGTTAAGTGAATCACACTCAATTTTATGATATTTTTTTGCTATGGCTGTTAAGAAAATCATTGCAACTCATCATGAATCATGTGGTTATATGAATATGGCTTCTCTCATTGGCTTTGTTTTCTGGAAAGGTTACAAATGCTAATGATATTGCAACTGTTGTAAATAAAGGATGGTTCCCAAACCCCTGAATTTTGATTATGTAGCTGTGGGGATGCTGCAACAGTTCTAAGGGTGAATACTGCTTGTAAGTCTTCTTGAACAATCACTAAATGAATGCTTAGAATTCAAGGAATATCTTCATGCCAATGATCCCAAAATGCTGCCTTCAAATGTCAAGCTGTCCCAAATAACTGTAAATCAGCATAGGGTCTTGATGTTGCTTTGTTTAAACAGTAGTAACACAATATTCTTTTTTGGGAAACAGAACATCTGTAAGCAAGCACTTTTATCAAGTCAGTTGCAACCATCATTAGCACACCATTTCTATGTATCCTATTAGGATCAAACAATTTTTGACAAACAGTACAAATAGTAGCATACTCAGACACTGTTATCCTAAAATCATTGTTTTGCCACTTGTTTCTTTCCCATAGTCCTTATGTATATTATTCCCGAATATTTGTTATTTTTCTCAGTACATTGTTATTTATTTTTGAAATAAATTTCTGTAGCCTGTTGCCTCTCTCGAAAGCTGTCTAAATAACTTCCAGGGTCTCCTAAATGCCCTTTAAGATGGTTTAAGTTAGGTTTGCTCTTGTGTAGTAACCCTGGCATTACTGGAGTAGGAACTAACTTTTATCATTTCTGTGTTACAAATAACACATATCTACTCAAGAAGATTTTATGTGATTAAAGAACTGATAGCATATAGAGAATTAAATATGAATATTATTTCTACAAGAGAGTAATTTAGCTAACAAGCATCCTTTGGAAAATAAAGTACGGTATAAGCAGTTTACAGAAGTTGTATCACTGTCAGCCTTCAAGATTTCTTCCTTTATTTCCTTTTCTCTGCTTTGCATCTTTCGGCTGCCATAAGTAACGGGAGGGGGCAGTGGGCCATGATATATTTGGGAAGCGTGCTGGAGTGTGTAGGAAACGAAACTGTATATCTAGGGGAGGGGGAGCTTTACTTAAGTTTCTATTCCTTGCTTTTCTATTCCTTGCTATGCGCAACTGCGACTCCTTATCAAACTATGCCAAGGTCAATGGACAGAGGCCTCATCACCACCTGAAGATGCCCACATGATGCTATGCATTATTTCTCATTGGAGGAGCAATATGGACTGTTGGGGGTGGGAACGTTGCCATCACTTTGTATATGTGTTTTTCGCGCTCATTTCTTCAGATTCAGAATTCTTTTGTTGCTACCACTTTGATTTCCAGTAAAAGATATCTTTACTCTAACAAAATGGAGTTTAAGTGTTTCTTTCTTGGATGTTGAAGGGAGCACCAGCTGACATTATTCTGAATCTCCCTTTTACCAGCCCACCCGGAGAAAAACCCAAATTTTCTTCCGTGGGGGTTTGCTAACAAACAATGTCTAGTCCAGCCAGCGACCAAGAAGACCAGGGAGCGACTGGAGGACCTGAATCCCTGCTGATGGAGGGAGCAGAAGAGACTGACTTCTTAGCAGAGCTGAGTCTTGGTGAAACCCCAGCTGTGAAGCCTAAATGGTCCCTGGGAGTCGGTTGGAAGGATCCTGAGGAAAGGCCCCCTCCAGGAGTGACCACAACCCGTCGCCGAGGGAAAGATGAGCCATGGCAGGAGAAGGAACGGAGAGGCTTCTCACTAACGCAAGCCGAGCAATTTTCACATGAAGCTGCCGGAGAGGCTCGAGCTGATCAAAGGTACGAGGGGGAAGAGGGGGAGGTAGCCCCAGGCAGAAGAACCAGAGCAGCCACCCCCATAAATCAACCTGGGCCGGCGCAACAGGCAGCAGCAGCAGCACAGGGCCCCCCGGCTGGGGGGATAATTGCCAGAAGGCGTAGAGCTCCAAGAGTGCCTCCGTTGGAAGTAAAATATGGAGGGGACCCCCAGGAATTGGGATTTTTCCTAGCACAAGTTTGGAGCCATATGGAGGAGTATGGGCAGGATTTTTCCTCAGAAGCGGCCAAAGTCAGGTGTGTGACCAGGGCTTTGGAGGGAACGGCTGCAAAGTGGATGGTGACTTTGCATAATGATAATGCCCCTCAGCTGCTGAATTATGACCAGTTCATGACAGCATTGCGCACTAGATTTGAAGATCCCCTAGCTGAACGCAAGGCTAGAATCAGGATGAAAACCATAAATCAGGGGCGAAGGTCAGTAGCTGATTACACCCAGGAGTTTAGGGAGCTGGCGTGCCATATCCGCGGCTGGTCCAAGGGAGCCCTGATAGAAGCTTTTAAGGATGGGCTGAATGAAGATGTTTATCAACGCTGCGTGGCCAGAAGAGACCCTGGTGAGCTGCAGCAGTGGTACGTGCTGGCAGCAGAGGTGGAGATTGACCTAACCCGAAACAGACTCCGGGGGGATTTTGTTTTGAAGAATTCCCCTCTCACCAGGCCTCAAGAAACCTTAAAACCTCTAAAGGGAAGACCAGCGGCAAAACCCAGGACCAGAGCATGTTTCCGATGTGGGAAAGAGGGCCACTGGGCTGCAGACTGCCGTGCCAAGCTGGAACCAAAAGGGGCGCCAGGAGGAGGGAGAAAGTCTGAGAGACCTCCAGCCACGCCTCGTGGATCGGCGCTAAAGGCGGAGGAGGTTGTAGAGGTCACCCCTCTAAAAAGAGGGGGGTTGGGAACTCCAACCTCTTCTGAAGGGAGTGAATCCGAACTGGAAGACGACGCACTGGTAAGTCCGAACCAGGGCCCTATGACCATTCCAGTGAGATTAAGGGTATCCACGTCAGGGGCTGAAGGGGACATGTTGGCTTTGTTAGACTCTGGGTGCACAAGGTGCGTAATCAGTGCAAAGATGGTAGAGAAGCTGGGCTTAAGGCTAAAGACTCTGAAAACGCCCATAGCTTTTTGCCAATTGGATGGATCGGTAGCCGGGGGTGGACCTGCTCATTTTATAACGGAGCCAGTGGAGATGACAATGGGGAACCATAAAGAGACTCTGTGTTTTATTGTGGCTCCTGGGATGGAGCGCCCCTTAATACTGGGCTTGCCTTGGCTCCGGAAATGGAACCCCCATGTTAATTGGAGGAGGGGATCACTACGCATACGCACAGACCAACCCCCAGAAAAGGAAGGGAAATCCAAGTTGAGACCCAAGGCTCCCACAGAATTGGCTTCTACTGGCACCGAGACTCTGAAAGGGGAGGAGAAAATTCCAGAGGAATACTGGGACTTAAAGGAGGTGTTCAGTGAGAAGGCCTCGGATGAGCTCCCCCCTCACCGCTCAACGGATTGCAGTATCGAATTTTTGCCAGGAGTGAAACTCCCAAAACCGAAGCTGTATTCAATGACCCCACGGGAATTAGGGGAGTTGCGGTTATTCATTGAAAAAAATTTAGAACGTGGTTTCATCCAACCTGCTAGGCCCCGGGTGGCGGCTCCAGTGTTGTTTCGGGAGAAGAAAGATGGTTCCTTACGCTTGGTGGTAGACTACTGCAACCTGAACGCCATCTCGGTGGAGAACGTGTACCCCTTCCCCCTGATGAAGGACATGCTGGCCCACCTCGCTAAAGGAAAGATTTTTTCAAAACTCGACCTGAGAGAAGCATATTACCGAATCCGAATCAAAGAAGGGGATGAATGGAAGACTGCTTTCAACTGTCCGATGGGGTGTTTTCAATTCAACGTCCTGCCGTTTGGCCTACGGGAAGCGCCTGAGGTATTCATGCAATGATAAACCAAGTGTTGCAAGAGCATTTGTACAAAGGAGTGTTAGTTTATCTTGATGACATTCTTATCTACACAGAGACTCGTGATGAGCATGTGAAACTAGTGCAGTCAGTCCTGGAGAAACTTCGAGCGGCCCAGTTGTATGCCAAGCTGTCAAAGTGTGAATTTCACCAAGAGAAAATTGACTATTTGGGCTATCGCATATCGCACGACGGCATAGAAATGGGCCCGGGGAAGGTGCAGGTTGTTTTGGAATGGGCCCCTCCACGTACCAGGAAACAACTGCAAAGTTTCTTGGGATTTGCAAATTTTTACCGTCAATTTATTCCTGCGTTTGCGAAGATCGCGATGCCTATCACGAATCTCCTTAAAACCAAAGGGGAGGTGAAACCGAAGCCCAGTACACCATTGGAGTGGTCCATGGAATGTCAAGCTGCTTTTGAGAAACTGAAACATCTGTTTGCTGCTGAACCCGTACTTAAGCACCCAGACATGGACGTTCCGTTTGTAATCCAAGCTGATGCAAGTGACGTAGCCGTTGGAGCGGTGCTACTTCAGGTAAATGAAAAGGGATACCTGCAACCATGCGCTTATACCTCCCATAAACTAACTGAAACCGAGAGAAGATGGGCCATCTGGGAAAAAGAAGCTTTTGCAGTTCGATGGGCTTTGTTAACGTGGAGGCATTTCCTAGAAGGAGCCAAACACCCTTTTGAGGTCTGGACAGATCACAAAAATCTGGAAGCTCTGAAAACGCCTCGGAAACTGTCTCCCAAGCAAGTTCGCTGGGCGCAACATTTTAAGCGGTTCAATTTTTCTTTGAAGTACATTCCCGGTGGAAGGAACTTCATGGCAGATGCTTTGTCCAGATTACCTCAGTATAATAGTGCCCGCCAGGAAGTGATAAGACCTATCATCCCAACCGAACAGTTGGCAGCTCCAATGGTTACCAGAGCTCAGAAGAAAAAAGAGGTTGAATTGTCAACCGATTTATCGGCACAATTGAAAGAAGCTCTAAAACTTGATGATTGGTTCCTAACCCACTCGAATGACTGTACTATTAGAGATGGGTTGGCCTGGGTGGGGGCCAAATTATATGTACTGGGAAAACTAAGGCACGAAATTTTACATCAAGCTCATGATTCTAAACCTGCTGGACATTTTGGGTTCGTGAAGACCCTACACTTGGTCAAAAGGCAATTCTGGTGGCCCACGTTGAAAAAGGACATTGAGACCTATGTCGCTAGTTGCCCTATTTGTGCTTCGGCTAAGAGACCGCCTGGTAAACCAGCAGGCTTATTGCAGAACGTGGCTAGACCAACGGCCCCATGGAAGGAAATCTCCATGGATTTTATTGTAGAATTACCTGACAGTGGAGGAAATACAGTCATTTGGGTAGTGACAGATCTGTTTTCCAAACAGGTACACTTTATACCCTGCGCGAAGATCCCGTCAGCAAAGACGTTAGCTAAGCTGTTTATTCTGCATATCTACAGGCTACATGGAGTCCCTGAACGCATAATCTCTGATAGGGGTGTCCAATTCACCTCAAATTTCTGGAAAGAGTTCCTGAAGTTACTAGGCTCCGCCCAGGGGTTAAGCTCCGCCCATCATCCACAAACCAATGGGGCCTGCGAGAGAACTAACTCGGTACTGGAACAGTATTTGAGGTGTTACATTAATTATCAACAGGATGATTGGACTGACTTACTGCCTTTTGCTGAGGTGGCATACAACAATTCGGTACATAGCAGCACCGGATTCACTCCATTTAAAGTGGCCTCGGGACAAGACTTTGTATCCATACCCGAGCTTCCGCAAGAGAAAACTAATATTCCCTCATTGGATGAGTGGATAAGGCATCTCCAGATGACTTGGCCAGTTGCCCGCAAGGCCTTGGATGATGCTCATCAAGCTCATAAAAAATTTGCAGATAAAAAGAGACGTCCACAGGAACCATATCAAGTTGGTGATAAAGTGTTTTTATCTACCAAATTTTTGCAGACCACACAGAAATCGAAAAAGCTTGGACCTAAGTATGTGGGACCTTTTCCGGTTGAACGAGTTGTGAATCCTGTGGCAGTTCAATTGACACTGCCAAAAACCCTCCGTCGGATCCATCCTGTTTTCCATGTTAGTTTGTTAAAACCTGAACGTACATCTGATCTGAGGCCTACTCAAGTAGCCCCCCCTGTACCATTGCTCATTGAAGGTGAACAACATTTTGAAGTTAAAGAAATTTTGGATTCTAGGAAGAGGAGAGGTCGAATCCAATATTTGGTTGCGTGGAAGCATTTTCCTTCTTCCCAGTCTGAATGGGTAGACGAGAGAGATGTTAGAGCCCCCCGGCTGGTGCAGGCGTTTCGCACCATGTATCATGATAAACCCTGAACAATAATGCTGTTGTTATTTGTTTGTAATATCTTGTCTTTTATCCTTGTATTTTCTAAGACTAACGTCTTTTTGCAGGAGGGCCGAATGTCAGCCTTCAAGATTTCTTCCTTTATTTCCTTTTCTCTGCTTTGCATCTTTCGGCTGCCATAAGTAACGGGAGGGGGCAGTGGGCCATGATATATTTGGGAAGCGTGCTGGAGTGTGTAGGAAACGAAACTGTATATCTAGGGGAGGGGGAGCTTTACTTAAGTTTCTATTCCTTGCTTTTCTATTCCTTGCTATGCGCAACTGCGACTCCTTATCAAACTATGCCAAGGTCAACGGACAGAGGCCTCATCACCACCTGAAGATGCCCACATGATGCTATGCATTATTTCTCATTGGAGGAGCAATATGGACTGTTGGGGGTGGGAACGTTGCCATCACTTTGTATATGTGTTTTTCGCGCTCATTTCTTCAGATTCAGAATTCTTTTGTTGCTACCACTTTGATTTCCAGTAAAAGATATCTTTACTCTAACAAAATGGAGTTTAAGTGTTTCTTTCTTGGATGTTGAAGGGAGCACCAGCTGACATTACCTTCATTAGAGTTTCCTTTGATGGTTCTTTTTTTCCTTTGAAGTTATATCTGGATGGATAGAACTGATAGAATTTGAAGGTATTTTGTGATTCATCCACAAACTGCTGAATATATTCACTTCATTGGTGCATCTAATCTTAGACGCTTGCATGAATTCTCAGTTCCAGTCTAAAAAGCTGGATGAGGAAATCAAATGAAACAAATTCTTTAATCTTCCTGCCTGGTTCATATTAATTCTGTGCAACAGAAATGAAGAATGAATTTACATGGGATTTTTGGGTGAAAGAGAACAGATATGAAGGTTGTGCTTCAACAAAAACAGAAGGAAAAAAATAACCTGAATAAAAATGTCCTTCCCATCCCTCATATCCATAAAAGCAAAATTTAATATACAGAAATAAGAAAACAAACCAAAATGCACAAACCTGTGCATTTCACAAATGGGACTTTATTATTTAAAAAATGTTTTTCCAGCATTTGAACACATGCACATGTGTGTTAGAAACACAAAATTCTTCCCTAGCCTAAGTTATTGTATATTTACCATGTTTTTCCAACAATACGGCCCAACCCAAAATGAAGGCCCAGCACTGTTTTGTGCACATACAGTTAAATTGAGGCCTGCCACCAAAATTTGGGCCTATTTAAGTGCATGAGCAGCCATTTACAAAATGAGGTGAGGAGGCATGGGAGGGAAGGTTGGAGGGGGGGGGGGGGAAATTGCCCAATTAATCCCATGCGACTCGCCTGTCCATTGGATCACACTCCCTTGCCTCTGTAATGCTGCTTCTTTTGATCCCTGCTTGCCCTGCCAAAGTCATCGCTCATGAAAAGCCCTCCTGTCACCTCCCCCTCCCCGCTTTCTTTCTCACACACAAGAAAAGCAAGCAAGAAAAAGAAAGGGAGAAGAAGGAGACACTTTTAAACATGTCCAGGACTTTTCATGTTGTCATGATCAGCCCCGCCATGGATGTGTGTGTGTGTGGAGGGGGGGGGGTGTGTTTCTGGCAGAGATTAGGGAAAAGAAGGGGTGGCTTGGAATAAATTTTCCCCATGAGAATGGGGAGCGTAATGCTTGTAGGGTGTGATTTATCCAGGCTGTCCTCTCCTATTATCTCTGCTCACAGCTTCCAGAGTTTTCCCAGTCTCCAAATACACACACACACACACACACACACACACAGAAGTGGGGGGACTTCCATCCAATGTAGTGTCTCTGTATTAATAATTGTTATTCTGCCTCACTCTTTTCATTGGAGCAACTTTTCTTTAGAGAAAGAGATTGGGAGGGAGAGAGAGGAGCCATTGGAATCACTGGGTCTTTGCAGACCCAGTTAGCTTTTCAGTAAGTTGCATGAGCTGCTATTTCTTCTCACCCCTTTTTTCCTCCAAGAACAGAGATAACAGGAAAGGGCAGTCTGGATAAATCACACCCTACAAGCATCGCATTCCCCATTCGGGGAAAATCTCTTCCAATCCACCCCCTCTTTTCCCTAATTTCTACCAGAAACACTTCCCCCCATCCCACCCCCACATCCATGGCAGGGGCTGATCATGACAGTCCTGGACGTGTTCAAAAGTTCGTCCCCTCCCTTCTTCCTATCTTTTTCTTGTTCACTTTTCTTGTGTGAGAAAGAGGTGAAGGGAGGTGGTGGGTGGGACTTTGGATGAATGACGATTGTGTCAGGGAAAGCAGGGATTGAAAGAAGCAGCGTGGTGGCCAAGCTTGCCAGGCTTTTCAGAGTGGACAAAGGCAGACTCCAGGTAGGCAAGCAAGGGTGCGCATGGGGCTCTCCTTATGGCTGCTAAAGAAGCAGCCCAGTGGAAAGACAAGGGTACAAGTGGGGGAAAATTAAGGCACCCCTTGAAAAGATGGCGTATCCATTTTTTCAGCAGTCTAAAAAAATAAGGCCCAGATTTATTTTCTGAGAAACACGCTAGTAGTTGCATATCAAGCAGAAATTATGTTGAGGGATGGTGTTTTTTTTTTTTTTTTTTGCAAGTTGAACCATCATGTTTAGTTACTTCATGCCCTGCAGGGTATAAAAGTATAGAAGTTATGTTAGAAATATTATAAACAAATTTAAATATTAAGGTCAAATAATGTGATAAGACCAAAAGATAAATGTGTGAATGCTTAAATATTGCATATCTTATGTCAGGCTTCACAAAAGATAGACACAAGAATAGGATATATAACATGGATTTAAGGGATATTTTCCACTGAGTATCATTAAAAAGATCAAGTGACATGTTAATACCTAATCTTGTGTAATCTGAAAAGTGTAGAAAGCTTGGTTAGTAACTGAATCCAAGATAAGATTCCAAATTCCAGGGCTGAATTTGAGATTGAGATTTTTTTTAAAAAAAATTTAAAACACCCACTATTTTGATAATTGTAAAAATGGAAAAACCATACAGCAATAAATGTGAAAACACCATGAAAAAAATGTGTTGTGGACTTGTAAAAAGCACCTAAAGTAATATGTTCTATATGGTATATTATATGTAGTACCAGTATCACACATATATTCTGTTTTCACTTGTATGAGTCTTCCTAAACCTTGGGTCCTCTTGGGACGTTGAGGGTTCTGCATGGCGCTTAGTTGTTCTAATACTAAACTCTTCTGGAAAGAAAACTATGATGTCTAGCAGATCCCATAGATCTAGCAGATCTGCTAGAGCCACTCTCACAACTTAGGAGTCAAAGCCCCAACCATCACTGGTACCATATACCAATTTTAATTTCCATTACCAATAACACTTAGACTTATACACTGTTTCATAGTGCTTTACAGCCCTCTCTAAGTAGTTTACAGAGTTAGCATATTGCTCCCACCAATCTGGCTCCTCATTTTACCAACCTCAGAAGAATGGAAGGCTAAGTCAAATTTGAGCTGGACAGGATTGAACTGCTGGTATTCGACAGAATTAATCTGCAGTACTGCATTCTAACCACTGTGCCACCCCTGTTCCTCCTTAAGGCCGTGGTACTTCTCCAGTTCCTTGTACTCCTTGTTCCCAATGTTACTGTTAATTGGCATTGCTACATCCATCACCACCTATCTCTTTCTGGTCCATGTCTACCAATATGATGTCTGGTTGATTGGCTAGTAAGTGCATATTTGCCTGGATCTGAAAGTTCCACAGAATCTCAGCCGTCTTATTCTCCTTTATTATCTTATCTCCTAAGGTATAGATAGATAGATAGATAGATAGATAGATAGATAGATAGATAGATAGATAGATAGATAGATAGATAGATAGATAGATGATAAAGAACTTTAAGAACTCTAAGAAACAAATTTAAAGTGAAATCACATTTTTAAGTTAGGCATAATTCCAAAATGCATTAATAAAAAAATCCATTGTTTATTATGACAAATGCTTACAGTTACAATGACAAAGTTTGCACAACATTGGAAAAAATATATAATTCTGACAATATCAAGCAAGCAACTTAAACTTGGAAAATATAAGGTAATGATGAAATTAACCATGGGTATGTGTGTATGCAAACATATACATAAACATAATAGAAGTTTTCCTAAACTCAGGCAAGAATTGTGTGTCTGTATATGGGTAGGAGTGTACATACTATTTACACATTTTTCTAACACAGTTCAAGAGCTCTCTGATTTTTTTCTCCTTTTAAAGGTTTTTCAGAATGACTCCGCTAATATATCTATGACTTCAGCTAGATTTCCATTCACCTAATATAAAATACATTTTACAGGATGCTATTCTTTGAGACTAGCCAATCTAATTTTTGAGTACTTTAACCATGTTCTCTGACTCCTTAGTGATGAGATCATGAAAGTTAATAACTATATGATGGTTTTACAATTTTGCTTGAACATGGCAGAGAGAGACAAATTGGTGGCTAGGGGATAGCATAAGTACTCAAGAAACCTTGATTGAGAGATGCTGTAAAACTCTAGCATGCATTTCTTTTATTCCATTGTTTATATGAAAAACATATATAACTTTTTATTGAATTATGTATTTTTATATCATCTGCAATATGTGGCTTGAAGGACAATTTCATCTTTGCACCAACAGGTTTTTTTTTAGCCCTTTAGAAGTCAGTGTCTATATTTAATACTTCAATGAGTCAAATTGATAAAATATTTGAAGGAATATACCATGTATGGATAGGGTTAGGATTTTCTGTAGGTTTGAGTTAATGGACTTTTGCTTTTGATTTTATCAATTGTGTTTAAGCCTATTACATGTTTCATACTGCAATTGGCCTTTGGTCTGTACTTCAAAATATTAGGAGACTAAACTGATAATTATCTACATTAACACCACTTAAACATTAGAGTCCATTAACGAAAGGCATTTCAGGAGCCATAATAGTTCTGCATAAAGCCTGGGGTTAAAGCCTGCATGCATCTTGAGTAAACATAGGCAAGATGCTATTCATAATTATTCTCAGGGGTGGGATTCAAATGTTTTAACAACCTGTTCTGTGGGTATGGCTTACTTGGTGGATGTGGCTTGGTGGTCATGTGACTAGATGGGTATGACCAACTCATTGTCACTCATGTTGAGGGGCGCTTCTCCTCACCTGGCTTCTCATGACTGTCAGGATACAATGGTCATAAGTGTGAAAAATGATCATAAGTTACTTTTTTCAGTACCATTGAATGGTCACTAAATGAACTACTGTAAGTCAAGGATTACCTGTACAAAAATACAAAAAGCTTCTTTGCTTGCAAAAAGCTGCCCTAAATACCAATCATTAGATTAAAAATATCTTCAAGCTGGAGTTATAAATCAGGCAGGGTGCCAGAGCACCTTGAGGAATTAAAATAGTTAAAATGCAATGATAACTCTCAGCAGCCAACTCTTGCTCATAAAGTTAAACCATTTAGCAGAGAAGTCATTTAAGCTGTCCAGAAAGAGCACACCCAGGAAAAGCAATCCTTAGAACCATTTGCACCACTTAAAGATACCAGCTGGTCTCACTCACTTCACAAGATATCATCCAAGATTTAAAGAAATCATCCAGATTTAAGGAAAGGTCAGAATGGCAGTAAAAAAAATCAGTGCCAAGCTTGTATCCTGCCTCTTGGTAGTACACCCCAAAATGACAATGCCATATACCACTAAAGCAGTGAAGGAAGACCTCCTTCCCAGATAGAAAAAGAAACCATGAGGCAGGATGTGGTAATAGCATCCTAGATAGATCTGGTGTGGAATTTCAGGTTCTCCTGGATTTGTGGCTTTTGATGGAAGAGCAAAATGTTTGTGGAGATTCTCAATCATCCAGGTCATGGATGTCCCAAAGGCGCTTTTTTAAGAGGCAAGTGTACTCTCTGGTTTTTCTTTGAAGAATTTCACTTCTTATCCAAGAAGCTCTAATTGGATGGTGGGAAATGACTAGCTATCTATTCAATTCCACACCATCCAGTCAGAGCAGAAGAAGCTTCTTGAATGAGAAGTAAAACATCTTCTAAAAAAAACAGAAAATCCACTTGCCTCTTAAAAAGCACTTTTGTAATAGAACAGCAAATGGCAGATGTGGCCAGAAGGACTTTATGCAGATTTATCTTGTGCATTGATTGTGCACATTGCTGAACTGGAAGGCCTTGGTCATAGTCACTCATGCCAGAAGTCATGTCCCATTTGGATTACTGCAACATGCTTTACATACGGATGCCTTAAACTGATCCAGAATAGAGCGGCATAATATCACTTCTTGATGGTCACCCAAGATCTGAGGCATCATTAACATTTTAGCTTTGATGTCTGCCTCTTTTCTGTCAGGGTAATGATGATTTAATAGCTGACCAGCTACTGTAATGTTGTAATACTGTAATGTTGTAATGATTATGCAATGGTAGCAATGAATCAACAGGGTTATTTGACTGCTATTGCTTTAAGAGGCTGTAATATAAGAGAGACCCTGTGAGGGTATATCTCTCTCTCCATGTGTGCTTCTATGATGTAGCTCATTACTGATTGCTTTTTGTTCATGGCCTGTACTTGTATGTAGAACATACAAAACATTTGCTAGTCCAATACTCAAATAGAGCTCATCAGTCTTGAACCCACATTACATATCTGATATTAACACAGTTGACAAAGTCCAGAAATATTTCACAAGAAGAGTTCTCCACTCCTCTACTCGTTGCAGAATACCTTATTCCACCAGACTCGAAATTCTAGACCTAAAAAATCTAGAACTATGCCACCTCTGGTCTGATCTAAGTATAGTATATAAAATCATATATTGCAATGTCCTACCTGTCAATGAATACTTCAGCTTCAACCATAACAACACAAGAGCAAACAATAGATACAAACTCAAGGTTAATCACACCAAACTTGATTGCAGGAAATACGACTTCAGCAACAGAGTAGTCAATGTCTGGAATACTCTACCTGACTTTGTGGTTTCTTCCCCAAACCCCAAAAACACTTTCCTCTTAGGAAAGGAGTGAGGTCATTGCTGAACTGGAAGGCCTTGGTCATAGTCACTCATGCCAGAAGTCATGTCCCATTTGGATTACTGCAACATGCTTTACATACGGATGCCTTAAACTGATCCAGAATAGAGCGGCATAATACACTCATACATAATAAAAAAACTAAGCACAGGAGCCTCCCACAGTTGTGTGCTAAGTCCCTTTTTTATTCTTTGTACACACATGACTATACCCCATTGTATAATACCAACAAAATTATTAAATTTGCAGATGACACGACAGTAGTGGGGCACATTAATAAGAACAATAAGTCTCTTTATAGAAAGAAAGTACAAGGACTGACACTGTGGTGTAAAGAAAATAATCTTACACTTAACACCAAAAAAAACCCTTTAAAAACCTATAATTGACTTCAGGAGGAAGAGAGATATACATTGTACATAAATGTGAGGAGGTGGAGAGGATTGGTAGTTTAAATTTCTGGGCACTTATATCTTGGAGGATCTTTCATGGACTGAATGCTAGCATGCTTGTAAAGAAGACACAGAAGAGGTTGTACTTCGTGAGAACATTCAATATCTACTGCTGTCCTACTACCGCAGCAACATTGAGAATGTCCTGACATACTGCATTCTTGTATGGTATGGGAGCAGCTCTGTAACAGACAAAAAAGCTCTACAGAGAGAATAATTAAAATTGCCCAGAATATCATTGGTCTCCAGCTACCAATCCTGGATAACATCTTCACATCTTGCTGTTTGAGGAAGTTGCACAACATTCTCAGAGATTCTTCCCATCCTGTTTACAATCTTTGTCTTCTGGCAGAAGATACAGAACAATTAAAACTCAGATCACACATTTTCCAAATAGTTTTTATCCCAGAGCTATAATTGCACTTAACAATGAACTTAAGGACCACCGTCAGTGAGCTATTTGACAGTATTACTTGGTCTGTTGTGTGGATGCTTGTGTGTTTTTAGGAGGCAGGGAATTTTGGCGGGTGGGGAGGTGTTTGGGGATTGTCTCTGTGTGTGCATATTGAGTCTGGTCTCTGGGTGTTATGTGAATTTTGTTGTATGTATACTGTGTATATATGTATAATGACAATAAAGAATTCAGTTTCAATTAAATAATCCATCACAGTTGGGGAGAATGGGCATAGGGGAGAAATGGGACCATCTGAAATAAAATTTCTACTCAACACTGTCCTTATATATAGCCAAGATACTTTAATGAAGTTTAGACTGAACAAATGTTCCATACTCATAATCAATTGAGGAAAAATAATGAAAACTGAAGCGATCAAGATGTCCTATGGAAATAACATCAGAAGTCTGAATGATCTATAAAATACCTGGGCATTCTTCAAGCTTACAACATCAAGCAACTGAAGTGATGAAAGAAATCAGAAGTGAATACATCAAGAAAAGTGAAGAAGATCTTAAATTCAGTGGAGAAAATACCTTCATGATAATGAATACCTGGACAATTCCAATCATTATATACACAGATGGAATACTGGTTTGGACTCAAATGGAATTGAAACCCTAGATAAGAAGACTAGAAAATAATGACACTATTCTATGCTATTCATCCTCATAGCAACATTAACAGACTCTACTTCTTCTTTTTCTTCTTGTGCCATATCTGTTATCAGACATTGGTGATCATGCTGGAGACTCTACAGACCAAATAAAATAGATGGACTTGAAATGTTGCAAGTGCATCTGACAGTTGAAGAAAAAGGTGCATTGAAAAAATAGCTGAAGGACCATGAAGAAGGTGCAATGAAACTAGTATGCCAGAAAGGCCTACCGGTTACAGCAGAAACCAAACTGGCCTATAAGAAAGACAAAATGAAGAACAGAAAAGGGGTGGGGGAAAACAAAGCATTATATGACCAGTACATTAAACAAGCTTGGAAAACAGATAATGGCAAGACCTGGTAATGGACAAGAGCATAAAAAATGAAGAAAGAGACACAGGACTAGCCTTAAGAACAAATGCATTAAGAAGACAGCAACAGATAGCAAGTGCCATCTCTGCAAAAAAGCTAAATAAACAGTGGATAGCCTGGTTAGCTGCTGCAAAAAGATTGTACAGACTGACTAGAAACAATGGCATGAAAAGGAGTAATAATGATGCATTGGAAGATCTGCAAGTAATACCATTTCAGCACAAGGAAGAACTGGTGGAGCCATAAAAATAGAGAAAGTGATAGAAAATGAAGAAGCTAAATTGCTCTGGGACTTTAGAATACAAACAAGTGGACATATGGCATATAAAAACCCAGACTTAACACTGTCCATAAAGAAGACAAAAAAATCTGGATAGTGGATGTGACAGTATCTGGAGACACCAAAATAGAAGAGAAAGAATGACAGAAGATAACATAATACCTGAAAATAGGAATAGAATGACTGTGGCATCAGAAAGTAAAGGTAGTATCAATTACAAAACCATAGGTGCTTTGGGTATAATCCCCAACCAACTGGACATCACTTGAATATCTTTGGCATTGAGAAAATCACCATCAGTCAACTGGAAATGGCATCTTTACTCATAACAAGTTCCATTCTGCAACAATATCTTTTTCAACATCAAAGAACAACATCTGCCTTAACCAGGTCCTTGGGAAGAACTTGATAGGTTAATAAGAATGCCAAATCCAGTATAAACATCTGCCTGACTGTGCAACAAATCAATTTTATTAATAATATAAAGTATACAATAAAATCTTAATAAAAACAATCATATTGTCATATCTTAAAATAAATTTTATAAAATTTAAAGTCTATAGGAAGGACACAAAAAAATTATCTATATGAAAATGGCATATTATCAATCAATCTAGAAAGCTCAAAATAAACAATAATAATTGCTGCAGATAACACTTTTTAACTACAAAAATAATTTAATGATAGGGATCTGCTGTTAAATTTGTTATTAAATTTCTGTTATTAAATTGCCTTTAAAGTCCAGTTGTTGGGCAGCAGAAGTGAGAATACGCTACTGCAGTTATGTCTTCTCAGAAGGTTTTCCATAAAAATGCAGTTGTCTATTCTGAAAGAAAATATCAGACTATCATAGGTGTGTTTAATTATTATGTAACAGCTAGCAAGATTATTCATAGAATAGGGGGAAAGTACTTAAGTCATTTATCTAAAGTTCTAAAATGGTATAGCTGTTAAATACATTTAGCAACAGTAACTTATTAAAGACTTAATTATATAGAGATTTCAAAAGCCAAAATTATACACCACTATACAAAATGGCAAAACTGATTCTTATTAGCAAGTAAAACTTTCACATATTAAAATTTTCTGTAGCAAAAAAACCATCCTATAATAGAAGCTTCAAGTAACAGTATATTGTAAAAATGGCCACTATTGAAATTGTATGAATTCATTTTAAATTAATTCTGAAAGGAATATGGAATGAAAAATAATGTTATAATGATAGAAAATAGAGGTTTTTAATAAGGCACTTTTTCTTTTCTGTTCTAAGGAACATATTCAATCCTCATCAGCCAAAGTGAGACACGCATACAATATATCCATAATTTAAAACTTTTATGTTGTTTACCATCACATTTTTTTTCCTGTTGCAACAACCCATACTGACAACAAGGTGACAATTTTCCATAACCAATTAAATGTAGATGGGATAACAGAGCGCACTAAGAGGTATATGCATTGACAAGTGAAAATTGAGTTTTTAATAATAAACACATTGGAGAAAGTCATTCTGAGCACTGGAGACTGAAATGAAGGCCATTTTACAAGGATTTCAAAAATTTACATATTAATGAGACTCTTTTCAAAGGCCTGATTTGCTATGTTTTCTGGTTATCCTCCTCCAAGCCCTGACAATAATAATATTCTTTTAAAAAGATGCTATCCAAGTACTAATATCACTATGGGAACTTCTGAGATGAAAAGATTCATCAAATAGCATTCAAAAAACACGGGAAAAATACATATTCATTCTGAATATCATTCTTGCATCTTGATACTTTTCATCAGTTGAAACTGAGATTTCTGCATGCTCATTGGTTATATAAACCTATGTTTTCATAGGTATTTCTGTTCCTATAGATCCAGTTTAAATATACAGCACTTGTTCATAATATATGTAATTCTATCAACCCTTTTGAATTTATTGAGTGAAAGAGTAGTCAGCATTAGGAATAAAACTTCTGAAGCCATTGTTATACATTTCAAAAGAAATATATAAAATTGACGTTGCATTATCTGTGTTGTACAAATCCAAATGATTCTTGTGCCTTTGTGCAGCTGTGATAACACATATTGACCTGACCAGATTATTTGTATCAGTTCCTTTGTAGGCCCTTTTTCCCTCAAGAAATTTATTTGCATAAATTGGTTTTTATTTTAAAAATGTGATGTGAGTTGAGTTGGGCTTCAGGGCTTCAGAGAGGATATTGATTTGTTATGAATTGTTTAAAGTAATACCCATTATACCTCAAATTTGTAAATTCCCTAGCCTCAGATTCTCTCCAATGGTCATTATACTGTTTCTTAGAACTGGTTGGAATTTGAAAACAACATACTTCTTGTTAGTGAATTATTCATGTCAAATATCAAATAGATTGCCTAAAGACAGCATGTGTGGATAGTATGTGAACCAAACACTTGTTTAAAAATTTGATTAAGGAGATCTTTCAATCTAATTACTTCAATGACTGTGCTGAGAGAAGAAACTGCTAAAAAGCCAGATGCTTGTTTTCTTAAAACTATATTATATAAAAAGGGCGGCAATTGAACAAATACAAAAATATTTGATAGATACTTAAAAACAATAAAAAACCCAGACCAAACCAGCAAAAGGAAATGTACATATTTGCATAAATTGCAATTAGATTTCTTTTTAAAAATGTATATTATATTTATTTTATTTATTTATTTTTAGATTTTTATACCGCCCGTCTCCCAAAAGCGGGACTCGGGGTGGTGTACAGCCAGATAAAACAGATGTTGATAGAAAATCATTTCAAAACCAAAAAGTAAATGCATTTATTCATTCTTGAATTTTTCATCTAATTGTTTCTTTTCAACTATGCAAATATCTCCTTTTAGCTAGAGTTTGATCCTGACAAATTTGAAACTCTTCATATATTGATAAATTCACAATATTTGTTATATATATAACAACCTCCCAAATAAAGAATCACATTCACATGTTTAAATCTAACTTCTCTTCCTAAAAAAATACTAACAATAATTAGATTATTAGAGTAAATTGGAAAACCTTTGGGCTACTCCAGAATTAATCTCTTGACAGTTGCTATTAATAATTATCTTTTGTTGTCTAAAGTGAGGTCTAGGTTTATACCTTTCTAAGACACTTTGTAATAGAAATATAAATTGTATAAAATTTAAAAGGTAAAGATGAAATAAAAATCAGTGTGAAAGTTTATTAAAAGATGGAGGAGGGCTTTCAGGGTGCTAATCAGTCCCATTGTTGAAAAACTCCTATGTGCACCTTAAGCAAGATTGCAGAGCCATAATTTTTATACCTTTCTCAAAAGCCAATAAGATGAAAGCTGACCTGATCTCTGAAAAGAGAGTATGTTTCACAGGATGGAGGTAATAAAAGAGAAGGCTCTCTTCCTGGACTCTACCAGTTGGAATTCTTTAACAGATGAGCTCCCTATTATTCCTTCCCTGCCTAGAAATAAACTGAAGAAGATTCTGAAGATAACTTGACCCCATGACATTTAGGAATTTAAAAGTCATAAGTAGCAGTTGGAGTTGAACATGAAAGCAAACTGGTACCCAATGCAACAAAAATTTTACATCGATTATTCTTTGGGCAACCAAGATTGCTCAGGTGGTCACATTCTGTGCCAGTTAAAGCTTTTGGATACTTTTCAAGAGTAGCTTCATGTTGAGCACATTGCAACACTCCAAACATAGATGATCAAGGCATAAGTGACTGAGCAGAAAGCCTCCTACCAGGAAAGTGAACAATTGATGCATAGTGATTATCACAATTATGTATTTATGTTCATTCTGGCACCATAATGGTTTGTTTGGGGCATTGTTTTCTTCTTGGCATTTTTGACTCCATCTTTTACTAGAATGGCATAATTTTTTAATCTTTTACACTTTTGCAATAATTACATTCTCTCAATATGAAATGCCCTATTAAAGTGCTAAAATCAAGTTACCCAAAGTTAGTTTTACATTATTTCCATTTCAGTTTAGGTTGGAAGATAAAAACTTTATGAATTGTTTTTATATCCACCAAAAGTACTGAACAGTCTCAATGAGCTTCATTTATTAAATGTAACCAACCATATACAGAATTAAACATATCAGACAGAGTTAAAAATAAGAAAATAAACATATCTGGATACTTAGAAAGAAGAGAAAATATTATATATCAGTTTCAGTTCAGTATGCCCTGTCAAAACATAGTTAATTGTAAATGATGGGGTATTGTCAAAAAGATATAGTGTTGCTGCCTATACAGATTAGATTTTTAAATTCATGTTTTGGAAATTCCCTTCTAGTACAACATCAGACATTGTCAAATCTGAAGTTGGACTGATTGAGACCATCTTTGAGACTTCAGTATTGACACAACAAAGATGAGGATTAGGGAGGGGGAAATAGAGATAGCTGGGGGTTTGTAGCCAAAACAAAATACTTTGCCCTGGAAACCAAGGACATTCCAACAGGTGGCTGAAGAGAGGAGGAGTGATGTTACCAAGTAACTGGACAGCATCCTGATTGGATCATGTGACCATTTGTTTGGGAAAAGGGGAAAACTTTTACTTTTAATTAGGTGAAAACTGTGGGAACCAGTCTGTGCCAATATGATATATCCAATAAAACTGTTCTTTGAAGAATCTACCCACCTCAGAATTCTGTCTGCTATGGGTGTATTACTTGGAAAGTTGACAAACATGATTCACTTAGTAGTATATATTTTGCTAGTTCAGGAATACAAGGGAAACAGAGATTAAATAACTATTTTTTATGACCAGGACACTAGTATTAACTACTCTAAACCAGGAGTCTCCAACCTTTCCAGCTTTGGGAACTGGCATGGGGGGAGGACAGGGAATGGTTCTGCTCAAGCAGTGGTCACATGCACTTGAACACACAGCTCCATTTACACAAGTGGAGGATGTACGTGCCTGACATTAAGGCAACTGGAGCTTTCCACATGAGCGCAAGTGCCTGTCATTTGTGCAAATGGGACTGTTCATGCAAGTGCAAGTGCCCACCAGTTGTGCAGCCCAGGGGTTGGGGACCCCTGCTCTAAACAATGCCCTGGTTAATCATTTTTGCAACAGACAGTTACAATTCTGTCATAGAGAAAAAGAGAAGTGAGGTACATAGCCTGCCCATTTATGTCATTTAGCTACTTAATTGTTCACATTTGCAAGAAATAGGAAAGATGTATATAGATCACCAAGAAGCATGGAACTCTGACATTTTAGATTTTCAATTCACTGGAAACATGAAATCAAATTCAGTATTCTGTATCATAAAATAGCCAAATAAATGCATCTGAAGGCTCACAAATCTATTCTGCAAAATACAATAATGTCCCTCTTTCATTATTTCTCATAGTTTATTTAGTTATTAGGGTTGTGTTTCAGGAGATTAATACATAGTAATCACTGATGGTCTGATCATCTGTTAATTTATTGCAATTTTTAGTGATAGATAGAAAGTTCCATTGTTTAATTTTATTTTGTATAAAATAAATTTTATACAAAATTTTAAACAAAATTTTATTTTGTATAAAGAAATACTTCCTGTTTATTGGTACTGAGTCTCTCTAAATTAATTTAGGTGGATAAGCCAGAATTCTATAGATGCATTTTTTTCTAGTTATATCTTCCTTTCCATGAAAGATTTTATATGCATATCATACACAGACATTTACATGCAGTGGTTTGGTGGCCTAGAGGTGCAGCTCTCACCTCACAGTTAGGAGGCTATGAATTTGATTCTAGGTAAAGGTAGCTATTTCTTTCTCTAGGCACACTAAGAATATATTTTCTGAACAAAATTCCACATTGATGACAGGAAGGCCATTAAAACTCCCTGCTTTCTCCATTCAGTTGTCCATACTTCATCCCACAAGTGATTATGGGGTCATTAAATGAAGATGATGATGTTGATGATGATACACAGAACTTTACACATGTTCTTTGAATGCCAAAAAAATATACTGCAGGAATACTCTAATAATTTTGGTTACCTCTTTTGTATAGCTGCAGTATCCATTTGAGATGTGTTGACCAAAAGGGTCATATTATATTCCAAATATGCTTAAATGATTATATTTAGCTAAATTCCACTCTAATGATTGCTGGAATAAATTTCACTTTGGTTTAAAACTTTCAACTGAAATGACATTTCCATTAGAGTTCCATGACTACAAGATTATTTTCTGGTCAGTCCTATTACATGTGAAGATGTATTTCTTGCTCCAACATATATTTCTTTGCACTTTGCTTTCAGAGAATAACAGGATGAATACAGACTTTGATACTTTCTAGTAACCTAGACCGTAAGCTTCCAACAATGCAATTCACTGTCCTAAATCCATCTCCAGACAGACTGGACAATAGTTTTGTGTACTGAAAAATGAATATACTTTTTACACTGCTTTTTCAAAGTCCAACTTTCAATTCCAAAGAGTTTCATAAGAAAAGGCATGGTCAACATGATCTTTGCAGATATAGACAGTCACAGAATATCTTTTCCAATGCCTTAATTAATACCTAACAAAGATAGTCTATAACATATTTTCTGGTTTCTGTTTCTTTTACTGCTGATGAACAATCCCAAAAAGCAAAAAGAAAGAAAGAAAGAAAGAAAGAAAGAAAGAAAGAAAGAAAGAAAGAAAGAAAGAAAGAAAGAAAGAAAGAAAGAAAGAAAGAAAGAAAGAAAGAAAGAAAGAAAGACCAATTAAAATAACTTTAGTAATGGAGTTACCAGGAATTCTAAAATGTTCACTCTGACCTACATAAAATTGTCTGATATTAGAATATCTTCATTATCAATTCAGGACTGTATGCTTTACTTGTCATTTACTTGTCATTTACTTTGTCATTATTTTCATTTTCATAATATTCAGTCCTGGTCCCATTTTTACTGTATTCCATGACTTTCTCTACTACAGATTGCAGAACATATGCAGTTGTAGCTATCAGAACAGTATCATCAACTTAGTTCAGGTTATTTATGTTTTTTCTTCCAATTTTAAAACTATATTTCTCTTTTTCCAATCCAGTTTTTCTCAGTATAATCAGCATACAAATTGAATTAATAAGTGGAAGTATATGTGAATAAATATACTTTAAAAAAATTAACTATTCAGTCACTTCTTTGCCAAACTGAAGCCAGTCATTTTATTTTAGTAGAGAGACAATTATCCCAGGAAATTAATCATTATTTTTGGCATATTGTGATTGCCAACTGCAGTTGTATTCAAGTCAGACAACTTGTAAAGAATTCAATGGTAAATTCAATTATTTCTAAGTATTCAGTTGAGTGTAATGTTTCTATTATTTAAATGTGCACATCTGTTAATCGAATGCAGGCTTTAATGTCAAACAGTACGTGATACCAATTATTACAAATAGCAAGGAGTTTAGATAAATTTTCAACATGAAACTTATTAAAACAAAAAAATTGTCAGAATGTATAAAGTAATAAAGTATAAGTGAATGATATTATAAAACAGGGATAACATTTTTATTTAGATTTTTCAAAAACAGGCAAGCATTATATTGCATTTATTCTTTTACATTTTTAAAAGTATAAAGTCAAGTTGGATTAAATTAATGTGTAATTTCCCACCAAGCTATTGATTCCTACCACAAACGTTTCCATTGAGACTGTTTTTTTTTCCCTTATTAAAGGTGGATATTTTTTTTACCATATTTTTTTTAAAGTTGATTTTTTTTCAAAATTATATGTGTTTCAGGATCAGACATCAAGGCTTTTAAGAAATCATAAAGTTTAAGGAATTCCAGATTCTTAATTTTAAAGGGAGCTTTCAGTATTTCATCATAATTTGCAGGTTCAAAGGATGCCTTTTTGACTCTCAGAATAGAAGTTTCAGCAATCTCCACAGATTGCTCAAAACTCAAAATCACCATTAAAATTATGGAATCATCAGGTCACAATAAGATATCAATACCCTACAGGTATTTCTTACAACAAAATTGCCCAGCAGCAAAATCTGAACTTTAGGGTCTGTAGTGTACAGTTCTTTGACTTGTTATAGTAAACCTTGTTTGCTGTAAAAACTCACTTTGAAAGTGTCCCTGTCATTAGTTGATTTCCTGAGGACCTTTGGTCAGGTCTGATCGATATGTGCCATCACGCATTGTGGTGTCATACATCACAAAAGAAGAAATCATTCCAAGTTAGCATCTGTAACACAACAAGTTCTGGTATTTCACATTAAGAACTGTCTACAATATATTAGGAGAATCAATACAGTTACTTGAAGTCTGTTACCTTCATTTAGAAAAAAATCAATAGAAATGACACTAAACTATTGCTAAAACAACAACGGCACATAAAAGCACACACACACTGATTTTAACACATTTATATTAACATACAAGAGGCCAGAATATTGTTTAGGAAAAATATGCATTTTAAACTGGTTTCCCATTGAATTGTAAAAAAGAGTGTCTTGAGGCAGAAATTAAAATATGTAATCACAATACTTTTTAAAGACTTTCTCATTTTTGGAGGAAAAAACTCTCAGTGTGTTATCCTCAGAGAACAAGATGTAATGAACATAAAACACACATAGGGATGCGTTTACATATTTTCAGTGGTAAAAATGATAATCACTTCAAGACAAAGCAAAATGACAGGTGAAAGAAACCAATGGAACATAGCCTGGGGAAGCTCCTGGGGCCAGTCAGAGAGCAAAGATACACCTGCTGTATTTGCATTGAATAAAGCCCTAACTTTGTTCAGTAATGAACGTTGAAGTTTCCCCAATGAATCCACTCTATTTAGAAGCACTGCATAAATTTTCAATCTCTCTCCCTTTCTCCTTCTCTCTTTCTCTCCCCCCACCTCTCTCTATAGAGTAGTTTTTCATTTTACAATCTTTTCTGCAGTGGTATTTTATTTATTTTATTTATGTATTTATTTTGTCAAGCGATTATAACAGGTATAAGTATAAACATAGTTATGAATGCATGAAATGGATACATATAAGAAAAATAAAACAAAAAATAATAAAAGAAACAATAGGACACGGACGGTAGGCACATTGGTATGGATTGCTTTGCTTTGGATTTCATTTGATTTCAGTTAAATTCTGAAAAAAGATTTTATAAGAAAAGTCTCATTGAACTTTTTCAGTATTACTGTCACTGCTATATGAGAAATGTTGCCCTAAAAATAGTTGATCTTTTTTGTCTTTGAAAAAACTTAAGGGAAACTGCCCAACCACTATATCTGTAGATAAACTGTATAGAGAATTTCAAAAGGCACTTTCAGCTCTGCTGTATATACACGTTATATGTGTATCATAAGAGAAGAAAATAAATGACTTATTTTCTCTGTATGTAGTATATATGTTTACAATACCACTTCCTCTTACATACATATAGATGTCCATGTCCCTTCATGCCCCTTGCCTAAAGCTAGAAGATAAAAGAGGCCAATAGTATAGAAAAGCTCTTTTCATGGTATTTGCTTTCTCCTTTTCTCCTCGCCACTGGATTGATGATGGGAGAGGGGCAGTAAAGTGGAAAAGCTTCTTTCATGCTTCTCTCATCTGGTTTCTCTCAAGCCCTGATGAGCAGTCAAAAACAGCAACCAACATAGAAGAATGTATCTTTTTTATGCCGCTGACTTCCTTTCCTTAGCAGTACATGAGCAGTACAGAAGATTTTTTTGCCAAGTGCTGCAAGATGTGTCTAAGAAGGGGACTAGTAGTGGAACTAACAACAGCTCAGCATTCTTCCAGGCTTAGAAGACATCAGTAACCTTGAAGAGAAAACTAAGATGATTGTCTTTTGCAATATTAACCTGTACCAGTCAAGGACAACCAAACTGTTTTATCCAGGTGAATCTGGTGGCTTCTTCATCTTGGCAAAGCCAATCAAATTATTTTTAAGTATTTTATCTCAGAAAAGTGTACTTATCTGCCCTGGTGATCTGTACAGCAGAATTGCAAAACTACATAGAAATAGTCCTTGATTACAGTCACATTTGTGACTGGAACCTCCATTGCTAAGCAGTGTGGTCATTTAATGCCTTTTTTGCCATGGTCATTAAGCAAATCACCACAGTAGTTAAGGAAATCACATGGTCATTAAGTGTCTCTGGCTTTACCCATTGACTTTGTTTATGGGAAGCCTTCTGGCAAGATTGTAAATGACTATCACATAACCTCAAATGCTGCAACTGACATAAATATATGCTGGTTGCCAGGCACCCAAATTTTGATCATATGAATGTGGCAACACTACAATAATTGTACTATTTCAGCCTTTGGTCAGTAAATCAATGCTATGATCTTCTTTGCACAGTGCCTGGAGGATTTTAAGGGTTGGATGGGGAGAAATGGGTTGAAACTCAACCCTGGTAGGACTGAATGGTTCTGGGCTTGAGGTTCTTTGGTCTGTGGAGAATTGCCACCTTTGGTTGTGAATAGGGTGGCACTGCCCCAAAGAGACCCAATATGTAATCTGGGGGTTCTCCTGGACTCATGAATTCTACTTGAAAAGCAGGTGGCAGTCATGGCCAAGAGGATCTTTGTGCAACCATGGGTTGTGCACACCCTTGCCTGGACCAACATTTCCTACTCACAGTCCCTCATGCCCTTGACATCTCCCATCTTCACTATTGCAATGCAGTCTACATGAGACTGCCCTTGAACGGTATCCAGAACCTCCAGTTGGTGCAAAATGTAACAGTCTGCATGGTCTTGTGCAGACCTTGGTGTACACATGTGTCACCTCTCCTGTGGGAGCTGCCTTGGTTGCCAATTTGCTTCCAGGTACAATTCAAGATGCTGGTTTTCATTTTTAAAGCCCTTCATGGCTTAGGACCAGGTTGTCTGAGGAACTGTCTTTTGCCAGGCACATCCAACTGGCCCACTAGTGTGGGAAGACAAGGAATGTTGTGGGTCCTGTTTTCTAAGAAGATATACCTGGCAAGACCCAGAAGAACGGCCTTCTCCATGGTACCTCCCTCTCTCTGGAAGATCATCCTTCTAGAAATTAGACTGCCCCCCCATTCTGACCTTCTTTTGGAAGGCCCTAAAAACATGGTTCTTCCAGCAGGCCTGGTGAACCAGAGTGGGATGGACCCCATTAAATGACTGGTATGAGTATGTGTTGTCACCGGAGTGTAGGGGGTTTATTTTGTTTTTTATTATTTTTATTTCTTTTATGTCATGTTTCTATTTCATATAAGCCACCTTGAGTCACTGTGAGTAGGCACCAATATAAAATTTTCCAAATAATAGATAATACTAGTTGCCACTATTAATCAAACGTTTGTAAATAAAAAACTATCTGTATTTATTGTTAGTAGGAAAAGAAAGAAATGGTGGGTGTGGCAGGAGAAGGTTATTGTAAAATCTCCAGTCAGAGATGGTATTTGCTGGTTCTCCAAACTACTCAAAATTTCCTCTACCGGTTCTCCAGAACTGGACACAACCTGCTGAATACCACCTCTGGTGCGCAGGCATGTGTGTGCAGGAATTGTCCCATAGCATTTTTTAATATATAACTCTTATTATTTGTTCATTTTCAAAACAATACTGGCTAGCCTATTACTTTTTTAATCTACATTTTTCATCGTTCGAAAGGTACTGGAGAAAACAAAAGGACCATATAAAATGTTTCTACAATCAAGAAGGGAAAACAGATATGCAGGTAGGCACAAAGTAAATTATTCCTATTTACCCCATTTTTCTATTTTAATTGGTATACCCCAGAGGTGGTATTCAGCAGGTTTTGTCCAGTTCTGGAGAACCGGTAGCGGAAATTTTGAGGAGTTTGGAGAACCAGCAAATACCACCTCTGACTGGAGATTTTACAGTAACCTTCCCCTGCCATGCCCACCAAGCCGTGGTCACAGAACCGGTAGTAAAAAAATTGAATCCCACCACTGGCGCGTGCACACATACACACAAATTGAAGTATCAAATTACTATTACTTTAGTTGCTACAGTACATCCAAAGAAACAACAATTTGCTTTTATTTTCAGTCCATAGAACCCTTAGATAGAATGAAGAATTCCAAATATTTCAAGATTGCTATTAATGAGTCCTGTTTTCAGGAGGGAAAAATGAGCATGTTTTTTTAAACTAATACTAAAGTAAAAGCCTTTGAAAGTAAGCATTGATCTCCAAATCACAATAAAAGATAGAGAAGGACAAAATGATCACATATGTTATTTTGCACTTGCTTGTACAAATATCATTTCTCCTTCCCCAGACTTCCATTTTTTTTTACTCTCTAACAAAATGTTTACTTTTGTTATCTTGAACTAGTAATTACAGCCTGCTTTCTGGATTTCTTTTAGTGCACATTGATCCATTAGCTTTGACAAAAACATTGCTTCTGGTAGCATTCACTTTCCTCCAACACTGACAGTATGAGCTTGCTAAATTCACCTACAAGTCACCACATTAAAAAAACAAGTGAAAACAAGTTTCTGCCCAGAAGCTTGTTTCATTGGCAGGCTGATGATTGATGTCACTAACAATGCAACTCAATAAGACAGAAGTCTAGGTAGAATTTTTGGGATGACCCCTTTTTCAGCCATTCTTATATACTTATGTTTCCTGTGACTTTGTTGTATTAAGAAAAGCTCCTAATCAGTGGTGGGATTCAAAATTTTTTACTACCGGTTCAGTGGGAATGGCTTGGTGGACGTGGCGTGGCTTGGTGACTGCGGTGTGGTGGACATGGCAAGGGAAGGATATTGCAAAATCCCCATTCCTCCCCATCCTGGGGGAAGGTTATTTGCAAAATCCCATTCCCTCCCCACCCCACTAACCTGCTTTCCAGCTCTGTTCTTGTGTGCAGGGCAACAAAAGAAGACCCAGTCAATCAGCTGGGACTTGGGAAGCAGAGAATATGGGGGTGGGGCCAGTCAGAGGTGGTATTAGCCAGTTCTCTGAACTACTCAAAATTTCTGCTACCGGTTCTCCAGAACTGGTCAGAACCTGTTGAATATCACCTCTGCTCCTAATTCCTGTCTTATGCAAGCAACTTAGCATTTTATAATCATTCAAGCGACATTACTTCTTTTTCCTCTAGGGCAATTTTCCTATTATGCAAACTAGTTCCACAGCTTCATGACAGACTATGATTAAAAAGTTTGCTGAACACAACTAATGGTATCCATAGCCATTTTTCTAAGGTACAACAGAATGTGAGGTTTGGCAAAAAGAATAAACCCAGTGCTTAAAGGAGGACAGTTAAAGACAATTCCTGTTTCCTAATCAGGAATCCTAGGACTTTTTTTTCTTTAATTAATGATTCTATAATCTGAAAAAGTTTGAAAATCCCCAGTTGATGTTCATTAAGTCAAGTTCATGCCGTTTCTACACCTATCCTCTCTGACACTCTAGGGATTTAGAAAAATTATTGTTACAATTGTATTCATATTGTAGTTACAAATGTTTTCAAAATATTGTTACAACTATATTCATGGTGTTGTTACAAATATTTTGATCCTCCCCCCCTTTGAATAAATAACCATAAGTCCTTTTGTAGGCTTTGAGAGTGAAAAATTCTAATTAGGTGACAACAGTGCTAGGATTTATTGATGATATGAGTAGGATAGAATAAGGCTTAACACTAACCAGGAAAAAAAAAACTAGCATGCAGCTCCTTTCTTTATTTGCAATATAATCTGGATAGAAATGTATTCATTTTTTGGGTGACATTGTTTTTTGCAGATAACTTTTTGCAAGAATCATTCAGCTTCCCACCTCTTTTTTGATTCTCACCTGAATTACTTTGTGACCTAATTGCACTATCAGTTTGAAATTAACATCTCATTGCTATCAATAATGTTGTTTCTGCTAAGTGCCTAGTTGCTACTAAATTCTGCAAAAGTTAATATAGGACTTTTATTAAAACTTAGTTGGCAACCTCTTATGGCAAATACAATCACATTAATGTCTTGTCTCATTGGATTCTCTTTTTCCTCTGGATATTCGTGCTGAATAGAATCCTACAACATCTTATCTTTTTCTTCCTTCTTCTTTGGTCTATTTACTTGCAAGCCATTTTTCTCTTTGTTTTTTACTTTGATTCCAACTGTTTCCTGTCAGCTCCTTAACTCATGTCTTTAGCTTATTTCAAAATTCTGTTGAATAAGTCAAAGGTGGTATTCAGCAGGTTCTGACCAGTTCTGGAGAACCGGTAGCGGAAATTTTGAGTAGTTCAGAGAACTGGTAAATATCACCTCTGACTGGAGACTTTACAGTATCCTTCCCCTGCCCTGCCCACCAAGCCACGCCCACAGAACTGGTAGTAAAAAAAATTGAATTCCATAACTGGAATAAGTGGCACAGACTGCGGATTTTATCTATAGGATTTTAGTATTCTAGTGTAACAAGTAGCCAATAGTTCAGTTTTATTTCACATTAAATCACCACTTTTAACAAAAGCCTAATCCATGAAACTAATAAATGTGTGAATGTAAAGCTTACTTTAATGTGCAAACTTAGCTAACCAGATAATATATTCATTTAGAACAAATTTGTTCATATTTAAAACATTAATTCAAAATTTAGAAAAGAAGAAGCCCACCTGAATTTATTTCTTCTTGCTAATTGTCAAGACAAGTATATTTGTACATATATTTATGTATTCAAAATCTCATAAACTCAGAAAAGCAAATAATTGCCTAGATTCACTTTCCAATGTATTGATCTTTACGTTTCACTGAATAGGTTACTCTCATAATTAGCATGTATAAATATGCTGCTTATTTTTATGCTTATTTCCCCTGTATTTTTTTTTACAAGTTTGCCCATTTCATTTTATTGTTGTTCATTTCCCCCAGCTGTGTAAAAATCACTAATCATTTTACAGGCTTCTGGAATGACCTCTTTAGAATGCCTGTCTGGAATTAGAATTAGATTTCAGGGTGGGAAATGAGCTGTTTGGATATTGCACCAGAGAACATTGTACTTTCAATCCCCTCTTTCCATTTTAATTCAAGAAGTGTTTGAATTGACATCTGATTATTTATTAATGTAGGTAACCAAATAACAACATGAAATTGATGGCTATTATACTCACAATTCCCAAACTTGGTCCTTCTCAATTATTAAACACAGTTGATTGACAGACTTCTGCTAAAAATAAATATTTTGGGACAAGAAATAAATACGACTTCAGAATGTTGGCTATTGCATGAAAATCTTCCACCAGAATAAATAAAATGGAATGCCAAATTAAACAACTCTGTTCAATATTCATTTATTTACTTACCATACTCCCACCCCACCAAAATCCAATCTATTGGCTGCATACATAGGTTATAAAAACGAAGTAAAAACATTTCAAGTTTTAAAAATATAAAAACAGTAAAACAACCCAACCCAACATAAAAACATTATTTTTTTTTATAAAATAGAAAATAAAGATAAATCAGGAGAGGTGGTCCAGAACAACTCTTTAATTTTTAAAATATCCCAAAGAGGGGAAAAGTCTAATCTTTATATGAAGATTGTTCATGGAAAATCAGCACTTTCTCATTTCAGATCTCCTGTAATATGTGGAATCACTAATAGTTTATTTCTGTTTGAGATAATTGGTTGGGCAATAATGATTAAAGCAGGTGGTCATGTATATATTCAGGCAATAAATTATATCATAAATTGTACCTGGAAACTAACTGTAAGCCAATGAAAAGTCAACAAAGTCAGTATTACATGCTCCCAATGATGGAAGATAGAAATTATGTATGCTATTATATTTTTAATCAAATGTGGTTTTGAACTAGTTTTAAATCCCAAATAGCTCATATTTCATTTATCTAGCTAGGTGATGATAAGGGCATGAATTACTATAGCTAGATTTAGGTAGGCCACAATTGATACCATAAATGAAGGTATGTGTAGGCCTCTTTGATCCTATTTTAACTGATATTCCAGCAGAAGGACATCCAAATCACAAAACTGCTTGCCTAAAAGTAGTGCTTATCCACCAAAAATAATTCTTGTAGCTGCAGAGAATACCAATTAATCCACAATTCACACTTACTATGGTTCAACTTCAGTCTCTTTTCTTCCATCGAGACCAACACAACTTGTAGGCACCAGGAAAGGACATCAAACAACATTTCCCTCAGAGCCTTGGATAGCAATGTATAACATATGTTCATGGCAAACCTTGTATGGAAAATTGAAACATGTATATAATAAATTACTTTGTACATTCATCAATTTGAGGTATTCATGGGGCAAAGTTTATTCTTCTATCTCAATATTGGGGATATTGTGATGTTATATACATATTCTTTTGAGCTGCAGGCAGCTTATTTGGGGTTGTGGGCAAGAGAGGAAGATTATATTTATAAATACCAAACATGTATTAATTGTTTATATGATGTAACACACATAACACACACTGCTTGCATTTTATTAGTTGGAAGAATGCAATATTTTTTTACTTGCTAACATTTCTCCAGCTTGAAGGGATAAAATGTATTCAAAAGTCAATTTTTTAAAAAATTAATAAAGTGCTGTATTTTTATCCTTTCCTATGGGCATAAACATAGAAGTAAAATGTACATAAGTCATTTTGAAATATGTAATAGTAAATGTAAACTGAAAAAATTCATCTAAAATGTTAGATTTAAAAAAAATTATTGGCCTATTTGAATTCTAGGGAAAGATATTCTTGGAAAAATTAATTCACCATGATTTTATGCCTGCTTTGGTTATCCCTCAGATCATTTACTCAACCAAAGTCTAAGACTTTCTAATAAGATCAATATTTTTTTCCTGCCTCAGTGACATATGGTTGGCAAAGAAAAAAGCATTGGGCTTTGATGTGCATCCATGTTTTGAAAAAATCTTCACAGGTGCATCATGGGTCTCAGATGTTCTTAAAGATCTAAGACAACAGAACTTTTCTCCAAACCATCAAAGTTTGAAGAGCAAGATAACAGATGTTTATTCCTTTCATTTAATATTTCAGGCAGCTGTGTAATTTCACTATGTTGCTTTGTTCATTTCTTTTTGCTCCCTTCTAACATTTAAAAGCTAAACTGAATGTAAGGTCAAAGCTAATGACAGATTGAACCAGGCTGACAGCTATTTAAATGTTTGTGACATCTGTCTCATATGCTGAAACTTCAATCTTTCTTTATAATCCTGGATGACATGCAAAGAATGCTCTTTTTTTCATTTATCTTAACTATATTTCTGAAGTACTATGAAGTCATGAAAGTTCCATGTTGTTGTTAATCTGCATGTTGCTTTTATAATTTAAATTGTATTATTTTATTAATCATTGATTGCTGCAGTTCAAATAATTTAATAATATTATTCATTATGACATATTAGAGCAATAGTGTCATAGCAGCTCACAAATTGCATATAAGTGAGCTTATAGAAGTTGAGCTGAGCCAATGCAGGAAGTGTCCATTTTCAAGATAAAAGTTAAATTTTTAAAAGTATTCTTGCTACACAAAAAATTTAACCTTTGCCATTTGCTTCTTTGGGCTGGCCAGTTGTGGCATGTCTCACTGGCAATGTTAACCTCTTGTAGAAATGGTATATCATATGCTCATTCTATTAGTTTTTAAGTACTCCACTCACATTGAGAAATATGTACATTATCTCTATGTGATATAACTGAGTTTGATATAAAGAAATAATATTTATAGCATCCTAATCAATTTGTTCAGATTGAAGAAGCTGCTTGGATGTGTAGCAAAACATCTCAAACCAACCACAACTGAAAATTAGTTCAGTTGCCATAATTCAATCTTTAAATAACTTTTCTGAATGATTGAGAATATTCATTGACATATGATGCACAGTTTTTAACAACAAGCATTCTGCCTCTGTCAAAAAAAACCAGAAAGCTAAGCGCAAAGCAAGACATATAAGTAACGAAAAGACAAAATGTACTTTCTGAACTGGAAGTCAGATGAATGAAAGAGGAAAGACAGAATTGAAAGTGCAAAAGATTAGACTGCACCTGAAGACTAAGATATTGTGGTGCTTAATCTTACCATTGATAGAAAAATAAGAATTAAAAAGGATTGATTTCAAAAAAATAGAGGAACCTTCAAGAAAGACCAAATTTTTTTGTGAGAAGAGCACAGAATAAATCCATATCATTTCTTATTTTCTCTTCACTTTGCAAATAAGACTAAAGATTATAGGAAAACAAAGTTACATAAACAGCAGATGAAAAATACTGTCAGTATTCCAACTAACAAATATCTCCACCTCCCCCAGGATAACTCTTTGGCTTGTCTGGAAATTTTTCATAAAACTGTTTTACCAACTTATCCGCTTTGACATCCCAATTTTTCACTCAGGTAGCTTCCAACAAAGAGTACCCCTTCCTGTGTACTAAATATTGTAACTGGCCTCTATGCAACTTAGAATCTTGGATTTTTTTTTCACCTCATAATGGGTTTTCCCTTGTATTATTACAACTGGTTTGAGGGGAGCAGCTGCTTGAGGCTCAATCTTGAATGGACAATTGGCTTTAACAAACTACTGTGAAAGACAGAGTGTATTTTCCCTAATATGCAATCGAGGTTAAGCTGGACAGTTATTGGATTTATCATTTTCACTATGGGGAAAGGTCTGAGAAACTTTGGTCCCAATTTTCTGCTAGGCAGTCTTAACCTAAGTTACTTGGTTGACAAGTAAATTTGGTCTCCCTGGAAGGGAGGCTGGGGAGACCTGTGTTTGTCATCCTGTTTTTTATATTCCTCAGCTGCTTCCAATAGTGCTTTCAAGGCTGACACATACACTCTTATGGCAAGTTTTTATAAAGATCTGAAATTTCTGAATCTCTGTCAAATCTCAATGAAATGATTCAAAAGCATCAAATTCAATTCAGAACTTTGAATCCATTTGTCGATCTTGTTTGAAGCAGTGATTCAACTTAATTTCACTCAAATCAAATCACTCTTGACAACTTCACATGGCCATACAATATATCAAAATTAATAATTTTGGAATGCTGTAATATCCAGATTTCTCCCATATTAATGAAACTGGGGTAGGCCTTTCTGAATTATCATAGCCCCCCTTTACAAGAAATTGTTTCCATTGGATCAAAGCTCAGATTGCTCCCCTCCTCCCATCATATAATCTTCTCAGTCATAGTAGCAATATTTTTTTTTCATGCTAGGAAAATTGCTACTGATAGAACAGATGTTAAAAGAAAGAAATTTCATTCAATTAGAAACACATGGACATCTGGAATGGGATTCTAGAGACCTGTCATGCCTTTAAATATATTGAAAATAAATTTAATTTTGCACAAGCAAATTATTTGCCAAGACAATGTATATATAGATATGTTAAAGCTAATTGCAATTTTTTGAGTTGCTTTCAGCAAATTATCATAAATGGTATCAAAAAAATTTGCAAATATGTTAATTAAAAAAGCTACATAATTTATCTTCATCTATTGTCAATAATGTTCTTAAAAACTATAGAGAAATATAGAACAAACATGGAAAAGTAGAAACAAAAAATAAATTATAGAAAATATTTCAGCATAAATGGACATAGAAGTAAATGACATTATACATTGAAACAAATACAACAACATTATAATAATCAGTCAACAGAGGCTATTTATATCCCCAAAAGTTTTCAAAATTTCAGTTTTATATTTGATATCCTAAATTTTGAAAAATAAGGATATTTGTTTCCTCTTGCTGTTTTTTTTTAAAATACTCCACTCACATTGATATCTTCCAATAGTGCACACAATTCTCATAAGACAGGCTGGTTTGAAAAATATTTAAATAAGTTTTGGCTGTTTAATATTCCTGAAAAATAAATGTCCATATCACTAGAACACCATTAAGGAACTGCAACAAGCTGTGTCTATACATGCTGAAAGTCATTAAAAAGAAGTTAATAAAATAAGAATAATATCCACAAAGCTAGAAGCATCTTAGATTTAATCAGCATAATATAAAACTGCATTGTGCTTTTTTGCCCATTTTTTGTACACATCAACAACATAGTGGTTTTCATTTTACTCACATCATATCAAATTGAATATGTCACCTTGTTGATGGAAACATATTGGGAAAATTATTTTGTATGTGTTTATGTGTATGTATGTGTGTGTGAGTGTGTGTGTGTGTGTGTGTGTGTGTGTGTGTGTGTGTGTGTGTATTTATTTATTATTTATTTATTTAGTCTTTTATATTGCCCCCTCTCCCGACAGGACTCGGGGCGGTGTACAGCTGAATAAAATGGAATAGAAAATACAATACAATATTTAAAAACAATTTAAGAAGATTAAATAAGGTGGCTGACAAATAACTAATAGATAAAAACAATCAAGGTTAAAAGTCATAAAATTAAAAACCGATTAAAAACCCTGCACAGAACTCTAGGCCAGACCGGCTTGGTGAAATAAGTGGGTTTTCAAAGCACACAAGAAGGTCAAAAGGTCAGGGATGGTCCTCATCTCTGGGGGTAATACATACATACATACATACATACATACATACATACATACATACATACACACACACACACACACACACACTATATATATATATATATATATATATATATATATATATATATATATATATATATATATATATATATATATATATATATATGTTTTCGGAGATTTTCACGGGTATATGTATGTATTCATCACTCTGAGAAGCACAAGGCCGAAGACACAAGCTTGAAGATGATGAATGAGACTTCATCGAAACGTCGCCTAGATATTTCCAACTCTACGCGGGAGAAAACCCGAAGAACCAAAGATCCACATATATATATATATATATATGGATCTTTGGTTCTTCGGGTTTTCTCCCGCATAGAATTGGAAGTATCTAGGTGACGTTTCGATAAAGTCTCATTCATCATCTTCAGGCTTGTGTCTTCGGCCTTGTGCTTCTCGGAGTAATGTGAGCTTGCAGCTGCTTCTTCCTTTTAACTGCTAATGGGGGTGTGACTTGATTGGGTGGGGGCTTGGCTGTGTTCTGATTGGCTGGGGGTGTGTTCTGTTCCGGTGGGGATTTGGTTGTACTCAGGTTAGTCTTAGTTGCTGGAGGATTTGAGCTGGTGAGCTGTGATCCTGCTGTTTGGCTTCGCGTTCGTGGTCGTGCCACATCTTCATGGTGGGTGTCAGTTCGCTTCATGTATGGGTTGGGGGGGTTTGAAGCAAGTAGTGATGCAGCTGCGGTGCGACTTCTTGTCTGTGGTCGTGTCTCATCTTCTGTGTGAGTGTGAGTCTGCTTTCTACTTGGAAATGTGGTGGCAGCTTCTTGTGTGGTCCTCGTGGGTATGGGTCTGGTGTCCTTCTTCATGTAAGGTTCTCGTTTGTTAATGAGGGCGGGTTTCCAAATGGCTGGTAGGCGGGAGGTGTCATCTCGTTTATTCATGCTGTGTGGGCATTTTTCTATCTCTATGGCTTCTCTCATTATTCTGTTGTTGAAGTGTTCGGTTTTGGCGATAGTTCTGGTATTTTTAAAGTCAATCTTATGTCCTGTGGCTTTGAGGTTTTGGACCAGGGAAGAGCTTGGTTCTTCTTTTTTGATTGAGTTCTTGTGTTCTTCAATGTGTGCACTTATTCTTCTGTTACTTTGTCTGATATATGTGGTGGGACAGGAGGTGCACAGGATTTCATATACTCCTTGGTTTTCTAACTCAATTTTGTCTTTAGGGTTTCTTAGGATGGTGGATATTTTTCCGTTTGTGCAGAATGCTGTTTTAATGTTGTGGTTTTGGAGGATCTTGCTGATTTTGTCTGTAGTGTCTTTTATATATGGGAGGAGGGCTATGCCGTTTTCTTGTTCTCTGTCTTGGATTTTGGTTGGTGTTTCTTTTTGGATTAGGTGAGTAATCTTCTTCCTTTGGAATCCATTGGCTGTTAGTACGTTAGTGAGAGTGTGTAGTTAGTATGTTAGTATGTAAGGCTTCTGGTCCGTGGTCATGTTTCATCTTCTGTGTGGGTGTGAGTCTGCTTTCTATGTGGAAGTGTGGTGGTAGCATCTTGTGTGGTCTTCATGGGTGTGGGTCTGGTGTCATTCTTCAAGCCTTACCACAGCTGCATCACTACCTGCTTCAAACCCCTCCAACCCATACATGAACTGACGCCCACCATGAAGATGTGACACAACCACGAACGCGAAGCCAAACAGCAGGATCACAGCTCACCATCTCAAATCCCCCAGCAACTGAGTCTAACCTGAGCACAACTAAGCCCCCACCTGAACAGAACATAGCCCAAACCAATCAGAACACAACGAACCATCCCAACCAATCAGAACACAGCCAAGCCCCACCCAATCAAATCACCCCCACTGGCAGTTAAAAGGAAGAAACAGCTGCAAGCTCACATTATTCCGAGAAGCACAAAGCCGAAGACACAAACCTGAAGATGATGAATGAGACTTCATCGAAACGTCGCCTAGATACTTCCAATTTTACGTGGGAGAAAACCCGTATAACCAAAGATCCACATACAAATACCCGCGAAAACCTCAGAAAACATATATACTTCTATACAATGTAGTGCATGTAAATGAGGATGAGGTTTTTTTTTTACTAACAATAGTATTGTCAACTAAGACATGATGGTGATGTAGAATGAAATATTTTATGATTCTGCTAAGTGCCAGAGACGAAGAATATAAATTACACTGTGTTGAATTTAACAGAATAAATAGTAATCTCACTATCAGCATCAGTTTCTCATGTTTTTCTGTGACTGAATGTATCTCTATGTGTCTTTTTGTCTTCTTAACCCCAAGCAAAATTCACATAAGACAAATTAATTCATTTATATACACAGGAAAATAATTATAATTCAAAAGCAATAGATCAGATTCCCTAGCATGAAAATAACCTTTATCATGTTTTAGATTTGGGGTTTTCAAATCTATAAATATTATTTATTTCCTATGTATAATTTTGTGGGATTGGTGGGAGCTGAGGGGCTAAAAAAACAAATTGTGTTGTAAAATATAAAGCAAAAAATGGTAGCTCCCTTTAAAGAGACTGAAATTCAAGAGAAATATCCATGCTGGTAGATAAAATATTTCTAAGGAGTTATAAGATATTCCAGGATCCCCCCCTTTTTTTCGATATAATATGGAACAGGGGTGTCAAGCTGGATTTCTTGGAGGGCTGGATCAGCATTGTGGTTGTTTTCCGCAGGCTGGCTGAGGGGATGGGTGGAGAAGATGGGATGGATAGCATTCTGCAGCATCCTGCTGGGCAAAATAGGGTGTGGGGGGCACAGGCAGCCCCCATGTGACCTGTTTTGAATCTGGATGGTCTCCTGCAGCATCTGCTTGCCAAAACGGTGTATGGGGGCAGGTGGCCGCCTCACACCCTGTTTTGGGCCTGGACGGCCTTCTGCAGCACCCTGCCTACCAAAATGGGGTATGGAAACTACAGGCAGTTGCCATGTGCCCCATGTTCAGTTTGGATGGCTTCCTGCATCACCCTGCCAGCCAAAATGGCATTTCCAGGCCAGCGTGTGAGCCAGATCTAGGAACCCTGCAGGCCAGATCCAGCCTTTGGTCCTTGAATTTGACTCCCATGATATAAAAGTTTCCTTTTTCTTTCCTTTCCTTGATGAGATGTGGTAATTCACACTGAGAATCATTCCTGTTTCCAAATATTATATAGTCAGTGACATTTCTATATTATGCTAACAGTTTAAGGGCTTTAAAGCACAGCATTTATGTTGATTATGCTATTTTTTGGTTGACATAAAGTTTTATCATCATTAGCTTCAGAACAAATGTATTATGGGAACATGCAGTTGTGAAAGGAGCTATCCAATTTTAGGAGAGCAAATTCTGAAGCAGAAACAGTGAAATGTAGCCCCACATCATCCCAATATGCTTCCATTTTTTCTGCCTGACTTTTTGTTTTATGCCCTATTTCTTCCTGCTGCCATCCATCCTGCATTATCCCAGCCATCTTGCTTCCTTTTTTTTTAATTCTGCCCATGCTATCATTCTTTTTTTCCTGTCATATAGTCCCCTATATATCTCCCTTTGCTCTCTATTGCATCCTGCTGCATTTTCTATTCATCTCTTTTTCCTGATTCCGTCTTGCTATTTCTCCGCTATCTTCCTTTTGCTTCCCAATGTCATATTTACAACAACAAAAGCCTTTAGTGTGAATTTATGAAGGTCCGTTTCAGACAGCAGCTACCAGCTATCCAGAGCTTCTAATCAAATAATTAAGATCACAGAGCTGAGTTTGTTATCTTGAGACTAGCAGTTTTTAGGTTAGTGCTGTGGAAAAAAGCAGTTCAGTCCACCTTGTGAGGTGGCAAAAGAAAAGGGGGACAGGGAAGAGGAGCAAATGCATCAGGTACATAGAAATTTGTTTAAATAAGCTGGCATCAATGAGCAAACTTTGCTCTCTCTCTCTCTCTCTCTCTCTCACACACACACACACACACACATTCTCTCTCTCTCTCTTTCTTTTGAAAAAATACTTTGTAGTTTGAACTTTATCTGGTTTTGAATTTGTCACATGGTTGCTTAATGACCATGTTGCTTAATAACCATTTCATTGACACCAATTGCAGTCCCTGTACAAAGTCTATCTGTATTTGTCTTTTATCCCTCATTTATTTTACTGCTTTCTATCATTCTTTTCTTGCTTCCCATGATAATTGCCCCAAATTTGCCCTCATTTGCCATTCATTTTTTGAATTCTTCTTTTCCTCCTTGCCAATCTTTTTGTTTGTCAATTTTCTGTTCTATTACTTTTCAGTTTGGCAATTTTCTCCCTTCTTTCTCCTTGAACTTTACCCTATTCTCTCTCTACTGCTTCTCCCATCTCATTTCCCTGATGTTTCTATTTGATCTCCACCCTTTTCATCATTCTCTGCTCTCCTACTACAATCCTCACCATATTGCAATCTTAGGACTGATATCTCTTTTTGCTTTCTACTTATTTTCACTGCTATAGGATCTCTATTTTCTCTGTACTCTCACTTCCTGCCATACCTCTTTGATGTCCTACCATAGGCAGGTAGTCCTCGACTTACGACCATAACTGAGCCACATGATTCTGTTGTTAAGTGAGACATTTGTTAAGTGAGTTTTGCCCCATTTTACAACCATTTCTTGCCACAGTCATTAAGTGAATGATTGCAATGGATAAGTTGGTAATCCAGATGTTAAGTGAATCTGGCTTCCCTATTGACTTTGCTTGTGAGAAGTCACAAAAGGTGATCACATGGGACACTGCAACAGACATAAATATAAATTAGTTGCCAACATCTGAATTTTGATCATATGGTCATGGGGATGCTTCAAATATCATAACTGTGAAAAACATTCATAAGTCACATTTTTTCAATGTCGTAACTTTGAGTGTCACTAAATGAACTGCTGTAAATCAAGGACTATCTGTACCATACTACACATCACACTAATGATCATACTACCCAGTCGTTCTCTTCTGCTTTCTTCTGACTCCCCTCCCTGTTCCCATTACCTTCTCCCACTATTCCTTGCCCATTCTGCCTTCTGTGTTGTTGTAGTCCCTTCCAACTCTGATTATCTGTTATCTGAGATCATCTCATTTCTTTGCACTTATGAACTGTCTTTTAATCATTAGGGCCCATGGTGGGATTGAAATAAGGGAAGGATCTCCTATGGCTTGTTACTGACCTAATAAGAGTTCATGGTATTAGGTGTCAAAGGAACTTGCTTTTATGCTTACAATCCCTTTAATTTGTTCTTCAAGAATACAGAATAATAGAATTGAAAGGGACCTTTGAGATCTTGTAATTCAGTCCACTTACAAGCATTCCAAACAAATGAGTCTCCATCTCTTCTTAAAAACCCCCAGTGAAGGAGTAACCACAACTTCTAGAAGCAAGCCAGTTCACTAGTTAATTATTCTCATTGTCATAAAATTTCTCCTTATTCTGGATTGGATCTCTCCCTGATAACTCTATCTGTTACTTCTTGTCCTGCCCCCACATGATTTGGAGATAAGTCAACCCTTCTTTTATATGACAGTTTCTCAAATACTGGAAGACTGCTATCATAATGACTCCTTTTCATTATACTATATATTCCTGCAATCTATTCCATTCCTGAAACCTGGTCTTCATATGTTTTAGTTTCAGCCTCCTATTCATCTTTATTGCTCTTCTCTGCACTTCTTCTACATTAAATATCTTTCTGTATTCTGGTACAAACTGTAAATAGTATTCCAGGTGTGGTTTACCAAAGCAGTATAAGTAGTACCAGCACTTCACATGATTTTGATGCTATCCTTCTGGCTTTTTCAACAGCTGCAGCTGACACATGTTTAAGTGGTTGTGCAATAGGATTTCTAAATGCTTGTCATAGTTACTTTTTGTTGAGTACTATCTATTCTATACCTGTGCATTTGGTTTTTCTTGCCTAAGTGTAAAACTTTACTTTTGTCATCATTGAATTGAATCATTGAACTTGTCAGATAGGATCCAGTATTCAAGTCTATCAAGAAATGATGCTTTTCTATCATCATATATTGCAATTACCTTTTGCTGTAAATACAATGAATGCCCATTAATACTGTATATACTGAAGCTAGGATAAATCCATATCTCTGGTTAGTTAAAACTCTATATTAGAAGCAAAGAAACTTCTTTCTTCCATTCTCATTATGTATATGAATAAGATATTATATTGTTGTTGTTTTTTGTTATTGCTTGCTTTTTAAAAAAAAATTAGGACTCTTTCAGCAGCATCTTATTGGAGCTCTTGCTGAATTCATATCATAAATTTATACATGTTAATATTCTATGTAAGTCATGAATTTGTAGGTGTGCCTTTATTTAAGTGTATTGATGTGTAGGAGTGAGCAGTGTGGTGGTGTTGTGGTGAATATTTGCACCTCCCACTTGTAAGGTTGAGACTTCCTAGGTAGCAGCATATGTTTCTCTTCTAGGATGCAAAAAAACCCCCCACAACCCACCATATTTGCTGCGAACACCACATGGCATCAGGGAAGGGAATCCAGCTGATAAAGCTCCATCAAGTCGCCCCGACTCTACCTGACTTAAAAGATTATATGGTTGTAAAAAGGAGTTTTTATTAATGTATATGAGTTTGTATTTGTATATGAGTCAAGCTTCATGCTAGACCTTTCTAATTATATTTGGAATATTTAAGCTATTTTGCATAGTTGTAAGTTTGCACCCAACATCTTGTTTTGTTAACAACTGTCCCTCTGGTGGGTCCTGCAGGCAAGCGGCTCTATGGTTAATTCTGTGTAAAGTTTTGAAATATCTCTTTGCTATGTTTAAGTTTTCCATTTATTAGAAAGTATACTTAGAAACAAAATTCAGAAAAGATTTTTAAAAATTTGGGGTTTGGTTTTTTTTTTTAACAAAACATCCTTTCTAAAAATACTGACACTGGTTTAAGCATGACAGTCTTCTTTGTGAGAAGAAAAACAGAGCTGTTATCTCTTTCATCTTCTAGTGTTAATTGAAACTCCAGTCTATCCTCACAAGGGAGGGGGAAGAGGTAAAATCTAGCTTCCTTCTGGTTAGTGTGGATCTATTAAAATAGATGGAATGGAAAAAAGGTAGCAAAAAACTGATGAAAGTAAAATTGGGGAGAAACCTATCACCAGTTCTGCTTTTCTCCACACTATTCAATATAGAGTGTTGATGTGAAAAGAGCTTTTATCCCCTTCAACCAATAAGCTGTGGAAAATGATAGTGCTAGAACAATGTAACTAGTGTTATTTTCCTAATAGTTTTTTCCGAGGCTGAGAAGATTTTCAAGCAAATATATTTGTGCATTTCATTGTTTCCAGATTACACGTGCATATATCAAACTTTTAAAATCTATGTTTGAACTGTCACACTCTTTCATCTGTTCCTAAAATGCAGCAATATATGCAACAGATATGAATAATGTTTGTGAATGGAGTATTGCTTTCTTGGGAAACATTTTTATTTTCATTTTAATGTCTATACCCTTTGTTACCTACAGCTGTTTCATCAGCCATCTGTTTTTGAAACATCCTTCTTATTCATCTCTTACTAATCTATGTTACTCTCTATGAATTCCTGTAATAGATAGCATTGAACATATGCCCAGGTCCTTCTTTTAATTTCAGTCTTCTTTGTAGTATGCTATATCATGTTGACTAGCTGCAGAATTTACTTTAGGAGGACTCGGGCTTACTAAGTGAGGACTTTTTTTAAAAAAGGCAATCCTATAACTTTACAAATGAATTTTGCAATCCAGATGAATTTCAAAAGAACTATTCTGAAAAGCTGATGCTCAGAAATAAATGTCAAAAGTCCTATTAGGCATAGACTTAGACATATGGTTTCCTGACTGTGACTATATTGCAATATGCTAAATAACTTTAACCACATTAATTAATGAACAACATATTAGTATATTAATACACTATATAATCATCAGTGTATAATGTCAATCACTGTATTATGCCAAGGCATGGTGATACTGTGTACTTTATGCCATATATTCCTGTGAGTGGATATGAATAAGAATATGTACGATTAATTCAAAGAAGGGCAAAAGGCCCAAAAGTTTGCACAATGTTTTAGCTTATATAGAATATGGAAAAGTACAGAATGAAGAGTTTGAAGAAGATACAGTGAGTTATGGTTCCTAAACTAACAGATGTTTCATGCAATATGGATGAAGCAATGCTCTTTGGTGGAAAAGTATAAAAAAAAGTTTGGAAAGGCTGTGAATCTGGCCTACTTTAGATGGAATGGTAAGGCTTGTTGGAAAATGTACAAATGTACTGTAGTGATTGAAATCCACCATTTAGGACAAACTTTCTATGTTGATATTCCAGTGTAAAATATTTTTGAACTCAAATCTAGTTGGACAGGTAGATATTCATATGCATGTGTATATGAATGAATGCGACTTTTAATTTATAAAGTGACTTATAAAACTAATAAAGTTCCATTTGTTTCTATGGAGCTGAGGGTCTAGTTAATTAAAAATTAATTAGTATTGAACATATGGCCCTTGATGTGATATTATAATCTATATTTAATATTAACAATGAAAATATCTAAAGTAATTAGTACATGTACAAGATAATCTTATATTGGCAAAAGAAAATAACAATAAGGAACTGTGTTTCCTGTATAACAAATACATTAATTTAATATTATAAAAAGAAGCTCTGAATCTATTATTTTTAAAACAAATAAAAATTGTTGTGGCTTGAAAAAGGGAAGCAAACTTAATTTTTTTGTTCCCTAGTGATTTCTTCACTTTAAAATATTCCCGCCATATGTTCCTCAGTATCCTTCAAAGACAAAGAATGGAATTCAAATATCAGGATTAGAAATTAAAATGTGACCATAATAAAATATCACACCAGTAGCACTAGTACAAATAATTAACAGTATATTTACTTTTTAAGAAAGAAAAAGAGAGAAAAGAGAGAAAAAATTATACTGCATGAAAAGGGATAGAAAGTAGTTTCAGAAGTAATTTGTTTTCATATTCTCTCTGTTAAAATTTCTTCCCTGGTACAATTTTGAAAATCACAGGCTAGCCTTCCAAAAATCTGCTTTCCTTTTTATCTGATCAATTTAGGCAGAAATATCTCTTTTAAATATCTGTCTGTCTGTCTGTCTTTCTTTCTTTCTGTCTGTCTGTCTGTCTGTCTATCATTTATCTATCTCAGCCATCTATCTATCATCTATCTATCTATCTCTATCATTTACTCTTTGTGCTCTCTGAGCTTGGTTGTTTTCTTGCAGAAGTTTCATTACCCAAACTAGACAATATCATTGGTGCTAGTAAGATATGGGATTTACTCTCAATTTATCTTCAGTGTAAGTGTTGATGGGATTGGTCTTGATGATTCTTTGGTTTCTCTGCTCATCTGGTTGTTGATTGTTGGTGGGGAAATGGTTTGGTCTTTTTATTCCCTTTTTGGCTTGTTGATTCTCTTTTGAACAATATGTAGATATTGTTTATGTCTATATGTCTGTTGATGGCCAATTTGTCAGAGTGCTAGGCTTCTGGGAATTTTCTTCTTGGACTTGGTTTAGTCTAGGATAGTCACAGTTTCTCAGCTGAAACTAAGTCTGTTCATGTGTTGTGAAATTGAAGAGTTTTCATCATGTCTTCTGACTGCTAGCTGGTATTCACAGATGCATTCTTCTAGTCTTCTGCCTATTTGTCCTATTTGTATAAAGACTGGCTGTTGCAGTCTTTAAACTGCTAGAGATGGAGTTCTTGCCTCACAATCAGGAGGCTGTGAGTTTGATCCTAGGTAGAGGTTAATATTTCAAATAGACTCTCCTGCTAAAGCAGGAGGTTGGACTAGATGACCTCCAAGGTCCCTTCCAACTCTGTTATTCAACATTCTTTAATTTACCTAGGATATTTTGATGGGATTTATTCAGTTTGTGTGCTACACTGGTGTCATGTGATTGTAATAGTCTATTGGTGGTTTCTGAGTTGTTTTTGATTGTTGGTAAACTCAAGGTAAAGGTTTCTCCTGTCCAGTTGTTTTTGTCTCTAGACAGTCCCCAACTCCATTTCTTAATTGAGGAGCCAGCACTTTTCTGTGGTCATGTGGCCAGCATGGCTATATAACAAGGCACAAAACACTCTGTTATTTATGTATTTATTTATTCGATTTATATACCGCCCCCCTCTCCCCGAAGGGACTCGGGGCGGTGAACAGCCAATAAAAACACCCATACGAAGTACAGTACACGAAATAACACAACAATATTAAAATTTAAAAGCTGAAATATAATATGGCTCAATTAAAATATAAAGTAAGTATTAAAAAGATTAAAACCCGGTTAAAATTTAAAAACCCCTAGGCCAGTCCGGCCTGCCAAAATAAGTGCGTTTTAAGTAACCGACGGAAGGCCATGAGATCGGGGGCGGCCCTTACCTCCGGGGGTAATTCATTCCAGAGAGGGGGTGCTCCCAATGAGAAGGCCCGCGCCCTCGGGGTCGCCAGCTGTCCAGCCGGCGGCACCCCGAGGAGACCAACTCTATGGGAGCGTATCGGTCGGTGGGAAGCCGATGGTGGCAGGAGGCGGTCTCGCAAGTAACCTGGTCCCGAGCCATGGAGCGCTTTAAAGATAGTGACCAAGACCTTGAAGCGCACCCGGAGGGCCACCGGGCGCCAATGCAGCATGCTCCCATTACCACCCTCGCGGCTGCATTCTGCACCGACTGGAGCCTCTGGATGCTCTTCAAAGGCAGCCCCATGTAGAGAGCGTTGGCATAGTCTAGGCGGGAGGTCACCAGGGCGGAAGTGACCGTGCGAAGCGCATCCCGATCCAGAAAGGGCCGCAACTGGTAGATCCTACGGACCTGTCCAAAAGCCCCCCTGGCGACGGCCGCCACATGATCTTCCAATGACAGCCGTACATCCAGGAGGACACCCAGATTGCGGGCCCTCTCTGTGGGGGCAAGAATTTCCCCCCCCCCCACAGCCAGCGATGGAACCAGCCGGCTGTATCGGGGTGCCAGGAAGCACAGCCACTCAGTCTTAGATGGGTTGAGCTGAAGCCTGTTCCGCCCCATCCAACGCCGCACGGCCTCCAGGCACCGGGTCATCACTTCGACGGCTTCATCGGGGTGGCCCGGGGTAGAGATGTACAGCTGGGTGTCATCAGCGTACTGATGGAACTCTACCCCAAAGCCACGGATGATCTCACCTAGCGGCTTCATATATATGTTGAACAGGAGGGGCGAGAGCACCGACCCCTGAGGCACCCCGCAAACCAGGGGCCTCGGGGCCGACCTCTGCCCCCCTGCCAACACAAATTGCAAGCGGTCAGACAGGAAGGAGGAGAACCACCGCATAACGGTGCCTCCCGCCCCTAACCCCCCCAGCCGCTGCAATAGGATACTGTGGTCGACAGTATCAAAAGCCGCCGAAAGATCTAAGAGGACCAGGACAGAGGAATAACCCCTGTCACGGGCCCTCCAGAGATCATCCACCAATGCGACCAGCGCCGTCTCTGTGCTGTGCCCAGGCCTGAAGCCCGATTGGCGTGGATCCAAATAGACAGCTTCATCCAGGTGCTGGGGGAACTGTTGTGCCACCACACTCTCGACAACCTTCACCATAAAATGAAGGTTGGAGACAGGACGATAATTAGATAACAGAGTTGGGTCCAGGGACGGTTTCTTGAGGAGGGGTCTCACCACCGCCTCTTTCAAGGCAGCGGGTAGATATCCCTCACTCAAGGAAGCGTTAATAATACCCTGGAACCAACCTCGTGTCACCTCCCGGGTGGCCAACACCAGCCAGGAGGGACACGGGTCCAATAAACATGTGGTCGCATTCAGTCCCCACAGCAACCTGTCCACGTCTTCGGGGGTCACAGGATCAAACTCATCCCAAATGACTGTTCCAAATTCCGCCCCCGATTCCCCGCCCAGAACTGCCCATTCGGAGTCCAAGCCATCCCGGATCTGAGTGATTTTATCCACCAGGAACTTTGAAAAATCCTCAGCCTGTCCCTGCAAGGGGTCCTCCCGCGCTCCCCCTTCTAAGAGGGAGCGGGTCACTCTAAACAAGGCAGCCGGGCGGTTTCCTGCGGACGCAATAAGGGTGGAAAAGTAAAAACGCCTTGCCACCCTTATCGCCACTAAATAGGTCTTAATAAAAGACCGTAAAAGTGTTCGGTCAGGTCCGGAGCGAGTAGTCCTCCAAATACTCTCCAGGCGTCTTTTCCGGCGCTTCATCTCCCTCAGCTCCCCGGAAAACCAGGGGGCCGAGCGAGAGCGGCGCCGGGTCAGAGGCCGCAAGGGCACGACCCGGTCCAGGGCCCCAGCCACCACCCTTTCCCACCCTTTACCTTCTCACCAAAGTGGTACCTTTTATCTACTTGCATTGCATTCTCTCAAGTTGTTAGGTGGGCAAGAGCTGGAACAAGCAATGGAAACTCACCCTGCCATCCAAACTTGTTAGCTTTCCATCTTACAAACTCAGCATCTTTAACTGCTAAGCCATTACAGACCAAAGATAAAGGTTTTCCCTATTAGTCATTTACAACTCTAGGGGTGGTGCTGTTCTCCATTTCTTATCTGAAGGAATCAGTTTGCTGATGATTATTTGTAGTGTTATCTTTTCCACAGTTTGTGTTGGTTTTGCTAAATTGGATTGGTGATGACAACTTTACCGTAATAAAAAGGATCAACTACACACATCTTCAGAAAAATCCAATTCATAAGATAAGAAGAAAATAATATGCTACCCTTTCTGGGTATTATCAGCAGAGACTGCAATGACAAAGTAGAAACACAAGTCCCATTAAAAACCACCCATACCAACCAAGTGCTCTGCTACCAAAGTAATAAGCTAACTTAAGAACATTATTCATATGAGCACAAACACATTGCAGCAACCCTGAACATCAGAAAAAGGAAACAGATCATCTATACATTATTTTCAAACAAAATGGATATCCATGCATCTTCATCAAAAAGTTACTTCATTATTTACTTCAATATTTGCACAGAGATAGGTTAAGCCATGTATGCTCTTTGTATTCATCTCTGTATAATCAAGTATTTTAAAATAAAAATACTTATTTTCCACCACAACCATTCAAATTTTTCATTTTTATTTTTTAAAGGGAATATACAATGTTACTTCGTCATAAAATGACCTGACAGAGTGATATTACTTCTCAAACTCATGTCTAGAATGAGAATTACAGTCTTGATTGATGATTGAGAATTATGAAACCAGCACAATACAATTAGCAAACTCCTATGTACTCCAATATACTGGAATGTTTGATTACTTCTGCTGCCTGCCAGCTGCCTGCAGTTTGGCAGTTCAAGTCTTACCAGCTCAAGGTTGACTCACCCTTCCATTCTTCCAAGGTCAGTAAATTGAGGACCCAGATTGTTGGAGGCAATATGCTGACTCTTGCAAAGCATCTGTAAACAGGGCTATAAAGCACTGAAGTGGTATATGTTTAAGTGCTATTATTATTTCTATTTCTATTTTACTATAATCCCTCTTTTTATTCTTCTTTCTAAAAAAAAGTTCACCTCTTATAATGATAGATTATTAATTGCTATTGAATATAACATTGAATAAAACTTCACAAACACTTCATCTGAATTTTATAATATTTAATATACACTATATATAGTAACTATGTCCAAAATACCCTTTATAAATAAATGCAGGCATTAGTTAAACACTAATTAGTGTATATCATAATTAACTGTCACCTAATATATTTACTTAAAGATAGCTCCTTAAAAACTCAATTACTTTAACAGGCTATTCTGTGTTTAATAAACTAATAAGAATGGTTCTTTTTTCATAACAGTTCCAGTAATAACCTAGCTGCTGTTTAATCTCTAATATTAAACTTATTGCAATTAATAAGTGTTATCTCATTTGTGCTTTCATTTAGTAAAATACAATCAAAATCACTTTAGATCATATTTCATCACATAGTTACCTTCAATGAAGTGCTGTAAGAATGAGATATTTTTCAATAGGTATAAAGCTTTTTATAATGCCTAAATAAAGGATACAAAAATAACTGTTAACATCTTAGAAATTTCTTATATGATCACTATTCTGAAATATAAATGGTAATAATTCCATAAATAATTAACTTATGAGAAAACTGTTTAATTAAAACATCAAATAATTACCATTTTCAATAATAATCCCTATCATAAAACAGTATCTTTGCATTGTACTTTCAATTATGGCTGATCAGAATACACACAACAAGCAATCTTTACCCTTACTTTTCCTTTCCACTTTTCTTTTTTTTCTGCACAACTATCAGTTTACCCACATAATTATCAAAGCACAAAGCAAAATTTCAAAATTAAAAATGATGATACACAGTATGAAGAACCCTACTAGATTAGATCAATGGCTCATCTAATCTAGCATTCTGTATTACATCAAACATGGGTATCTTTGTTTCTCAGCATCTAGAATGTAAGGCATTCTGACTGTGATTTTAAAAATATATCAATTTATCGAACAGCTTTTAACAGAAATTAACAACAAATTCCAATTAAAGTTTGTCATGTATAAATAAATATTTTTGCTATCTTTTATATTTTTAATGTTCTCCATCTTTTGCCACGCCTACCTCTTGAGAATATGTATAGAATAGGCATAAATCTGTGCCTGTGCTTTCATCACCTTAAATAGAATATGAAATTTAAGCTAGATCAAGCCAATAATTTCACCTCCCTCTGCTTAGTTTTGTAGCATCTTTCTCACTTGCCTGCTTTCAGAAGATATAAGCTTAGATAGCAATCACTTTGGTTTCTATGCCAAAATTAGTTTAAAAGAAATATATTTTGTATTGTAGAAAAGTTCAATGATATGCCAATTTAATCTTAGGTAATTAACTTTGGTTAATTGGATAATCATAGTTGCCAAAATTAGCTTTACAAATGATGGCTATTGAACACTGAAGTGTTGATATACAGGAGAGTTATTTTGCAAGTAAGACTCAGAACAGGTAGCTTCAATCTTCTAAGTACCCTCATGTCCCATTTTGTTTTGGTTGCAAATTGAAGCATCCATAGTTAAGGATAGTTATTTTTAAAAAAAAATAAATTTACATTTTTGTTAATTATAAGAAGGCTCACCAGCATCAGTTATAGCTGTATGTCTATTTATGCATGAACATTTTGAAGTTTCTAGAGAAGAAATAACAAAATGAAGATGGCTCCACAAAGAGTTGGTAAGTAGTCTGGTGCTTTGATAATTCCTCTCTAGACAAGTAGAGGACATCAGATCACCCACAAATGTTCCAGGCAGATGCTGCTCATGAGGGATCCACAAAATAGAGGTCTCTGGAGTGTATAGAGCTCTGAGAAATGATAGCATTAACATCTTGTTCAAGCCACAGAGGGTGCCTTTGAAAAGACATTAAGTGTGCATACTTGCTTTTCTAATCACTTTTTAAAATTGCTTCTTAACTGTCTTTCAGCTATTAAGAACCTCTGGATCCACATGTTTTACAGCACTGGCTGAATTTCCTTCAATCCCTAGTGAAAGACGTTTAACTACAAGTTTAAGAGTTTGAAAAACTGGAATAAAAAGCAAAAAGGTGGTTAAAACTTTAATTTCATAAAGTTACAAATGGACAAAAGATCCAGATAAATTTGAAACATGAATAAAGAAACCTTCCCATGGGATAATACTTTTGTTTTCATTAAAAAAAGACTTTAAAAATTGGACGCTACTGGGAACCATAAATTAAAATTAAAGTCATCTTTTTAGTCTATGTTAGTTTTTACCATTGTAATTAAATCATTAATAAAATTGCAGTATATCTTTCAAAATGCATAAAGTACTCGTGTACACATTTTCACCAATAAACATACTGTTATAGATACCTTATGAATTGTGAACTATACTGAAATATACTAAAAATGTGGAGTAAAATACATTGTCACTCAATGTGGACATACGAAAAGTAGTTACCAAAAAAGGTCAGATCAGAGTACTGGGAAAAAATTGTTTAAGAACTTTTTTGTTGTATTATGACTCTTATTTTATTTCATTAAATGTACTCACAATTTATAATTTTCTTCAGAAGTAATTCATTTAGAGATTCTGAACTAAACATCACAAAGGTATTATTTTTAGCTTTGTGACCAACAGTTTTCCTATTTTTATTTGACCTACAATTTTAATCTGCTTTAAATTCTATTATTTTGTTTCATTTTCCTTATAGTATGTAAACTTTTAAAATAATATTTCATGTAATATATTGCTAAATAGATCAGACTAGGTTAGAGATATTTCACACTGTGGTTTTGACTGTTATTGAATCCTGAATATGAGACAAGCATGATATTAGTGCATAAATACCTATCTTACCTATCTGTGCATTGAGAAGACTATATTATATTTGTTATAGGTAATAGTATGCCGGTTAAAAGTTATCATACTATATAAATAAATTATAAATATATTTAATCTACTAAGCATATAAGCATTATCTTTCATCAATAAAGCTAAGTGAATATGAATGTAGAAAGAATAATTAAATTAATGCACTGTCTCACGGAATTTTTGATGAGAGTTAAGTTTGCTTTTCATTATATAATTTAACACTTCAAGGATTTATCTTTTCCATATTCAAGCTATGTTAAGCTTCACTATACCACCCAAGAGGTAATGGCATACTATTTTTTAAAAAGTCAATATATTCATTTCTTTTCTAAATGTACACTTATAAGATGATAAGGGGAGGGTGGAATTAAATCTATTAGTACGGTGAGCGGGAGAGGCAGATTTGGCGGTTATTGGGGGCCATACCCTGTATTGGGAGCACGTCCCCGCTGTTTGTCTGTTGTGGCGCGCTCCGACCCCCTTGTTATTTCCCGTTCCCCTGGGGGCCTGAGCGATCGGGCCCTGGGCCTTCGGCTGATGTTATGTAACGCCAGGTCCATTGTTAATAAGGCCCCTCTCATCCACGATCTGATCTGTGAGGGGGGCGCAGACCTGGTGGGGGTCACCAAAACCTGGCTGGGCCAGGAGGGGGGAGTCCCTCTGGTAGAGATGTGCCCAGCCGGGTTTCGGGTTTTTCATCGGCCGAGGGCCCAGGGGAGGGGAGGGGGGGTTGCGGTGGTTATTAAGGAAGATCTGTGTCCGAGGGAAGCCACTGTGTCTCAGACGACCGGGTGTGAGCTCCTTTTCGTGAAGTTTGGTCCCAGGGTTCAGGTGGGCCTGCTGGTCGCATAGCTGGCTCCCTGCTATGCGGCAGCGGCCCTGCTTGAGCTCCTTGAGGTCATAGCTGGCGTGGCAGTTGGGACCCCCAGGCTTATGGTCATGGGGGATTTCAAATTGCCTTCTGCCGGCGGTGCCTCGGGGGTTGCTCAAGAGTTCGTGGCTTCCATGACGGCCTTGGGCCTGACCCAGTTAATTCAGGACCCTACTCACGTGGGAGGTCACACCTTGGATTTGTTTTTTGTCTCTGATCAGTGGCAGAGTGATCTGGGTATAGGGGATATAGTTATAGAACCCTTGTCATGGACGGATCACTCGCTCCTGAAGCTCGACTTCTGTTCCGCACTCCCTGACCGCAGGGAGGCGGAGCCAGTAAAATGGTACCACCCCAGGCGCCTGATGGACCCTGATAGGTTCCTGACGGAACTTGGGCCATTCCCCGAAGCTCATACACACGACTCGGTTGAGGGCTTGGTTGCCACCTGGGATAGGGTGGCTGCTGGAGCCCTCGACCGAATCGTGCCCTTGCGGCCTCTGACCCGGTGCCGATCCCATGTGGCTCCTTGGTTTTCTGAGGAGCTAAGGGAGATGAAGCGCCGGAAAAGACACCTAGAAAGTAATTGGAGGGCTAGCCGCTCCGGATCTGACCGAACACTACTACGATCTTATATTAAGACGTATTTAGTGGCGAGGAGGATGGCGAGCAGGTCTTACCTTATTGCGTCTGCGGAAAACCGCCCAGCCGCCCTGTTTAGGGTGACCCGCTCCCCCCTTTAGGTGGGAGCGCAGGAGGACCCCTTGCAGGGGCGGGCTGAGCAGTTTTCTAGGTTTCTGCAGGACAAAATCGCTCAGATCCGGGACGGGCTGGACTCCGATTGGGCATCTCCGGGCGGGGGGGTGGGGGTGGATATCGGTGAGGTCAATTGGGTTGAGTTCGACCCTGTTACTTTGGAGGATGTGGACAGGATACTGGGGGGGCTTAATGCCACCACCTGTTTGTTGGACCCATGTCCCTCCTGGCTGGTTTTGGCCGCTCGGGAGGTGACACGAGGCTGGTTCCAGGGCACTATAAACGCTATCATTAAAAGGGTGTGGAGAAGCTTAATTATAACATCAAAAAACATTTCTTGTCAGCACCATGGTGAGCTGATATCTTAATTTTGCTAGCTAGCAAGACAACTTTTGGAAGAAAAATTGAGGCTGGATGCTGGATCCAAGCAGACATAATTTCTCCAGAACAAATGAAAAATCATTGCAATCTACCACATGATTCTGGACAACCACTTCTCATGGACCATGAAAATTGGCCTTTTTACTGTTGACTTACAAATGGAGTGGCTGGCAGCTAGGACTACATTTCTCTCACACTTGCAAATCAACATTTATGGACATTATACTTGGCCAAGTGTTATATTTTAGTTGCTTTATATTATTATTAAGTTTTATGTGTATTGGAGACATTAAGATCCTTTGGATTGGTAAAGTTTTACTGTAGTCATTGGGTAAGTTCTTAAACCTCAAATTTATATACTGAAGGATTAATTCAAAAGGAGGAAGATCTGACATCATAGAGTACAGATATACCTTGGACAATATCTCTTATTTACAAAACCTCTAAAAATACAAGATAAAGATCAGCACTCCTATCATTACTGTTGAAATATAGTGAGTAAAAGAAGAATAGATAAAGGTTCTAACTAGGTTACACCAGGAATCTGGATAATGACATATTTGTCAACTTATTGAAAATGGTCAACCTATGTTGCAAAATTTAAAAAAGATGATTTAACAGACTGCATCTCTCATATAATATCCTTAATTTCACATGCAAGTAGAATAACGTTTAGGATCATGCAATGCAGGCTAGAGCATGGACAAAGATGTCAAACATTCAAGCTATTTTTAGAAAAGGAACACGAGACATTAGTGCTGATGTAGGTGGATAATTAAGAATGCCAAAAAAGTCAATAAATGCTTCATTAACCATAGAATGAGTTACAGAAAATTATGTAGAACACATCAAATATAGGATGTGCTCAGAAAAATAAGAATATCAAAATATCTCTTGTTCCTATAAGAATCTTATATATAGGTCAGGAAGCCACATTATGGCAAAACATAGTGAAACAGACTGTCAACAAAGTTGTATAAGATATGTATTCAGCAGGTTCTGACCAGTTCTGGAGAACCGGTAGCAGAAATGTTGAGAGTAGTCGGAGAACCGGCAAATACCACCTCTGACTGGAGATTTTACAGTATCCTTTCCCAGCCATGCCCACAGAACCAACAGTAAAAAAAAAAAATTGAATCCCATCACTGGGTATACTCTCCATTATTTATTCAACCTATATGCTGAATATACATTAAGGAAAGCTGGACTGGAAAAAAATGAATTTTGTTTTAAAACTGGAAGAAGACACATCAATAATCTGTGCTATGCTGATGATAGTATCATAAGAGCCTAAAAAATCAGCGAAGTCTAGTAATAAAAGTTAAGAATTAAAGTGAAAAAATATCCTCAGATATCCAAATACTGTGATGTGCAATTACCAGAACTGTGAAGTCATTGTATTTCCTGTGCCACCCTAAGGAAGGGCTGTCAAACTCGCAGCCCGTGGGCTGGATGTGTCATGCACAGGCCACACTCACAACCTGTTTAGCGAAGGTGGGGAAAGTTGCAATACATCATTTGATGATGCCATTTGACACCCCTGCTCTAGGGAAGTAAAATACAGTCCTTGAAGAAGTGTAGCAATAAGAATATTTAATTTTGAATTTCAGCATTGGAGAAGACTTTCATTATGGTCTGTGAGAATACCCTTGAGAGATAGGAGAACAAGGAACAACAGCAGTAGACTAGGTAATGGTCAGACAAGAGGCAGCAAATGTCTCAGATGGGACTTTCCCTAGTTTCTTGGAATATGAAGGAGCAGACAGATGTACTGTCAAATTTGCAAGATTCTGTTACAGCAACCTTCAGCAAAAGGCAACTTTCAGTAAATGTTGTGTTAAGCCTCATGGTTGGTGTTCTTTGTCCTGACTAATGGCTGACATCAATCTTCTAAGTCTAAAAGTAGATATCTTCTCTTTGCCTTTATAGTCTGACCTGCAATCATCAGGTTTTATATATATTTTTTCTGTATATCTTTGTAAACATCAGACAAGGATTACTGCAACTTTGATGTAGCCGCTCTGCATGTTTTCTTCATGTATAAAAGTATTGCTGTTTTTTCAGAGTAGAAATTCAATTAGTGTTCTACGAATGTATATTTCTGAATTTGTCTTGGATTAAATTATTAATAATTAATATTTTTTATTTTTATTGTTGGCAAATAGTATATGGATTATGTTTGAATAATTGTTATGTATTCTGTTTTCTTTTTATCATTCTTATACACCAAGAAACAGCATTCCTTCTCATGGGAGAAATAGAAAACCATGGAAATTTCTATCAATTCCTGCACAGTGCTTTAGGTTATTTTTTTTCCCTTAGAAATATAACTTCTAAGGACAATAATAGAGAGAGTGACTTGACAGTAATGGACAATACCAACAAAGGTAATTCACTTTTCAAAGTAATCCTTGAAAAGGTAGCTTGCTATCTAATTTTTTGCTTGCAGAGGACTGGAAATGCACTAGTGGTTTCAATCATAAAAGAACAGAAAGTACAAAATTTCTTTCTATCTTTCAGCAGAAAAAAAAAACTAGTGTTCTTCATTCTTTAAAATATATATTCCCTTGGGTCTATTGCCTTAGCTTTCTGAGTACTTGTTCAGTTTTCCTGAGTATATAATATTGATTTATCTTGAAGAAATCAGTTATTCTCACAACGGTGGCTTAGTATTCTTTATATGCAGGTTATTTTCATATTCACAAATGTTTTATTTCATTAGCAGTTCCAGTGGAAGTGTTACTTCTCTATGCACAACAGACATTCTGGACAACTTTTATAATGATTTCAGCAAGCTATCCAGAGAACCAAACTGCATTAAAGTAAAGATATATACTGGGCTGTAATCAACATTTTTCATGAAATGGTTTACAATAGTTTGAACCCACTCTAACATTTCTAAAATCACAACAATTAGATCATGTTTGATCACTGACATTCCTGGGCTTACAGTCTGTGCAACAAGGTTAACTAGGAAGAAATGTCTTTTGGAGAATTATAGGCAAGACTGAAAATTATCTGGTGAACTGGTCTGGTAAGGATTATATATTTTGACTCTTGAATGAAATATTGCCAGATGATCAGTCACTAATATAACTGAGTACAGGCACAAGGACTAACATGTTCCTTCCAAATATCCTGATAGTTAGGGTAAGGATTGATTTAAAGATCTCATTAAAAGTGGTGATTTGAACACATTTCCACTGATTGAAAGTCTGCATAATCTTCATTTTCTATGAAAGTGAGAAGCTGCTGCAAAATTGCCATCCTGCAAAACTCCAAGAATAATTAAAGCGGGACTGAGCTTGAGTTCAGTGAAAATTGTCACATGTATAGCTGTATATTTTAAAACTTCTTCACTGGTAAAGACATTCTCCCTGGATAGCTGATTGCATTTAAAAATCAAATACAACCAAACAAAATTGAAGAGAATGAAGTTTATGCTTGCAGGGTGAGTTTTAACACCTGATGCTGAAACAGACTGGTAAGTCTGTCCATGTTGCTGCCAGAATGGAGTGAGTTACAACAATCCAGTTAAAGTGAAATAATACCTACTTAAGAAATTTCTGCAAAATTGGTACATTTGTTATTAGAATATACAGTATATGACATTTTATATTGATATCAAGTTCCAGGAATCAGGAAATAATGACAGAATTTACAGAAATTTTGTAGCATTACAATATTTCAGCTTACACTTCAATAACTATTAATGTTGTTAAAATGTTTTCATGTTTATTATATTAATTTATAGCAGGGATGAGTGCAATGCAGTAAATATTTTGGAATGGAACAAGAAGGCTTTCATACAGTGTGGATGTTGGTGGATCACAAACATAAACATACACAGGTTTTTTGTTTACTTCCTTGCCCCCTCCACAAAAACAACAGCAACAATGCTTAGAGGATTAATTCTAAATATTATGCTATATTCAACCTATTTTGAGGCATTCAATACACTTTTATTGCCATTACAATTTTAATATAGTTGGAAAATGTAATCATGCAGATCTGGAACTTCCTTTTGCTCATCCTTGATTTATAGTCTACTTCTGGACAGAATTGTTTTGAACACGAAAACTTGAAAGCTTTGAAAACTTACTATGCAGAGTGACTAGCTCTAGTCAATTTCTGTTACCTTGCAGCCAGTTTACTCTTACTTTTAGAATGTTTTTATAAAAAGCAGATTATATACTTCATCATTATGATATGTTTTTATTGAGATATACCAGTAGTGGGATTTAAATATTTTTACTACCAGTTCTGTGGGTGTGGCTTGGTGGGCGTGGCAGGAAAAGGATACTGTAAAATCTCCAGTCACAGGTGGTATTTGCTGATTCTCTGAACTACTCAAAATTTCCACTACCAGTTCTCCAGAACTGGTCAGAACCTGCTGAATACCACCACTAGGATATACCAATTAAAATAGAAAAATGGGGTAAATAGGAATAATTTACTTTGTGCTTACCTGCATATCTGCTTTCCCTTCTTGATTGTAGAAACATTTTATATGGATCTTTTGTTTTGTCCAGTACCTTTCGAACGATGAAAAATGTAGATTAAACAAGTAATAGGCCAGCCAGTATTGTTTTGAAAATGAACAAATAATAAGAGTTATATTTTAAAAAATGCTATGGGACAATTGTAGTTTAAGTAGAAAAAAAGCAAAACTGTAAACTGTTCTACAGTAGATTTCTCCTAAAATGTAGCTGAACCTACTGCTGTTCCTTTGAAATAAATGGAGTCAGGAAACAAACTCCACAAAAATTATAGGAATTATATGAATGATTTCAGATTATCAGAAGAAAATATTGAAAACCTGATAAAGTTCTTGCTCTCACCTCCTACAGCAGAGAAATCAAGCTGGGACAATTTAAAGTTTCTTTCTTATTCCTTTCTCTCTTCTGTGGTTAAGTTGATATTTATGAAACCACCCTTGAATTTTTTCTTCAAAATTATGTCCATGCTTCTCTATAGCTGCAAAGAAAAATTTGAAGCTTCATACAGATAATCAGAGTTGGAAGGGACCTTATAGGTCATCTAGTCCAACCCTCGCCCAAGCAGGAGACCCTACACCATTTCTGACAGATGGGAGTCCATCTCTTCTTGAAAGTCTCAAGTGATGGCACTCCCACAACTTCTGAGGGCAAGCTGTTCCATTAGTTGATTGTTCTCACTGTCAGAAAGTTTCTCCTTATTTCTATGTTAAATCTCTCCTTGTTAAGTTTTGATCCATTATTCCCTGTCTGGCCTAAGTTTCTAAGTTTATTTAGAAAAATCAATATCTAGATTGGTGGTTCTCATTACATTTCTAAAAATCTCTCACTAACTCAGGGATAATTATAACTAGTGTCCATTTCCATTTTGCTTAAGGGGAAAATTGAAATGTAAATTAATGGTGGACTTCAAATGTGAAGCAAAAGAAACATTATCTAGTATTACCTTAGATCAATATTATTCCTTTGATCCATTAGGATATTATCCTACTTTCCAGCTATTATATTTAATGTTTCTGATCAAATTGATACTAGCAATTAGTGTTGGATATGTTTAGTTACCTGGCTTTGTACTTTCATTCTACTTAAAACTTGTTTGAAAAAAATTCTAGACTTCTTGGGTTCTGTCCCAAAGACATAGCCTTCTCATTCATTTAGTTCTATTGTAAGAACTCTCACTTCTTGTCATACTGGTAGTATATAAATTTAATTAATAAATAAAATAAAAATACATTTCTTCAATTTTTTTTGGGAGATACAATCAAAATAAGTTAAATCTAATATTTGCTATTTATAAATTACCACTCACACTGTTGTGTATTGACTGAAGTTCCCACTCAGGTCCGTGCTTTGAGCGGGAAGCACGTACCTCTCCCATTGGTTGATGCCGTTTGACAGCCGGCTATAAAAGGGAGCTGTCAAATGGTATCAAATGTTGCCGCTCCAGCTGTCTGCCGTGTTAGAGCGGCAGTAGCAGTAACTCTTTATTTTTAAATAAAGTGAGAGCTGAACCTTTGCCTTGGTGTTTGCCTAAGTGATTACCGCCGCTCTACAACACTGGCGACGAGGGCGGGATCCTAAATAAAGGCAAGCCAGGCAAAAGGAAAAAAGAGCGAAATCACTAGCCGAGAGCTGAAATCGCTACAGAGTTGCTGTCACTGTTCGCGAAGTACGATCTCTAAATTGCCTCAGGAGAAGCAGCACAGCTGACGGAAATATGACTTTGAATCCTGCATTCCCGCCCTTCAGACCGACGGCAGAGACATGGAAATCATATAGGAACCGGTTTGACTGTTTTTTAGATGCTATAGACCTTACTGATATTTCTGATCATAGAAAAAAGTCTTATTTCCTAAGTTTTTGTGGAGCCACGGTATTTGACACTGCAACAGCATTACTGGCCCCACGATCTATTAAGACTATTCCCTGGGAAGAATTATAAGAAATTCTCTCTAACCATTACTCCCCTAAGCCTTCTAGAATTGCCAGATGCCATGCCTTCAGAAGGCGCATCCAGTCAGAGGGAGAAACCATTAGTGACTATATGGCAGCACTACGAACAGCTCCCTTACCTTGCAGATTCAGGGATTACCTTGAGAATATGCTGTTATATCAGCTGGTCTGTGGAGTCAGAGATCCCAAGCTGCAAAGACGACTACTAGCTAAAGGGGATCTAACCTTAAAACAAGCCATAGAAGAATCCCAGGCTGCTGAGCTATCAGCACTCTCAGCAGCTGAAATACAGGGAAACCCAATTAGACTAGATAACCCAACAGTGCATTTTGATGAAGCCTCCACAAAGGAAGGTTTCTGAGATAAACTGCCTCAGACAGCCCAACCCTAATCAAAGGGAGTACAGACAGGTTGCAAGCCAACCTCCACGAATACAACCCACCTGCTTAAGCTGCAGGGGCAACCATCTCAGGGCATCCTGCAGATTCAGGAATGCCATATGCTTAAGATGCCAAAAGAAGAGTCATTTGGTAAGAATATGTCAGGCAGGAAAGACTTTTAACCATCCTCAAAGGCCTCAGAAAGCCATACAATTTCCAAGACAAATCAAGGATTGCTGCACATACTACCAAGCTAAGATACCTAAAAGTAGTTCTAACAAAATTAGTGTCACTGTTTCTATAGAAGGTAGACCATGCAGAATGGAAGTAGACACCGGCTCTGCACTATCCATCATCTCGTTGGGCACCTTGAAGCAACTGCTTCCCAGAGTAACAAGAAAGAAGATCCCTGGCTGCAATTTGACTCTACAGGACTACCAAGGCAGAACCATTCCTGTCGTCGGAAAAGGCAAGATTTTCAAGATTTTCAGGGTCACTTGCCTTTAGTGATAGTGGATGGCGCCCTCCCAAGCCTATTGGGATTAGACTGGTTCCCTGCCCTGGGCCTCCACATAGGTGGAATCCACGCCATTGCAAATTCAGAAGTTGACTCCCTGTTCAGGGAATATGCTGACGTATTCAGCAGGGACCTAGGCTGCTATGTGGGAACCCCAATATCCTTCAAGGTGGACCCCCAAACAGTACCAATCCATTTAAAACCCCACAGAGTTCCTTTTGCAATTCGTCCTAAACTTGACAAGGAAATAGACAGATTAATTAAACAAGGCATACTACAACCTACAGATTTTTCAAAATGGGAGACCCCTATAGTGACACCTCTAAAGAAGGATGGAAATTTGAGAATCTGCTCTGACTATAAATCCTCCATAAATAGATATTTACAAGTAAGCGCTTATTCGGTCCTCGTGGTGCAACACCTACTCCATTCCCTCGAACCTGGCTCCATTTTTGCAAAATTAGATTTGTCCCAGGCTTATCAACAGTTCCCTGTTGATGATGAAACTGCTGAGCTGCAAACCATAGTGATACACAGAGGCGCTTTTAAATGTACACGCCTACAATTTGGAGTTAGTGTAGCCCCTGGAATTTTCCAGTCTCTAATGGAAAGAATTCTGCAAGGGTTGCCATACTTCGATGACATTCTTATATCTGCCACCAATCAAACTCAATTGCTGCAGAGAGTCAGAAGTGTCCTTGAGCGCTTTAGAAAGTCAGGTCTTAAATTAAAAAGAGAGAAATGCACCATAGCCACTCCACAAGTGGAATTTTTAGGTTACAAAATTGACGCCAAGGGTATTCACCCAACAGAGTCAAAAGTCAAGGCCATTCATGAAGCTCCCACTCCTACTAATAAGACTGAGCTCCAAGCTTTTCTGGGACTTCTAAATTTCTATGCTTCGTTCCTGCCCCATAAAGCTTCAATTGCAGAGCCTCTTCACAGGCTCCTAGACAAGAAGACGCCATGGCACTGGGGACCAAAGGAAAGTCTTGCTTTCAAGGAAGTCAAATCGCTACTAACGTCCAAAGCTGTATTAATTCAATTCAACAAGGATTTATCACTAGTTCTAGCAGCAGATGCTTCCCCTTTCGGAATAGGGGCTATTCTGAGTCACAGACTGCCTAATGGTGCAGAAGCACCTATAGCCTTCTTTTCAAGGACACTGTCCTCCACTGAATGCAACTATAGTCAAATTGACAAGGAGGCCTTGGCTGCAGTTGTTTCAGTAAAGAAATTCCATGAGTTTCTCTACGGTCATCATTTCGAACTCATAACAGACCACAAGCCCCTGTTAGGTATTTTATCTGGCACTAAACAAACTCCCCAGATTTTATCCCCAAGGATGACCAGGTGGACCGTTTTTCTGGTTCATATTCATATACTCTAGTCTACCGCTCTAGAAAAACCCTTTGCCATGCTAATGCCCTCAGTCGCTGCCCCCTGCCTGTTCCAGTAGAGGACCCGGCACCAGTGACTACCGTTTTCCTCATTGAAGAACTCAAGGTGCCGGTCACCGCTTCTGACATCGCTGCCCATTCGGCCAAGGACCAGGTAATTTCCCAAGTCCTTGACTGGGTAGGGAGGGGATGGCCTGCAACCCCTTATCCATCAGAATTCCTACCCTACAAGCTACGCCAACAGGAACTTTCCTCATTGCAAGGCTGTTTACTATGGGGAACCAGAGTAGTGATCCCCCCCAAGTTACAAACCTCAATCTTAAAGGTGCTGCACGAGGGTCATCCAGGGATAGTTAGGATGAAGGCCCCTCGCCCACAGCTATGTATGGTGGCCGGGCATGGATGCCCAAATCTCTAGCTGTGTCAATTCTTGTCAGGCATGCCAAGCCACCAGGTCATCCCCACCAGCAGCCACCCCTAGGACCTGGGAAGAGGCAGGAAGCCCGTGGTCCCAAATCCATATAGATTTGGCTGGCCCTTTCCACGGGCACAAAATCCTGGTGGTAGTGGATTCATTTTCGAAGTGGGTGGAACTGACCTTAATGCACACGACAATCACTGCAGCAGTTAATAAAGCATTGACCAGAATGTTTGCTACACATGGCCTCCGTGATTCCATTGTATCTGACAATGGCCCCCAATTTACCTCTTGTGAATTTGAGATCTTCCTAGCCAACCTGGGCATCAGACACATATTAGTAGCCCCATTTCATCCTGCAAGTAATGGGCTGGCTGAGAGGGCAGTCAGATCTGCTAAGGAGGTACTACAAAGATTGGGACTCATTAATTGGCATTCTAGACTGGCCCAATACCTTTTGAGCCAACATACAACACCTTGTGCCTCCACAAATAGGTCACCAGCTGAAGTGTTAATGGGACGCCGGTTGAGAACCACTCTTGACAGGCTGCACCCAAATTATGCCCCAGTGCTTCCCCTTGGGTCTAACAGCCAAGACAGAGGGTTCCAAGTAAATGACAAAGTGTATGTCAGGAACTTTGCTGGGCAACCATTGTGGTTACCTGGTCGTGTGGTAGCAGTAACTGGTCCCAAGTCTTATAGAATCCAGCTACCAGATGGGTGTGTCTGGCGGTGCCATGTGGACCACCTGAGGAGATGTTGGAGCACTGTACCCAGAGGTCATCTAGACGGTCCCGATACAGAAGTACCACCACCTCCCGAAGAAACTAGCCCCCACCAGGGATGACAGCCTACCTGGAGAAGAAGCTGACCAAGGTCCTGACCAAGTTCCTGACGTTCCAGCAGCCTCACCACCGATGGAAGCCATAAAGCAAGCAGAAGGCAACAACCTGGCGCCATTTCTAACCGAACCAAGAAGATCGGGATGACTACGCAGGTGCCCAACATATTTACAGGACTACGCATGCTCCTCCCTGGAAGGGAGGAGTGTTGTGTATTGACTGAAGTTCCCACTCAGGTCCGTGCTTTGAGTGGGAAGCACGGACCTCTCCCATTGGTTGATGCCATTTGACAGCCGGCTATAAAAGGGAGATGTCAAACGGCATCAGCAATTGCCGCTCCAGCTAGCTGCCATGTTAGAGTGGCAGTAGCGGTAACCCTTTATTTTTAAATAAGTGAGAGCTGAACCTTTGCCTTGGTGTCTGCCTGAGTGATTACCGCCACTCTACAACACACACCAAAGTTACAATATCTCATGCCACTGGAACGTAAAATAAGAAGATTGTTTTCTTTTCACTATTATGGAATTGTTGATTCCAGCAATTTTTGTAAACAGTTTTCCTATATTCAATTTTATTTAAAATGTATTATCTATTCCAGCTGATAGTTGATGGGTGACATTCACTTTTCCTCATTTTAAGTATGATAATCTTAATTTGAATTTAAATTGTTGACAAAATAACTTTTGACATTGAATCATACAAAATTGGGATAATGGGATTATTTCATATATTCTAATGATATAACTGGAAAGCTGAATTCTTTCTGTTGCAACAAATTTTCAGACAAACCAATCAGATGTATTTCATTTCTCAGATTATTTTACATTGCTGCATTAAAGTTCACATCTAAAAATGTGACAGTTTAAGGTAAAGGAAGTCCTTAAAGGACCTTTGAAAGGATAATCATTTCATTATTTAACCAAATCCCAAAATTTAGCAGGTATATGATAAAAATGTTGTCCGACAATGAAGCAAGGTAAGTTTTATTCTTGCCTGGTACTGAATTGTCACATGGATCCCCTGAAATGCCAGTTTGGGGAAGTACTCATATATTATTTATGTTAAATGCAATCAAATGTTTATTATATACCAGGGACCAAATATATATTCTTTGCATTCAAACTACTATATAAAACAGCCCAACTTAAAATTGCAACAGGTGTATGTTAACTGCATAAAGGTAATCAAGATAGTTAACTACAAATTTTAAACTGCTTAACTTACATTTTTAATATTAAGAAAATAGTTAATTAGAGCAAAAAAAATGAAAAAACTTCCAATTTTACGCAGGTAATTAATTTTCAGAGCATCTATGAAATATAGATACATAAGCAATTAAAAAGCAAGCAGATCCATCTGTTACTGTAGTATGACAACATTCCCTTAAAGAAATGATCCCATTTCATTTACTGTTAATTATAAAGCAAAGCTAATTTTACTGTACCAGTTCAGTTGTCAGAGAAAATTAAGACAACAAAATTTAAAGTGCAACGCAAATGAATTAGATTTATGGCTGTTGTATTTTGTTTGAAATAATATTATGGCAAAGAATTATTTAAGTGAATCTATCTCTAGAACTCAGAACTGGGATAATACACTGGTATATAATATTTAGGCCAAGCATATTTTTTTAGGCTGTAAGACCTAGTAATCAAGAATTGCATCACAAGAAGTCAATATTTAGGATAATAATTCAGCTTTCTAACTATGCAACCCTTTATTTATAAAATAAAGAAAATGACTGTTTTCATCCAGTTTTCAGCTTTGTATGTTTTCCAAGTAAAATACAGAGCTATAGTTATAGAAAGCCAGTGGATCATCAAATCTCTCTACTTTGTAAATTACTTTGTAATTTTCAATTATGATCTGGATTATAGAAAAATGCAGTGCAGTCACCTAGATTTTTGTTATCTTCATGGAAATATTAACATAGTTTTCTTAGCATCATATGAACAATGTAACAAAATATTGAAATCTCTGGGCATGTTATAAGCCAAGCCATCTTTAAAGATTAGACCTATTTTATATTTTATTTCTAATAAAACTGCTTTTCTTGGCATTCTGTTTTTCAAATGAATTTGCCATTTTGATGAAGAGGAAGGAATGGAGGGAGGGAGGGAGGGAGGGAGGGAGGGAGGGAGGAAGGAAGGAAGGAAGGAAGGAAGAAAGGAAGGAAGGAAGGAAGGAAGGAAGGAAGGAAGGAAGGAAGGAAGGAAGGATATCTAGAATATGCAATTCTGTTTCTTGGTTTCACCTAGGAATGAGTGTTTTAATGTTTGCTAAAGAATTCATTATCCACTGTCATTTTTGAGAAAGCTTTTTAAAAAAGATTTAGTGAATAATTCAGAAGCTTTCTTTGTAATTCTTGCAAACATAAGATGTTTCTGTGTACCACAGAATTGTTTTCTAAATGTAAATTTCCTTGATGCATGTTTTACAACATAGTTTCATAACTTTGTCATTCTAAGGTCTTACAGAAAAAAGGTGTCCTTTTTTTTTACAAATGTAAACAGACCCAGTGCATACAAACTTCTGAAAATATACCTTCTGTTTGAAGACAACTTCAAAATGTGCTTGCGTGCCTACTTTTAACTGGATAACAATTGATGCAAGACTCTCTAATTGAATGCTGTCAACTAGGTAGGACTATATACAGGTAGTTCTTGACTTACCAGAGTTCATTTAGCAACCATTCAAAGTTACAACACTGAAAAAAGTGATTTTATGACCATTTTTCACACTTACGATTGTAGCATCCTCATTCAGAAGGGGATTCAGATGCTTGACAATTGACTCATATTTATGATGGTTGCAGTGTTCCAAAGTCACCTGATCGTCTTTTATGACCTTCTGACAAACAAAATCAATGAAGAAGCCAGATTCACTTAACAATGATGTTACTAATTTAACAGCTGCAGTGATTCACTTAACAAATGTGACAAGAAAAGTTGTGATATATGATAAAATTCACTTAACAAATTTCTCACTTATCAACAGAAATTTTGGCTCAGGTGCGATCGTATGTTGAGGATACCTATATTGACCCAATATTACCACATTTGTATAGTGATATCTTTTGCATTCCAACATCATGTAATTCCAGATATAAAAATAAAAAAGTAATCTACCTTGCCTTGCCTTTGATCATATTTCAATTACTTAGTATATTATATGAATGCTACTGAATCCATCTATGATTCACATGATAGAAGTGTTGAAAGGTACTGAGGAGATCTCTCTATTTGAAACAAAACTTTTGTTTCATTTTGTTACTAGCATTTATATTAAATGATAAGATGTTTGGTGTGTTTGTCATTACAAATCAATGCTTTTTATGCAGAAGTTTAACATTCAGAGTTCAGACATCTTAAATTTTTAATGAAGATTTTAAAACATCTTTTTCACAATAGCCACATACCAGATATCGCTGAGCTGAACTAATCATGTTTGGCCACTATTGGAAAATCCCATATAATGATAGAACATGTGTATGTGGGGCAAACGCAATAGAGGACACACTGCATATAATATTTGATTGTAGTTTGTATGGGAAAATAAGGAAAAAATATCTCGCCCCAATCGTAGATAAATTTCCCCACTGGGACATAAGGCATAAGTTAACATTCCTATTGAAGGCAGACTCTTCTTCTCTGATAAAGGCAATCATTGGCTATCTCAAAAGGATGACAGTAATATGAACCAGTCATATTGAAAAGAATTTTATTGATTGTAAGAAAGATGAGCTGAGCTAGAAAGGAGCTACATTATTTAGAATTTTAATCTTTGTAAATACAGTTATCGAATACTGATATTGCCAATTTAATGTATATATGTATATACTCTTTTTGAATTGTCATTATTGTAACCATAAGATTTTCTTTTAACCATGTGATCTTTGAAAAGGCCTTCGGGCTATTCAATAAACAATACATACAACTAATCATGCTAGAATGTTCCAATTCCAATAAACACATAATGACAGGAAATCCTAGATAACAGTCCCTCATTATAATTTCATTTTATAGATTTTGTATTGTGTATAGTGAAATCTCATTTAGGTTTTCTTTATCTATAGTATTTCATATATGAATTTGATTTTATATACTGGAAAATGCTGAATAACCTCTAGGGTTTCATGTAAAACAGTATTTCTCAACCTTGGCGAATTTAAGATCTGTGAACTTCAACTCCTAGAATTCAATTCCCCCATCAGTTGGGGAATTCTGGAAGTTGAAGTCCACAGACTTTAAAGTCTCCAAGATTGAGAAAAACTGGATAGAAAATAAGATCTGAGCTAAAGTGAGATCTCAGTTTATTGATTTCAAATTAAAGATGGTACAAAATGTTAAAATATTTCCTTAGCACATTTCTTTGTTTCATTGTACATTCTTAGTTTCTTGTTACTTATTCTTATTACTATTAAGCAGAGAAATACCTCTTTCAGTCAATAAGTGCAAATTTACTATTTAAATCCCAATGACAGGATTATAAAATTCTCATCCTACACCATTTTTTAATTTTGTTTTAATATATTTTCTGCCATTAGATACCATTAGGAAAATATTAATCAATCACCTAGCTCTAAATTGTGAACATTCTTAGATGCTACTGTACTAACCCTGTCCAAGATCAAGCCACATTCATTTTGTCTGGGTCTCTCTGGGTGCAGCATCTTAATGGATGGAATTTTAGACTGAATATGGAGACAAGTTTCTGGCCTTGCTACATTCCCCTTTTTGCATAATGGTTAGTCTTATGCAGTTGATTGTAGTCTTATGCAGTTCAGATAGAACTTAATTTTCATCTGCATCCTCATGATATAATGGTGTGAAATACCTTTACACTGAAGGTGTAAATACAGCCATAACATTCTTTTTCCCCCTCAAAAAAGGATAGATAAGGTTTTCCATTTATAAACTCTCACCTCTTACCCCCTCATAAACATCAAGGCATCCATAATAATAATGAAGTAAATAAAAGGGCTCCATTGGCAGACAATGGAGCCCTTTTATTTACAAATCTCAGCTATGAATTTGTAAGTTTTATATTTTCTCTATGCTCTTATCAATCAGTTTTCTTTAAAAAAAATATATTAGTTTTAATTTCTTCATGAAAGTTCATATATTTTTACTTTGATTTTCATTTACCACTTGTACATTTTAACCTTGTTCTTCTCCATTTTTTATTTCTAATTTTAATCATACGTTTATGACTAATATGTTGTAAATTTCCCATAATAACTTGGGTGAGATGTTTGGTGCAAAAATTTTAAAAATAAATAAATAAAATATTCTGAAATATGAAATATGAAAAAATAGACAAAATGTGTAGTTACTGTTTATTGTTTATTCTGGCAAGTGTAATGTATTTAAATAAACATGGCTAAGCAAAACTCATGAAAATAAAGATCATGCATTCATACCTACTTGTAAACATTTAGTGAACCTTCCCAGTTTAGTTTTGAAAGTGAGAAAGAAGTACTTTTTCAATTGTTGGTTTAGAGATAAGCTCTTTTTCCTACCCTCTACTTTAATTGAAATTCCTTATTATTGCATGTTTATCCAATGTAAGGTAGCAAAATATAGAATAGTAAACCTCATTGTTCTCAGGAGAGAATGAATGGAATTGTCAGAGAATCAATTGGCTTTCTTTCTTTCTTTCTTCCAATAATTTCTCATACATACTGAAAAATAGGATATTGTTTTGTTAGTACTTATTCTACTTGTGCAATACAAAATACAAAACAGCATAGAAGGGAAAGAAATGTAGGTCATTATTTTTGTTGCTTGTTAATTTCTGTTAATCAATTGCAGGTCATTTCTTATAAAAGTATTGATTTAAAAAACCTGTGAAATCTATTCTACCAATTTAAGGCTCTACAATGTTATCTTCATCTCAATCTGGGTTATTTTATTCTATATTCATATACATTCTAGGAATGTACACATCATTTGATCTCTATTTTGAAGATTTGCAAGTACCAATTCACTGACTAATTATTAATTTAGTAACCGTTCAATATTGTGATGGTGCTGAATGAATGTTACTTATGGCTGGTCCTCAACGTTCCAGCCATTGCAGCACCCCACATCATGTGATCATGTCCTTGGCAACTGACTCTCATTTACTGCTAGCAAAGTCAAAGGAGAAAGGATCGGAGGGATTGAAGCACAGAAGGTTACAAAGCACATGGGTGAGTCTCTCTCACTCACAACAGTTACCCCCAAGCTTGAAAACATGCACATATGAGATTGCAATACCTGTGTACCCTTCTCTATCTGGCAACAGCTATCTCTGTCTACCAAGTTGCACTTAGATGCCACTGCAACCATCCATGTACTATGCCCTACCTGACAGACGCCACTTAATTGCAGGAGCTTGCAAGTTTCTCCTGGCTTCTCCACTGACTTCTGTTGTTGTAAGCAAGCATGAGGTTTCACAGAGGCACTCACTAAATATGTAAATCTTGCTTATAGTGGCAATGGGCAGAAGTAGGCTGTTACTGTTTATTGTTGTTAAGTGATACAGTCAAATGATATCATGCTTTACAACCATATTGCTTGGAGATGGAAATACTGGTGACAGTTAAACAAACATTATATGTACTATAATTTACTTCAGATTTCTAATTCAAAGCCAAAGGCAACAAATAGTTTATAATATATGATTATAAGCTTATATGATTATAATATATGATTATAAGCCCACAAACTAGCACTGTATCACAGTTCAGCTGACTAGCTAACTGGAAAAGATTATTTTTAGCTAAGAAAAGAGAGTATATATATTATTTATTTATTTATTTGATTTGTCAATCGTTTACAAGATAATAGGTATAAGTATACACATAGTTATGAATACATGAAATGGGCACATATAAGAAAAATAAACAAGAGGACAGGGATAGTAGGCACATTGGTGCACTTATGCACATCCCCTACAGACCTCTTAGGAAAGGGGTGAGGTCAATAGTAGACAATCTAATGTTAAAGTTTTTGAGGTTTGGGGAAGAAACCACAGAGTCAGGTAGAGTATTCCAGACATTGACCACTCTGTTGCTGAAGTTGTATTTCCTGCAATCAAGTTTGGTGTGGTTAACCTTGAGTTTGTATCTATTGTGTGCTCTTGTGTTGTTATGGTTGAAGCTGAAGTATTCATTGACAGGTAAGTCATTGCAATGTATGCTTTTATATACCATACTTAGATCAGACCTAAGACGGCATACTTCTAGGTTTTCTAGGTCTAGAATTTCAAGTCTGGTGGCATAAGGTATTCTATAATGAGTAGAGGAGTGAAGAACTCTTCTTGTGAAATATTTCTGGACTTTCTCAACTGTGCTAATGTCAGATACATAATGTGGGTTCCAGACTGATGAGCTGTATTCGAGCATTGGTCTAGCAAATGTTTTGTATGCTCTAGTTAGTAGTGTGATATTACCAGAGAAAAAGCTACGTAGGATTAGGATAACAACTCTTAATGCCTTTTTGGCTATGTAGTTACAGTGGGCTCTAGCACTTAGATCATTAGAGATGAGCATTCCGAGGTCCTTTACAGAGCTTGGATCATCAACAAGGTCTTGACTATTCAGCTTGTATTTTATTTTCTGATTTTTTTTTGCCAATATGTAAGACAGAGCATTTATTTGTTGAGATTTGAAGTTGCCATTTGTTTGACCATATCTCAATGTGTTCAAAAGTTTCCCATTCCAGGAAGGTAAGGAAGTAGGCAGGGTAGATATTGCCTCCAATCAAGGGTTTTAAAAATAGTTTTATTCAACATCTGCATGAAGCAGAATTCTCAGTAGCAGTCAGACTTTGTATCAGATTTATAGTCACGCTAGATGACATATCCACAGACAAATAAATTACACCATGTTATATATGGCAAATAATATCAACTTAAGATCTATTAAAATAGTTCAGTCAAGTGAACAATAATATGAGCACAAAGTAAATAAAACAATCAAGCAGAATGATAAGCTAAACTAGCCAGCCATAACATTCTCTTACAACCCTTTAAAATGATGATCATGCTATACCATGAACACAGGCAGAACATGATTCCAATACATGTACTTCGAAATTTATATTATGTTTCTATTTTTATATTAAAACATATACTACACAGTCCTTATCAGAACTACTTGGAGTGTGTGGGTATGGGTATTTTAAATGAATTATAAATTGAAAGTATCAGTTTGCCACACATGTTTGCTTTACTGTATTATATAAACACTGGGAGGATTTGTGAAGATTTTCCTTTCTTCTTCTCCCATACCAATCTAACAATTCCTCAAGGTCTTTTGATGTCTACAAATAGCTTATTAACAAACAATGTATTACAGTGCATGTAAATTGCCTTCCAAAACTATACATTATATTCACACCTGTCACCTGGTCTATTTAACAGCTGTCTGTACCATACTATAGTGATATTATCCTGGCAACAATGTAAAATAAAAAAACCCATCTGTTTCTCATTTAATCTCTATGCTAAACTGACTGATCTGCATTACTTGTTTCTTTGGAACTGTTTCATTCATTATTTATTGCTCACAGATGTTGAAAGTAAACAAATATTTTGCATATAGCACCTATGCTGCTGGTTGTATTATCAATTCACAGTGAGTAAATAACAGCTATTTTAACATACCACTTCAAGACAACTTTCCAGCTCTTACGACACACTGATTAATGGATTAAAGGCTTAAACATCTGAAGTTCTTATTGAAAACCTGCTATTAATTACTAATTTGCATAGTGACAGTTTACAGCACACATTTATTTAGAAACATCACTAAGTCTTAAATTCTAACAATCCTTATAATCAAAATGATAATTCCTAAGTCTGAAGGTGAAATTTCCAGCAAGCCAAACAATGAATTGCACTATCATTCACTCTTTGGATATACAGTATTTGAAGAGAGATAGAGAAAGAGGGAGGAGTGAAGGAAAGAAAGAAAGAAAGAAAGAAAGAAAGAAAGAAAGAAAGAAAGAAAGAAAGAAAGAAAGAAAGAAAGAAAGAAAGAAAGAAAGAAAGAGGGGGAGGGAGGGAGGGAGGGAGAGAGAGAGAGAGAAATAATATGAAAAGATTTCTAGTAAGATGAAAGTCAAGTGGAATGAATAAATGCCTATTTCAGCCTTCATAAATCTAAGAAAAATTTCAACATCTGGGACCAAAGAAATCTCATACAAAGCACTTCCACAAGCAAAACTGATGTGTTGGAATGGGAATGCTGAAATTCATTACTTACAAAATAGTAGGCTCCAGACCCACAAGTATAACCAAGAGTAATTTTAAAAGATTGACTTTGCTTGTCAAAGTGTCGCAAAAGGTGATCACATGATCCAGAGACACTGCAACCATCACAAATAGGAGATATTTAATAGTGTTATACAGGTAGTTCTTGACTTATGAACACAAATAAGTCCAACATTTCTGTTACTAGGTGAAAAAAATGTTAAGTAAATTTTGACCCATTTTATGACCTTTCTTGCCAAAGTTGTTAAGTTTATAGCTGCAGTTGTTTAGTTAGTAACATGGATATCAAATGAACCTGGCTTTGATTGTCAAACAGTCACAAAAGAGATCACATGACCGATACACATTGCAACTGTCATAAATATGAGACACTTTATATCTATTATAGTTTGGTTAAACTGATACAATATCAGCATGAGAGTAAGAGAACTAGAGGAGAGACATATCCATAACCTATGAGTTCCTACAAAAATTAACACAGGAACCTATGAAAACAGGCAAGTTAGTGGATATATATTAGATCTATGGGGCAGTAGAAGATAGTGCTGGCTTGCAAGAGTTTCCTTTTTGGTGAAAGTAAAGAAGGACAATCCTTGAAGAGAAAGATGTAAGGCACAGGAGTCAAACTCAATCATGTCATGTGATATATCATGATGTTTTTGCCTTTGCGGAGCCAGGGTTTTGCCTTTGCGGAGCTGGGCCATGGCTTGCACATGATGCATTCAGTCCACTGGCAGCCAGTTTAACAGGCTGATGTAGAGGAAGAGTATGGTAAAGGATGTTGCCACGATGACAAGCAGAGTATATGAGAAGAAGCACTGGGCTGACCAGTATATAGGACATCAGCTGGCTTCTGGTGACATCATGTCATGGTGAGGTAGGAGAACTTTGTCTAGTCCTCCTACAGCAGGAAATTTTGCCCTGATCACAGCCGTTCAAGGCGGAATTCGATCCCAGCAGGATCATCCATGTGAGGAGGAATTCTGGGAGCTGGTCTGGTATTGCAAGCCGGGTGGTAAAGAAAGGAACCGAAGTGTGGGGCAAACAAGTCAGCTACTCCAGCTGGCCTGAAGACGTGGCAAGCACTTGCAAGAGAGACACTTGCAAGGAGAGACATTGTGGAGTCTGGAGTCTGAGAAAAGAGTGATCAAGAAACTTGGCATTGGATTACAAAGCAAGAAAGTTTTAAAAAGATAAATAAATTTGCAAGTGAATCTCCAGAGCGGAAAAGGGAAAGTGGTGATCAGCGGCAAGATTGCGATGTGCCCATAGCTCCAGGAAAAATAGATACTTTGTGATTAAAACAAAAAGTGAAAAAGAGAATCGTATTACGGTGGTGAAAGAGTTTGATTTTCCGCCACCTGAATAGACTGTGGAAAATACTAACCAAAGGAAAAGAACTCTTGTAAACTCTTAAGAACAATTAAGAGAGTGACAGTGCAATTTGCAGAGGCGGACACTGTGATTGAGAAAGCAGAGGGAAGCGACGAAAGTATCCGACTGGACTGAGAGAGGTGAAACGGAAATTTGAGACTTGGATCTAATATCTACAAGATCAAATTACTAAGGAACATTAATAAAAAAGGGCAAGAGTATAACTATCAATTTTGCTTTTATTTCTTCTCTTATATATAATATATATTTAATTAATAAGGATAAAATTAATTATTGAATTTAAAACAGGCTTAGTTTGAATAGTGTTTAACTCTTTAGAATTATAGATATAACTGATTGCGTATTTATATATAGATTGGCTTAGGGCTTTTGGATTATGAATTTAAAATAACGATGAAGATAATGATGAGATAACTGATTATTCCTTCCCTCCCCTTTTATGATTTTTTCAGATTAGAAATTATATGGAACACATGGTATATACTTATATATTATAATTGATTTAAATAATTAGTATTGGAAATAGTGTTAAATATAGTAATTAAATTGAGGTAGATTACAAGATTATATTAATTCAGGAATTATTAGAAAAGTTCAGAATTGATTTTTTTTTGCTTTAATTACTGTGATTAAAAGGATAAAAAAGAAAAGAAGGGCTATAGATCTGAGAAAATAGAATTACAAAATATAAATAAGTCTGATGGTAATTGGAGATACGCTCTGGGAGAATATATTTAGGATAGTGGAGAAACAGAAAAAAAATTATTAAAGATATGACCAGCACATCTACGATTACTACAAAAGCAGGAAAAAAGGTGACACCATTGACAACTACACCTATTACTACAATAGTATTGATCAAGAAAATGATCGATGAGATGTTGGCGCCAGATAAATCAACATCTCAACCTAGTTCGCAGTCACTCCAAGCCACATTGATGTCCATTCAAAGTATGATGCTGACTTTACAGGAATCAATGTTGAAAAATCACTCAGAAAATAAAGTTGAAAGGGAAACGATGAAAGAAGAATTAAAAAACGAACTAGGAAAAATGAGAAATGAAGTCAAAAACTTGGAGGGGAAAATAGGCCAGATCTAAGAACTGATTAAAAAAAATGAAGAGAAGATCAAAGTGGTGGAAAAACAGGCGAGTCAAACTGAAAAAAAAAATTGGAAGCAAAGAATGAAAGAACATAATAAAGAGACTATTGAGACTTTGACTCATATCGAAATGGACAAGGCCTCGTATTATTTAAGGTTTCAAAACGTTGAAGAAGAAAGAGGTGAGAATTTATCATTAGTGATGGCAGAGTTGTTGGCGGAACTGCTAGGTAGAGACAAGGAGGAAATGGTGAAAGAATTGGACGATGTTTACAGAGTATACACAAGTTACGCAAAGCGACATGGGCTTCCCCGTGAAATACATATAAGATTTGCAAGATGTGTGAAGGACTTAATTTATAAAACCACAAGAGATAAAGGAATAAAACACAAGGGTAAAGAAGTGATTGTTTTGAAACAAGTACCAAGGAGAATTCATGAGCAAAGAAAAGACTATCGCTTCTAATATATATATATATATACCTTTTAGATGGATAATTCCAGAAGGGATATTTGCAATATGGCAACAGAAAAGAGTAAAAGTAGATAATCTATCTAAAGCACAAGAATTCTTTGAGCAAATAGGTGGCATAGAGGAAGAAGTGAATAGTAGAGATGAGTGTGAGGATTCCAGAGATGAGTATGAGGGTTCCAGTCAACTAGAAATAGCGGAGAAGATAGGAGAAAGGGGAGGGAAGGAGATGAGGAAATATTGGGAAAGGAAGAAAGAGGAGTAAGGACGAGAAGTCAGACAACAAACAAAAGTATTGTAGGATAGAAATAAGGTAGGGAATGAAGAAGCGAGTGAAATTGATATCTATAAACATTAACGGGTTAAATGAACCAACCAAGAGGAAAATAATATTTTTTAAATTAGAGAAACAAAGAGTGGAGATAATATGTTTACAAGAAGTCCATATAAAAAAAAGTAATAAAAGGTTTTAATAAATAATAAGTTGGGGAAAATGTATTCAACATTGGCAGAAGAAAAAAAAAGAGGAGTCGTATTATACATAAAAGAAAATATTGATTCAAAGTTGATCTATAATGATGATCAGGGAAGAATGATAATGGTGGAGGTGGTAATACAAAATAAAAAGACATTAGTCGTGGGAATACATACTCCAAATAAAAATCAGAGTGAATTCTATGAAACTTTATATGAAAAATTATTAGAATTTGATAATCCAAGAATTTGTATTTCAGGAGATTTCAATGCAATATCGGACAATGAATAAGATTACAAATGTATGCAAAGACAATATAAAAAACGGAATACGTTGCCTAAAAATTTTACAGAGATGGTTGAAGAATTAGACAGTGGATGTGTAGAGGAAAAGAAATCCAGGAATAGCAAAGTTTACTTTTTTTACTAGCCCACATAAATCATGGTCTAGAATAGATATGGTCTGGGTTAGCAATGAATTATATAAAGGAATTTAGGATGCGGAAATCTTAGCTAATATATGGGCAGATCATAACCCAATACAAATAATCTGGAGAAATAGTAATTACAAAAAAGGTAGATGGTCACTTAACATACAATTATTGAAAGAGGAAGAATATATACAAAAAATTAGGGATGAACTGATTAATTTTTTTGAATTTAACAAAAGTCAGGATACCTCATTACAAAATTTATGGCATACAACGAAAGCCTATTTAAGGGGAATATCAATAGCGTATACAATAAATAGAAATAAGAAAAGAGAGGAGAAATGGAAATCTTTAATAAAAAGAATAGAGAAGTTGGAAAACAAACAAATGGTAACCCCAGGAGAAGATCAAATCAGAAATGAATTAATAGCACTTAAACATGAGGTGAATGTTGTAGATCAAGAGAAATTAGTTAAAAATTTAATATATACAAAACAAAACTTTCTCGAACATGCAACAAATCTGGAAGATGGTTAGCATATAAATTAAGAAAAGAAAATCAGAAAAGAGCAATATACCAATTACAAGATAAAAATGGAACAATAGAGACAGACCAGGGGAAAAAAAAGGAAATTGCAAGAGAATACTTTGAAAAACTTTATGAACAAGAAATAGTTGAGGTAAATAAGATAGAGGACTATTTGAAAGAAAAAATCCCCTTTTTCAATATCTGAAGATGAAAAAGAGATACTTAATAAAAAAAATAACTTCGGGGGAGTTAACGGCTATGATACAAAAACAAAAAAGACACCAGGCCCAGATGGATTACCAAACGAACTATTTATTTATTTTATTTATTTATTAAATAGTTTTGTATACCGCCCTTCTCCCGAAGGACTCAGAGCAGTGAACAGCCAACTAAAATATATTATAAATTACAGATTACAAGATTAAAAGAGATTATATTATGGGCTGCCGTTAAAAAAGTTAAAACCCCCGATTAAGAATGAGCTAAAGTGACCACACCCCAGCCAAAATCAGTTCTAAAACCCCTCATTTAAAATCCCATTTGAAGTCAGCCAAGGCCGGCCTGGTCAAAGAGCCAGGTTTTCAGATCACGTCTGAATGCCCTCAGGTCAGTGGTTGTCTGTAGCCCCGGGGGCAGCCCATTCCAAAGGGTGCGTGCCCCCACGGAGAAGGCCCTATTCCTTGGGGTCACCAGGTGGCACATAGATGCCGTCGGGACCTGAAGGAAACCCTCTCTGTGGGAGCGCACCGGTCGGTGGGAGACTACTGGCAGAATGCGGTCTTGTAAATATCCTGGTTCGATGCCATGGAGCGCTTTAAAGGCCAAAAACAATACTTTAAAGCGAACCCGGAAGGCTACTGGCAACCAATGCAGCTTGTGCAGGAGAGGCGTCACATGGGAGTATCTCGACGCCCCCATAACCACCTGCGCGGCTGCATTTTGCACCAGTTGGAGCCTCTGGGTGCTCCCTGCAGGGAGCCCCATGTAGAGGGCATTACAGTAGTCCAGGAGGGAGGTGACCTGGGTGTGGGTGACCGTGCGTAAGGCGTCCCAATCAAGAAAGGGCCGCATCTGGCATATCTAGCGAACCTGATAAAAAAGCCCCCCTGGAGACGGCCGTGATGTGATCTTCCAAAGACAGCTGTACATCCAGGAGGACACCAAGATTGCAAGCCCTTTCTTTGGGGGTCAGGATCTCATCCCCAATAGCCAGAGATGGAGTCAGCTGACTATATCAGTCCGCCGGAAACCACAGCCACTCAGTCTTGGAAGGGTTGAGTCGAAGCCTGTTCCCACCCATCCAGTTCTGCACAGCCTCCAGGCAACAGGACATAACCTCCACAGCATCGTTGGGGTGGTTTGGGGTGGAGATGTAAAGCTGAGTGTCATCAGCATAAAGATGACATTTCACCCCAAAACCACAGATGATCTCTCCCAGTGGCTTCACATAAATGTTGAACAGAAGAGGGGAGAGGACCAACCCCTGAGGCACCCCACAAACAAGAGGCCTAGGGGTGGACCTCTCCCCCCAGTCAACACAAATTGCGAGTGGTCTGAGAGGAAGGAGGAGAACCACCGCAAAACGGTGCCTCCAATTCCCAACCCCTCCAACTGCCGCAATAGGATATTATGATCGATAGTATCAAAAGCCGCTGATAGATCTGATAGGACCAGGACAGAGGAATAACCTCTGTCACGGGCCCTCCAGAGATCATCAACCAACGCGACCAATGCTGTTTCGGTGCTGTACCCGGGCCTGAAGCCCGATTGGAATGGATCTAGGTAGATTGCTTCCTCCAGGTACTGAGAGAGCTGACATGCAACTATATAAAGAGATAGGTGAAATATTAGAAATAAGGTTATTAGAAGTTTGCAATGAGGTAATATCTGAAGCTAAAATCCCAGAATCATGGAAAGAAGTGTATATAACTTTAATACCGAAAGAGGGTACACATGGCAACCAAATAAAGAATTATAGAACAATTTCCCTTTTAAATTCGGACTACAAAATTTTTATGGCAATAATGACGGAAAGATTGAAAATGGTACTTAAAAATAAAATTCATTCGATCAAAATGGCTTTCTCCCTACAAGGCAGATCAGACATAATACAAGAATAATAATAGATACATTAGAATATTCTGATAAGCACCCATGTAGTCAGGTAGCCTTGGTTTTTTTTTGGACGCACAAAAGGCCTTTGACAATTTAAACTGGGATTTCATGAAAAAACAGATTAATTTGATGGACTTTGGAGATAATTTTGTACAAATGATCAATACAATATATGTCACACAAAAGGCCAATGTAGTAGTAAATGGTGAAATCACTCAATCTTTGAAGATAAAGAAGGGAGTCAGACAGGGGTGTCCGCTTTCACGTCTGCTTTTTATAACAGTTTGGAAACTTTGCTAGATAGAATTAGATTAAATAAGGAAATTAAAGGAACTAAAATTAAAAATCAAGAATACAAACTACAAGCCTTTGCAGATGATATGGTTTTTGTATAGAAGATTCATTAAATTCAGGACCAATATTATTGAATTAAATAGATAAATTTGGCAGACTAGCAGGACTAAAAATTAACAAAGAAAAAACTAAAATGGTAGTTAAAAATTTAATAACTAGTAAATAAAAAAATAGAAGAAAAACTTGGTTTACAAATAGTAAATAAAATTAAATATTTAGGAATTTGGTTAGAGCAAGAACATTAAATCTGTGAGAGGATAATTATATAAAATGATTGAAACAGATTGAAAAGGAATTGGAAAATTGGAATAAGATGCAAATTTCACTATTAGAAAGGATAGCAACAATTAAAATGAATGTGTTACCAAAAATATTATACCTGTTTCAAACAATTCCGATATTATAGGATAATTTTTTTTAGAGAGATAAAATTTTAATGAAATTCATTTGGGTAAAGAAAAAATCAAGGATAAAAAAATATATATCTACAAGATAATAAAAGCAGAGGTGGATTCGGGCTACTTGTCTGGTAGATATATTATAGTGCAGCAGTATTATTATGGATAAAAGATTGGATTGATTTGCAAAACAATAGGATCTTACAGTTAGAGGGACATGATTTGTTACTTGGTGGGCATGCTTTTTTATGGAACCCAAATACTAAAACAAATATATATTTTACTAGACATGTTTTTCAAAAATCTTTAATTCAAATTTGGAACATCATAAGGAAGAATTATTATAAGAAGATTCCGGTATGGTTTTCAACAATGGAGGCAATGTTTCATCCTAATACGATAGACAGTAGTAAAAAATTAAAATACTATCAAATAATAAATAACAAGGGAAGAATCAAAACAAAACAGGAATTAGAAACACAAGAAATATTTATTGATAATTGGACATATTTTCAAATTAAAATGAGATATAATAAAGATATAAACAAGCAAGGAATTGAAATTAAAAAAAAACAATTAGATAAAATATTATTAAATCCAGAGAAATGTTCGATCTCCCAACTATATAACTATTTACTGGAATGTGAAATGGCCGAGAATTGTCAAAGGTCCAATGCTGGCTTGGGGAAAAAATTTTGGTTACAATATTGATTTGGAGATTTGGGAGGAGATATGGGAAAAAAAATTGACACTAACTAAATCAGTAGCTCATAAAGAAAATCTCTATAAAATGATATATAGATGGCATCTGGCACCTCAAGATTGGCAAAGATATTTCCAACAGCTAATCCCTGTTGTTAGAAATGTAAAAAAAAATAGGCACTTATTTTCATTCATGGTGGACATGTCCTGAAGTAAAGAAATATTGGATAAAAATTAAAAACTGGATAGAAGAAGTCACAGATTGTAAGTTGGAGTGGAAACCAGAATTATTCTTGTTGGGTATAATTAAAAGGAAGCATACCTCCAAAGTAAAATACTTGATTATACATTTACTAACTGCGGCATGTATTTCATTAGCTCAATATTGGAAAAACTCTAACACACCACCAATACACTTTACAATTCAAAAAGCTTATGACTGTGCGCAATTGGAGAGACTTACATTAAAGATCAATGGAAAGGAGGGTACAGAATTCTATAGAATATGGGACAAATTGTAGAAATGGGTAGAAAAAAAAGGGTGGTGGTGGAAACAAATAAATGATTGTAGGAAGAAATATTACATAAATCAGTTATATATTTAATGTTTTATATAAATGTAGAATTTACCTTAGCAAAGCTTTCCTGTTATTTAATAGTGTCATTATTAGAATCTTGGATTATATTTTTTTGACCCAATAGTTAAATAATATATAAATATTACAACATAGCAAATGAATGTTTCTATTGACTGTGGAGTAGTGTTTAAACCAATGCCTAAAAAAAAAACGAGGACTTACCAAACTCGACAACAAATGTTAAAAAATTTGGATTAATTATATACTAATGTTTTATATGTTCGTATGTGTATGTTTTTAATATTGTTAATAAAATTGTTTTTAAAATTAAAAAAAAGTATATAGGTCATCAGCAGTTACTAATATTTTTTCTAAATCACATATACTCTTTAGAATTCAGATAGTTTGTTCAATAGCTGCTATGGAAAATCTGGCCTGGGTTTATAATTTAATGGAGGAAGAATGTGAAGATGGGAGGTAGTCATTTTGAAGATTTACTCTGGCAGATCTTTGGGTATTTCAATATCCGTACAGCAGATGAGCTATCTGGCTTTAATTAGATGCCCTTCTCCTCAGAGTACTGGATTTGAAATGCTTGTATATGAAATTAGATTCTAGATTTAAATTTGTGAGTGCTAGTACTTTACAACATAGGAATGAATCCCACTGGCAAGTAAGATAGGTTTCTGCATCTCATAATCAGGCATTTGTTGATTTGTTTCTGGATTTTGATATTAAAAGTGGGATCTGAGATTAAAAGTGTCCAATAATTGGCTTTATTACTGGTATACAGTATATTGGATCTAGTTTTATGTTGGAAACAGTAGATTCAGAATCAGAAGGATAAAATGTTTATATCCATAATTTCTTATGGGCAGTGCTAACCTTTGGTCTGTCCCTTATACGTACATCCTGATGTTTTCTGCAGCCAATTTGAATGTTTCTGAACAATATGGCCAGCAATTCCATTATGACTCTGGAATTCTGACTAAGAAGGTAATTATGAGTGAATATGCCAAACACTGATTTGAGACCAGTTTAAAACATATAATAAGTGATTAATCAATATCAGTTTGCTCTTATTTTATTAGTAGATTGCCACCCTGCAGAACATTTTAAAATGCTATGTTCCCTGTTACACACTTCACCTGCTATTGTTTCTGATGCATTCTGTTGATAAGAATACTGATATTCACTTTGAATTATATGACACTAGGACAATTTTCTAAGATATATCAAGGATATATATATTTTCTAAGACATATCAAGGATATCTAACTTTAATTGAACTACTGGAATCTGAGGATATGGACAGAGTTCCCTGCTGCGTGACCTCTTCATTCTGTGGTCTGAGTTTATTTCTCTTAGGAATTTAGGAAAGTTATGCACTATATTTAATTGCCTGAATTTTAGATTGCCTGATTAATACTTCTTAGAGAGCAGGAATGTTGCTGATGCCTTGAAGGAAATAAGTGCATTTATTTTCCTGAAGAACTCACTTCTCAATTTGATTGTGCTGGACAATTTCCACCTTGTTCCTAATCTTTCATTTTCTAAAAAAGATTTTAGATAATGTTACAAGGCATGTGTTGCAAAGAATATTTTGTGAAGCAAATTATTTGAATTCTGGTCAGGTCTGAAGGCTAATAATATGATGATAATAGTATTGGTTGCTATTCTGTATGACCTCTGTTGGATGAAGTGGATGTCATATTTTAGACTACTGATTGGCATACAATATAATCAACCATTGTACTATTCTGGACTAACTATAAAGGCTGAGAGTAGATAGCCTTATTTAATAGTAGTTCCAATTGGATAGCAATGACTATATTTATGAATAAATGTAAAAGAAATGTGGTGACATTAGACATGTGTTGATTACAAAATGAATGTGTGTATGCATGTATACACATTCACACACTGATAATGCCTTATTGTTAGTTGAAATTCTGAATAATTTGTGGTATTAGTTCATATGACATAAAAATAACCAAGATAGTTTTTGACATTTAAAAGGTAAAGTTGTAAAAAATGACTAAAAAATGAAAATAGATGAATTTATTAAAGTTAGAAAAATGGATGGATAATACAAGCAAATATTAGTAAAATTAATAGTGATTAGTAAGCGAATAATGACACATAAATGTTTATCAAAATAAGCAAAATGGTTATAAAAGCATACTTTGTTATTTAGTCTTGAGTTTGATATGAAGAGAAACAGAAATTCAAATAGTTGAATTTAGAGGTAATAGGTTATCTGTGAAATATCAGAAGTGATGCAGCCAGAACTGAGTTAATGCTAAACGAAAAAATATTGAATGCAAAAGTGACTGATAGTATCTCACAAGTATATTGAAATCTTTTGGTCATGTATATAAAATGAACTGTAGAACAAATATATGAGGGAAGAGTGAATGGTGTTAGAGGAAGTAGTTAACAAAAAAGTCATGTTTAGATGGAGTAGATGAGATCTTCAGAAAGAGATGGATCAGATGTTTACAAAAGAAGGACAATGAAATTATATATGGAAGTAATGGAAACAAGGATTGTTTGCAATGACTGAAAGGTAAGGATAGATATAGAAAGTGGTATTGGTGTAAATCAGGGTGAGCCATTCATTTTTCAACGGGACACATGAGTAAGTGGACTGTTTTAGAAAGTCCTGCTGCCCTATCCCTACAGCCCCACTCCCACCGTTCTATTCCTGCTGCTGCATTAACACCCGGTAGGCAATGCTGCCCCACCCCTTTGCCAATGCCATCCTGTCATCCCACCCCCTTTTCACCTATGGTCTTCCACTGTCAGTGCTACAGGCCAGTTGTGGTCTTCAGGGCATAAAATGCCAAGCTCTGATATAAACGAATTTAGTAACAGTTTTGCTTTTTATCTCATGCTTTAATTTCCTTGACATATTATTGCTTACTGTTTCTCTGTGTTTCTCATAGCAGTGTTGTCTTAAATTGAACAATCTGATGGGTATGTATATATGTATGTATACACATACTTTCTGAGTTAGATCCTAGTTCAGATTTGTCTACTTCATAGATTAAGTCTTACATTACAAAAGCAGGAATTTAGGAAACAAAGAGATTAAGATTTTTATTACCTGTTTCTGAAAAATTAAATAATCAGGATTCATATAAAATATATAAACATTTATCTCAGTAGTTATGACTAGCACTACCTAAAACAATTTGTTAAATTAGTGCCTGCACCAAATCCATAATGATTTGCTTAATTTGAATGTAGATGAATATACATTTCCCAGAATAATGTTGCAGCTTCTAATCTTGATTGTTCAGTGGGATCAGAGGTTTTGTCTTCCAAGCTTTCAAACTTATGCTGGAGCCCATCTTCAGGAAATCTTTCTCTAGCAGAGTATGTGCTGTTCTGTGTGTGGTATTTATAGTGCCTGTTTTAAGTTACTCTTTAGATGTTGATTGGGATGTACTGATGGCTGGCTTTTAAGTCATTAGCTGTTGTTTTCTTGTACTGCCCCAGCCCTTGCCTTCTAAGCAGTAGCCCTTGCCTTCTAAGTAGTAATAGCAATAGCATTTAGACTTATGTACTGCTCCAGAGTGCTTTGCATCTCTCTCTGAGCAGTTAATAGAATTAGCAGATTTCCCCCAAAAATCTGGGCCCTCATTTTACTGATCTTGGAGGGACGAAGGTTAAATCAACCTTGAGCTGCTCAGAATTGAACTCCTGGAATTGAGCAGTGAATTAGCCTGCAGCACTGCATTCTAACCATTGTACCACTACGGTTCTTGATACTTGATAGGTGGTAAATCTGTTGACTGATGAGGGGTCTGTTTCCCAGGCTTCAATCACTTTCCTGGCTGTTTCTGAATACTGCAATGAACAAAACATACATTCAACTTTTCCCAACTAAGATTGTTCGATGAGCAGGCACAAAACCAGCCAGGAAAGTGATTGAAGCCTGAGAAACAAGACTATTGTCAGTCAACAGAAATGCTGATTTACCACCAGCCTATCAAGTACTTAGAAGGTGAGGACTTAGAAGGGAAGAAAATGACAGCTAATGACTTAAAAGCTAGCCATCAACACACCATAATCAATATAACCCTATCAGTTTGGAAGACAAAACTTCTGGTCCCAGTGACTGACTCATATTGGACCTTGCTTAGTATGCCTTGGTAGAAGTGACTGGTCCAAAATATATTTGAATATGATCCTATTCCTAAACTGGTTTACCATGTACAGTAAGTAAAGTCTTTTTAGTATTTGTTTTCCTAAATATACATATACAATTCTACACTCCTCTACTCATTGCAGAATACCTTATGCCACCAGACTTGAAATTCTAGACCTAGAAAACCTAGAACTATGACATCTTTGGTCCGATCTAAGTATATTATATAAAAGCATACATTGTAATGTCCTGCCTGTCAATGAATTCTTCAGCTTCAGTACAATACAAGAGCAAACAATAGATACAAACTCAAGGTTAACCGCACCAAACTTGTTTGCAGGAAATACAACTTCAGCAACAGAGTGTCTGGAACTCTCTAACTGACTCTGTGGTTTCTTCTCCAAACCCAAAAACTTTAATCTTAAACTGTCTACTATTGACCTCACCCTTTCCTAAGAGATCTGTAGGGGTGTGCATAAGCACACCAATGTGCCTACCGTCCCTGTCCTATTGTTTATTTTATTTTTTCCTATATGTATCCATTTCATGTATTCATAACTATGTTTATTCTTATACCTATTATTTTGTAAGTGATTGTCAAATCAAATTAAATTTAAAAAAAAAATCAAAATTGGAAGGGGACATAAGTATACATGTAAAGACATATTCAACTTCCCTATGTGTACATCTGCCTTCAACATATATAATTGACTGTGTTTACTAAATATATTTGTGCTATATATGCTATATTGACAAATTGCTGACATTTATGATTAATATTATTTTTGGATTAGTTATATAGGTAACATTAATTATGCATAAATAATTATTTCTTTGACTTTAAACTTCAAATCTCGAAGGTATTTTTAAAGATAGTATAAAATTAAAGAGTTTTGTAGAAAGATCTATTTCAAACAATTACATTATACAACTTTTGTGTTGTCTTTAAATGAAACAGAGTTGGAAAATTTAGTCAGGATTCATTATCAGTGACAGATGAATACTGTAAAATAAAAAAGTAACCTGCTAAAAGAGGTATTATTTCTTCAGAAATTATGCATTCACAGACAGATTCTAATTACCACAGCATTTTAATCTCAAAATAGATACACAAGTGACATTGGTAACTTTTAATTAATAATGAAAAAAAGTTTAATGGTCATTTCAAAATATGAAGATTCAGCAGCTTTGTCTCTATGTTTTAAGATCCTAATTTATACATTTGTGTTGAAAAGTGTCTTCTTATATTTTAACAGGCTGAAACCTTCTCAAATGGTAACATTACTACTTTGCAGAACATTAATATTAGCAGGCAATATATTGTATAGCACAACTTTTCTGTGGGAAACAACAAAAGGTTGAAAGCACAGAAGAATCAAAATTACCTGAAATAGATAATTATGTCCCTTTTTGTATTTAATTGCTATTATTAACAAGCAATTCTTCAAAGGACCATGATGTTTGCTTCCCTCTCTCTCTCTCTCTCTTTCTCTCACTCTCTCTCTCTCCTCCCCCCCTCTGTATGACAGATAGGTTAAGAAATTATAATAATCAACAGAATATCCTTCTATTCTCTTCCACACATGTAATACATTTCAGAAAAAAATGTATGTCCACCAACTGAAGTTTTATTTATATGCCATACATCTTGATGATTTATATGGCCGAGCTCCAGTTAATTCTTTATTAATTCCTAGATATAATATATCTAGATATAAAACTGCATTGTTAATTAAAATATATTTTAACTTGTATTTTTAAACTCAAGTGTATTCATATAAATATAAAACTTTTTGAAATGCATTAAGAAAAATGCTTTTCTAAAGTGGAACCATCTATTCTACGTCTAGACTTCTAATAGACTTTCACTCCATTTTCATTTCCCCATTCCCCACTCTTACCCGACAAGCAGTAAGCCAACATTGTTTTATACTTTCTATTCCTGACTGAAATGCTGAGAACAGTTATGAGTGAAAGTGTTTTCTTTGGTTTTAGTGAACCTCTCTTTTCTTCTATTTTTACTGATTTTATTTTAATTTCCATTGGAATATTTATGGTCCAAAAGTAAAAACGTGTTGGTTATGAGGATGGAAGTAGAAACAGATAACAGATAATCAGACTGGAAGGGACCTTGTAGGTCATCTAGTCCAACTCCCCGCCCAAGCAGGAGACCCTACACCATTTCTGACAAATGGCAGTCCAATCTCTTCTTGAAAGTCTCAAGTGATGGCGCTCCCACAACTTCCGAGGGCAAGCTGTTCCATTGGTTGATTGTTCTCACGTCAGAAAGTTTTCCCTTATTTCCAGGTTAAATCTCTGCTTGTTCAGCTTCCATCCATTATTCCTTGTCTGACCTATAGGCGCTTTAGAAAATAGCTTGACCCCTTCCTCCCTGTGGCAGCCCCTCAAATATTAGAAGACTGTTATCATGTCTCCCCTGATCCTTCTCTTTACTAGACTAGCCAAGCCCAGTTCCTGCAACCATTCATTGTATGTTTTAGTCTCTCCTCCTGCCTCCCTATTATTTTGTTTTTCTGTGTCTTAAGGCTTTAGTTCTATTTAGCACTTCATTGCCACAGGTCTAATTAGTCTGATTCATATTTACTCTGACCTTAATATTTTTGTAAAATCCCCCATTATCTATTTTCCTTAATAGTAAGCAATCAGCATTCCTGTGAAGGTCCAGTCTGATTGTTTAGCCTTTTACTTTTGAGTCAAAATTCTTTAACATTTTTTAAAAATATTAATTCCATAAAGGCAACTCATTGAATGCCTTTATTTATCCCTGCTATTTAGAAGATGTATCTTATTTTGTAAGTTAATTTGATTCAAAAGTATTTAAGAAAATCAGGCTTTTGTTATACAGCAGTTCTGAGTACGATAGCAATCCCTTGGCTCCCAAGCTGCTCAACCCAATAGGTCTCCTTATGAGTAGCAGCTGTCTAGAGAACAAATGGAAAATTTCTTGATCTCTTTTTCTCTGGAAAAAATTGCATTGGCCATAACTCACTTTCTGACCACCAATCTTTTCCACTTGCAGAGACATCAAACTTTCCATAGATCCTCACCAGTAAGCTCAAATTATGTTATTGAAAAATGTGTCTATAATATTTCACTATTCTTTTTCAATGTACTTGTTTGTGGTATGTGCAACTCTTGATTTTCATATATTGTGCATACATTTATTACACTGTATTTTAGAAACACATGATTTAAATAAGTATCCAATCAGTTTATACTGATGGCATATTATATAAACATTTATTCAAACAGACAGTGACAATAATATCAGTTTTGTCCATCCCAAGTCATTACATGGGGTTGGGAAGTAAATATAGTACTTTGGAAATAATCCAGGAAGTTTAATTTAGTTTTCTTCCAAGTGAGAGTTTACATGTTATAACTATATCAAGTATTTTTTACATAAAATAGAAAGAAAAACCAATAAAAATTACAATGGTAAGCAAAAGAAGAAGAAAACCTGCTATATTTTGAAATTTCTAAAGCATTCTCAGGTTTAGGAAGAGTGTGTTTAACAACTTAATTAGTTCTTATAGAAAATACAACAGTTGAACAGTTTTTCATGTCTTCTGTTTGGTATTAATGCAGAAGATTCCTAGGAAATTATTACTTCACTTTGAATAAAAGCTCCAAGCAGGACAAATCAGCATAGAGCTACTATAATTTGCAGATTAAACTGCTTTTGCATTTAATTGATTTGCTTATGGATGTGTAGGACAAGTAGAACATTTTTGGCAGCCAACTGCTGAAAGCAAGATTCTTATCAAAGATTTATCAAAGTGTAAATTAAGATATAGAAATTAGAGCAATGGATTATAAAGTTGGTGACTTCTTTCTAAATTTCTATCTCTGAAGTTTACTTGCCTATTTCCCAGACAATTGAGGCAGACACAGTTTCTGTTTATATTTTATTAACTGCTTCCTGAATCCTTATCTGGCAGTAAACACACCTTCACAACTACTATGGAATTGTGATCTACTTGTGTCTCCATAGAGAACCAATTGCATTAGTTTAATGATGGTGTTGGATACAAAATTGGACAATCCAGAAGCATTATGGAAACATAGGTATTTTAGGACATCAATACTATGTATATGATTTTTGTGTGCTTTACAACCAAATATAATTTAATCTAATCTAGTCCAATCCAGTTCATTCATAACAGTAATAATTTCTTTATGGCACAATAGCTTCCTAATTCAACAATAATAGTGAAATTATGTGTAATGAATATTATTCATGTGTACAAAAATACTCAATTTTAAAATATCACATGAAAACAGTAGTATTAATCCTTATCTGTTAAAAACTGAACAATTCTTCATGATAATTCAGAATAATAAATGTTTTCTATAAATTATGAATGCAATAAAATTAGTATACATTTCCAATTACTTAGCACATTACAAAATATTTCCAATAAATAAATAAATAAATATTTGCACCTATCAAAAAGTAGTGTAATTTAGACTGGTTATATTCATACAAAAAATAATTAAAACAAGATTTAATGATCTTCCTGATATATTTTCAATAACACCTAACATCCCTTTAACATGAAGTCTTTGCAAATTGAAGTAGGGACTGATTTTACAACAACAAATTGTATTTTATAGTTCCAAAGAGTTCTGGAGTCTTCCAAAATGCTTCAGAGATTCAACAATATTTTTAAACAGAACACAATGTTAGGTTCTATACATAGAGAACACAATTTCAGTTCTATAGACAGAGAAAAGTTAAGAATTTGAATTGTATAATATATTTTCAGATATTGATTAAAGCAGCTAGGACAATAATCATATCATTAAATTCTTTGCCTATAATTGTCCTTTTGATCTGGTAAAATTAACATTATTGCAACTTCATTTTTTTTTCTTAGATCTCAGTTTCTTTAATGTGATTAGCTATATGCTTTAATTTAGCTCTGTCTTACGCTAATGAATATTTCCTCCCAGTGGTGGGATTCAAATTTTTTTGCTACCGGTTCTGTGGACGTGGCTTGATGGGCGTGGCAGGGGAAGGATACAGTAAAATCTCCAGTCAGAGGTGGTATTTGCTGGTTCTCCAAACTACTCAAAATTTCTGCTACCGGTTCTCCAGAATTGGTCAGAACTTGCTAAATATCACCTCTGTTTCCTCCCCAATCTAGCCAAACATAACGGAGAGCTCAACTTAACTTGTGGTACTCTAAATTGGGATTCAAGACTGACCTTACTTTTAAATGTTAAATTTTGAATGGAGCATGATTGTTTCTTGACGATGGATCAATGTTCCATTAAAGAGGTTCCAGCCTAACACTTAAAAATAGTGGCTAAAATGTTTATTACCCTTGAAAAAGGTGGGATGCTGAGGCTAAAAAATTGTTCCAACTGCTATCTCTTTAGCTTCTCTATCTTTGTGGCATTGCATCTCATTGTACAATCTGCTTCTACCATCACTCCTAACTAATTAAAATAATACAGTTATCAACAAGCTATAATGCTGACCCAATTAATTTCTACCAACATAAGAACTAGGCTTGTCAACCATTTATATCAAACCTCCTGGCTAAACATAATGTCAGTGATCACAGAATATATATGCTTCATTCAGTGGCAACAAGTCACTTCGTTTATGATTCAAAGTCATGCTCAGAAGAGCTCAGCCTTTGCCAAGGTATCATATTTGTCAATGGGTTTAGCACTTCACCAAGGTAAGTGATTAAGAGATACTTTTTGGGCTATTCAAGCTTGCTAGCTATGGCAGACCTAGAAAATCTAAGTAGCAAAGCACAACCCAGTTTCCCCTTCCCCCTAAAAACAACAACAAACAAGTTTGTATTTTTAATTTGGAGCAGGATGTTTTCTATATTGATTCAGCCAAATTTCCTGATGAAATACTTGATATTTCCCATGTCTGTCCTGAGCTCAAAAACAAAAATGGCTTGATGGCCCCATGCCTCTGCAGGGTAATTTGCAAAAATGAATCAAGCAAACATAAATTAATTTTCTCAATAAATTCACTTGCAAAGAGCAACAACAACCATAAGAACCTTCGTTCTTGCCCTGATCTAACCTTACAGCAACGTGTACAATCCCATGAACTACACTCTGAGTTCAAAATACTACATGAATTAGGTAATGCTAATCTATACATTGACTACCATGCAGATTGTATCAAAAGCAAGTGCCACAACGTACATCCCAATAACCATCACCCAAACAAAAACTATAGTGATGAAGCTGTTAAGGCAAACCTCTTCAACACATTCTTCAGTTCAGTCTTTGTAAACAGTAATGGCTCATTCCCCATATTTCCAATCGTACCACAATTAACTGTAACGATCTACATATTGACTCTACTGAAGATAATGTATAAAATGCACTATGTCACCTAAAACCATCCTTATCTATTAGCCCTAATGGCTTATGTGCATACTTCTTAAAAAAGGTCTCCACTACCATAGCATACCATACCCCTATGCATAATATATGAGATATGGTTCAAAACCAGCTCCTTGCCAAACCTATGGTCTTTAGCAATGGTCTTCAAAAAAGGTGACCCCTGCCTAATTGAAAACTACAGACCAATCTCATTGTTTTGTGTTACGTACAAAGTTATGGAATCAATCATTAACAAATGCATTACCCTCCACCTAGAGTCAAACAACTTATTCTCCCATAAACAATCCTGCAATTTGTGACTTCTACACTACAAAAACTTATGGACTACACTACTTGACCAGGGCAAAGCAATAGATGTAATTTACATAGACTTCTGCAAAGCCTTTAACTTAGTGGTACATGACAAACTACTATTAAAATTAAAATCTTACGGCATTTCTGGATCCTTTACAAGTGGATTAGTGCCTTCCTGTCAAATAGGCAACAAATAGTAAAAATAGGAAACACCCTATCAAACCCCGAAGCAGTTAATAGTGGTGTCCCCCAAGGGAACGTTCTAGGACCCTGTTGTGGTTAGCCAGTAGCAGGTGCAGACAATGGAGGAGAGCGACAATTTGGATGAGGGGCTGGGACCATCAGGGAGTGGACTGCTGCCTTCAGAGATGGTGGGGGCTGGCAGCAGTGACGAGGAGGTTTAAGAAGAACCCGTGCTCAGTGCATGTGAGCGCAGGATGCTTCATTGGAGGGAACAGCTGAAGCTGCATAGGTGACTCGGGAGTAAGGAGGCAATGTAATGGCCCCTCCCTCTAGGGAATATAAGCCTGGTTGCAAATGGTTTTTGCCTTTGCAGAAGGCAAAAAGCATTCGAAGGGTTAAGGGTGATAACACACTGATTTATTTGAAGGTTTTTCTAATTGGATTACTTGGCTGCAAGCCATCTGCTAACTACAAAGAGGTATTTGTGGAATAAAGCCGTAAACATTTCTGTTTTGGAGTTTATCTTTGTTTTTGCTCAGGGATTTCAACTGGATCAGAACAAACCCACACTCTTTACACTCTATATAAATGACCTTTGTGATCACCTTATAAGCAATTGCATGGTGCTCAATTGAAGGCAGGTGGGTAGTAATTGTTTTTTCTGCAGTCCTAATTATCCTCTGAAGTCTGTGTCTGTCCTGTTGGTTGCAGAACCAAACCAGACAGTTATAGAGGTGCAGATGATAGACTCAATAATTCCTCTGTATCAGCAGCTCCTTGGGCACTTTGAGCTTTCTGAGTTGGCATAGAAAGAACATTCTTTGTTGTGCTTTTTTGATGACGTTTTTGATGTTAGGTGTCCATTTTAGGTCATGTGATATAGTAGAACCTAGAAATTTGAAGGTCTCTACTGTTGATACTGTGTTGTCTAGTATTGTAAGAGGTGGTAGTATGGGAGTGTTTCTTCTAAAGTCTACCACCATTTCTACGGTTATCATTTCAGACACTCTTCTAAGTAAATTAAACCAACTAGCGGTATCTGAACACACTTGCAAGTGGATCATAAGCTTCCTAACAGACAGGAAGCAGCAGGTGAAGCTAGATGGAATCACATCTGATACCTGTACAATCAGCACAGGGCGCCCCCAAGGCTGTGTGCTATCTCCACTTTTCTTCTCCCTATACACCAATGACTGCATTTCAAACGATCCATCTGTTAAAATACTGAAGTTTGATGATGACATAACAGTGATTAGTCTCATTCAAGACAATAATGAATCTGCGTACAGACAGGAGGATATACAACTTGCCTCATTTACAGACCCCTCACATCCCGGACATAAACTGTTTCAACTCCTTCCCTTAAGACGACGCTATAGAACACTGAACACCAGAACAACTAGACGCAAGAACAGTTTTTTTCTGAAAGCCATCACTCTGCTAAACAAATAATTCCCTCAACACTGTTCAACTATTTACAAAGTATACACTACTATTATTGTTAATCTTATCACTTCTTATCACCCATCCCCTCCCACTTGTGATTGTAGGACTGTAACTTTGTTGCTTGTATCCTTACGATTTATATTGATTGTTTCCTAGTATGATTTGATTGTTGATTGTACCCTATGACTATCATTATGGTTCTTGATCCTTAACAAATGTAACTTTTCTTTATGTATACTGAGAGTATTTACACCAAGACAAATTCCTTGTGTGTCCAATCACACTTGGCCAATAAAGTATTCTATTCTATTCTATTCTATTCTATTCTATTCTATTCTATTCTATTCTATTCTGTTCTATTCTATTCTATTCTATTCCTCTTTGCTGATGACGTAAAACTATGCAACACTACCGACAATGCTACCATCCTTCAAAATGACCTTGATTGTGTGTCTGAATGGTTAAACAGTTGGCAACTCCAAATCTCAACCAACAATTGCTCTGTCATACACATTGATAAAAAAAAATAATAGACCAAATACAAGCTATGCGGATATGACCTTGTTGACAACCTTTACTCTGTCAAGGATCTTGAAATTCTCATAACAAATGACCTAAGCACCAGAGCTCACTGCAACAGCATTGCCAAAAAGGCTTTAAGAGTTGTAAATCTAATCTTATAAAGCTTTTCCTCTGGTAATACTGATTTGCAAACTAGGGCATACAAAACCTTTGCTAGGCCAATACTTTAATACAGCTCTGCCATCTGGAATCCGCACTGTATATCAGACATTAAAATAATTGAGCATGACAAGAAGTATTTTACCTGAAGAGTACTACACTCCTCTGTTTGCAACAGAATATATTATAATAAAATATTAACCAAATAAAGGAATATTGATATTTCCCTATTAGAACAGTAAACATGTTTTTTTGAAATGAATCTTGAATTTCAATGTGACTCAAATCAGGGCAGGTTCTTGGTGAAACACTAGTCAGAATCATATCTTTGCCTCTTTAAATTTCAAATCTTATGTCTATTTCACATCAGTTTGCTAGAAACCTTGAAGTTGATTCTGTATATATAACTTATTGTAAAACCACAGACTTTTTCTCAGCTAAATTTTTATTCTACTTTAGTATTTAGGCCAAATCTAGCACTACAGAGTTCTGATCAGTGATGGGATTCAAATTTTTTCACTACCGATTCTGTGGGCGTGGCTTGGTGGGCATGGCAGGGGAAGGATACTGTAAAATCTCTAGTCAGAGGTGGTATTTGCCGGTTTTGTGAACTACTCAAACTTTCCGCTACCGGTTCTCCAGAACTGGTCAGAAGCTGCTAAATACCACCTCTGGTTCTGACAATGGTCATTTATTCAGAAGAAAAAATTGTCAAATAGGAAGGACAAAACTAGACTTTATCTTGTTTATAGAATCTATAATATTTCTCTTGCTTTCAATGTTTCTTTCCGACTGCATTGGTGATATTGGAATTAGAACAACTATTAGAACAGGAAAAATCTGAATTATATAACAGTTATCATTTTACCTTTCATTTATACTGCACAAATTACTTGTACAAAAAAGAGTGCTATCTATCTAAAGTAATAATTATAATTTCAATATAAAAAAAAACAAAAAACAGTAGTTTCTAATTAATGAGGCATATTTTGTAGGGAGAAGACAGCAAGGCCATAATTTATTTCATTTACCTTCTCCATATAGAATATTTAGCATGATTAACTTCAAAGATGGCAAAGAAGTCCGAAGATGAAGAACATATGAACAGAACATAAAAACATCCAGGAAGAAACTAGTGCTTTGTTCAACTGCATCAAATTTTTGATGATGAATTACTGAGATATTGAAAAAATGTCACAAAGCTAAATGAATGCACTGCCCAGAAAAAAAAAATGAAACAAAGAAAAATCTATTGGAATTAATCAGGTATTGCATGTCTTCTGTGATAAGTCAGACCTGCAAAGTGGTTTTTCACTAAGATTATGGCAAGGTTGTCAGATTCTTATTATATTAACACAATATAACAAAAAAAAATCATAGTGCATTCACTAGATCTGCAAAAGTATGTTTAAAAATAACTTGATTTGAAGTAAAGATAAAAAGCGAAGTAAATCTGCCTTTTAACAAAATAATATTAAATTGCATTTATTAGATTATGTTATACTATACATAGTGCATCTGACTTTTTTCGAGGAACATTGGCTACTTTAAGTTTGTATTTTATATTTTATCTTTGTTTTTATTGGTCATTCAAGCATTCATTCAAAGTAGATTTTCCTTTCAGGATTTCTGAAATAAATGATTACTTGCCTATATCAAACTGCTTCTCTCTTGAATGCTGATTATTTAATGAAGAAGCAATAATAGTAATAAAATAATTTAAATTTGGATCATTTATATAACTTCAGTGTGGACCATCACAAGAATTGACAGTTCAGTTCTAAATTTACCACAATTTGTAAAAAGGAAAAAAAAATCCTCAGATTCAGACAATATAATGAGTAGATAGAGAGTGTAATATAGAATTCTACTTATAAGAAATGCAAGGCAAAAATATAGAAATTATTTATTAGATTTTTAAAAATGGTTTAAGAAAATATTATGAATATTCTTCAACAATCAGTGGAACAACTTGCCTCCAGAAGTTGTAAATGTTCCAACATTGGAAGTTTTAAAGAAAAGATTGGATAACCATTTATCTGAAATGGTATAGGGCAGGATTATCAAACTGGATTTCTTTGAGGGCTGGATTAGCATTGTAGTTCTCCTACGTGGGCCAGAGGAGGGGGAGAAGAAGTGGTATGGGTGGGATGGATGCCTCCTGCAGCATTCTGCTGGCCAAAATAGGGCATGGGGGAGTCTTTGCACAAACTCCCCTATGATTCATTTTCACTCTCCATGGCCTCCTGCAGCACTCTGCCAGCCAAAAAATCATTGCCTCTGTTCTATATTCAAATACTCATCCACAATTGGTCGATCCAACGGCGGGAACTTTGTATACATGTCATTGGCTGGCGAGCCGCGAGCAGCCACTATAAGAAAGGCTGCTGTGGCTCCGTTGCTGTTCAGTCCTGGAAATAAAAACAAAGTAACAAGTCAACTGAATGTGTGCGTCTCTTACTTCCCGCCATAAAACACTGGCGACGAAGGTGGGATCGAGACGATAAAAAATTCAGTTGAGTATGCAGCGACGAAGATCGAGTGGAGAAAATGTCCGGCAACAACGCGCCACCCGAGCAGTTTAATCCAGCCAAAGAAGAATGGCAATTGTACGTAGATCGATTTCTAATGTTCCTGGAGAGCAGCAATTTAAACGGAGTCTTGGAACATAGAAAAAAAGCTGTTTTCCTGACCCATTGCGGACCCGCTGTATTCCGGATGGCAAAGGTGTTAGCTGCACCCACAGACGTAAAAACATTAACGTGGCCGGAATTAGAGATTCTCTGGGCTCACTAAGCACCGACCATATCAAACGTGATCAAGAGGCATAAATTCTATTTAAGAAATCAAAAGGAGGAAGAGAGTATCGCCGATTTTGTAGCAGCCCTGAGAGACATTGGCGGAGAATGTGAATTTTTGAACTTCGATGAGGCACTGAGAGACCGCGTGGTCCTTGGTTTGAAAGACCTCACCTTACAGAGCTGTTCGCTAACCCGGCCAAAAATCACAGTGAAGGAGGCAATAGAAGAAGCCACCGCCACAGAAGCTACCCACAAAGTGGCCGCCAAAATGAAGAAAATTAATAAATCGGCAGGACATATCAGTAAGGAGCCACCTAGATCAGAGGGAGAAAAAGAAAAAACCACAACGCACCAAGAGGACGTTGAGTCGGGGACCAGTAGTGAGGAAGATGATGTATACCACCTGAGAGTGGGAAAAGATAGAAAAGAGCGGGCAAGAAGAAACCCTGAATTTGAATGCAATCAATGCGGGGGAAACGCCCCACGCTCAGAATGCCACTTCATTGACGCCATCTGCAGGAAATGCGATAGAAGAGGGCACCTAGCAAGAGTATGCCAGTCCAGAAACAACTACAGCCCCCGACGGAGATGGAGCCCACCTCTGAGAGAGAGAGAGAGAAAGAGAAAGAGATAGGAAACTGGAGAACCGTTGGAGCCAAGAGGGGAGAAACAAAAGAAACAAAGAAGCAATCTATAGAAAAGAGGAAACCCACCAAACTGTGACCATCGGCCACTCAGACACAAGAAATGTAAAGAAAGTCCACATCCAGGTGAAAATAAAAGATCAGGAATGCGAGATGGAAGTGGATTCAGGGTCATTCCTATCCATGATATCATGGGCAACCATCAAAAAATTAATTCCTGACATCCAACGAGACGAACTAGAAACCTAAAATCTGACTCTCAAAGATTATCAGGGGAACAGAATTCCAGTGGTAGGAGTAGGATATTTTAAAATTACATTCAAATGCAATACTGCAATCCTACCGCTCACCATCGTTGACCGAAATAGACCCAGCTTACTGGGACTAGAATGGTTTGAGCCGTTAGGAATTGGAATGACAGGCATAAACCGAATCACTGCAACAGACTGGGAAGAGGACCTCGTAAGGGAGTTCCAGGATATTTTCAGCGGTGAACTAGGCAAGTACCGGGGTAACCCGATCTCTTTTAATTTAAATCCTAATGTAGCCCCAATAAGACTCAAAGCGAGGCGCATGTCGTTTGCATTAAAGCCAAAAATCCATGAGCAATTAGACAAACTTATTAAACAAGGGGTGTTAAAACCAATAGACCATGTGAAATGGGAAACCCCTATTGTGAGCCCCATTAAATCAGATGGGTCAGTCAGAATTTGCGGGGACTATAAGGCTACCCTGAATCACGCACTCCAACAAAATGCATACCCCGTTCCGGTAGTCCAGCATTTATTACATTCGATCAAAGGGGGAAATTTTTTTGCTAAACTAGATCTGGCCCAAGCTTATCAACAATTGCCGGTAGATTCCCAAACGGCCAAGGCTCAAACTATTGTAACACACCAGGGAGCTTTTAAATGCAATCGACTTCAATTCGGCGTTAGTGTAGCTCCCGGAATTTTCCAATGCTTAATAGAATGCATTCCAATGCCTTCTCCAAGGAATCAAAGGAGTAATTCCTTATTTTGATGATGTATTAATAGCGGCCAAAACCAAAGATCAACTAAAGGACTGTCTAAGACAAGTACTAATTAAATTTACAGAGGCCGGTCTAAAAGTAAAAAAAGAAAAATGCACGCTTATAACTGACAGGATTGAATTTCTGGGCTACCTAATAGATGGCGACGGTATTCATCCCACCGAAGGGAAAATTCGAGCAATCCAGGAAGCCCCCATTCCAACCAACAAAGGGGAACTACAAGCATTTTTAGGACTCGTTAACTTTTAAAATGTGTTCTTACCGCAGAAAGCAACGGTAGCAGAACCCCTACATAGATTGTTTGACAAAGACGTTTCCTGGAAGTGGGGAAGGCAGGAAAACACGGCGTTCCAAGAAATAAAAAACCTCATTATATCTAGCAAGGTACTGATCCAGTATAACGAAACACTTCCCATAACCTTGACCTGTGATGCTTCACCTTTCGGCGTGGGGGCTGTGCTAAGCCACATTTTGCCGGATGGCAGAGAAGCTCCCATAGCCTTTTACTCTAAAAGTCTGTCTAAAGCTGAACGAAATTATAGCCAACTCAATAAACAAGCTTTGGCCGCTATATCGGGAATTAAAAGGTTTCATGAATATCTATACGGCCGAGTTTTTTCATTAATAATTGACCACAAGCCGCTATTGGGGATCCTAGCAGGCGATAAGGCAACCCCTTGCCGCGCATGGTCAGAGTTCCTGGCCGCCTACAACTACACTTTGATTTACCGACTGGGCCGTTCCATTACTCACACTGATGCATTGAGCCGTTGCCCATTACCAGATATGGACACTGACCCTGCACCGAGCACGTCCACTCTACAAATTGAAACCTTACCTAACCTACCAATTACAGCTAGAGACATTGCCAGAGAAACTTCTAAAAACTTTGTGCTTACCAAAATTGCAGCATGGATTACCAAGGGCTGGCCTGAGTCCAGCCCCGAAGAATGCATGAAACCCTCTAAACACAGACAAACTGAACTCTCACTCCTTAAGGGTTGCATACTTTGGGAGGATCGGGTTGTTATACCACACAAGCTGAGGAGACAATTTTGGACCTTCTCCATGATGGACACCCGGGTATTGTAAAGATGAAAGCCCTGGCCAGAAGCTACATTTGGTGGCCAGGTTTGGACAAAGACATAGGGAAATGGGTGGATAGTTGTAAATGTTGCCAAGAGTCCAGACCCGCACCTCCACAGGCACCAGTGGCTGAATGGGAAATGCCCAGGGGACCGTGGTCAAGAATCCATATTGATTTCGTGGGTCCAACTAGGGGTTACATGTTTTTAATACTGGTTGACGCTTACTCGAATTGGTTGGAGGTGACCATTATGCACTCCACCTCCACAGACGCTGTCATTAGGCAGCTCCGCAAATTATTCGCAACGCATGGGTTACCAGATGTATTGATCTCTGACAATGGACCACAGTTCACATCAACAACATTTGAAGGGTACCTAGCTAGCCTGGGAATAAGACATGCCCTGACCATGGACCACAGTTCACATCAACAACATTTGAAGGGTACCTAGCTAGCCTGGGAATAAGACATGCCCTGACCATGCCGGCATATCCAGCGACGAATGGGCGAGCAGAATGCATGGTTTGTTTCACAAAAGAAACACTTAACAAATTAGGCCCGGGCCCCATACAGGAACGAATCGATAAACTATTGACCATACAGCACATGACGCTTAGCACGACAACTAATAAAAACCCAGCAGAATTATTAATGAGCAGAAAGTTACACTTAGACCGTTTGCATCCCACCTATTGCACAGAAAAACCGACAGACTCTTCCAGCAACCTCCGCAAATTTAGGGTAGGAGATCTAGTCTATGGCAAAAATATAGTGGGGGACCCGTTATGGCTATCAGCTACTATTACTCAAGTCACAGGACCACGATCTTACCGACTAGTAACATCTGACAACAGGGACTGGAAAAGGCAGATAGACCAATTAAGGTCCCAGACCCTTAGAGGGGCTTCTGACAAACTAAGGGGGGGAAGGGGGAGATCCTCCAAATACAAGAAGGGGGAGACCCTTCAAATACACAAGAAGGGGGAGACCCTTCAAAAACACACCAACCCCAAGCAAATGAAAACAATCTAACACTATCACAATCACCCCTATCATTAGCCCCGGTCGAAGTTCGCAACTACGCACCTGCAGCCGAAGAAACAAACACCGACGTGGACCAGGCAGGAGAAGAGCTGTTGCCGAGAAGAAACCTGGAAGGGAGTGGCCTAGACGACTCAACTAACCGGGCAAGGCCCGGCAGGAGCAACATGGCCGACTCTACCTTCCAGGCGGTTCCATGAGAAGAGACGGAGAGACCAACAGGTCCGTCCGCACTGGCTGCTAGTGAACTAACAAATGACCTGCGCAGGTCCAGTCGGACCCATAGGAGCCCCGCCTACTTACATGACTACGTAACCTAGGGGGCTCCTGATTGGCCGGATTGGACCAAGTGGGGAGGGGTATTCTATATTCAAATACTCACCCACAATTGGTCGATCCAACGGCGGGAACTTTGTATACATGTCATTGGCTGGCGAGCCGCGAGCAGCCACTATAAGAAAGGCTGCCGCGGCTCCGTTGCTGTTCAGTCCTGGAAATAAAAACAAAGTAACAAGTCAACTGAATGTGTGCGTCTCTTACTTCCCGCCATAAAACAGCCTCATTGCTTGTTTTCAGGCTGGTTTTGGCTGGGTTTTTGGCCATTTTGGGCTTCTTTTTCAGCCCTTTTTCAGCCTGTTTTGAGCCTATTTTTCAGCCTGGTTTTGGCCTGTTATCAGCCCATTTTTGGCCTGATTTCAGCCAGCAGAACTATTATCAGGACCAGCAGCTTTCTGAGTATTGACTTTCTGCAGAACCTTCTGAATAGCAGTTGTATCAAACCTGATCACCTGCTCATCAGAAAGGGCAACAGCCTTCCTTGCTGGAACATTGTTTGTGGCCTCAAACCATCCAAAAGGCATACCGTATTTTTCACACTCTCTTGTTTAGAGAATCTATGTAATCCTTACATGTCAGGGAATCTGCCTTATAATCAGTAATGACCCAAATACTTTGCCACTTACATCTTGAAAGAAATTATGTACTTTCTGACTGTAGGCCCTCTTTGCTTTTTTCATAGGATCAAATCAGCTCTTGCTATTCTAAGTATTCAATGCATATAATAGTTTATTATATGCATTGTACAAAACCAACATGGAGTAATGTGTTTTGTGTACATAAATTAATGAACCTAAAATTACTTTTCAGACAGTCTTTCATAGGTACATACTTTTAAAATTCATAAATCACTATTATGAAACTTAGTTCTCAGATGATGTAAATGAGTTAAACTATTAAAATATAGTTCTAGTTATTTGTATGATGTACTAATTGTTACTTAAATGTATCAGTTAAAAACTATTTTTAAACTATGAATTTTGGGATTTGTTTTTATTTGTTTAGAAGAAATGGCATTTCATCAAAAAATAAACATTTCTAGCGTCAGTCAGGTATTCAATTGATGCATTAAAAATCCAACTGGATAAACATACATAATGGTGTGCATGCACACATATGCACACACAAGACTTCCTTTTTCTGATTACCATATAATCTAGACAAGAGCTATACTATGGTTTTGTTGAATGTTTTGTTGAATGTTATTTCATTCTACATGATTATGGGACCAGCTACATATGAAAAAGCATTCAGAAATTGCAAGAAGTTTTCCTCTTCAGGAGAATGGGAATGTTATGACCCTGTTGGAATCTGAGTCTGACAGGGAGGTCGAGCAGCTGACAGGGAGTGGGAGTGTGGCTCTGGTGGCTGTGGAAGAAACTGGGGAAGGGCACAGTCTGGCTGGGCATTCAGAGGAAGACCCAGGGCCATCCTCTCTTCATCCTAGGGCTTGCAGGGAGGAATGGAGAAGGGAGCAATGTGAGTTACGTGGGTTATGGAGGAGAAAAGGGACCTGATTCCCTTCATTAGCTGCAGCTGGGAAAACAGGATTTTTTGTGAGTCACAAGGACCTTGTTTGTGCACAGTACCTTGCTGGAAGCAAAGTGTGTATTGTTTTGGTTTGTTAAGTCTTATCTGGGTTCTGGCATCCTCCCAACTGTGTGTGTTTCATTATCTTTTGAAGTCTACAATTCATTATCCTGCCCTGACTCGTTAATTGCTGCAGCATGATTTGTGTTGGTTTTTATTTATAATTTATATGTACTTTGAGTCAAGACTGAATTTCTTCCCTTTAAAAACTGTTCTTGGCAGAGTTTTTTTCTCGAGCCAAAGATAGCTGGACATTGGGGGCCATGTTGGTACTATTAAAGGGTTTTTACCAACTTTTATGACTTTGTTGCTTTTGTGCCACGCCCCGAGTTACACAGGGACGTTAGTGACAATGGGAACAAGCTTTTGTGGGCCACTCCATTTTTTACCTAATATATAATTTCAGAGATTCATCTGAATGCCTGAAAAGGACAAAATGGTTTCCTGATTTTCTGGGATATTATACATAAAATTCAGATTGTGTGGGAGTCAACACAGAAAGGAAAGGGCTTACTGATGCAAATATAACTCTTTAACATAATGAGAGGGCATGGAAACAATAATAGAGGGGATGCTATACAGCTGACTTTATATTCATGTTTATTTGTATATTCATTTTAGCCACAACTAGAATGTAAATAATTCGTGATGGTAGTTCATGTGTTTCCATGGGAATGATACAAGCTTCCTAAGATTTCATCTTAAATGTATTTGGAATATCTATCTTTCCATTACTTTTTATACACTTATTCTTATGTGGAATGATGTATAAACTGACACTTTTCACTTTTTTATCAATATTAGCTGAAAAATATTTTGGAAATTAAAAGAATTTCTCAATTTTTTAAAAAAATTGCACATTTGTTATTTTTAATAAGTACTTTGAAAGAAATATACTTACTTAAAATACTTAATGCATTTTGAGAAGAAAACAGATAAATATATTTATCATCATAATTATGAGAATTAAAAAAACAATATATATGTGACTAGATAAGATCAACCAATTTATTCATGTCTGCAGTGAGCAGTGCACAAGTATATCAGCATATATAAGCATTAAATAAGCTGGTTTAAGACTCTAGGCATGATTATCAGCTATTTATGAGACTTCATTCTACACTAGATAGTGGTAAACATGCTGAGATAAAACTAGTGAATACTGTTTAAGAGTGCTTCTGTTAAGTCATAAATAGTCATAAATAGAAAATGATTCAGGATTTTAAATAATAGAACAGAATATAATAGGATTTACCATTACAATTAGGCTTTTATAGTCTCTTCAATTAAGTCACTACAGATAGAAGACCTGAACAACTTATGCATATTGATAATACGAGCTTAAATTTTAAAGTACTGAATAGCTGTTATAAGTAAAATTTGGATATTATACTTGAGAAACTACAGAACCAGACTGTAGCCATTTTGTGTCTGTAGCCTGACCTTTTAAAGGACAGAAAAGTTGAGAAATATGTTTTTGTGAAACAAATATGTTGGATTGCGAAGTTTGTCTTTGGCATAGGTTAGAGGACATTTGTACTGGGGCGCTCTGACATTATAAATGCCACCTTAAGGAATATTAATGTTTCCTTATAATTTTTCTGGAATGTGAAAAACAGGAAATCTGAAAATATTGGAAGTTTTCCATGGAAGGTTGTATAATGTCCATATATGGAAAAAGGAAGTATTATGTAACTATGTGATTTGATAAACCTATATAAGCTGTATTCACTGAAAGGAGGGCATCTCCTTCCTCTTAGAAAATGTTTCTTTTCTGGAGTGAACTGAGTCCAATACTGCAGTATTTATCCTAATAAAGCATCCTATAACTCAGATTATCAAAAGTCTGTTGTTTTCATTTTTGAATGCTTATCACAATAGCCTTTTAAAAATAAAGCATGCAAAATGAAAATACTAAAAGTCCCAATGTTAACTTCTGGAAATGCCATAATTCTTTGAAAATTCTCCAAGCAGGAGAACACTATGATAGTATATGAGTGCATGTATGTATAGTCCAGCAATGAAATCAATCAAAATTCTCTTCAAAGTTTTTTACCAACATTATACTGTATATAGATTGTTCAAAGCATTGTGAGAATATTGGATATATATATTTTGAAGTTTATTTGAATAAGTAGCTCAGATTGGTAGTTGGGCTGTTGATCTGAACTTGGCAATTTGGTTGAAAACATTTCATCACCCTTCAAGGAGACATTATCAGTGCACTTTGAATTGTGCTCATCTGTCAGAGCACTGGACTTTAAATACTTTTTTCTGTGATGCAAATTAGTGTGGATGTTGTTTGTTCAGCTACTTTTGAGTCATTAGTCTTACTTTGGACTGTTTGATTAGGTGGCTGTTGTTACCGAAGCATGGTCTTTGGTTTTAAGTACTTTCTGGATGATGTGAATTAGTGTTATTTGTTCAGATACTGCTAAGTCATGGTCTGTTTGAATGGTGGTGGTTGTTATTGAGACATGGTCCAATTTCTTGTGAGCTGATGGCTTGTGATTTTTGTTATTGTGTAGTGGGGTGTTTGTTTGTTCATTTTAAATGCTATTTTCAAGATCACGGTTGATGTCCTTCTTTCGTTGTCAGCGATTGGTGACTGGCTGGATCAATGTCAATATGTCTGTTTATTGACTTATTGGTGGAAAACCAATCTTAGGGGAATTCTCTTTTTTTACTTGATTCTGCTGCGTTTGGAGCTGCTGCTTCCATGTTTGGAGCACCGCCACCATTTCGAACGCTGCCATTTGGAATTGATGCTTCCATGTTTGGAGCACTGCTGCTGCATTTGGAGCTGCCACTTCTGCGTTTGGAGCGCCACCGCCGTTTGGAACACCACTGCCACATTTGGAGCATGTTTGGAGTGGCAGGAGTGCTCCAAATGGCAGTGGCACTCCAAACATGGAAGCAGCGGTGGTGCTCCAAACATGGAAGCGGCGGTGGTGCTCCAAAAATGGCAGCATCTCCAAACGCGCTCCAAACGGCGGCGGTGCTCCAAATGTGGAAGCAGCGCCTCCAATTGTGGAAGTGGCAGCTCCAAACATGGTGCCAGTTCTCCAAACAGTGGCAGTGCCCCAAACACGGAAGTGGCAGCTCCAAACATGGCAGCGGTGCTCCAAACATGGAAGCGGCAGCTCCAAACACGGCGGCGGTGCTCCAAACGCAGAAGCGGAAGCTCAAACGTGGCAGCTTAAAAGCGGCAGCAGCATGGGCAGAAGGGAAAACAACAGCAGTGGGTGCTGAAGGTCTCAGGTCTGCAGCAAAGGTGCTTGTCAGAAGTAGGGAGCTCTCCATGCTCCACCACAATCACCCGTTAGGACGGCTGGTGGCGAGGTATGGCTGCCTGCAGGCGCTCTAGGCAAGGATGCCAGGGGGGGGAATTAAGTGAGCCCCGAAATTATGGCCTAGCCATTTTTTCGAGGCTCAAAAAAAAAAAGACCCGGCCTTATTTTGTGAGAAACATGGTAGTTCTTTTCACAGTTGCTGCACTACATTTGATATATAATGTCTGACCTTTTATTTGTTTCTGTCTATCCTTTTGGTTTTAACAGAGTCTGCCTGATAGTTGAAGTTTGTTTGTGAGCTACCATAAGATCATGATGATGTAGTAATCTTTCTGTCATTTCTGAAACATTCTGTACATAGGAGTTATGATCCATCTTTTCAGAGGTGGTATTCAGCAGGTTCTAACCAGTTCTGGAGAACCGGTAGCAGAAATTTTGGGTAGTTCATAGAACTGGAAAATACCACCTCTGACTGGAGATTTTAGAATATTCTTCTCCTACCACGGCCACCAAGCCACACCCACAGAACCAGTACTAAAAAAATTTGAATCCCACCACTGTGTCTTGTCATTGTTGTTCTTGTTGTAGTTGTTGTATTGCTTTAAGTGTTTGTATGGTTTGTATGTAGACATATTCAGATGAAATTTCGTGGGCATTCATTGGTCTCAAAAAATTTGTATAGGTGTTTTTGTTCTGGTGTTTTTGTTTCGTTGGTGTTACAATCAGATTCCACTCTCCCAAAGAGTGTTTTGACATAGCTTTGTTTGTGGCATTTTTTGTGGTTGCTGTAGAAGTTGAGAATTTGATCTATATGTGTTGCATTCCTGTACACAGATGTTAGGAATTGGCCATTCATGGTTCTAGTTACAAGGACATAAAGAAATGGCAAGTTTTTTTTTTGTCATTCTTGGTTTCTATTATTAATTGGATATCTGTGGTGTATTTTTCCCTGTTTTTTCTGATAATTGCACTTTTTTTCTGAAATAAGAAAATATTTTTGTTCTTTTCTGTAATAATTGCACCAATAGGAATAATGAAGGAATTTTAAAAGGAATATATCATAGCAGAACTTTCTTACCAATAACTGGAAAAAAAAGCTGGTGCTATACTTCTTAGGAAAGTGATAGAGGTAAAGATAAAAGTTTTCTCTGTCCAGTCATTCTGACTCTAGGGGAAGTGCACATCCCTGTTTCTTAGTCATTGTCAGCATGACTATATACCAAGGTGGACAGAATTCTATTTATTTATTTTATTTGTCAATTTCTTACAAGATAATAGGTATAAGTATAACATAGTTATGAATACATGGATACATATAAGAAAAATAAAATATAAAAGAAACAATAGGTGGGCACGTTGGTGCGCTTATGCACGCCCCCTACAGACCTCTTAGGAAAGGGGTGAGGTCAATAGTAGACAATCTAAGGTTACAGTTTTTGGGGTTTGGTGAAGAAATCAAAGAGTCAGGTAGAATATTCCAGACATTGACCACTCTGTTGCTGAAGTCGTATTTTCTGCAATCAAGTTTGGTGCAATTAACCTTGAGTTTGTATCTATTGTTTCTCTTGTGTTGTTATGGTTGAAGCTGAAGTATTCATTGACAGGTAGGACATTGCAATGTATGATTTTATATACTATACTTAGATCGGACCGAAGGCGGCGTAGTTCAAGGTTTTCTAGGTCTAGAATTTGGAGTCTTGTGGCATAAGGTATTCTGCAATGAGTAGAGGAGTGAAGAACTCTTCTTGTAAAATATTTCTGGACTTTCTCAACTGTGTTAATATCAGATACGTAATGTGGGTTCCAGACTGATGAGCTGTATTCGAGTATTGGTCTAGCAAATGTTTTGTATGCTCTAGTTATTAGTGTAATATTACCAGAGAAAAATCTACGTAAGATTAGGTTAACAACTCTTAGCATCTTTTTGGCTATGTAGTTACAGTGGACTCTAGCACTTAGGTCATTTGCGATGAGTACTCCAAGATCCTTGACAGAGCTTGGGTCATCAACAAGGTCTTGACTATTCAGCCTGTATTTTATTTTCTGATTTTTTTTGCCAATATGTAGGACAGAGCATTTATTTGTTGAGATATGAAGTTACCATTTGTTTGACCATTCTGATATGTAGTCAAGGTCTTTTTGAAGGGTAGCGGTATTTTCTGTGGTGTTGAATAGCTTTACATCATCAGCGAAGAGAACACAGTTGGTCTTGATATGATCACAGAGGTCATTTATGTAGAGTATGAAAACTAGAACACTGCCTTGGGGGACACCACTGTTGACAGGTATAGAATTGGATAGGACTCTCCCAATTTTGACCATTTGTTGTCTGTTTGACAGGAATGCTTCTATCCAGTTATGCAGGTGTCCAGAGATACCATAAGATTTTAGTTTTAGGAGTAGTTTGTCATGATTCACCACTGAATCAAAGGCTTTGCAGAAGTCTATGTAGATTGTATCTATTGCTTTGCCCTGATCGAGTTGTGTAGTCCATATGTTTTTGCAATGTAAGAGTTGCAGATTACATGATAGTTTTTTCCTAAAACCAAATTGTTTATTAGAGCGCAGGTTGTTTGTTTCTAAGTGGAGGATGATGGATTGGTTGATAATTGATTCCATGACTTTACAGGTGACACAGCATAAAGAGATTGGTCTGTAATTTTCAACTAGGCTGGGGTCTCCCTTTTTGAAGATGGGGATGATCGTTGCTTGTGACCATAGTTTTGGCAAGGAGCTGGTCCTGAAAGATTTTTCAAAGATTATGCTTAGAGGTCCTGCTATGGCAGTGGATAGCTTTTTTAAGAAGTAGGCACATATTCCGTCCGGTCCAATAGATAGAGATGGTTTTAGATTACGTAGTGCTTTTTCAACATTGTCTTCTGTAAAATTGATATGTATTAGATCATTGTAGTTTTCTGTGGTTCGACTAGGAAATACTGGGCATGATCCATTGCTGTTTACAAATACTGAGCCAAAGAATGTGTTAAAGAGGTTGGCTTTAATAGTGTCATCATTGCAGTCTTTACCATTAGGTCCTTTCAGGGGTGGGATGGACCTTGAGTCTTTTAGTTTGGTGTTTATAAAATTGTAGAAAGCACGGGTGGAATTGGTGCATAGAAGGTTTTCCTCTTGTTTAATGTGATAATTGGTGCATTCAGTTTTTATCTGGTGGCATAAATTTTTGAATCGGCTTTTGAAGTTGGCAACAAGACCCGATTTGTTTTTCCGCCAAAGTGATTTCTTTTTGGATTGCAGCTTCCTTATTGTTTTGGGTAATTTGTTTTTTCTGGTTTTGGGAGTTGTTAATGGTATATGTAGTATAAGACTCTTTTGACTTCAAGTAAAAATATGTTGTAATGGTCTTCTATAGTATTGCATCCAGACAATAGAAATTGCCAATCAAGGGATGAGAGATCATTGTTTATAAGATCATAGCTGCCTTTTTTGAAGTTATAATTGGGGATTCCGTCATTTTGATGATTTTTGTGTGGACGTATGTTGAGACAAAAGTCAATCATGTTGTGGACACTGTTGGAAAAGAGTTCTTTAATTTGTATTCTGTAAATTGAATTCAAACTATTGCAGAAGATGAGATCGAGGCAGTTGTTAAGTCTAGTGTTGTTGGTTACTAGTTGTTCTAGTCCCAGATTTGTTACTGCATTGTAGAAGATTGCACGTGTGGGTTCAGTTGTACATTCGTTAAGGGTCCAGTTAATATGAGGTAGATTGAAGTCACCAAGAAAGATGAAAGCGTGTGGGCAGGATGCTGCCCATGTTAGTAGTGTATTTAGCTTGTTTGCATGTTCAATGTCATAATCAGGGACTCTGTAACAAGTAAGAACCGAAATGTGATATTTAAGGACAGTTCACAGACGATGGTCTCAGGAATAACAAGCTCCTGGGTAACTTGGATGCTTTTTAGATGTAGGGACTTTTTATAGAAGATAGCAACACCACCTCCGCTACGGATTTCACGATCTGATCGGTAAACATGATAGTCTCTTACTGTGGTAATGGAGTCAGGGAGAGATGTATTGAGCCATGTTTCACAGACAAATATGATATCAAATTTAGCCATACTTAGTAAGAGGAGAAATTTGGGTATTTTATTTACAAGACTTCTTGCATTGAGTAGCTTGCATTTAAGACCAGTTGTAGTTAGGATAGAGGTAGTGTGGGGCATGCATGCCTAGTTTTGAGTGATGATGGATTGATGAGGTAGGGTTGGATGCGGAGTTGTGGGTTGTGTGATTTTCTTTTGATGCAATCAGCTCTGTAATCAATGTATAGGTACTTTTCTCCATTGTCTAGATGGTTTTTGAGTTCAGTGCGGAGTTCACCGGAGCGGATTCTTTGCAGTATGGATAAGTCTGGTCTTGAGCGAAGTTTTTTGTTGTTGGGATTGGTTTTTGCAATGGTATTTATTGTATGAATGAATATGCGTTTGCTGGACTCATTTTTGCATACAACTCTACAAAATCTTGGGGCCACAGAGCCATCATTGTATTTGAACTCAGGGCCATCTCTGGTTATTTCAATTATATCTTCAGGAGAGATGTTTGTTGTATTTGCGTTGTTTATGATATCACGAACTTTGGTAATGTCATCTGATTCATTGTGTCTTTGAGACCAAATAAGATGGCATTTGGACATTTCTGTTCACGTTCCATGGTGTCTCTGATGAGTAAGGAAATATTATTCGTGGAATTATTTGAAGGGATAGTAATTGTTTGTGGCTGTAGTTTGGTATTTATTTTTGGTTGTAGTGGTATTGTAGTTGAGGTAGTGGTTTTGGTTGTTGTAGGATTAGATTTTCAGCTGATAGGTATTTATGTGTGCTGTATTTTTTTTTTCAAGAGAAATTAGGCTTGCTTGTATAGTTGTTTCAAAGTGTGTTGCTAAGCGTTCTTCTATTGAATCAATGATTGTTTCTATGCTGTCAACTCTGTCCGGTAGGGTACTCAGTTTGTTTAGCTTAGGAGAACATGATGGACATAGAAAAAAGAATGTATCTGAATTTTTAACCATATCAGCCAGGTTTTTGTTTGTATTTAAGCAGGCAGGGTGGGATAGATTATCGCATAGGCAACATTTGATGTAAATTTCACTTTCATTGATGGTTTTAAAACATTTGAAACATGTGCAGGAGTCTGGGAGGTCATTGGTAGAATTATTTTTGTTTTGTTTTGGTTTGGAGTTTTTGGCTGGCATGGTTGAAGGCAATTATACAGTAATCAATTACAATAATTAGTTAATGTGATAGGTAGACAGTTACTTAATGAATGTTGGCAATTAATAAATGTTAATTGATATATTAAAGAACAAATCAAAAGTAAGGTTACTTATTATTAAAAATCAATCAATCAATCAATTGGTTATTCAAATCTCTCTAATCAAATAATTTTTCTAAGCAACAAACAACCTAATTTATTACAGTAATAATTACTAAACACACTGGTCAATTAAATTCACTAAATCATTGATTTTACTAATCTGATATTCAGTAATTACACTTTATGCACTAAACAGTCAATCATACTAAGCAATAAAAAATAAATCAATTGATCATTTGGTAAAATTAATTATTTTAAAGAAATTGATTATTTGAGATAATGAAAGTAATGAAATAGTATGAAGTAATCTGAGAATAGGTTTATAACCGTTGATAAACTGGCAGGAAGGAGGTCTCTTTTCTTGGGCTGTTTGCACTCTCTTTCTTGTTTTGTGGAAGCTATTTGTTTTGTTTTTCCTTGATGAATGGGATTTCTTTGTGGCCCCCTCCTAGTTAGTTTACATACACTTTCACAGTTTGTTGCTTTTAAGAGAGAGGCATGTAGATAGCCTTGCACTGGGAATTTGAACAGTTTATATTTTTACTTTGTAGACTCAAATTCTGTTACCTTCCCAGAAAAGTGTGGGAATTACAGTAGAAATATAAAAAGATATAATTAAATTTCTGGTCCTGTTTACATAAATGTCCCAGAGATTTCTTATCCCAGTCTGTCGAGTCATCTTTATTTGACAACACATTGTCTCATATAAGCAGTCAACCAAGTAACTCCATCTCTATTTTGTGCCATGTTTTTCTCTCTTTCTGAATGGGTCAGACAAAATATCTTAATGTGATTTGTCTGGTGTAAGTTAATGTTGTTAACTGTAGACAGGGAAAAGGAAGGGGAGCACACCAATCTTCAGAGACAAACTCAAGACAGATACCTACAGTAATCCTATTTTTATAGACTTTGCCTAGGACTTAATTGCAATTATGGTTATGAGTAGAAATAGTTCAACCTCCATTAAGAGCACTCATAACACAATTAGACTCACTTTAACCCGAAGACAGCCAAGACGGGGACTATATACAAATGCTTCAGGATTAATTAGCTATAGTATATTGATGAATTGTATTTGAAGTTTTCATGACACTCTTCCATATTCATGTAAAATGTATCATGCAAATGGAATCTCTCTATATCTCTTCAACTATATCTATGGCACTGAAATAAACATAGCCTGTATATTTACATGTATTTAGCATCATAAAGCGAGATCGGGTGGTATATATCCCCTTCACTATTTTTTTTACCCACACAATCACTCTGTGATGTAAGCTGACTTGCCAGACAGTGGATAACCCAAACTGCTTTTATGAGCTTTTATGGAAAACCAGTCTTTGTCCTAATTCTTTGCATCATTCTGTTGCCCACAACAGAATGATTTGCTTATCCTTAGAAGACATTCTAACAAAAATTCATTCTTTGGAAGATGATGTATTCAAGGCTTTAAGTAGAAAACAAAAAAACACAGATACACATGATCTAGCATGAAAGTGGGGATAGGTTACAGTGGAGAAAGGATATCTTCCAAACAATTAAATATCATTATAGAATTTATAGAAACATAGATGTTATTATATTTCAGAACAGTTTTCATAAACAGTTGACTTTGATAATAACTGATTTTTCAGAAAGATACTAGCAAAAATAATAATCTTATAACCTAATCTTATTCTTATATTATTCCTAATATAATCATGTTATTATATTGTAGACAAATTGCAAAGACTTTTTAAATGTCCAATTTCTCTATTCATAATTGCCTAACTCTGAGAATGTGGGATCTCAGTAAGCCAATGAAAATAGATATCATGTGGTTTTGTATCATAAACAGACAATATGAACATCATTTTAGCTTGACTACCTCTTCAAAGCTTTCCAGCATTTCAAAGGTCTCTTGTTAACAAAATAACCTTTGACTTAACAAATAACCTTTAAACACTAAGGCGATCTGAACTACAACCAACTTTAAGATTATCAGATTTTTTTTCAAGGTTGCTACAGCCCTGAAGCTTTTGCAAGTGCAGATCCAGAAGCATGAAGTGTATTAAGAAAAAATATCTGGAGTAGTAGTACATGTAGAAGCTGGTTCAAGAACAGACAAACCAATCTAAGTTTGACAAGAAGAATTTCTGATTCTACTTCACACCAGCAAACTCAATGGATATCCCAGCCTCAGCAAACAGGCAACTCCTACTTATGAAGACTCTGGCCCCTTCTTTTCCTTATGTAAGCAAATCCAACAGCTCTATTCAGTGCCTGATAAATAACCTACATTCCAACCAGGCAGGAAGAGTCTGAGACAATATATTTATGCAAGCCTTGATAAGGGGATTTCGAGCACTTTCTTGCTGTCTTCTCTTTCTTATCATTGTCCACATTCCTTCACCTACTTCTCCAACCTGCCTTTGGATACAACAGCCTTTAAAGTTAGCAGTTACTTACTGTCAGGTACAGTGACTTACTTAGAAAAAGTTGGTGTTTTCTTTATGAGGAAAAATGTAAACTAAGTCCTTCAAACTTTAAAAGCTTTTATATTTTATTGTCCAGACTGATTCGCACTGAGATGAATTGTTATCAAATGGATGCCTTTGTGCATCCCCAGGGTTCAGGTACAAGCTCTAAAAGGTTTCATGATTATTATTTTGTTCTGTTTGTTTTGATTGAATTTAAAAATATTTGTATTTATGCTGTTAGAATATTCTAAAAAATGTATTCTTTATTTGCTTATTTATCTTATAGAGGATGAAGAGTTTACTTTGTCAAGCTATCATCAATTATGTAAGTAGTATAATGCCCTTATATTTTCCCCTAATACTGAGATAGTGTTTGATCAAATTGTACTTGCTGATAATTAAATGAACCCTTTCTGGCTGTGGTAACAATAGAATTGATGCATAGAAGCTTCTTTTGCCTATGGGAACATTTCAAAACAATATAAAGTACCTTACTGCTTTTTGGTTCAACTAAGAGAATCAAATTGATTCTATGGAATGATGGACCACACGATAAATACAAAGCTAAACCATGTTGCATGGACCAAGTGAATTACATTTTATTGAAATATTGTTGTGACTGTTTTTAATTAAGTTACTTTTGTACAATTTGTACAATATTTTAATCAGATATGTTAAAAAACATACTAGTATTCTGAACCTGAGTTTTAAAATATACTAGAAAACCTATGTCCCATTGAGCCATCATTTCAAAAATATTTCCTTACTTAAACAGAGAAATAGAAACCAAGGGCAGACAAAAAAGCAGTGGGAGCAGGAACAATTTCTCAACTTCCTTCCAGCTTCCTTACTGTGTTTCCTTATGGAAACCTGGCAGAAAGCACCAGAAATTTCTCTTCCCTCCTCTTCCCAGTAGGCAGATAAGTGGCTGCTGCTGTGTGAGAGGGAGTGACGGACTGCGAGACTATCTACGAAACTGTCACAGAACTGAAAATGAAGATCATGTGAATGCAGCAGCAGCCCAGCATGTATTTGTATTGTTTAAACCCATTACATACTTATACATGTTAAGACTACTAGATTTACTACAGCTTATTAAATACAAAGAACCCAGTTTTGTTAGTATAACTCCCTTGCATATTTTTTGTATTATGAAAAAAAGTGCTTTTACAATATCAGTACAAAACAGTTTGATAAGTTTTCATAATGCTACAAATGGCTTGTGAGAATGAGTGGTAAGTAAGCTTTTATATACCATTCTTTTTACTTCTTTCCTTCCTATTATATTTTTAATTTATATTTTTATTTCAGACAAATATTTGTAGGATATTGTGTGCATGTATATCCTGCATACAGTGTTGGGATTCAATTTTTTTTTACTACTGGTTCTGTAGGCGTGGCTTGGTGGGCATGGCAGGGGAAGGATACTGTAAAATCTCCAGTCAGAAGTGGTATTTGCCGGTTCTCCGAACTACCCAAAATTTCTGCTACTGATTCTCCATAACTGGCCAGAACCTGCTGAATACCACCTCTGCCTGCAGAGCTGAAACTTTACATATACAAACTTAAAATATATTTTTTTTCAAGAAAACCTGAAATGAGTGACCTGAAATTTGTAGGGTGTATGAACATTCTCAATATCCCCCCCTCTTTTTTTCTTTTTTTGGTTTTTAGAATTCCCAAAGAATACTTTATTTCCTGCCTTTCCTTTTGTCCTGGTATCTTATATATTATCCCCAAATTTAATTCCATAAATAGTTGTTTCAGGTTTTTTTTTAAATAAAACTTTAAAAAGGACAGACAGAGTTTATAAATGTATCTTTATTTATGAAAATCTATATATAACTGTGTATCGTATAATTTCTATAGTTGAATCTAATAAAGCTTCAATTTTTTGATTGCATGAGAAATACAGTTTCTCTGTGTTTCTGATGAATAAAATGGATAGGGGAAATATAAAGAAAATCCACAACTGACATGTCAGTAGTTAAAGTCCACGTTGTTGTCCCAGAAAAATAATGGGTTTGTCACCTTTATTCTGTACAGGAGAAAGGGCAGTTGGAAAATTGCTTTCCCAAGTAAGTATCCTCCCTGCTCCAAACTGAATTTTTAAGCAGTTTATAATCAGGAATTCATGATAGCATTTGTAAATAAAATCCTATTGGTGAGTGCAAGTAAACCAAAAGTGGGACCTATTATTGAAATAAGATAGCACTTAGTTGTTCTAAAAACATCTTGTTTGAATTTGTTTGGACATGTGGCGGGGGGGGGGGGTAGGGATGGGAGACAACGAAGAAAGGGAAAAGGTAGACTTGGTGATTTGGACGTATGATTTTCAGTTCTAGTTATGCATTACTGTAATTCACTTGACTTCTAGTAAACTATATATTTCTCCATAAATGGAATTAAGGATTATTCTTACTTAGAGGTTCAAGTTAAGGTAGGTCTGACAAATATATAATGACTATACCAAATACTTTGTAAGTTACATTCTTCTTGTAATATTCAAGTTTCTTCAGGCAGAAATTTGAATCTAGATTTACATGTATTGAGACAGTATATTCATTTAAATAAATAGGACTTATATTTAACTGCTTTATAGGCCAATGGAATCTTAATGTGCTGCTGGGACAGAAGTGGTATGAAGCCCAATTTACTTTATGTTGTCAGAAAGTATAAAGATCTCCAGCTTTCAAAGCATACTAATGACCAGCAGACCTTAGAGATAAAACAGCATAGACATTTGCCAGATCTGTTTTGAACAGCAGCCAAGATAAGGAAAGAGACAATTTATACTATATTGTATCACCTCTGACACAGTGTTAGCCCAAAGCAGAATCCTAAACAATTCCAATACACTGATGTCAGTGAGATCTAAAAATAATAATAATAATTATCAGCAATTTAAATTACTGGCTAATATTACTTTCTAAGACAGCTAGTCAATCTTTGTACTTCTGTTCAGCCTTCAGAACTACTACAATATCCTTTGTTCTGCACATTTATTTCATACAGTATATTCCCACATGCCTTCTAGAAATTTATTTTTTTTCCAAAACAAATTGAATTTTAAAAAATTATTAAAAAGGTAAATAATAAACAAGTTTTCTGAAAAACAATCCTCAGACATAATTTGTAACTGAATGAACTATATTCTAGGAAGCAGTTTCATTTTATACAATGCAGCTATGAAAGTATCAAATTTTGAACTCAGAAGAAATGCAGAAAGATGGTTTACAGATGATTTGTTCATGTAAGAAGTATCCAAATTTGTCAAAATCTTGAAACCTGATAGGAAATTCCCAGTCTTTGAATACTAAATATTTTGTGCAACTTGTGATATTTTAAGCTTTTTGAAATTGGCAATGCATATTAAAAGCTTACTGAATATATTGCTTCTTGTGCCACTTTTTAAATTTACACATTCTTTTTTTGATAATGGTCTTTTTTGGGGGAGGGGGGGGCTTCTCCATAATTTAAAAGAAGCAGCAATAATAGTGTAGAAAATTGAAAATGTTATGTATACTATTCATCCAAAATAAAATCTATATAATAAAAAGATGTCCGTTGCAGGACAAGAAATATAAAAGCTGAGCATTAAAAAAAGATAACCATTATATTCCTGTAATGTTCAGCTATAACTTAAAATCACGATGTGCCAAAAATGAACTTAAGCAGAGGCTTTGAAGAACAAAATCTAACTTTTATTGATCAATAAAAGGATAAGACCTGTCCTCTCATACACACAGAGGAATTTTGGAGTCATAATGGACAACCAGCTAAATATGAGCCAGCAGTGTGCAGCAGCAACCAAAAAAGCTAATGCAATCCTAAGTTGTATTAATAAAGGTATCCAATCAAGATCAAGGGAAGTATTAATACCACTCTATAAAGTCTTAGTAAGACCACACCTAGAGTACTGCATCCAGTTTTGGTCATTATATTATAAAAAGAATGTTGAGACTCTAGAAAAAGTACAGAGAAGAGCAACCAGGATGATTAAGGGGCTGGAGGCTAAAATATGTAACAAACAGTTGCAGGAACTGGACTTGGCTAGCTTAGTAAAGAGAAGGACCAGGGGAGACATGATAGCGGCCTTCCAATATTTGAGAGGCTGCCACAGGGAGGAAGGGGTCAAGCTATTTTTTAAATCACCTGTAGGCCAGACAAGGAATAATGGATGGAAACTGAACAAGGAGAGATTTAACTTAGAAATAAGGAGAAACTTTCTGACAGTGAGAACAATCAACCAATGGAACAGCTTGCCCTCGGAAATTGTGGGAGCACCATCACTTGAGACTTTCAAGAAGAGATCGGACTGCCATTTTTCAGAAATGATGTAGGGTCTCCCGCTTGGGTGGGGGTTGGACTAGATGACCTACAAGGTCCCTTCCAACTCTGATTATCTGTTATCTGTTAAAATCTTGCAACTGTAAAAGGGAATTTCTCTGAGGGGGGGCAGACACATATATACCATTAAATATCACTCCAAACCTGTGGAGGTTTTATCCTTTTAAATTTTAACTTTTATTTCCATGGGCAACCTGTAGCTCATTCTTAAAGTATTGGGTAACTCAGCAGTTTCAATCATCCATCAATCATCCACTGCCCTAAGCCCAAGCTGAAAAGCTCATCACAATCATTTCAATTTCATTCAGTCCTATATACTGTATTATTATGGATGCATATCCAAGAATTTAACAGATCACATCAAATTGATCAAATTAAATTATCTGAATCTTCCCATTTAGACAGGCTTCACTCTTTTTTTTTTATTACCTGCTTAGACCCTGGGTGGGAAGAACAACAAATCTTTTTCTTTCTTTACTCTTAGTTCTTTCAGAATTTTTTGGCTCTTTTGAGAATGGTAATTTCTCAAGATCTCTCTAACACTGCAATATTTTCCTAGTTCACTATCAGTGTGTAACTTTATAATCCCCATTAAGAATAACCATGATGGTGTATTATAAATCAGCTAAAATATTTGTGGTAACCTTCAAGATCTGCCATAAAGAAGGGGAGGGCAGGATGCAGTTCACTGATTCTAAGCCTTACAAGGAAGATGGAGTTACTGTAGAAGCAGCGTCTCCTCTCCTAGAACTTAGATCTTAGGGACCTGTGGTGTGCATTTCCTTGCCTGATGTTAAAAGAAAAGAGACACACATTGTAATGATATATGGAAGCACATACAACATAAAAACAAAAACGTAATAAACTTCATTGGAAGGAGGCAAAGAGAATTCAATACTGTGGCTAATTTAGAAATAAAGAGGGAGTCAATTTGTATCCAAGCTTTGGGCCCATTGTGCTGTGCTGCCCATTGAAAGAAGCAGGGAAAAAATGGAAAAGATTAGAAGTTTAGTATTTCTGCACTGTGTTGCTGTAACTGAAAAAGAGATCTGAAACGGAGTCTTCAGTAAAGCAAATGAGTGCAAAGCATTCCTTTAGGTAAAGTGTATTCCTTTTACGTTCAGGTAAAAATAAGGTGAAATCTTAAAAGCCCTGAACATCTCCTCTTTGTTTAGGATGTTGGGAGATAAAGACACAAAGCACCAAACAAGAAAAGGTTAGCCTTTATACTGTCACAAAAATAAAATCTCACTGTTGCTATTGTTTATGATGAGCAAAGAGTCAATGTGAAAGAAAAGACTTGATATAAGAAACACAAACATTCCAAAGTAATGGTCGTATTTTTCTTCCAAAAACATTTAGCAGCTTATCCTTAATCTATATTTGAAGGGAGGTGTGGAGATAAAGGAAGACAAGCACACAGAAAAGAAAAGAAGCAACAGGGAAAAATTAATGCAAGACTCTTTTCTAGCATTGGAAGTTGTGATTCACCTCTCTATAGGAAAAGAAAAGATTAAAAAAAAAATTTAAAAAGGGGCAGGAAAATTTCCCTAAAAAGAAGAAGTGGAGGCTCAGGCAGCCCCCACCCTGTTTTCTCTTTCTAGTTTTGGATCTCCCAGCAGGCTTATTTTTAAAGATCTAAGATGTATAGAGACCTTCATTCAGATATCATTTGCCAGGGCCCTCATGAGCAAGTTTGAACTCTGCTTTTCTTTTTCTTTTTCCAAAAATTTTTTGATTGTTACAATAGATTTTAATGTGTCCCAATGAGCTAATACATAGTTCAGAAGGGAACACGGCTTCTTCATTCCAAACAGGCTACCAGCATGGTTGCCCATTTTTTCGATGGGATGTTTCAGGGTTGTAGATTCGAAGTCTGACCAAAACTCTTCTTAGGGAATCTCTCCCTATGGAATTTCTCGGGCTTGGAGTTAACAATAACAATAATAGAGGACCTATATCCTGCACAAGTCAAAAAGAGGGCTGTGAAAATATTTACCTACCCCTCACATCCCGGACATAAACTGTTTGAACTCCTTCCTTCAAGACGACGCTATAGAGCACTGCACACCAGAACAACTAGACACAAGGACAGTTTTTTTCCGAACACTATCACTCTGTTAAACAAATAATTTAGAGTTTAGAGTTTTATTTAATTTATATACCGCCCCCTCTCTCAAAATTGGGACTCGGGGCGGTGCACAGCCAGACTAAAAACAGCACAATAATATAATACACGATATATAATTTAAAAATGGATTAAACTAATGGCTGAGAGAATTAAGACAATAATAAAATAATAATAATAATAATAACAACAACAACAATAACAATATTATTATTATTATTATTATTATTATTATTATTATTATTATTATTATTATTATTATTATTATTATTATAAAAATGGGGTGAGTAAAATAACAAATTTAAAACCTTCCAATATTACTAGGCCAGACCGGCTTGTTGGAAAAGATGAGTCTTCATTGTGCGCCGGAAGGTTCGCAGGTCAGGCATAGTCCGTATCTCCAAGGGCAACTCATTCCAAAGGGAGGTGGCATCGTCCAGCTGGCGGCACCCCAAGGAGGCCCATCCTGTGAGAGCGCACAGGCTGGCGAGAGGCCGATGGTGGCAGAAGGTGGTCCCATAAGTATCCAGGTCCCAAACCATGGGTGCTTTATAGATGACAACCAACACCTTGAATCGCACCCTGAAGGTTACTGGAAGCCAATGCAGCTTGCGCAGGAACGGTGTAACATGGGAGCTATGAGAAGCCCCCAGAATCATCCTCAATAATTTCTTCAATACTGTCCAACTATTTACAAAGTCTGCACTGCTATTACTGTTAAACTTCTCATCACTCCTTGTTACCTATCCCGTCCCACTTGTGACTGTATGACTGTAACTTTGTTGCTTGTATCCTTACGATTTATATTGACTGTTTCCTAGTATGATTTGATTGCTTATTGTAACCTATGACTATTATTATGTGTTGTATCTTATGATTCTTGACTCTTGATGAATGTATCTTTTCTTCTATGTACACTGAGAGCATTTGCACCAAGACAAATTCCTAGTGTGTCCAATCACACTTGGCCAATAAAGAATTCTGTTCTAATTCTATTTTATTCTATCAGTTAATTGGAGAAAGTTGCATTAAAATATGAAAGCCAAGAGAATATATATTTTATATCAATTTATATATTAAAAAACAGATTAATACCAACATTAGATTAAATAGATTTTTTGCCTCTTAATCTGTTAAGGATTATCTAATCTATTTTATTAGTCAATTCTGAAAGAAATTGAACAGACTTGTGTGAATTGGGCTAAAGAATAGTTTCACATGGCAATTTTCTAAAATACTATTTAAAAGAAAACATATACAAGCCATATGTTTGTTTTTCTGACAGAATGAGAAGAATAAATATTTATGTAAGAGCAAAATTTTATAGAACATATATTTTAAATCTGCTTTAGTGCCTATCTATAACAAAGGCTTTCAATAAATCAAGAAGAAAAGTAAATATAAGCTACTTTGCTATAATAAAATTCCATTTTTTTTCTTTTTTGAGTCATAGAATGATTAAATTCAGTGAAGTTTTACAACAATATCTGCATTATTTTATTTTTTATTTTTTAAAATTTTAGTATAAAGGTAAGGATGTAAGCAAGAAATTATATTTCTTCTACTTGAATGCAGAGAAAAAAATTTGATAGTCGAGGTTAGGAAGAAGTATTAATAATTTATTTAAACCTGCTTATGTTAAAATAAGCCATAGTCTTTTAAACTGTCATATTGATAAGACCAGTGGTGGGATCAAATTCTTTTACTACCGGTTCTGTGGAGTGCCTTGGTGGGCATGGCAGAGGAAGGATACTGTAAAATTGCCAGTCAGAGGTGGTATTTGCTGGGTCTCTGAACTACTCAAAATTTCTGCTACAGTTCTCCAGAACTGGTCAGAACCTGCTGAATACCACTAATCAATAATCAATGAGAACAAATGGAAATTACTGGTGAGAGTTTTTATTGTCATTGGATAAATAGACCAGGTTAGGAATCAGGATTCACATTTAGTTAGTGCACAATTCTTCTTTATTTGTTGTATCTTAGAGAAACAGTGATTATAAAATGACACAAGCACCCCTATTCTTTTTTAAGCTGTAGAAGAAAATTAAACTTTCAGTTGTAATGCTTTTTATCTAGTTAATAATGTTGCTTTTGAGATGCTTTTGTTGTATTCCTTGAATAACCTAAACTTCAAATTCCTACTAAACATTTTTCTGGGCTACTACCCCAGTTCTCCTCAGCTTTCCTGTTCATTAAAAGTACAATTCCATTATCACTATATTTGTTCCAGAAAAGTCTTATTCTTAGGATGTCATTTTCTGCGAAGTCCTGTATTTCAAAGACTATAGTCTCTTTAAGTATTTTCTCTCGTTCTGTGCATCTCTCGCAGAAAGAAAAACCTGTTTTTAAAGACAAAATCAAATGGCAAATATAATATAAATGAGGAAACACATTTTCTACAAAAATAAAAAAACCCACCAGAACTCATGTTTAAACATGATTCTTTCAATGTATTTTGTGAGACAGATGTAGCAAAAGAGGCGCTAATTGTAAATACGGCAAAAAGAAAAAGAAAAAGGTCCAGGTCAGTAATAGAGAAATAATATATTTGAAAAGGAAAAATAAAATTTCCTGGTGGAGGTCAGCAAGGGGAATCAAATAAATCCCTTTAATTCATGCAGAGTCATGCATTAAGCACTTGAGATTTGAAAGGAAAAAAATTGAAGACTTTTCCCCTCTTTCCTGCACAGATAATTGCCTTTAATAACTAAGTTGCTATTTTGGCTTCAGAATATCAGCTTTCCAAATTAGTTGAGTTCTGAAGGTCCTCTGGAGCATAAAATCTCTGATTAAACACTTTCTAAAGTTCATCCTATGGGTAAAAGTAAAAATTCCATTACTTTAAGAAGTAACAGTCATATCAGATTCATCAAGATAGTAATATTAGGAGGGAACTGAAATAAATGGAGGCAGCTTCCTCTACAATAAATAGTCATCAAGGAACTCTATTTATTTTTTTAAAAAATGGTTACGATGCTGACAAATAATAAAATGAATCCTAACATTATTATATGCTGTCTTAAATCCAAATAATGTTATATTAATTTCAGAGTTACTAGTACTACAAAAACAGAATTTTAAAGACTTCTTGTTCTTCCTCTTCCTCCTCCTTTTCCTCTTCTGCAACCTCCACCCCTTCTTTGAATCAAATATTTTGATAAATTTGCTCTTATGTAGATCATAGCTCTTCACTGAATGGGAAAATAAACAGTAGATAGGATGTGTGTGTATAACTTGTACAATGTTCAATTCAGTATCTTCCATTGATCCATCTGTGTGTATAGTTAGAATCTTAATGGACTGGAAAAAGCAACACTATGAAAAAAGGTAGGAAATGAGTGTTATGTGTTGCTTATTGCTCATTAAATGTCTTGAGATAGGGACAGTATGAAGAAGGGAAAATTGGATGGAGGCAGGGATGGGACTCTACCAGTTCAAATCTATTCACTAGAACCTGTTGTTAACTTTCTAAGCAGTTTGGAGAACCAATTGTTAGAAGAAATATTCTTTTGTTTTTGTTTTTTTTCTACCTTATTAGCTCAATCCTGTAAGGAAGGCATTCCTTACATTCTGGTGTTGTTGCTTACAAAAACTAACTCTCCATTAACCCTTATTATATTCTTGGTAGGACTTGACTTCCTGTCTCCGGAGCTTCTCTGGAGTTTTTTTTTCCTCCTTTGATGGTACTTTGCTTGTGTGGAGCCCGAAATTGACATATGTATAGCCATCTCACTTGGAAACCTGACAGCTTGGCTTTCTTAAAGGGGAAGGATTGTTTTAAGCTTTTTACACTGCTGTTGGGAGTATCCCCTGCTACAGTTAGCACTTCGAATAACAAAGCAGAGCTGCCAGAAAGAAGCTTTTAATGACAAGGAACCAAGATCAATGACATTCAGCAAGGCTTCTTGGCTAGCTAGAAAGATTGACATTCAAACATGAGTTTACATACCCTTTCTGAGTTTTGGTCTAAAATTGTTTTTTGGTGAAGTTTAATTCTGTGCTTGATGACGCTTAATCCTGTGTTTATTGATGGGATAATTTTCCCTATTCAGCTTCTGTTTGGAAGGAAAAAGATTAATCAATAGTTCCTGTGTCTATTTGATCTGATAATTGGTTTAACAAGCAACAGCTACTGTTGTCATTTAATTAGTTTTATTGTGTTTGAACTTTTCCCTGCCTCATGGTTTTTTTTATCTGGGAAGTGGGGTCTTCCTTCATTTCTTTAGTGGTATCTGGCACTGTCCTTTTGAGGTGTACTTCCAAGAGGCAGGATGCAACTTGGCACTGCTTTTTTTATTGCCTTTCTGGGGGGCATGTGACCTTTCCTTAAATCTGGATGATTTCCTTAGGATATCTTATGAGTGAGACCAGCTGGTATCTTCAAATGGTGCAAATGGATCTAAGGATTGCTTTTCCTGGGTGTGCTCTTTCTGGAGAGCTTAAATGACCTCTCTGCTAAAGGGTTTCACTTTATGAGCAAGAGTTGGCTGCTGATAGTTATCATTGCATTTTAATTATTTTAATTCCTCAAGGTAACTCCAGCTTGCAGGTATTTTTAATTTAGTGATTATTTATTTATTTTATTTATTTATTAAACTTCTATACCGCTCCCTCTCCCAAAAAGGGACTCGGGGCGGTGTACAGCCTACTAAAAACATACAATAAATACCCAATAAATATAATTAAAATAAATTAAACCAAATTGATCTGGCTGTCTATCCCAAAAATTCAGTTAAAAATTAAAAGCTAATAAAACCCCGATTAAAATTAAGTTAAAACTAAAATACAGTTACTGGGCCAGGCCAGCCTGTTTAAAAAATAGGGTTTTCACTGCGCGCCGGAAGGTCAGAATATCCGTCATAGCCCGTATCTCCGGGGGGAGATCATTCCAAAGGGAGGGGGCTCCCACAGAGAAAGCCCGAACCCTCGGGGCCGTCAACCGACAACGGCCGGGCGACGGTACCCCGAGGAGGGCAACCCTGTGGGAGCGTACTGGGCGGCGGGAGGTTGATGATGGCAGCAGGCGGTCCCGTAAGTACCCAGGTCCCGAGCCATGGAGCACTTTAAATACTGTCAGTACCATCTTGAATCGAATCCGGAAGGCCACAGGAAGCCAGTGCAGCCTGCGGAGAAGCGGTGTAACGTGGGAGCTCCGAGGAGCACCCACGATCACCCGCGCGGCTGCATTCTGGACCAGCTGCAGCCTCCGGAGACTCTTCAAGGGGAGCCCCATGTAGAGAGCATTGCAATAATCCAGGCGGGAGATGACGAGGGCGGAAGTGACTGTGCGAAGTGCGCCCAGATCCAGAAAGGGCCGCAACTGGTAAATCAGACGAATCTGATAGAAAGCGCCCCTGGCAACGGCTGCAATATGTTCTTCTAAAGACAGCCTTACGTCCAGGAGGACACCCAAGTTGCGCGCCCTTTCCACAGGGGTCAAGACCTCTCCCCCCACGACCAGCGAAGGAACCAGCTGGCTGTATCTGGGCGCAGGAAACCACAGCCACTCGGTTTTGGTCAGGTTGAGACGAAGCCTGTTACGACCCATCCAACTCCGCACGGCCTCCAGGCATCGGGACATCACTTCGACGGCTTCGTTGGGGTGGCCCGGGGTGGAGATGTACAGCTGAGTATCGTCAGCGTACTGATGGAACTCCACCCCGAAGCCACGGATGACCTCACCCAGCGGCTTTACATAAATGTTGAACAGCAGGGGCGAGAGCACCGACCCCTGAGGCACCCCACATCGTAGGGGCCTCGGGGCCGATCTCTGCCCCCCCGTCAACACAAATTGCGAGCGGTCGGAGAGGAAGGAGGTGAACCACCGCAACACGGTGCCTCCCACCCCCAACCCCTCCAACCGCTGCAATAGGATACTGTGGTCGACAGTATCAAAAGCCGCTGAGAGATCTAACAGGACCAGGACAGAGGAACAACCCCTGTCCCGGGCCCTCCAGAGGTCATCCACCAACGGGACCAACGCCGTCTCCGTGCTGTGCCCGGGCCTGAAGCCCGATTGGAGGGGGTCAAGATAACTCGCTTCATCCAGGTACTGCGGGAACTGACGTGCCACCACACTCTCAACAACCTTCGCAACAAAACGAAGGTTGGAGACAGGACGATAATTAGATAACAATGCTGGGTCCAGGGACGGTTTCTTGAGGAGGGGCCGCACCACCGCCTCTTTCAAGGCGGCAGGTAACAGCACCTCTCTCAAGGAAGCGTTTATAATACCCTGGAACCAGCCTCGTGTCACCTCCCGAGTGGCCAAGACCAGCCAGGAGGGGCACGGGTCCAGCAAACAGGTGGTGGCATTCAGTCCCCCCAGTATCCTGTCCACGTCCTCCACAGTAACAGGATCGAACTCAACCCAATTGACCGCACCGATATCCACCCCCGCCCCCCCGCCCGGAGATGCCCAGTCGGAGTCCAGCTCGTCCCGGATCTGAGCGATTTTGTCCTGCAGAAACCTAGATAACTCCTCAGTCCGTCCCTGCAAGGAGTCCTCCCGCGCTCCTACCTCCAGTAGAGAGCGGGTCACCCTAAACAGGGCGGCTGGGCGGTTTTCCTCGGACGCAATAAGGGTGGAGAGGTAAGATCTCCTCGCCATCCTTATCGCCACTAAATACGTCTTAATATAAGATCGTAATAGTGTTCGGTCGGACCCAGAACGGCTGGCCCTCCAACTGCTCTCTAGGCGTCTTTTCCGACGCTTCATCTCCCTTAGCTCCTCAGAAAACCAAGGAGCCACTTGGGATCGGCACCGGGTCAGAGGCCGCAAGGGCACGACTCGGTCGAGGGCCCCAGCAGCCACCCTATCCCAGGTGGCGACCAAGCCCTCAACCGAGTCGTGTGTGTGAGCTTTGGGAAATGGCCCAAGCTCCGTCAGGAACCTATCAGGATCCATCAGGCACCTGGGGCGGTACCATTTTAATGGCCCCGCCTCCCTGCGGTCAGGGGGTGCGGAACGGAAGTCGAGCTTCAGGAGCGAGTGATCCGACCATGACAGGGGTTCTACGACTATATCCCCCATACCCAGATCACTCTGCCACTGATCAGAGACGAAAACCAGATCCAAGGTATGACCTCCCACGTGAGTAGAGTCCCGAATTAACTGGGTCAGGCCCATGGCCGTCATGGAAGCCATGAACTCTTGAGCAATCCCCGAGGTACCGCCAGCAGATGGCAGGTTGAAATCCCCCATGACCATAAGCCTGGGGGTCCCAACCGCCACGCCAGCTATGACCTCAAGGAGCTCAAGCAGGGCTGCTGCCGCATAGCAGGGAGCCAGGTATGCGACCAGCAAGCCCACCTGAACCTTGGGACCGAACTTCACGAAAAGGAGCTCACACCCGGTCGTCTGAGATACAGTGGCCTCCCTCGGACACAGATCCTCCTTAATAACTACCGCAACCCCCTCTCCCCTCCCCTGGGCCCTCGGCCGATGAAAGACCCGAAACCCGGCTGAGCACATCTCCACCAGAGGGACTCCCCCCTCCTGGCCCAGCCAGGTTTTGGTAACTCCCACCAGGTCCGCGCCCCCCTCACAAATCAAATCATGGATGAGAGGGGCTTTATTAACAACGGACCTGGCGTTACACAACATCAGCCTAAGGCCCAGGGCCCGATTGCTCAGACCCCCTGGGGAACGGGAGATGACAAGGGGGTCGGAGCGCGCCACAGCAAGCAAACAGCTAGGGCGGCTCCCAACACAGAATATGGCCCCCTATAACCGCCAAATCTGCCCCTCCCGCTCACCGTAACAATAGATTTAACTCCACCCTCCCCGGTGACCCCCCCCATCCTCAATACGGTCCTGTCCGGACTCTGACACTCCCGGCCACGCCCAACCCCCGGACTGGACCCAGCCTCCGGCGAGTTGTCCCCCAACTCCCGCCCGGGGCCTTCCTAACCCCCTTAAAAACCTAACTAAAAATTTCTTAAGACACCCCTCCCTCCCGCACTTAAAACCCCACCATCTCTCCAGATCCCACAATCCGTCCTTGAGATGGGCCTCCGAGAGAGCAGAGGGCCATTGCTGAGATAGGGGGACATATCTCAGGGCCCAGAGATCATTTCTGGTATAAAATAGCGTCCCGGCCTGAGTCCTCTGATAAAGATGATGAAGATGATAAAAATGACCCCGACCAAGCTGAGAACTAGCCAGCCGGGGCCCGAGTCCAGGTTGAGGCCGTTCAGCGCACCGCCGATTGGACGAAGAGGAGAATAACTTCAACCGCGGCAGCGGTCCTCCAGTCCCAGCTCCAACTCTAATGGCCGCCTGCCGATCACGCCACGGGCTACCGGGACCAGCACCAGACCCAGAACCACACCATGGCCCTGGAGGTCGATGATCTTCCAGCCGCCTCGGTTCTGCCCGCAGCGTCCATCCTCTAGCCGCTCGAGTCGTGGCTCGTACACCAGCTTCGGCTGGGGCCCCTGCAAAGGCCCCAGCCCCGGCCCCGGCGATAGTCCCACAGCCAGGCCGCCCTGGCTCCGCCAACGGCGGCCGACCCTCGGCCGCTCGAGCCGCCCTTCCAACTTCGGCTGGGGCCCTCACAACGGCCCCAGCCCTGGTCTCGACCCCGGCGGCGGTCCCATAGCCACGCCGCCAGTCTCCAGCCGCTCCAGCCTCCAGCTGCCAGCCTCCAGCCGCTCCAGCCGTCCCAGGAACTTCGGCCTCGCATGGCCACACCGCCGGCCGCCAGCCGCGAAGTCGCGCGGACCCACCGCCAGCCGCCGGCCGCCGGGCAAAGTGCCACGGCCTCCAGCTGCTCCGGCCTCCGGTCTCCGCCGACTCCAGGCATCCGGAGACCTCAGCCTCGCACGGCAGCACCACCGGTCGGGAAACGCCCATCTCACAGCCGCGCGGCCCCGCCGCCAGCCGCCAGCTGCCAGCCGCCCGCCACAGCTGCGAGGGGGTCGCCTCACAGCTGCGCGGCCCGCCGCCGGGCCCGGCGCCAGATACGACGCCGCGCCACGGCCCCGGGGATCGCCTCACAGCCGCGCGGCCCCGCCGCCAGCTGCCAGCCCGCCTCGCCACGGCCTCGGGGGTCGCCCATCCCCCCACAGGTCCCCTCGCCACCCCTGCCACAGGTGAGGAGGACCCGGGGGGGGGAAACTCACCACGCTGGGTGGCGGAGCTCTTCTGGCCGGCGGAGCTCTTCTGGTCGACCTCCTCCGGTCGCCATTTTGCTCTCTCTTTAATTTAGTGATTGGTATTTAGGGCAGCTTTTGCAAGCAAAGAAGCATTTGTATTTTTGTACAGGTAATCCTTGACTTACAGCAGTTCATTTAGTGACCATTCAAAGTTACAATGGCATTGAAAAAAGTGACTTATGAATGTTTTCACACTTACGACCATTGCAGCATCCCATAGTCATGAGAGGCCAGGCGAGATGAGAAGTGCCCCTCTATGTGAGTTATGTTGAATTGGCCATGTCCATCCAGCCACATGACCATCAAGCCAAACCCACCAACTAAGCCACAGAACTGATTGTTAAAAAATTTGAATCCCATCCCTGGATTTAGGAATCAACAGATCTCTGCTGAAATCATACACTTGTTCTTGGACAGCCCAGAAATTGGAAAAAGAGTTGTATAAACTTGTTTTCACTGCAACTTCTGTATATACATGTGTGGTTCTGGATAATGAAGTATTCTCATGAATCATCAATATATTTCAACTTTATGTTCTTTCTTTCATTTTTTTCACAATTCTAACTCTTTTTAGTTGTAAACATTTGCTAATTTTTCTGTAGCCACTCTATTATTTTCACTGTCCCAGGTTTTTAACTGCTTCCAAGTTTTTAACTTAGATATTGTAAACAATATATTTATTTGTCATCTCATCTGACCCATTCTAGTTTACTAGTGGCTAGAGATACATATTAGGCATTTTCACTAGAAATATCAAACACTGGCATAACAAGGCTCTATTGTGTTGAAATATAGTTAGTGGATTCTGAGGTAGAAATCATTTTACATCAAAATACAGTGTAATGTGTAAATGCATAATTAATTTTCATGAGGTTTATCATGTTTATAACATCATAGTGTTCTCTGTTTCTTATGGTGAAAACAAAATAAAATATAAAAAGCCAACAAACAAACAACAACTCATCTAGACTTTTAATAAACCTGAATTTAAGTGAGTGAAAGTCAAAGAGTAGGGGATTAATTCTGTCAAGACAAAATAAACATTGTATTTATGAAAAATGACATCAGATTCAGGATAAAAAGATTGAACACCAAATTGTTATTATAGTTATTACAATTACTATGAGTAGTAGTAGTTGTAGTAGTAGCAACTTACCACCTCTGAAGAGTTTTTGAATCAACTGCCAAAATATTTTTGGCAAGCATTGGTACTGAACTTTGATTTGAAATGGAAACAACACTTGTTCTTTTGGCTCAGTAAAACAAAACATCTTTACCTAATTCTACATTGAAGAAATAACTGCAATATGGGATAAGTCTTACAGGAACTCAAACATGCTCACAAAAGCTATTTTTATAATGTATTTGAATCCACTTCTTATGAAAAGGGAAAGTGTTAATCTTCTAGTTGTTTCAATCATCAAGAAAAATGAGGAAATCTGGTTGCTTATGGTTTAAAATGAATGCTTCAAGGTCAGTGTCTGTATTCTGATATTACTGTTTTTTTAATCAAATGCTACTTATCATTCACAGCAATTCCAGATATTGTACAAAATAAAAATACGATGTAAACATATAAAGTAATATAAAGTTAAAGTAATGGATAGATTGAATTAGATTAAAATATGAAGACAAGACTAAAATAAAAAATAATTTCCTATATTTAATAGATTTTGTATTTAATGTATTAGTATTGCTGAAAAGCAAGTGTCATCAATGAAACAATCCATTTATTTTAAAGAAATAGATGTTCAAGCTTGTATTGGCAGTAAGATTATCACCTGAAAAAATTCAGGCAGCCATTAGATAACAGCAAAAAGTTAAAAAGAATCTATGCAACCCAGATCTGGTGGATAATTTCATGAAACTTGATTTAATAACAGATTACAGGTAAATGAAGCAAGAAAAAGCAGGAAAAAAACATTTTAAATCTTAAATAGCTACTCTATCACACAATGCCAATTTGACAAATTCACTTGATAGTAAATCTTACAATATATTTAAGTAATTAAGAAACAAAACACAACAGAAACTGATGCATTACAATTGAAAGAGACAATTTGCTATTCCTACAAGATAAAGTAGGTAAAAAGTTCTTCAACAATTAATTAATTTAATGCCTGAGGCTGAAAGAAGTGGAAATTTAAAATACAGCTGACAGAACCAAGTTTCAAGCTTAAAGCAAAGAAGGTGAAAAATAATGGCTTCATTCGGAAACAGTCTTTTACAAATGTGTAAAGAACTTATGTTCACAAAAGGGATATTGATCACTCAGAAAACCTGGAGAAATGTAGATAAATTGCTAATCTGTACTACTCTTTTAACTACCTGTGCCATATCTTAAGCCCCTTGGCCCTATAACACCATTCCATAATTTTAAACTTCAAACTTACTGGGCTCTCATCTCATTGTAGTAATAATTATTCCAAGGTGGAAAGCTAACCTAATTGGGCTGATAGTCTGAATTCTTTTCATTCAGTTCATTACACTAAATACAGAATAAGAGTTTGCCCAAGCAAATCAGTATCTGGAAGTATGGGAAAAAAGCGGAACTGGTTACACCTGGAAGTGAGGACTTGTAATACTGTTGTCCCATTCTCCAATTAAAAGATCATATGAGGAGAACTGTATATAGAAATACTTTGGGTCAGGGCTGTCAAACTCCCTACCCGTGAACCAGATGTGTCACCCTTTGATCACGCCCATGCCTGGTTTAGCAAAGGAGGGGAATCCCACTACATCATGTGATGCTGCTGTGATGATGTGAGTTTGACACCCCTGCTTTAGATCTATCCCACTGGTTTGTCTCTGTAACTATTCCAATGCATCCTATTTATCCTTAATTAAGGTTAATATAACTTTCACTGGGGTTCAGGAATTTTACATATATTCTACATGCATCACATAAAAATTATGTACATTTTTCTGAAGTCTAGTCTATTGTTCATTCTGCTTAACTATAATATGCTTACATGAATATACTTCAGGTTTATTACATAAGAAAACATGAATATAAAGAATTATATTCAAATTATTTTTGAATATTTCTGAGTTCAAATTATTCAAACTGATCAACAACTAAAACATATATAACACTATAATAACAATACCTCTATAACTTGTAAAATGTTCCTCCAGGAACCTACCTATAGAAATTTCTTTAGGAAATAATTTAGACATATTGATACTGAATAAAAATTGCCTGAAAGAGAGACTTAATCCTAGAGAATTTTTTTTAAGTCAAGAAGATTGATCTTCTGGGGAAAAGTATTAAAATATCTATGTCAGAATGTTCAATAGGTTACAAAATAGTAAAAACCCTTTTGTATTCTCCAGAACTTATCATTAGTATGAATATAAACAAAGCCAGAAAAAAGTTGCATTTTGTCATACATAAAACTGACTACAATTGATTACAATAACAAATTTATTTAGTTAGGTCAGGGTTGTTAAACTCCCAGCCCACAAGCCAGATGGGTCACATGCTGGCCATGTCCGTGCCTGGCTTAGCAAATGGGAAAAAAGTCTCAATATATCATGTGATGCCGCCATGATGAGGTGAGTTTGACACACCTGGGTTAGGTGTTATATAAACTCCCATAGTGTACCTATGGTTGTATAAAGGGAAAAATATAATAGGTGACCTGTCTCATATATGTTTGATTTATATTATCTGTTAGGAGCTCTTTTTTGCTTTGTATTCTTCTTACTTTTGCAACATTGAATTGTTTAAGTTATAAATCCATGTTCTTTCTTGATTGCTTACACTTTACAAAATTTATTCAAATGTATAATAATCATATATAAGGAAAGTTATACTGAGAAGCATCACAGCAATACTCCCCTCTCCAGAACTGCATGTGTTAATGGTAATATCTGCATAGTAACCTTATATATCCAATTGTCTCTATTTGCAGATGCTGAATTTCAGTTCACTACTGCAATGCTGTTTCTTCAAGAGGAATGGAACAACTTGCCATGGCCAATTCACCATAGCCAAATTTTCACAGGGCAATGCGTCACAGCCAACTCACTGTGGGACAACTTGCCACAGGGCAATTCAACAAATACTAAAAGTTAACTTTTAGTTAAATTAATTTTAAAGTTAAATTAATTTCAATGGAACCATGGCCAATAATAATAAAACAAAAAATTAATCCAGAAATACAAGAGTTGCAATAATTTTGATGAAAAACATGGTCACTAATAATAAAAACAATTAAATGAAATTATTAATACAGCATTAAACTGTCCTGCAGTAAGTTGTCTGAAGGTAAGTTGTCTGTGGCAAGTTGTCCAGACCTAGGCCCTTCTTTTGAGATATGTCCCATATATACAATCTGAAAGCCTAAACCATGGGTTGCCAAACCTTTGGACCTCAGGGACTACCAAATTCATAATTTTAAATCCTGGGGACCACTAATATGAATTTTGACTGATAATGACTTGCTGGGAGAGACAGACAAAGAGAAAGAGGAAGGGAGGGAGAGAGAGAGAGGTTAGATCAGATCTCTCTCTTTCTCTCTCTCTCTCTCTCACACACACACACACACACACAAACACACAGAGGCATGGGTGGGATTCAACTTGCTTAACAACTGGTTCTATAGGCATGGCCTAATTAGTGGATGTGGCTTGGTGGTCATGTGACTGGCTGGGCATGGCTTGTATGTAAATATTATAAATATTTATATAAATATTGAATTTTTTATAAAAGAAGAGAAACTTTTACCCAAAATCGGGCAAAGGCAGATTGAGTTGCTCACAGAATCACAGATTAACTTAGAGATCTGTGTTTCTGCCATCAGCTACCTGAGCCTGTCACATAAAATTTGCTTGCAAGCAAACTCATAAAATGTATAAAATAATATGACCATACCATATTCACAACTTTCTTCTTTCAATACAGAATTGTAAAGAGAACCACTTTGCATCATTCACACCACTCAATTTTACATAGTACTAATCCTGATTTTAATTTTGACCAGACCTGCCTTTTCTTTGCACTTCATTTCTAAGCATATTTAGCTGAAAGAGTGTCCTGTTGATTTCAGTAGTTTTTCTTTCTTTCTTTTTCTTTCTTCCTTTTTTTCTTTCTTTTTTGTTTGCAGACTTGAAAAGATATTAAAACTCCAAATGTGTGAATACAATACTCTTTCAATAAATAATGTATTATATTATCAGTGAATGTTTAATCAACCTAACAGGAAATAATTTCATTTTCCATTCCAAACCAGAACCAAAGAGTGTAAAATATGTAGCAACTTTTTATGAAGCATGTACAAATTATAATGAGCATTAATATTTCTCTACTTTTCTATTGTCTGAATATAATAAATAGCACACTGAAAAAAAAAACTTAATATAAGATTAGGACACATGTAAAGCTGAAATGAACAAAGCTTTACAGGATCAGAGACAGCACTAAAGTTGTATTCAGTTCCAAATAAAAAACAGGTACATAGTGTTAGCCACTAAAATAATACCTTTTAAAAATACTATTTACAACAGATAAGCATCTTTTTCAAATAACAAGAGAATTAGCTCCACAGAGGATGAGATTACGTATAGCTCGTTGATTGTTTACATCAGTTTTACACTGAACAATTCAGGTATTTGAATCAATACACAGTATAATGACATGAATGCATGTACTTGCAGTTTGAACTCTCTGTTCTGATCTTTGGTGTTGACAGAAAAGATTTAAAGTTATAATATTAGCTGCTGTCATCTACATGTAATTATACATTTTGAGAGCCTGGGAATCTTGAACAGAAGTTTAGATAATATAAACCATGTATTCTTAAGAGTTATGAATTCTTTATGGGCTTTCATTGCATATTTATGTCAAGAAAGATGTAGTGTAAAACTAGCACATACAGTAGCTTCTTTTATTCCATTTTTCATTATTATACAGTATTTTAAACTTGAATAAGATGTGGATTATCATAACCCATTCTCTGTGTTCTAGTTGATGACTGTGTGTCAAATCTTAAATGAAATAGGTTCAATAAAAATAAAGTTTGGAAGTTCTATATTTTTATGTGTGTATGATATAAATGTGAAAAAAAACTGGACCAATAACCTCTAATTCCCACACAGGTTATTGGTATCAATATCATTAGATCCTATTTATATGTGTAAGCAATAACAATTTTCCAAAGTACAAATGCTGTCCAGTAAGTCCATAAAAAGTTACATTTAAATAAATGTAACTCTTATTAATTTACATCCCTATTTTGTTTTGTTTTGTATGATATAAAACCTGTTTCCCATTTTCTAGTTCAACAATACAACTACTAAGCATAATATAAGCTTAAAGTATAAAATTAATACATCATATCATAATATGAACTGCATTGGCACAGTGGGAGTACAGTACTGCAGGCTACTTTATTTATTTATTTATTTATTTTATTTTGTAAATTGCTTATAAGATAATAGGTATAAGTAAAAACATAGTTATGAATACATGGATACATATAAGAAAAATAAAAAAGAAACAATAGGACAGGGATGACCCCCTACAGACCTCTTAGGAAAGGGGTGAGGTCAATAGTAGACATTCTAAGGTGAAAGTTTTTGGGGTTTGGAGAAGAAACCACAGAGTCAGGTAGACATTGACCACTCTGTTGCTGAAGTCGTATTTCCTGCAATCAGGTTTGGTGCGATTAATCTTGAGTTTGTATCTATTGTTTGCTCTTGTGTTGTTATGGTTGAAGCTAAGTATTCATTGACAGGTAGGACTTGAATGTATGATTTTATATACTATACTTAGATCAGACTGAAGGAGGCGTAGTTCTAGATTTTCTAGGTCTAGAATTTCAAGTCTGGTGGTATAAGGTATTCTGCAATGAGTAGAGGAGTGGAGAACTCTTCTTGTGAAATATTTCTGGACTTCCTCAACTGTGTTAATATCAGATACATAATGTGGGTTCCAAACTGATGAGCTTTATCTGAGTATTGGTCTAGCTAATGCTTTGTATGCTCTAGTTATTAGTGTAATATTACCAGAGAAAAAGCTATGTAAGATTAGGTTAACAACTCTTAATGCCTTTTTGGTTATGTAGTTACAGTGGGCTCTAGCACTTAGATCATTAGAGATGAGTACTCCAAGATCTCTGACAGAGTTTGGATCATCAACAAGGTCTTGACTATTCAGCCTGCATTTTATTTTCTGATTTTTTTTTTGCCAATATGAAGGACAGAGCATTTATTTGTTGAGATTTGAAGTTGCCATTTGTTTGACCATTCTGATACATAGTCAAGATCTTGACTATGAGAGAGAGAGCAAGATGGCGACCGGAGGAGGTCGACCAGAAGAGCTCCGCCAGCTCCGCCAGCCAGAAGAGCTCCGCCGCCCGGCGTGGTGAGTTTCCCCCCGCCAGGTCCTCCTCACCTGTGGCAGGGGTGGCGAGAGGACCTGTGGGGGGATGGGCGACCCCCGAGGCCATGGCGTGGCCATGGCGCGGCGTCGTGTTTGGCGCTGGGCCCGGCGGCGGCCGGCTGGCGGCTGGTGGCTGGCGGCTGGCGGCGGGGCCGCGCGGCTGTGAGGCGATCCCCGGGGCCGTGGCGCGGCGTCGTATCTGGCGCCGGGCCCGGCGGTGGGCCGCGCGGCTGTGGGGCGACCCCCTCGCGGCGGCGGCGGGCGGCTGGCAGCTGGCGGCTGGCGGCGGGGCCGCGCGGCTGTGAGGTGGGCGTTTCCCGATCGGTGGTGCTGCCGTGCGAGGTTAAGGTCTCCGGATGCCTGGAGTCGGCGGAGACCGGAGGCCGGAGCAGCTGGAGGCCATGGTATTTTGCCCAGCGGCTGGCGGCTGGCGGTGGGTCCGCGCGACTTCGCGGCTGGCGGCCGGCGGTGTGGCCATGCGAGGCCGAAGTTCCTGGGATGGCTGGAGCGGCTGGAGGCTGGCAGCTGGAGGCTGGAGCGGCTGGAGACTGGCGGCGTGGCTATGGGACCGCCGCCGGGGTCGAGACCAGGGCTGGGGCCGTTATGAGGGCCCCAGCCGAAGTTGGAAGGGCGGCTCGAGCGGCCGAGGGTCGGCCGCCATGGGCGGAGCCAGGGCGGCCTGGCTGTGGGACTATCGCCGGGGCCGGGGCTGGGGCCTTTGCAGGGGCCCCAGCCGAAGCTGGTGTACGAGCCACGACTCGAGAGGCTAGAGGATGGACGCTGCGGGCAGAATCGAGGCGGCTGGAAGATCATCGACCTCCAGGGCCATGGTGTGGTTCTGGGTCTGGTGCTGGTCCCGGTAGCCCGTGGCGTGACCGGCAGGCGGCCGTTGGAGTTGGAGCTGGGACTGGAGGACCGCTGCTGCGGTTGAAGTTATTCTCCTCCTCTTCGTCCAATCGGCGGTGCGCTGAACGCCCTCAACCTGGACTCGGGCCCCGGCCGGCTAGTTCTCAGCTTGGTCGGGGTCATTTTTATCATCTCCATCATTTTTATCAGAGGACTCAGGCCGGGACGCTATTTTATACCAGAAATGATCTTTGGGCCCTGAGATATGTCCCCCTATCTCAGCAATGGCCCTCTGCTCTCTCGGAGGCCCATCTCAAGGACGGATTGTGGGATCTGGAGAGATGGTGGGGTTTTAAGTGCGGGAGGGAGGGGTGTCTTAAGAAATTTTTAGTTAGGTTTTTAAGGGGGTTAGGAAGGCCTGGGCGGGAGTTGGGGGACAACTCGCCGGAGGCTGGGTCCAGGCCGGGGGTTGGGCGTGGCCGGGAGAGTCAGAGTCCGGACAGGACCGTATTGAGGATGGGGGGGGTCACCGGGGAGGGTGGAATTAAATCTATTGTTACGGTGAGCGGGAGGGGCAGATTTGGCGGTTATAGGGGGCCATATTCTGTGTTGGGAGCGCGCCCTCGCTGTTTGCTTGCTGTGGCGCGCTCCGACCCCCTTGTCATCTCCCGTTCCCCAGGGGGTCTGAGCAATCGGGCCCTGGGCCTTAGGCTGATGTTGTGTAACGCCAGGTCCGTTGTTAATAAAGCCCCTCTCATCCATGATTTGATTTGTGAGGGGGGCGCGGACCTGGTGGGAGTTACCGAAACCTGGCTGGGCCAGGAGGGGGGAGTCCCTCTGGTGGAGATGTGCCCAGCCGGGTTTCGGGTTTTTCATCGGCCGAGGGCCCAGGGGAGGGGAGGGGGGGTTGCGGTAGTTATTAAGGAGGATCTGTGTCCGAGGGAGGCCACTGTATCTCAGACGACCGGGTGTGAGCTCCTTTTCGTGAAGTTCGGTCCCAAGGTTCAGGTGGGCTTGCTGGTCGCATACCTGGCTCCCTGCTATGCGGCAGCAGCCCTGCTTGAGCTCCTTGAGGTCATAGCTGGCGTGGCGGTTGGGACCCCCAGGCTTATGGTCATGGGGGATTTCAACCTGCCATCTGCTGGCGGTACCTCGGGGATTGCTCAAGAGTTCATGGCTTCCATGACGGCCATGGGCCTGACCCAGTTAATTCGGGACTCTACTCACGTGGGAGGTCATACCTTGGATCTGGTTTTCGTCTCTGATCAGTGGCAGAGTGATCTGGGTATGGGGGATATAGTCATAGAACCCCTGTCATGGTCGGATCACTCGCTCCTGAAGCTCGACTTCCGTTCCGCACCCCCTGACCGCAGGGAGGCGGGACCATTAAAATGGTACCGCCCCAGGCGCCTGATGGATCCTGATAGGTTCCTGATGGAGCTTGGGCCATTTCCCGAAGCTCACACACACGACTCGGTTGAGGGCTTGGTCGCCACCTGGGATAGGGTGGCTGCTGGGGCCCTCGACCGAGTCGTGCCCTTGCGGCCTCTGACCCGATGCCGATCCCAAGTGGCTCCTTGGTTTTCTGAGGAGCTAAGGGAGATGAAGCGTCGGAAAAGACGCCTAGAGAGCAGTTGGAGGGCCAGCCGCTCTGGGTCCGACCGAACACTATTACGATCTTATATTAAGACGTATTTAGTGGCGATAAGGATGGCGAGGAGATCTTACCTCTCCACCCTTATTGCGTCCGCGGAAAACCGCCCAGCCGCCCTGTTTAGGGTGTCCCGCTCTCTACTGGAGGTAGGAGCGCGGGAGGACCCCTTGCAGGGACGGGCTGAGGAGTTTTCTAGGTTTCTGCAGGACAAAATCGCTCAGATCCGGGACGAGCTGGACTCCGACTGGGCATCTCCGGGCGGGGGGGCGGGGGTGGATATCGGTGCGGTCAATTGGGTTGAGTTCGATCCTGTTACTGTGGAGGACGTGGACAGGATACTGGGGGGACTGAATGCCACCACCTGTTTGCTGGACCCGTGCCCCTCCTGGCTGGTCTTGGCCACTCGGGAGGTGACACGAGGCTGGTTCCAGGGTATTATAAACGCTTCCTTGAGAGAGGGGCTGTTACCTGCCGCCTTGAAAGAGGCGGTGGTGCGGCCCCTCCTCAAGAAACCGTCCCTGGACCCAGCATTGTTATCTAACTATCGTCCTGTCTCCAACCTTCGCTTTGTTGCGAAGGTTGTTGAGAGTGTGGTGGCACGTCAGTTCCCGCAGTACCTGGATGAAGCGAGTTATCTTGACCCCCTCCAATCGGGCTTCAGGCCCGGGCACAGCACGGAGACGGCGTTGGTCGCGTTGGTGGATGACCTCTGGAGGGCCCGGGACAGGGGTTGTTCCTCTGTCCTGGTCCTGTTAGATCTCTCAGCGGCTTTTGATACTGTCGACCACAGTATCCTATTGCAGCGGTTGGAGGGGTTGGGGGTGGGAGGCACCGTGTTGCGGTGGTTCGCCTCCTTCCTCTCCGACCGCTCGCAATTTGTGTTGATGGGGGGGCAGAGATTGGCCCCGAGGCCCCTACGATGTGGGGTGCCTCAGGGGTCGGTGCTCTCGCCCCTGCTGTTCAACATTTATGTAAAGCCGCTGGGTGAGGTCATCCGTGGCTTCGGGGTGGAGTTCCATCAGTACGCTGACGTTACTCAGCTGTACATCTCCACCCCGGGCCACCCCAACGAAGCCGTCGAAGTGATGTCCCGATGCCTGGAGGCCATGCGGAGTTGGATGGGTCGTAACAGGCTTCGTCTCAACCCGACCAAAACCGAGTGGCTGTGGTTTCCTGCGCCCAGATACAGCCAGCTGGTTCCTTCGCTGGCCGTGGGGGGAGAGGTCTTGACCCCCGTGGAAAGGGCGCGCAACTTGGGTGTCCTCCTGGACGTACGGCTGTCTTTAGAAGAACATATTGCAGCCGTCGCCAGGGGGGCTTTCTATCAGATTCGTCTGATTTACCAGTTGCGGCCCTTTCTGGATCTGGGCGCACTTCGCACAGTCACTTCCGCCCTCGTCATCTCCCGCCTGGATTATTGCAATGCTCTCTACATGGGGCTCCCCTTGAAGAGTCTCCGGAGGCTGCAGCTGGTCCAGAATGCAGCCGCGCGGGTGATCGTGGGTGCTCCTCGGAGCTCCCACGTTACACCGCTTCTCCGCAGGCTGCACTGGCTTCCTGTAGCCTTCCGGATTCGATTCAAGGTGGTACTGACAGTATTTAAAGTGCTCCATGGCTCGGGACCTGGGTACTTACGGGACCGCCTGCTGCCATCATCAACCTCCCGCCGTCCAGTACGCTCCCACAGGGTTGCCCTCCTCGGGGTACCGCCGCCCGGCCGTTGTCGGTTGACGGCCCCGAGGGTTCGGGCTTTCTCTGTGGGAGCCCCCTCCCTTTGGAATGATCTCCCCCCGGAGATACGGGCTATGACGGATATTCTGACCTTCCGGCACGCAGTGAAAACCCTATTTTTTCAACAGGCTGGCCTGGCCCAGTAACTGTATTTTTAGTTTTTTAACTTAATTTTAATCGGGGTTTTATTAGTTTTTAATTTTTAACTCTATTTTTGGGTTAGACAGCCGGATCAATTTGGTTTAATTTATTTTAATTGTATTTATTGAGTATTTATTATGTGTTTTTAGTAGGCTGTACACCACCCCGAGTCCCTTTTTGGGAGAGGGAGCGGTATAAAAGTTTAATTAAATAAATAAATAAATAAATAAATCTTTTTGAAGGGTTAGAGTTAGGGTTAGTTACTTCTGCTGACTGTCGTCTATCTGCAATTTGGCAGTTCAAATCTTACCAGGCTCAAGGTTGACTTAGCCTCCTATCCTTATGAGATGGGTAAAAATGAGGACCCAGATTGTTGGGGTCAATATGCTGACTCTGTAAACCACTTAGAGAGAGTTGTAAAGCAAAATTCCATCAGGAAATTATATTAGAAAATCCCTGGAAATGGAGTAATAGAAAGATCCCATTTCAGACAGTTACATAAGACCTGCCCAGCCAGAATCCAACTCAAAACATAATGAAGAATTTTTTTCATCAGGTATCTGCAGTATTATTCACTGTAGCACTTCAAGTGTTCTTTGTGAAATTATTTCTATAAAGGAATCTGGGTTACTAAAAAGAGCTATTAGCCAACTATTTGCATGCAAGATAAAAGCAGAAAATTACTATTTTGCCATCCTCATGGCCACACTTTACATTTCTTTTGTTGATTTATCTTTCAGAGTTCTTTAGAGAACCAAGGAACACCTCAGCAACACTTAGCACATGGTAAACGGCCAATCTAGTATAAACCTATCAAGGTCACTGCCCTTACTTTACTGTAGAAGTCAAGGTCCCAGTACATTGAGCAGGCATCAAACTGAGCATGAATGATCTAAATTAATATATATAATATAGATTTGATAATCAATCTGTCACCTATTTGGACATTTTTTCATAAATATTTCTAAGTAGAGAAATAGAAGATCACAGGAAGGCAAAAAGTCAGTGGGAGTTGGAACAACTTCCTGTCACGTTTCCCATTGAGTTTTGCTGTGGGAAACTGGTACTGAGCAACAGGAATCCCTTTCCCTCCCTTCCCAGCAGGCAAATAAGTAGATCCCTCTTTCCCATTACCTTGCCTTGCCTTACCTTGCCTTTCCTCACCTTTCCTTTCCTTTCTTTTCCTTGCCTCATCAACCCTGCCCTTGTCCTTGCCTTTGCCTTGGGCAAGTGGCTGCTGATGAGTGGGTAAGAATGCAAAGTTATGCATGAGTGACTGATATAAGGCAAGTACAGGGGGATTGGATTATTTCTCCATTAACTTTCTCCCTGCAAATATCCTACAAGCAAAGTTTTGATAATGGGAGGAAGAAAGGCACATAGGAATATCAGCAAAAGAGGATCATGGGACTGAGACTGTCTATGGAAGTATGTGTTAAACCTAAATTGACATATGTGTAGCCATTTTAGTCAGGCTTAGTATATATTCTTTTTCTTACTTTCTCTGTGGCAGTCATGGGAGGAAGGGTTTCAGGCTTGCCACATTCCTAAGAGTGGAAGAGTGGAGATAGAGAGAGTTGTTTTGGCTAGGTAATTCTTCTTCCCATGGGAAAACGAGCTGTCCATGCTTAGGCTGATTGAGGTGGAGACTTATGACATCAAGCTACGTTGAATTATTTCTATTGGAGAATGTGACTTTTGGGAGTTGTTTCTAACTTTTAATATTGGGGATAATTCTGGGTTGTGTCAGATCCAGAATTACCATGGACTTTGCCAATTTGATGCTTTCCTAAATAAAAGAAATTGTATTGAAAGATGTTCTTTTCTTTTTAAATGAATTTCATCACTTGGAAACCTGACAGTGAACAGCAGAAGTGCAGGGGTGCTACAGTAGCAACATTTTCTCTAAATTTCATTCCCTCAGAGGAAGGATTCTGGCATTCCATAAATTAGCCCATTTGAAGTACCTGTGTTGATAAACGTTTTCCCTGTGTTACAGTATTTCACCCAATTGAAGGTTATAAAATATCAAACAATATGATAATTTTGGTAGTGTATAGATGACAGTGTGCTAAAAGAGAATTATCTCTCAAAGCAACTGCAGTCAAATATGCTGCTATTCTTCTTTTCCACATCAATAACTATATTCACAGTAGCCATTTAAATTGTGTTCTAAGGATTAAAGCATTAACAGTTTTTCCCTATCCAGTCGTGATCGTCTCAAGGGGGTAATGTTCAAGGCAGCCTGTTTTGTCTGAGACATGTTTCTGTCATTATGTAGCTAGCATGAAAATACGGAATGCAGTAACCTTCCTGTTGAAGTGGTACCTATTTATGTACTCACATTCACATATTTTGAACTGCTAGATTGTCAGGTGCTGGGTAAGTAAAGGAGCTCACCTTGTAATGCAGTGCTTGGGTCTTGAACCCAGGCTGTCAGTTTTCCAGTTGACAGACCCAATATCTTAATTGCTGAGCCATTAAGCCCTGAAAAGTGTATTCTACAAACCAGTTAATCCAATGTCTGTATTACTCCTAGCTAATTAAATTATTGATGGCCCAAATACCATTAAAAAGAATGTCATAATTATCTTAGTGGTTTATTTTCTTAAAGTGGGAAAAGAAACAGGTTTCTCTAGGCAATGCATTTACAGTAAGTCATGAGAGAAATATCAAAATATATTCTTTAACATAATATAAAATTCTCTATATAACAATATTTTGTATACTTATCTATATGCCTGTCTTTTCACATAATAAACCTTTCCTCCTGCATTTTTTCATCATTACTAAAGTTTTTCTATTCTTTCTCTTCCCTACCGCTACTTCTACTGTTTCTTCTTATTCATGTGAATCTAGACAGATGCAACTGCCATAGCGACAGTTGTTTCCGGTCAAAGAAGTTATGACTATGAGCTTCAGGGAATTGTGCCTGAAGCGATCAGCAATGTCTTACTACGATGCTATGGCAAAAAAGTGGATAGGTCTTTCTTCTGCCATGATATTTGTGACTTCTCTCAAATACCCATTTGTCTTCTGTTTTTTGATCATAAAGTAAGTCCTGGAGAGTGTAGAACAGACCTTATGATACTCCATTTATAATACATAAACCAGCATCAAACTCTCATTAAATTTGATTCAATTTGTTCAGGTAGGTCAAACACAAAAGAAAGTAGATGATGTGGTTTATAGACATTATAAAGCAAGGATAGGAAGTTTTGGAGACATAATGGTATTAGTGTAAATTAACTTTAACTTTGTTGATTTTTCATAATCTTATCTCATGGTTTTAATTTCTGTAGTCACCATAACCCTGCTGTTCCCACAGAATGAATAAAGTGAAATGTATATATGTATGCATTTCAATGTTGTTTCTTATACTACCTTATTTTAAAAGCATTAAAAGAATCACACAACTAGTTAATACTTTAATTTTAAAATTATCTAACTACTGAATTAGCAACTATGATTTAATTGCAATCTCTTGCATGATTAATAGGTTCAATCGTTAATTCTATCATGCAGTCAGTTAAATATGGCCTTTTTGTTAAACTATTTTAATTTCCTGAGAGATCCAGTTCCTGTTTCATGTGAGTTGCATTATTTTAACATCTCATGTCATTATTTCTAATTTTCATATCTATTTGATTAATGATTTACTTGATCCATCTTATGCACTAGAAGTCACAAGTCTTTATTTCATCAAGCAGAATTTTCCAGATGGGGAAAGCATGCTGATGTGTTGTGGAACAAAAAAGCTCACTGATGAGATTAACAGGGTAAATCAGACCGTAAGTAGCATATATTACATCTGCTGAAGTCTTTTGGCTGATTTAAATTATGCCACTGTGAATAAATAAAATATTATTGTTATTCTGTCAGTTGTTTGCCTGTAGACACTGGAAGAAAAGTGTGATTGGCAGTGTTGATTCAACGTATCTGGCAATGTAACTTTATTTTCAGAACTCTGTAATCATCTTTTTATCAACTTGCTAGAGGCGCTTGGACAAGTGGATTAAACAGATCCACTTTTGACTGAAATTCACTAAAATAAGCTGTACAGTAGTTACTATTCCTTAGCTACTTTAAAAATATTTGTGTATTTGCAGAAGATCTTTCTAGGATCTGGAATAATACTAGAATAGCAGTAGCCCATGCAAAATAGTAAAAGCTTTGAGCACTGCTTAAAAGCTACTTGGTAAAGCTGTTTTTAATAGTTGTTATTAATAGAAAGGGAGATACTAAGCTTTAGTGGGATTTTTGGTACAAGTCCAGAGGACTTTAATAAAAAGTTAAAGATATATAGAATAGAAATACAATACACATTTTTATTTCAAAAAAGAGAAAATAAATTTATTCATTGGAGAAGGGTATTCAACTATTACAATTCACTAGTAAATGGTAGAATTTCTGTTTTCCTAGTTGTTGAGAAACCTTTTTACTTTATCCAGAAAGAGTTATAAAACTCCTACTGACTTTGGAAAAGTTCACGTGCTGAAATATTGATTTATTTTAGAATAAATTTTATTTTTTCCCCTCTCTCTCCTATGTATGTAGAGTATGTATAGAATAGAATAGAATAGAATAGAATAGAATAGAATACTAATACACACCAAGTGTGATTGGACACACAAGGAATTTGTCTTGGTGCAAATGCTGTCAGTATATATAAAAGAAAAGATACATTTGTCAAGAGTCAAGAATCATAAGGTACAACACTTAATAATAGTCATACGGTACAATAAGGAATCATACTAGGAAACAGTCAATATCAATCATATGAATACAAGCAATAAAGTTATAGTCATACAGTCACAAGTGGGAAGGGATGGGTGATAAGGAGTGATGAGAAGTTAATAGTAATAGTAGTGCAGACTTTATAAATAGTTGGATGGTGTTGAAGGAATTATTTGTTTAGCAGAGTGATGGAGTTTGGGAAAAAAAAACTATTCTTGTGTCTAGTTCTAGTGTGCAGTGCTCTATAGTATCATTTTGAGGAAGGAGTTGAAACAGTTATGTGAGGGGTCTGTAAATATTTTCACAGCCCTCTTTTTGACTTGTACAGTGTACAGGTCCTTGATGGAAGGGAGGTTGGTAGTAATCATTTTTTTCTGCAGTCCTAATTATTGGCTGAAGTCTGTGTCTGTCCTGTTGGGTTGCAGAACCAAACCAGACAGTTATAGAGGTACAGATGATAGACTCAATAATTCCTCTGTATATAGATATATATACACACACAAATAAAAACACACACTTTAAAAATACATGAAAATGAACTGCAGATATAAATGTATGTTTTTGTTCTTTTTCCTTTTGCTTTATTTTTTCCTATTTCTTTTCTTCCTTATTGCAGAAAAAGCTGTACAGGTTTATTGTTCCAGTTCACGTGCAGCATGTTTGCATTTGTTTTAATTAAAATATTTTAACTACTTAAGTTAAACAAATAGACATTTGAAACAACATCTCCAATAAAGGGACTAATATTTGGGGATATGCACAGATGAAGAAAGTTTAATTTAATCTCAACAAATATCTTTTAATTCACTGCTTTTTTTTCCTAATACGCTTTTATTTATGGCTGTGAAGCTGTTATAACTCTTTATTATTGTCAGGCAAACACATGGTAGCTGAAGGAAATGATATACGTTTGGCCTATTTCTGAATTTTTTCTTAATAACTATAACAATAACTTTGGAGTTCTGCAGCAGCTTTGCTATTATGTTTGATTCTTATTTCAGTAACATTTTTTTGTAATACATTCTGTATAAACATTGGGAGAATAATAGCTGCTTGAAAGGTTATATATGACCATAATAATGAACTGTAGATATGATGCACTGCAATGTTTGCAGGGATTATCTGTGTGGACTCTGCTGTTATAATCTTATCTCTAGTGTCTCTTATGACTCTCACTGAAAGTATTTAACACTGATGGCAGAACTCTGACTTGGTTCATGTCAGTAGAAATTTTGTCAGAGATTTAAATAAAATCTTATCCCTGTGTATTTATTTATGTATTTATACATTCATACATACAATTTAGAGGTCACTTGACAATAAATAATTCCAGATTATACTTTAAATGAAAGAAACAGTATAATAAAGTTATGGATCAATTGTTTCAGAAACAAAAATAAACAAACAAAATATCCCCCCTCCCCCTGCCTCAAGGTCTGCAACAATGATCGTTAAAGGACTTTCTGAATATCATCAGCCTAGGAGCCATATAGATCTCTGTAGTTAATTTGTGACATGAATATTCATCTGAAAGGTCTTTTGATTCAGGTATGGGTAGTATTCAGGTATGGGTGGTTTTGGGGGCTTCTCGGAGCTCTCATGTTACGCCACTCTTGCACGAGCTGCATTGGCTCCCGGTGGTCTTTCGGGTGCGTTTCAAGGTGTTAGTTACCATCTTTAAAGTGCTCCATGGCTTGGGACCTGGGTATTTATAAGATCCACCTACTGCCACCATCGATTTCCCATTGGCCAGTGTGCTCCCATAGAGTGGGTCTCCTCGGGGGTGCCGCCGGCTGGATGTATGGCGACCCCAAGGGTGCGGGCCTGTGTTATTATTGTATTTTTTAATGGCTGTACACCACCCCGAGTACCGCAGGGAGAGGGGGGTGGTATATGAATCTTGTAAATAAAAAAATACCAACCTGTGAAAAGGCATTCTTTCTACAACTGCCACCTGCTATGTAGTAGACAGAGGAGCTGTAAGGCCAAGACAAACTCCCCATTTTGTACTTGTATTTATTTATTTATTTATTAAATTTTTATACCGCCCCCTCTCCTGCAATGGGACTCGGGGTGGTGTACAGCCACGATAAAACCACACAATAAATAAAATTTAAAATAGATTTAAAAAGAATTAAATTAGTGGCTGAAAGAACACAATAAAACAAGGTTAAAAAGTTAAAATTACCAAAAAATTTAAAAATTTAAAACCCTAGTAATTGATACTAGGCCAGACCGGCCTGTTGGAAGAAGTGGGTGTTTAGTGTGTGCCGGAAGGTCTGCAGGTCAGTAATGGCTTGCATTTCCGGGGGTAATTCATTACAGAGAGAGGGTGCTCCCACAGAGAAGGCCTGCACCCTCGGGCCCGCCAGCCGGCATCATCCAGCTGATGGCACCCCAAGGAGGCCCACCTTGTGGGAGCACACTGGCCGGCAGGAGGCCAATGGTGGCAGCAGGCGGTCCCATAAGTACCCGGGTCCCAAGCCATGAAGCGCTTTAAAGGTGACTACCAACACCTTGAATCGCACCCGGAAGGTCACTGGAAGCCAGTGCAGCTCGTGCAGGAGCTCCGAGGAACCCCCAAAATCACTCACGTGGCTGCACTCTGCACCAGCTGAAGCCTCCAGATGCTCTTCAAGGGGACCCCCATGTAGAGAGCATTGCAGTAGTCTAGGCGGGAGATGACGAGGGCAGAAGTGACCGTGCGAAGAGCGCCCCGATCCAGAAAGGGCCGCAACTGGTAGATCCTACGGACCTGAGAAAAGGCCTCCCTGGTGACAGCCGCAATGTGATCTTCTAACAACAGCCGTACATCCAGGAGGACACCCAGATTGTGTGCCCTCTCCGTGGGGGTCAAGATCTCTCCCTCCACAGTCAGCAATGAGATGAGCTGGCTGTATCTGGGCGCAGGAAACCACAGCCACTCGGTTTTGGTCAGGTTGAGACGAAGCCTGTTAAGACCCATCCAACTCCGCAAGGCTTCCAGGCACCGGGTCATCACTTCAACGGCTTCGTTGGGGTGGCCTGGGGTAGAGATGTATAGCTGAGTGTCATCAGCATACTTATGGAATTCTACCCCAAAACCACGGATGATCTCGCCCAGCGGCTTCACATAAATTTTGAACAGCAGGGGCGAGGGCACTGACCCTGAGGCACACCACAAAACAAGGATCTTGAGGCCAACCTCTGCTCGCCTGCCAACACAAATTGCGAGTGGTCGGAGAGGAAGGAGGAGAAACACTGTAACACAGTGCCTCCCACTCCTAATCACCCCAACCGCCGCAATGAGATACTGTGGTCAACAGTATCAAAAGCCGCTGAGAGATCTAACAGGACCAGGACAAAGGAACAACCCCTGTCCCGGGCCTTCCAGAGATCATCCACCAATGCAACCAACACCATCTCAGGCCTGAAACCTGATTGGAGAGGGTCTAGATATACCGTTTCATCCAGGTGCTGAGGAGCTGTCATGCCACCACACTCTCAACAGCCTTCGCCACAAAGTGAAGGTTGGAGACCGGACGATAATTCAACAATAATGTTGGATACAGGGATGGTTTCTTGAGGAGGGACTTCACCACCACCTCTTTCAAGGCAGCTGGTAAAAGCCCCTCTCTCAAGGAAGCATTAATCATCCCCTGGAACCAACCTCGTATCACTTCCCGAGTGGCCAAAACCAGCCAGAAGGGACATGGATCCAATAAACATGTGGTGGCATTAAGCCCGCCCAGTATCCTGTCCACGTCTTCCAGGGTCACAGGATCAAACTCAACCCACATGACCTCACCGAAATCCACCCCTGCCCCCCACCCAGAGATGCCCAGTCAGAGTCCAGCCCATCCCGGATCTGAGTGATTTTGTCCTGCAGATATCGGAAAAATGCCTCGGCCCATCCTTGCAAGGGATCCTCCCACGCTCCCACATCCAAAATGGAATGGGTCACCCTAAAAAGGGCAACCGAGTGATTTTCTGCGGACGCAATAAGGGCAGAAAAGTAAGATCGCTTTGCTGTCCTTATCGCCACTAAATAGGTCCTAATATGGGACCGTAAAAGTGTTCGGTCAGATCCGGAATGGCTGGTCCTCCAACCACTCTCTAGGCGTCTTTTCCAGTGCTTCATCTCCCTCAGCTCCTCAGAGAACCAAGGACCCAATTGGGATTGGCACCGGGTCAGAGGCTGCAAGGGCACAACCCAGTCAAGGGCCTTGGCAGCCACCCTGTCCCAGGTGGCCACCAAGTCCCCAATCGAGTCGTGTGTGCAAGTCTCGGGAAATGACCCAAGCTCCATCAGGAACCTATCTGGGTCCATCAGGTGCCTGGAGGGAACCATTTTGTCGGTCCTGCCTCCCCACAATGAGGAAATGCGGAATGGAAGTCCAGCCTAAGGAGCGAATGATCCGACCATGACAGGGGCTCTATAGAAACGTTCCCTATACCTAGATCATCCTGCCACTGATCAGAGACAAAAACCAGATCTAAGATGTGACCCCCAGTGTGTTTGGGGTCCCGAATTAATTGGGTCAGGCCCAAGGCTGTCATGGAAGCCGTGAACTCCTGAGCAATCCCTGAGGTCCCGCTGCAGAGGGTAGGTTGAAATCCCCCATGACCATAAGCCTGGAGGTCTCTATCGCTAAGACGGCTATAACCTCAAGGAGCTCAGGCAGGGCCGAAGTCACATAGCAGGGAGCCAGGTATATGATCAATAGGCCCACCTGAACCCCAGAGCCACACTTCACAAAAAGGAATTCACATTTGGTCATCTGAGGAACAGTGGATTCCCTAGGACACAGATCTTCCTTAATAACCACCACCACCCCGCCACCCCTCCCCCGAGCCCTCGGCTGATGAAAAACCTGAAACCCGGGTGGACACATCTCCATCAGGGAAACACCCGCCTCTTGGCCCAACTAGGTTTTGGTAATACCCGCCAGGTCCGCTCCCCCCTTCCAGATCAGATCATGAGTGCGGGGGGCCTTATTAACTACAGACTATTGAATGGTAAGTGCTACTCAGGGGTGGGTTGCTGGAGTTCACAGGGGTTTGGGGGAGCCCCTAGTTAAGATTCTGTGCCATTTGGAGAACCCCCAAATCCCACTCCTAGCTGGCCCCAACCTTGCCCCTCCCAGGAGTCCCCATGCAGCCTGTTTTGGATGCAGGTAAGTGCAAGGCATGCATGGAGGCCCAGAAAGGGTGAAAAATGGGCCTCTTGAAAGTTTGGGAAGGCCGGAAATGGGTCTGTTTCTAGAAAGTCTCTGGAGTCCAGGGAGGCTGTTTTTGCCGTCCTGGATGCTCGAGGAAAGCCTTCAGAACCTGGGGAGGACAAAAATTCTCCCTTTGTGGTGCAGGGGGCCGACAAGGCCAATCCCACCATGGCCACACCCACCCAGCAACCTGGCAGAGAACCCTTTGCTAAAATTTTTGAAGCTCACCCCTGGTGCTACTCTTCTAGAACTTGGGAAGTGGCAAGAACCATGAAGTAGAAGTATGAGGGAGGGACTTTATGAGATGAGAAGAAGAGATGCTGCCAAGCTAGTCAGACAAGATGGATAAATGCCCAAGGATTTTAAGACAGAGATAAAATATTAACAAGAACTCACCCTAACTAATTGTAAAAACTATGTCTTTATTCTATAGATCATACGATCCCCTTGCTCTGGTCCCTTCTTCGTACTTGCAGTTAAAAAACCCCCCACAGATAAATGTGTTGGGTCATGTGACATTAATAGGCACTATAGTGATAGAAAAAATAGGGAAGAGGGACTTGTTGCTATATTGCCTCTTTTCTATGGCTGCTCCCAAGTTAATATTATCACAATAAAGAACACTTTCCACATGATTACCTTAATGAACATTATCAATATAAATTTTTCATGATAGAAATGCTGGACACAATATTTTTATGTCTTGTTATGTTTATATAATCACACTAACATGCTTTTTTTCCTCTGTATTTTTCTTTGTTCCTTTCTCCATTTTTAATACTTTTTATTTCAATCCAAATAAAAATCTCCCTACCTTTTGGAACATTCTGTTGTTTGACAAATCTGCTTACATGGAGGAATTGCAGCAATATAATTTGGACCAAGAGAAACATAATTTGAGTGAAGATAGAAATATGCACTGAGTTTTTCAGGGCCTGAAGGTAAATATGACCTCTTTGTCTGTCTCATCTCTTCATATATTCTTTTGCTAGAAACCCTGAACATTTTCTCTATCAAATTAAGTCTGGCTCTTCTTTAATATCTTGACTGATGTTTTGGTTTTTTTTACTTTTTCTTTATAATTCTTAGTGATTAATGTTAATGTTTGAAACAAGAATCCTTTCTTACAAAGAACAAGAGTTATCTTCATTAACAGAAAATTCTTTGCTTTGGTTCTTTATCCTATAGATCTTCTAAAATATTCTTTTTCACATTTGTTGTGACTTTTTAATATCTTTTGGAAGCAAACCATTTAGGGGTGGTATTCTACTGGTTCGGACCAGTTCTATAGAACTGGTTGTTACGATTCTGCACAGTTTGGAGAACTGGCAAATCGTGCCCCTGGATGCTCCCCCTTCCGCCCACCCTGTCCCGCCCTGCTCAGTCAGTCCTTATCACGCATGCGCGACATCTCGTGCATGTCTGACATCACTGACTGAATTCTTCTCTGCCCAGTCGCTCCTTAAGTTATTTCTTTTTTTTTGTCTGGATGATCAACTGTTCACTGTGCCTGGATCTCCCTTGTTGTCTTACTGCTTCACCTAGGAGATACCCCCCAGGAGGCTTCCCTGAGGCCCTTCCTGTGGTCCATTTTTTCCTAGGCCCCAGGGAAGTTTCCTGGGAGTAAAAATGCCCATCCAGGAGGTTTCCCTGAGGCCCAGAAGGCCAAAAAAGTGGAGGGGGGGTTGCTACAAAAAAGTTACCTAGCCACGCCCATAGATCCAGTTGTTAAAAAGTTTGAATCCCACCCATAGAAACAGAAACAATGCTGACTTGTAGCTGCTATTTTGTAGCTGCTATTTTATGATCTTATTCTTCAAAGATCTCCTGAAGTATTTCACATATCATACTATTTTCTGTCCTTTTATCCAAAGAATGACCAAACATGCAAGACAAGCCTTTTTTTCTTTTCTGCGTCTTCTAGTGTCCAATTTCTAAAATGTGAAAGTTTCAAATTTCTGTTATTACTTAAGATAACTAAATATTTCTTAAAATCAATTTTAAAATCTTCATATATACTTTTATAAATTTTTAAAAACCTCATGGAAAATATTCTAACCCCTTCCTAAAATCTACATTTGAGTGGATTTTTGCTTTATTGTTTTTCAAAAGGTAAAGCTTTTCTTTTTAATTCTATTCACATTTGAACTTTTTTCATTAAGGAGATTTTCACCATGACATAATAAAACTTGACATATGAAAGGTTTTTAATGCCAAAGAATTTAGTAATAAGCTGTTTCCTAAAGTAGTTAAGAGAGGTAGTAGGCAAACCCAGCATCCCTTTGAAGGGCACTGAATCATACATTAAGTACGATTATTATTAGCCAAGTTCCCAAACCCCTCAGAAGAGAATTCTGAGGAACCAATCCATTCTCTGGTTCCCATTTATCTACAATTGTTGGCCGCTGTGCTTAGTCAACCATGCTTCTTCAAAACGTTTTTTTTCAGTGAGGATTTTGTTGATGCCTATTATTGATTGTTTGACAGATTTTTTAAAAATATATGGTTTATTGATTACTAGCCATAGAGAAATATTATGATATATTAATATATTATTGATGTAATGTATTTCTAATGCTTACAATTTGAATATGTGTGATACCTCTTTGCCTAGTTTTTCTGTGGTGGCTCTCTTCCTATGAAACATGATCTCCATGAAAATAAGATTGCTCTCTGCCTACTCTTTGCAAGGGCCTAGAGACCTGATTTTGCCAATGGACCCAGAGACCCTAGAGTGTGTGTACTTTTTTAATTGATTGTCAGATAGATTGTTTTCACAAGAATGATTATTGCTTTTTATTGTTTTGATATTGGGTTTTTATCTTGTAAGGTGCTTGGAATCATTGGGAGTAAGTTTGAAAGCCATATCCATATGCATATCCATATACCATAGCCGAACCTCTAAGCATAATCTTTTAAAAATCTTTCAGGACCAGCTCCTTGCCAAAACTATGGTCACAAGCCCCAGTTATCCCCATCTTCAAAAAGGGAGACCCCAGCCTAGTTGAAAATTACAGAACAATCTCTTTATGCTGCGTCACCTGTAAAGTCATGGAACATATCATACTATATGGATTGGTTAATAATCCATTAACCAATTATTAACCAATAATTGGTTAATGGATTATTAACCAATCCATTATCCTCCACTTAGAAACAAGTAACCTACTCTCTAATAAACAATTTGGTTTCAGAAAAAAACTATTCTGTAATCTGCAACTTTTACACTGTAAAAACATATGGACTACACAACTCAATCAGGGCAAAGCAATAGATGCAATCTACAAAGACTTCTGTAAAGCCTTTGATTCAGTGGTACACGACAGCCTACTCCTAAAACTAAAATCTTATGGTATCTCTGGACACCTGCATAACTGGATAGAAGCATTCCTGTCAAACAAACAACAAATAGTCAAAATTGAGAGCGTCCTATCAAATTCTATACCTGTCAACAGTGGTGTCCCCAAGGCAGGGTCCTAGGACCAACTCTCTTCAGACTCTATATAAATGAGCTCTGTGATCATATTAAGAGCAACTGCATTCTCTTCACTGATGACAACACCACAGAAAATACTACTACCCTTCAAAAAGACCTCGACTATGTATCAGAATGGTCAAACAAATGGCAACTTCAAATCTCAACAAACAAATGCTCTGTCTTAGATATTGGCAAAAAAAATCAGAAAATAAAATACAGGCTGAATAGTCAAGACCTTGTTGATGATCCAAACTCTGTCAAGGACCTTGGAGTACTCATCTCTAATGATCTAAATGCTAGAGCCTATTGTAACTACATAGCCAAAAAGGCGTTAAGAGTTGTTAACCTAATCCTATGTAGCTTTTTCTCTGGTAATATTACACTAATAACTAGAACATACAAAACATTTGCTAGACCAATACTCGAATACAGTCTGGAACCCATATTATGTATCTGATATTAGCACAATTGAGAAATTCCAGAAATATTTCACAAGAAGAGTTCTCCACTCCTCTACTCATTATAGAATACCTTATGCCACCAGACTTGAAATTCTAGACCTAGAAAACCTTGAATTATGCGGTCTTCGGTCTGATCTAAGTATGGTATATAAAATCATACATTGTCAATGAATACTTCAGCTTCAACCATAAAACACAAGAGCACACAATAGATACAAACTCAAGGTTAACTGCACCAAACTTGATTGCAGGAAATACGACTTCAGCAACAGAGTGGTCAATGTCTGGAATACTCTACCTGACTCTGTGGTTTCTTCCCTAAACCCCAAAACTTTAACCTTAGACTGTCTACTATTGACTTCACCCCTTTCCTAAGAGGTCTGTATGGGGCGTGAATAAGCGCACCAACGTGCCTACCATCCCTGTCCTATTGTTTCTTTTATTTTTCTTATATATATCCATGTATTCATAACTATGTTTTTACTTATACCTATTATCTTGTAAGCAATTGACAAACCAAATAAAATAAAAAATAAATAAATATAAATTTTCATAAATAAATAAAATAGTATGCTGAGTTGCAAAAGTGCTTGTAATACTTAGGAAAATGGATGTCAACATGTCATTCTAGTTTCTAGACATATTAATCAAGTATGAATTATATTGAATAAATATTTTTTGCATTTCTAAGTCATGTTTATTATGTGTTTGGATATACACTAGACTGCAACTGAGAATTTGTGACAATGATTCATCATAATACATTAAACTTCATTATTAGGTATTCATGGAACAAATTTGGGTGAAAGGCTTATTGTTTTTGAAATGAAAGGGCTTGTTTTTAATAGTGTGTATTTTAGAATACTGGTTTTTATTAACAAGATATTGTGGCATTGTAATTATTATTACAAAATCATGCTCTTTTTATACAAGTTTAAATTAAACAACACTTCCTGAATCTTACTTCAAGGTCATTACTGATGTTTTAATTCCAAATCTCCATTCCAATTTCTATGTGAATAATCAATATCCACTTTAAAATCTCTATTTGACTGAAATAGGTATTTTTAGCCGCTGCTATTGCAGGTTGACTAAACCATACAATTTAAAATTTTTATTTAATATACTGACTGATATTCCAGTTTTATGCAATCAAAATGCCTCTTGAACTACACTGAATGGTTTGAAAACTTGATTGGTTATAATATTATAAAGATATTAATCACTATTTATGTGCACAAGCACCTGTGTTTTAGACCATGTCCCTCCTGGCTTGTGAAAGCTTCCCAGGAGATGACAGGTGGGTGGACTCTGGCAGTGATTAATGCTTCCCTACAGGAGGGGACAGTGTACCAAAACTTTAAGGAGGCTGTGGTCTTCCCTCTTCTTAAGAAGCCATCACTGGACTCCACCCAGCTGGATGATTTCCAACCTGTCTCCAATCTTTCCTTTTTGGGAAAGGTTGTTGAGAAGGTGGTTGTGCAGCAGCTCCAGAGGTTTCTGGATAAAACTGATTATCTTGACTCCTACCAATCAGGATTTAGGCCTGGATTTGGAACAGAAATGGCATTGGTCGCATTTTTGGATGATCTCTAGTGGGAGTAGGATGGGGTTAGTGCATCCATCCTTGCTCTACTTGACCTCTTGGCAGCTTTCAATACCATTCAGCATGGGATTCTCCTGAGGTGGCTTCAGGAGATGGAATGGGAGGCCTTGTGCTGTCCTAATTCACTTCCTTCCTCTGCAGCTGCTCTCAGTCAGTGTTGACAGGAGGGGAGAGATCCAGCCCTAGCCCACTGCATTACAGGGTTCTGCAGGACTTGGTACTCTTTCCATTCCCGTTCAACATTTATATGAAGCCACTGGGCAAGATCATCCTTCACCCTGGACTGGGGTATCACCAATATGCTGATGATGCTCAGCTGTATGCTTTGGTTCATGGTGAGTTAAGTGTTGCTGTGTCCTCTCTCTTGCAGTGCCTGGGGATTGTTAGAGCTTGGATGGGGAGCAATGGGTTGAAACTAAACTGTTGCAAGACTGAGTGGCTCTGATTTGGGGTTTGTTGGCTCAGGGAGAATTGCCACCTTTGGTCTTAGGACAGGGATGGCACTATCTGAAACAGACCCTGTGTGTAATCTAGGGGTTTTCTGGACTCACAACTCCTTCTTGAAGTCTGAGTGGCAATTGTGGCCAGGAGGGCCTTTGCGCAACTGCCAGTTGTGCACTAGTTATGCCCTTTCCTGGACCAATGGTCCCTACTCACAGTCACTAATGTCCTAGTCACTTCCCATCTTGATTATTTCAATGTGCTCTACATGAGGCTGCTCTTGAAGAAAATCTGGAAGCTCCAGTTGGTGCAAAATGCAACAGTCTTCATAGTTTTGTGCAGACCCCAGTCAGCACATGTTTCCTCTCTCCTGCGGGAGCTGCATTGGTTGCTGATTTGCTTGCGGGTGCAATTCAAGATGCTGGTTGTCACCTTTAAAGCACTTCATGGCTTGGGACCAGCAGGGAATGCTGTGGGTCCCATCCCTGAAGGAGATACACCTGGTGGGACTCAGAACAAGGGCCTTCTCCATGGTGCCTCCCTCTCTCAGGAACATCATTCCACCAGAGATTAGAATGGCCTTCACTAATACTCTTCCGGAAGGCACTGAAGACCTGGTTCTGCCAGCAGGCCTGGGGAACCCAGAGCGGGATGGAGCCCATCAAATGGCTAGTATGATCTGCTGTTATCAGGGCAGGGAGTGGAGGTTGGGGTGATTTTTTTTCATTTATTTTTTCCAGATTTTGTTCTATTGACTTTATTAATTTATTTGATTGTTTTATTAGTTTTTATTGTTTTTTATTTTAAATATGGATTTACATTCTGTAAGCCACCTTGAGTCACCATGATATGGATTTACCATATTGAGTCACCATGATATGGATTTACACCACTTAAATATGGATTTACATTCTGTAAGCCACCTTGAGTCACCAGGTGGCAATATAAATTCAATAAATAAATAAATCTAGGAACTACACTCCTCCCCCCCCAATAATTTGCTCACAATTATAAAAATTATAACTTTACAATCAAAACAGTTAAGTAACTGGAAAATAATGATAAAGCTATTTTTTGCACATATAATCTTACACATGTGTTTTGCATTGTTTACTTTTAGAGATATAACTGAACATTGACTGAAAAACAAATTAGGTCCTACAAAGTTATTAGAGGTGATAAATAATAGTTTTCTAATATTAAGGTGACCAACTTTTTTACAATGAAAAGGAGGACACAAATAAATTGAAGAAAAAAAACAAAGCCACTTGCACGTGGTGCACTCTTGCGCACAGTGCATTCTTGCGTGCAGCACACTTTCTCAAAACAATCCTCCTGTGTTGAGCGCATACATCTCATGATCACATCTTGCCACATTGTACCAAGCCTTGATGAATTGTCATGTCAAATACAAATACATCATATCACACACAACGGATCGGATAAGCATCGATCAAATACAGAGATTTACAGATTAGTCTTCAAATATCAAAAAGGAGGACATGTAGGAGGACACTTTTCAATGGAAGAAAGAACTTACAAAAGGATGACTGTCCACCCTAAAGGAGGATGGTTGGTCACCTTACTAATATGGCCATTCTGGATTTCTAGCGTGATCCTTTAACTACTACACTAAACTGTCTGAAAGCCTATGCCACTCTGTAACACTGCTTTTTGCTACAACTGTAAAAAAGCCTCTATTTGAGCCAATGTAATGTCCTCTGTGCAGTGGTGTGAGATGGAAGGTATAAGAAATCTTCTTTCAAAATTTCAATGTTCCTGCAAGAGCATATTTTTAATCTCCACTCATATTACAGAAGTATCTGAAAAACCCTTACCCTACTCATTGGCCAAGCCATAGAGGACAATTATACCTTTTTCTTTTAATTCTGACTCAGGTTCTATGATAACATTTATTTATTTATGTTTTTTGTTATATTTTTGTTTTGTATTTTTGTGGCATAGTTCATTCTTTTATTTTTTATGATAGCACAATATATTATTTTAGTCAGCACTTATAATGAATAAAAAGATTATACTATAGTTCAAGTTTTGGAATCAATATTTTATTAAACCAATATTCCCTTCCTTCCTTCCTTTCTTCCTTCCTCTATAATATAAAAAAAATGTCTGAAAATTGTAAGTAAGGGAGGGAAAGTATAGGGGTGATTACTATTAGCAATTTAGCTAAAGTATTTAATAAAATAATATATGTATTGGGAGACAGAAGAATGGGAAAGAAAGAACCAAAGAAAAATAATAAAACACAAAGATCTACAAATAAAATGACTGTGGCAAAACAAAGCAAAGATAGTACCAATAATAATAGGTGCCTTAGGTGCAATCTAATAGATACAATCAATCTCAAAACATCTACATTGACACAAACAACATCAGTCAATTGAAAAAGGCAGCTTTATCTGAACTGGCTTATATTCTGTGATGAAACCTTTAACACCATGAAATAATAACATCTGCGTTCTCCAGTCCTTGAGAAGGATTTATTAGATGGATGCTAAGTGCCATATCCAGTCTAAACATCTGGCTGATACTGTAACCAACCAGAATAATAATCATTTTGGTAAAAGTATAATAATTGGAAAAGACCAAAATAAATCATCATGGAAAGAGGAGGAAGGGGAGCGGGGGAGTAGGAAGAGGAGAACAATAACAATTCAGAGGAATACTTGAACATTGTTGAAGAAATGTTGACGATACAAGATGAGAAAAAAATTATATGATTGAGAATATTTCATAAAAACACAAGTTTATTCCTGAAAATATTTATATATAGATCATCTCTAATATTGAACTTTAGTCACCATCATCATCCTCATTATCTTTATCATCCTCATCATATCATTATTTTTACCATTCTCCTAAGTCATCACGCAGAACAAATAATAAAATAAATTGAAATGAGATTTGTTCAATGTTGCTTAGCTTGCTTAGTTTCAAGTTAACAATGATCACTAAAAAGTATTTTAAACAGCCAAACTGTACTGTGCTTCTCCTCTCATTTCTATTCATTCTCCCAGGAATATGTGAAGAATGCATATGGAACATATTTTCTTCTCCAGTTCAAAAGGTCAAATAAAGGTATGCCATGGTAAAGAGTGGGTTTTTTTGTACTATTATTTCACTGTCTTCAACAATGATAAGAACCGTATCTGTGGAAGGTTATTATAAGAAATGGAATTCTTTTGCTTTGCTAGCCTTCAGTTACAAATAATCTGATATGTCAAACTGAAGATTAGCAGATGGAAGAGTTATAGCAAGATGTTAATAAAAACAGACATCGTTGCATGTCAGAGACTACTGGGATTCGTGGGCAAGTGTATTTGTGTAAACTCAGCACTATGCTTGTGGACATTATCTTTTGATGTTTTGTCACAATTAAATATATCTTCTACCACAATCCAAAGAAAGCAAGACGTATTATGTTTCTGTGACCCAAAAATAATTTTTCTTTTTCCCATTAGTTCTTATCACAATGTTCTGATGAAGAAAGGAATTAAATACTAAATGAAGGACCAAGAAATAGCTATACCTATCATTTTTTCCATTCTATTCAATACCTATCATATTCTCCTTTTGAATTACCTATACTGAAAGATGGACAGAATAGTCATATTGCCAATCAGTTTTAAACTAGACATCCAGTCAAGTTTCAAAAACAATCACTTTGGTTTGACAATAGGATATGATAAATCAGAATGTCACCACATCTTTTGACAAAAAAAACTGTTTTTAAAAATGAAATAGTAATCTTCATTTCTATTTTTGACACATCAATATTCACTTATACTGTGTAGGTTGACTGATCTGGAACTGCATCACAGATACTAAGACAGGAAATATTTATTTCAGTTGCATATATTTTATTAATAGCATTTGTATCCTGTCCTTATTTATGTATTTATTTAACTTCTGTGATGGTAATTTTTTAACAGGCTGTGAACAGCTTACAGTACAATACTTCATTCAAAAGAGTTCCTTGAATAGCTCACAGATCAATAAAAGACTTGACAGTCCAAGTCCACAGGTAGACAAATTAAGAAAGACAAGGGGGAATGTAGACATAAGTTCTTAACATCACAAAATACCTAGGGCTATGCAGTGTTTCCAAGTCAAAAAAAAAATGCTTTGGAGTTGCCAGAATAACTCATGTAGCACCTTTCAGCAATTCCTTGAGCAGTTGTATCTTTTCTTGGTGTATGTGTGGAGTCAAGTCCCTTCATTCCGCAGATTTGAAAATATAGTCCTGTTTTTGTTTTGTTTTTTTCCTTGTTCTACTGTCAAGTGTTGAGCAGCCCGAGAAATGCACGACACAACAGCTACTTGGCTTTGGGGATTTTTCCCCCCTTTTTCTCCTAGTAGGGTAACAGAACCTTGAAAGCCTGCTAAATCAATTTCCCAGCTGAACTGACATTTAATATAATTAAGTTACAGTTGTCCTGAGTAGCCTCATCAGACTTTCCATCTCCAGGCTGAGGTGTCTGCTTTGTCCTGGTTCCTGCTCAGGTTTCCCAGAGTTTGTTAGATATTCCATCACAATTATAGCCTGAAACAATAGCCAAATTATATATCAGAGATATGGTCCTAGAAGTTTTGAGTGCTCTAATGAGAGGAGATGAATTATATTGCAAGTAGACATCTGAATTATTGCAGTACAAAACATTAATACTTCCAAACCAAATAGTAATATGACAGGATTTGTTCAATTGTCCCTCTGTAGAAAGTGGTAAGGATAGAGGAAAGAAGATGTGTTCTTCTCATATAACACAGAAAATGCAGGCACTGTTGTGCCCACTTCACCAGTGCCTCACTATTGAATGACCAAGCTTCACTCATTAACTGTACATCCAAAAATATGATACTACTAACCACCACCATAGTTGAATCATTAATACACATTATTGGCATCAATAGCATCTCATTATGCCAGGTGTGGTGCAGCAGGCAGAAACCACACATAGAGTTAGTCCCACAGTAATCTGGTCCCATGCTATGCAGAGCTTTAAAGGTAATAACTAGCACCTTGAATTTCACACAGAAGATTACTAGAAGCAGTGCAATTTATATAGCAGTGGTGTTATAAAGGCATGCCATAGTGCATTCAAAACTGCAAGTCCCACCCTTTGTAGTCCATTGAGATGTGACTAAGGGCACAAATAATTATGAATTGTGTTTTATTACCTAAGAATGGCTACAACAGGCACACAATATATATTTATGAAAAAGCTCTTCTGGCCATGGGTCTTATTAACAGTTTAGGCTATCTATTTCCTTTATATTCAGAACTTCTGAACACACACACACACACACACACACACACACACACACACACACACACACATTATAAGCATTGATAGCTTCATTTAAAAAGATACACACCTTTATATTTCTACATATTTCTCATCTGTCCCATCTTCTCCATTGAACTCAGCAAATAAGGCATTCAAACTCTTAGCCTTTTAATGATAGACAGACAGACAGACAGACAGACAGACAAATTTGACTCAATTTAGAAGGTCAGATTATCATATTTTAAATATATAATTATCTAAATAACAAATTCATAGACAGTGTTACATAATGTTCACTTGTTCATTAAAATGAACCCAGCTTATTACAGAAAAAGGGAATTTGGTTTATCTCAGAAAATAAGAGTTTAATTCAAAAGTTATTTGGAATAATCAACAAGGTCCTGTAATGGAAGATTTGGCTTCTGTTGATTTCATTAAAACAATTCTTAACGTACAAAGCCATATTCCTATTTCCTGTAATAAATGTCTTCAAATCTGGCTCACATTCTGCATTTAATAATGTATCCATGTGAGAATTGTAATTGCGTGTTGTTGATATTTTATATAGCCAGATTGTAAGAAATCATTAATTCATGTTAGTAAGGAATTAATATTTGAAAAACTAACATCAGCATGTATTTGATCAGATCTCTAGGAAATATCTTGTTTGTTGTTATTGTTTTTTGTTGGACTTGGGATGGCGTCACTCCCTAACAATAAATTTAAATTTATTACCATAATGTCTGTGTGATCTGTAAATTGTTGTATGAACATTAGGACAAGGCTTTTAGAATTAAAATCCAAATGATCTAATTTGAGCTTGAAAGTAACTCTTGTGGAAAGGAGTCTCTGTTTGAAAATGGATTCCATTTGATATATGACAAGAGCACTGTTTGTATGCTCAAAAGATAAGAAAGAGAATAAATAATTCCTGTATATTAAAATACAGCACATTAAAGTTAAAATTATATTTGGCAACAACATATAAATATAACTCATTTTATGAGGTGGCACCAGTTAGCTACATTATTCTTTTCCCACAAACATTTACCATTTGTTATTTTAAATGTAGTTTACAAATATTTAAATCAATGTTTTGATTATTATTGCTATTGGTGTACATTCTTTTTATTAATAGGTAACTGACATGAAATCAATAAGTAGCATGGTTTCAAAATTTGAATAGAAGTTAAATTTTTTAAAAAATATTCCAATGTTGCTTTTTATTTGGGGGGAATCTATATAAAAGAGTCACACCTAGTTCTTTCTCTCAATATAATAATTTCTTCCCCAAGTACATTTTTATTCTGACCAACGATATGAAAAAGCATTATTAACCTAAGCCATGTTTCTCTTCTTGCTGCTCCTTTTTCTTTCATGTAAAGTTAGAAGATGGCATTGTCAAAGAATCCCAGACTAGTCCCAATATCACCTTTAAGCTTTAAAAAAGTCATAAATCTATACAATTTCCTAGAATTAGTTATTTTATTTGGGAACAATTTGCTCAACCACTCTGAGCCAAGAAAAATTGTATTGCAATTGATTTCAATTTATGATATTTATACTTTTTGTTGTGCCTGTTTATATACAGTATATTTATCACTGTAAATTAACAAGTGTCTAGTCATTCCAGAGATTAATATACTAAATAAGTTACAAACACTTTTTGGGGATAATGACTTGATAATGTATTACATTTAAAAATGTTTTCTTTCTTTTATAATCACTAAATGTATTGCTAGATCAAGAATTACCTTTGTCTCATTTTTATTTAAAGGATAAAAAAATCCTTCAGGATACTATGAAGACAAACATAAAATAAATGTAAACTTTCAAGGATTCATTGAAACAAACAAAGCAGAGCAAACAACAGATTAAGCAAAAATCTGAAGCAATGTTACTCAACCTTGGCAATTCTGGGAGTTGAAACACTAGTCTAAAGAAATGGAATATGAATGAGGATTCCATGCTGAATTCATTTATCAATATAATATTTACTGTGGTAAGCAGCAAGGAAAGCCTATACATGTGTTCACAAAAGTTGAATATCTTTTCCTGCAATTGTCAATGTTACCACAACCACTAAAATTTATGAAATAAAACATAATCCAGTCTAAAAGAGACATCAGTATTGGATGGACTCCACGAAATTCTATTTGGCCCCTTTCATAAATCTACAGTCATGAGAGGCACATTTAAAAACATAATGCATTTCTGTGAATGGCCTACAAGAGGTAGAAAGAATGATCACTCAGCAAAGATATTTACATAACATAGAGTAATAATGATACAAATAACATAAAAGAGATTTCTGGAGGAAATTAAATTTAAATGTTTATCATAGACAATAGTCATTTAAGAATGTTAACCAATGGGTAACTCAAAATAGGAACGTACAGCATCAGGATCTGGGGTGCAAGAATCTGGGTGTAGTCTAGAGACATTAGCTAGTGAAAACTAGTCACTGGTATTTAATTTGTGACTGGTATTTAAATTAGGTCTCTTTTTTGATAATGTTTCATTATTATTTGATAGAACAACATTTCCTGAATCATAAAATTATGGATCTTGAGTTGTGCTGTGGCTGCATCAGATGAGCATTATGTGTTTATTGAAAAGATCTGTATGATAAGACAGAACTCTGGGCAGTTCATGATTGTAAGAAAACTGCAAACAATAAAACTGTAGAAACAAAACTAAAATCAAGAACTGCAAAACCTGACTCTTAGTAATCTCCTAGGATACCCCAATAGCTGTCCACAGTCTTCAATCATTCTATCCCAGTCTGGACAACAAGCCAGATCTTGATAGCTTTCCAAAAAGCTACAAGAGTGGGCCCTTCTGGTTGCATTGAAAGATATGGTAACATTTCAGGGAAATGACCTGGAATATGCCTTTCTATACAATCTGATGGAATCAACAGATAAACTCATAGAGAGGTGGTCCTCAATTTAACAGTATTATCTTGAACTCGTTCTTTCTTTTTTTATACACTGGCAAATTTAAATCACTTGTGCAATGTTTAAAGTATTCTTACATAGAATCTAATTCATGTTTTATTCCAAAAAAGTTGATATTATTTGATATGTTTTATTCCAGTAAACATGAACATCTTTCCAATGCTCATAATCAAGTTTTAGTTCCATGGGTAAAAAGGTCTGTGTCTAAGGAGATATGCCCTGGAGGTCTGAATTATGCATTTATTTTTGAAGTCGTTTTCTCATCAAATTCCATTTATACAAGAGGAAACCCTTTAATTACCACATCCTTAATTTAGCTATGAAACCTCATAATGAAAATTATTAATTACTTTCAGCAGTCATTACACATCATCATGTCTATTTCTTTAAACAGGGAATCAAAAAGTGTCTTATGAATATTACATCCACAAAATAATAAGTCATTTTTTAAAAATAGAGTAATGTAGTTTTAAAATATCATAAAATGAATAATTATACAATTATTTTCTCAGATTGCTTATTGAAAACCTTGGTTTCAGATGGAAGTGTCTAAAATTCTATTTGTTGTACTAATACTATTATACAAAGGTTTTAGATCAGAGAAAAAAAACCAAGAAGTCCTCCTAAATTTTCTAGTACATTCCCCATCCTCCTCAATTCTGGCTACCTTCCAAGATCAAAGAAGCATAAGATCAAAACAATACATATATGGCCTAGAGCAGTTTCACAATCTAATGTGTCTCCCATGCATGTTCTGGATCATGGTTACCCAAACTGCATAGGTTATTCATTCAAGAAAACCTATTTACATTTAGCAATTACTTTATTAATATTCATTATCTATAGGTAATTCAGATCTATTACTAAATCATAACACACTATGTTCATTTAATGGACTTTTTTCCAGATGGTATCCATGTTTTTGATTATGTAATCAGAGATCTACAAAACCTCATGCAATTAAATACTGTATATTTAATGTACCACAAAAACATTGTCATTATAGCATGCCTAGATATGCAGTAGATCTCTAATTTTGGGAGGAACTTTCTTCCACTGGCTGTAATCTAACATTGATCTAATACAGGAATCGCCAACCTTTTGGACCTCAGGGACCACCAAACTCATAATTTCAAATCCCAGGAACCACTAACCGGTTCTGTGGATGTGACCTAATTTATGGGTGGGGCTTGGTGATGATGTAACTGTCTGGGCATGGCTTGTATGTAAATATAAATATTTATATAAATATTGAATTTTTTATAAAAAAGAGCAACTTTTACCCAAAATCAGGCAATCTATCAGAATCTATCAGATTCATTCAGAGATCTATCTGCCATCGGCTAGCTCAGTCTGTCACATAAAATTTGCTTGCAAGCAAACTCACAAAATTAACTCACAATTCACCATGTATGTAAATATTGAATTTTTTTATATAAAAAAGAGCAAATTTTACCCAAAATCAGGCAAAGCAGGCAGGCAGATTGAGTTGCTCACAGAATCATTCAGTGATCTGTCTACCTGCCATCAGCTAGTTCAGTCTGTCACATAAAATTTCCTTGCTGTGAGTCTGCACTGAATAATAGAACCTTCAGTCCTAAGGGAGGTTTGGCTGTGCTTAAAAGCAGAGCTGAAGATGTAAAGACTAGCTAGAAAGCAAGAAATCCAACCATTTCCTGCTTCCTAGCTAATCTAAATCTCCTGGCATAGCAGAACAGATGATGGTTCAAAAAAATAGCAATTTAGCAGGCAAGTTTGCCAGGTAAGGAGTGAATGAGGGGGAAGTTTCCCGCGGGCTATGTGGGTGGTGCAGCCTTGTGTTTCTGTGCAGCCTTGTGTTTCTGTTTAATTGCTTTGGGGGGGTGCTCTGGGAGTGAGATTTCTCTGTGGCCCACCAAAATTTTCTTGCAGCCCATCAGTGGGTCATGGCCCATCAGTTGGCGACTGCTTATCTAGTAGTTACTTTAGATTTAAATAAATCTATTTGTGCAGATTTTTTAACTTTGTTTCACAAGAAAAAATAATTAAATTGGTTCATACTTTTAAATAACTAGCTTTATTTAGAAATAGCATATTATTGATTAATTTTTGTATAGGACAATTTGCTGAGGAAAATTGGACCAACTTTTCTGTTCTGCCCATAATTAAGATACAAATTTGTATCATTTAAGACTGCAGTAAAGAACATAAGTTGTTTTGTTTCTGCTAGAGTTACCCAATCCATTTATGTCTAAGTTTCACAATTTTGACTGCATTACAAATCTTGGCATATTTAGCCAAATAACTTAGGTATTATCATATGAATTTTTGTTGCTTGTTTCCTTTCTCTCTTCTACAAAGGGTTTCTCAACCCTACACAGACAAAGGATGAGGGTCTAAAGAGTAAAATAGCAAACAAAGTAGGAGAAAGGATACTCAAAAACACTAAATAAGTTAGGAATCTATTGGTTTCATTTTATAATGAAATTCAGCTGCCACATTTTTTTTAAGAGTGTTGGAGGAGTTGAAAAGTTCAAGGTTATTCTGTATGGCATATTAGGAATTTCCAATGGCAGTTCATTGGTTCTCGTGATTTATAAAGTGTAGAAGTGGGAGGAGAGAAGGGAGGAGAGAAGGTGGATTCTGTGCAACGCTCAAAAATTTTTCACTTTGGGAAATGTCTTTGACATGCCAGTTCTGTTTCTAAATAAATCAATTGGAGAGAAAATGTCTCGGAGTGATTGATATCATGAATACTTTCTGGATGTCTTACATTTATTTCCCAGAGTCAATTTTTTTTCTGAAGGGGTGGCTGATACCCTGGAGTTCTTTTCCAAGAAATGGATAGACATCAACAATCAGCTGAAGTTAGAGGTGTGCAGGGGGGAGTGTGTGGGGACCGTCCCTCTGGAGCATTAATTGAACCTGCCAGCCCTTGTTTGGAGGAGATGATAGTTGCTTTCAGGATGGCAGTAGGAGAAAGAGATTTGGGAGCTATATAATCCAGATATAACCCAGCTGTCTGAAGAGAAATCTTTCTCTAGCCCAAGACATATGTCTATTCTGTCAGATTGGAGGGAAGAGAGACAATTGGAGTCAGAATTGTCTCAAGAAGACAACCTCCAGATTATTCCTGGAAGTCCATCAAGGGCAGATTTACATCAACAGTTCCAGAATTTAAAAGTGACAGGTTTGGTCTCACAGTCTGTTTGGACGGGTAGAAGCTTGAGACCACCCATATTCACTTACCCAAGTATCGTGAGGAACGAGGAGACTATACAGATGCCAGTTGGTGGAAGCCAGAAAGAAGAATTAACTGACAGAGATATGTTGCAGCACCCAGGCAATCCCCTCATTTTCCAGAAGGAATTTTGCCCCCTGCATAGAGTATCCCTCCAGGGTGGGGATTTTATCCATGCCAGGGGTGGATCCAATGCCAATGGCAGCCAGCACCATCCCAGCCCTGGTCTGAAGGGGGATTGCCCAGACAGCAGACAGCAGCCTCTTCCCCTTCACCTGACCAGGGATCCAGGCCACACCCATCTTCCTCCTAGCAACCACAAATGCAGCCCCAACCGGCAGTGAGGCTGCAGGGACTCCTATTCCAGAGAGGCACCACCCAGCCAGGATACAGGGGGCCTACCCAGCCTATGTATGCCACCAGGCCAGTTCCTTTCATTCCAGTACAACCTTCAATGCCCTGGCCTGTGCCACCTCCTTAGCCATGACCCAGGCTGGACCAAATACCCTTTAAGACCATATACGATGGTTGCCATGAACATTTCAATTCCAACCCCATATAGAACAATTTGGAAATCAATACACCACAGAGCACAATTTGGTTACGGCCATAACAAATGGGATGAATGAAGGGGATGCTTCAGACTGCATGGCCCAACTACACAACGAACAAGCCCCTGAATTATATGATGTAAATGGATTTATTCAATTATTAAGACTCAGGTTTGAAAATCCAGACAGGGTAGCAGAGAATGAAGAGAAGTAAATGGAAATGAGGCAAGGCAAGCGACCTTGTCAGAATTCATTTGGGACTTTAGAAGAGTCGCAAGCCACCTCATGGATTGGCCTGAAAGAATAACTTTACACTATTTTAAAAAAGCCATTGATCCAGAAGTAAAGAAGGCCTGTGAAATTAGGGGAAACCCAGAGACTTACAATTGTGGTATGTCGCATCGTTCAGCTTAGATCGCAGCATCAACCCACACAGGAAACCCCTTCCGGCAGCCCTGACTAAGAGAATTGTGGTGAGGAGACTGCCAAACAGACTAGCAGAAACTCCTCATACCTGGCCCACCAGAATGTTGAAATGTTATCGATGTGGCCAAGCCAGTCATAGACCAGCAGACTGTCTGGCCCCTTCTCCTGTACCACAAGCTCCACAGTTGAAGCCTAATACAACTGTTAGGGGTTGGAAGAATCGAGGAAGAACCCAGATAGGGGCAGGTTCACCAAACACAGCTGGGAAAGGCCCCTCTGTGCAGATGGGAGCAATGGACCACTGGACCGACACCATGTCCCCAAGAACCCGACCTGTGAAAACAACCCAATGGTGTGTGACCCATCATACCTTTTACAGTTAAGGTCAAGTTAGTGGTACCAAACATGGGAGAGGCCGGGGAGTTAGAAGCTGTCAGTGATACTGGGTGTTCTAGATGTCTTATTGGACTCCCCATTGTTGAACAATTGGGCATAAAGATTAACCCCCAGCCACTCAAATGACAGAATTGATCAAGATGGAATTAGGGCCCCATTGTGAATTCATACGCTTCATAGTGGCCCCCAAGATGTCAGAATCAATCATACTGGGACTTGCTTGGTTAGACAAATGGGCCCCAATGATCAAAATGGAGGATGTATTCAGAAAAATCCTTATTGGATTGGGCCCATTGCCCCCTCTTCCATCCATTACAAAGCCACCAGTCTGCTTGAACCCAGAGCCTGAGCCAGCATCCATGGCATCCTACCTTCTTCCAGATAATCCCCAGGTACCCAACCAATACAAAGACTTGGCTGAAGAAGAGTAATGTTTTACCTCCCCATCGAGCCACTGATTGTGCCATAGAATTAGAGCCCGGGGTGAAATTACCAAAATCAAAGATGTATTCCATGATGCCTGCTGAAATGACCGAATTAAGGAAATAATCAACAGCAATTTGGAACGAAATTTTATTGAGCCTGCCAAATCAAGATTAGCTGCCGCCGTATTGTTCAAGGAGAGGAAAGATGACGGGTTGAAATTGTGTGTTGACTTTAGAGGCGTGAATGCCTTATGCGTCAAAAACATGTATCCTCTCCTTCTTATGAAGGACATATTGAACCACCTGTCGAATGGCAAAGTATTTACCTAGCTAGATCTCAGGGAAGCTTACTACCAGATCCACATCAAAGAGGGGGATGAGTGGGAAGCTGCTTTTAAGTGCCCTCTGGGTAGCTTCCAATTCAAAGTCATGCCTTTCGGTCTTCAGGGGGCTCCTGCAATGTTTATGCAGCTTATCAATGAGGTGCTACACCTGCACCTTTACCAAGGGGGGGCGTCGTGTACCTGGTGACATCCTTATCTTCAGTGAAACCATGGAAGAACATGTTCAATTGGTCTGACAGGTTCTAGAAAAACTTCTAGCTGCCAAATTATATGTGAAACTCTCAAAATGTGAATTCCAAAAAGAGTCGCCGGACTACTTAGGCTACCGAATATCCAACCTGGGATTGAAATGGACCCCGGAAAGGTGAAAGTGGTGCTGGACTGGCAACCTCCCAGAACCTGAAAACAACTTCAAAGTTTTTTGGCTTTGCCAACTTCTATAGACAATTCATTCCTTCCTTTGTTGAAGTTGCCCTCCCGTAGACAGAGCTATTAAAAACGGGCCTGTCACCCACCAAAACAAAGCCAAGTCAACTCCTGGCTTGGACTATGGTCTATCAGAAAGCTTTTGAAATCTTAAAATGCCTCTTCGCAGCTGAGCCCATCCTCCAGCACCCAGACACCACCAAGCCTTTTATTGTCCAAACAGATGCAAGTGATGTAGTGGTGGCAGCTGTTTTGCTGCAGAAAGACTCTCAAGGCCAACTGATGCTGTGCGCTTATGTGTCCAAAAAGCTGACAAAGGTGGGCAGTCTGGGAGAAAGAAGCATTCGCCACACGATGGACTTTATTGACTTGGAGGCATTTTCTAGAAGGGGTGCCAGAGGCCTTTGAAGTATGAACAGATCATAAGAATCTTGAGGCTCTGAAGACCCCTAGGAGATTATCGCCCAAACAAGTCCACTGGACCCAATATTTCAAACGATTCAATTTCAACATTAAATATATCCCCAGAGGGAAAAACATACTGGTGGATGCTCTGTCTAGAAAACCTCAGTTTGACAGCCACCAAGAGGAAATAGTACAAGCCTTAATTTCAGATGCTCAATCAGCAGGCCAAGTGACCACTTGAGCCCAAGCCAACTGCAACCCCAAACACCTGGAAGATAAGCTGACTGCGGAATTGAAAATATCCCTATTGACCGATCCTTGGTTCCTGGACCATCAAACTGAATTGACAATGAATGATGGACTAGCTTGGAAAGGGACTAAGCTTTATGTACCCACAACCCTAAGACTACTGGTACTAAAGTGTAGCCACGACTCCCGACTGGGAGGCCACTTCGGATTCCTAAAAACCCTACATTTATGGATGAGACAGTTCTGGTGGCCAAAAATGAAATCTGATGTCGAGGACTATGTAAAAGGTTGTTCAATTTGTGCCATAATGAAACACAAAACTGGAAAACCCCCAAGTTGCTCAACCAACCCAACCTTGGGAAAAAAATTGCAATGGACTTTATTGTTGAACTACCTAAGAGTGAAGGGAATATGATCATTTGGACTATAATTGACTTATTCTCTAAACAGGCCCATTTTATAGCCTGCAAAGGACTTCCATCTGTGAAAAAACTTGCAAAGCTGATCATGAGACATATCTATAGACTACATGGAGTACCTCGTAGAATAATATCAGACAGAGGGGCACAATTTACCGCAAAATTTTGGAGGGAATTTCTGAAATCTATTGGTTCCTCTCAAGGGTTATCCTCAGCTTTTCATCCTGCTTATAACGGAGCAGCAGAATGAACTAATGCCATGACTGAACAATACATTAGATGCTATGTAAGTTATCAACAAGAAAATTGGACTAAGTTATTACCTTTTGCAAAGTTTGCTTACAATAATGCAGTACATAGCAGCATGGGATTGACTGCATCCCAAATCAACACTGGAATGGATTTTCTCCCAATGCCATAAAATTACCTAAACAATTTCCCTCATTCATGTCCCTAAAAGAATGGATGAACTCATTAAAGAAAGGATGGGAAGATACAAAAAAAGCTTTGACTGAAGCTGCAAAAAATTAAAAAAACAGGCAGATAAACATAGATCCCTTCAACCGCATTTTAAAGTAGGGGACAAAGTATATTTGTCGACCAAGTATCTTAGGTTGAAACTGCCCAATAAGAAGCTGGGTCCAAAATTCTTGTGTCCATTCCCAATTTCAAAGATAATCAATCCAATCACCATCCAATTAAATCTTCCTCGAATATTGGGGAAAATTCATCCAGTATTCCATTGTAGTTTACTAAAACCAGCTACTACATTAATGATAAGACCACCGCCAATCGCTCCCCCTAAACTGTTAATGGTACAGGGGGAAAACACATTATGAAATTCAAAAAATTCTCGATTCTAATTTACACCATGGCCGATTGTGATATTTGGTCTTATGGAAAGGATACCTTCTCTCAGATGCTAGTTGGGTAAAGAGTTGGGATGTTCATGCTGATCAATTGGATAACCAATTCCATAAGGATTTTCCACACAAACCAAAGGGTCCTCGTGGAGGGGGGGGAGAGGCGGTTAAGGACAATGTGTTAATCCTGTATCTGTTTTTTTTTTCTTTTCTTTTAGGAAGAGAAGTTTTCAAGGAGAGATTCTTTGAAATTCAGCTGCCACATTTTTTTAAGAGAGTTGGATGAGTTGAAAAGTTAAAGTTACTCTGTATGGCGTATTAGGAATTTCCAGTGGCAGTTAATTGGTTCTCGTGATTTATGAAGTGTAGAAGTAGGAGGAGAGAAGGGAGGACAGAAGGTGGACTCTGTGTAACTTGCGAAAAAATTTCACTTTGGGAAATGTCTTTGACATGCCAGATCTGTTCCTAAATAAATTAATTGGAGAGAAAATGTCTCAGAGTGATTGATATCATGGATACTTTCTGGATGCCTTACAAACTGATTTGCATAACATAAATAAATTGCAATAATTGAAAATAAAATGCATTTTATTGATTTAAAATAAACATTGAGTTCAGTGATTAAAATACTAATCTGTACAAATCTATAAACATAAAAACAAATGTATTAAATGTACATTAAACATAAAGTCATATGCAAAAACTTGTATTATGTCAACACATTTTTTATTCTAAACATCTATGATTAATTCATAAGAATAGCTTTAGGGTTCCTTATTCTGTCCCATTTTATAAACTGTTACCAGAAAATTGTACTGTGTGCTTCTGTTTATTTAAAGTACATCACACAATTGAATTTACAAGCAAAATAGTCGAAGGAAAGCCTTTGGGGAAATATAGTAAATTAAAAATGAAAGCACAATGAATAGAATACAGAATTTATAAGAAGAAAAAACATTCTCATAAAGGAGCATGCTTTTCAAGTTATATATAAATCAAGCACAGATTCTGTAAATACTTACATGATGAACAAATGGTAATTGAATACAGAACTAAGCCATATTAATGTAAGATATGTGACAGTTTATATAAGAAGTTACAGAATAAATGTGTATTTACAGAAAAAAAATATGTACACTTCAGCACAGAATTCTTCTGCTCTAGAAAAAAGATCTAAATCTCAAAGCTTTCTTTAACTATGGTGTTGATTAGTTTCCTTCACAAGATAATCAGTCAGACTGTGTCTGAATCCTATCCATGTTAGGCCATATGAATGAATGCCATTATGAAGGCAGTTGTAATGAAGCTATTTTCTGAAACAGTGTAAGTGGTTGATTATAATTACTGATAAATTGATTGAGTTATGCTCCTTTCTCTCTATCTCTCAAGATAAAAACCTTTATGAAAATATTTCTTAGATGGAATTTGTTGTGGTATGGGTGAACATTGTTTCTCATATAGAGGGCAAAAATGTGTTAGCCGATCTGACTTTTGTAAGAATAAATGAAAAGTGGATTTTAATTCAGCATTTAGTTGCATAGATTAACACAGAATTAAGGAGAAATGTGTGTTAGGTGGTATTTGTAAGCATCTTACTTTAGAATTATCAGTTAGTTTTGTATAATATTAATAACTTGGTATATATGCAATGCACATGAAACCATCCCACTTTAAATTTATAAAAATAAATTATCTGAATTTTATGAATAAGCAAGTTGATTCATGGTGTTTGACAAGTCAGGTTGTGCAAGTCAAATATATCCATTTTAATATTTTCTGTATTATTATTCTGCTTTTTTTGCATTTTAAGAAATACATTTAACTAAGATCATAAAAAGGGAGCATCACACTCCTAAGTCCAGACTAAAACTGATTATTAAAATGTATGACAGCAATTGAAAGAATTGGAAATTACATATATTACTAGGTAATACTAAGTGTTACTAGGTAATTAGATAATATATAAATTAAAAATACAAGAGTTATGATTCTAAATTTACTTTAAGACCTCACCAATTAAAGATCTCTGTCCAGATGGATAAGAGCTTATTTTAATTAATCCTACATTTTCATGGTTAAACAGTTAAGTTCTTCTCTTATTTGTGGCCAAAATACAAAAGAGAGGAGAGAGAGAGACACACACACAGAGATATATTTTTCCAAGTCTTATATCAAATTGAATTAAACACGTTCTCATTTATTTCTAAAATCATTATATCATTTTATTCTTCTGATAATATAACTTACAACTTATTTTTAAATGGAATGAACACCCCCATTTGTCAATATGGTTTTAGGAAGCAAACATTTCATTACATGAACATGTATTGATTCTTTTATTTATAATTCTTGTCAAACTACTTCCTTGCATGAAAAAAAGTAGATTGGAATCTACCATCACTCAGTGTGAAGGCAAAAGAGGAAAAATTACACTGTCATAGCAGTCAAACAGAATCTGATGGTGCTTGTTTGGAGAGAGAGAGAGAGAGGGAGGGAGGGAGGCAGAGAAAGAGAGAGGGGGGATTGCATTGGATTGATTATGCCAGAAGGACAGGCTGGCTATTCTAAATCTGCAGGTTATGGTCTTTTAATGTCCTCAAAAACAGTATGTCAACCTTTGAAAGTTTATCATGGACACATAAAAATATTTTTTATAAAACAGCTGTCAGTATTTTCTCTATAATAATACCTGTAGTTATGAAACAGTCATTTAACTCTCAAATAATGTAATATTCTATGACTAAAATGAAACATTTCTCTAATTCATTAATTAATTAAGTGTAATTATAGTTAAGATCTACTGCCTGGAAACAGTTTGGAATGAAACCTAGTTCCCAAATTCAAGGCTGTGAACTTTTCAGTTATTATTCTATTGGGCAGTAACCTATTTACTTACTCTTTTTGCCACATGAAAGCAATACATTTTTTGTTGGTTAATTTTACTTAAATAAATTCTTATGGCTTAATTAAATGTACCACACCCAACAGTGGCATACATTTCTGAATAATCCTGAAGGAATAGAACTGCTTCCAATATATTTCAAGCATTATTTCATAACTGCAGCTAAATAATTACAGATATCAAACCAATACAGAAATAATGGGACTAGAGTTATCAGAATTATGGTCTCTTTATGTCTGTAGAGAATAAATTGGGAAAGACTATTTAAATATATTCTGTAAGCATAATGAATTTGGTTCATCCATTCATCGTTCTGTCAATCAACATACCACGTGATTTTACTGTGGTTGGTTAATTGGCCTTTTATCTTTCCTTCATGACTAAATTTTATCCTACTTCATAACATGGGTAATAAGCAGACTGTTAAAAAACCAGATTGGGGACATTTCATCTTGGAAAAAAATATATGTATCTGGTCACTAAGAATTGAGACTGACCTAACAGCACATTATCAATAACTATACTTTTGTTAAATAGGAGAACAATGACAAACTAAAGGCTGTTTAATTTAAGATTAGTATAGGACTACCATAAGTATTGGAGCTTAAAGATAAACACATCTATTTTTTTTTTATTTAGTTGTGCCATATAATCAACTCCAAGTTGTGCTGGAGTGTTTGTAGCTTTTCAATAAATTGAAACATAGTTTCTCATAATTCTCATATTGTGTCTCTTGATAAAATGTAATTGTTCAATATTTTATCTGTGATTTCATTAACATTAAGGTCTATTCAGAATATAATTGTCATACTAAAGAAACAGATCTTTTCTCTAGTTCTTAAATAATTATTGCCTTCCAATTGATAATGAAGCTATCAGAGTTCTCTGAAGTATGTAACATTTCATGATTAAAAATTCAGATTTATATTTTGTCCATCTGAAACTTTCTGAAAAGGATAATTCAGCATATAATTCACTATTATTTTCACAATAATATGGACTATAATTGTACAATTGGATAATCCATATTTTGGCAATTGGGTATTTAAGGAAAAAGGGGAAATATTCCATTGGTGGAAAAGTGATATGCAAAAGATTTGGTTGTCCATAATGAAATTGACCAACCACTAGTAAAACAAATTTACTCAAGTTTATATCCTATATCCTGGTATCATTTGTTTCTCACAAATTAATCTCAAATAAGGTTTTGCAAAGCTTTGATTGGCTATTTCAGTTTGAAGGGCATTCACTAAAGACACCCTTTTGAATGAATTGCTTCAGATAAATATGAAGATTTGAAGATTTGATTAACTTTCTGGCTTTGATATCTCATGTACTTTTTTCTTTTTATATAAAAACACAGATGGTGGGTTATTTGAGGGGTGGATTTGATTAAACTGATATTGGAAACCAATCAATTACATGTCTTCTGCAATATTCACCAATAAGACCACTTTGGGAAAATTATCTATCTATCTATTTATCTATCTATCTATCTATCTATCTATCTATCTATCTATCTATCTATCTATCTATCTATGGCATACAAGGACAGGAAGGTTACAATGTTATACACATGCTAGCCAACAGTCATTAATCCATTTGTTGCACCAATGTACACAAGAGAGTGAAGTAATTTCATACAGGCTGACCTGCAACATTCTCAGCTCATCTGGGGATTTTCCGCCACCACTTCTCCTTCAATCGCATCCAGCATATCCAGCACTTGCTTCAGCTCCTTGCACAGAATGCAGCCAGCATTTTCCCACCACTGAAATGGCAGTACCTATTTATCTACTCGCTTCCATATGATGCTTCTGAACTGCTAGGTAGGCAGGAGCTAGGGATAAATTACATGAGTTCCTTTCATTCCATGATGCTGAACTCAAATTACTGGCAATTACTCAGCACATCCAGCATCATTAAGCTTTGGGAAATATAGTTGTACTATATCTATCATCCATTACAATTTATTTAGACAGGTTCAAGTGGGACAAGGAACAAAAAGGAAAAAAAAGAAGATAACATTTATTTTCCTGTTGTTGAAAAAATATTTTAAAAAATTATGTTTTCTCTAAATCAGGGGTGTCAAACTTAGATCTGTTCTGGGAACAGTGAAGGACCAGCCGACATTGCCTCTCAGTAAAAATGGAGCTTAGGAGCTTTTAATATAATAGCTATTGAATTGAATTAACAACTTATAATTTTTGCTGGAGATTTTCAACATCATCTGAAAAATAGTGAAATTGCTAAGGTAGTGAAGGCTATTGGGGCACATTGTAAATATTGTAAAAATAAATAAATAAACACCTGGGGCAGCTATGAGATCACTTATATGCAAATTAAAAATGGACCTAGTTGAGGTTTTTCTGCACCAGTCACTACTCTAAAGGAAAATAGACAAAGAAGCAGCCATTTCACATTTTTATCGGACATTAATTCTATAGCACAGTCTCTTTCAAAATATGGGTTCCATGTCCATCATAGTCCATATCTTCCATATCTATCTTCCTTTATTTATTTATTTATTTATTTATTTTTAATTTGCATTTATATGCCGCCCTTCTCCGGAGACTCAGGGCGGCTTACAGTCTATGGAGCACTATGCTAAGTGCTCAGCAATAGCCTTCATTCCATTGTATATGCCTGCCTTTTACTAGGGCTTTTGGCCCCCGCAAGCAGCATTTTTACAAAGTCAGCTTATTGCCCCCAACAATCTTGGGTCCTCAATTTACCTACCCCGAGAGGATGGAAGGCTGATTCAACCTTGAGCCTGGTGGGATTCGAGCCTGCACTAATTGCAGGCAGCTTGCACTAAGTGCTAGATGATTAACAGCCTGCACCACCAAAGCCCTTTATGCTGACACTGCCTTCATTCTTTTTTATTTCTTTGGCAGAGGACTTTGTAATAGAATGGAATGGAATCGAATGGAATAGAATTCTTTATTGGCCAAGTGTGATTCGACACACAAGGAATTTGTCTTGGTGCAAATGCTCTCAATGCTCTCAAGCCTCTACCAACATTTGGCCATGGCAAAAGAGCCTTGAAGTTAATTATCCTAAAACAAACATGATCATATTCTCCATGAAATAAGCCAAGTGCCATTCTAATTGGAAAATCAATAATATTTAATTTCAACTATTTATATATCTATTTTCAATCTTCCACCATTTGCAAACAATGAAGCTGAGAATCTACTATAGTTGCCCAAATGACTTCCAATGCTATAATTAGATTGTCGAGCTATAAGAGTAATAACGTTATCCCTGCGTCATTAATGTTATTTTTAGCCAAAATGTAGTGCCTTCTAGTGTACCTACAAAGATAAAGCAGCATTAGAAGCAATTCAATCAAAATTGCTTCATATTCCTCAATCTGAACTAAATGGCCTTCTTGGCTGGAAAGGGATTGGACTTCTGATGAGGTCCAAACTCATATGTCACTTGAAATATTGGCTGAAGTACATATCTAAATGAATCCTTTACCCGGTCTATCCTTGCTGACATGTTTATTTCCTCTTGAGAAAAAGGTGCAGCATTTTAGCCTTTCTCTGTGGTAGAGAAAACTTTGTTAAACAGAGGCCAACAGATGGTCCTTGACAGTGGTGGAATTCAAATTGTTTTATTACTGGTTCTGTGGGATGGCTTGGTGGGTGTGGCAGGGTAAGGATACTGTAAAATCTCCAGTGAGAGGTGGAATTTACCGGTTCTCAAAATTTCCACCACCGGCTCTCCAGAACAGGTCAGAACCTGCTGAATACCACCTCTGGTCCTTGTACCTATAGAATGATAGATTCCAAACTTCAAACTATTGTTTTCAAGACAGATCTTTCTCATTCCTAATTTTATACCAATATCTTCCCTGTCAACATAATGCAGTTCAAAACCTTACTCTTGAAGGTACTGTTGACATCCTAAATTCAGAGCCTAGCTGAGCAAAAACAAGGTGGTAAAAATAAGTTAATGAATCCATTATTGTACATTTGAATGTTTTAAATCATATCTACCTACTACCTCCCTTATATGGATGAAAATTGTTTTGCAAGGAAGTAAAAAGGCTACTGATATTAAATACTTGTCAGTTAAAGATTCCATATTAAATGTTATGAAGTTGAACAAGATAAAGCTGGAGTTTTGTTTGACTTATTTCTAGTAAGCACCAACTCAGTATTAAGTACTGTTAAGTTCATGAGACTTACTTCCAGGTGAGAGAACATAAGACAGCATTATAAAAGAGTTATCACTTTTATTGCATAAGTTTTAATAGTTTGGAAATGAAGTTCAAAGTGAAAAACAATTTCTATGATTTTTCATAGAACAAGAGTAAAATGTCCTGATATTAAAGGTGGGTAAGTTTTTAAGCACATTTTGAAGATTTGATAATAATTTTTCCTGAGAAATTGCCCAAATAAATAGGAAGATAAATAGAAAATATTGAAAAGTGTTATAGCATAGGATCATTGAAAACAAAACAAAATCATTCAGTTGCTATCTCTGGCTGGCATTCAGATATGAAATAATTATAGATATGTTTCTGTCATTTTAAATTCACATAGTTTTTGGCACACTGATTTAGAGTATGTAGTTTAAGAAAAGTGTACCCATGAATTTTATTGAGACTCCCATCAATATAAATAGATATGAGATCATAATTGTGGGCACATAGGTTTCAGCTTCCATTTCCTTCTGCATTCAGTTTTGTAACATAATTTCATATATATTGTACAGCAAAATAACAGTACAATCATATTTTCATTGAACTTTAAAGCTAGTTTCTTAGTTTCTCAGTGACAGATGGCAGTGCTTATTAACTTTTTCAGTACATTAATATAAAATGAATAGTCTTGTAATATCAAAACTAAATGAAGACCAGAAAGTCATTTTTTAAAAGTTATAACAATTTTATTTTATTCCACGATTTGTGCTAAGTATGAAATAGCTTAAATTCTGGCTGTTTAAAGTTCTGATGTTAAAATGAACCAAATAAAAAATAATATATTTTTAGGTTACAGTGAGAAGTCTTCCTTTTTCTTTTCTGTTCACAGTATTATTATTATTATTTTTTTAAAAAATCAATTGCGCACAGACGCACACCAGATATGAAGCTAATGAAAGTGTTCCTACAAAATGAAAATATATACATTAACCAGCAAAATCAGTTAGACAAAGTCTGAAAAAGGAAAATTTGGAAGAAGCAGATTAAAATTACCTAGAATTTTTGAGAAAAATACAAGAAATTCCTTTTTTGTATGTTAAATATTTGGGAAGCATATCCTTTATATTCAATAGGAATTGTGCATGCAACTGGCTTTGGAACTAGTTACATCCTGTAAGATCTAGTGAAATGGACAAATATAATCAGGGTCAGGCAGTCTAACAAATGACATGGCCCTATATAATCTAGGTCTTTGTAGGTGTAGAGAGTAAGGGAGATGACTTTGACAGAAATATGCTGGAAGCAAAAGCAGACAAAACATTGTTTTAAATCCAGAGGTATGAAATAATATTTGCAATCTGCTTAAACAGATGTCTTTTCAATTCATTCAATTGTAACAAGAGTAAAGAGGTACAGAACAAACAATATCCTTCTATTATAGTTGATAATAATAATATTTTTGAGAGTTCCTGTGAAGCTGATTTTCTGACCTACCTACTAAAGATCACCAGCAGCTTAACTGGAACCTGAAAAACAATGAAAGCCTACACAGTTTGCAAAGCAGACATGAGTATTCAGATGTATGCCAAAATATATTCATGCTACTGGTTCTGGACCAACTATAGTCTTTAATTGCTTTTCAAGTGCAACCCTAGGAGAATGCATTTCAATAGTCCAACTGGAAAGTGAACAAGAATAAAATGACAAAGTAGAGCTGCCCATTTCAGGAAGGAATAGTATGCATACTATGAAGTTGTGCAAAAGTCCTGGGCTCCTCATTGAGCAGGAACTATAAATTCAGAAAGATTTCCCTGCCTGGGAGAATGGTACATCAGATGTTCAAAAATAAAAATGGAGGGCTCAAAATTTAAAGCCTTTCATTGAGTCAAAGCCTGTTCTTCTTTATCCAGATTCCACATTCTCCTGGCATAAGGGGAAAAAACCTTGAGAGCATTGCTTGTGACACCCTATTCACTGGAGAAAGGAGACAAATGGGATTGTTTTTTGCTCCTTTCTTATTTAACTTTTATATTAATATTATTGTAGTGACCATGAAGTCACGAAGTTCTTCACCTCACTAGATAGATGGAATATTTCAATGTTAATGGATGCCGACGCAGGGGTGGTGTCTATAGGTTCTGTCCACCTCTGTAGAACCGGTAGCTATGAAGAGCAGCAGACATAGAACCAGTTCTATGTCTGCTGATGTTTTTGCCCACCCGCCCACCCGGGCTCTTACCTGATCTTTATTTCCTGATTTTTCAACTTCAGCTGCCAAACGAGGCACAGCTGCAGTTAAAAAAGCAGGAAAACAGGACTGTTCAAAGGCTGCTTCTCTGCACGCAGTGTGCTGATGACGATTTACAGGCGATGATTTACAGGCGCGACTCGCAGCCTGCAGGAAACCACATCATAAATCACCAAACCTCATAAATCCCGAACCGGTAGTTAACCCTGTTGTATCCCACCCCTGTGCCAATTACATGACTCTTATTTCCTATGCTAGGGTTGGCTTTAGAAGATTATAAACCAAACTATCTGATTATTATGAAAGAGAAAACTAAGGATAAAAGATAGCAAAACAAAAGAAAATATTTAGGCAGAAATAATACTAAATATTAAACTATTTAGTAATTACTAAAATACTAAAAATACTCAATGTTGACTTAGGCTTCCAGCCTTCTTAGGTCAGTAAAATTGTTGGGTCAATATCTAAATAAAAACTACTGTATATTGAAAGCCATCCAGAGTATGCTGTAAAGTGCTATGGGTGATATATAATCTTAAACATTATTGCTATGATACTAAAATATTAAAACAGATATTTTAGTAACATTAATGTCCACCAATAGAGCAACATCCTTCTTTTAAACATGCCGGCATCACCTTTCATAAGCTTCTTATGTGGAAAACACATTTAACTGCTATTACTGGTTAGAGTACAATATTGCAGGCTAATTCTGCTGGCTGCCACCAGTTTGATTCTCACTGGCTCAAAGTTAACTCATCCTTCCATCCTTCCAAGGTCAGTAAAATGAGAACCCAGATTGTTGGGGGCAATATATTGACTTTGTAAACCACTTAGAGTGGGCTGTAAAGCCTTATGAAGTTATATACGAGTGCTATTGTTATTATTCTGTTGTTGTTTTTTCTGTTCTGAAGGAGGGCAGTTGAAGCTCTGCACTTAATTGTTTTCCAGGGCAAAATTATAGTCCAGATATATATGGGCTGAGATCTGAGGTGGGTGAGTGGGTGGATTGGAAGTCCAAAAGAACTTCATAGGAAGATTTTGGGCTTTCCCAAGGACACCACTCTGCTTATCTAAAGATGAAGGTATGGCTCCCTTCCATTATTGACAGAAGATAGCTTGCATTGTTGTGCTTTATAGGAAACTATAAAGCCTTTGAGAATCCTGCCCTGCCAAACTTCATTATAGAGTTGGGAGTCAATGGATCCTTCTGAAGAACACTTAATTTTTCATCATTAAATTCATTAATGTATCTTGGTGTTGCTATTACATATTCTTAATTTTACCTTTTTAAAGCTCTTGCTATAATATATTTGATTTAAAAAAAATCCCACAGAAATATACAATGTCTCAAGATTTTATTTATTTATGTAAAAAGTTAAATTAAAAAGCTGTGCGAAGTTTCACTATCTTTCTTTTTTATTTTTAATAGGCTACTGATGCATATTAGAATTTAATTACACCAATTAGTACTGCCACATCAGACATATGATGTGCCTTCAATTAAGAAGTACCTAATGGATATTAGTACAATTTAGCTTTGTAATTAAAGTTCCAAGAACAGCACAAATTAGCATTATGATTACAAAACATTATAACACTCAGAACATTAAAATTGCATATTTTTAGAATGACCTTATAAGCTAATGCTTCTTTTGAAAAAGGAAGAATGGGTATCTTGATTGTGTTATATACCTGGTGTCTGGACAAAAAAGAACAGAATTAGTATTCTGTTCTTAAATCCTGAAAGCTCTTGAAATTTGTTTTGTATCCTGGTATAATTGATATGAAATTCAGTGTAAAATACTGCATGACACTGCACAATCCAGTCTTACCTAATAGCACAGAGTCTACACTGCCTGCCTGATTTGATTTAAGGGCATGGAATAAAATTTTACAAATGGTTCAAACATTCAGAAATGAGTAGAGCTTGTGGTAATCTGATCAAGTTTGACTGATCTGGATATAGAACAAGAATTAAGATGGGAATGAGGTTAATAATTTAATATTTCAATTTTGAGGCCATTCAGTCAGTGGTGGGATTCAATTTTTTTTGCTACCGGCTCTGTGGGCATGGCTTGGTGGGCGTGGCAGGGGAAAGATACTGGAAAATCTCCAGTCAGAGGTGGCATTTGCCGGTTCTCCGAACTACTCAAAATTTCCGCTACTGGTTCTCCAGAACTGATCAGAAGCTGCTGAATACCACCTCTGCATTCAGCTCTGCAATAACTTTTGCAGCCCAAAAGTGTCATCTTTAATAGTTCCATTGTCCACTATGAGAAAAACAAATACAAATACTTATCTTGTTTTTAATGATGAAATTTAATGGAGAACTAAAGCTTTAAGAAAGATAAAGCATAGCTAATTGGTGCAGAAACATTCTATTTCTTTCTATCCATTTTTATGTCAGTGGTTTTATTATTTTAGTTCTTGTAGTGAATGTGCAGACTACAAACCATCTCTATGGTCATGACAGCCAGTTATCAAATTTTAATTCACATTCAAGATGGAAAGATGTTGTTTGTCATATGGAAGATACAAGTGGGCATGTAAGTAGGAATGTAAGCACATGGGCACAATCAGGTTCTTCAAACACCTTCTTTTCTGGATAATGAAAAGCCTTGTCTTTGAAAAAACTGGAGACAAAATTTCAAGAAATCGAAGTTTCAGTGCTTGACCTAACCAAAGAAGTAAAGGGTATCAGTTCTAATAAACTGCTGGAATTTCCCTAATCCATCCAAGAGAATTACTTTTTGAAAGGATTTTGTTTAAGAAGAGATAGGTATCAAAATTTAGTCAGGATATTCTATTAGATTTATGATTTTTACTTATGTGTACTAGTTAAAGGCAGTAATAACTAGTAGTTATTACTGCCTTCTGTTCTTATTGCTTTGCATAGTTAGAATGGGGTCATTCTTGGTAAAATTTGGCTGAAGAAGGTTTATCTTTTACTTTAACAAAGCCTAATAAGATGAAATAAGTCAATATAGTCAAAACAAGTTAAAATAGGCAAGGAATTAGTAAGAGAATACCTATCCACTTGGATGAATGCAGGTCATTTGAACCAGATAGCATTCATCCCAGGTTCTGAAAGAACTGGCAGACATAATCTCAGAGCCACTGAATGTTATCTTTTAAAGCTCCTGTAGCTCAGTGGAAATACCAGAAGACTGGAAAAGACTTAGTTCCAATCTACAAAAAAGGGAAGAAAGAAAATTTTCAGCTTGACATTAATACCTGGGAAAATCTTGGAAATGATAACTGAATGGCAGATTTGTGAGCACCTAAAAATAAACAAGATGATTACTGGAAGCCGGAGTGGGTTTATTAAAAACAGACCATGATCGAGAAAATATTATTTCATTCTTTGATAAAATGTCTAAATTAGTTGATTAGGGAAATGCTATGGAATTATTCTACTTGGTCTTCAGTAAGACATTTGACAAAATAAACCATAGCATACTTCTTGATAAATCAGAACAATATGGAATAGATAGCATCACAATCACTGGATGCCACAATCAGATCACTGTTCAATGACCAATCACAGCCTATGTGTACTTCTCAATAGAACTACATCTACATGGAGGAAAGTATGCTGTGGAGTACCTCAAGGTTCTGTCTTGTGCCCAGTACTGTTCAACAACTTAATAAATGATCTAGATGAAGGGACAAAAGAAAAAAAATTGCTGACAACACCAAGCTGTGGGAAGTTGCTAACACTTTAGAAGACTCAAGTTTCAGAAGGATCTTGATAGACTTGAATATTGGGTCCTATCCTATATACATTTCAGTGTGAGAAAAGTAAGGTCCTGCACTTGGGCAGGAAAATCCAAATGCGTAGGTTTAAATTAGTTTAACTATAAGGGGGATTTAGGGTCCTAGTGAGCCACTTAAATATGAGCCAGCAGTGTGTTGCAGCTGACAAAAAATGCAGTCCTACGCTATGTGAAGGATGGCATCTATATCATGAGAAGAGATAATACTACTTTATACCATGCTAGTGAAGCTACACTTGGAATACTGTGTCCAATTCTGGTCACCATGATACAAAAAAATATGCTGATATTCTGGAAAGTGTACAGAGAAGAACAACAAAGATTATAAGAGATCAGAAGGCTAAATTGTATGGTGAATGGTTGAGGGACCTAAGTATATTTAGCCTGTTGAAGAAAAGTATTGACATGATAGCTGTCTTCCAATACTTGAGGGGCTGTCACAGAGAAGAGAAAAAACAAATTATTTTCTAAAGTACCAGAAGGCAGGACAAGAAGTAATGGATGGAAGCTTGTTACAGACAGATCTAATGTTGAATTCAGGAGAAATTTCCTAGTGAGAACAATTCTCAATGGAATAGCTTGCTTCCAAAGCTCCGTCACTGCAAGAATAGATTAGAAACCATTTGACTGGGATGTATAAGGTCTCTAGCTTTGAGCAGCGGGTTGGCTAAAAGACCTCCAAAATCTCTTCCATCCCTATGATTTTATATTCTATGAAATCTAATTTGGCAGCAGTCCTATAAATCTTGCTAATTATAGTGGCCCAATCCCATCTTGTGGATTGTTATGAACATTGCATGTCTTGTTGTAAAAATCTGTTAAAAGATACACCTTTTTATTTCCCTTTTTAAACAAATAAAGAAATAAATAAAGTTTTTTTTAAAAAAAATAATAAGAAAAATAGTTTTTTTCCAAAAGGGAATTGAAAGTTGAAGCCTTCAGTTACACCGTTATATACCAGAAGGCCAAGGAGCTCTTTTTCCTTTTATATTTTCATATTTAACTGTATGTGTGCCACAAAGCAGTATAGTTTGAGGAAGGCTAGTTCTTTCATGGACTGAAACTGGAAGAGGACAAGTGATATGGGTCTCTATAACATCCAATGAGATTCATTACATGAGAAGAAATGAATATTTTGGGAGACGTACTGGTTGTACTACAGTCTTTAAGTCATAGATCAGGGCTGTCAAACTCCCAGCCCGCAGGCCAGCTGCATCACATGCTGGCCATGACACCTATGCCCAGTTTAGCAAAGGGGGGGAAAGTCCCGATACGTCACATGACACTGCTGTGATGACTTGAGTTTGACACTCCTGATATAAATATTTTCAATACCCATATTAAATTTCAGATATACTTATTGAAGTTTTGTTTAAAGTGGAGAGGATGTAGGCTAGAAACAATAATATCATAATGATAATTACTATTGAGATATTAGAACAAATATTTTTTTATTAATCAATAAATTTTGTTGCCAGCTCAATCTGTTTAAAAAAAGATACAAAATGCAGAGGAAAAAGGTGAAAAACCTGGAAAAATTCCATCTGTGAGTATAGGTAAGATTAAATTAATGAATCAACAGGATTATCTCAGTATAGGCAGTATCTAAGTTTTACTCATGTGTCATTAGATATGAAGCAATAGCTATAGACATCAGCATCAATATTTTTCCTTCAACCAAAATTTCTGCCTCAAATAGTAACAGGTTCTGATCTTTTACAATATTGTACATACTGTGATTTTTTTCATTACTGTCCTATTCCCTTTCATATTTAGGGATGATTATTCAAGTGGTAAGGCTGGCATGGTATGTGATTTTTAACTACCTTTTAAGATTCCAAAACAAAAGAAGTTGAGAAGCTGAACAGAATCCAAAAACATCTGTATTTAAGCAGTATGCTCAAATTTACTTTCATTATAATTTCATAACTATTGGATACAGTTAAAAAGTAAGAGCTAGTGTGAAATCACCTGTCAATTTTGCATTGCATGGAGAACCTAGATCAAACTCATTTCAGTCCATGTGTAATGCTATCCATTGCTCTGATTTATTTTATTTATTTATTTTTATTTATTTGATTTGTTAATCGCTTACAAGATAATAGGTATAAGTATATACATAGTTATTTATACATGAAATGGGTACATATAAGAAAAATAAAAGAAACAATAGGACAGGGACGGTAGGCACATTGGTGCGCTTATGCACACCCCCTAAAGACTCCTACAGAAAGGGGTGAGGTCAATAATAGACAGTTTAAGGTTAAAGTTTTGGGGGTTTGGGGAACAAACCACAGAGTCAGGTAGAGTATTCCAGACATTGACCACTGTTGCTGAAGTCGTATTTCCTGTAATCAAGTTTGGTGTGGTTAACCTTGAGTTTGTATCTATTGTATGCTCTTGTGTTGTTATGGTTGAAGCTGAAGTATTCATTGATAGGTAAGTCATTACAATGTATGATTTTATATACCATACTTAGATCAGACAGAAGATGGCGTAATTCAAGGTTTTCTAGGTCTAGAATTTCAAGTCTGGAGGCATAAGGTATTCTACAATGAGTAGAGGAGTGGAGAACTCTTCTTGTGAAATATTTATGGACTTTCTCAACTGTGTTAATATCATATACATAATGTGGTTTCCAGACTGATGAGCTGTATTCGAGTATTGGTCTAGCAAATATTTTATATATTCTAGTTAGTAGTGTGATATTACCAGAGAAAAAGCTACATAGGATTAGGTTAACAACTCTTAATGCCTTTTTGGCTATGTAGTTACAGTGGGCTCTAGCATTTCATTATTATTATTAGAGATGAGTATTCCAAGGTCCTTTACAGAGCTTGGATCATCAACAAGGTCTTGATTATTCAGCTTGTATTTTATTTTCTGATTTATTTATTTTTTGCCAATATGTAAGACAGAGCATTTATTTGTTGAAATTTGAAGTTGCCATTTGCTTGACCATAGTCAAGATCTGCCCCTCTTTCTGGTTAAGGTTGTTGTTTGTGTGTAGTTTCCCACTTTTGACACACATACAAGTACCCATAATTGTTTATATCTGGTTACAATAGACAGTAGATGAAATCTAGTCATACAAAGCTCTGTTGCTTACAGTTCAAAGTTAAACTGCTTATCTTAATTACAGTTGATACACACTTTTTCATTTGGGATCTGACATTATAAGCACATTAAATTAGTATGATGGCCTGCAATTTATCACAATTATTAAGGGAGAAAAATCCAAGAATCAGTTAATCATTAATCATGGTAAAACAAATAAATGGAGTGTGCAACCTCTTCAATATCCCACAGGAATATTAATATTAATTTTAATGAGATCACAACATAGGATAAATGATTATTTATAAAATAAAGTGAAACAGTATATGATATCTTTGCTATTATGTAGCGCATAGCAAAATATAAATTGTAGCAGTTCTCATAGTATTAGAACAATTCTATCAAAGATGCAAAAGCAAGTTGTTGAATCTATAAAAAATAAAGTAACAATGTTCTTTATTATTCTATATTTTTTAGAGATTGTATGTGTTATACATGCATATATGTGCTGTAAATGTTCATTCTCATTACAATTCCCTATTGACGTGCAGGTTTATTACAATAATGCAATGAATAAATTCGAAAGTTAATTTTTGATTGATTTTTAAAAGGCTTTTCAATATTTTAAATGTTGCAGATGCATTTCTAAAAAAGGAAAAGAAAAATAGGTGGAATAAATCTGAGAGCCATGAAGGACACACCAGTGAAATTTATTCACAACTCTGGGCTGATTAAATACCTAGATGCTGGAAAAAGAGATGCATGAGGATATCCTTAGAAAGCAGAAGTCCCCACTTTTCTAACAGAAATAATCAGAAAATGATTGCTACCATACAACAACATCAGAAGGAGAGATAAATCACAGTAGGTCCTTTGCCCTGCAAGTAGGCTAGGTCTGTCTAATATGCTGCAGTAATAGGCACACTATTTTTTTTCTTCTTGTGTTACACCATGGAATACATCCTTTCTCTCAAACACTAAAGAGGCACATCCAAGCAAAATAATTACTAACTGAGGTTTCACCTTTAAATAATCAATCCTAGATCTACGTTTATTAAGTCTTTTGGTCCAGGGACCAACTTTTTAAGCACTATACTGTATGTCAGATTACATTGTATATTTTTAATGTGTTGTTGTGCCAACTACCCTTGAAGCTGCTCTGTAAAGTTGTTACCTCAATTATTGGCTTGAGCTAATTTTGAGAGCAGGATCCCTAGCTGCTTTTATTTGGCAGGAAGAATTTGTTTATTCAGGAAGAATGATTACAACTAACACGTTTTATTAAAAGCAATAACCATCCATGAACTTATGCTTTTTTAATGGCATTTGTTGACTGAAAAAATTCCTATTGGATATGTTATAGTTTTTAGTTACTATAGACATATTCACCTCAAAAAAGGCATAGCATAGATAAGTTATGCAATATAAAATGTCTAACTAATATATAACTATCCTAAGCTTTAATAAAGATAAAGCAGAGCTTAAATCAGCATGACTGGATATAGATATCCAAGCCAACATTCCACCAATATATAGAGTTTATGGAATATGGAGGAAGCTTTTCATGTTTATATCCAAATGTATAGCTCCCCCCTCGACCCCCATGTATTGAGGGGGTGTCGAGGGGTCTCGCCCCGTCCGGGGCGTCGAAGGAGCCGCTGAGAGGCCGCCTGGGTGATCCTTTGGGACGGCGGCAGCGGCGATTTTGCGGAGGCCGCGGCAGCAGTGATGACGGACGTGGACCTGCCCCCCCCCTTGGCCCCCATCCATTGAGGGATGCAATTGGCAGGGGCAACAACAGGACTGGCTGGCCCGAAGGACGCCGATGATCTCAGTGGTGGTCCCTGATCTGGCAACGGCGAGAGCTAGAAGATCATACTCCTCGGCAGAATTACGGGCCCTCGGGAGGGTCCCCCACTCCCTGGAATGGCCCTCCGGTCTATCGATGGCCTACCTCAAGGGCGGTTCCTGGGATCCGGAGAGGTGGCATGGCCATCAAAAAAGGATTTTTAGAGGGGGTTTTAAACTTTTTAGATTTTTATTCGGGGTTTTATCGAGGTTAGGGAGGGCGACGAAGAGAGGGTTGGGGGATGGAAATTTATTGGGGTTAGGGAGGGTACCCGGTCCGGGTTTGGGGAATAACCCGGGGGGATTTGGTGTCAGCCAGGCTGGAGTGCACGTCTGGGGGAGCCCAGAGGGTCATGAGTCATGGGGGCAAACACAGGGGGTGGGTCTCATTGGTACCATAAGTGGGAGGGGCAGATATGACGGGGGTAGAGGGCCATATCAAGTTAGGGGATCGCGTGCCTGCTGTCTCCAAGCGGTGGCGCGCTCCGACCCTCCCGACCCGTCTGGCAGGCCTGGTTGTGCAGAGTCTCAGGCCCTGAGTACCCGGCTGATGTTATGTAATGCCAGGTCCGTCGTTAACAAGGCCCCCCTGATTTGCGATCTCATTCAGGAGGAGGGTGCGGACCTGGCAGGGGTCACCGAAACCTGGTTGGGCCCAGAGGGCGGTGTCCCTCTGGTAGAGATATGCCCACCAGGTTTCCAAGCATTCCATCGACCGAGGTCTCAGGGAAGGGGTGGTGGGGTGGCGGCGATTATTAGAGAAGTCCTTTGTCCTAGGGAGGCCACTGTTCCTCAGACGGCTGGTTGTGAGTCTCTCTTTGTGAAGTGGGGTCGGGGGGTTCAGATGGGCCTGTTGATAACGTACCTGGCTCCCTGCCACGTGTCATCGGCCCTGCCCGGGCTCCTCGAGGTGATAGCCGGGCTGGCGGTTGAAACCCCCAGGCTTTTAGTCATGGGTGATTTCAACCTGCCTTCACTCGGGGAAACCTCTGGGGTGGCCCGGGAGTTCCTGGCTTCCATGACGGCCATGGATCTGACCCAATTAATTTCTGACCCCACTCACACGGGGGGACACACACTGGACCTGATTTTCGCCTCTGGTCAGTGGTTGAATGATTGTGTTGGAGACCTAGTTATAAAACCCTTGTCATGGTCCGATCATTCTCTTCTTAGACTGGACTTCGGTGCCGCCACCCCCCATCACAGGGAGGCGGAGCCGAGGAGATGGTTCCGCCCCAGGCGCCTGATGGATCCGGAACGGTTCCAGATGGAGCTTGGGCCATTTCCTGAAACTCTGGCTCATAACTCGGCCACAGACTTGGTGGCCACCTGGGATAGGTTGGCCGCTGAGGCTCTGGACCGAGTTGTGCCTTTGCGACCTCTGACTCGGCATAGATCCCACCTGGCTCCGTGGTTCACGGGGGAGCTGAGGGGGATGAAATGCCGGAAAATCGATCTGGAGGGCATCTGGAGGGCCAGTCGTGCTGAGTCTGACCGGACACAGGTGAGGTCCTATATTAGGACCTACCTAGTGGCGATAAGGGCGGCGAGGCGTTCACACTTCTCCGCCCTTATTGCGTCTGCAGAAAATCGGCCTGCTGCCCTGTTTAGAGTGACCCACTCCCTGCTTGAGCCGAGAGCGCGGGAGGACCTCTTACAGGGTAAGGCAGAAGAGTTTTCCCGATTTCTGCATGATAAAATCGCCCAGATTCGGGATGGGCTGGACTCCAGTTGGGTGGTCCCGGGGGAGGTGTCCGGGGCAGGTCTTGAGACAGTTATCTGGGAAGAGTTCGATCCTGTGACCGCCGAGGGTGTGGACAGAGTACTGGGGAGGCTAAATGCCACCACATGTTTATTGGACCCGTGCCCTTCCTGGTTGGTTTCTACCTCCAGAGAGGTGATACGAGGCTGGCTCCAGGGGATTGTCAATGCTTCGTTGAGGGAGGGGGCGCTTCCGACCGCCCTGAAAATGGAGGTGGTGCGGCCCCTCCTCAAGAAGCCTTCCCTGGACCCGGCTCTTTTGAATAACTATCGTCCTGTCTCCAACCTTCCCTTTGTGGCGAAGGTTGTTGAGAGTGTGGTGGCGCGTCAGCTCCCTCAGTATCTGGAGGAAGCATTCTATTTAGATCCGTTCCAATCGGGCTTCAGGCCCGGGCACAGTACCGAAACAGCATTGGTCGCGTTGGTAGATGATCTCTGGAGGACCCGTGACAGAGGTTGTTCCTCTGTCCTGGTCCTGTTAGATCTCTCAGCGGCTTTTGATACTATCGACCATAGTATCCTATTGCGGCGGTTGGAGGGGCTGGGAATTGGGGGCACCGTCTTGCGTTGGTTCTCATCCTTCCTCTCGGACCGCTCGCAATTGGTGTTGACGGGGGGGGAGAGGTCCACCCCTAGGCCCCTCATGTGTGGGGTGCCTCAGGGGTCGGTCCTCTCCCCTCTTCTATTCAACATCTATGTGAAGCCGCTGGGAGAGATCATCCGTGGTTTTGGGGTGAAATGCCATCTTTATGCTGATGACACTCAGCTTTACATCTCCACCCCAAGCCACCCCAACGATGCTGTGGAAGTTATGGCCCATTGCCTGGAAGCTGTGCGGAACTGGATGGGCGAGAACAGGCTTCGACTCAACCCTTCCAAGACCGAGTGGCTGTGGTTTCCGGCGGCCCGATATAGTCAGCTGACTCCGTCACTGGCTATTGGGGATGAGATCTTGACCCCCACAGAAGGGGCCCGCAATCTTGGTGTCCTCCTGGATGTACGGCTGTCTTTGGAAGATCATATTACAGCCATCTCCAGGGGGGCTTTTTATCAGGTTCGCCTGATACGCCAGATGCGGCCCTTTCTTGATCGGGACGCCTTACGCACAGTCACTCATGCCCTGGTCACCTCCCGTCTGGACTACTGTAATGCCGTCTACATGGGGCTCCCTGCGGGGAGCACCTGGAGGCTTCAACTGATACAAAATGCAGCCGCGCAGGTGGTTACGGGGGCGTCGAGATACTCCCATGTGACGCCCCTCCTGCGCGAGCTGCATTGGTTGCCAGTGGCCTTCCGGGTTCGCTTTAAAGTACTGGTTTTAGTCTTTAAAGCGCTCCATGGCATCGGACCAGGATACTTACAAGACCGCATTCTGCCAGTAGTCTCCCACCGACCGGTGCGCTCCCACAGAGAGGGTCTCCTCCGGGTCCCGACACCCTCTATGTGTCATCTGGTGACCCCGAGGAATAGGGCCTTCTCTGTGGGGGCACCCGCCCTTTGGAATGGGATGCCCCCTGGATTACGAACGACCAGTGACCTGAGGGCCTTCAGACGTGACCTGAAGACCTGGCTCTTCGAGCAGGCCAGCCTGAGCTGACTAATGGGATTTTAAATGGGGTTTTTAGATTACTTGGGACGGGGTATGAAGTTTTATTGATTTTAATTGGGGTTTTTAGATTTGGGACAGTCTAGTATTTAATTCTCTTTTAAATAATTTATACTTTGTCTACTTGTATTTTAGTTGGCTGTTCACCGCCCTGAGTCCTTCGGGAGAAGGGTGGTATATAAAACTCAGAAATAAATAAATACAAGCTCCATTATGTGTTTTATGACATATTGACACATCAGTAACTTGTATAAGCAGGTATATTCTCCTTCCTTCCTTCTTTCTTTCCTTCCTTACTTTCCTTTCTTCCTTCTTCCCTCACTTCCTCTTCCATCTCTCCTTCCCTCTGTCTCCTTTTTCCTTCCTTCCTGAAAAAAAGAACTGCATGCATCTTGGTGAAATGTCCTCATGGGCTTGTTATTACTTTTTTTAAAAAAATAGTTTTGCTTTTTTAAGCATATTAACTCAGCAATGGTTAACCAATTATTTAATCTTGTTTTAGTACTTTGAAAAAGTGTTTGTATTATAGAAATGACTTTCACTACTTATGTGAGCTTTTCCAAGAGAAAACCCAAGAGAATCAGTTTACAAGAGAGATAATAGAAATAGAATAAAAAATGAACCTGTCATTTTACTGGTTATTTTCAACTGACATATTTATGGAAAGCTAGTCAAAAATACAGTTGCTTGGGTGACATATCATAAGCCAAGCTCATTTGTATTTTCTGAATTAGGTACTTTGTTCTTAGAATGCTTGGGACTGACATTTTCAATATTAAGGCTTCTCAGTGACCCTTTTTGCAGGGCTTATACAATCATCATGCCAAATTTTCATGATGCAATATTGGAAAAAACATTCACCTGTGGAACACATGAAATTTACAGTTGGCATCTTAAAGTAGTTTAATGCACGTTCATCTTTAAAAGCAACAATCCCAATCTCTAAGTTCATCTTAAAAAAATAGCTAAAAATAGCTAAAATGAAAACTGTGCCTTGCTCCATCCAAAATGGTGTAACTCTTTTTCACCTGAAGTTCACCCTGCATATGACTAGTAGGGCTATGTAGCACTTCACATTTTGTGATATGCCGCAGCTGTATTCTTAGAAAAAGATTCTGCTGCCTTAATTGTTGTCCCAGAAAACTGGTTCCACCTGTGTGCAACACCCAATAAACTGGACACTGAGGTGGACATTTACAAAGCTTTATTCTGCACATAAGAGATAGGAGGTGGGAGTTCATTCCCAATAGGCCTGTGCAAAGGTTTTTATAAATACTTCTTCATAAGCCCATCTTAAGCCAATCCGTCTTAGGTGATCCTATGACCTTATCAATGTTTCTTAATATTGCTTAGCTTGCATTTGTAATGTTAGCAGTCATTAGCACATTTGCTCCAAATTTCCAGTAACAACTGGCACATCTATAGTTAGTACTTTAACATGTCCAAGTTCCTCTTTTCTCAACCATTGTCATATATATTCACGATCATGTGTTCTTGTGATCCTCAGGTTTCCTGTGCATGCAATTGCCTGGTTCCACTCTGAGCAAGTATATTTGGAGGATTTTACTAGCTAAGCTGTAAAATTTTCATTTCTTCTCATGCACTAGCAAATGTCTGCAAATAACAATTCTCTATAGAGACAACAATTTTAGGGGTGAAGGTCAGGGCTGGGATTCTACTGGTTCAGACAGTTCTGTAGAACCAGTTGTTATGATTCTGCACAGTTCAGAGAACCAACAAATCATGCCCCTGGCTGGCCCCTTCCCTCTCTGCCCACCTTTCCCCTCTGCAGTCACTCCTTAAGATATTTCTTTTTTTTCTTCAAACGATCAGCTGTTCCAATGATCAGTTGTGCCAGAATTCCACTAACTGTCTTACTGCTTCAGCCAGGACCCAGGAGGCAAAAAAAAACAGAGCATGGAGGGGAGCTGTGTGATCCTTCCTCGCTCTGTTTTTTTGCCTTCCTGGGCCTTAGGGAAGCCTTTTGGGAGCAAAAACACCCCCCAGGAGGCTTCCGTAAGGTCCAGGTGGCAAAAAAGTAGAGCAGTGGGGGACTGTGGGGGGGCTCCCATGCTCTGTTTTTTGCCTTCCTGAACCTTAGGGAAGCCTCCTGGGAACAAAAACACCTCCCAGGAGGCTTTCCTGAGGCCCAGGAAGCAAAAAAACAAAAAACAGAGCACAGGGGGTGCTTAAAAAAAAAGAAAAGAAGAAGAAGCCATGCCCACCCAGTCACATGGCCATGTCCACTTAGCCACTCCCACCAAGCCACGCCCCCAGAACCAGTCATAAAAATATTTGCATCCCAACCCCCGTTTGCTAATATGTCTTGAAACTATGAACCTTGCAGCACTACGGCAATTGTTTGCCCTTATGAACAACTGCAACATTTGTCCTGAATGTTGCTGGCCGAAACAGAGCTTCCAAGGTGGGGGATTCAGACCCGATGCTCCATTCAGGCCTCCCCTGACCCATTGCAGGTAAAATGGAGCTTCTGAGGGTCAAATCCACCCACCTCATAAGCTCCGTATTGGCCTGCAATGGACTGGGGGGGCTCATGGATGACTGAAAGTAGCACCAGAGATGGAAGTTCCATTTCAGCCTGAAATGGACTGGAGGGGTGGGCGTGGAGCACTAAAAGGAGCATTGGAGGTGGAAACTACATTTTTGCCTGCAATGACCAGAAGGCCTGAGGAGGACTGAATGGAGCATATCCTTTCCCTGGAACCTCACTGTTGCAGAGCAAATTGGAGCTTCTGCCTCCATTTCAGCAGAAGATTTAACAAGAGCACACTGATATGTGCATTCCAGCCATTTAAAAAAGGTTATTGTTTATTTTAAAGGATTATCTAACAATATTCACATAAAATTCATATCTTTATTCAAGAAAAAGTGATTTCTTCAGACCTCATTGAAAATAAAAAGTGGTATTTATGCTGGTTTTTATTTATTTATTTTGCTTAAAAATGTGATTGGACAGGTTTTGGGCACATTAAAATTCATTTGTATTTCTGACTTATGTCACTTAAAACTCATAAAACAAGAAGAAATGAGCATCAAGGTATTTTCAGATCTGAACATGCTTGCATTTCTAATAAAAGCTATTTAATGAACAATGAGCAGTTGGATAGAGGCAATAAGATATCTGTCAGTCCTATGAGAATCTGAAGAAAAAGTGTTCTCTGTATATTTTTAATGAGAAGACTGTGGGACTTTGAAGAATATTTAATTGTATACTTGATACAGTTACATTTTAATATAGTTGCCATTACAATATCTATGTAAAGTACATTGCACTACAGGGTAGGATATAAGAACTGATTTATATTATTAAATTCCTTGCAAATTACTTTCTAATTGCAAATTACTCACTAATCCATAAACTGAATTTAAAATATTTAATAAGTCAATTGAACAGAAGTTATCTTAGGTAGTTAAAATGTATGTGACCAGATTTTTTACTGCAGCTACTGAAAGTGACACAATTTTGTCTTGCTTAACTTTGGTACCCATCACATGACTGCAGGAAAAAAATCTTCCATGCCATTTCTTGATTTACTTAAATGTCTATTTGTCCAAATAATGATTTTTAGCTATATTTTGAATATTAATTATTAGTGTTCATAGTGATAGGAAATGTAGACTGTTTTGGAAAACTGTAAATACATTTTCAAATCAGAATAATATTGTGGAATTATTTTGTATGAAATTATGTGGTTGCAGAAATCCTACATCATTCTTTTGTTATTAGAATATTTATATTTTATTCAATATTCTGGCATATTGGATCATACCTAGACCAAAATAGATGAACTTAGTTTGCCTTTTAAATATCTAATGAAAATATGTGCCATAACTGTACTTGGACATATTTATTTGTTTGTTTGTTTGTAGCCCAGGTGATTCTGGGCAGCTTTCAGTGTTAAAAAGAATAAAACCATCAAAAATATGATGATGATGATGATGATGATGATGATGATGATGATGATGACGACGACAATGGTGATGATGATCTGAAACAAATTTATTTTCTCTGCTACTGCAGAGAAAATAAAGCAATATGATAACCAAATAATGCAGTTGTGTAATTACAATCATCTGGCTACAGAAATTTTCTTAACCTCTTTGCTTGCAATCTTTGTTTGTTGTTTGACTTCCTAGATCTCACATCTTGTTTGTGACATTTGACCATTATGCTGGCTGACTACCTAATTTGGTATCCTGTGATATTGGAATATAATTAGAGTAGGCTACTGTTTCTACAACTGCATTCATCTCTGTCCAGAGATAACTTCTTTTGTTAGACATTTAACACACATGGTTATTTGCTTTTAAGTGACTAAAACTTTAGTAAATTTTGCAGCTTTGATATTGTGTTTGTGTATGCGTGTATCGCAGCAATCTTAAAATGGAACAGAGTGGGTACACTCCAGATGTCCTCCCTGAAATCTTGCCAGTTGATTGAATATACTGAGATCAAATATACTGAGGACTATCTTTTCACTGGCTACTGAAGCCCTTTAGAACATCTTCTCACCTGAAATCTTTAGAACATCTTCTCACCTGATATCTGAAGGAACCCCATCATTTCACTTCCACAAGAACATGAAAACCTTGGTTTTCCAGCAAGCATTGAGCTGGGAGGCTGTTTTATCAGGTGCCTGGGCAGAAGAGTACTTTTCTTTTTAGTTAAATTTTAGTAGATTGTCATGAGCTGCCTAGAATCATTTCATGAGAGAAAGGGCCATATGAATCTTCTAAATAAATAAGTATAGTTCAAAATTACTGAGATTAAAATTTAATTTTTTGATATGTTGCAAAAGAAAAATAAAGGCAGGAAAGGAAGAACAGAGGGATGAAATAGAATATATAATAAGTGAACTAAATGAAAGTAATTAATGCAGCCATGAAAATATGGATGATAAATGCAATTAGCTGGTCATAAAATATGTTGTCACCAAGCAGGATCATACAAAGGGAAGAAAGAAGTGAATATATTTTTGTAGTAACATTTTCAAACAAGCCCATTTCTCTGTTGAGTTTAGGGGTTATTCCCTAAAAAGCAGACTTTTAAAGAGCAATAATATGACTTTCTTAACATTTTTGTATATTGATAATGAGGATAAATAATGTTATTTCTCTGAAAAGAAGAAATACAAATTCTTCTGATATATATGAACAAATTCAAAAACTGATATACTTATCTGATAATAAATAATTCTAAGTATTCAAAAATAATAAAACAGTATGAAAGTTTTTGTTGAACTAGAATTAGATCAGATATTCAGTTGCAAAAATAGGCTTCATCTCCTCTATTAAATAAGGTATACATTTGGCTAGTGAGTGTTTTTTCATAGGTGATGATTAAAGTATATGTTAACAATGTGTTACAACTGTGCTATAATAAAGGATTGTAATAACTTAATCTGAGTATGAAATTAATCTTACTGCTCATAAAATGCACAATAATATCAGAAATAATAAAGCAGATATATAGGTGATGAATGAGCTCATTCTCAATGCTATAGTGAAGCTGAATGTTTTAAACATCCAAGTAAAATGTTTTTCTGAAGCAGAGCTAGCTAGTATTGCTTCATGCTCCCTACTAATTACTATGGAGGCAAAGATATAACCACACATCTTTGTTTGAGGAATTTAAGTGATGTTTAAAAGGTTGCTAAATTTGTTTTTTCCCCTTTATTTGATTTTTATAGCAACTCAAATCACTTGCCCACCCCTGCAAGTAATTCTGGGCAGCATGCATTGTAAGATTTAAAAGCAATCAAAAGAATGCAAAATACCTGAAAAACAAAAACAAACTTTATGTATCCCTACAAATAAGGTGCATGTACTTGAAAAATAAAAAAAAATCACAACCATTTTTATGAAATCATTTATTTTAGCCTTCACAGCTTATACGGTAATGAAAGTATAGCATGTAAATTAACCAATAACCGGTATGACTTATTTCACTTAAATTCTGCTAAATTCCTCTCGTAAGAAAAGAAACCACAAGAAGCAATTTATAAAGCTGCTGTTATGCATCTGATTATTAATTCTATAGGCTTTCAACCTTCTTAAATATCCTAGGTATTGTTTGTTTCAAATTACTTGATGCAATATAAAGATACGGTTAAATAATAGTTGTGTTTTCCTGATGTAAAGTCTTTTTTTTATGTTTTACCCAAATAACAGTATGTCATATAGAATCTACATTTTAAGCTAGATTAAACAAATGAGAAGTAGTTCCCCATAGCTTCAGCCCCATAGCTTAGGTAATACATTTAGACCAGGGGTGCTTAAATCTGGTCCATCGGAGGCAAAGGACCAGCCCATGGTGCCTCTGCTAGCAAAAACAGAGCACAGAGAGCTGCATGTGCCTCCCTTGTGCCCCAGCAAAGGTGCTGTAGGAAGTGTCAATCCTATCCAGCTGGCCCACAAAGGAGAACTACAATGCTGATCTAGCTCTCAAAAAAAATTTAATCCCTGATTTAGATAGTACATATACATCATGCTAAGACATAACAAGGTTGTTGGGTTGTTGCTTTTTTTTATATATTTAAGTATTCAGTTCAAAAAGTGCAGCTGATCCAAATAGTTCCATCCTGGAAAAGTCACTTGTAGTCACATCAGGGATGATAATTGGCCATCCTTGCTTGCTTTACTGCTTGCTTGCTTGCCTGCCTATATAGGTGTGAATGAGTTCTATCTCAATGCTATGATGAGGCTGAATGTTTTGACATATCCAAGTAAAGTGTCTTGCTGAAGCAGAGCTAATGTTGCTTCATGCATCCTTACTACTTTCTATGGAGGGAAAGATATTTGTTCAATTCTTTCTTGGTAGCTTCATAAATTCATAAAACAAATGGAAAGAACTTTAGACTTTAAAATAACATGAGGCAGGAATACTGAAAGATTCATCTTCCAAATGCAGAAGACTTTCAGCACTTAACTGTAAAAGCTTATTCTAAAAAATCACTATATTTTGCCTCATTTTTTTTTCAGAGAGACTCATCTTTAATAAATTCATGTAAAATATGCACAACATGGCAGATAAGCCTCTCTAGACTGGGAAAACCTTAAAAAGATATTGGAGATTGAGAGACAAAGAATAATTGGTGTGTCAAAATGTTGATAATTGAGAATATATTCCCAAATATCCTAACATATTATCTGGTACTCTTTCAGTAAGCATAACAACCTAAAATTGGAACATAATTATCTTAACATTTTAGTTCTTTTTCCCTATTTTTTAAAATGCATTCATATATATATATATACACTGGGAACATTTGCACCAAGAAAAATTTCTTATGAGTCCAGTCACACTTGGCCAATAAAAGAATTCTATTCTATTCCATTCCATTCCATTCTATTATATTTTATAGAAAAAAATATCTGTAGTTCTACCAATTTTTAATAATAGAAGCTATTAAAACATTCAAAGTTATTGTAAATTTAAAGGATGATATATCGAAAAATTAGAATATCATGCAAAAATTCATTTATTTCAGTAATGCAACTTAAAAGGTGAACCTAATGTATGAGATAGACTCATTACATGCAAAGCAAGATAGTTCAAGCTGTGATGTGTCATAATTGAGATGATTATGGATTACAGCTCATGAAAACCCCAAATCCACAATCTCAGAAAATTAGAATATTGTGAAAAGGTTCAATATTCTAGGCCAGTGGTAGGGAACCTTGGTTCTTTTATAACTTATGGACTTCAACTCCTAGAATTCCTGAATGAGCTATAAAAAGTTCCCCATCCCTGGCCTACTGGTTTTTCAGTTGTGAGGGAAATCAATTTTTGATTTGAATGGGATTGTTCAATATACAAATGTCCTAATTTTTGACTTGAATGATCAATATTCTTTATATGTCCTACATTTGTATATTAAACAGTCCCATTCAAGTCAAAAATTGATTTCCCTCACAACTGAAAAACCACTAGGCCAGGGATGGAGAAACTTTTATGGCTCACTCAGGAATTCTGGGAGTTGAAGTCCATCAGTGATAAAAGAGCCAAGGTTCCCTACCGCTGTTCTAGGCTCAAAGTTTCCCACTCTAATCAGCTAATTAAGCCATAACACATGCAAAGGGTCCCTGAGCCTTCAAATGGTCTCTCAGTCTGGTTCAGTAGGAATCACAATCATGGGAAAGACTGCTGACCTGTTGTGCAGAGAACCATCATTGACACCCTCCATAAGAAGGGAAAGCCTCAAAAGGTAATTGCAAAAGAAGTTGGATGTTCCCAAAGTGCTGTGTCAAAGCACATTAATAGAAAGTTAGGAGGAAGGGAAAACTGTGGAAGAAAAAGGTGCACAAGCAGAGGGATGACCGAAGCCTGGAGAGGATTGTCAGGAAAAGGCCATTCAAAAGTGTTGGGGACTTTCACAAGAGGTGGACTGAGGCTGGAGTCAGTGCATCAAGAGCCACCACAAACAGACGGATCTTGGACATGGGCTTCAAATGTCGTATTCTCTTGTCAAGCCACTCCTGAACAACAAACAACATCAGAAGCGTCTTACCTAGGTTAAAGAAAAACAGAACTGGTCTGTTGTTTAGTGGTCCAAAGTCCTCTTTTCTGCTGGGAGTAACTTTTGCATCTCATTTGGAAACCAAGGACCCAGAGTCTGGAGGAAGAATAGAGAGGCACACACTGCAAGATACTTGAAGTCCAGTGTGAAGTTAATGTGAAATCTTAATCTTAATAGGCAACTTCCTGCCCACATGCTTTTATCTTTCTTGGTGACTTCAATCTACCTCATATTAACTGGACCCTAAACAAATATAACACTGAACCCATACATGCAACCTTCCATACATGCAAATTTGCTGTTACAAATCAGGGACTGGAACAACTAGTAACCAACAATACTAGACTTAACAACTGCCTCGATCTCACCTTCTGCAAGGTTCAAACTGCATTCTAGTTTGAATTTAATTTATGGAATACAAACTAAAAACCCTTTTCCAACAGTGACAATATGATTGACTTTTGTCTCAACATACGCCCATACAAAAATCATCACAATGACTCAATCCCCAATTATAACTTCAAAAAAGGCAACTATGATCTTATAGACAATGATCTCTCATCCCTTGATTGGCAATCTCTATTCACTGGATGCAATACTGTTAAAGACCATTACAACGTAATTTTACTTGAAGTCAAAAGAGTCATCAAACTATATGTACCAATAACAACTCCCCCCCCCCTCAAAAACAAAAACAAAAACAGATTACCCATAACAATAAGGAAACTTCAATCTAAAAAGAGATCAGTCTGGTGGAAAAACAAATCTGGTCACGTTGCCAACTTCAAAAGCCGATACAAAAATTTATGCCACCAGATAAAGATTGAATGCACCAATTATCACATTTAAAAAGAGGAAAACCTTCTACACACCAATTCCCATGCTTTTTACAATTTTGTAAACAACAAACTAAAAGACTCAATGTCCATCCCACCCCTCATAGGACCTAATGGTAAAGACTGCAACGATGAAAACATTAAAACCAACATCTTTAATACATTCTTTGGCTCAGTATTTGTAAACAGCAATGGATCATGTCCAGTATTTCCTAGCTGAACCACAGAAAACTACAATGATCTAATACATATCGATTTTACAGAACACAATGTTGAAAAAGCACTACACAATCTAAAACTATCTCTATCTATTGGACCGGACGGAATATGTGCCTACTTCTTAAAAAAGCTACCCACTTCCGTAGCAGAACCTCTAAGCATAATCTTTGATAAATCTTTCAGGACTAGCTCCTTGCCTAACCTATGGTCACAAGCCACAGTCATCCCCATCTTCAAAAAGGGAGACCCCAGCCTAGTTAAAAATTACAGACCAATCTCCTTATTCTGCATCACCTTTAAAGCCTTGGAATCAATTATTAATCAATCCATTATCCTCCACTTAGAGACAAACAAACTATTCTCTAATAAACAATTTGGTTTCAGAAAAAAACTATCCTGTAATCTGCAACTCTTACACTGCAAAAACATATGGACTACACAACTCGATCAGGGAAAAACAATAGATGCAATCTACATAGACTTCTGTATAGCCTTTGATTCAGTGGTACATGACAAACTACTCCTAAAACTAAAATCTTATGGTATCTCTGGACAACTGCATAACTGAATAGAAGCATTCCTGTCAAACAGACAACAAATGGTCAAAATTAGGAGAGTCCTATCCAATTCTATACCTGTCAATAATGGTGTCCCCCAAGGCAGTGTTCTAGGACTAACTCTCTTCATACTCTACATAAATGACCTCTGTGATCATATTAAGAGCAACTGTGTTCTCTTCACTGATGATGTAAAGCTGTTCAATACCACAGACAATACTGCTACCCTTCAAAAAGATCTTGACTATGTATTAGAATGGTCAAATAAATGGCAACTTAAAATCTCAGCAAATAAATACTATGTCTTACATACTGGCAAAAAAAAATTAGAAAATAAAATACAAGCTGAATAATCAAGACCTTGTTGATGATCCAAGCTCTGTAAAGGACCTTGGAATACTCATCTCTAATGATCTAAGTGCTAAAGCCCACTGTAACTACATAGCAAAAATGGCATTAAGAGTTGTTAACCTAATCCTTCGTAGCCTTTTTTCTGGTATATCACACTACTAACTAGAGTATACAAAACATTTGCTAGATCAATACTCGAATACAGTATGGAACCCACATTACGTATCTGATATTAGCACAGTTAAGAAAGTCCAGAAATATTTCACAAGAAGAGTTCTCCACTCCTCTACTCATTATAGAATACCTTATGCCACCAGACTTGAAATTCTAGACCTAGAAAATCTTGAATTATGCGGTCTTTGGTCTGATCTAAGTATGGTATATAAAATCATACATTGCAATGACTTACCTGTCAATGAATACTTCAGCTTCAACCATAACAACAGAAGAGCACACAATAGATACAAACTATTAACTTTGGTGCAGGTTAACTGCACCAAACTTGATTGCAGGAAATATGATTTCAGCAACAGAGTGGTCAATGTCTGGAATACTCTACCTGATTCTGTGGTTTGTTCCCTAAACCCCAAAAACTTTAACCTTAGATTGTCTACTATTGACTTCACCCTTTCCTAAGAGATTGTAGGGGGTGTGCATAAGCGCACCAACGTGCCTACTGTCCCTGTCCTATTGTTTCTTTTATATTTCTTATATGTACCCAATTCATGTATTCATAACTATGTATATACTTATACCTATTATCTTGTAAGCGATTGACAAATCAAATAAATAAAATAAATAAATAATTTGTCATGAAAGACAACATGATTTGAAACCAATGAAAATGATCCACAGTAGAATCAGAAGTGCCTTTTATGCTACTTTAATATCCAACAGATTGTACTTATAATATGACTGAGTTTGTCAATATATTAGACAACTGAATAAAATAAGGATTAGATAATGTAACCTAAAATGAAACAGCTAGAACATTTCATAAAGCTTAACCAAAAAAGAGAATTTAAAACTAAAATACCTTCCAATAAATAATATAAAGAAGGAAGGAGATTTTTAAAATAATGTCCTTTTGCTAAAACACAATAATGTAGTTATATGCTAGTAGTTATGGTTGGTGGGGGAACACTCTTGGCTGAAAGAATTCTGAATAAAGTTATAATGAAATCTTTGAATACCTATGTATCCTACTAGTTTGACAGTTTGAAATAATTTTGTAACTTTTTTTCATGACAAATCTATTTTTAGCAATTTTCTTGCACTATTGTAAATGGTACAATATGCTCTTCTGTATACTGGAAATTGATCCTGCACATGCAGATTAATGTTTTTTTCCAAAACAATTTAACTTTTCAAACTGAAGTAAAGAAAAGTTTTTTTAAAAAATCTGAGCAAAAGCAAAACAAAAATCCAGATCTACCTTAACCTGCACAAGTGTTGTAATTTATTTATTGGTAACTGTACTTTGCTTGGTAAAAGTTGTCTAATCTTGTTTTTTAAAAAAATGAACACGAATTGACCAGAACTATCATCAAAATTACTTTACAGCAACATACTGTATATTTGATTCCCTCTAAACAGTAGCATCTCCTAGGAACACTCTCCATCATGTTCAAAAGAAATCTTCTATTTAACTTCAATAAAATAAAAATAAGGATGTAAATGCTTAATATTTTTCATTTATTAAGATACAGATGAGTTTTGTAATAAAAATAGATAAAACACAGTAACCTTGCTATTATAAAATAAAATCCTGAATAAATGCTTTAGATAAATGAAAAATCCTAAATCAAACTTTCTTTTGTCTTTTTTTCCTGTTCTCTGCACAATACTGTATAAAGCTTTTTGGAGAAAGAATTGCACTTGGCCTTTAAATAGATCAAGAAGTACCCTCTAAAATAAATATAAATTTTATATTTAATTATCGACTTTTGCCAATAGACAAGAAGATAAATTCACATTTCGGTAATATGCTTATGGTCAATTAATTTATCAATCAGTAAATTCAATATATGTGACTTAGTTTGCTAGATTTCTCGTCAACACTCAAATGGCATGATTAACAGACTTTTCATTTTTATTAGATATTCTAGCTTTTGCTATGCTGTTATACACATTTACTTTTATTATTGTATATAAAATATTGTTTTAATTGCTTCAAAATATTTCTTAAATTATCACCTGTCAAATGAAAAATTGGTTGATTGGGTAGTCTATATGATCATATGATAGAGAACTGAAATGAAACACATAGGTATCAAAATACTAACACATCTTTATTGTCATTTTCCACTGCACATTTCATTATAGCTAGATAGCAGGGAACAGAAAATCAGTAAGAGTTTGTTAAATCATGTTCATGTCTTTAGTTACAAAAGAGTTGAAAGGAAGAAATGCAAGTGAAAAACTAGGGGATGATTTTACTTGGACTTCAAAAAAACTGTGGAAGAATCATTAATATTATACAGAACAAATGAAGCTTATAATACAAAGAGCAATGTGACTTGAGAGACAGTTTGGACTATTTCAATAGGCAGAAAAATTGAAATTTAATTATATAAAATATAATAATTACTTCCAAAAGTAGAAATGGAATGATAATAGGCACAAAAGTATTACTAATTTATGGAATAGTTTAATGGTTCAACATCAAGAAAAAAATAGAAATTTAGGACACAATAGTGGTTTTAATAGTAGGGATCAAAAACTAAAAGTGTTGACACATTTTATTTCCCAACTGCAACTAAATATTACAGAATATAAACTGGGATGTCAAATTCAAAGCCCTTGGGCAGGATTCAGCCAGTGGAATGCTTAGATCTGGCCCATGGGGCTGTCCGGGAGACAGCAAAGGACTGGTTCGCATTGTCTCTGCCAGCAAAAATGTGGCCCTCCCAGGCCATGTTTTTGGCTTGGACTGTCCAAAGTCCAGAGATGTCTTCCCTCATAATCTGGATGAGATTGTGGATCGTTGGTTAAAGCCAATGTGATGTGTGGAGCTTGTAGATCATGCCTGGAACCACGATGATCTTGTCTTTCGCCTCTGCCCCTGCTTCTGGAATCTATTCCTCTGGGCTGGTACGTGTGGCCTCCTGAGCTCCATTTTCACTTGGAGGGGGCTGCAGGAGGCCATCACGGGCAAAAATGGATCCCCCAGGCACACCTGGGCCATCACAGGTGCCCCCGATATGAGTAATATCAAGCTGACCATGGCCATCTCAGCCCCCCCCCACACACACACACATTTTACCGAAGTCAAACACAACTCTGATGTGGCCCTTAATGAAATCAAGTTTGACACCTCTGGTGTTCACAATAAAATTGTGTATCTTCTAGAATTCTAATTCAATTTTTCATTAAATCAAGGTTGAAAGATGAATAAATTATATATGGGGATTAATTCCTACTTTTGGGAGAAATATGGCATAAATGTATTCCAGTTATAGCTTTTTAGCATATTTTTTGATGACTACCTGGAGACACCCAGATTGTTTTCCTGGCAACAGTATGCAAGTGGTTTGTCACTGTCTTAATGTTCTTTTTCCAACTTTGCAGTCTAATATGCAACTCTGAGAATTATTGCTGGTCTTCCATTTAAGTACTAACTAGGAAGACCTAAGCCAGGAACAGCTAACATGGAGTACAATTCTGTTTTTATGCAGAATATCAATTTTTTGTCTATTTATTCAGATACTGAGAAGAATGCCTGTTAAATGCATAGAGATATTGTTGTAAATGATCCCTATGCATTTGGCAGGCATTCTTTTCAGTGTCTGAATCTGTACTATTTCTAAATTCAAAGTAATTAAAATAAGCAATAGAAAAGTGTTTAGAAAGTATTACTTTTTCCCTAATAAATTTTTTATTTTAATTTTTTTCTTGAGCATTTTCAACCTTGAATCGTCTAGTTTGCCAAACTGGTATCTTTCTTCTGGATGACAAGGCCTTGGCTCAGTTTGAATTGTTCAGGCTCCAAGGTTAATTTCAATGTGGAGCTGAAAATAGATTAATGCACAAGTGTTCAAATAAAGAAAACATTTATGGAAACATCACCATACGGCCCGTATTTAAGCAGATGATGTGATTAGCATAATGTCCAATGAACTGCAGCAGCAAAGGGTTTTGGAACAGGAGGTAACTTTCTGGACTTCACCCTGGCATCTTGTACCACAAAAAAAAATTAAAAAATTAAAAATTGGCAGTCTCTTAGTGTGTGACCAGCATTTTATCACCTAACATGATGAAAATTGCCATCTGTAATGCTGAAGAGGTGTCCTTTCATGGCAAAATGGTTTCTCAGTCTAGAGAAAGTTGAATTAAACATTTTTTAAAAAAGAAAATGGAAAATTACTAATGAAGTCTGAAGTGGTAATTTTGCATAACAAGCTGCTTAAAGAGAGAAATAAGAGATCTTATAACATTTCAAGTGTGATCCAGATGTGTCTGTGAATAATCTCTGAAACTATTTCAGAATCAAATTGATTAAAATTGAGTTTTAAATCCTATCTCTGAGTTTAGTTCGATATTCCTCTCTCTCTTCTTGCTTTTGTTCCCCCCACCCCTTTCACCAGTTAGCATTTTACAAAGCTTCTATTAAATAGGTAAAAGGAAAAGACTTTGTGAATTGTTCGTATTTTTAGTTATAGTCACATCAACTTGCTAAATTATATAGACTTGCAGGAAGCATTGTCTTGGCATTTGATAAGTCAAAAGCTGTTGATATGGACAATGAGATGAAATTTCAGGTGTTAAAGGTAGTAAAATTATAGAGAAACAACTTTATTTCTAAATATGTAATGGTGAAAAATACTAGAAACTAATATTTTAGAACTTTCTGCAATCTGCAGATTATATTATGTCAAAAAGGTTAGTCTTGCTCTTTAAATTTATCATCTTAACAGCTCTTTTTTAATTGCATTCCTTATCTTGACATAATTATTTTGAAGTAACATTTAATTCATATTACTCATAATCATGTCTAAAACATAATTACTTTTTTCTCAATCTGAAAACCAGTTTTTCAATCAATTCTTTTGATCTTCCTAATTTTTGTTAATATTTTCCTCCTTTCCTTTCCTTTCCTTTCCTTTCCTTTCCTTTCCTTTCCTTTCCTTTCCTTTCCTTTCCTTTCCTTTCCTTTCCTTTCCTACTGTTGTAGTATTTGGATACATATCCTGAAAATGAACCAATGGAAAACAGGACACATAATATCAATATATGCGCACAGGATAATGCAAGTTATATTTTTTAAAAAAAATTAATAAATACTAGACATTCTATGACCCATTGGGTCTTCCTTTGCCAGTATTTGTTTCCTCAAGAGATAAACCGGATGACCCTGGATGGGCAAAAAAGCGGTGGTAACAGATTGACTTCTGATTGGCTTCCATTGCCTTTGCTTGTGGGAAGCTGGCAGGGAATACCAGAAATCATTACATGACCACAATTGACCATGACAGACAGCACTGGCTACAAGTTTGTGAATGCAATTAGTCTAAAGACTTTTGATATTTCAATTCTATAGGACTAATAGATTCCAGATTTTGGACATATTTTTTTAAAATGAATGTATCTGCATACCTTGATTCAAACGCTGTTGCCTATTGATGCGCTATTTCAGCTAACTGAAAGCTACAGAGAATTCTGAGAGTTTTAATATATAGATCTCAAGAATTTATAGTTACATTATACAATTCAGTGAAATAGTAATCTACTGTATATATTACCAAAGTTATCCTGTCTGTGTCTGTTTTTTTTCTCCAATTAGCACAAACAGTGCATTATACTGAATCAAGCTAGTTCAAATCTGCTAAATTAAAGAATGTGTAAAATACCCAGGACCATTTTTCCTATGGAATTGAAATATTAATGATGTCCATACCAGTGGTGGGATTCAATTTTTTTACTACCGGTTCTGTGGGCGTGGCTTGGTGGGCATGGCAGGGGAAGGATACAGTAAAATCTCTAGTCAGAATTGTTATTTGCCAGTTCTCCGAACTACTCAAAATTTCTGCTACCAGTTATCTAGAACTGGTCAGAACCTGCTGAATACCACCACTGGTCCATACAACCGTTATTCAAAAACATTTGGCTACCAAAGCATTTCTGCAGTCACGTAGTCACGTAGTCATGATTTCTGATATTTCCTGCCAGTTTCCAACAAGAAAAGTCAATGGGGAACCCACTAGGAAGTCAAAGGTAGTTTAAACTCCTAATACAACAATTTTTGAATCAATGTATCTCAAATCAATGTATCTCAAATCCACTAACAAAGAATGTGTAAAAATCTGGAATCCATTATCTTTTTGGAATTGAAATTTTAAGGATCTTCAGACCAGTTATATTCACAAATCTGTGAATGGTTTGTGGTCATTACAGCATTATCACAGTCATATGATACAGATACTCTTCTGAGGTGATGATGGTACCATGCACCATTGGAGTAAAAATATATCACCTGCCTAGGAGGAAATCATGATCATCAGATGATACTAATGTCATTGGGAAATAAGGAAGATCAGAGAATAAAAATCAGATGACGCCATGACACCAGGACTCCTGCATGACTCCATAAACAATCAAGAAAAATTACATGAGGCAAGAAGAGAACAGGAGGAGAGGCACCCTGTCTCCAGATAACAACAGACCAATGGTGGGATTCAATTTTTTTTACTACCGGTTCTGTGGGCGTGGCTTGGTGGGCATGGTCATGTGATTGGATGGGTGTGGCTTTTTTTTGCTTTTTTGCCGCCACTACCCATTTTTGGGAGCTTCCTAGCCTGAGAAGAGCCTCTGGGGGGTCGTTTTTGCTTGCTTAAACCTCTGATAAGGCTCAGGAAGAAAAAAAACAAAGCATGGGAGGGACATGCAGCACCCCTCCAAGCTCCGTTTTGGGAGCTTTCTAGCCTCAGAGGGAGGGGGGGAGTTTTGATCCCCTAAGGTTCCTCTGGGATTCTGGAAGGCAAAAAATGGAGAGGGAGCTGAGCTCCTCCCTCCATTTTTTGCCTTCCTGGGCCTCAGCAAGGGGAATCCTGGCACAGCTGATCTGTGCACAGCTGATTGTCAGGAGCGGAAAAAAACAGAAATACCTTAGGCGAATGTCAGGCTGGCGGGTAAGCGAGCATCTGGCGGGATGGCAATTGGGTCAGGAGTGTGGCCAGCCAGTTAAGTGACCCATGCCAAATTCCTGCTATCGGTTCACCTGATCCAGTGCGAACCGGCTGAATACCACCACTTCAACAGACACAGAATAACAAGAGAAAGTAGCAAAATAGCAGGGAAATACATATGTCCACAATCAGAAATAAAAGACAAATAGCAAAAGATATGAAGAAATTGAAAAATAGGTATAGATTTCCAAAATTACCATGAAAGTCATAGAATGAGACCAAAAGAAGAGACAGAGGAGGACAGAGTTATTTGATTCAAGAATATATGGCAAACAGTAGTTTAAGGATGATCCAATAGGTGATAAGTTGTCTAGTAACAAAAAAATAATTCTCAGTTGCCTGATTACTCAACATTTCCACTATTTAACATTCTGCTTCTATTGTCATTTGTCTACCTTTCTGTTCATTAGACATTAATATTGTCTTTTTTAAATACACTATTCAGAGAGCCTCAAGCAGAACATTTTTGTATAATTAGGTATTGTGATCTGATTTATTGGACAAACTAGGAACTGAATGTGGGAGCCTTTCTCCTACATAATATATACTCTATAAAGTAATTTTTTGAATGATGTCTGAGTGTTTGCATTGGCACAAAATCATTATAGTTTTATTGTAATATTTGGTCTTTTATATTGGGTTTGAAGCATTCTAAGATTTCTGAGACTTCTCAATCCACTTAATTTTTCAGGCCTGAACCACAGGAAAGTTATAAAATAAACATATCCAAAGTATCTAATTTCTCTATGGTTTTTTTTAGAAAATTCAGGGCCATAGCTTTTTAAACTCCAGGGGGCTAGTGAGTTTCCATGATGATTTTTTTCTACTAAATAATGACAGGTAATATCCTATTTAAAATATTAGCTTAGTAGCAAATTCAGATTCAACTGCAGTATCTGAGAACATCAAAAGAATTTTATATTGACATGTTTATCAACTTTAATACATATTTTGGGTAAGAAAACAATAAAAGAAGGAAATAAATGATAGTTCTACTATTTTTAATATGCTCTCTTTTTAAAAAAAAATCATGTTGATTTTTACAATTTCATGCAGTATTCCATAGACTGACCTTTCTAATTTTGATATTACACATTGAATACATATCTTTAGAATATGTACATGCAAACATAGTAGACATCAAAGTAAAATAAAATAACACTTGAGAAGGACTGTAAAAAAGCTACTGAAACTTTAACAGGAAAAGGTCAGCTAGAATCTTTTATCTAATGCAACATAGTACAGAAACTAAAATAGATGAAGAAGTTGGATGAGTTCTGCAGTGGAACTGAATATCAAAAAACTTCTAACTTGTGTTGGAAGAAATATGCATCTGGTTCTGGTCTAAGTTGGGAAAAAGAAGCTGAAAACAACATGGAGGCTGATTGGAAAGATGGTTTAATAGTGAATAGACCCACCAGCATTTATGGTTCTGGTGCAGCTGACAAAATGGAGTTGAGAATGGGAGATTTTTATACCTTCTTTGGGCTTTGTATTTGAGCTTCCTGTTCCTATGCAAGAACATGTCCTTTAATATTCTATTGCCTATTGTCAGATTCCTATGGGGCCATGTAAGGGTCATGTAGGAGTCATAGCTGGCTCTATAGGCAAAAGAGGAAATGCAAATCCTACGTGTTTGTCTGAGTTCTTGCTTATTGTTTATTTAAGATCCCAGATTTGATGTTTGGACTGCTTTGGGATGGGTGCAATGAAGGGGCTTGTGTTTGAAAGAGTGTTGGGTAATTCCTATTATGGCTTAATGGCTTTTGTCCTGTGTTGGATCTTGGATGAGGGGTTGCTTCTAATCCTATCATTCTGCCTTTGTTCAGTCTTTGCTGCAAAGAGTTTCAAAATATTTTTTCTTGAATTGATTTCTGTCTGTAGTATTTGCTTTGCTTATGAATAGAGATATGTAGATACTTATCTCCCTTTTTCAATAAGTTCTTTATCTCTTAAGTGCTGGCATCTGCTGTGGGTTATTAAGAAAGACTTGGGCTGCTTCCTGCTTCTAAAACATGTTTCTCCATTTCTCCTTTAGGAAAATATAATATTCTGCCTTTTTAAAAAATATTTCCCAGAATATTTCATTCTTCTTTGGGAGGGGCTTCCCACACTTGCAATACAAATAAAGATGGTATGTGTGTTTATGGCCTGAGGATTGCCAATAATGGAAGGAATCATTGAAATTTAATACAAACTGCAAATTAATTTGAAAATCACATATTGGAAAATAAGGAAGCAGCAGAGGCATGATTTAAAGGTAAATTCCTTTTTAAAATAATTGATATTTTTTTATTTAGTAATGATAATTATTACTGGAACTTCAGTATTGTTAGAGCAAATTGGTTTCATATCTTAAAGGTAGAATCTGCATGAAATGCCTCTAATATAGGCAAGCATGCACACAATTAACATTTCTCACTTTAATATAGTTTCAAATAGATTTCTTGGAATAGTCAAAGCTCAAGCTTACTCTACAAATTTAATACTCAAGTTGTTCAGGCTTTGGGACATTGGAACTGAGATACTGATCTGTTCTATGGCAAATGTTTTGCTCTGTGTCCCAGAAAGCTTTCTCGTCACACAATCCAATTGATGATTGGAAGTTCTTGGAAGATGTGGGTTTATTGTTTGCTAGATACAATGTTGTCTGTATTTTGATTGGTCTGACTCATTTCCTTGCTGTACATAGCCTTCTGTTAAATCCTGTTGCATCTTCTTCGTTGAAGTAGTAAATTGTTATCGTCTCGTCAGCTGAAATATAGGCACTTGCTGGTCTGATCAGTTGACTTTTTGTTTACTTGTTTACAAATTTGCACATTTGCCAGATTGTTTTCAGGAAGGAACAGAAACAGCCACAAATATTGCAATAGCAAGCATCCATCTTCACTTTCATTTCATAAGGTATTCCTAGTAAAGTGTCATATTTTAGTCAACCTGTCAGGTAAGTCAAACAGAAACTTCTTCATTAGAAAAAGCAGTTATTAGGAACATGAATTTTCTTGGCAAACTTCTTTTAACTTTGCTCACTAAGTAAGATCATCTTTTGGAATTGGTTACCATATTATTTCATCTTGGTTTTCTTAGAAAATCATCAAGGTAAGTAGCACTTTTAATACATTTCTTTGGAAACTGGCAATTATTGAAGTTATAATATTTTTACTTCTCAGGACACCCAACCTATCTCTTCACTTCACTTTCCCTTTACTCTCTCTTAACTACAGTGGACAAATTCCAAAGTAAAGCACCTGTTTGTGAAATCACTTTGTACCCACTGGTCAGCCTGTGACACCAGTTTTCTCCTTTTAGATTAAAATAAAAACTTTGTGATTTATTTTAATGTATAATTTCAGTCTAGGGAAAAAGGCTTATATATTTCTGCATTTTTTTAAACCGATAGGCACCTTGCCTCAATATCAATAAAGGTAAGGGAGAAGAAAAGCAAGCCTACTCAGTGGGCAGAATGGCAGCAATTTTGGGTGGATAATCAGGTTAGCATAAAACAGCAACTTACATAATTTTTAGATACTTAGTTAATTGTCATGTTATTCTACTTTTAAAAATGAAAAAGAAAATTGAGTAACATGTTTTGTCTCATGAGCTATGGGTAGAATGAGGCCTGTTTTTAGCTAGTCTTTGTTTTAAGTTCCTAACTATCATTTAAATAAACTAGTATTTTGGTATTATATGTAATATAGGTAAGTTATTCTACATGCAGGGCATCAAGACAATTGTACCATGTGTCCAGGTTTCCTCTGATTAAAAATCATTTGATGCATAATCTTCATAGATATCAATTCTTATATTTTACCCTTAGAAATTACAGCTCCTGAAATATAACTTTTTATGATCTTGAATCCAGAAACAAAGGGCAAACTACCTAGGTAGAAAGAATAATATTCATTCTTGAGGTAACTTGGTGTTAAGCTAATGTCACTAAAAGCCATGCTGGGAGCTTCGATCACAGAAGATGGAAGAATGTTGGACAGTGCTGCTGAAATAACTTTTGCCTTTTGTTGCTACATGTACCAGCAAGCAGTACGCTTTGCAAAGATCATTTGTACCACAATACTATTTCACAAGTTGAGATGGTTCACAGCAGGAAAACATTTCCTCGTATTACTTTTCATCAAAGGGGGCTTAGGTTTTTTTGCCCATCTGAATAGCATCATTAGATTACTAATTTACACTTTGGTAAAAAGGGTCAAAGTATTCCTTTTTTTATTATGTGATGTTAGAATTGTAAAAGAACATTTTAATAAGTGCTGTAATTCATATCTGATCTTCCATCACCCAGTGCTTTTTGAATTAGAGAGCTTGTGAATTAAAAAGAAAAAGAAAAACATAAAAATCCAGCACATGGGATATTTCTAGGTGTTAAGTTTTTCCAATACTAGATAAATCACATTTCCCTTAATTCTAATAGAATATTTTTTCTGCTTTATATAAAATGATATAGAATTGTGGTTTAAAGCTGCAGTCCTATACAAACCTATCCACTAGTAAGTTATATAGGCATCTATGTCATGTATGACAGAAAAAAGCTTGTACAATTGTCATAATAGCCATCTTAAACTGGGTTAACCCATTTGCCATGCCAAGCTAACCCTCAATATTCTGATGCGGTAATAGTGTATGGCCACATCAACAGGATACTCAATTAGACAGTCCCACATTTGCTATAAGCATGAATGAATATTTCCTAATATTAGGAAAACCAACTAGATTTATGAAGAAAAGTCCTATAACACTATGAACTCAGAAAGCATATTTTACAAATAAAAAGATAGCAATAAAAGCCTTCTTCCAGCTCATAAATTTAATAAAATAAGGACAGTTCATTTCTCCATTCCACCTTTGTCACAAGAAGGCATCACTGGCAGATTTCTTTTGGATAGCAATGTTCATACCATTGCAATGTTAAATAGAAATACTCAACTTTATTCCTGGTGGAATCTGTGGCAGTTTAAATTACATCCATAACTGTATAAAATTCATTCTGTATTGCCTACATAGGATTTATCAGGACTCATAGGTAACTTGAAATCTGTGTGAGACCAATAGGTTTCCTCATTTTGGTGGGTAATAAGCAGCTACCACTTATTCTTCTTCTGCCTTACAAATATTTTTCCAAGAAACACAGCTGGTTAAAAAACACCTATTTACTTAGAAAATATAAATAAAACTACAATATGACTATATTTATAGACTATCTTCTCATGTATTTCAGATCTCTCCATATTATGAATTATCTGTGTGATTGTGAATAATTCCACCATCTTGTAAGTAAATCTATTTACCAGCTTCTTTCTGTGCAGTACAGTTTGATCAATACAGTCTGTTAAAAATCACCTCACGGTCACCTTTGATTCATTCTATTAAATGGATCATATAAAATTACTACTTGTAGTTGCCTTTCAAGAGAGTGATTAAGGCAATCCAGTTCAACTGCTGAACCAACCTTTTAAATTATTTTTAAAGTCTTGGAAGCTTTCCCAACTGAAGCTATGGCTATAAATACTGATTAAGTATTAATGTGACCTTTCATAGGGGTACTGTGTAATGGTGTGCTATCCCAGAGAATCTGATAGAAAAAAAATATTTTCCTGTCCTTTTAAAAAGATGTTTTGTTGATCTTATAACTGTTGAGTACATTATTTAATTTTAAATTTTCTAATATCTAGACAAAATGTTTTACAGATCTTGCCACATTGCTGTTCAAGACTATAAACATTGTATGTGTACATCACACATTCAAACACATGTTCATAAGTAAACTTTAAGACAATTTCCAAAATCCATCAGCTATATTAATAGAAAGTGATTGAGGTAGAGTGAATTTCATAAAAGTTCATTCATAAAAACTATAGGAGCCTGATGCAGAAAGAAAACTGTTATTTAAGGTCTTTAGGAACATCACAATCAAGGGAACCTATATCTTTTCTTTGGCACATCTTTCACATCTCAAGGTTAATTTGAAAGACCTATATACATTATGATTTCAGGGATTTCACTAACTTGTGTTCCTCAGATTATATTGGTCCTCATATTGATCTTATTTTCCTGTTACCTGGATTTTTGAAATGGAAATTCTAAATAATTTTAACTGCTATAGACATTATAGTTTTTCTTTTTCCTTAAATCTGTTTCCTCCACACACACACCCAAATAACAACAGTATTTCACTGGACATTTTTTTACGTTTATCTTACCCCTATAAATACATATGAGGTTCTTGAGGTCGATTGAGAATTTAGTCTTTTTATAATAAAAGTTCTACTTAACCACGCTGCTTGAGGCATAAGGAAATTATCTATTAGAGGCCAACGTTGCTAAGTGCTGAGCAGTTCTGTGGACTTTACCTCTTTCACTTTACTTGCAATTTAAAAGAAAATCAGTACTATGATATTGTGAGCAGTGCCCTTAAGCTATTTCTAACTACCACATTTGAAGTCTAAATTTTTTCCCTATTGTATACCATTTAAAGTATGTAACTACAACTTTCTAAAGCAATGAAATGAATTTTCTGTTTGTTTTAAATGAAATGTTATCTTTTCTGGAAATTCACAACACAATCAAAAGAAGTCACAACCAATAGAAGAGAAGATACATTTGAAATCTTGGGCACTGTTATCATATTGTACCATTGAATATCATGTTCATTCTCCAGTTTATAATTACCATCCAACTAACATTCACGTTAAGTCAACAATTGATTTAAGTTTTGAGGGAAGGGAAGGGTGGGAGAGCACCATTTTCGTCACTGCAACATCAGAAATTAACTAGTTATGCTTACTTAGACTTTTTCTGTCAAGTCCTTACATTTTTTCCCTTTATGAACAAAGGAACTTGAATGCTGCCAACTAATGTTTCTATGATCCTATCCTATATGGTTTTTAACAGTTATATGTTCATGACAGAATATTACTTTACTTCAACATTGTCAAAAATGAAACTTCTGCTAAGTCCAAAGTTAGACTTTCCCATTTCTGCTCTCATGCCAGGATTGGTAGATATTTTCCTTGGTAGCTGGTAGCTGATAACATACTGGAAGAAAGCTGCAGAGATGGAAGAAAATGGGAAAAGCAATCATTTTGCATAAAATTTAGAATTTTGCCTGTATTGTTTGTGCTGATTCAGCTATGTATGTAGCATAAACTAGCATGAACTAAGCTTTCCCTTTCACCTTCCTAGTTGAAGAGTAAAATACTCTTTGCCTCATTGCCTCAATTGCCTCAAAATTCCAAAAATGTTAGGAAAATATATACTTTAGTTCTGGAGATATTAAGAAGGAAGTGACAATCAGAATTAGCCCAATTTACAATTTGAGTGTGGGAATAGATAGAAGAGCCAGTTAAAACAAAGCAATCAGTATATGGGAAATACCAAATTTAAAAAGGACACACAAAATAGTTTATTATTAAAATAAGAATGAACAATGGTTCTTTTGTTTTCCCTGATAATCAGTATGCATCAGTTAGCTAATGGCTTTTCTTTTTATTCAGATGGATGACATCTTTTCTTTTGTTGGAAAACCACATAGGAAACACTAGCTTTTCATAAGGAGGAACTGAAGAAATATGCCTTCCCCAACTGGCTAGTTATTATATCTGCTTTTATCCCTTTGCTAGCTAACCATTTCATAAACTCCATGAACCAATTAACTGCAATGTTTTTTTTTTCTTTTTTGTTCTGCCACTGCAATTTCTTCATGAAAGAAAGAAAAAAACTGTTCTCCCATGCCATCATATATACTCTCCCTGGTTCTGCTTATCCCCCACTTCAACTTCAGTCCATGAAATGATTCATAGAAACCTTTAAATTGTTTCTCATATTTAGACTTACAACAATATTTAAAGTACAGATATTTCTTTCAAACATATTTTCTCTTTTTAACCATTAACATACTTCAACTCCAATATATTTCCAGAGTATCTGAGACATGTAGATGTCATACCTTTATTCTTTTTACCTCCTATATGAACTTTCCTATTTCTCATATAGGTATGTGTCTGCAAGGTGGGAAAATTTTGATGATACAAATATGTAATGGGAGTTTAAAATTTAGAGTAATTAATATAATTAATAGAAAGAACATAAACCACAAGACAGTGCTATCATTGAGCTGATCCATGTTTGATTTATAGATGTTTGATTTAACGAAACAATAAAGAAGAAATTGCCAAAAAAAAAACCAAACCCTGTAAAATGTTGACATGGGAACAAACTGTTTTGGGGCACTAAGTGTAATAATAGAAGGACTCAGAAATAATTTGATTGCCTAAATTTAAAACAATTTATTTACAACAGCCCAACTATAAAGATCAACAATGTTGGGCATTTAATACATAATTAGATACTACTTTTATGGTCTGGGGTAGGCCTCCAATTAGTAAGAAGAAAAACAGCCAGCAGGGCCATTACTCAGTATTAGCAGAATAAAACAACTATTTGAACACTGAGTATTTGTATCACAAACATAAGCTGCGTTCCCATAATACAACAAGTTAGATCAAAGTATGTTTACAAACTTGATGAAACCCATTCTTAATATGTGATCTCAAGCAGACTGTACTTAACTATAACAAACAGTATTCAATGGATATAGCAAGTTATATGAATTCAGCAATGTATTTTAATCTGAGTTTAGGTCTAGTTATTTAGGGTCTAGTTATATGACCTAATAGTATTGAAGCATTAATTAGATCTGAAAAAAGCTTGACATGCTGAGAAAAGGGCAGAAGTTCAGCAGTTTTATTTAAAGAGGTGGTATTTTTATTTTGTTTTCAATATGGATTAAAAAAATCATGCAGCTATTTCAACAGTTGGTTTTTTTTCAAAAACATATTAACCATATATATTATGAAGGAAATCTTAATGAAGCTAATTTTGTCATTTTAAATAATTTAGACCTGTTCCTTGTCCAAAAAGTATGAGTGAACAGTTAATGAACATCTTGGCATTCTAGATCACATAAGTTAACCTGCAAAGTGAAAGGAAAGAATAGAATGTCTAATTCTAGCAAAGTTTGGTAGGTCCAGGGGATAAATGGTAGTTAAGGAAGGTTTTCAGTAAATAATCAGCTACTAGATCCTGTTATGATGTCTCACTTCTTTATTAGTGCCATTAGGATGTATCATCAGTACTTAATAACAACACAGTCTCCATTTTTGGTAATATCAAATAGCAGAGATACTTTTAGTACAGAGGCACCTCCCTCAGTTTCTCTTCCTTTCCTGGCATATATCTGGATAAAGCATGAAGAAGTATTATGAAAGGACCTTTATTTTCAAGGAAAAGAAAATGATGGCAGCAATGGATGTATTCATGACAGAAAACAGTGTTTATAAACTATTAGATTTTCTGTAAGAATGTTGGGTGGTTATTGTTTTTTTTCATTCCTTTACTCTATCATCTACCCTTCTATCCTTCCTTTCTTAGAGCAAATATATTTTATAGTAAATTTAAATATTCAAGAGGAATGAAATTGTGCTGTGCTGGATTTCTCTCTACAGTATTCCCATATTTGTGTTTGTTAGGTTTGTAGCATTTCTTTACATAAAATGGTCAAGCTGGTACATGCAGCATGTCCTCCATTTTATGAATATACATATGAATATACACATATATCAGTAACTCTGTGAGGTGAGTGAAAGAATGACTGCCCAAAATTGTTTCCACAGATAAGACAAAACAAAAACTGGCTTTGATTAATATACTACCCTGTCTATATAAAATCCAATATCTTGATAAAATCTAAGCAGATATTCATCAGTTTTAATAAAATGTAGTATTTACTTAATGACTAATTGTTAACGTATAAACACTCACTCATATATGTTGTGTACAGACTTTTATATTACAAGCTAAAATAATTGTGGTAAATTTCATATTCTTTTTCTAGTCAAAATTAGCAATTATTTGGTGAGTTTTAAACTAAAATAACCCACGGTTAACATTTTTCAATTCATCAAGAAAAACATAAATAGTGAATAATGCATCCCACTAATAATATATAGAGTTTCAAAAAGCTGGATTCAATTTGGAATTTAGTTTTGAGATTATTTTGGGGTAATAATTTGTTCTGTATGTAGCCACCTGAAAAGCAGAAAACTGAGGATTATTAATTTATATAAAACATTATTAACCCTTTTCTCTAAATAATTCATGCATGCAAAATTGTTTCCTATTTAAAATATCTTACATATTGTCTCAGGAAGAAAATATATTTAGATTTTGATATATTTCCCTTCAAAAGCATAGTTTTATAATTGTAAGGACAACCTGAGCATCTGCCTTTGTCTATAATTTGTTTTGAAGTTGCAAAGTAGAGTGTGATCATGTGGTTGAATCCATTAAAACAATAAATTTGACTAAAACAACTTTAGGTTAGATCCAGAAAGTTTTATATTTCCTACTGTAACATTCTGGTTCATTGTTTCATTAAAAAAAATACAAAAAATAAGAGGTTTGGAATATTTTAGCTGGCTAGCAATCAGTAGATTTACATGAAAAGGCAAAGCAAATTTTAGAGTTTGGTGCGCAGGGAATCAGAGACAGAGGCAAAGCTAAGGCTAACAGACTTTATTTGCCACTTAGTAACCTCAGCTGGCTTGCCGCTACTTGTATCGGCTGCCGGCTGACAGAAGCGAACAGCTGAGCCTTCTTGACAGCTTTTTTTTTTATAGTGAGCTGTCAAGCAGCTCAGCCAATCAGCACTCACCCTGGCTCCCGCCTCAATGGCGGGCGGAGTGAGAACTGCTGGCTACAACACCCATTCCCTCAGGTAGTGCTCATGATTAGCGCTCGAGATAGGTAGGCTGGTGCCTCGTTCTCGTGGATCGTGGATTCTTGTGGCTGGCGTCGTCGACGGGAGAGGATCGGCCGGGCCGCTGGCAACTTCTGCCGGTGTTGGAGTACTCTTCTGGCTGGCTCCTTCGGTTGGCTGGTTGTCTTCATCTGGTCATAGGGAGGCCTCGGCGAAAGACAAGATCGCTTCAGTTTCTGGTGGGATGTTCAGCTCTGGTAAGTCTTTTGTGAGCGGCCGCTGTTCGGGAGGTGGGTAGTCGTCTTCGGTTCCTGTTATCTAGGGGTGGACCAGCAGGAGTATTCCATCTGCTTCTGAGCTGGTCCACCTGCCGGTGCCATAGTCTTCCATCGGTCAATCGTACCCTGTAAAACTTTGGGCCTGCTATTTTTTCTACCCAGCCTGGCAGCCATAGGGGACTCCCAGCATAGTTTCTGGTGTAGACTGGGTCCCCTAGACATTGCTTTGCTATGGGAGTCTAGGGGTGGCGTAGACCGGATCCCCTAGACATTGCTTTGCTATGGGAGTCTAGGGGTGTGCTGGGAGCATAGGTTGGGTGAAGTCTATCCAGAGTTGTCCTCAACCTTCTTCCCATCAGGAGTTCTGCTGAGGATAGGTTAGTCTGGGCATTAGGGGTGGTATGTTGTATTAGGTGGCATAGGGCAATCCTTGCAGACCAATTTTCCCCAGTCATCCTCCCTAGTGCTACCTTGGCTGACCTTACAGCCCTTTCAGCCCTCCCATTAGCTGCGGGGTGAAAACGAGAAATTAGGGCATGCCTGATGCCCCTTTGGGCTAGGAACAGTTCAGGGAGAAGAAGTAAATTGTGGGCCATTTTCTGATACCAGGGTGTCAGGATACCGATGTATCCCAAAAAGAGCATCAAGCACCCTGGTAACTTCTTCAGTGGTAGTGGTCTTAAGAAGGGCTAGTTCTACCCATTTGGAGTAGGAGTCCACTACCACTAGGAAGGATTTCCCTTGGAATGGTCCTGCTATGTCAATGTGGACCCTGGACCAAGGGTTATTTGTGTCCTCCCATTCACTAGTAATGGCAGCCGGGGGTGCAGGTCGCAATAATTGGCATGCTTTTTGGCAGTCCTGTACCTTTCTGGCAATCGCCTCATCAATACCTGGCCACCAGACATAGCTTCGTGCCAGGGCCTTCATCCTACTGATGCCTGGGTGCCTTTTGTGTAGAACACTTATAATACGAGGTCTTAGATCCTGAGGGATGACTACCCTGTTTCCCCATAACAAACAACCCTTTAGGACATTCAATTCTAGATGGTGAGTTTTGAAAGGGTGGAGATCTGCTGGCACAGGGTCCCTGGGCCACCTTCTCCTCTCCCAGTCCAAAACTTTATTCAATTGGGGGTCCTTGAAGGAGGAGTGAGCGATGTCATTGGCATTCAGGGGTAACTGCAGGTCTTCAATTAGGAAAGTGGTTGCTGTGGGTGCTGGGTCCTTCACAAAAATAGGTAAAGGGCATCTGCTTAAAGCGTCTGCATGAGCTACTTGCTTACCAGGTCTATAAAGTAATTTGTAATTGTATGCTGATAGAAAAATGACTCAACTAGTCATTCTGGGTGACATAATCTGTGGGCTGGGCTTGTCCCCTGCCAATATACGAAGGAGTGGTTGGTGATCAGTGACTAGCTCAAAATGGTGACCATACAAGTATTCATGAAATCTTAACTGCAGCTACTGCAGCAAGGGCCTCCTTGTCAATTTGGGCATAATTCCATTCTGTTTTAGAAAGTGTCCTTGAAAAATAAGCTATAGGGGCTTCTTGCCCATTGGACAGTCTGTGACCCAAAACTGCCCCTATACCATAAGGAGAGGCATCACACACCAATATCAAGGGGAGTGTCTTATCAAATTGCATTAGAACAGAATCTGAAGAGAGTAGGGCTTTGACAGCCTTAAAAGAGGCTTGCTCCCATGCCCCCATGACCATACAATATTAGAGTCCAACAGTCTGTGTAGAGGTTCAGCTATGATGGCTTTGTTAGGCAGGAAAGAACTGTAAAAATTAAGTAAACCCAGAAAGGCCTGCAATTCAGTCTTATTTGTGGGGGTTGGAGCATCCTGGATAGATTTGACCTAAGACTCAATTGGATGAATTCCTGAAGAGTCATTGTGATAGCCCAAAAAATCAATTTGTGAAGTAGCAAAAATGCATTTTTTCTTATTAAGAGTCCCGTTTCTTTGAAACATTGTAAGACTTTTTGTAATCATTGTAAGTGTTCCTGAGGGCTATTTGAAGCAATAAGAATGTCATCAAAATAGGGATGGCCCCTGGTATGTTATACAGTAATCTCTCCATAATTGATTGGAAAATACCAGGGGCACACTAACTCCAAATTGGAGGCGTTTGCACTTAAAAGCTCCCCTGTGTGTTATAATAGTTTGCGCCTGTGCAGTTTGTTCATCTACTGGGAACTGTTGGTACGCCTGTGTCATATCAAGTTTTGTAAAAATGGAACTTTTGCCCAGGCTATGTAACAAATATTGTATAATGGGCACTGGGTATGTGTTGGGTTGAAGCCCCCTGTTAATGGTCAACTTGTAGTTTGAGCAAATGTGAATTGAACCATCTTGTTTAAGGGGTATGACTATGGGTGTTTCCCATTTGGAGAAATCGGTGGGTTCTAGTACCCTTTGAGCTATCAGTTTGTCCAACTGGGCATCCACTTTTGCACGTAAGGCCAAGGGAATTCTCCTTATTGGAGTCACTTGGGGATCTATGTTTAGAGAAATGGGTGTGCCATTATAGCAGCCATGCTTGCCATCAAAAACTTCTGAAAAGTTGGTAAGTAGTTGTTCTAAATTGCAAGTGTTAATAGCATTTATGCCAGCTACTTGCAATCCTGGGGAATTGAACCAGTACAACCCTAACAAGCTTGGCAGGCGCCCATTTACTATAACTAGAGGTAAAAGTCCATTAAAATGATGGAATTGTATGTGGAACTTGCCTGTCCCGATGACTGGAATATTCTATCCCTGGTAGTCTTTCAAGGTTAGCTTGCAGGGTGTCAGTTGTTATTTGGTGATGTCTGGAACCAGCTGCTTCAGGGTGTCCCAGGACATGATGGAGAGGGAGGAGCCTGTGTCCACCTCCATGTGGCATGGATTTCCTTCTAAAAGAAGATTGACATTTATTTTATTAATATTAAAACAATTAGGTAGTGACTCAGCTGTGGGATATGCTTTGATAACTGCAAAGCAATCCTCTTTGGTTCTGAAGGTTTTTGTTGCATATGGTTTGGTAGTGCCTGGTTCATGTTTCTTGCAGCTTGGCAAATTCTTGCCAGGTGTCCCTTCTTTTGGCACTTTAAACAAACCATGTTTCTAAAGCGGCAGGCTGCTCTAGAGTGGTTTCCCCCACAGCTGAGGCAGATGTTTTGTGGTATACTTTGTCTTCTTTCAGCTGGATTGTTTTTCATTGTGGAAGCTGAGGCATTCTTAGACGGTTTACTTTTTCTTCTTCGCCATACTGGGTTTCGAACGTGACTTCATGGTGAATAGCTGTATTTGTTTTGACCCCCGGGAAGCTGTTAGAGTTTTGAATTTCAGCCATGGATAGGTTTGACAGCTCCGCGGCTTGTGGTTCCTCAATTGCCTGCTTCAGGTTCAGGTCTGTTTTTGCTAGGAGATGTCTCTGTAGCTGGAGGTCTCTTACCCCACAGACCAGTTGATCCAGAAGCATGTCATCGAGGTAGTCCCTGAATCCGCAGTGAAGGGCAGCTGATCTGAGTGCTGCCATGTATTTGCTGATGGATTTCCCCTCCGCTTGTGCTCTTCTTCGGAATGCGTGGCGGCGCGCGATGCGGGAAGGTCTGGGAGCGTAGTGGTTGCTGAGGACTTCTTGAAGTTCTTCCCAGGTGACCTCTTTTACTGTCTGTGGAGCTAGTAGAGCCATGGCAGTGTCAAAGGCAGAAGCTTAGGAAGTAAGCCTTCATTCTATTCGCGGGTATGTCAGTCAGGTTGGTGGCATCCATGACACATCCGAAGTGATTGATGTAGGATGTCCATGTCTCTGCCGCTGGCTGGAATGGAGGGAAGTTTGAAGGCGCCACCATCTGGGTTGTGGCAGTCTAGTTAGCGCTCTTAGCTTAGTGACTTTAGCAGCTCTTTTGTCGCTTCAGCTCTTCACGACTTTCAGCTCTTTTTGCCTCAGAATGTCTCACTTCGCTAACAATCCCATCCTTGTTGCCAGTTTAGAGTTTGGCATGCAGGGAATCAGAGACAGAGACAAAGCTAAGGCTAACAGACTTTATTTGCCACTTAGTAACCTCAGCCAGCTTGCTGCCGCTTGTATCGGCTGCCGGCTGACAGGAGCGAACAGCTGACCCCGCTTGACAGCTCCCTTTTTATAGCGAGCTGTCAAGAGGCTCAGCCAATCAGCACTCGCCTCGGCTCCCACCTCAATGGCGGACCGGAGTGAGAACTGCTGGCTACAGCACAAATCTAATCTGAAATATTTGAACATTTTGAAATTAAAATTATTTGGATAGGTATCTAAAATTATCTCTTTGTTCCAGCAGTTATAAAGGTATAGTTTTATAACTGAAAGAATTTCAGTAGGCAGAACATGGTACCATACTTCTGAGGGGGGAAATGTAATATGTAATAGATGAATGTGAACAAAATGTACATAAAAGAAGTTTTTTTCTCTCCTTATATTAGGGGAATAGCAGATGAATGTGTGGCAGTGGAAATATGGCTCATTTTAATGTATTTATATCTTTTGATACAGCTGCAGGCCTGCAGGTACAATGAATAAACAGGACCATTTAAGCAATACATCTATTTGTGAACCTTTCTTAAAATGAAAGTTTCATTTTTACAAGACAAAAGAGGGAAGGAAGGAAGGAAGGAAGGAAGGAAGGAAGGAAGGAAGGAAGGAAGGAAGGAAGGAAGGAAGGCAGAGAAGATAATTATGGCCTTAGTGTTTAACAGGGATGAAATTTCAAATTGTTTTGTGCCATGCTTTCAGATATTTGAAGAAAGGTTATAAACTTTATGAATTATGTTTCTTTGGGGGAAATCAAGCAGAAGATAAGAGAAATTGGTTATAGATTAATATAACCAAAGTCTTTTTCCAAAGAACAAATGGATCATTTATATAGTAATCAATGGCCCGAATCTTACAGAACTTGTTAATTATTGCTTGCAGCATTTTTTTCAGATAGCTTTTATGTGTGTCTTAATATGTATAAGAATAATATATCTAAGAATATTTAACCTGCTCCATTCATATTTAAAATAGAGTTTAGAATAAAATTAATTGTACTCAAAAAACTTGCTGTTCAATATTAATGTGATGTGAGTCCTACTGAATGATGAAATAAACATTGTTATAGCACAGTCATATTCCTTAATAGATTAAAACACTTTAGTGTTTACAAGAAGACAGAGTGCCAACTCAGGACCAAGGGTTTTCAAACCAATAGAACAGGAATAAAGAAAAATTAAAAATCAGCATTTCCAGGAATTCATGACGTGGTTTAGATTTGGGACTGTGGGGACATGAAAGGAGACAAATGATGAAATGTAACATTCAAATACTATGATTTATATATTTATTTCTAACATCTGGCTACAAGTACAGTATATTGTGGTTCTATAATGTGTTTTTATAGCTATGGTTAGTAGCAACATCTGTGCACAGTTGCCTCCTTCTGGATATCAAAGGGAGGCTCTGATGATCTCAGTATGGCTGTTTAAAGTCATATTATATAACCTTCTAGCAATTTTATATACATCACCACAAGTCTTGTATTTGTGTGTGTGTGTGTGTGTGTGTGTGTTTGTGTTTGTGTGTTTATGTGTGTGTGTGTATCCTTCTGTATCCCAATGTTAGCTGTACCCCAATGTTAAAATCTTACATCAAGAAAGAAGACATCTATGCCTGATTTCTACCAATGGATGTTGATATGTGTTGTTTGTTATATTTAAATAAACTCCCTAAAAAGTTAAAAAACACAAACTTTGTAAATAATATTATCAAAGTATTTAGAGTTATTTGATTTATAATGTATTTCTTTTCATCTTTTTTATTATCATGATGCCATCATCACTGCTTGACATAGCAAGGGTATAAAAACACTTTGACCTAAATTATTTCTCCTGTATGACAATAGGAATAGCACTTAGAGTTATATATTGCTTCACAGTCAGCATATTGCTCCAACAATTTGGATCTTAATTTCACTCAGGATGGAATACTGAGTCAACCTTGAGCTGGTGAGAATCGAACTGCCGAATTTCAGGCAGCTGACAGTTAGCAGAAGTAGCTTGTAGTACTGCATTCTAACTACTGCTCCACCATAGCTCTTAACAGAAAAACTACTGATATTTTTTCCTAATGACTAATGGGAATTTTGTGAGTTCCTAACTTCTGGTACTGATTAAGAATATTTTTCTTTGATTTTATCTATGTACACCTTGATACTAGAAAAATGTTGTCAAAAATTAATAAGATAGAGATATCATGAAGGAAAACAGTAATAACTATAGGTTAAGGGAAGAGGAATAGCTAAATAACACATCCCAAAACTGCTTTCAGAAAAAACAGGCAGCCTTGGCCATAAAAATTAGAATCAAGATAAATAACTGCTATAGATTTCTGGCCATGAAAATAATTATTGGTCTGTTTTGAGAGTTAAAAGTGAAATGAAAAACTGATGTAAATGGACAAAATCTGCTACATCAAATCGTGTTATGCTATTGCTACCAAATTCACTCATATTCTTTGAATCTATGTTCAATGTTTTTATTTATTTAATTAAATGTTTCAAATACATAAAATAGCACTGATATTTTTTTAAAGGGAAACACTATCACCTCACATGTTCAATAATTCAGGAAGATGTGTAAGGTAACGTAGAAGTTCTCTTCTCTAAGGAAAAGAGTTATTTATATTATTTACAATAAATTTCCTTAAGTGTATGTCTTGAGTAATAGGGTAATAACAAATTAGTTGCATTTCCTTAATAGGCCTTTATTATACACCAGAGGAAGAATTGTGTGTGCTCTATCTTAGTGTACTATTCATGTAGGATAAATCTATCAGTAGTTATTATGTAAACTAATCTATCCAATTCATTTATAAGCATGTCTTATACAGTTCCCTGAATACCATAACATCATAACTTACTTCCATACTGTTTTGTACTTATAGGCAGATATGCAATCCCTTCTTTTCATTTAGAAAATGCATATGTCGAAAGCAAAGACTATAATTCATTTTCCATAACGATAGTGTATCCTGTTGCCAATGCATTTAGTGTTAGAGTGAAAGTTTCTTTTCATTAAATAGCTGCAATGTTTAGTGGAGTTTACCCTTGATTTCCTCCCCAAAAAATACTGCTGACTTAATAGCATCTTTATAGCTTTGATTTTTTTTTATTTTATTCAGCCTACTTTTGTTTTCTATTCTTTCTTTCTTGTAACCACACTTTATCTGAATTTATTTTCTCTTAATATTTTATGTTTATGAATTTAAACTCCCAACCTGACATTTGAAAGCACCTGGCATAACGGGTAAGAGAGATGTTAGGAACTAGCCTTGGAACTTTGAAATTGGCTTAGGTAAAAAAAATATCTGTAGATTAATGAATTCTTCCGGAAATTACCGGAAATTTCTGCTGAGGTCTTAATAACCTGGAATCCAGGGAAGAGATTCAAAGTGTTCTACCAGCAATCAGAAGAAATACCAAACTCTCCTTGTTCTAATGAAGATGATAGACTTTTGTGGAATGATGATTTTCAAGAAAATATTGCCTCTGGTGGGTGCACCATCCATTCTGAAGTATTGGTGCTTATGAGTCTAATGTTGTTACAGCTGACAAACTAAATAATTTGAGGGTTTTTTTGGCAACACTGTTTTGCAACATTTTGCCTCTTAACTACTCATATTGTAATAGTCTTGTTGCACAATTAACAAATATAAAAAAATGATGATCTGAAAAAAACTTTTGATCCTCAAAAATTCTCTTCAAAAATACAGAAAGCAAATTATTTTGAACAAGCTTCTATGTTAGATACTGCATTAAGTAATAAGCAACCTATAAATAAAAAAAAACTCTTTTAAGCCTAAACAATAAAAAGGATTCTGCCCTAATATATTAATATAAACTATTTGTTCTGTCTTTTCTTAATACCAGTATTAAGAAACTACTGATATTAAGTTGGATAATGGACTTCCAGAGTATAAGTTTGTTTGTACCCAAGACAGCTACCTCATTGCCAGTGTCATGCCATTGATTTTCTACATATTAATTGGCTCCCCATTACAATTGGCCAAAAATGATTCATTTATTCTGAACAATCCAGCAATACCATTAAAGCTTTTTTAAAATGACCTTTTTGGGGACTATTGGAATTATCCTTTTACGGTTTTTATGGTTGAAACTGAGAAACCTTTTCTAAATAATTCTCACACATTTCAAAACTAGCTCACACATTTCAAAATTCTGCTTCTATCTCAGAGAGCTGCCATGTTTCTTCTACCTTATCTTTGTCTTGAAAACAAACAAATAAAATATTGCCTCGTCCTTTTGAAAGTGAACTACTAATACTTATAGCATGAATCCAACCATTAATTCAAAGAAACCCTTGGACCTTCTAGCAAAGTCTGGCACTTCCCTTTCATGTACTTTTCATGTATTTTTGTCAGAAACAATTTCAGTTTTGTACAGACTGATACTGGTCATAGCTCTCAAACCAACCAGATTCTTGGAAAAACATCCACCACCCTATCTTTTCCAATGACTTCAATCTCTCTTATCTCTGATTTCAAACATACAATATCAACTGAACAAAACCAGTTTTCCTCTCCCCCCCCCGATCCTATTTAATTTCTTTTCACCATGTTTCTTTTGACAATTTTGCATCTTCAATTAAAGTGACCCATTCTGCTGCAAATTTTATACATACATACATACATACATACATACATACATACATACATACATAGTTTGTGTGTGTGTGTATGTGTGCGTGTTTTACATGTGTATGTATGTGTGTATGTCTATAGAGATTCTCAGTCATCCAGGTCATGGTTGTCCCAAAGATGCTTTTTCAAGAGGTAACTGGACTTTCTTGTATATATATTTTATACACACACACACACACACACACGCATATATATACATACATGCATGCATACATACATGTACACATACATACTTACTTACTTATTTCAGAGGATAAAATCTAGAAACCATAAGTGAATAATATCTTTATTAGGCCAATGTCAAAATTCATAAAATAATGTGTAACTCTTGTTATTGAAAATGCTTAAAATCCATTTAGGATAAGTAAAGCTACTAGTAACCTTGGGAAGAAAAATCAGAAAAAAATATCCTTTTTATAGTGCATCCCTGCTGGCAAAAATAATTTGCTAAAGTGCAGTGTTTGCAAGTTAAGAGACTATGAATTTGTCTCATTCAAATGCATTGTGTATTTTGCTACCTTTCATATATCACAAAGGACACGTTTTCTCAACACTTTTACTTTTTGAACATTTGGCAACTTCATAGATAATTTCTGCTAGCAGGAAACTTGTTAGAGGCATTAGTACATTAACTTTACCTGTGCTGGAAAGTATTGAATAGTAAATAAACTATGAAAATAAGGAATGCATTTTTATATTTTTATGTTTATCAAAAATGATTCCATTCAATTTCATTTCATTTTTTTTAAGCATTTAGAGAGAAGGAGTAGTTTCCTCTAAGTATCATGCTGTAACTTTAAAAATTGTTTTTAATCATTATACAATCATATTATACTAACAATTCAATAAAAGTATATATTTGAGATTTAGTAATTGTATTTCCTAATGACCATAAAAGCATGTATAGTTTTCCATTTCATTATCATGCTCTATATCTTGTTTCACCACTGCTTCATTGATTGAAAAGTTATACAGGTAGTCCTCAATTTATGATTGTAATGAAGCCTGGTTGTAAGTTGTGATAGTTATAAAGCAGCTCATCACATGATTGACCCAATTTTAAGACCCTTTTTTATGGTGGTCTTTAAGCGAAACATGAAATGAACTCCTGATTGCTAAGCAAACCCATTGTTTTCTATGAGGTTTGTGAGGTTTGTGTATAGGCTGCCCATAGAACTTTGGAACTAGGTTGTAAGTACCTTTTGGGAGGGTCTATTGTAAATTTGAATGATTGCTGAGGCACCAATCATAAGACAATTATATAAGAACACCTAAATTAAGGAAGGAAGCAAAATCAGTCTTTGGATATTAAAATCTTGGCATGTAGAATTTGTAAAGATGCTAGCAACTTAACATTCACTTTAGATTACACAATTTTTACACACCTAACAAAATTTATAATATTAATGTAATGTATTATTATTCCTATAACTAGTTAATGAATAAATAAATTTCATCTGGAGGCATCACTCGCAAAGCTAGGTTGAAACAAAGTGAGTAGAAAGGTAAAAATAATTATTTGGCCTTTTATAATCCTAATTCAAATTCATCTTCCTTTATAATATAGATTTCACTCCTACTGAAGGAAACAATTGTATTGAGAGAATTCTACACTATTTTGTGCATCTGTCAACCATCCCATATAAGTAAAGCAAGACAGATTTTAAAATAGCTTGATACAAACTTTTGCATGTACAGCTAAGTTTTGCATATATGTTGAATGCTTCTGTAGTGGAGATAAATTCTTTATGTACCAAATCACACTTGGTATATTTATAAATAAATACATTTCAATTCAGTTCAATCAATTCAATTCAATTCAAACTCCCCTTCCCCCAAAAAGCAATCTTTGGGACATGACTCTATAACATAAAGGTTATCTTCATGTGGTAAAAATAGTCCTATTTCAAATCTTGATATGAAGCTACCAGGTATGATCAATTGTACTAAGGTAAATGGGTATCTATATTGACTTGGTCTATCTTGGACTGTGCTGTTATGTTTTAAAGAAGAAGAATGGAGTGTTTGCTCTGAGAATAGAGTCTCAGTTTATATATCAACTATCTCAAACTGTCATAGAACAGTTTTTATGATAATATTGATTATCATTGTCATGGGTTCTATGACAAATTCTTTCCTATAAGAGTTTTGGGAAAATTCATCATCCAAATATGCTAAGAAAAAGCACTAAGTAATAAAACTATATATATGAATGTAAATACAGTTAAAATTATATAAATAATAAAATGCTAATTTTACTTTGTGTGCTAGGAAAATAGTTGGTAAAGAACATAGAATCTATATTCTAAATATTTTTATTGCTCTTTCTCCATACAAACTTCACATTCTGTGCTGCAAAACACTGATTTGTTACTTTGATGAATTGTAGCACACTCATTTATTACTTATAGGCAAGGTTTCTGTTTTGACACATATTTTTTGAATGTATTTATGTTGTGCTATTTTATTTTTGCCCTCAGCAGGAAAGTTATTGGCAGGAGTTCATTACACCCATGTGGAGAGGGAGACAGCATTATGAAATTATAACCATTCTTACAATCAAGGGTCAAAAGCTTGCAGTGACATAGCCAATTCCTCTGATCTCTTGGAATTTAAAGTTAAGTAAGATTCTATAAGTATTATGAAAAGAAAAGAAATACTATTGTGAGAACATATTTCTCAGGATACTGTTACAACTGTATTTTTGAAAATACAAGAAGTACAGCATATGAGTTTGACCGGGTCAATTGTTTGCTTAGGTCAATAGTTTGCTTAGGTCAGGGATAGGGAAACTTGGCTCTTATATCTCTTATGGACTTCAACTCCCAGAATTTCTGAGTGAGCCTTAAAAGGTTCCCCATCCCTGGCCTACTGGTCTTTCAGTTGTGGGGGAAATCAATTTTTGACTTGACTTCAAGTCATAAGTGATAAAAGAGCCAAGTTTCCCTACCCCTGGCTTAGGTCAATGTTATAAAAATTTCCTATTACCACATTTCTAATTTGCATCTAGTTAACATTTAGTAAAGACTAAGCAGGAACAATAAAATTCATTGTGAATATTTGTTTCATGTGGAAACCATTGTTGATGCCCAAAGAAATTACAGATAATTGCTTACAAACTAGGAATGCAAGAAACCATGTTGGTTTTGATTTTCAAAATGAAATCTTTATATTTGTATTGCTAGTAAACTTGTCCCAAATATAGTAACTATTTTCTCAAAACATGTGAGATATTGATGTAAAAGAGTAATAGGGTAATGAATAGTATTCTGTTGTACAAGTCTTATGAAATTAGATCAAATGCAGAGAATATGGAACAAGTGAAAATAGATCAGATATGATCTTTAAACAACTAGATTGTATTTTTTATTGGAAATATGTGGTTAACCAAATTTTATTTGAAATAATTTGCTACATTTTTATCAAGAACTCATTTTTGCTACATAAGCCTTTGGTTGATAATAAGAATATAAACAAGTTGATTCATGGACCATTCCATAGACACCAAGAATGTTGGCACATGTAATTAGTAAAGGTCAGGTTAATAGGCCTTTAAAATACATTAAGAAAATGGATCTATTGTCTACTTGATATACATAGAATGAACATTAGCTAGAATTAGAATGTAAATCATGACAAACTAAATGAAAGTTAAAGAATTTTTATCAATTTTATGTAGAAGAGCAGGCAGAAAGCATTTCATCATTAGGGTTACTATATTCTCATGAGCACTCTAGGTCCAACTCTCCTGAATCCTGTTGAGACTTATCTAGCTCCAATTAATGTTAAACTTTAGTTGATCAGATTCTTGTGTATAGGCTTGAATAAGTCTTCTATGCTGCAGCTTTATAAATGGTCCTGATTCTTCACACCTCACATTTTTATAGATTCTAGTTTTTAATTTTCCTCACAAAACAAATGTTACTGTCCTGTGTTTTGGCTTCAACTTTTTAGTTATGTCTGATGATTTTGTAAGTAAGTTACATAGTAGATATCATTGCAATCCACAATTTATTATTATGCCTTAATCATAGAAGTTTTATTAATCAAATAATATAAATGTTTCCAATATATCTGCATATAATAAGAGAATAATAAGAGAACTAAATATAATTAGCTTCTCCCTACACCTCTTTCTTACTATAAATTCTTGTCTTATCAATTGTTTGCACTTGCTAAAAAAGGTTATGTTTTTTTCTGAGAAAATTATAAAATTATAAAATGTTAACTGTTCTTAGCCATCTACTTAAACTCAGTGCAAATATCTACCAAAAGATGCCTGGCAGGTGGCTATTAAGTCAGTCTGAACATTTCCAAAGAGGGAGATGTGTTACTGAACTTTAATGAACTGTGAAATATTTTTCTTTAAGAAGATAGGCTAGTAAAATTACTTCATCCCAATGTAAGGATAAAGAGATTGGGATTAAGGAGCAAGCATTTTTGTTTGATTCTTTTGCCCTATCATATCAATAGGGGGAAAAATAGCTAGGTATTTAATTTCAATTCATACTTTTGTGATTCTGATTGGAAAAAGGATTTTTAATATTCCTTCTAGTTTGCAATGAGGCATACCTCTCCCTAAAATATAGTAAATAATGCTGTACTTCTCGGAAGTAGTGGAATCTGAACCTGAAATAAGATGAAGTGACTAATTTTAAATGGTTAAACCTGCAGTATTTATCTAATAGTTTCTTTAGTGTGTGCCTTAGTTTTCTCAGATTATGTCAATATGCAAGCAGCAATAAATCTAGCTTTCTGAATAACTACCAACATCATTCTGATCCCTTACACCTGACACAGATCTCATTTCCTTTTACTAATCTGGCATTGTGTATAGTGAATTGGGAAATATCACATTTAGTTCCTGATGTGTGGCTTAATTTAAGCCAAATTTGGAAGCAGATATGTAAAATGTGCAAAACTAATCCTTTACTACAATGAAGATAATACACTATGTTTTAATACAAACATCCTATAATGTATGCATTTAAAATGAATAGTTTATTATTACTTATATGTTTGTATCACCCAGTGACAAGGAGAATGCTACCACAAGATTGTATGGTACCCTTGGTCTCATTGACCAATAGTACCATCTCCCACTGATACAAAGATTTGGATTGTTATAATAGCCTTTGTTTTGGGAAAGTGAACAGCATTAGTACCCCCTAAGCTTTGATACGCTACATTAGTGCTTATTTTGCTAAAGCCAAACCAGGATTAGGTTAGTATTTTTTGAAGGTCATCTGTTCCTTTCCCCATTTCTAAATTTTTGACAATATATTATCAAAGTATTATCAATAGATCATGTTCAAAATACAATTCATCATCCATTTTAGTGTTACCTCAGCTAGCCAGCCAGCCAAATACATCACCCAGCCAGAAAGGAAAGGAAAAGTGGACCTGGGATACTAATTATTTATCTGTGCAGGTCACTGATACCTAGATTACTCAAAGTCCTAAGTGAGGTATGAAACACAGATGGTACAATTAGACATAAGTGCTGTAGCCCTCAATCTGTCTCAAGCCAAGAGTTCAAAAGATGAAAAACACTTCAAGTAGATGTCCTATTGTGATGTCCCAAATATATTCATTTTAATTATCTGTGTATGCAGACAACATAGGGACTGTTCTCACAATAGACTGTCAACAATCCCTAGCTGGTAATATACAGAGCATAATCTTCTTGTAAGATAAGGTAAGATAGGTTAAAAATAATTGGTTTATTTGGTTTATTGTCATTTATTATAAGTCATTGGGTTCTCATTTGTATAAATGCAATAAGATATGCACTTGTTTTACACAATTCATAAAACCAAATTAATGTAATGTGAATATAATTAAAGAGAGCAGTGTAGAGGTACTTTGTTGTTATAGCTAGTCCATCCTTGTATTGTATCTACTGTTACAAAATATTATATCTATTATTGTTTATATCCTGTCATTTATCTGAGACTTCAAATTGGCATGCATGGTGAGTTCACTGTATTTCAGCCAAAAAACAACAGTTCTGTGAGCTCTATGACTGAGTGTGATTTTGAAAACAGATTCTTCCAGTACAGGTCTAGTACTTTAAACATTGAAGTACTATCATCATGTTTCTGGGGGATAATATAGAGTACAGAAAATAGATTTGATTTTTTTCATTCCCTTATTGAAAGACTGATTTACTATACAAACATATACATTTCCTCTTTTCAAAAAAGTGAGGATATTTGTTTCTAGATTTTTTTTATATTATTCTCTTATTTATATTTATGTCTTATTTCTATATATTATCTCTATTTACATGTCTTATTTCTAATCTACTGCTCAGTTTTTGCTGTTGATGACTGCTGTTACTATGTTATTGCATTGCAATTAAGTGCAAACTTGATTCTTTTGAGAAAACAGCATTCATTTTCTTCTCTGGTGTATTTTCTTAGGCTGGTAACCAATGCTGTGAATCTTTGTTTAGTAGTCTCCAGGGTTTCAAATGGAATCAAACTCTTGTATTTTTTTTCAGTAGTCTATTTAATCTCCATACCCTTCTATAATTCCACCAACTGATTTACTTTTCTACAAGTTTCATTGATATTAGTGTCCAACCTTGTTTTCTGAAAGATAGTGATGGTGGTGGTGTGTACTTCTGTTCTTCTTCTTAATTGTATCTGAAATGGTATAGGGTTTCCTGCCTAAGCAGGAAGTTGTATTAGAAGACATCCAAGGTGTCTTCCAACTCTGTTATTCTATCCCAGGGTTGTCAAACTTGCAGCCCACAAGCTGGATGCATCACATACTGGCCCACCCAGTTTAGTGAATGGGGAAAAAGTCCTGATATGTCACATGATGCCACTGTGGAGATGCGAGTTTGACATTCCTGTTATTCTATTCTATTCTATTCTATTCTATTCTATTCTATTCTATTCTATTCTATTCTATTCTATTCTATTCTATTCTATATAGTGAAGAATGTCCAGGATTATAGTGGATGATGTAGCATATATCAGTTGATGGAGTTATAGTAGGGATTGTCATGAAGACTCTATTTAGCATACTATCTTTTAGCATACTATCACTGAGTCTTTGTAATTAGTCTCAAAGGTTGAGTGATGCTAGTTATCTATGATCTTATATTTCATGTCAGTTGCTATTCTCTGCAATAGAAGGGTAGTAGTGACATTCTAGCTTCAGGTATTGGATGCACATCCAGTTCTTCTATGTGTTGTTGAATCCAGGATATATAGTTCATCTATCTCAAGTTGTGAAAACTGTTTCCTTTTCATTATGTTGAAACATAATGACTAGAATGGATGAATATCTTCTATTCATCCATAGTTTACTTATATGTTCCATATATTTCCAGTTATTAGATATACCATTATAATATCATTTCATCAGTTCCAGGTTCTCTTGTCACATCTCCATGTGATTTGTTACAGTAGCCCATTTATTATGCAATTATACTGGTCCCCCAACATGGCACAGACATTAAAATATCCAATCCAGCATTAGTTTTAGTTCTTGTTACTCTCATATCTGAAGTAGGCTGGTATAATGTTTGGGATCTTTGACCAAGGACTCCTAGGATAAGGTAGGTACCAGCTGGAATTCAAATACTGCTCTACATATTAAAGGAATTCAATTCATGCCTTGTGGGTTAACAATTTACTTGCAGGAAAACAAATAATAAGTTATTTTATCATAAATGTACTTGCCATTTTCAGAAGATTAGAAAAGATATATAAAAGAGAAATCCTTTTTTCAAACACCACAGCATGTTTTAGGCAGAATTTTCAATAGTCCTCAACTGAGCCTAATAACTATCTTATTTTATGGCCTAAAGTTGGCAAAATAGGAGGATTTTCAAATTCTGGATTGAAAAGTTAACATTTTCTCTAGATTGTTTTGACAATGTCAGAGATAAAATGGAAAGTCAGGCCTACACAGCTTCATATGCTCTTCATTCTTACAATTTTCCAATAATGCAATTAACAACATTTGAAATCTGCTTAATGATTTCTCAAAAAATATATATTGTCAAATAGGCTTCTGCTTTCTTCCTAATCTCATTTGTTTGAGAATTTCTTTGGAATTTCTATTTAGCTCATCATTGCTGGAAATAAAGTGTTACTATTTGTTTTGGTTTTTTTTTATTATTATATTTCTATCCCATTCTGAGACCACTCTAGCTGCATACAATGTCCAATCAGAAAATACCCCTATGGGAGATATTTCTTTGTTATGTTTTGAAGTATGGAAAGCAAGAAAGACTGAAAGCAACATAGAGATAATTATAATGAACACTAGAATATTCATGCCTAATTCTATTGCATCATAATTAAATAATAAAGGGAAAATATGTATAATTTTAATTCTTTTCAACTTTTTAAAAAATAAAAAAAGCTTTCATCAGTTGAATGATATTAGAAAGATTAAGCATAAAAATATGCATAAAAATGTCTACATGGTACTAATGTAAATAGAGCTTGTTATACCAAGCTTGTGATCAAATGCATTTGTCACACAGCCACCCAAACAGCATTTGTCATGAAGAATATTTCAGCATTCAGTTTGTTGCAAGTGTTTAAAGATAAACCTTTAAAATATAATTATTTAATGTAACATGAGTCCTAACCCCAAATTGTAAATTAAGCTTAATTATTTCAATATGATTCAGACAGTAGACTATGCTGTGATTTGTTTATAGTGACTCAGATGCAGTTAGCTGTGATTAGAGATTAATCAGATGGATGTGTCTGATACTGTGCATCACTCAAACATTTAATGTTCAAGTATCATTCTTCTACTAATGCACTGTGTGGAGTTCAGGCAAGGTCAGAGGAAAACAATGATTCAAATGCTCTGAAAAAAAACATCCACAGATGATTGAGAGTTGAAGGCTCACAGAGAGTTTCAAAGCAAATATGACCCAGAACCTGAACACCATGATTGCTTGGGGAATTTACTTTTGTAATTGATATTAAGAGAAATATGGCTTAATTGAGAAGGCTATTTCAAACATGATTCTTTTTTACTAGATTAAACATTGACTTTCTGGATAACCTTCAACCTATTGTTTCTCTCTGTGCTTTATTTTCATAGGCCCCACTAACATTATGATGTTGATTAAACAATCTGAGGGTTTTGAGCTTTTGAAGGGTTACTTTATTCTGATAATCACATGAAGGATCATTTTCTAATATTGCAAAAATCAGCAAGGTTATGCATTTCTTCTTAAATTACAAGGCAATTTTGTAGCAGTGAAAGCTTTTGCTTTTTAAAAAACAAAACAAAATAAATTTATTAACTTATCTTGTTATTTCATATCCTCTGCAATGTGTTTTCTTCTTTTTCTTTGTCCTTGATGCAGAGAAGTTTTTTAACATAGAAATAATAGTTTGTTAAGAAGAAGAATTAATTGTTACCTTAAGTTAATTTTTTTTTCCAAATCTTTTATTCTAATATTTTCAAATATGTAAACCAGATGGTAGAGGTATAACTATTAACCTTATTTATTATAATTTTCTTTTTAATAATAAAACATTTAAAAAGAAACATGGCATAGGAACATTTTTTTAAAGTAATTAAACTGTAGCAAATAAAAAGATGGGAAAAATTAACAGTAATTAAAATTTATTTTAAGAAAACTGTTTCACTATATAGCAATGTCTTTTTGATATTTTCCATTTTCTTTTGCCCTGGAAAAAGTCTCTTGTTTCTTAGGGTGCCTCCAGGCCTAGTTTTCATCTTAAAAAAAAAAAAAAAAAAAAGTCATATTTTATTTTTAATCAAGTCTTTTTAATGAAAAATATCAAAGATTTGGAAGTTTTTAAAGATTCTAGGAACTGCACTGATATGATTTATTTATTTTATTTATTTAATCAAATTTCTATACCGCTCCCTCTCCCAAAAAGGGACTCGGGGTGGTGTACAGCCTACTAAAAACACACAGAATACATAGTTTAAAAACAAATTAAATATACGAATCCGGCTGAATCCCATCAATTGCAAAATACAGAAATTTAAAAATCCAGGATTAATTAAGAAATTAAAAATTTAAAAATTTAAAACCAATTAAATTAAAACCCATAAACCATTTACTGGGCCAGGCCGGCTTGCTGGAAAAATAAGGTCTTAACTGCGCGCCGGAAGGTCAGGATGTCCGTCATGGCCCGTATCTCCGGGGGGAGATCATTCCACAAGGAGGGGGCTCCCACAGAGAAAGCCCGCACCCTTGGGGCCGCCAGCCGGCAACGATCAGGCGGCGGCACCCCAAGGAGGGCAACCCTGTGAGAGCGTACTGGGCGGCAGGAGGTTGTTGATGGCAGCAGACGGTCCTGTAAGTACCCAGGTCCCGAGCCATGGAGCACTTTAAATACAGTGAATACCACCTTGAATCGAATCCGGAAGGCCACAAGAAGCCAGTGCAGCCTGCGGAGAAGCGGTGTTATGTGGGAGCTCCGAGGGGCACCCACGATCACCCACGCGGCTGCATTCTGAACCAACTGCAGCCTCCGGAGACTCTTCAAGGGGAGCCCCATGTAGAGAGCATTGCAATAGTCCAAGCGGGAGATGACAAGGGTGGAAGTGACTGTGCGAAGTGCGCCCAGATCCAGAAAGGGCCGCAACTGGTGGATCAGACGAATCTGACAAAAGGCCCCCCTGGCGATGGCTGCAATATGATCTTCTAAAGACAGCCGTACACCCAGGAGGACACCCAGATTGCGCGCCCTTTCCACGGGGGTCAGAACCTCTCCCCCCACGGCCAGCGAAGGAACAAGCTGGCTGTATCTGGGCGCAGGAAACCACAGCCACTCGGTTTGGTCGGGCTGAGACGAAGCCTGTTACGACCCATCCAACTCTGCACGGCCTCCAGGCACCGGGTCATCACTTTGACGGCTTCGTTGGGGTGGCCCGGGGTGGAGATGTACAGCTGAGTATCATCAGCGTACTGATGGAACTCCACCCCAAAGCCACGGATAATCTCACCCAGCGGCTTCACATAAATGTTGAACAGCAGGGGCGAGAGCACTGACCCCTGGGGCACCCCACACAGTAGGGGCCTCGGGGCTGACCTCTGCCCCCCTGTCAACACAAATTGCGAATGGTCGGAGAGGAAGGAGGCGAACCACCGCAACACGGTGCCTCCCACTCCCAACCCCTCCAACCGCCGCAATAAGATATTGTGGTCGACAGTATCAAAAGCCGCTGAGAGATCTAACAGGACCAGGACAGAGGAACAACCCCTGTCCCGGGCCCTCCAGAGATCATCCACCAACGCGACCAACGCCGTCTCCGTGCTGTGCCCGGTCCTGAAACCTGATTGGAGGGGGTCAAGATAACTCACTTCATCCAGGTACTGAGGGAGCTGACATGCCACCACACTCTCAACAACCTTCGCAACAAAGCGAAGGTTGGAGACCGGACGATAATTTGATAATAATGCTGGGTCCAGGGATGGTTTCTTGAGGAGGGGCCGAACCACCGCCTCTTTCAAGGCAGTGGGTAAAAGCCCCTCTCTCAAGGAAGCATTTATGATTCCCTGGAACCAGCCTCGTGTCACCTCCCGAGTGGCCAAGACCAGCCAGGAGGGGCATGGGTCCAGCAAACAAGTGGTGGCATTAAGCCTCCCCAGTATCCTGTCCACGTCCTCCAAAGTAACACGATCGAACTCAACCCAAATCACCTCCCCAATATCCACCACTGCCCCACCGCCCGGAGATGCCCAGTCAGAGTTCAGCTCATCCCAGATCTGAGCGATTTTGTCCTGCAGAAACCTAGAAAACTCCTCAGCCCGCCCCTGCAAGGGATCCTCCCAAGCTCCCACCTCCAGAAGGGAGCGGGTCACCCTAAACAGGGTGGCTGGGCGGTTTTCCACGGACGCAATAAGGATGGAGAGGTAAGACCTCCTCGCCATCCTTATTGCCACTAAATACATCTTAATATGAGATCGTAATAGTGTTCGGTCAGACCCAGAGCGGCTAGCCCTCCAACTACTCTCTAGGCATCTTTTCCGGTGCTTCATCTCCCTTAGCTCCTCAGACAACCAAGGAGCCACCTGGGATTGGCACCGGGTCAGAGGCCGCAAGGGCACGACCCGGTCAAGGGCCCCAGCAGCCACCCTATCCCAGGTGGCGACCAAGCCCTCAATCGAGTCGTGTGTGTGAGCTTCGGGAAATGGCCCAAGCTCCATCAGGAACCTATCTGGGTCCATCAGGCGCCTGGGGCGGTACCATTTTGTCGGTCCCGCCTCCCTGCGGCCGGGGGGTGCGGAATGGAAGTCGAGCCTCAGGAGCGAGTGATCATTCCATGACAGGGGTTCTACAACTATATCCCCTATACCCAGATCACCCTGCCACTGATCAGAGACAAAAACCAAATCCAGGGTGTGACCTCCCAAGTGAGTAGGGTCCCGAATTAACTGGGTCAGGCCCATGGCTGTCATGGAAGCCATGAACTCCTGAGCAATCCCCGAGGCCCCGCCGGCAGAAGGCAGGTTGAAATCCCCCATGACCATAAGCCTGGGGGTTTCAACCGCCAAGCCGGCTATGACCTCAAGGAGCTCAAGCAGGGTTGCTGCCGCATAGCAGGGAGCCAGGTATGCGACCAGCAAGCTCACCTGAACCTTGGGACAGAACTTCACGAAAAGGAGCTCACACCCGGTCGTCTGAGATACAGTGGATTCCCTCGGACACAGATCCTCCTTAATAACCACTGCAACCCCCCCTCCCCTCCCCTGGGCCCTCGGCCGATGAAAAACCCGAAACCCGGCTGGGCACATCTCCACCAGAGGGACTCCCCCCTCTTGGCCCAGCCAGGTTTCGGTAATACCCACCAGGTCCGCTCCCTCCTCACAAATCAAATCATGGATGAGAGGGGCCTTATTAATGATGGACCTGGCGTTGCATAACATCAGCCGAAGGCCCAGGGCCCGATCGCTCAGACCACCCTGGGAACGGGACATAACAAGGGGGTCGGAGCACGCCACAGCAAACAAACAGCGGGGGCGCACTCCCAATACAGAATATGGCCCCCTATAACCGCCAAATCTGCCTCTCCCGCTCAACATACTAATAGCTTTTATTTCACCCTCCCCGGAACAGGCCCACATCCTCAATACAGCCCCATCCGACCGCAGACCCTCCCGGCAGCGCTCGACCCGCGGCCTGGTCCCAGCCCCAGGCGGGTTGTCCCCCAACCCCCACCCGGCTACCCCTAACCCCTTTAAAAATCTAGTTAAAAATTTAAAACAACCCTCCCTCATGCACTTCTTGCGGCCCCACCATCTCTCCGGATCCCGGAGAGATGATGATGATATTTAAAAGTATCAATTTTTTAATTTTGGATTTTGATTTTGTTCTGATTTACATAAAAATGGAATACAATACTATTGTAGCTTTATGAAGTTCATCAAGAATATGAAATGTAACAAAATGGTAATCAAATCCAATATAGTAGTTTAATCCAGTATATAGTCTAAAGTTACATAATAATTTTCCCATAAATATACTTTTATAAAATGTTTTTAGAATGTAAAAGCTGTCACAGGTTTTGGCAAATAGTGTATAGAAATACTCTCTAGATATGTGTGTTTATTAAACTAATGTATAATGTATACATTATATGTATAATGAATACATAATGTATTCAACAATGTGGGGAAATGTTATAAAGAATCTAAGATTAATTAGTTATTAGAAACTATTTTTGAAAATTGGAAGAGTTTGGTAAGCAAGCTGACTCTCTGAAAATCTAAGATGAAGTATGATATTTCATAGATAAATAAACTTTTTTGTCATTTTTTTACTGTGGGCACACTAATAATTAAATTCTGTTGCTTCTTTCAAAAGTGTAGAATAGAATAGAATACTTTATTGGCCAAATGTGATTGGACATACAAGGAATTTGTCTTTGTGTAAATACTCTCAGTATACATAAAGGAAAAGATTCATTCGTGAAGAGTCAAGAATCATAAGGTATGACACTTAATGTTAGTCATAGGGTACAATAAGCAATCAAATCCTACTAGGAATAGTCAATATAAATCATAAGTATACAAGGGACAAAGTTACATTCATACAATCACAAGTGGGAGGGGATGGATGATAAGAAGTGATGGAAAGATTAATAGTTAATAGTAGTGCAGGTTTTGTAAATAGTTGGACAGTGTTGAGGGAATTATTTGTTTAGCAGAGTGATGGCTTTCGGGAAAAACCTGTTCTTGTGTTTAGTTGTTCTGATGTACAGTGCTCTATAGCATCGTTTTGAGGGAAGGAGTTGAAACAGTTTATGTCCAGGATGTTGTTGTTGTTGTTATTATTATTATCATTATCATTTTATGCCGCCCTTCTCCGGAGACTCAGGGCGGCTTACAGTCTTTTGAGCACCATGCTAAGTGCTCGGCAATAGCCTTCATTCCATTGTATATGCCTGCTTATTACAAGGGCTTTTTGGCCCCCCCAAGCGGCATTTTTTACAAAGTCAGCTTACTGCCCCCAACAATCTTGGGTCCTCAATTTACCTACCCCGAGAGGATGGAAGGCTGAGTCAACCTTGAGCCTGATGGGATTTGAACCTGCACTAATTGCAGGCAATTGAGCTAAGTGCTAGATAATTAACAGCCTCACTTCCTTTCTCTGTCGCTGCTCTAATTGTTTGGATTTCTACTTTCTAGATTTCTACAGGAACTGAGCTACAAACTAACCAATTATATTTTAATTTTACAAGTTGCAGAAATCCAACCATCTGTAATTTATCTCTGTAATCAGCATGCCCACCACTAAAAACAAACACGGTCTACTTGCTAATTTATGTGGCAAAATAATATTAGGGGTCTGTAAATATTTTCACAGCCCTCTTTTTGACTCGTGCAATATACAGTCCTCGACTGAAGGCAGGTTGGTAGAAATTGTTTTTTCTGAAGTCCTAATTATCCTCTGAAGTCTGTGCAGTTGGGTTGCAGAACCAAACCAGATAGTTACAGAGGTGCAGATGATAGACTCAATGATTCCTTTGTAGAACTGGATCAGCAGTTCCTTGGGCAATTTGAGCTTTCTGAGTTGGCGCAGAAAGAAAATTCTTTGTTGTGCTTTTTTGATGACGTTTTTGATGTTAGGTGTTCATTTTAGGTCATGTGATATAGTAGAATCTGGAAATTTGAAGGTCTCTACTGTTGATACTGTGTTGTCTAGTATTGTAAGAGGTGGTAGTATGGGAGGGTTTCTGCTAAAGTCTACCACCATTTCTACGGTTTTGAGTGTGTTCAATTCCAGATTGTTCCAGCTACACCACGAGGCAAGTTGTATAACCTCCTGTCTGTATGCGGATTCATAATTGTCTCTGTTGTGTATGGACTGAGTCTTCACTCAGGTCCGTGCTTCAAGCGGGAAGCACGGACCTCTCCCATTGGCTGAGCCGTTTGACAGCCGGCTATAAAAGGCGGCTGTCAAACGGCATCAGCTGTTGCCGCTCCAGCTGGCTGCCGTGTTAGCGCGGCAGTAGCGGTAACCCTCTTTACTTACAATAAAGAGTTAAGCTTTTAGCCTTGACCTGGTCTCTGCCTGAGTTATTCCGTCGCTCCACAACACTGGCGACGAGGACGGGATACAAATAAAGGCAAGCCAGGCAAGGGAGAGAATTAAAGGAGCGAAATCACTACCTAGAGCTGAAATCGCTACAGAGTTGCAGACTCTAACCGCGAAGTGCCGTCTCTAACTTGCCTGAGGAGAAACTTCACAGCTGACAGAAGATGACTGCGAATCCGGCATTCCCGCCCTTCAGACCGGCTGCTGAGACGTGGGAGTCATACAAGAACCGGTTTGACTGTTTTCTTGATGCTTTAGACCTGTCAGAAATTTCTGAACATAGGAAGAAGTCTTACTTCCTAAGTTTTTGCGGAGCCACGGTTTTTGACACCGCATCAGCTTTACTGGCCCCTAGATCTATAAAGACTATTCCCTGGGAGGAACTGCAGGAAATTCTTTCAAATCACTACTCCCCAAAGCCTTCCAGGATTGCTAGGCGCCATGCTTTCAGAAGGCGCATCCAAACAGAGGGGGAAACAATTAATGATTATATGGCAGCACTGAGAACAACTGCCCTGCATTGTGGGTTCAGAGATTACCTGGACGATATGCTGCTCGATCAGCTAATTTGTGGCGTTAGAGACCCAAAGTTACAAAGACGTTTATTAGCCAAAGGGGATCTAACTCTTAAGCAAGCCTTAGAGGAATCCCAGGCTGCTGAGCTGTCAGCACTCTCAGCAGCTGAAATTCAGGGAAAACCCAGCAGGCTAGAAAATCCTACAGTATATTTTGAGGAAGCCTCCTCAGAAACTGGCCCAGAAGAGGCTACTGAGGTAAACCGCCTCAGACAGCCCAATGCAAATCAAAAAGAGTTCAGGCAAGGTATAAGTCAAACCCCACAGTTACAAACAGTATGCTTAAGCTGTGGGGGAAATCACCTCAGAGCATCCTGCAGATTCAGGAATGCCATATGTTTAAGGTGTCAAAAGAAAGGCCATCTGGCAAAAATTTGTCAGTCAGGAAAAACCTTCAGCCAGCCACAAAGACCACAGAAGCTCATTCAATACCCCAGGCAAATTGAGGACTGTTTCACTTGCTATCAGTTTAAAATTCAAAAAATTAATAAATCCAACAAAATTAGTGTCACTGTTTCTATAGAAGGTAGACCCTGCAAGATGGAGGTTGACACCGGCTCTGCATTGTCCATCATCTCATGGGACACCTTAAAGAAGCTACTCCCCAGAATGTCAAGACAGAAAATTCCAGCCTGCAACCTAACACTTCGGGACTACCAAGGCAGAACCATCCCTGTCATCGGAAAAGGCAAGTTCCTAGTCCATTTTCAAGGGTTTAAGGGTCACTTGCCTCTAGTGATAGTGGATGGTGTCCTCCCAAGCCTATTGGGACTAGATTGGTTCCCAGCCCTGGGCCTCCACATAGGGGGAATCCACGCCATTAACAATTCAGAAGTTGACTCCCTGTTCAGGGACTATGCAGACGTATTCAGTGAGGGCCTAGGCTGCTACGTGGGAACCCCAATATCTTTCAGGGTAGACTCCCAGGCAGTTCCAATTCGTTTGAAGCCCCGCAGAGTCCCTTTTGCAATTCGTCCTCAACTAGACAAGGAACTTGACAAATTAATCAAACAGGGCATTCTGCAACCAACTGACTTCTCAAAGTGGGAGACCCCCATAGTAACTCCTTTAAAAAAGGATGGACACTTGAGGATCTGCTCAGACTACAAGTCATCAATAAACAGATATTTACAAGTTAGTGCGTACCCAGTCCCTGTGGTACAACATTTACTCCATTCCCTTGAGCCTGGGTCCATTTTTGCAAAGTTGGACATGTCCCAGGCGTATCAGCAGTTTCCTGTTGACGATGAAACTGCTGAACTGCAAACAATAGTAACCCACAGAGGGGCTTTCAAATGCACACGTCTACAATTCGGAGTTAGTGTGGCCTCTGGAATTTTCCAATCCCTTATGGAACGAATACTGCAAGGGTTACCAGGCGTTGTGCCTTACTTTGATGATATTCTGGTATCTGCCACCAACCAACAACAATTACTACAAAGGGTCAGAAGCGTACTTGACCGTTTCAGACAATCTGGTCTCAAGCTAAAAAGGGAAAAATGCACCATAGCCACTCCACAAGTGGAATTCTTAGGTTACAAAATTGATGCAAAGGGTATTCACCCAACTGAGTCAAAAGTTAAGGCCATTCACGATGCGCCTACTCCTACAAACAAAACTGAGCTTCAAGCTTTCCTGGGCCTCTTGAATTTCTATGCATCGTTCCTGCCCCATAAAGCTTCTGTCGCTGAGCCACTTCATAGACTTTTAGACAAGCATTCGCCATGGCACTGGGGACCAAGAGAAACTATTGCTTTCAAACAAGTCAAGTCATTGTTAACTTCAAAGGCCGTCTTAATCCAATTCAATAAAGACTTACCACTCATTCTAGCAGCCGATGCTTCTCCATTCGGAATCGGGGCTGTCCTGAGCCACAGACTGCCCAATGGTGCAGAAGCACCTATAGCTTTCTTTTCAAGGACACTATCTTCCACTGAACGCAACTACAGCCAGATTGACAAGGAGGCCTTGGCTGCAGTGGCTTCAGTGAAGAAGTTCCATGAATTCCTCTACGGGCACCATTTCGAACTGATAACTGATCACAAGCCACTGCTAGGCATTTTATCCGGCTCTAAACAGACTCCCCAGATTTTGTCCCCAAGGATGACCAGATGGACGGTTTTCCTGGCTGCGTATTCCTACACTCTAATCCATCGATCCGGGAAAAGCCTTTCCCATGCTGATGCACTCAGCCGCTGTCCCCTGCCAATGCCAGTCGTGGACCCAGCACCTGCAACCACAGTCTTTCTTATCGACGATCTCAAGCTTCCAGTCACTGCTGCTGACATCGCTGCCCATTCGGCCAAGGACCAGGTAATATCCCAAGTCCTGGACTGGGTAGGGAGGGGGTGGCCTACGGCCCCTTATCCTTCAGACTTCCTACCCTACAAATTACGCCAGCAGGAACTTTCCTCCTTGCAAGGCTGTTTGCTATGGGGAACCAGAGTAGTCATTCCCCACAAATTACAAACCTCAATACTGAAGGTTTTGCATGAGGGCCACCCAGGGATTGTGAGAATGAAGGCCCTCGCCCGCAGCTACGTATGGTGGCCAGGCATGGATGCCCAAATCTCTAATTGGGTAAATTCTTGCCAGGCATGCCAGGCCTCCAGGGCATTACCACCAGTAACCACCCCTAGGACCTGGGAGGAAGCAAGTAACCCCTGGTCCAGGATACACATAGACTTAGCAGGCCCTTTCCATGGGCGCACTTTCCTGGTGGTAGTAGATTCGTATTCAAAATGGGTGGAATTAACTTTAATGCACTCCACCACTACAGAGGCAGTCAGCAAAGCACTGACTAGGATATTCGCCACACATGGCCTTCCTGATTCTGTCGTGTCTGACAATGGCCCCCAATTCACCTCCTGTGAGTTTGAAATGTTTTTAGCAAGTTTGGGCATCAGGCACATACTAGTAGCCCCTTTCCATCCTGCCAGCAACGGGCTGGCTGAGAGGGCAGTTAGATCTGCTAAAGAGGTGTTACAAAAATTGGGTCCCTCTAACTGGCATAACAGGCTGGCCCAATACTTATTGAGCCAACACACTACACCCTGTGCCTCTACTAACAAGTCACCAGCCGAAATATTAATGGGACGCCGGCTGAGGACCACCTTGGATAGGCTGCACCCAAATTATGCCCCTTTGCTTCCCCTTGGGTCAAACAGCCAAGACAGGGGGTTCCTGGTTAATGACAAGGTATTTGTCAGAAATTTCACTGGGCAACCATTATGGTTACCAGGGCTTGTGATAGCAGTAACTGGTCCCAAGTCTTACAGAGTCCAGTTAGCTGATGGGCGGACCTGGCGGCGTCACGTGGACCACCTGAGGAAGCGTTGGAGCACTGCACCCAGAGGTCATCTAGACGGACCCCATGCAGAAGCAACCACACCATTCGACGAAACCAGTTGCCAACCCACCGGGGACGACTACCTACCAGATGTGGAAGCTGACCAAGGTGCAGACCCGACTCCAGACAGTCCAGCAGCCCCTCCATCGCCTGGAAACACGCAGAGAGCTCCAGACAACAACCCAGCGCCATCTTTGACGGAGCCTAGAAGATCCGGACGAATTCGCAGGCGTCCGACGTATCTGAAGGACTACGCATGCTCCTCACTGGGAGGGAGGAGTGTTGTGTATGGACTGAGTCTTCACTCAGGTCCGTGCTTCAAGCGGGAAGCACGGACCTCTCCCATTGGCTGAGCCGTTTGACAGCCGGCTATAAAAGGCGGCTGTCAAACGGCATCAGCTGTTGCCGCTCCAGCTGGCTGCCGTGTTAGCGCGGCAGTAGCGGTAACCCTCTTTACTTACAATAAAGAGTTAAGCTTTTAGCCTTGACCTGGTCTCTGCCTGAGTTATTCCGTCGCTCCACAACAGTCTCGAATGAGACCAATCACTGTTGTGTCATCAGCAAACCTCAGTATTTTAACAGATGGATTGTTTCAGATGCAATCATTGGTATATAGGGACAAGAAAAGTGGAGAAAGCACACAGCCTTGGGGGATCCCTGTGCTGATTGCACAGGTATCGGATGTGATTCTGCCTAGCTTCATCTGCTGCTTCCTGTCTGTTAGAAAGCTTATGATCTACTTACAAGTGTATTCAGGTACCGCTAGCTGGTTTAATTTAGTTGGAAGAATATCTGGAATGATGGTATTGAATGCTGAACTGAAGTCTACAAAGAGGATCCTTGCATAGGTATTTGGAGATTCAAGGTGTTGTAGGATGTAATGCAGAGCCATATTAACAGCATCATCTGTTGATCTATTTGCTCAGTATGCAAACTGCATAGGACCTAACAGCGGATCCTTGATGGTTTTCAAGTGGGACAGCACAAGCCTTTCAAAGATTTTAATAACTACAGATGTACAGATGTGTACACATACATAACACACATATATACATCCCCTACACACACACACACACACACATAACCTATATATTTTTAATACATAAGGGAAAGAGGAAGCTTAGATTTCACAAGGTTGATACTACTGTATATGGAACAAAACTGTGACCGAATCTCGATGTTCTGCTTCAATTACCATGAAACCTCTTCTCAGAAAGTAATAAGGAAAACAGGTCATGAAAAAGATGTGTAGTGTTCCAGACAATACTGCGGATCCTGGTCAAGCATTGCTTATTATCCTGGATAGATTGTCTTGGATAGATGGAAGTGAACTGCCAATAGTCTTCTCTGCCATTCTCATAACTCTCTGCACCACCTTCCTGTCTGAAGCAGAAATACTTCCAAACCAGATTGTAATGCAATATGAGAGGATGCTCTTGATCATCCCTTTTCTCATGTGATTAAAAAAAAATGCAGGCGCCACTGTGCCCACTTCACCAGTGTCTTGCTCTTAAGTGACCAAGCCAGGCTACCCATTAGCTGCACACCCAGAAACATGATGCTACTAACCACCTCCACAGGCAAATCATTAACACTTAGAGATGTGTGGCTGTCCCTGCATTTCTGAAATCGACAATGATCTCTTTAGTTTTTCCAATGTTTATAACAATGTTTAAACAATGTTTATAGTTGTTTTTATTACACCAGTTCACCAAACTCTCAACCTCCTTACAGTAAGCACTCTCATTGTTTTCTGGAATAAGGCTCACTACTGTTGTATCATCCACATACTTCACAATATGGTTGGTGACAAACCTTGCACAACAGTCATGGGTCAACAGGGTGAACAACAATGGACTTAGGATGCAGCCTTGAGGAGAACCTGTGCTCAAGAAAATGATGTTAGAAATATTAGTTTCAGCTTGCACATACTGGAGGCTATCAATAAGAAAATCAAGAATCCAGTTGCACAAAGGAGTATTAAAGCCTAAAAGGCACAGTTTGTCTCAAGATGCTGACAAACAATTGTATTAAATGCCAGACTGAAGTCTACAAATAGCATTCACACGAGCATTTATTTTCTCCAAGTGTGCCAAGCTCAGGTGGAGAACAGAAGAAATAGCATTCTCTGTGGAGCGATATGGTTGGGAAGTAGACTGAAGCGAGTCAAATATTGGAGGGAGGCTAGATATAATAATGTACTTTATCAATTTCTCAAAACATTTCATAATGATGGATGTCAATGCAACCAGATGGTAATAATTGAGACCTGCAATTGTAGACTTTTTTGGCAATGGCAAAATGGCTGTCTTAAAACACAATGGGACCGCTGCCTGCTGCAATGAAAGATTGAAAATTTCAATAACAAGCCAACTCATCTGCACATTTCCTAAGAACGTGCCCAAGGATATTGTTAGGGCTGTTGCCTTCCAAATGTTAACTTTTTGCACTGTCCTTCAGACTGAGGTAACACCAAAGCGAAGCACTTGCTCATCAAGATGGGGCACAGCTTTCTTTCCAGGGGTGCTCTTTCATGCTTTGAATCTTCCCCAAAAATGTGTTAAGCTTGTTTAAAAAGTTTGTCCCTTGCAACTTGATGGAGTCACCTTACAATCTGTAATGGCTTGGATTCCTTCCCAAATATGCTTGAAGTTTGTCTGGTCCTGGAAAAAAAATCTAAACTTTCTGACCAGAAAGCAAACTTTCTTGCTTTGCTCTTTTTAATGCACATTTCAAATTAGTTCTGGCTTTTCTAAGTGCCAGCATATCACTGAATATAAAAGCCACATTCCGTGCTTTCAACATTCCATACTTGCAAACCTCAAATGTCAACCATGGTTTTTCATTAGTCACAACAATATTTTTAAGGACACAGATATCCTCAATACAGGTTTGAATATATACAGACACAGAAGGGCATACTCTTCTATGTTTAAATATTTGTTATCTCTTGCCACTTCTTTATATTAGTCAGTAAACTAAGTAGAACAAAAGTACCAACATTTCAGAGGTACTAAAATGAAGTTTTCACTAAGATATTGCAGATTAGTGCTGCATTCACATTCCCATGTACTCTAAAACACTTGTGGAACATAAACCTGAAGTGCTCCACAACTTTACTTAATAATATTAATAATTAATAGCGATCATTTCTGGATATATTCTAATAGATTGTTATAGTACATATGTTTTTTAAAAAAACTATAAAGCAAATCTATAAAGGATAAAATGTTCCATTTATTGAATGCTCACTACAGTATCCATTAATGTCCTGCTTTATATGAGATGGATGTGAACAAACTGACCTGCCTAAAGTCTGTTTGTAAAGTAAAAAGCACATTAGTTTTGTTAGCAGAATTGAAGAGGGCAATAAATATAATCTAGTACCAATCAAATTGTTCATTTCTTCATATCATATCAGTCAAATCTTTTATGTCTCTGTAAATCTTCATATTTTACTACCATATGGTATGATAAGTTGTTAATAAAAAAGAAAAATAAATCCTTTCCATTTGATATATAATGGTCTTTTTCAGTGGAATTGAAATACTAGTTGCAAACATAACTATAATAGTGTCTGCATTCCACTTGAAGTACAAATGCATGAGTCAGTCAGTCTGGAGAAACAAAAAATGTAATGTAAAAAATAAATTTTATATCATAATGAATGTACAGTACAAGGATTGCTATGGAATGTCCACATTTTGTTTTAAATGTTTCATGCTGTTAAGTGTTGCCTATGCTGTATGTATTTTTGTTTTATATATTTATCTAAAAGCTAGCATGTTAATTTCTTGCAGTATATTTATCAGTTAATATGAACAGTAAAATAGCTAATTTGATGTTGTGGTTAAGGCATCAGGCTAAAAACTGGAAAATCATGAGTTCTAATCCATTCTTAGACCTTGGGCCAGCCATTTTCTCTTAGTCATTCAAAGGAGGAAATGACAAATAACTTCTGAAAAATATTGCCAAGAAAATATTGCCAGACAGTCTCGAATAAGGGGTTAAAAATACAATGAAAACTGAACATAACATGTAAGTAAATTTAAGGAGAAAAAGCAAAGATCTTGGACAATGAACTTTATGTCCGAACATCATAGAAACAAGGAAGTTTTTTTCTTCCACACATGAGAAGGCACTTTGTCCAATTACAACTTGTCTTTCTGTAGGAGGAAAATTTATGCCTTTGTATAAAAGAAATTTTCATGATGTTTGCTAAACTTTGTATAAAAGAAATTTTCATGATGTTTGCTAAACTACTATAATTAAGGACGTAGTCAAGTGTTGGGTTTATACAAAAGAGGCTCAGATTCAAGTGTCTATTTGCCAAGAACTGCTTCTATCCTTTTTGTTATAATATAATATAATAATAATGTTTTTAATAAAACAATACATACATAGATACGTGTGCTCTGTATTTGTGTGTGTGTGTGTAATCTAACATATTTGGAATAATGTAAGCATAAAAATCATATATTCTGTTATGCATGAGCCTTCTTATACAGCCTTCTTGGTAGTTTGTAGAGCCTTTTTGGTAGTTTGTCATTGTATTTGGTCTTGATTATTTATTAAAGGTTGTATCTATTTGATTGTAATTTGTTTTAGGTGCACTGGTAAGATCAATGTTATTTCAATAACCATTTGTTATGTTTTATTAATGTTTAATAAATACTCTATTGAAAACCTAGTGTGCATTTAGAAATAGAAGTTAATTAAAATAATAACTGTTGCATGTAGTCTTGCATTAACTTTGTATATGTGTATATGTGTGTGTATATACTGTATACACACACACACACACACACACACATATACTTGGAATATTGTCAACACTATGTTAACACTACAGTTTTTAATTTAGGTGGTGCTGCTTTAATGCTAAGTCCATTTCACAAGAGATAGTCTCTTCTAACTCTTCTAATAGCTTTGGATTTGTGCTTCCCCTTGTTCAAATGATAGCAAATATGGCAACAAGATTGCAAAATTTCTGATAAAAGTTGTAAAACTACTATTGGGATATGCATTGTATTGCATTACATTACACTCAGTACTGACTTTCTAAATCATACATATCATAAATTCCACAAATGATTTGAAACTACTCTATCACAATCCATATTAGCATCATGTATTATAAGCATAAAACAAGAAATATGCACATTATCTATGACTAGGGCAATTTATTTCATCCACTAAATATAACACTTACGTAACAATTACATTTATCTTTAAAATGTGTGGTGTGGTGTGGTGTGGTGTAGTAATGTAATAAATAAACCCAAGAGAGTAATAGCAGGAAGTTATGCAAAAACCAAAGTTGCTGGTGAGTATAATTCCCAGTGATAACTAAAAATGTATAAATTCAACAGAACATTGATTGATCACAATTCACAATTTATTTTCTAGTATCCTTCTTCATGGGACTTGTTTAATTGAACTCAGTATTTCTGGAATTTTGTGTTGTTAGATTTTGTGATCTATATCATAATATTAGTATGTAGTAAAGGCAGATGTATTTGTAATATAAAATATTTAAATAAATAAGTATAGACTGATACAGGATCTAAAATTATCTCTTCAGTAAAAATAGACAAATTATGATTAATTAATGAAATGATAATTATATGTTGAAAATAGTGCAGTTTCTTTGTCAGTCTGAATAATACGTATGTAGGAAAAACTGGATGAGAAACACAAATGTTGTAAATGTAGCTATAAGTTATCAATTCAAAACTTTATACCTAGACACTGTCACTTTGATTTTTGTACTGAGTAAAAATTAATGCTTTTATTCACAGAATGTTCCACATTAGCTTTTGCCACTACATACGCACAGCAATCAATCATATTGGGAATTGTTGCACTGGAGTGGAACATTTTTTTTTCATGCAATTTTCTGCTTTAATGAAGAATCTCACATACAAACTGGCTTATAGGTTTTGAAGCTTTATGGTAATACCATGAAATTTATTAAATGTGATATAAAGATATGTATTTCTCCTTCCTCCTTTCATTTTAAATAAAAGCAATTTACTGACAAACTTGTAATTGGGTAGCCTATGTTATAGTTCAAATTTACTTTAGCTGGTTTGTTTAAAAACCTCATTATATCTCCATCCCCACCAAAAATTGCAAGCTATTTTCAAAAGGATATGGCTGTAGTGAAAAAGACATTCATTCCATTTAACTATGAAATTACCTAGCTTTCAAGATATAAATATCTGGTTTTCCCGATACATTGTTTTCTTTGTTTTTGTTTTGTTTTAATCAGGGAAATTGTATATGTCCATGTATGTGGTTTATTTCTAATATATAGGGGTGAAAATCATGGCTTGGTGACTTGATTAGTGTTTTACAAGTTCAAAAACCTGGCTAATAAATAAAATAAAAAATAGAAATAAAAATAAAAATAATAAATAAAAATAAAATATTTTCTATAAAAATTATAAAGATCTATAATGTACTGATAAATTCAGTACTGACTTTCTAATTCATACAGTAGCTTCCACAAATGATTTGACACTACTATAATATATGATAATCCAAATTTGCATCATGTGTTTGTCAGGTTTCCAAGTGATGAATTCCATTTTAAAAGAAAAGAACAGAGTCCATCTTCCAAAACAAATTCTTTTATTTAGGAAAGCATCAAATTGGCAAATTGGTCATTCCAATGACACAACCCAGTATTACCTCACAACATTAAAAGTTAGAAACAACCCCAAAAGTCACATTCTCTAATAGAAGTAATTTAACATTGCTTGATGTCATAAATCTTCACCTAAAGGGGCCCAAGCACGACAGCTCATTTCTCACGGGAAGAAAGATCACCTAGCCAAAATGACTCTCTTTATCTCCACTCCTCCTCCCTTAGGAATGTGGCAAGCCCAAAACCCTTCCCCCATGACTGCCACAGAGAAAGTAAGAAAGAGAATATATACTAAGCCTAACTAAAATGGCTACACAAATGTCAATTTTGGGCTTGACAGTGTAATAAATATGAACAAGAAATATGCAAGTATAACTAGGACTATTTCATTCAGCCACTAAACATACATGTATAACAATTACATTTATCTTTAAAAAAATATCTATAAGCAAATTATTATCTATAAGGAAAAAATGCACCCATGGAAGTGAGAAAGTAATTTTTACATACCATTCAGAGTCATTATTTAAATTTTCTAAAGCAAGTCATTCTGTCAATTGTTTGCTAGTGTTGCATCAAATTTCACATCAATTTAGGGATATTGGAGTAATTTGATCTTTTTCAAGGTCCACAGCATCAATTTTACAATCTCTGAACACATTGATGAGCCTACATGTTTCACATTGCCCTTTTTAAAAACTGATACAGAAGATTGAATCAATTTTCCAGATTGCATTTAGTTCCATATTCATAATTGGTGCAATGGTCAAACTAGATAAAACATGTTGAATTAACAATTTGAATGGGTTGTAATCAATCAGCATACCTGCAATAGACAAATTGTCACCCCTCAGATTTCAACATAAGATATTTCAGTTGTCCAGTAAACCAGCATGGTTATTTAGTTCTCCTAGAGGAGAAGGGTACATACATAGGCACTTTTTTTTACCATCTATCTGTAATTCACAGGTCAGCCAGGACCTCAACAGTTTTTCTGTTGAATGTCTCTAATGTCTTAGTTATCAAACAATGAGTAGCAAAGTTTCAAGAGTAATAATTAACAAATTAAAAAATAACAAGAAACCAAAGGTTTTATCCTACATCATATACTAAAACAGAAACTATAGTAATCATAGATGAATTAAAACTTCTGGAATATTTTCTGTTTTATCTTTTACCACAAAAAATACTAGTGTAAAATGAGTTTAGCCTAAAAGAATTTTTAATGAGGATGTTAGAAAATATATTTAATAATCAAAGCAAATTATATTGTCAATTTACACCTGTATTCTACAGCCTCAGCATCAAATCATTTAAAAATTTATGTAGTCTTCTTGTCTCCTTTGGCAGCAGATAAACTAATTTAGACCAAAGTCACAAGAACTATTTTTTCAAAAGATATGTGTAAATTGGACGTCCTCCTACCCAATACCTTCCTAGCAAATTACTGCCTTCTAACATCTGATAAAATGCTTTAGGGAAGCACAGTTTGAAAATAAATAAATAATATATATCAAAAGCAGCTCTGCTTCATTTTTTTCCTAATTCCAACCTTAGAATTGAACTGACTTTCAAGGAGAATGTTTGAATTTTTAATACAAATGCAAATGTCCAAATTAGTCCAGCTGGAGTAAGAGATGTTTATGAGTCTTTAGATACTGCTACATTTCACTATATGCAGTAGACAGCTAATTAAGCAAACCTCTCTGTGTGAGTATCACTGGGCTTCCATAATGTACATTTTGAAAAGACAAGTTCCAAGTTGCAGTTATATTGCCTTTATTCCACAACTCTTTTATCATCAAAGTTCCCATCAGGGTGATTTGCCTAAGCAGTAGAGAAAAGAACTACTTTGTCACAAAGAGTTTCTATTAAACAGATGTAAAATGTCATTTTAACTTTTTTCTCCATATATACAGTACAGACTATATAATAGTTATAGTAGGCTAGTATTTTATCAAAGGAAGTTCTGTGTCTGATTTCACAAAAAACGCAGATACTGGGCATTATTCCATACAGATCAATTAAATACAAACAATTAAATACATACAAAGATGGTAACATTCTAATAAAGAAGAAGGTCAAGGTTGAAAGGTCCTTGGTGCTCTCTTAGCTTGGTTGTTTTCTTGCACAAGTTTCATTACTCAAACTAGGTAATAGCATCAGCAGAGTGGGACTTGCTGTCAAAAGTGCTCTACCAGCAAAAATGGGCTCCCAAGCTCAGTTTCCAGTTGTGATGGCTCCTGCAACCCTCTCCAGCAAAAATGGAGCTTGTGAGGATGCACACGGTCTTCCTGAGCTTCATTTACACAATACACAAGAATCTTGTCAAGTAACAATTAGCACTAAATTAGCACTAGTTAAGAATCAATTGAATTAATTGTATCAATACAATGACTCTAGACTGATTCCTCTCTTGACTCCCTCACCCATACTCTGCCTTTTTTTTCTCCTACAATTTATCTCCCAATAATTAGTGAAATGTAAAGCTTAGGAAATGTTTAATCTCATATGAATTTTTATGAAAACTATGTATGTTAAAATATCAACTGTCTTTCAAAGTCTAATCATAGACATTTGAAAAATAACTGTAATATTATATGAACCTAAAAGGGAAAACCTATGCATAACTGCTAGGAGGAAATCTTAAAAAATGGGTTGTTTGCAAACTGATCACTATGTAACATGAGCAGAAAAAAGGATTCAACAATCATAGAATAATAAAAGTTCAATATCATTTTAGTCATTCATAGGTGAAGCATTTAATTTTGGTCTTACTGGCAAATAAATAGTATTTCTTCATTCAAGAAATAATATAGTGAATTCATTGGCATAATAAGCCCTGCAATGAACTGATGATGATTCCATAGTGAGTTAGAATTTGAACATCCATAAATGAATTTATTTGAAGAAATTCTAATTCTGAGAAAGGTAGAAAGAGAGCCAGGTGGATATACACAGTAACAATGTGGGCAGTGGTGGGATTCAAATTTTTTTACTACTGGTTCTGTGGGCGTGGCAGGGGAAGGATACTGTAAAATCTCCAGTCAGAGGTGGTATTTGCCAGTTCTCCAAACTATTCAAAATTTCCGCTACCGGTTCCCCAGAACTGGTCAGAACCTGCTGAATACCACCTCTGAATGAGTGCACTATTGGAGGCCCTGAAGGACCAGCTTAGGAATACATTGTCACAAAAAAATTAACTATATGGCTGCTAAGAATCAATACTAACTTGATAGAACATAATCAACACGCATGAGTTTCATGAATACAGACTGATATCATAGCAGGATTTTTTTTTACATTAATAGAATAGAATAGAATTTTTTAGTGGCCATGTGTGATTGGACACACAAGGAATTTGTCTTGGTGCAAATGCTCTCAGTATATATAAAAGAAAAGATACATTCATCAAGAGTCAAGAATCATAGGGTACAATATTTAATAATAGTCATAGGGTACAATAAGCAATCAAATCACATTAGGAAACAGTCAATATAGATTATAAGGATACAAGCAACAAAGTTACAGTCAAACAGTCACAGTGGGAGGGATGGGTGATAAGGAGTGATGAGAAGATAAATAGTAATAGTAGTGCAGACTTTGTAAATAGTTGGACAGCGTTGAGGGAATTATTTGTTTAACAGAGTGAGGGCATTTGGGAAACAACTGTTCTTGTCTAGTTGTTCTGGTGTGCAGTGCTCTATAGTGTCATTTTGAGAGAAGGAGTTGAAATAGTTTATGTCCGGATGTGAGGGGTCTGTAAAAGTTTTTGCAGCCTTCTTTTTAACTTGTGCAGTATACACTGCAGTCCTAATTATCCTCTGAAGTCTGTGTCTGTCCTGTTGGGTTTCAGAACCAAACCAGACAGTTATAGAGGTACTGGTACAGTTCTGTAGAACTGTATCAGTAGCTACTCGGGCAGTTTGAGCTTTCTGAGTTGGCACAGAAAGAACATTCTTTGTTGTGCTTTTTTGATGATGTTTTTGATGTTGGGTGTCCATTTTAGGTCATGTGATATTCTGTAATAGACCCTAGAAATTTGAAGGTCTCTACTGTTGATACTATGTTAGTATTGTAAGAGGTGGTATTATGGTAGGGTTTCCCCTAAAGTCTACCACTATTTCTATGGTTTTGAGTGTGTTCAATTCCAGATTGTTCTGGTTACATCACAAGGCAGGTTGTACAATCTCCCATCTGTATGAGGATTACTCATTGATTCGAATGAGACCAATCACTGTTGCAAACTTCAGCATTTTAACAGATGGATTGCAGTCATTGGTACAGAGGGAGGAGAGAAGGGGAGAAAGCACACAGCCTTGGGGGGGAGGGGCTGTGCTAATTGTACATGTATGAGGTGTGATTCTGCCTAGTTTCAACTGCTGCTTCCTGTCTGTTAGGAAGCTTATGATCCACTTACAAGTGTGTTCAGATACTGCTAGCTGGTTTAATTTAGATAGAAGAATGCCTGGAATGATGGTATTGAATGCTACAAAGAAGACCCTTGTGTAGGTATTTGGAGATTTAAGGTGTTGTAGGGTGTAGTGCAGAGATTTAAGGTGTTGTAGGGTGTAGTGCAGAGCATCTTCTGTCGATCTATTTGCTTGGTATGCAAACTGCATGGGATCTAACAGTGAATCTGTGTTGGTTTATAGGTGGACAGTACAAGCCTTTCAAAGATTTTCGTAACTACAGATGTTAGAGCAACTGGTCTGTAGTCATTCAGTTCCTTGATGGAGGGCTTCTTTGGCACTGGTAGAGCGTTTGAAGCAAGAAGGAACATAGCACATCTCTAGAATGAATGAAAACAAATAATTATGCAAGTCAACTGTTGTTAGAACTTTTGTTTTAGGGACTTCTGGTGGCATTTTCATCAAGGACAGATTGGAGACCACAATTGTGCGCAGCTTCAATCCGTGCTGTTCCCATTAAAGGGTTCTGAATGGGGCTAGAACCATTTTGGAGGATGGGGAAGAAGGGGGAGACCACCTGTCAAGTTGAGGGGAGCAGCATCTCCCCTCCCTGGTTAGGTAAACTTCCCCTGAAGATGGGCTGCAACGGTTGCTAAACATGGCCACCCTGAAGATGGAGAACTACAGTATCTGGGACAAAGATTGTACAGGAGTGGTGAAGATATCAGGCAAAGCAGGCACAATATTTGAATATAAAGGTACCTCAGATTTAAAGTTTTGTAGGAAAGATTGGAAAAGCTTGTAAGAAAGATTAGAAAACCGGTGAACAGAGGGAGTGCGGAAAAAAATTGGATATAATGAAAGTGGCTTTGAACTTTAAAAGAGTTAAATTAAATTAAATTAAGATAGAAGAAAATATCTTCTTAAATTAGATTGTATTAAATTATATGATAATTGTCACTAAACGTGCATAATTAAAAGCTGAACTTGAATGTGCCAGAAAGAAATAATACTTAACAATTGGACTTATTGGATTATTGAAACTTAAAGGCCTTAAAAGGGAAAGGAAAGTGAAAAGAAAAGGTGAAACTTGGACATAACAGAGAGCACCACTTAATGGTAAAGAAAAAGTTCAGTGACTCTTTAAAAAGTGTTTGGTTCTCTAAAAATTGGAAGTTGATACAAAGTAAGAGGACACTGTTTATTTTGATTTGTCTGCTAAGCTTCCAGAATTGTTATCATGTTTCTATGGTAACTAAGATATGAGTGTCTTGTGATGTTTGATTTATTGCACATGTTTACAGAGGAGGAGTTTTACTTTACTTTTTTTTTTCTTTTTCTGTACCTCTTAGATATTGTACTGCTTTTCTTTTGTAATGTGTATTGTACTGCTTTTCTAGTTATGTGTAATAAAAAGGATGCTGGCAAAAGAAAAACAGGGTTCAGCCCCTCTAATTTATGAAGCTGAATTTTTTCGCTTTGACATTTGGTAGCAGAGGATGGTTGTGAATTTACGATGTTTTTCTTTGCCGGTTGCTTTGACAGTAAGCAGTTGAGTTTTTTTTAGTCAGTTCACAAAATCTGAAGAATTTGTGTTTAACTCTAATTAACTCTACTATGAAAGATAAAGCAAGAAACATAAAGCAAAACGGAGAGCTTGGTCACAGGAAGATTTATTATCATCATTTGAAGTATCGAAAGAGGAGATAAGACTTTGGCAGACACAGATTGCTTCTGCTACTCGTCTGGAGGAAGCTGCCATGGGAGGACAAGAAATCAGGTCTGTACCAAGTTTTATTTATGATGCATGCTCCCAAACTCAGCCTGAGAAACCAGAAGCCCAAGAATATGAAAAGCTTGGTGCTAAGCCTAAAGTTATACAGTCAGCTGAGCATTTTTCACCCAAAGAGAAAGGTGAAATTCATTATTCTCCATTGAATCCCGAGCAGATAATGTTTCAGAAAGTTGTATGCAACAGATTGCAGTTTTTGAACACAGCCTACAGCAAGCTAAGGCTTTTTCCCTATCCCTTCAGCCAGATAAGAGTGTGGTTGGTGTTCCTGAATCCTCCATCTTGCCTTCTTCATCGAAGCCAAGGGACCACCTACAAATTGGTCACAAGGGAGAGTAGAGAGCTTTGCCTACATCACAGCCATCTCATGATATGTCTCGTGATGCTGACTCAACTGAAACAGCAAGAGCTTCTGCCATTTCTAATGTTGTAGCACCATCTGCTGGTGATTTGCGTACAATACATGAACAATTATGAAATTTACAAAGAGCTTTTACAAAGTTGTCCATAAGTCTGTCCAATGTACAAGCTGTTATACCACCTCCAGCTGTGCAGATGCCTTCAGCAGGTCAACCAGTGCCGTCATCTGTACCAGTTCAAGTGCCTCCTGTAGCCCAAGCAGGCATTGCTCAACCAGCACAAGTTATACAAGTTCCTCTTCAACAATCTTCTATCAACCCAATGACTGGTGATTCAAAATTAAAGTGGACAAAATTACAAGGCATGGGTCAGTGAGGTGATCATTTTACTTCATAGAGAAGGTACTCACTGTATGGTGTTTAATCGTCCACCACAACCTTGGCCTCCTGACATAACAGGATTGCATATTAAAGCATGCACAACATTATTGATGTCAATGGACACTGAACTGCAGATTACTTTTTCACCTGATGCAACTGCCCAACGAATTTGGGCTCAATTAGAAGCATGTTACCAGCCTTTTTCGATTGAATCTACATGTTTGCTTTTAACTGACTTTCATGGTTCAAAATTGAAATCTGGTGTATCTATTGGAGAACATTTAACTAAACTGAAAGGAAAGAGAAAAGAACTTGCCGAACAAGGTTATGCTGTGAATGATTTTCAAATGATCAATGTTATTATTAACTCATTGAATTATGAATGGAAAGATGCCATTTCAAAGATTGATCAAGTGCTTATTGCTCAGCGTACAGTTGATCACATGATCAATCACATGCAGAATTTTAACCGAAGAAGCATTCATGTAAGCCATGTCACATTTGAGATGACCACCTGCATCAAGAGCTCCAGTAAGGTGTAACTTCCGAGGAAGATCTATGTTCCAAGGATACCAAGATGCTACATCTGCGGTCGTCTGACGCATATCGTCCATGATTGTCCCAACGATCTCTAGCACTCGGCATGTACCAGCCCAGAGGAACAGATTCCAGAAGCAAGGGCAGAGGCAAAAGACAAGGTTATTGTGGTCCCAGGCTTGATCTACAAGCTCCACACATCACATTGGCATTGATCAATAATCCACAATCTCATCCGGATTATGACAGAAGACATCTCTGGACTTTAGACAGTAGAGCAGCAGTTCATGTTACCTACAGAAAAGATCTTTACACAGAGATGCATGAGCCTGAACCTGATATGTGTGAACTGTACACTTTTTCCAATAATTCTATGGGAATGGGAAAAGGAACTGGTTATATTGAAGAGTTAGATGCATTTATTCCTGATGTTTATTATATACCAACAGCAACCAGTAATTTGCTTAGTCAGAGTCATTTGTCGAGAGTATCCAAGTACCAAGTTCACCATTTTGAAAAAGCAAGTTATGTGGTTAAAGAGGATAATATTGTTGCTGATACCATATTAATTGGTGGTGTTTATTGCCTAAAGCCAAAGTCTACCTCGCAAGCACAGGCAAGTATACATTTTCCAACAAGAGGGAGCACAGGGCCAGAGAGAAATGTCCCAGAGAGAGATCCTGTTGCTACCCCAAAGGTCCCTAAAACCAACAAAAGTCAGAAACAGGTTGCTCAAACCAAGCCTGAGGTTCCTTATAAGAATGTTGAGAATTCACTAACAGGTAAACTTTTGCATTCCAGGTGTATTCATAAGTGGCATTGAAGATTGGGGTACGCCCGTTTTCGTGTTCTTAGCAAGATGCCAGAATTCATAAAAGGTTTGGATCTGAAGGGGTGTAAGGTGTTCTTGGATTGTGCTGTATGCAAGAAAGCTAAATCCAAGGCAGCAGCCATTCCAAAACGCGCTACACGCCTGTCAACACTTATTTTTGATTTGGTACATACAGACATAGTAAGTCCATTTGCATCAACACTGGGTGGTAAAAAATATTTCCTAACAATTGTTGATAATTATTCTAGATATGGATTTGTATTTCCTATGAAAGAAAAATCAGAGACCTTTCAGATCTTTAAAGACTTTGCAACCTATGTCAACATTCAACATGGTGTTTGTATCACTAGAATTCAAATTGATCATGGTGCTGAATTCATGTTCCAGCGTTTTCAGGACTGGATGCGTAAGAAAGGAATTCTGCACCAGACCTCAGCTCCTTACATTTCTGTGGAAAATGGAGTGGCGGAACGCAGAAATGCGGTCCTGCAAACCATGATGCGTTGTCTCCTAGAAAATGCTAATCTTAGTCTCCATACTGGGGTGAAGCAATTAAATATGCAAACTACATCATTAACCGTATCTGGAGTAGTGTACTAAATCAGACACCTTTCTTCATGTTATATGGATATAAACCCGATCTGAAACATATCCATATTTTTGGTTCATACGCTATGGTGAATATTTCTTTAGCACAAAGAAAGAAAGGAGGTCCAGCTGCAAAGACATTGAGATTCATGGGTATTGATGACAATTCAAAATACAGCAAGTTCATTGACTCCAGACATGTAATAGTGGTTTCTCAATCCTTTACTGAATCCTGGACCAGATGCTGACTGGTCCAGGATTCACTCCAATGATCCTGGAGTTTATTTTCCTAGAAATGATGCTACTCATGCCACACAGTCTGATGATCAAGATTCTTATGTGGATGTTCCATCAACTAGTTCTTCTCAACCAGAGGTTCCGTCGTCGCAAGCCATCGATGCTGATGCTAGCCACGAGGAAGAAGATGAGGATGAAATGGAAGAAGAATGGACCATTGTTCTGAGACGTTCCGAGAGGGTCAATAAGGGATCCCTTCGAAACGATATTCATGGCAATTGACAAAAACACCCTTACCTTTGATTTTTGCTATTACACTGCCTCCTGACAACTTCATACAAATTAAGCATCTTTCTGATTCAGAGCAAGAGAAATGGTATGAGGCAATGCAGGCTGAAATGGACAGTTTAAAGCAACTCAAGGTGTTTACGCCTGGATGAAGAAATTTATGTCAAAGGTCCTCCAGGGTTCCAGAAACAAGAAGGGATACCTGGCTATTAAACAAAAGTCTGAAACAGTCTGGTTTAATGTGGTATTTATGCCTTATTGACAAACTAAATTTAATGGGTTTTATTAAATCTGAAACTGATGAATACGTGTTCCAAAAAGATCTGAGAATACATATGAGACAATTCTTGTTTATGTTGATGATATCATTTATATTGGTCCAAATAAGCAAATGAGTGAGAGTTTTGCTAAAGGCTTGCAGAAATATTTTACATTGAAATCTTTAGGTTACATTAACACTATTTGGGTGTTCAGATTATTAAAACTCAGAAGGGGTTTAGTATTGCACAAGAGGACAAGATTGAACAATAGCTGCATCATTGCAATATGAAGGATACTAAACCAGCTCGCATACCTATGCAAACAGATTTTCATAATCTGGCACATGAACCAAGTCCTGAATTTGAAGATCAAACACTTTATCGTTCAGTAATTGGGTCCCTGTTATACATTAGTAGTTGGACTAGACCAGATATTGCACTTAGTGTTAATCTTTTGTCACGACACGTAGGTAAAGCAAAACAGTTTCATTGGTTATGCATTAAGAAGTTTATTTATTTATTTATTTACAAGATTTATATACCGCCCACTCTCCCTGCACGACTCGGGGCAGCCATCAAAAAACACAATAACAACACAATAATTACAAACAATTAAAAAGATTACATATTGTGGCTGAATAATAAAAATGAGACAAGGGTTTAAAAATAAGGACTAAAACCAATTAAAACCAAATTTAAAACCCTATAAAACCCTAGGCAGACCGGCTTGATAAAATAAATGAGTTTTCAACGCACGCCGGAAGGTCAGGGATGATCCTCATCTCTGGGGGTAATTCATTCCAGAGGAAGGGTGCCCCCAACGAGAAGGTCCGCACCCTCGGGGTCGCCAGCCATCCAGCCGGCGGCACCCCAAGGAGACCCACTCTATGGGAGTGCACTGGCCGATGGGAAATTGATGGTGGCAGTAGATGGTCCTGTAAATACCCAGGTCCCAAGCCATGGAGCGCTTTAAAGATGGTAACTAACACCTTGGAACGCACCTGAAAGACCACTGGGAGCCAATGCAGCTCGCGCAAGAGTGGCGTAACATGAGAGTTCCGAGAAGCCCCCAAAACCACCCGTGTGGCCGCATTCTGCACCAGTTGGAGCTTTCAGGTGCTCTTCAAGGGGAACCCCATGTAGAGAGCAATGACATAGTCTAGGCGGGAGATAACAAGGGCGGATGTGACTGTGCGAAGCACATCCCGATCCAGAAAGGGCTGCAATTGGTAGATCCTACGGAGCTGATAAAAAGCCCACCTGGCGACTGCCGCTATATGTTCTTCTAATGACATCCGTACATCCAGGAGGACACCCAGATTGTGCACCCTGTCTGTGGGGGCAAGAATCCCCCCCCCCACAGCCAGTGGTGGAACTAGCTGGCTGTATCAAGGTGCCAGAAAGCACAGCCATTCGGTCTTGGCTGGGTTGAGCTGAAGCCTGTTCCGCCCCATCCAACCCTGCACAGCCTCCAGGCACCGGGCCATCACTTCCACGGCTTCGTCGGAGTGGTCTGTGGTAGAAATGTACAGCTGAGTATCATCAGCGTACTGATGAAACTCTACCCCAAAGCCCTGGATGATCTCACCCATGGTTTCATATAAATGTTGAACAGCAGGGGCGAGAGCACCAACTCCTGAGGAACCCCGCAGATCAGGGGCCTCGGGGTCGATCTCTGCCCCCCCGCTGACACAAATTGTGAATGGTTGGAGAGGAAGGAAGAGAACCACTGCAAAACAGTGCCCCCCACTCCCAATACCCCCAGCTTCCGCACTAAGATACTGTGGTTGACAGTATCACAGGACCAGGACCAGGACCAGGATAGAGAAATAACTTCTGTCACGGGTCCTCCAGAGATCATCCACCAACACGACCAACGCCGTCTCCATGCTGTATCCAGGCCTGAAGCCTGATTGGTGTGGATCTAAATAGACAGCTTCATCCAGGTGCTGGGGAAGCTGTCGTTGCACCACACTCTCAACAGCCTTTGCCACAAAGCAAAGGTTGGAGACCGGACGATAATTAGATAACAAAGTTGGGTCCAGGGATGGTTTCTTGAGGAGGGGTCTCACTACTGCCTCTTTCAAGGCAGCAGGCAGAAACCCCTCACTCAAGGAAGCATTAATAATACCCTGGAACCCACCTCGTGTCACCTCCCGAGTGGCCAATACCAGCCAGGAGGGACACGGATCCAGTAAACATGTGGTAGCATTAAGCCCACCCAGCTTCCTGTCCACGTCTTCAGGGGTCACAGGGTTAAACTCTCCCAATATGACCTTCCCCAATTCCATCCCTGACCCCCCGTCCAGAGTTGCCCAGTCAGAGTCCAACCCATCCCGATCTGAGTGATTTTGTCCAGCAGGAAATTTGAAAAATCCTCAGCCCATCCCTGCAGAGGATCCTCCCGCGCTCCCACTTCTAAAAGGGAGCGGGTCACCCTAAAAAGGGTGGCTGGGCAATTTCTGCAGATGCGATAAGGGCAGAAAAGTAAGAATGCTTTGCCGCCTCTATCACCACTAAATAGGTCCTAATATAGGAATAGTGTTCGGTCAGATCCAGAGTGACTGGTCCTCCAACCACTCTCTAGGCGTCTCCCTCAGCTCCTCAGAAAACCATGGAGCTGAGCGAGAGCAGCATTGGGTCAGAGGCCGCAAGGGCACGACTCGGTCAAGGGCCCCAGCCGCCACCCTATCTCAGGTGGCCACCAGGTCCTCAACCAAGTCATGTGTTCGAACACCGGGAAACAGCCCAAGCTCCATCAAGAACCTATCCCGGTCCATCAGGCGCCTGGGGCGGAACCATCATGTCGGCTCTGCCTCCCTGCGATGAGGGAGTGTGGCCTAGAAGTCCAGTATAAGGAGCGAATGATCAGACCATGACAGGGGCTCAATAACAACGTCCCTTATACCTAGATCCTCCTGTCACTGTCCAAAGACAAAAACCAAATCCAAGATGTGACCCCCAGTGTGAGTGGGGTCCCTAATTAGTTGGGTCAGGCCCAAGTTGTTGAGATATCTGAAGCACACTAAAAATATGAAGTTTTTGTTAGAACCGACACATACTAACTATGAAGAATTATGTTTTTATGCAGATTCTGATTGGGCGAGTGATAAAAAGTCACATAAACTACTTCAGGTTATATGGTGTTCCTAAATGGATGTCCTGTTTACTGGCATGTGCATAAACAAAATTTTATTTCTTGTTCATCTACTGAAGCTGAATATGCTTGTGTTTCAGATGCATGTAATTCTTTAATATGGTTTGATGCTTTAGTTACACATATCTGGACTCGACCGATCCCGCCAGTCACCGTGATGGAAGACAATGAATCTGTGGTTTATATTTCCAAAACCTGTTTCACAGGTTCTAGGTCCAGACACATTGACATTCGTTATAGGAACATAAAGCAATTAGTTAAACAAGGTTTCGTTACATTACAGTATGCGTCTGCACATGATCAGATTGCTCACATGCTCAACAAACTACTTGCAGCTTCTCAGCACAAATATCTGCGTGAGAAGATGTGCCTTATCTGATGTCCGCTTATCAGACAAAGAAGGGGGTGTCACTACATTTATTTTGATTTGTCTGCTAAGCTTCCAGAATTGTTATCATGTTTCTATGGTAACTAAGATATGAGTGTCTTGTGATGTTTGATTTACTGCACATGTTTGCAGAGGAGGAGTTTTACTTTACTTTTTTTTCTTTTTCTGTACCTCTTAGATATTGTACTGCTTTTCTTTTGTAATTACTAGTTATGTGTAATAAAAAGTATGCTGGCAAAAGAAAAACATGGTTCAGCCCCTCTAATTTATGAAGCTGAATTTTTTTGCTTTGACAGATATATTAAGATAGAAACCTGAAAAGTGAAATTAACATATTATAAAGGAAGAAGCTTGAACCCTGGGAATACTAGGTGACTTTGAGAAAAATTTAAAACCTAACAAAAGGAACTTAATAATAAAAATATATAAACATTGGACTATTTTGACCCTGGAAAATTGAAACAGGATTTAACAGAAGTGGATGACTAGAAGCTGGTTTAAATAAACTACTGGGCTACTGGACTGGACTTAAATACTGAAGAAAGAGACAAAAGAAAAACTAAAATTGAAAGAGGTGCACAAAAATGGCAGAATTTTGTTTGGAAATAAAATTGGACTTAAGAAGTATAAGGGAAATGATATGAGAAAGAACTGTGCAGTATTGTCTTACAAATTTTAGAAATGGCAATGTTGGAAAACAAAGAAGAACAAGGAGATCCAGAAGGGGAGGAGTTGATTAGAGAAGAAGCCAGCCTCAATGGAGCAATGAACTTTAAAACAAGGGGGGGGGGAGCATGGAAATTAAAACTTGGAGGTTTGAGGGGACAGTTAAAGATGTAACTGTTTGGAAAACCAAACAAAGAAAAAGGAAACAGCAGAAAAAGGAAGCTCAAAAGAGGGAAGGGGATAAAAATTGTAGTCAGAAATGGAGGGGGAAAATAAAGGGAAAGGGAAATAAGGGAAAGGCCCAGAAAAGAAGGGGAGATAGCCAAAAAAAATGAAAAGAAGCTACATAGCTAGAAGACTTAGAGATAATGGTAGATAAAGAATAAGAAAGGTAATGTATAGAGAGGTACAAGAACATAGATTTTTAAAAAATTGAATAATTGGAATTGATGTTTTTTTCTATCTGATTATTTTTAAGAATGATGGTTAAACTATAATTGGAAGAAATGTAAAAATGGGAAACTATTATAAGAATGTTAATTAAATTGAATGAAATTAAGAATATACCTAAAATGAACTATGAGAATTGTATTAAAAAGATTAACATCAGTTTCTACAATTAGCTGAAAAGATTTTGTATTTGAAATAATAAATTACTTAGAAGGTAAAGGAAAGAATACCATGTGGAATCTAACTAAAATGTATATGTGATATGTAGTGTTTAGGTGATAACTGAAAATGATTATATTATGGTAATTTTTAATATGGTTAAAGTGGAGTAAACTGAATGATGTATAAGACAAAAGGCTAGTGCACTCAAATGGGCAATTAAGGGGGAAATGTTTGGAATTATTAAAATTAAGATGGAATTTATTGAATAATGAAATAAGAGTATGTGATGAAATTGCAAATATGACAGATAAAAGTATAAAAGCATAATGAACATAGATTAAGAAAAAAGAATTTTTAAATATTATATAAAAAAGATATGAGTATAATTAAAGAAAAATGGAATAAATTAAGACATGAAAATAGATAAAATAAGTATGAAAAATATAAGAATATTTGTGAAAATTTACAGAAAATGGAAAATGTAATGATATGATAAGAAACTGAATATGAAAGATAAATATGTAATTATGGTCATGTTTGTATGGAAATGTAAAAATCTGAAACCACATTGTTCACCAAAAAGAGACGTTTGTAAAAGATAAAAATAAAAAACTTTTTTTAAAAGAAAAATTCTGTTTTAAATATTTTATATATTTCAAAATAAAACTCTTCATTTCCTTATTCATTAAACCCAGATTTTAGCCTTCTGACTTCTTTCAATTGATAAATATCAGTTTTCACATACTTTGACCTCCAATAAACTCATTCTTGACTTATTATTCCCTATTCTCAGCAGTATTCTCCATCCATTTCACTCACTTCATAATCCGTTTATTTTAGCAGGTATTAAATAAGCTACTTGTAGGATTTGATAGGGGCTGATGGGTGGGTGAGGCTTTGACAATATTCACTCTATATTCTATAATATATTCCACTTTTTGGGGGTGCATCTTATAGTGCAAAAATACAGTAATTAATATATTTATGAGATATATTTGACCATGTTTGGAAATAAAAAGATCCAAAGAAAGGAAAATATAGATAATACTCAGAACTCATTCCAGAAATAACAGAGAGCAAAGAGTTGGTAATACTTCCACATGAGGCTTATATTATGGAATCACACTGCCTTATTCAGAGATCATAGATCTTTATGTGATCTCATTACTATAGTTTTCAATTTGTAACATTGTAACAGGTAACAGATAATCAGAGTTGGAAGGGACCTTGTAGGTCATCTAGTCCAACCCCCCACCCAAGCAGGAGACCCTACACCATTTCTGACAAATGGCAGTCCAATCTCTTCTTGAAAATCTCAAGTGATGGTGCTCTCACAATTTCCGAGGGCAGGCTGTTCCATTGGTTGATTGTTCTCACTGTCAGAAAGTTTCTCCTTATTTCCAGGTTAAATCTCTCCTTGTTCAGTTTCCAACCATTATTCCTTGTCTGGCCTACAGGTGCTTTAGAAAATAGCTTGACCCCTTCCTCTCTGTGGCAGCCCCTCGGATATCATGTCTCTTTTTTCTTTTTTGTGTTCTCTTTTTTCTCTTTTTGTGTTCTCTTTTTTCTGACTTTTTCATATTACAGAAAATTAATAGGAAAAATGCACACTATAAAAAAAACTTTTCACAGAGAATATTAGAAAGCTTCTGTTTAGGAACCTTCTAAATTGTTAAAAATCCAATAAACCATTCTTTCTCTTGATTTCTAAAGTCTAAGACTAGATAGTAGATTTCTTAGTACCCACCAAATTCTTTGTCCTGATTAATTTTAGTTTTGTTTAATCTTCTTCAGCTACCTATAAAAGTAGCTGGCCCAGTACTTTGTTTTTAATGTATTGCAGTTGTGATTGGCCATATATACAATTAAGTCGGTGGCTCTGTACCTGTTTCTGTCTATAAAATGGTCCTAAAGCTGAAAACATCCCATTTATTTCAAACAATTGCAGACCTTTAATTTAAAGATATACTTTTTATAATTAACCTTTTTGTGTTTAGGAAAAGTACGTTACTGAAGCAAGACAAACTGAGGGAATTATACCTAGAAATCTGTGAACTCTGAATACCTAACACATAATGAAAGACATAATCTAACTACTCAAGCTTGTGATGAGATTTGAATCACTATTGAACACAACCTTCAGAATGCTATAGAAAGGAGCTCTTTTACCTTGAATTAATAAGGTAAAATATATATTTTAACCAAAGAGGATTATCTAATTGCCACAAAACAGTTTGGAATTTGCATAATCTGGACAATCCAGTATTTTACTTTATGCTTTTCATTTATTTCTTTTAAAAAACAGCATCTAACTTTAAAAAAAAAAGTTTACTGTTATTTTGGAAATTCATTGTTAAATGATATAATCCCCTTAGTAATAAAGTTTAGTTTATGATTTTTTTCTTTCTAAAAGAGCCTTGTTCTTTGCCAAATTTTCCTGAATTGGCCAACACTTCAAAAATTGGCAGAAAAATGTTATCAATTTCTTCATGCTCATTTGCCTTCAAGTACTCTATGGGAAAAACCATGAAAGAGGTAAACATTATCTGAACAAAAGTAAATGCACAAACATCTATCAGTTTTCTACAGCTAGATCCCTTTAAAATATATAAGTCTTAAAGCTAGCATTTTCTGTAGAAAGTATCTGCACTGTCTATTATTATTTTTTTCTCCATTCAGGGGTTGCTCACTCATACAAACTGCTGATTGTCTGCAACCTTTCTTGACCTAAGGAGCAATCTCTCCGCTGATGTACCACGATGTAAGGCTTTCCTATTTCATACAAGTGATAAGGTTACAGAATAAAATGCTTGTATCTGGATGTACGCTGGATCCTTTGTAAGATTGCAGTGCCCCATTTGTGATAAGGTTACATTTGTAAAATGTTCATCCTTGGAAATACATCTGGATCCTTCTTTCAGATTTTGGTGCCTGATTTAATAAGAGATACTTAGGTACAAGAAACTTTTATTAAGAAATATTATATAACATTAGCTATTTCTATTCATCTCCAATTTTGTCCATCCAGTATAATAAACACAATCAGATGTTAAGTATTTCTAACCTCAAAGAAGGATCTCTTATTTGAACAGTTTGCATGGGTTTGTGAAGGTGGGGAATAGTACACATGTAGCTAAATTAATTCTTTTACTAATAATACATCCTAAGAGTGGGTTATAAATAAATGTTAGTCATTAAACCATAAATAAAAAACTAAAATAAGAGATTCAAGCTTTGAATAACATTTTAAAGTATGACAAAATGTTGATTGTTGAATCCTAGCTCAAGCACACAGGAATATATAAAGGAATGGTTTGTTCTCTTTATCAAATGAGGCTTGCAAACACCCACACCGACACTTGAAGTGTAGAGTCAGGTCCTCTCTAAAGTCAACAAGCTTGACTTACAAATGTTCCAAATTAAAACAGCACACAGGAGAGTAATCAGGTGAATTTTGAGGCTCAAAGATTATAGTGGATTTGTCAATCAGTCCAGGTTCAAAGTCAGAGTTTGCAAGGTTCACAAATCAAGGTGCACAGAGTGGGAGTTAGCTCATGGTTGTTGTCAATGGAGCTGTGCTTTTTGTTCTATTTTCATAGAAACAGCCCCAGCACATAGTTCATTTAGCTAGATGCGATTCCTTTCTTGCAAGTAGTCTCACAGAGCACCTTTGCTCTATTCTCTTTGAAGAAGAGTTTTTCAAAGTTCTTATGTTGGGAAAGGCAGTAATTCTGCATTCTCATTTTCAGAGAATAACAGGAGCATTATCTGCGGTTTGCTATTTTGTCCTATCCCTTTTGCCTGCTCAGGAGACAGACTGGTGGTGCTGCAGCTGGATGTTCTTCATCTGTCAGCACTTGATGGTTCTGATGCTGGTACTCATCTTAGCCCCTTCCTTTGACTCTGAAGGTGAGCCCACTATAACAAGAATTTCTGTATGTTGCAACACTCACAACTGGAAGAGAAATGGCTGCTCCTCTCTCGATTAAATAATTTTATTAAATGTTACAGTTAAACAGATAGAAATTAATACAAATTACAAATAATAACAAAATAATAATAAATAGAAAGTGTGGGAGGGGAAAATATAAGGAAAAAAATAGAAAAAAATAATCTAGCAAAAAAAGATATATAAAGAAGTGACCTAACTTTGTAACAAAAAGTATAAACAGTTTTAACAATCTATCATCTTCTCTTAAAATATAAGACATGATCTTATTCCATATCAATTTTTTGTATATAAACAAATCTATAAAACCTATAAAAGCTCATCATTTACTCTTGGTCATTAGTAAAAGTCCATTAATGGTTACGAGATATAAAAGTGTATTTATTTTAAGCTTGATTAAATAAACTCAATTTATTTTTCTTCTTTTTAACCTTTAACAATCTTAATCTTGAATCCCTTCAAATAATGCCCTAGAGTGTGTTTCCTTTTTATTTTTTCTTTGCTCCATCTCACAAAACCCTTCAGAATTTTATTGTCTTTTAAAAGATGTCTTTTATAAATTCAATATGAGAAAGTTATCAGTCTTTTGCCATTTATATGTCCTTTTGAATGATTAAGAAATCATTCAGTTTTTATGTATGCATTCTGTGTAACATTTTTTGCTGTATCATTCTTGTACCTTGTCATTTTTAGGTCAATTTTCATGTCAGTTCATTCTTATTTGGTAAACTCTTTCCACTTCCTTAATATCTGAATAAATCTGTTTTTAAGGTCAGACATTTTAAAGATCAATTTCTGGATCCATTGCTCACCATTCCTCCATTGTTAATCCAGTGTTTTGTTCATTCTGCTAGTTAGTCCAGTTCTTCTCTTTAATTGTAATCTTTAGTTCCTCAACTTTCCAATTTATCATGTTTTCTTTTAATAATTCAAAACACAAGCATTTTCCATAAGAACTTACCTGCTACAATTATAAAACTTATTGATCAGAAAGTTCTTAATATTTGAAAAACACTAAAGAAGCAATTTCCAAAAGTGATTAAGAAATTAGACTTGGCACAATTTGGGGCCATAAGGCTACATTGTGATTGTGTATTTGATGGAAGTGGTGTTGCTGCCAAGTTGACTAATATCTAATCCTGTGATTTACTCATGATTATAAGATGTCCAGAGTAAAAGTCAATCATTTTACTATCTCTTCAATTTCTGGAAAATCATGCCCAGCCAATCTGGCTGTTGATCTTGCCATAGATGTCTATACTTCATAATGAATTCTCACTGGAAGTTCTGACACTCTGTTGATTAAAATGGGAGGAAAACATAATAATTTTACAACAAAAGGTATTTTTCCTGAATCTTTGATGAAGCAAACTACTGCTGCATACTCTTACCATATTATTAAATTTCATTCATTGTAAATATAGAGATTTGATAAAAGACACAGCAGGAGATATAATGAATGCAAATCTTTTAAAATAAGCTTGATCTATGAATTTTATATTATTTCACCAACCCTTTTCTTTGAATACATTTTACTGTTCAGTTGGCTAGCACTTCATAACATTATGCAAAAAGAGATTCAGACTGATGTCCTTTTATAAGAAAAAGCATCTAAACTTTTCCCTCCAAGTATAGAACTATTTCAATGAATGTGACAACTTTACAACATATCTTTGCTTCCTTTCAATTTCAGGTGCATTGTTGTTAAAAAATTTAAAAATAATAATATATGGCAAATACAGTGCTCACACTGTTTTACAATCAGTGGAAAATTGGAGCCATAGATTTAAAGAAAACAAATTCAATTCTGATAAAGTTGCACATAATTTTGTCATGCATAAGGAGTCAGAATCCTATAACTGGGCAACAAAAGGCACGCACAAAAGCCTTCTGACTTCTGTGACAAATTGAATGTGTATGTGTGTGTGTGTGTATGCAGGGGTGGGATTCAAATTTTTTAACAACCGGTTCTGTAGGCATGGCTTAATTGGTGGGCGTGGCTTAGTTGGTGGGCATGGCTTGGTAATCATGTGACTGGCTGGGTGTGACAAACTCAATATCACTCAATCGAAGCATGCATCTCCTCGCCTGGCCTCTCATGACTGTGGGGATGCTGCAACAGTCCTAAGCGTGAAAAACGGTCATAAGTGACTTTTTTCAGTGTCATTGTAACTTTGGATGGTCACTCCACATAAGCAAAGTACCAGCAAAGGAGAAAAAAAACTTCAGAGACGTTCCTGAGACAGGAAGTCCAGTCCTGCCAAGAATGTAATAAGGGTTAATGGAGAGGCAGTTTCTGTAAGCAACACCAGAATGTTTCCTTCCTGCTTCCTTACAGGATTAGGCCAGTAATTTCTTCTAACAACTGGTTCTCCAAACTAATGTTAACAACATTGTGCATGCATGAATATGTATATCTATCTATCTATCTATCTATCTATCTATCTATCTATCTATCTATCTATTATACTTTCTTTCACTTCAAATACAAGATATAAATCATTTTTAATCAAAAGTAGGATATTGGTCATTTTAGCAGCTTTTTAAAAATTAGTTATTGACATGTTCCAAATCTAGTTCTCTAAAATTAAGACTTATGACAAGTATTTCAAGAAGAAAACAATTTTTTATCCCAAAAAACCTCTTTCTGTCATGTTGAACCTGGAAAGGTGGATCCAATTAATCTGGAGAGGGAAAATATTTGGAATATATACTGATTTTTCTTCCATTATAATGCTCCCATAAATCATAATCATCATATGCCAAGTCTGTTTCCTTGATTTTTGCTTGGTAAAATCTTATAACTCAAACTTTCCAAAAAGGAACATTTTTCTTATTTTTTGTCCTGGCTTATGAATTGTCTCCTGCTTCTTCCATTTTTTTTTCCTATTTACTTCCAATGTTATGCATCTAAAAGTCATCCAATAACTGATGAATAGAAAGAATTCTAGGACAGTTGGTCTTTTAAAAATCTTGCTATCAATTTAATCTTATAATTTTTATAATAGCTTAATGTTAGTGTCTATAATAATTTTATTTGCAATTCCAAAAATGAGTAGTAGACATATAGAAATCAATCTTTTATTGAAATATTTACTTCTTATTTTTTTACCTGTTTATTTTGAATTTTTACAACCAACTGGATATTTTGTCTTCATATTGTAAAACTATCTTAAAATTCCAATTGTTACAAATCAGTAGAAGATACGTAGATAGATAGATAAAATTTTTTCATTAAAATCATATAGAATATTATGATGCTATTTATTATTAAAATTAACTAAGCAAAAAGTTTCTGAGCAAAACAGTCTCAGCTGAAACTGAAATGGAAAGGAGAATTAAGTTGCATATATCCTTGAGACTTACAGGGTTTTCATAAGAAAATTATTGCACAAAAACCAAATTAGAGTAAACATAGAAGTCTGGGTCTTCAACAGCTTTCTGCTTTGTAAGCCCATCCTTCAACAATGTGTTGTGGTTTTTTTGTTTGGCAGAAATAGTATTTCAGAGGGAGCATAGTTGACAAACAAACAGGGAAACCAAGGAAAGAAATTTGCCTAGTTGTTGACCTGGCTGTCAACTCATAAAATATTTATTTGGTCTTTTAGAGTTGCCAAAAGAAAGGGAGGGGGAAGTAGTGTAGCAGCTTGCAAAACCGAAACTGCATTCCATAAATGTTTTCATAAATAGTTTCCAGGAGACCAAAGTTTCTGCCATGCAAAATTCTAACAAAATTCTAAGCAGTATGATTGATGACTCTTGGCTATGGATGTTTTCCATTGGAGAATATGAATTATGATAGACTCTGGGGGTGGGGGAAAACCAGGGTCAAGGATTAAAATGAATAATGTGTCTCAGAGTTGGCTACACCCAGGCAGCTCCGGCATGTCTTCTCCTAATAAATCTTTAAGCTTTGAAAATCCAGCTAGAGCAGTGGTGGGATTCACATTTTTTACTACCGGTTCTGTGGGTGTGGTTTGATGGGCATGGTAGGGGAAGGATATTGTAAAATCTTCAGTCAGAGATGGTACTTGCCGGTTCTCTGAACTACTCAAAATTTCCGCTACCAGTTCTCCAGAACTGGTCAGAACCTGCTGAATACCACCTCTGGGCTAGAGACTCATGATTTAAATGGGGGTAACTGCCAGAACCCTGACACTGGCCTTCCATTCCTTTGTCTTTTCAAACATGTCTGTATTCATATACATTTTAAAACTTAATTTGCCTTTGGATATTTCCCAAGTCAATTATGATTCTTGGTGGAAAGAATGTACATGAATAGCAACTTAAAACTGAAGCAGTCTTGAATAAGGAAGACAACTTGACACCTTCTAATCCTTCACTGACAATAACATGATGTTCTCCAGAAGTCCTCACTAGCTGAATTCTATTGGCTAATGCAGGAATACCAATTCCATGGCAATCTCAGTGCCTCATAACATATTCAGTGGCAAATGCAAAGTAAATACTGGCAACACAGATGGACTCCAAACAATTAGGATCATAGATCCTTTGTTATTTGATTACACATTGCTTGAGTTGCTATATGACAACAGTATCATAAGGAATGGTTTAAATATTCATTCATGTCTGAGAATAGAAGGAAGTGTCAGGGTCCAAAATCAAATCTTTAGACGCTATTTCCATTTTATTTTTTAAAAACCAAGATGTAACTGAAGGATAGTCAGCCAGCTGTTTGCAGAAGCACAAACTATGGATCTATGATTCCATAGATTCAGAACAATAGCACAAAATGGATGAAGTAATTATATCCTATTTGTTTCTCCAGACTTCATATAGCATACAGTGTGTAGCAAAACAGAAGTTCTTCAATCTCCAGTTTAGAATCTCATGCCTAGTTTTCCTTTGTTCTGGCAAATATCACAGATTTGTTCTGGCAAGTGCTTGTATACAGCATATGCAAGCAGAAATCAAAATAAATCAAATGAAGAACAAAAGTAGAAGATGCTTTGCAATCACCAATTTTGTACCAATAGATGCAGATTTTTTAACAGCAAGGCCATAAGAGCAATTTTTACATTTTCCCTACTGATTTTTCCGTTGCTGCTGATCCACCTAGTCACCTCAATTTTACATGACTTATTTTTACCAATGTTTGCATCAGTCTTTCCATCTCTATCTTCCTAATGTCTTCCTAGCAAGCTTCCTGTTACTGACTTTGTAATCTCCAATATCCCAATGTCTTTCCAGAAATATCAATAAAACTTTGATTTAGGAGTCTTTGTTTATTGTTTCATGGTCAGTGGCTTTCACAGACTACAGACAAATCGTTGGATAAAAGCTGTATTCCACCAATGCAATGGAAGTCACATTTTTTTCTGAGCAATGCATAATGTTCAATGTACACTGGCCTCTCTGGAAGTCTATATTTGTAGTAATGGTCAGACTCGAATTTTATACTTTGCATCAAAATCCATTAAATGGAGTTTTGTTAAATTGAGGTTTTCTTTATGGAAAAGGAGATAAAAACCTCCAGGAGATCATGGAAATTATATAAAAAATATTACAGGATAAAGAAGCAACTGTTTATGTTTTAATGGTATACTGTAATTGTTCATGTTTCTTTCCATATAACATTTTGTAACTTTTAAGAATAATCCACAATGCTTCAATTTGGACAGGAAAGTTGACAGCATCTCTCTGCAATTCTTTAAAGCAGCTGCATATTTTATTCAAATTATGTGGCAGTTATAGAAGGCAGTCATGAAATTCCAGAAAAAAGTAGCTGCTTTATATATTACACACACATACCACATTCATGACCCTCCTGCACTCTGAAGCCTGTTTTGAAATTGGATCCACCATGTTCCATTGCCCATTGTCTTGTTCATCAACCTTATCTGTCATTTTTGTTCAAGTAAACAGTTTAAAACAGATACTTTCTCTAGATCAATAGATAACTGAAAAAAAGTACATGGAAATACAGCTCACCAAGAATGTCTAGCTAAACTAAGATCATCTTTTTAGGAAAGTTTTAATTTACCAAATGTTTAAAATTTATCACTAACAATATATTTATTCATCAATATTTATGTGGAATTAGGATTTAATTGAATGACAAGTTTTATTGGCTTTATTGAATGCATTTTATTGTATTTCTGTTAAAATTATGCCAATTACTTTATTCAACATTTAATAAAAATAGTATATCATTTTTCTGCTTAGCATGGAGCTAAATATATTTGGATCCTATTGGACACAGATATGGATATTAATACAATTCTTAACTTTATAGAAAAAAATCCAGTTTAAAAATAGGATGTTCTGTTAGAAAGTATGGACAAAGTCTGTAAGAGTTATTTTCTATCACTTATTTTGTTATGATTATTTTAAAGAATTTTACTAACATATAATACTATTGTCTTACATACAACAGTAGTAATATAACCAACTTAAACATGTTTTGATTTCTCACTACAGAGTTCCACCTTCAAAGTTGCTAGCATTAGATACAATGTAATTTTGGCACACAATTTATTTCAAAACTACAAATATAAATAAGAAAAATAGAGTTAAAGTTGAAATTACTGATATTTGTCATATGTGGAATAACAAGTTGGAATACCTGATAACTGGACATAAAAGTGATATAGATATAGTTTTTTGTCTTTTTGGATTTGATATTGATTATTCAAAAGTATATTATTCAAAAATATTTTATAATGGAGTGTAGATTTTCTTTTTTGGTGATGTTAGAAATTTGACTGTAGGTTAACCCATGTGATTTAGTATAATTTTGGTTTCTTTTTGGAATGAAATAATATTATTCCAGTTGTCTACCAGATGGCATTAACTTTCAGCAGCTCTGGCAGTATATAAGCTGATTGGCAAATTTGGTCAGGCAATAATTTGCAAACTGACTTTTTTGGGGACATATTAGCCATCATTGCACTTCACATGAATGGAGTGCGCATATTAGAAATGTGCATATAACATTTATTTGAAGTTCTAGTTTGCCTGTATCTCTCACGAATGAAAGCAAAAATATATGTATCCCAGGATAATATTTCAGGATCCAATATGAGTCAGTCACTGGGCACAGAGATTTCACTTGGAGAAGCTTTGGTGTGTTGAGAATAACATTAATCAATCTGGCTAACTACACAAGTTTCTTGCCTAATTTTAACATCAATTTTTGATTAAATTGTTGATAAAAAGCAATCTGAGTTCTGGTAGCCATCCAACTATCTTCCATGTACATAAGAAAGGACAAATGAATATAATGTTTGTCAGAAAAATATTCAGCATTCCCAGACAAGGATGAGGCAGATGGAATAGGGTGGGAATCTCACATGTAGAGATGACAAGATAAAACAAGGGTTATGGTCATTTCAATTTGTCTTTAGAGTCAGCAATCAAATGATCCTGAAGAGTGTAAGAGCCTGGAAGGAAAACTGCATCATGTCCTAGAAGGCCTGAAAGTCTCTTGAGATTGTGAAATATCCTTTGGAAGAGTGGCTTTCTCAGTAGAGACAAATCAGAATGGTACAATACTTAATAAATATGTGATGACCCAGAGTGTAACACAAACGTAACAAAATCCAAAATGTAAATAAATGTCCTTTAATGCCTCCAACTTGGGCCCACTGTTCAATAATACTCAGTTGGACATAAAACGTACTCAAAAATAGTCTTCAAAAGAAAGCAATACAGTTCGAACTTAATGAGCAGATAGAGATGAAATAAAAAACCAAACAAACTACAATGATGAAATTTCCACAACAGAACAGGAGAAGTATTTACAAATTCAAGAAGATAACAAGGCATAGTCTGTTAGAAGGACACCAACCAATATAACTTCAGACCAAAATAAAATACACTTTGTTTCCAGTGTTCACCAGTATGCAGGTCCAAACTCTTATGCAGTTATCATAGCTGCACCCCATGAAGAGGAGGGGGCACCCTCCCTCTGGAACGAATTACCCCCAGAGATAAGGACCATCCCTGATCACTAGACCTTCCGGCGCACGTTGAAAACTTATTTATTCCATCAAGCCGGTCTGGCCTAGGGTTTTTAGGCGATTTTTAATTAGGGTTCATCTGGTTTTTAGTTTTTAGCCCTCTATTTTTTAGCTCTCAGCCTTTTATATTTGGTCTTTTAATAGCTTTTTTTTTTTTTAAATTACATTTATATGCCGCCCTTCTCCGGAGACTCAGGGAGGCTTACAGTCTATGGAGCACCATGCTAAGTGCTCAGCAATAGCCTTCATTCCATTGTATATGCCTGCTTATTAGTAGGGCTTTTTGGCCCCTCCAAGCGGCATTTTTACAAAGTCAGCTTATTGCCCCCAACAATCTTGGGTCCTCAATTTACCTACCCCGAGAGGATGGAAGGCTGAGTCAACCTTGAGCCTGGTGGGATTCGAACCTGCACTAATTGCAGGCAGCTTGCACTAAGTGCTAGATGATTAACAGCCTGCACCACCAAGGCCCTTTTAATTTTGCACTCTATTTTGTATTTTAATGTGGCTGTACACCGCTCTGAGTCCTGTTAGGGAAATAGGGCAGTATATAAGTTTAATTAATTAATTAAATAAATAAATAAATAAAGCCCTCTGCTCCCGAGTAGACCATGTCTCTCCCTTATCTTCTCCTGCCTGCATGCCCTAGGATGGATAGGGGATGGGCCTGGGTCCTCCTCTGACTGCTCAGCTGGCCTCTGCCTTCCCCAGCTTCTCCACAACCTCCGGAGCCACACCTTCACTCCCGTCGGCTGTTCCTCATCTCCCTCAGAGTCAGTCTCTACCGGGGGCATGACACAATATGCATCCTGCATTTTATGTGTGGTTATCTTTACATTTTTTGAAAACTGTTTTTATATAAATAAAGAAAATGATACAATATTATCAATTTTCATTATATTTTACAAGAACACATCATTTTTATACATCATCATATTTACAAAATTTAAGAAATTAATCCCCACAGGGTTTTTAGTCATATTGTATATTTTTGTTTGCTGTGATATTTTATCTTAACTATTAGATTATCATTTGGATAGGTGTATGTTACTATGCTTAAATTTCTTTTTTATTTGTTTGGTTTTGAATTGAAAAAAAAATGCATTAGAAATTATTTGAAACAATGAAGAGTGCAGCAGGACTAGTAGAAGTACAAAACGCCATTGCATAATATGAGCTAGTCACCAGATACTAAAAGAACAAGATGTTGAGCATAAGGAAGAAAAGAGCAACCTCTTGGCTATTCAGAAACTGACCTTTTTCTTTGGAGCAATTGCTCAGCTCTGTATTCACTGTAAAACTCATCGCAAGCACAAGTTGGAAAAATGCACCAGCAGCTGCCTTGATTGTTTAGGCAGCTGCTCCAATTAAGCCACAATTCTATGATAATTTGCTTTGTGGAGATCTGTACTGCATCTAAGCAGAAGGAGTGATCATCAGCCATTTTTGAGATATTAAAGGAGACCTGATCATTAAAAAAAAAATAACTGAGATAGTTGTGCTCACCTTTTCTAAGTCCACCATCCACAGAGGGTTACTAAAATAATATTAATGTCACTAAAGAGATCACCAATGCTGTATTTAATATTCTAGTAAGAATCATATACAGTAGTTTGATTACTATCAGTAAATATATTTGCCGAGGTCTCCGGATGCTTGGAGTCGGCGGAGATCGGAGGCTGGAGCGGCTGGAGGCCGTGGCGCTTTGCCCGGCGGCTGGCGGCTGGCGGCGGGTCCGCGCGACTTCGCGGCTGGCGGCTGGCGGCGTGGCCGAAGTTCCTGGGACAGCTGGAGCGGCTAGAGGTTGGCGGCTGGAGGCTGGAGTGGCTGGAGGCTGGCGGCGTGGCTATGGGACCGCCGCCGGGGCCGAGACCGGGGCTGGGGCCGTCGTGAGGGCCCCAGCCGAAGTTGGAGGGGCAGCTCGAGCGGCCGAGGGTCAGCCGCCGTGGGCAGAGCCAGGGCGGCCTGGCTGTGGGACTATCGCCGGGGCCGGGGCTGGGGCCTTTGCAGGGGCCCCAGCCAAAGCTGGTGTACGTGCCGCGGCTCGAGTGGCTAGAGGATGGACGCTGCGGGCAGAACCGAGGCGGCTGGAAGATCGTCGACCTCCAGGGCCATGGTGTGGTTCTGGGCCTGGTGTTGGTCCCGGTAGCCCATGGCGTGACCGGCAGGCGGCCGTTGGAGTTATCGCTGTGGGGCCGTGGTATGGCGGCGGGCCTGGTGCTGGACCCGGTGGTGTGCGGCGTGGCTGGAGCACGACCACCGGAACTGTTGCTGCGGTCGGAGCTGGGACTGGAGGGCCGCTGCCGCGGTTGAAGTTATTCTCCTCCTTTTCGTCCAGTCGGCGGTGCACTGAACGGCCTCGACCTGGACTCGGGCCCCGGCTGGCTAGTTTTCAGCTTGGTCGGGGTCATTTTCATCATTTCCATCATCTTCATCAGAGGACTCAGGCCGGGACGCTATTTTATACCAGAAACGATCTTTGGGCCCTGAGATATGTCCCCCTATCTCAGAAATGGCCCTCTGCTCTCTCGGAGGCCCATCTCAAGGACGGATTGTGGGATCCGGAGAGATGGTGGGGTTTCAGGAAGTGCGGGAGGGAGGGGTGTCTTAAAAAATTTTTAGCCAGGTTTTTAAGGGGGTTAGGAAGGTCCGGGCGGGAGTTGGGGGACAACTCGCCGGAGGCTGGGTCCAGGCCGGGGGTTGGGCGTGGCCGGGAGAGTCAGAGTCCGGACAGGACCGTATTGAGGATGGGGGGGTCACCGGGGAGGGTGGAATTAAATCTATTGTTACGGTGAGCGGGAGGGGCAGATTTGGCGGTTATAGGGGGCCATATTCTGTGCTGGGAGCGCGCCCTCGCTGTTTGCTTGCTGTGGCGCTCTCTGACCCCCTTGTCATCTCCTGTTCCCCGGGGGGTCTGAGCGATCGGGCCCTGGGCCTTAGGCTGATGTTATGTAATGCCAGGTCCATTGTTAATAAAGCCCCTCTCATCCATGATTTGATTTGTGAGGGGGGTGCGGACCTGGTGGGAGTTACCGAAACCTGGCTGGGCCAGGGGGGGGAGTCCCTCTGGTGGAGATGTGCCCAGCCGGGTTTCGGGTCTTTCATCGGCCGAGGGCCCAGGGGAGGGGAGGGGGGGTTGCGGTAGTTATTAAGGAGGATCTGTGTCCGAGGGAGGCCACTGTATCTCAGACGACTGGGTGTGAGCTCCTTTTCGTGAAGTTCGGTCCCAAGGTTCAGGTGGGCTAGCTGGTCGCATACCTGGCTCCCTGCTATGCGGCAGCAATCCTGCTTGAGCTCCTTGAGGTCATAGCTGGCGTGGCGGTTGGGACCCCCAGGCTTATGGTCATGGGGGATTTCAACCTGCCATCTGCTGGCGGTACCTCGGGGATTGCTCAAGAGTTCATGGCTTCCATGACGGCCATGGGCCTGACCCAGTTAATTCGGGACTCTACTCACGTGGGAGGTCATACCTTGGATCTGGTTTTCATCTCTGTTCAGTGGCAGAGTGATCTGGGTATGGGGGATATAGTTGTAGAACCCCTGTCATGGTCGGATCACTCGCTCCTGAAGCTCGACTTCTGTTCCACACCCCCTGACCGCAGGGAGGCGGGACCATTAAAATGGTACCGCCCCAGGCGCCTGATGGATCCTGATAGGTTCCTGACGGAGCTTGGGCCATTTCCCGAAGCTCACACACATGACTCGGTTGAGGGCTTGGTCGCCACCTGGGATAGGGTGGCCGCTGGGGCCCTCGACCGAGTCGTGCCCTTGAGGCCTCTGACCCGGTGCCGATCCTAAGTGGCTCCCTGGTTCTCTGAGGAGCTAAGGGAGATGAAGCGCCGGAAAAGACGCCTAGAGAGCAGTTGGAGGGCCAGCCGTTCTGGGTCCGACCGAACACTATTACGATCTTATATCAAGACGTATTTAGTGGCGATAAGGATGGCGAGGAGATCTTACCTCTCCACCCTTATTGCATCCGTGGAAAACTGCCCAGCCGCCCTGTTTAGGGTGACCCGCTCCCTACTGGAGGTGGGAGCGCGGGAGGACCCCTTGCAGGGACGGGCTGAGGAGTTTTCTAGGTTTCTGCAGGACAAAATCGCTCAGATTCGGGACGAGCTGGACTCCGACTGGGCATCTCCGGGCGGGGGGGCGGGGGTGGATATCGGTGCGGTCAATTGGGTTGAGTTCGATCCTGTTACTGTGGAGGACATGGACAGGATACTGGGGGGACTGAATGCCACCACCTGTTTGCTGGACCCATGTCCCTCCTGGCTGGTCTTGGGCACTCGGGAGGTGACACGAGGCTGGTTCCAGGGTATTATAAACGCTTCCTTGAGAGAGGGGCTGTTACCTGCCGCCTTGAAAGAGGCGGTGGTGCGGCCCCTCCTCAAGAAACCGTCCCTGGACCCAGCATTGTTATCTAACTATCGTCCTGTCTCCAACCTTCGTTTTGTTGCGAAGGTTGTCGAGAGTGTGGTGGCACGTCAGTTCCCGCAGTACCTGGATGAAGCGAGTTATCTCGACCCCCTCCAATCGGGCTTCAGGCCCGGGCACAGCACGGAGACGGCGTTGGTCGCGTTGGTGGATGACCTCTGGAGGGCCCGGGACAGGGGTTGTTCCTCTGTCCTGGTCCTGTTAGATCTCTCAGCGGCTTTTGATACTGTCGACCACAGTATCCTATTGCAGCGGTTGGAGGGGTTGGGGGTGGGGGGCACCGTGTTGCGGTGGTTCACCTCCTTCCTCTCCGACCGCTCGCAATTTGTGTTGACGGGGGGGCAGAGATCGGCCCCGAGGCCCCTACGATGTGGGGTTCCTCAGGGGTCGGTGCTCTCGCCCCTGCTGTTCAACATTTATGTAAAGCCGCTGGGTGAGGTCATCCGTGGCTTCGGGGTGGAGTTCCATCAGTACGCTGATGACACTCAGCTGTACATCTCCACCCCGGGCCACCCCAATGAAGCCGTCGAAGTGATGTCCCGATGCCTGGAGGCCGTGCGGAGTTGGATGGGTCGTAACAGGCTTCGTCTCAACCCGACCAAAACCGAGTGGCTGTGGTTTCCTGCGCCCAGATACAGCCAGCTGGTTCCTTCGCTGGCCGTGGGGGGAGAGGTCTTGACCCCCGTGGAAAGGGCGCGCAACTTGGGTGTCCTCCTGGACGTACGGCTGTCTTTAGAAGAACACATTGCAGCCATCGCCAGGGGGGCTTTTTATCAGATTTGTCTGATTTACCAGTTGCGGCCCTTTCTGGATCTGGGCGCACTTCGCACAGTCACTTCCATCCTCGTCATCTCCCACCTGGATTATTGCAATGCTCTCTACATGGGGCTCCCCTTGAAGAGTCTCCGGAGGCTGCAGTTAGTCCAGAATGCAGCCGCGCGGGTGATTGTGGGTGCTCCTCGGAGCTCCCACGTTACACCGCTTCTCCGCAGGCTGCACTGGCTTCCTGTGGCCTACCGGATTCGATTCAAGGTGGTACTGACAGTATTTAAAGTGCTCCATGGCTCGGGACCTGGGTACTTACGGGACCGCCTGCTGCCATCATCAACCTCCCGCCGCCCAGTACGCTCCCACAGGGTTGCCCTCCTTGGGGTACCGCCGCCCGGCCATTGTCGGTTGACGGCCCCGAGGGTTCGGGCTTTCTCTGTGGGAGTCCCCTCCCTATGGAATGATCTCCCCCCGGAGATACGGGCTATGACGGATATTCTGACCTTCCGGTGCGCAGTGAAAACCCTATTTTTTAAACAGGCTGGCCTGGCCCAGTAACTGTATTTTGGTTTTAACTTAATTTTAATTGGGGTTTTATTAGCTTTTAACTTTTAACTGAATTTTTGGGATAGACAGCCGGATCAATTTGGTTTAATTTATTTTTAATTGTATTTATTGGGTATTTATTGTATGTTTTTAGTAGGCTGTACACCGCCCCGAGTCCCTTTTTGGGAGAGGGAGCGGTATAAAAGTTTAATTAAATAAATAAATAAATAAAATGGTATACAAGAAGATCATGTAATGCTTGTACATATATACATTTAGATTTCTCTTCAATTAAATGCACATATTGTTATACTTATTTATAGACATTAACAACATGGTCAGAGTATATGTACATTCCAACTACTTTTCCATCTAAGCAGTGGAATTGAATTCATTCATCAGTTTGTCTTTTGGTTGTTAGCTAAACATTTCTGTCATGTGCAGAGATTCCCTGTGATGACCCATAGTATATCAGAAATATAACAAAATCCAAAACGTAACTAAAAGTCCTTTAATGCCTTCAACTTGGCTTCACTGTTTAATTGTTCACAGTGGAGGAATAAATTATTTTCAAAATAACATTTCAAAGGAAAGAAACACAGTTCAAATTCAAAGAGCCGATAACGATGCAAAAACCAAAAACAAACTGCATTGAATATAATTCTACGACAGTCCAGGATAGATAATTGCCAACTCCAGGAAGATAACCAGGGACAGTCTGTTGAAAGAACGCCAAGCAAAATAAACCTTCTTTAGGAATAAAACACTAAATTGTCTCCAGTGTCTGTTAGCACGCAGGTCCAACCTTTTATGCAGATCTCACACCTGCAACTCATGAAGAGGACCATGGCCCTCTCCTCCTGAGTAGACCACATTTTACCCTGATCCTCTCCTCCCTGCATGCCCTAGGATTGATAGGGGATAGGCCTGGGTCCTCCTCTGACTGCTCAGCCAGCCCCTTCCCCAGCCCCTTCCACCACCTCTGGAACCACACTTCCACTCTCTGTTGGCTGTTCCTCAGAGTCAGCCTCCACCAGGGGCATGACATTCCCTTTTCCAATTCTTTTTACACAAAACATAGCATAGGTATATTGAGAGAAATTATTTGGAGCTGTAAAGACCTTTAAATTGTTATTGCTGATTTCTTTCTCATATAGTAAATTAGATTACTTCTAACTCTTTGTGATATAATATCATCATTTTTTCAGGACTCCCACTCACCAGGATTAAAACTCATTGAAATGAATGATAATCATAGGTGAATGAAAATATTTGGCACTATAATGTTTCGCTGCTATTTTTTTTAAAAAATGTGAGTCACACCAAGTTCAAATTCATTTCTTTTTTGGAAATGAAATATATTGAGAATCAGTGTTCAATGTATTCATGGAGATAAGTATACATCTATAAAATACAGAATATTTATTGAGTATTGTACTATTATCATTTTGTGCAATCAGTGTATTAGTTTTATGAATATGTATGGTGATAATGATAGAAGATTGAGAAGGTTGTTCCTATTTTTAAAAGGGAAGACTTGTCAGATTGACATCAACTGTGGGCAAAACTTTAGAAACAGAATGTTAATCAGTTGAGTATAAGTATTTGGAAAAGAAATGTAGTAGGGCTTTAAGAAAAAATAATCATGCCACAGTAACCCATTTTTTATGGTATAAACAGTTGATGCAGGGAAGACAGTAGTCTTAGCCAAACAGATGAAAATTGCATTGAAATAGTAATAGGGAAGATGGTAAAATGTAATTGGGCATTACTATTTATAGATGTATATCAAAGTAGCTCAATGATTATACCAGTGAATATACTGTACATTATACAGCTGTGTATCAAACTAGAATGAGGATGAATGAAGTATGCAGAGATCCATTCTATAGCTTCTACTGTTCAATGTATATAAATGAGTTTAAGCAGGGATTAAAAAATACAATTTGTATATGAAGCAAATATAGGGAAAAGTAAACACATCTTAGAGGACGTTGTAAAAATTTGGGAGTGCCCTGAAAGAAATAATGAACAGCAATTAGGATGAATGCAAAGTTCTACATTTGAACAGGAAAAAATCAGATGCTTAGATATCTATGGAAGTTACATGGTGGGCATCAGTATGTGTGAAAAAAAAATCTAGGTATCTTGGTGGAGCACCAATCAAACATGAACTAGACAGCGGAAGTTGTTTATTCAGTAGATAGAATAGACTTCCTCTAAAATGATGCACTTTTCTCATGTGAAGGCATATAAGTGGAACCAAGACTGTCAAATATTCTGCACCAATCATCCCTGCAACTGATCACGTCTGGTCTAGATCAGGAGTCTTCAACCTTGGCAACTTTAAGATTTGTGGACTTTAACTCCCAAACTTCCAAAGCTGGCCAAGAATTATTGGAGTTGAAGTTGCTAAGTCTTAAAGTTGCTAAGGTTGGAGACCCCTGGTTTGGATGAACTCCAAAGCATCCTCTAGTACCTATAGGTTTCTAAGGGAATTTTGAAAATGTGAAGTTCTTAGATAAAACTACAGAATTATAGAGCATAAAATAATGTGAATGGCAATCTTATACATAATACGGCAGGAAATCAACAGGAAGTAAGTGGATGTTGAATTGAGGCAATTATTTTTCATAAAAGCAGCCATCTTGTATAGCTATACTGAAAATGGTTTTTAAATTTCTTTCTCCTTGATGCAAGCCTCGTCAATGGTTGAATTAAAATAAGTAATGTAATCTACAAAATGGAACAGTGTTTTATTGCCATGACCTTTAAACATGATATTGTTTTCTGATTGGCCATATATTTTGTCCATTTCCAGGTTGGTGAATAGTAAGCTGTGAAACAAAGAAAGGCTGGAAACACAGTCAATCACAAACAGAACAGAAAAAGCATAAAATAAGACCCATGCTATAACTCAGGGAACAGATGACATATTACATTGCGGAAAACTTACTTCCATGATAAAAGTTGTAGCAAATGGAAACGACAAAACCATCAATTTTCTTTCAAGGGTACATCTAGAAGATAACCTTTAGTTTAAACACTGATAATTTATTCATATAGTGGAAGACAGAAAGTACCTGTATAGATAAGACTTTTCTAATTATTTTACATCAGTGTGAAAAGATTAAATTGAAATTTAACAGGAAGCTCTCACAAAGAAAAGATGATGAAATGTCTTCAATTTAGAAGTAAAAAGCTGTTTCAGATGGCTGTGCAATGTGTAGAAAAGAGCAATTGCTTAAATAATTTCAAATATTTTCTATATTTGAAATCTGAAAATTCTGAATTATCTTTTTGCTATGAATTTAAAATACTGCACCACTTCTATTTTAACTGCATCAACTCTGGGCATTTTTAATTGTAACTTTTATTTTTAAAGGTTTTTTTCATCCAATGTACTATTCATTAGAATTGATTACATAATTGATGTGAACCCTATGGGAAAAATCTGACATAAAAAATAATGTAGATTGTGCCCAGTTGGACATTTAACCCTATTCCAATTCCATGCTCTTCAGTATCACTTTTGTATTCTGACAATTCCATCTACTGTATCATTAATTAATGATATGGAATGAAATGAATTGCCATTAGAAGGTGTGGAAATAATTAATACAATTTTATTATGGATTGGAACAAATAAAGAACCATTTCTTCTAGGATCTCATTGTTTTTTCAAGAATAGTCAATGGAAGGACAAAGGTAAGACTTGAGTATGTCCAAAATATATTCTTTTTCTGCGCTCACAACCTCTTAGGTACCCTTTCATTTCATAGAATAACTTATGAAATAATTAATTATTTTAAATAAAATGTTGAAAAGAACTGAAAACCTTTATAATTCACCTACTGGGGAATTTATGCAATTTGACTCAAAGTCTGGGAAAGTGCTAGACCTTAACTGGCTATGAGATTATGACTGACCATGTCTGATATGTTTCCATCTTTTTCTTGCCAAAATTCCATCAGAATTTGCCTCTCTTTAACTCAGATCTATTTTCCATGCTCTGGTATGATATGGAACAGGTCATAATATCACTAGCACTGATGATGTTCCATAGTTAGGGTAATGAAATAATGGCATCCTATCCACACCATTTTTAAGAAATTATCTTATTTAAAATATCAGCCGACAATGGTTCACATTCTCCTCATAATGCAGGTTTCAGCAGGACAGCTGATGAGATGTCATTAATCAGTACCTTTTCACATATAATAATGCATTTGAAGTGAACCTACCAAAAATGTATAGTATGCCCTACATTCCTCCCATACATTCACAATTGGCACTTGGGTGCACTTTTACTCAGAACTCTGGCTGTGACAAACAATCTTCCTTTTCTTGATTGCTAGCAGGAAGAGAAGAAGAAAGTTTCTTATGAGACAATCATCCAGCATATTGTTTCTGATAGTTCCTTGCTGCTTCTCTTTGTCTGCTCTACTACAGCTGCATATGTATGTTCAGTTTTAGAACTGGGTGGTCTGGTTTATCTAATACTTATGAACATTTTGCTTCTTAAGAAAAATTTCAAAATTCTACAGAAATCTTGACTTTCACTTTGTTTCTGTGTTGTAGATTGTTAATTGAAGCTATATTATACTACGTGAGCCAGAAGCAATTAATCCAGGGCAACTTTCTAAAGGAAATATGATTTCAGGTATATCCAGGGTGTTTAAAATCAATTCATGTTCAAAGTTCTCTTTTCATGTCATCAGCTCTGATGGACACAGGGTTGAAAGGTTTTCCCTATTCAGTTCAGTTGTTATCATTCCTATTTGAAATGGAAATGTATACATGGATTCTGAGTACAATTGAATAGTGGTGCTGCCAGATACCACAAAACAGTTGCGGAAGTGCTCAAAAGTTCACCTTTTGAAAATTCATCAATGCAGTTTAGGTATATACAGAAAGCCCATACATTCTTTTCATGTTTTGAATATTTTTATTTTGTTTTGTGTAAGAACTGGTTTTATCTTTTGGCAACTTACTGGCACAGTGAAGTGGGTTAGTATGCACTTAGATAAGATAGCCCAAAGCAGCTCTGAAAAACATGAATCTGCTTTAATGATTGAAAAGAAAAGGAAAATATGCATGACCGTTGTATTTTCAAGAATTTCTTCCAAAGGATTTTTACAGTGCTTATGACATACAAAATATTAGTAATATCAAGTAAATAGAAACATCTCTAATAAATTAAAGAAAGTGAAAATCAAATCATTGTTTTATGTCATATGGAAGATTTATTCTTGAGGGCAATTGCAATATGAGTAAGTATCTGAAGAATTCAGCATTTGTCTTAAAAATTAAAGTTCACTTTTGTGGATTACTATTACTCAATTGTACTTTAAGAATATCATAGTTACCATATTTTATTTTTTTAAAAAAAATATTACAAATAGGGATTACGCATGTATATAATTGTCTGAGTGTAGCATGTAATTCAAAACACTGTTTATGCTCTTCTAGTACAGGAATCTGCCAATTATGCAATATACCAGCTGAGATTCCTTTGGGCCAGAGATCACAAAGCTTAAATCAGTATTTCATTGAAAGGTTTTCCTTATGCAATAATTATTATCTGTTACAGTTGCAGTGATACTTTAAATGCTCATTAATTGATTGTATGTTAAAAACACTATCACTTCTATCTCTGATAGGCCTGCTTTAATGTCAAGGATGAAGATTACATACTTAAGTACATATTGATTATTGAGTGATATATTTAATTTCATTCAATTTTGGCACATCCTGACTCCAGAAAAAGTCTGGGCAAATCACAATATAAAACAGAATGCTAATAGTGAAATACAATGTCAGCTACTTAACTTTGCTTTCTTTGAAGCTTTCTAACAGCTGCCGTAACTGGGGAGATGAGACATCTCAGAAGGAAAAGTGTTGGAGGTATAAAAGCATGCTGTGGGAATTTGGGAAGTATGGACATTAAACACGAACCAGAGGTGCCAAACCAAGCCAGCTTTCTGCCTTCAAGGATGCCAGCCCTTCAAAGATGCTAGCCCTGGGAAAGAAATTTACAATGGCACCTGAGGCACTGGGTTCCCAAAAGAATGGAATAGAAATTGATTGGATTACACTTAGTGGTGAGGGTTTGGGACATTAGGGATTGCTTTCTATATATGATTTTCATGCGGTTATCCTTCAAAGCTTCATCCTGTACTGACCCTGTACTCAGAATTTCTAGTAAAAGTACCATTCTTTCCTAGGGAGCAGGCTGATGTCAGTCTGAAAGTATTTTTTTAAGATCAGTCACAGGTTACTCCCTAGGAAAGAATGATCCTTGACTCCATAGGTGTTAGACAAAATATACTTTTACTAAAGATACTGAGTGCAGCATGAGTGGGTCAAACTCTGAAGGAAAACCTCATGAAAATCATATATTGAAGATAATCCTCAATGTTCAAAATGTAACTGGTTAAAGTAGTCCAATCAGGTCCAATCAGGTTCCGTTCCGATGTTTTGGGAACCCAGTGCTTCAGGCACCATTGTACATTCCTTTCCCAGGGCTGGCATCCTTGAAAGCAGGAAAATGGGCCTCTGGTTCCTGTGAGCGTCATACTCCCCAAATTCCCACAGCATGCTTTCACACTTTCCCCTCACCCTGATTATGGCAGTTACTAGCAAGCTTTAAAGAAAGCAAAGATAGGCAGCTGACAGACAAATTAAAGGCATATAATAACAGAAAGAAACCAAGAGCAATAGAGAGCAGCAACACCAGAAAACAATGTGTCACTCATTTCCAATAAGGATGAGATGATGGCTATAAAGCCTGGGAGAATCGGTGGCTTTTAAGGCCTTTCTGAACACCATCAAGATGGGAACTATATATATAGGACTGGTGAAAATAGTGTAAATACTAAGTCTTATCTCCTAAGCATTTTGTTTCTCTTCCTCTCTTCCTCAGTCTTTAGTTTACAATAGGTGTTCACTTTTGTTATGGTATCATCTAAGATCAGAGAAGAGTAATAAAATGGCAACTATTTTAACTAGACACCTGAGTTACAGTGGAAATAGCTGTCACTTTTACATAGTGTTTGTATGAAATAGAGTCTATGGAATTTAAAAGAGTGTTTTTAAAATGACCTCTCTCTTTCTTTCTAGAAAGAGCCTCCAACTTTCTTGTGTGAAGTAACACATACATTTATATACCAACAAGCCACCTTTCTTCTTTCACTTACCAGACAGAAGGCAATTGAATATTTCCCAAAGAATATAGCAGTTAAGTATTTTCCAAGTGCTATGAGTGTTGCAGAATACTTTTATACCATGTCTTATAAGTAAAGAACAGTATGGAGCAAAGCTCTTTGTGATTCAGATAAAATTGAATTAAAAGAAATGTATAGATGGGGAGAGGAAAAATATCTGGGAATAGTTTATTGGTTTATTAGAGAAGAAATGTTGGGATCAACATCTCTTTATTGTTTGAAGATTTTTTAATGTGCATTTTATAGACTCAGGAATTGCTTTTTCTTATTCCACATTGAAAAAGGAGTGGGGCCACAAGAATAACTCTATTATGTCAGGGAAATAATATAATATTCAGTGTATCAGCAGAACAAATTGACTCCAAATGCTATATAACTGAAGCAGAGAAAAAAAATCATGCTCTATTTTTGTGCACTAAGATGTAATGAACAAAATTTTGAAAGAAAAAATCTTAAGTGCCTATTGATAAAAAATCATTTGTAATTGTAGATTTTCAGCTACAACTCTATCATTAACATGGAAAGAGGTATATATAGAAGCTGAGAATAGTTTCAACAGCAATGAATTCCCCCATCACCACCCACAAACAATCACTATTTCAAAACTTGTCCTGTGCTTTCTGAACATGACATAACATTTGGATTTGACTATCTCAAAATCTTTTGGCAATGTTTCTTCCATCCATTTGATAAAAGTGCTTACATTATATAATTCATTCACGGATTAGTTTATTACACTGCAAGTTTGGGGATCAAAGTTTTAACAATTGTCAGTTGATGTACATGGCTTTATCTAATATGTGTATTTTCTCCACTAAATATTTCCCTAATGTGTATCTGTTTGTATTCATATTTTGCATATAAAATAAAGATATCTAAAGGAATTTTTACAAAAAATATATATGCATATAAGCAACCCAAATAAGCATGTTATAGTTTTTTTTCAAATTTCTCCTTCTCCAATCATACACATACAAAATAATGTACTAATAGATTTCTTAATTATGTCCTGGATTCCATTTCCATGGATTGTGCCATTTGACTTTAAATACATGTAACTCTAATTTATTTAAGCATCTTCAGTATTTGTAATCCATTTTTCCTCTCTCATGTCAGAATTGATATTTACAGAAATTGCTATAACCAAATAACTTATACATTGGGCAACTTAAGTTGCACCCAAGAATTTCCCGAACAACATATGAACTGATTTAAAAAAAAAGACATGTTCATTTGTAAATGCTTTATCTGCTATAAAACGATCAAAGCATGGGAAGAGATAATCCGCTGCTGATGCTATTTGTGTGGTGATTACAATTATCACATGACACACTGATTGAAGCAATCATTATGGGCTGACTCTCCACAAGATAGCCTTGTTCTCTCATGTACAAACAGTAGCAATCAGTGTTAAGAAATGCTTGCCCATGATAAGCTTATCATCATGTGAATGGGTTGTTGATAAATCATCTGAAGCACTAGACAGAGAATTCAGGAGGTGTAGTAAAATATAAAACAAACTGTGTCAAATCATTTTAGGAATTCAAAACCAGATAGAGCTCAAACTATCAAAGTATTTTTTAAGGGAGAGGGGGCAGAGAGAGGGAGGGAGGGAGGGAGGGGGAGAGAGAGAGAGAGATGATCTAAAGTTTAAACTTTAATATCTACCCAGAGATAAAAAGATAATTTTTTTATATGTATTGTTTTAGTTGGCTGTGCACCGCCCTGAGTCCTTCGGGAGAAGGGCGGTATATAAATTGAATAAATAAAATAAAAATAAATAAATAATGTAAAAACTCATACGGTCATAGACATTTTACCTCCTCTAATGATCTATCATATAAACATCTGGAAATACTGAATCTCAAAGTTAATACATGAAACTAGTATTAAATATATAATTAAATATATAAATAATTAAATATATAATTAATTTAATAAATTTAAAAAAAGTTGTAGCCCTTAAATGGCTGGCAAAAATTTCAGGACTGCAGCTTCAAAACCTAATCTGATACCATTTTTTTCATTAGGGTGGCAGTCATGTGAGGAACTCTCCAAATGATTGCGATATGTGATAACTGCAATTTGGAGCAGACTGAAATAGAAGCAGGTGGTCTTTCATATCAAGAAGCAAGAACTGACATTTTTTTTTGGTTATATTCAGCGGTGGGATTCAAATTATTTTACTACCGGCTCTGTGGGCATGGCTTGGTGGGTGTGGTGTGGCTTGGTGGGCGTGGCAGGGGAAGGATACTGTAAAATCTCCATTCCCACCCCACTCCACTAACCTGCTTTCCAGCTCTGCTACCATTTCTCCAGAACTGGTCAGAACCTGCTGAATACCACCTCTGGTTATATTGTGTATATGTTTATATTTTTTTGGTTAAATGTTGAATCTAAACGTTGTTCTCATATGCTTGTATATAACATATAAAGTGCCTATTTTCTGAACAAAAATACAATCAGAAAACGTTCATAATAGAAATTATATTTTCCTGCTATTTATCCAAAAAAGCAATTTCTACTTGACATTGATGTCCTCTGAAAGTGGTGTGAGAGCACATGTTTTTATTTTTAGGCCATAATTAATCTAACAATATTTAAAATGTTATACAATATTCTTTGGAAAATGAAACATCTAGCATTTTTTCTTGTCTGAGAAAAATAAAAAGTGAATTGTTAGTTCCTATTTAATATTTCAATTACCAAAATGAACTTCTTATGCCAAAGTTGTTATTTTTTCATTTCATATTAAAATGAGAAGAAAATCAGTGTTCTTTCAGTGGAATTTGTGCAGAAGCAAAAACTTCTGACTGAAATATGTCCTCGTTCTTCATTCTCTTTAGTCCACTCATATACATTATTCAGCACTGAAACTGTCACCAGCTTTGATTTGTCTGAAGACGAATTCTATACTTGGAATTCCATTGAAAATTCCTGGCGAACTAGACACTTCAAAGTGTTGAGACAGCCTTATGTCAATATTGGTGGCCAAAAGGTGAAATCAAGTCAGTAAAATCTCACTGGAAGAAAACAAAATCAAGGCATCTTCCACTTATAGTCCAGGCAGCTATTCCTTGGGAATAAACGGCAGGAAGTAAGGTTTATGCAGTTGGATTATGATTTGAGCAAATGGAAGTTGAGAAATTTCCATCAAATTAATGGACAAAAAGTTCTGCCAAGACTCATTTCTTAATCACTTTTGTAAATTGCTCTTTAAGTACTTCTGAACTATTGAGAACCTTTTCATTGACTGGTTTAAATGTAAACTGGACTCAAAAGAAATAGAAAAATACTGTAACTGGGACATCTCTTTCTCTCTCTCTCTTCTTTCTCTCTCTCTCTCTTTCTCCTGTCACTTCAGTGCTTTTTGTTCTTTAGGCTTCAGCTTTTCTTTAAAGCCAGTATTGCTTGTGCCTGATGAACAATAAATCTATTATTATTTCATTATATTATAATAATTCAAAAATATGATCTATATTCACAATCACTTAGAGAAGGGTTAGACTTTGGGTAGGTGAAAAATTCCTTACTATTAACATAGAATCCTTGTATTGTAGCATTGGAAGGTATCATGAAGGTCACCTAGTTCAATCTCCTGGACTAGGGGAACCTCACCCCTTTCCAAAGAGGTCTGTAGGGGGCGTGCACAAGTGCACCAATGTGCCTACCATCCCTGTTTTTTCTTACATGTATCCATTTCATGTATTCATAACTATGTTTATACTTATACCTGTTATCTTATAATTGCTTGACAAAATAAAATAAATAAAATTAAACCAACTTTGAGAAACGCCTATTCAACAGCCTGCAAAGATACTTTTACAGTGCAAGTTCATTTTCATAATAAAAGTAATCAGAGTTCCAATCATTCCATTTCATTTTGGTTGGTTTTCCTTTTCCCATTAATTGTAAATATGCTATAGTTTCTAAGCTTATTTCTTTATATTTTCCCTTTGTTTTGTTTTTTTAATCCTTTATGACTTTATTTGCTTACTGCTTTACATTCAAAAGTTGATGCCAGAGGCCCTGCTTCAGATTAATACAATACATCCCCACTGAAAAGACATTATATAGACTCTAATCCTTGGTGGATTAGAGCATACAGTATATCCATATTCTATTTATTTTTACCTGTTCAGCATAGTTGCTTTAATATTCATAAATTATGGTTTCAATTAAGAAAGAAAGATGAAACTGCAATAGGAAAGAGTTTAGCATTTTTAATATTTTTAAACAATTGTTTGATGATACACTTTAAATTGAATAATCACATATGGAATCATTCAGAATTATTGGTTATATGTATATTGTATTATATTTAATTTAATTTAAATTATTATATTTATATTTTTATAAAAGAAAAGAAATGGTTGTAATAGAAAATTATACTACCTGGAAAAGATAAACTTTAATCTTAATCAGTGGCTAGCATCAGTCTATAAAAGATATCATTTTAATTACTTTCTCTCTACCAGTTACTATGGTCAATAGAACACTAATGCTATATATTAAGCTTTCTGTTGCATAATTATACTCATACTATAATTGGTTGGTCATACTGTATGCACACAGAAATAAAGTCTATCTCAAAGAAACATTTGTCACTTTGTGATAATGCAGGCATTCTGTGATAATATAGGCATTTTATATCATACAATAGATGATATACTGTTTTGTACAAAATATATTAGCAACTAATAAGAATTGCTTTGCTTTTAAAAGGATAAATATATGTTCACATGCTTATATTTCCACTGAATACACATAAATCCAAGTACCAGCATTTACACATATGCACACCCACACATGAACACACAATTTTAAAATCCATTTATTAACATTTAAAATTATGTATTAACTATACTTAAAACCCGCTATAAAAATTAAAAAGAGTTACATTTAATTACCACTAATCACTACAATGGTATTAGTGTTTATGTTGATAAATATAAATGAGGCCCATAATATGTGCAATTTAATAATGAGAAGAGAAAGCTGATCTATTATGTATAATTGAGAATGGTTTAATAATGGAAATCCCTTATAAATATGTCCCAAGCTATAAATCCAGACAAGTGGTGATGGAATGGCTACAGCAATTCTTGGTGGTTGACAGAGGCATAAATAGGTATGCCTATTGGGTGATATAGGTATCACCCAATTTGTGAAACTGAACACAAGGGATCAGATGGGGCTACCTTACTAGCCTCCCTGATGTGTAGTAGCCACTCTCTCTGTACTGATCCATTCTGAGTTGGATTCTAAGTGCTGTACAGTTGACAGAGACAGGATCTTGCTTGATTACATGGAATAGGTTTGAACTGTTCATCCAAAAGTCATGGGCATGGTTTCTGAGATTGCAAGTCCTACCACTTATGCTTTACATTCATGCCCCTTATGGTTGGTTAAGATCTTCCGGAACAAGGAATTATACAGATGAATTTTGGAGTGTGGAGTATATTCTGTCCCAATTCTTTAATATTGATTTATAAAATGTATAATATTTCTCTTAATATTGTTGGTTTTAATTGGAATGTGTGTTTTCTATTAGCTTTAGAGATATACGTATAATTATCTCAGGCAATCATTAAAATCTTTAAAAATGGATAGTTTAATATAAGGTCATTATAGTTATTTTTCCATCAATATATTTTAATTAACCAGTCTTTAAATAAAATATATGTGTTCTATATGTATAGATTAAAAGATAGCAATGTTCAATTAACTGAGTTAAAATTCAATATGACTCACTGTTCAGAATTAAATAAAGATTGGACCCTTTTTTATCTGAAATCTACATTATCACTGAATTTGATAAGATATTCCAAAGATAACTTTGAGCATTTATATACTGGGAAAGGTAGCACGATAGAATAATAAGATTTGAAGAAAACATTTAGGTCCTATTTCATACAGAAATCCTTTTAAAACCACTGAAGACATTCAGCAACTGTTTCCATGGAAGGATTTCACTATTCTTTGATTTTACTATATTATGTTTAAGCAAAAGTCACAATGAAAAGATGTGCGTTTCAACCTTCCAACATTGATGAGCCTCGGTGGTGCAGTGGTTATAGTGCAGTACTGCAAGCTACTTCTGCTGCAGCCAGCAGCCTGAAATTTGGCAGATTGAATCTCACAAGGCTCAAGCTTGACTCAGCCTTCCATCCTTCTGAGGTGGGTAAAATTGTTGGGGGCAATAAGCTGACTCTGAAAACCGCTTAGAGAGGGCTGTAAAGCATTATAAAGTGGTATATAACTCTACGTGCAATTGCTATTGTTATTTTATGGCGCCAATTCTAAATTTAACTTCAATTTTTCTTATCAAAATTACATAGGTTTATATATTAAACCTAGAAACTATAATTTTATACATATATAAGTATTTGCCAATGCGTGTCCTATAGCCTAACACTGATCAAACAAACAAACAAAAAATATTGGTCCTTACAAAATCTAAATGATCACTTTCTTTTCCCTCTATCTACATATTACAACTACAAATTTGCCTGAATTTATGGTCTGAGAGGGGGTGAGATATATTTTGCTTTGAAACACTGATTGAAATAGTGATTGGAACACTGATGAATGGGTGATATAAATTTTAAAAACATACTTTACGTAAGTTCATGCTCCATTTATATATTTATATTTTGGGGCCAAGAGGAAAGCCCTAAAATTCTGGAAACCTCTATGCTTCTACACTATATACTTCCATAGGGCATGATTCAAAGTTTTCCATTCAGATATTATATTTCTTTGCTTAAATTGTCTTTTATTTAGCTTCTGTTCATTTTGGAACATTAGAAAAATCCCCATTAGAAAAAGATTCCTAATAAACAACATTTTAATGTTATATCAAGCTATAAATCAAAGGCAGATGTAACGAACTTCATTACCACAGATAAAATTTTTAAAAATGAAACTTCTCTAAATTGCAGATTTGCTGCCTGTTTTTAAAATTTATTATAGTGGATTTAATTTATTTTAGAATGTGTTAGACATTACTATTTCATATCACACCGTGAAACTTTGATTTCTGCATAAGCCATCTGGAAAAGGAAAGTGCTAACATGAAGACATAAATGTGAATTAATAGACTTCAGCAGATGGAGTGAAAAACAGAAATTATTTGACAATTCAACATTGTCTGTCAAATGCTAACTCCAAAATGTAGCCAAATCCACACCTAGTTTAACATCATTGTGATTTTCTCCAGAAATTTCACACCAGTTGTGATGTTAAAACATTTGTTGTTGCTATCATTTTAAGACTTCACTGAGATCAAACAGAGTAGGGTTTCAAGCCTTGAAAAGATGTTCCTATTAATGAGTCAATTAATTAGTTTATTAGTCTTTACACAACATACACTATATATTAATATAGTTGTCTAAGAAGGATATCATTACTATGAATGCATTCAAATAAACATAAACCTTTGCCAAATCATAAGTAGCCATCTAATTTTCTGAACTTACTTTCAGAAATGTAACAATGAATCAATAGGTCTTACTTGTAGGGTTGTACAAATGTACAAAGTTTTATTACAAGCGTCATCAATCTTCAACAAGCTGTAAATCTACAGGGAGGGCTTGCATTAGCAGATGAAGAATATAAATTAGTTATTGAAATGTGATTATTATATCTAGGTCTTCACATGAATATAATTCTGTGTAACTAGATTTAGAGAAACTACAGACAAAGATACCAATAACAGAATAAATCATGTACTTATCCTTTTTATGCTATTTTATGCTACTCATGGAATATTGATAAACAGTTAAAAATAAAATCTATATTTCTGAATGAATACTTAAATGATAATTGCAATTGATATTTTTTGATATATATTAGCATGCAGATTCTATTAACAATCAAATCTAAAATCCAGTGATACCTATATTTTAAAAAATACAAAAATAAGTAGCATTATAAATAATAATAAAAAGAAAAAATAAAATAAATCAGTAAATGAAATGAATTAATGGACTAAGGAGGAAAATAGTAAAAAAATTCAGAACAATAATAGATTCATTGATACATTAAAATAACAAGTTAAAACTTGTCCACACAGAAACACATAAATCCAGTTTATCACAGTGTTGATAGAAAAATATTTCCTAAATAGTGTAGTCATATCTTCCAACCAAAGTTTTAGATCGGTTTAATTAGAAGCTTTCCACGAAAACAGTTTTCTTAACTGTTGTCCCCATACAAGAAATTCAAAGTAAATAATAGTCTAATTTCATATTGTTCAACATATCATTCAGATATTTCATTATTATTTCTTTTCCCAGCAACATCTTTACAAGCTTATAAGTTGAGATAATATGGTATCAATTTAGGGCTCATCTATTCTTCAGGTTTACCCATTTGAAACTGGGCATTTACCAACTTGCAAAAACAAAATGTAATTTTTAGACCTGGAAACTGGAAAATCAACCCCTGGACCCCACCCATATTTTCTAGCAAAGGTACTTTTTTATTTTCCCATTTCTCTTTCCTTCTCCCCCTCCATCTCTCTCTCTCTCTCTCCCCTCCCCCCATCTCCAGTTCTATTTGTTAACTCTAATGCTCCATTTTATTTATCTTACACTATGGCTTATGTGTGCTCTGGTTGCCACCATCTGCTTTTTCAGCCCCATTTCTGCTGAGCTACCTCTATGACAGGCTGTGCTTAGTTGTTTTATATATATATATATATATATATATATATATATATATATATATATATGTGTGTGTGTGTGTAAGGTTTTTTAAGCTGATAATTTTTAAATAATAAATAAGGGAGACTAGTATAGATCTATTTCGAGCTAGTTAGCTCTCTTCAGCTAGCCATACCCTTACTGGGATTCGAACCAGGGAAGTATTACATGTGAGGCAGTTGTAATTGCCTCTACACCACTGGCTCTCTCCTTATCAGCTCAGGCAGGGGAATAAGTATATACTTTGTATTACAACACCCTGTAAAGCCCCAATTAAGGGAGAAAGCATACTGCTTTCTTTTCTGTCTTTCGGCTCATCACCAGAGACCATACCGACAGAAAGCTATTTGTTTCGTTGCCTTTTGTTTACATGTGTGTAAGGTTTTTTAAGCTGATAATTTTTAAATACTTCCCTGGTTCGAATCCCAGTAAGGGTATGGCTAGCTGAAGAGAGCTAACTAGCTCGAAATAGATCTATACTAGTCTCCCTTATTTATTATTTAAAAATTATCAGCTTAAAAAACCTTACACACATGTAAACAAAAGGCAACGAAACAAATAGCTTTCTGTCGGTATGGTCTCTGGTGATGAGCCGAAAGACAGAAAAGAAAGCAGTATGCTTTCTCCCTTAATTGGGGCTTAACAGGGTGTTGTAATACAAAGTATATACTTATTCCCCTGCCTGAGCTGATAAGGAGAGAGCCAGTGGTGTAGAGGCAATTACAACTGCCTCACATGTAATACTTCCCTGGTTCGAATCCCAGTAAGGGTATGGCTAGCTGAAGAGAGCTAACTAGCTCGAAATAGATCTATACTAGTCTCCCTTATTTATTATTTAAAAATTATCAGCTTAAAAAACCTTACACACATGTAAACAAAAGGCAACGAAACAAATAGCTTTCTGTCGGTATGGTCTCTGGTGATGAGCCGAAAGACAGAAAAGAAAGCAGTATGCTTTCTCCCTTAATTGGGGCTTAACAGGGTGTTGTAATACAAAGTATATATATATATATATATACACACACATACATATATTGCATTTTTCTTTCTTTTTAGATTTATTACAAGAATTGTGAAATTGTTGACCATTCCTTTGTTTTGTGTATGTTTTTTATTTTGTTTTCAGCTTTTAGTGGGTTCAGCAGAGGGTTGGTGAAATACTGGTCATTTGTTTGATTGTATATTAAAAAAATCTGGCTGATGTAAGTAAGTTCTGCTAAGTTTCCACTTTCAGCCTAAGTGACAGAAAGATTTTTTTTTCTTTCACCAATCCAGAGGTGCTATTCAACCGGTTCGCACCTACTCGGGTGAACCGGTAGTGGTTATTTGGCGTAGGTCGCCGAACCGGTGGCAACACCTGGCTGGCCACGCCCCCAACCCGGTCGCTCGGTTGCTCACTTGTGATTGCTCTCCTGGCTTTCCATTCTCCACACTCTTTCTCCCTGGGGGAAAGGAAGAAAGGCTTGGACGCTGCAAGTATTGCTTTCCCCTGTGAGCTAAAATGTCTGAAGTGAGAAGGAGTGCAGTCTGACATAGGGGGTGGGGGTGAATCGAGCCTTGGAGCACTTTTGCAATGTAAAAGAAATGCATTTTGAAAGCAGCAAGTCCTTTAAAAACTTCTGCAAGGATTCCCCACATGGACGCTGCAAGTATCGCTTTCCCCTTGTGAGTTAAAGTGCTGGAGTGAGAAAATGTGCGGTCTGACAGAGGGGGTGGGGGAATCCACTCCAGCCTTGGAGAAATTTAAAGGAGCTGCTTCCAAAATCCTTGTCTGTATGTGTGTGTGTGTGTAAGAGAGAGAGAGAGAGGAAGGAAAGAAAGAAAAGAAAAGAAAAGAAAAGAAAAGAAAAGAAAAGAAAAGAAAAGAAAGAAAGAAAGAAAGAAAGAAAGAAAGAAAGAAAGAAAGAATAGGAAGAGAGAGAGAGAGATAAAACTCTGTGCTATTATTTTTAATTGTTCCATTATTTATCATGTGTTAATATTTTACACTGTCTCTACCTATAGAATGATTTTTCTGCCTTTCTTTTGCCCAGGGCTACCACATATTTCTCAGGGTTTTCAATGTCAATAGTTCAGAGCTAAAATACACATGTGTTTAACAAGAGTTGAAAAGGGACCTTGGAGGTCTTCTAGTCCAACCCCGAGCTCAGGCAAGAAGACTGAGGATGCCAAACTCTGAGTAGAAATCCTGGGAAAGGTGTCAGAATAATATTTAGAAGGAATCTTGGGGTAAACCCTATACCATTTCTGAGAAATGGCTGTCCAGTCTTTTCTTAAAAACTTCCAGTGATTGAGCACCCAGAACTTCTGGAGACATTCAGTTACATTGGCTAATTGTTCTCACGGTCAGGAAGTTTCTCCTTAGTTTTAAATTGCTTCACTCTGTTCAGTTTCCATCTATTGCTTCTTGTTTGCATTCTGCTTCTTTGGAAAATACATTGTCCCTCTTTCTTTGTGGCAGCCCCTTAAAAGCCTGTTGCCTATCACATTCTTGGATAAAGCATGTCAGCCATTTCCTCCTTTCAGTGATCCATGAAAGTATGCAGATAATAAAGTCAAAAAAGATGAACAACATTTTTACAGAGCTATAGATAAGTTGAGGCTGGGTGACAAGGCATGGCTGGGAGGGGAGGGGCCAGATGAGGCACGCCTTGATGTGAGTGACATTGAGTTGGCCATGCCCACCCAGTCATATGACCACCAAGCACGCCCACCCAGTCACATGACCACTAAGCCACACCCATCCAGTCACATAACCACCAAGCCACGCCCACCAAATAAGCCACACCCGCAAAACTGGTAGTAAAAAAATTTGAATTCCACCACTGCACCAGTCCTATAGATGGGAAATTCACTGCATTATAAAATTATAGCTCATGCAAACACATACAACTATATCCAAAATTCTATATTCTGCAATTGGCAATTCAGATTCATATTTTGTTCCTTGCATAAATTGTATATTTGCATTCAAACAATAACTTAATTGAGCTACTCCTGGAAGAATGAAAGATTAAGAGATTGCAGCTAATTCAGAACATTTTAATTATGGGAGCGTTTTTCTGATTATATATCACTTACCGGTCTGATACTCAGATGTAAATATTTAAACAGCTTTTTCTTTTTTATAAGTGACCATTGTACAGTAAATCAATTGAATATACAGTAAGCATGTCAATATTCTACCCAAGTAGTTCTATCCCAAACTAATTTTTAGCCGCGGGATCGGCGAGGAGGACGGCGTGGATGCGACGGCCCCGGCGGCCTCGAATTGATTGTGGAGGTCCCGGAGGCCTCGTTCGGCGGTCGAGGGAGTGGAGCGACTGCGGCGTTCGGCGGGCGAGGGAGTGGAGTGGCTGCCTCGTTCGGCGGTCGACGGAGTGGAGCGGCTGCGACGACGTTCGCGGCTGCGGTACTGGCAGCCCCTGGAGCTACTGTGGCAGCGCCTTTAGCGCTTTTGGCAACGACGGTCCCGGCAGTCTCTGGGGTGGAAATATCACCGCGACATGGCCCCAGCGGCCCCCTGAGGAGCGCGGTAAGCCTGGACTTCCCGGAGCGGCGCGGACTTGGGGGAGCCGCTTGAGGAGCCCTGGACTGGCCTCGGCGGCTTTGTTAAAGCCGCGGGGGCCTCGGAACCCCTACCGCGGCAACCCCAGAGCTTCAAAGGACTGTGGAGAGGCCTTGATGCCCCGGGCGAGGCATGGCTGCGTGGTAGCTGCGGCGGTCTTGGGGGGCCTTTGGCGGTTCCGGAATGGACTTGCTATGGCCATGGCGGCCCTGGACTGGATCTGGGGCAGCCCTGGCGGCCCCGAAGACGACGTGGAGACTGGGGGGCCCACGGAGTGGTTTGTTGGAGGAGTGGTAATCCCGACCTCCCCGAGGGCCTGCTAGGTGGAGTTGTGACTATTTCCCTCTCTTCCCTAGGGCCCCCACCAGTGGCAGAGGTGGTGGGTCTGGGGGGGGGATTAACTCTGCCTATGACTCTTCTCCCGCCGGGGGTCCCACCGGTGGCAGGGGTGGGATGACTGGGGGGAGGGGGCGTATACCCCAGTCTGATTGGATTACATCATTCGTGGCCGAGGGATGGCAGAGATCTTGGAGAACGCTCCAGGACCATCGTGACGAGGTGGCCGGGACTACTGACATATTCGAGGGCAGAGCTTTGGGCCCTGAGGGATGCCCCCCTCTCCCTTAGGTGGCCCTCAAGGCTCTCTAGAACTTTCCGTAATGAAGGATCCTGGGATCCGGAGCGATGGTGGGGCTGGAGAAACTGGAGAAAGTGCGGGAAACCCGGGGTTATTGGATTTTTAATGGGGTTTTTTAAGGGGTTGGAAAGATCCAGGGCGGGTGTGGGAGACAGCCCGCATGGAATTGGGGGCAGCCGGGCCAGCCCGCGTGCCTGGGGGGCCTCTGTGTTGGGGTGGCAGATGGGGGGTGGGATGCCGGGGGCCAATTTCATTAGCACGGTGACTGGGAGAGGTAGATATGCTGGGGGTAGAGGGCCGTATCCGGTAAGGGGATCGCGCTCTCGATATTTGCAAGCGGTAGCGCGCTCCGACCCTCCTTACCCACCCTGCAGTCCTGGTTGTCCGGAGCCTCAGGCCCTGAATACCCGGCTGTTTTGTGCAATGCCAGGTCCGTGGTTAATAAGGCTCCCCTGATTTATGATCTGGTTCAGGAGGAGGCCACGGACCTGGTAGGTGTTACCGAAACCTGGTTGGGCCCAGAGGGCGGTGTCCCTCTGGTGGAGATGTGCCCACCAGGTTTCCTTGCATTTCACCAGGCTAGGGCTCAGGAAGGGGAGGTGGGGTGGTGGTGCTTATAAAGGAGGTCCTTTCTCCTAGGGAGGCCACTGTCCCTCAGACGGCTGGCTGTGAATCTCTTTTTGTAAAGTGGGGGCAAGGGGTTCAGATGGGTCTTTTGATGGTGTACCTGGCTCCCTGCCACGTCTCATCGGCCCTGCCCGAACTCCTTGAGGTAATAGCCGGGCTGGCGGTTGAGACCCCTAGGCTTTTGGTCATGGGGGATTTCAACCTGCCATCGCCCGGTGAAACCTCGGGGTTGGTCCGGGAGTTCTTGGCTTCCATGACGGCCATGGACTTGACCCAGTTAGTTTCTGCTCCCACTCACATAGGAGTACACATGCTGGACCTGATTTTTGTCTCTGGGCAGTGGTTGAATGACTGTAATTTCGGGGATTTAGTCATCACACCCTTGTCATGGACAGATCATTCCCTCCTCAGACTGGACTTCTGTTCCGCCACCCCCCACCACAGGGAGGCAGAGCCATATAGATTGTTCCGCCCCAGGCGCCTGATGGACCTAGAGTGGTTCCAGAGGGAGCTTGGGCCATTTCCTGAGTCTCTGGCTCACAGCTCGTCTGGAGACCTGGTGGCCGCCTGGGATGGGTCGGCCGCCGGGGCTCTAGATCGAGTCTTGCCTCTGCGACCTCTGACCCGGCTCAGATCCCATTTGGCTCCGTGGTATATGGAGGAGCTACGGGAGATGAAGTGCTGGAAAAGACGTCTGGAGAGCATTTGGAGGGCGAGCCGTTCTGAGTCTGACCGAACACAGGTGAGATCTCATATTAAGACTTACCTTGTGGCGATAGGGGCGGCGAAATCTTCGTATTTCTCCGCCCTTATTGCGTCGGCAGGTAATCGGCCTGCCGCCCTGTTTAGAATGACCCGCTCTCTACTTGAACCGAGAGCGCGGGATGACCTCTTGCAGGGTAGGGCAGAGGAGTTCTCTCAATTTCTGCACGACAAAATCGCTCACATTCGGGAGGGGCTCAACTCCAATTGGATGGTCCCGGGGGAGGTGTCCGGGGCAGGTCTTGTGAATGTTATCTGGGGGGAGTTCGATCCTGTGACCGCTGAGGGCGTGGACAAGTTGCTGGGGGGTCTGAATGCCACCACCTGTTTATTGGACCTGTACCCTTCCTGGCTGGTTTCGGCCGCCAGGGAGACGACACGAGGCTGGCTCCAGGGGATTATCAATGCTTCTCTGAGAGAGGGGTCTCTCCCTGCCGCCTTGAAGATGGCGGTGGTGCAGCCCCTCCTCAAGAAGCCTTCCCTGGATCCAGCTGTTTTAAACAACTATCGTCCAGTCTCCAACCTTCCCTTTGTGGCGAAGGTTGTTGAGAGCGTGGTGGCACGTCAGCTCCCTCAGTACCTGGAGGAAACGACTTACCTCGATCCGTTCCAATCGGGCTTCAGGCCTGGACATAGCACTGAGATGGCATTGGTCGCGTTGGTTGATGATCTCTGGAGGGCTTGTGACAGAGGGTTCTCCTCTGTCCTGGTCCTATTAGATCTCTCGGCGGCTTTTGATACTATCGACCATAGTATCCTATTGCAGCGGTTGGAGGGGTTGGGGATTGGGGGAACCGTCCTTCGGTGGTTCTCCTCCTTCCTCTCCGACCATCCGCAATTTGTGTTGGCGGGAGGGGAGAGGTCCACTTCTAGGCCCCTGGTCTTTGGGGTACCTCAGGGGTCGGTCCTCTCCCCTCTCCTGTTCAACATTTACATGAAGCCGCTGGGTGAGATCATCCATGGTCTTGGGGTGAGGTGTCATCTGTATGCAGATGACACCCATTTGTACATCTCTACCCCGGACCACCCCAACGATGCTGTGGGGGCTATATCCCGGTGCCTAGAGGCCGTGCGGGATTGGATGGGCGGGAACAGGCTCTGGCTCAACCCATCCAAGAACGAGTGGCTGTGGTTCCCGGCACCCCGATATAGCCAGCTGACACCTTCGCTGGCTATTGGGGGGGAAATTCTGCCCCCCACAGAGAGGGCTCGCAATCTGGGAGTCCTCCTGGATGTACGGCTGTCGCTTGAACATCACATAGCGGCCGTCTCCAGGGGGGCGTTTCATCAGATCCGTCGGATCTACCGGTTGCGGCCCTTTCTGGATCGGGACACCCTGCGCACAGTCACTCAGGCCCTTGTCACCTCTCGCCTGGACTATTGTAATGCCCTCTACATGGGGCTCCCTGTGGGGAGCACTCGGAGACTCCAACTGGTGCAAAATGCAGCCGCGCGGGTGATCATGGGGGCGTCGCATAGCACCCATGTGACGCCTCTCCTGCGCGAGCTGCATTGGTTGCCGGTGGCTCTCCAGGTTCGCTTTAAGGTTCTAGTTTTGACCTTTAGGGCGATCCATGGCACTGGGCCAGATTATCTGCAGGACCGCATTCTACCGGTGATCTCCAGCAGGCCGGTGCGTTCACATAGGGAGGGCCTTCTCCGGGTGCCGTCGACTGCTATGTGTCGTGTGGCGGCCCCGAGGAGTAGGGTGGTTTTTTTTTTTTTTACCAATTATAATCAGCCAGTATTTAATTTCTTTTTAATTTTTGTACTGTCTTTTGGGGTTTGGATTTGGCTGTACACCACCCTGAGTCCCTAGGGAGAAGGGCGGTATAGAAATACTAGAAATAAATAAATAAATAAATAAATAAATAAATAAATAAATAAATAAATAAATAAATAAATAATTTATCAATGGATTATGCAGAACTGCAATATGGTAGAGCATAGAGAGGATGGACAATAATATTTAAATCGCTTAAGTTATATTTATGTTCTGAATTATGTAATATTACATAAATTACATATTGTTATTATCTACAAGCCTTTCTGCAGCATGAACTTTTTTTTCGGCTTTGGACACAGAAGTAACAAGTGAAAACTTCTTTTATGCAGGCACAATTTGGATAGGGATAAATAAATAAATAGTTTTGAATGGGTGATGAAGTTAGGTTATGTAGGCTCAAGCTTGTGCTTCTACCACTCTGATAATTAAATCTTCTGCATGCCAAGGGGAAAATAAAGAAAAGTGGCTGGGATCCCTGAAAAATCATGAAAGCAAAGAATAATCTCAATTGGCATCTGTGAGTTTGTTTCACCCTTCCATCTGCAGATATTTAGAATGTTCACCAACAGGCAAAAAAGTGGCAAAACCCCCACCACCATCTTTTCTATTATGAATCTTCTCTTGTGAATAATTACTATATTTCTAGCTTTGGCATTTTCTTTTACACAGTGTTTTTCAAATTTGGTAATTTTAAGATGAGTGAACTTCCCCAGTCTGTATTTTGAGGGTCCATACATCTTAAAGTTGCCAAGTTTGAAAACCACTGCTTTAAATTGCAATAGACTTTGATCTTTCCACTAAAAAATGGTGGCAAGGACATGCCATCAGTAACTTTGAAATAATCACACTTTGCAGCAATCTCATCATACTAGGATTCTCAGACTTCCCACTCTGTAACTAATAATATGTAATCAATGAACTTAACATCTAGTAGGGACTCATAGGGACTTAACATTTAATAGCCAGTCTCTATTCTGTATTCTTTTTCAGTTTGTTTTCTTTAGTACTGCTTCTTAATCATGTTACTAACTTTTGATAGGTTCTTTTACACCCTTCTAATGCTCCTATTCCTTCATTTAGATTCTTGTTTTTTATATATACATTTCCTGTTTTTAATTCATATATCTTTTAGAACTTCTAGATATACATTATATGTATGTATTTTTACTTTGAAGTATCTTCTATGCTTTTTAATTACTGTACCCCATCCTCCTTTTACATTTGGCTTGTGAGTACAATAAAGATTAGATTTGATGTGATGTGATGTGATTTGAACAATTATGGAGACAGATAGGGAAGAAATATCTGATTTTTAATCTTCTAAATATCTGTGTTCTATAACATTTACTTTTTTTGTACAACTTCCTATTTGGATCACCAAAATGAAAATATACTGATATTGGGCAATTGACTACTTGAACTGCCAGGTACGATTTTTATGTTGAAAATGTCTACATGTACCCAAGCCAAATAGAATAGTCACATTTTCTTTTACTTTTCCTACCTACCGACACTTACAGTTCTTTTCCTTCATCTGCTACTTCTATGTCTTAGATTATAAATTTCATAAATCAGGAAATATCACACTTAGTAAAGTGTTGTGCATATATTCAACACTGTGTTGCTCTTCTATATAATGATACAATTTAAACTTCATGATTATATAATCTTAACCAAAAACTTCATGACTTGTTAAAGTTTTACATTAGCAGAATCAAAGTGAGATCACAGCTGATGCATTTAATTTTAAAGAAGTTAAAATTACCTGCAATATCTACAGGTTTTTTTGTAATATTTCAGGTCACCAAAAAGCAATAAAATTATCACTGATATCAATTAATAAAAATAAAACATGAAAAAGAACAAGAATACAAGATGTTTCTGTCATTATTTTTCTAAAGTAATACCTAATACGTTCAGCAGAATTGACTCATTAGTAAGTGACTGTGGAATGTAAGATTTAGACTTCAGTCCTAACTGTACACAATTACTTGGTACTAATTCAATATCATTCAATTCAGTAGGTTTTGTTTAGAAATAGGTCAGCATACAAATATAGCATATATAGTTCAGCATACAAATAAAGTTGCTAAAATGATAAATTTCAACTCATTGGTCAGGCAGAAAACCCTACACCATTTCAGACAAATGGTTGCCCAGTTTCTTCTTAAAACTTCCAGTGTTGGAGGAACCACAACTTCTGGAAGCAAGTCATTCCACTGATTATAATCTAACTGTCAAGAAATGTCTCCTTAGTTCTAGGTTGGTTCTTTTCTTGATTAGATTCCATCCATTGCTTCTTGTTTTTACTGATGGTTATCAATAACAACTTTTTTTATTTAATGTAAGTATTTGGAAATCTCCATAGTAAAAAAACTATGGTAACAGCTTATCTAGTCATAATGAGATTGATCTGTTGTTTAATAGTTGCAAAGCTTTACATTTTCAGGGTTTTTTCAGTTATAGTTCATATTCTTCAAAAAGGCTTTAAAGACCATATCAATTTTAACTGCATGACTTTGGGCATTCAATCATATTTTTTTTCAGATTCTGTTTGGAATTTTGTGTGATGATTGAAATGTCTGATTAAATTTAATGGTGTATACTTCCATTTTAGTTAAATTTATCCTAATCTTACTGTTCTGAGGAATATTATTGTTTATGCTAAGGTGTCCCATTTTTGAAAAAGTGTGGAGACAAATTAACAAAGAACTAAAGGAAGTTTTACCTTAACAAGACAGGCAATCATGTTTTTTTTTTAACTTTTATTTTTGAAAAGCATCTGCTCAAGTTCAATTGCAAAAATGTACAGAATCTCTTCCTGTATTCTTCCTACGTTTTCAAACAATGGCAAGCATACCAAAGGAAATAAAGATGTAATCATATCTTTAAAATATCAGCCTCCTTTCCCCATTGTCAGTAAACAATGTTTTTTTTCATATGAACTATCATGAATACATAACAAACAAACGTCTATTTTACAAGAACTAAACAGCATAAACAATAGAGCCAGTTTTACAATGCACACTTACTTAGGCACAAGTTTAATTTAATTTAATGGTACTTTGAATGACATACTTTGTACCTTAATCAAGCTCTGAATAAAGTATGAAACTTTGTGTTTACCATTCCACATTTATAAGAGAAGTGACTCATCTAGGCCTATAAATAAGACCTGTTCATGGCTTTTAGGTATATCTATCTAACTCACCTGGGACAGAAAACTTGTGATAGTTCACAATTATTTTTCTATGGTGATCTGCCTTTTAGCTATTGCAAATATAGTCATCACTGTTATGTGTGCATCTATGGCACAAATGAAAAGAAAAACAATCTTCCATATGTTAGAGTTTCAGAATAATGTGTAATAGCCTTTTTAATAAAACAGAAATGAGGCCACTGTATAAATCTCTTGAATGACATTTGAAAAGAACCCAGATAGGCTAGTAAAAAACAAATGGCAACTAATGTATCTTTCACATTGACTGTGGCAGTGATTTACTATGTTGTCTGCGATGCTAAATATACATCATAAATTCCTCCAACAGGAGTCTTATTATGTTCATCCATCTCTTCCCTCTGAACCAACATTCTCGCCTTTCATAAACCCTTATTGTTTAAAAAGGGTCTCATTATATGAAATATAATGTAGGTGAAAGCCAGAGATCTTCCATTAACCTAATGAGGACTTTGTGTGCAATTGTAGAGTAAAGGTACAGAAAAAGTGATGTTATCATTAAAAGCATTTCACTGAGTGACATTGGACTACCTATTTTTTGTTGAATTATCAAAAAAAGAAAAAAAAGGAAAGGAAATGCTGCCCATACACGTATATACTTTTACTGGTTCACAGATTATTTTCCTTTTGGATAAAAGATACTTTGCGAATTCTATCAAGTAATCCAGTTTAAAACAGAATGGGGAAAAATAGTAAAGTATGTTAAATAGAAACAATTTGTTGTCAAGGGCACAATTCGCAGTATAGAGTTTCTGCCATGTTCATTTCTGTGCAATATCAAAAACATTATTTTGCTTTTTTATTATCATTTTCATTCAACGTGATGGGAAGAAATTGCTTTCATTTTTTTTCCCAAATGGAGAGAAAAATACTAATATTGTCACTATTGGGCTGGGGCCAGCATTTATTACACTTGTGAGATAGGTAAAGGAGGTTTGTGTGTGAGTGTTCTGTTTTGTTTTATTTTTTTTATTGTATAAACATTCCTATAACAGTCATTACAACATTTTATGTTTCTCATTTAATTAAATCCAACACATGTGGAATTTTTCAGATCCATGATCATGGCACTTTGAAAATGTGTAACAAAACAATAGCATTTGTACCTATCCAAAAAGTACTACCGGTATTAAAAGAACATTAAACACTGAAGAGTGAAGAAGAAAACCAGCAACTTTTTTCAAAAAAGCACAATTTGAAATAAATAGAAAACATTTATCCTATTGTTGTATGGCATGAGAGAGAAATGGTTTAAACACCAGATCCATATATAAAATGCCACATGGAATTGGTACAGATATTTTCTTCTGAGCTTCTGAAAATTAGTTAGAATCTGTTTCTACAAAAAATAAATAAACAAAACTGAAGAAAAGTGGGAGAGTAGAAATTCAAAAGAAGAGAAAAACTTCCATCCTGTCTTCCCAATGCCATGACCCAGGATCTTGGCAGATGAGGGAGACAAATGTACATACATTTGTGCAAATAAAGACAGCTGCCAACTGCATAAAAATTAGTTTTATATATAAATATAATTATTTATTTTTTTAAATTTGCAACAGAATTTCATCAGTTGCTTTACACATATTCCTTCTTTAATAAAATAAGAAGAGAAAAAGAATCTAAAAGTATTTCTATATTAAAATATAGAATTATAGAATTCTGAAGCTGAAAGGGGTCTTGAGGGTCTTCTACTCCAACTTCTAGAGTGCTAGAGCCCACTGTAACTACATAGCCAAAAAGGCATTAAGAGTTGTTAATCTAACCCTACATAGCTTCTTCTCTGGTAATATCACACTACTAACTAGAGCAGGGGTTGCCAACCGTTTGGACCTCAGGGACCACCAAACTCATAATTTGAGATCCCAGGGACCACTAACTGGTTCTGTGGGTGTGGCCTAATTTGTGGGTGTGGCTTGTGGTCATGTGACTGGCTGGGCATGGCTTGTATGTAAATATTATAAATATTTATATAAATATTGATTTTTTTATAAAAAAAGAGCAACTTTTACCCAAAATCAGGCAAAGCAAGCAGGCAGATTGAGTTGCTCACAGAATCACAGATTCATTCAGAAATCTATCTATCTGCCATTGGCTAGCTCAGTCTGTCACATAAAATTTGCTTGCAAGCAAACTCACAAAATTAACTCACAACACACCATGCATGTAAATATTGAATTTTTTATTTTTAAAAAAGCAACTTTTACCCAAAATCAGGCAAAGCAGGCAGATTGAGTTGCTCACAGAATCATTCAGTGATCTATCTATCTGCCATCGGCTAGCTCAGTCTCTCAAATTTGCTTGCCATGATTCTGCACTGAATTTGCTTGCAAGGAAAACTTCGGTCCTAAGGAAGATTCAGCTGTACTTAAAAGCAGAGCTGAAGATCTAAAGACTAGCTAGAAAGCAAGAAATCCAACCATTTCCTGCTTCCTAGCTATTCTAACAGATGGTGGTTGGAAAAAGGAAAAATAGCAATTTAGCAGGCAAGTTTACCGGGTAAGGAGTGAGTGGGCGGGAGGGTTCCTGCGGGTCATGTGGGCAGTACAGCCTTGTGTTTCTGTGCAGCATGGATTAATTGCTTTGGGGGAGTGCTCTTGGGGTAAAATTTCTTTGTGGCCCACCAAAATTTTCTTATGGCCCATCAGTGGGCCATGGTCCACCAGTTGGTGACCACTGAACTAGAGCATACAAAACTTTTGCTAGACCTAAACGTGAATACAGCTCATCAGTCTGGAACCCATATCATGTATCTGATATTAACACAATTGAAAAAGTCCAGAAATATTTAACAAGAAGAGTTCTCCGCTCCTCTACTCATTGCAGAATACCTTATGCCACCAGACTTGAAACTCTAGCCCTAGAAAACTAGAACTACGCCGCCTCCGGTCTGATCTAAATATAGTATATAAATTCATATATTGCATTGTCCTACCTGCAAATGAATATTTCAACTTCAGTCATAACAATACAAGAGCACACAATAGATATAAACTCAAGGTTAACCGCACCAAACTTGACTGCAGAAAATACGACTTCAGCAACAGAGTGGTCAATGTTTGGAATACTCTACCTGACTCTGTGGTTTCTTCCCCAAACCCCAAAAACTTTAACCTTAGACTGTCTACTATTGACCTCACCCCCTTCCTATTCATCTTTGGTTTCTTTAACCAAAGGAGAAAGAAACATCAAGGTGAATAGTAAAATAATTTTTATTTATTTATGTATTTATTTATTTAGTATCTGTTTTGTTTTTATGATTAATAAAAACAGATAGTAGAAAAATAAATAAATACATAAATAAAAAAAAACAACTTACTAAAAATGACACAGGCAACTTGGCTATCCAGCTATGCTGGGGTCCTCCTCAGTCTTCAAGCATCTTGTGGCAAGGCTGGCCAGCCTGGGAGTTGGCTCTCAACCAGACAGGCAGCAGCTGTGGCAGGAGGAGGTAGGGGACTGGGACGGCAGGACTTTCTGCTTTGCCTCCTCACTACCAATCGGAGGTAGGAAGGTGAGGCAGCAACCCTTGGGCCATGGTGGGTGAGGGAAGGTGGCGGTGGCCTAGCCAAGATGGCGGCTGCCATGTGGGCGGGGCAGCGGTGGCTGGTTTGGGAGTCGGCCTCAACCAGGCTGGTGGCAGTGGCAGCGGCGACAGCAGGAGGAGGTAGGGGACCGGGCCGGTGGGACTTGCTGCTTTGCCTCATCACTACCAATCGGAGGTAGGAAGGTGAGGCAGCAACCCTTGGACCGTGGCGGGTGAGGGAAGGTGGCGGCGGCCTAGCCAAGATGGCGGCTGCCATGTGGGCGGGGCAGCAGTGGCTGGCTTGGGAGTCGGCCTCAACCAGGCTGGTGGCAGTGGCAGCGGTGACAGCAGGAGGAGGTAGAGGACCGAGCTGGTGGGACTTGCTGCTTTGCCTCATCATTACCAATCGGTGGTGGGAAGGCAAGGCAGCCACAATAGAGGGCTGCGAGTGAGGGAAGATGGGGGTGGGCAAGGCAGTGAGTGTTAGCAAGTGCAGTGGGCATCCTGGGTGTTGGCAATCGACTGGGACTGACAGTGGTAGGTAGGTAACTTATTGATCCGCGTCTTTGGAGGCTGGCGGGGTAGGCAGTCCGGGCGGGCAAGGATGGCAAGGATGGCTAGCAGTGGCAGTAGCCGTGGCTTGTGTCTTCTTTAAAGGCAGCCGCCGCGGGAGTCACTCCAGGCAAGGCAGGCATGCAGGCCTGGGAGGCAGGTTGGGCAAGACAGGCAGGCAGGCCTGGGAAGCAGGCCAGCCGGGTGATGGCAGTTAGCGCCGGTGATGACTAGGGCTTGCCCTCACTCATTAACAGGGTGGCAGAAGGCAGACAGCGCTGACTGGGTGGCTGGCTGGCTGGCTCGGTGGCTGCTGCTGCTGCTGGTGGTGTGATTACGCTGGGCGGGAAAAAATTTTTAGTTAGTGCACATGCAGTATAAGTAGGGGTGGAGCGGGGCGGGGCAGGCGGGGAGAATGAGGAAGGGATTTTAATGCATGTGCAGTTAAAAAAAATGTTTTTTTTTTTACTTTAGAGTGGCGGATAGGGGTGGGGGCAGGGGCCAGTGAGGGGAGAGGCAGGTGGGGGAGAATGAGGAAGGGATTTTCATGGATGCTCTGTAAAAAACCCAGTTTTTTTAAAAAACAGGATTTTTTTAACTTTGGAGTGGCGGATAGAGATGGGGGCTGGGGCCAGCATAGGGAGGGGCAGGCAGGGGACAATGAGAAAAGGAATTTTGTGCATGTGCAGTAAAAAAAAAACATTTTTGGCCCATAGGAGCAGCGGAGAGGGGCGGGGACAAACAGGGGTCGGTTTTACCGGTTCTTAGAACTACCGGTGACGTTAACAACCAGTTCTATAGAACCAATGCAAACTGGTAGAAACCCACCCCTACTTTATAACATTAGTATTATGACCAAAGCCTGAACCAACATAATAAGCCAGACATTAGTAGAACAACTGCTGTCAAATTGAACCCAATGGCAGAACATAAAGCAATTACTGAAATATTAAATAAGAATGGTCTCTCAGCAATAATTGTTGTTTTTAACATCATGTAGCAAAAAGGAGCAGTGATATAAAAATGAAATATATAACGTAAAATAATATTGTAATGCAAAAACTGATGATCCCCATGCAAGAGTTAAACTGTTTTTGCTTTTGTTTTCCTTGCAAATAAATTAAAAGCAAAATCAGTGGCAGAGGAGGGAACACTGTCTAGTCAAGTAAAAGTTCCAGTATCTGGGCACAATTTTCTGATTATCCTTCAGTGAGAAAAGAAACATAATTTAACTAATTTACATCAATTGAACATTATGTAACAAGAATTATATGCTAAAAATCTTAAATAAAATAATAAAATATAAAATAAAATAAAGTAAAATATAATAAAAAATAAAATAAATAAAAAACAATAAAACAAAAGAAAACAAAACAAAATAATAACATAAATAAAATAAAAGTGGGTGGTAATGGTTGTGTAGAAGGATGCAACTTTATTTATTCAGCGTACATTTTACCAAATGCATTAGGCATATTGTTATGCTGCATGAACAACCAGGACAAGTCATACTAGATTTGATAGTTCAGTAAACAGATAAGTTATAAATAAGGTTCAGATGTATTGCCTAGCAGCCAGTCTATTTAAGTCAATATACTTAATAACAGTTATTATGACAGAAATTCAAGTTAACTTACAGAGCCAGGGCTGTGATGAAAAATATGTATTTATTGGAACTGTCGTATTAACTAGACCAGGGGTAGGGAAACTTGACTATTTTATCACTTATGGACATCAACTCCCAGAATTCCTGAGTGAGCCATAAAAGGTTCACCATTCCTGGCCTACTGGTTTTTCAGTTGTGGGGGAAATCAATTTTTGACTTGAATGGGACTGTTTAATATACAAATGTAGGACATATTACATTTATATTAATATATTAAACAGTATATTCCTCAAATGTACTGGTACTTAAATTGTCATTCATATACCTTTTGAGAATGAGGTTCATACTTATTTAATCTAAGTACATCACTTTTCAAGAAATATATCTAACTGTAGGTACCTTTCCGTGTATGACCTATTAAAGTAATATCAAGATTACATACTATGAAAAGATATAATACAACCATTATTTAGGTTTTGTGTTCCTTTGATAAGAGTCTTATATACACGGGTTGAATTATCATGCCTTTGCTATTCTTCTTTTAAAAATAACAAACAATTATCAAAATCAGATCCACAAAAATATACACTTTTTCAATGATTACAGTTAATAAAGCAACTCTACCCTACCACTCAAAAATATAACATACTAAGTTATTGATAAAATGGAAAATATAGAACAGATTGCCTAAAAGGCTGGTTAGGCTACATATAACTGTTCTCATAATGTATTTATTTAAAAGTCCAGTTGAAAATATAAATATTGTTAACTTATTCTTCTAGTTTAGTAATATATTTAGCAAATTCATGTCTAAACTGAAGCAAACTAAATATTTTATTCAATTTTCAGGAGGAAAAAAGTTTTATATTATTATAACCACTGTTTACTAAAGTGAGTTGAAGATGACAAATTGTTTCATTATAGTGAAAATAACCCAAAGTGATCCTATAAAGATTTACTTATCATCTGTCTGTTTGGTTTTGGTAGTTCATGTCCAAGTTAATTAATATAAGACTTCAATTTTAGTAAGACATAACATGACAACTATTTTTATTTTACACATAACACAGAGAAATAGAAAAGTATAATATTAACGAATATATTTATTACTGAAAAATACAAGAAGTTCCATATTGCCTAGGCATAATTTGTCTTTGATATGGTAAACTCTTCTTTTCCATTCCACTGTGACAATAAAGATAATATCAGATTTTTTTTAATAGCTAATATCAGTCTTTCAATATTTAACTGGTTGACACAATGAAATAGTCAAATATAAATTTCTCTCTATTATTTTGGATATCAGAATCAGAACCAGAACCCATGGATTGCAATTGCAAACAAGTCAATTCAGGATTGATATTAAAAGAAATTTCCTTGATGACAAAAAACTATCAGTGAGTGGAATAAATCTCTAATAAAGTATCCTGTTTCCCTTTCACTGGAGATTTTCCAATATATGCTTCAGTATAAGACATTACAATCACAAGTGGGAGGAAATGGGTGATAAGGAGTGATGAGAAGATTAACAGTAATAGTAGTGCAGATTTTGTAATACTTGAACAGTGTTGAGGGAATTATTTGTTTAGCAGAGTGATGGTTTTCGGGGAAAAAATGTTCTTGTGTCTAGTTGTTCTGGTGTAGAGTGCTCTACAGCATTGTTTTCATGGAAGGAGTTGAAACAGTTTATGTCTGGGATGTGAGGGCTCTGTAAATATTTTCACAGCCCTCTTTTTGACTATTGCACTATACAGGTCCTCAGCTGAAGGCAGGTTGGTAGTAATAATTTAGTCTGCAGTCCTAATTATCACCTGTGTCTATCCTGTTGGGTTGCAGAACCAAACCAGACAGTTATAGAGGTGCAGATGATAGACTCAATAATTCCTCTGTAGAACTGTATCAGCAGCTCCTTGGGCAGTTTGACCTTTCTGAGTTGGCGCAGAAAGAATGTTCTGTTTTTTTGATGACGTTTTTGATGTTAGGTGTCCATTTTAGGTCATGTGATATAGTAGAACCTAGAAATTTGAAGATCTCTACTGTTGAAACTATGTTGTCTAGTATTGTAAGAGGTGGTAGTATGGGTAGTTTTCTTTTAAAGTCTACCACCATTTCTACGGTCTTGGATGTGTTCAGTTCCAGATTGTTCCGGATACACCACGAGGCAAGTTGTATAACCTCCTATCTGTATACAGATTCATCATTGTCTCAAAGGAGACTAATCACTGTTGTGTCATCAACAAACTTCAGTATTTTAACAGATGGATCGTTTGAGGTGCAGTCATTGGTATATAGGGAGAAGAAAAGTAGAGATAGCACAAAGCCTTGGAGGGCTCCTGTGCTGATTGTACAGGTATCGGATGTGATTCTGCCTAACTTCACCTGCTGCTTCCTATCTGTTAGGAAGCTTATGATCCACTTACAAGTGTTCAGATACCACTAGTTGGTTTAATTTACTTAGAAGAGTATCTGGAATGATGGTATTGAATGCTGAACTGAAGTCTACAAAGAGGACCCTTGCATAGGTATTTGGAGATTCAAGGTGTTGTAGGATGTAATGCAGAGCCATATTAACAGTGTCATCTGTCGATCTATTTGGTCGGAATGCAAACTGCATGGGATCTAACAGCGGATCTGTGATGGTTTTCAGGTGGGACAGCACAAGCCTTTCAAAGATTTTCATAACTACAGAGGTTAGAACAACTGGTGTGTAGTATTTCACTTCCTTGGTGGAGAGCTTCTTTGGCATTAGGATGATGGTAGAATGTTTGAAGCAGGAAGGAACATAGCACATCTCTAGTGATCTATTGAAGATTCGGGTGAGGATGGGCCCAATTGGTCAGCACAGACTTTTAAGCAAGAAGGAGTTATCTTGTCTGGCCCTGGTGCTTTTCCTGGTTTTTATCTGTGTAACTTTGTCACTTGTATCCTTACAATTTATATTGACTGTTTCCTAGTATGATTTGATTATTGATTGTACCCTATGACTATCATTAAGTGTTGTACATTATGATTCTTGATTCTTAACGAATGTATGTTTTCCTTATGTATACTGAGAGTATTTACACCAAGACAAATTCCTTGTGTGTCCAATCACACTTGGCCAATAAAGTATTCTATTCTATTCTATTCTATTCTATTCTATTCTATTCTATTCTATTCTATTCTATTCTATTCTATAAGATTAAGAGTTGGATTGGTACTTTGAACATTTATATGTTTAAGGTCTGAATAAATAGTAATTCCAAAGAGAAAAGAGAGGGGAGAAGAGAAGAGAAGAGAAGAGAAGAGAAGAGAAGAGAAGAGAAGAGAAGAGAAGAGAAGAGAAGAGAAGAGAAGAGAAGAGAAGAGAATGAATCAATCTCCCTTTCTTCCAAGTCATAAAGAAGCTGAAACTTAAAGTCATCATTCAGAAAGTTAGAGTGCCAGTTTTTTCCCCTCATCTGTACTGCTTATCAGTTTATTCTAGGACAGTAGTACAGACAGGAAACATGACCAGATAAGCTATTTCTACTTTATTGTAAGGATATATTAATAGAATTATATTGATTAATTTATTAAATTTATATGCCACCATTTTGTTATCATGATTCTTTCAAGTCTGAAAATATAATTATATCCCCATTTCTTTATTGCTTGTTAAGGGAGGATCCTTTCTAAATTTCTTTCTTTACAGTTGCAGGCTACTGCCTCTTACCTGATTATTTCCTTGGCAGAATCTATTCCCCACCCTCCAAGTCTCTCAAGTTCATTTCCACACTACAGTTCCAGAATTTTCCTCATATATTGTCTCATCTGCAAGTCATTAAATGATACGAAAATATTTGTAGTTATCTTGTAGGTGTGAAAACCTGGTATGTTTGTAAGCTATTCACAAATGCTTCAGCTATCTATCCTCATATTTTTCTGACACACACACACACACACACACACACACACACTTTACTTAAATTATATTGACTGGTCATATCAACATTAAAACTAGCCATGCCCAAGATTGACAGACTGCCAATTAGTATCACCGAATTTGTAATCAGAAAATAGAAACATGTTAAATTAGCCATTGATAATTTAAAAGTAATACCATTTTAATGATACATACGAAATATTTCATGCTGTTTTCTTTGCTCAGGGTGTTTGATAATCTATAAAGATTCTTGATAGGTGAATTCTAATATGGATTAACATGTATAAAAAAACAGGTACCATTCAGGATTATAGATACAGGCATGGAAAGAAAAATAGAAGGAAAAAACAATAGTTTTTTTAAAAAAATTGCAATTGGGCCAGGAAAAAAGTAGTCTTGAGGAATATATCCATTTCTAATTTTAAGCAGAATATTTTTCTCTCATTTTGCAAGATGGTTTTGAAATCTGGGGAGTTTAGCAGCAGCCAGCAGTATTTCCTATTTATCTTTTAAGAGTCTAGGCTATAACCATCAGAGATGATCACCTCAGATAGGGTAAGTGCTACTTGACTTCTGCAATTGCTAGCCATTAGAATTACAGCGATGTACTAAACATCCAAATGGATTGATATTCAGTTTCATCTTCTTTGATACATGGTTGAAAGCATAGTGCATAATCTTTCAAAACCTCTGCATGAACTCTGAAATGAAGCTTTGGGGTTTTTATATTCTCTTGCTGAAATGTGGTCATGGTTCTAATATCAGCTATACTCCAGAGCCTTACCCTTATCCAAGTAAAGTCTAGCATTTACAACCTGTTTTTTATTTAACATAGTATAATACCGGACTGGAACAATTTCAGTCAGAAAGTCATTTCTTTTTAATGTTCACACAATATTCTTTAATACTTACGTTTTAAACTTGCTATTTAATCAATTTGTGTGTTATTATCTTGCATATATTAATATTCCCCTGTCTGGTCAATTTTCTGATGCAAACTACTTTTCTATTTGTGATCTGTACATTTCTGAGCTGATAATATTATTTACTTGTATATTTATCATTGCATTGCCTAATCTCTGCAAAATTTGCAACTCCTTTCACTGCACTTACTTTTACTCTCTTATAACTCTGCTAGAAAACTGTTCTGCATGTATATTATGCATGTACTGTTAATAAAAAAAACATGCATATCATGAACATATTTTTTTTCTTCTTTGGTAGTTTGGGGACTGGTTGTTAATGCATATAATTACTTAGTTCCTTTTTTATGAGAATGTCATTTATGTGCACTTTCTGAAATATGTATTAATAAGCAATGAAAGGTCAACGGTTGGCACAATTCAGATACCTGACATAAAATTATATTTGTACTGAAAAGCTACATAGGCAAAAATGCTTTCATGCTTAATGAATTTAGACTGTAAGGAAAATTGGAAGAGAAATGTATTTAACAACAATAAAAAAATCATGCACATTAAAATCTGTTGAAAAATATATTTTATCTCTGGAAAAAATGAAATATTGCAATGATATAATATGAATAGTTAAAAATGATGTAGTTTTGCACAAAAATGCAAACATTCCATGTTTCTTTATTAAATGTGTGTGTATCTTTCTTTCTTTACACTTTAAGACATCCTATGATTCAAGAAATAAAACAGCAAGTATTAAACTAGTTCCTGTCAGAACTAACCCCTCTATAGCTGCCAGAAACAATGAAGTTTCTTGGATGAAAAGCAAAACGCCTTCTTTTTCTTCCTCAAGAAAAGAAACAATCCAGTTGTCTTTTGAAAAAGCACCTTTGAGCAACTATGACCTGGATGACTGAGAATCTCCACAGACAGCAAGTGCTAAAATATCATGTCATTACATGGAAGGTATTGGTAGCAAATGTTCAAGGGAATATTGTATAGAGGGGTTCTTTCCTGTTACAATTATTTATATGTAGTTGCATCCACTATTAGACTGAGATGTATAGGAGAATCTTTGAGACTAATTTTGAATTAAACACTAAAAAAAAGGCTGATCTATGATATGTATGGTCTTTGGAAAAGGACAGGAAATCTCAGCTTAAGAATCAGCACAAGATCGTAATGATTCCTTTGCAATATAACATATACAATGTTTTGAGATTATTTTGTGTTTTCTCATCATAAAAGAGTAAAGTTAAAAATCATGGTTCTCATCTTAAATCTGAAAAAAAAACCATTTTTATTATTTATGTTCAATAAAGTTTTTGTTACTGTTTTATTTTTGCTTTACTTTTCCATTGCCCCCCTTACTTTTTTCAATATTTGTTATTTCATAGAGCTTTTACTTATATGCAGGGGTGGGATTCTACGAGTTCACACCTATTCGCTAGAACCGGTTGTTAACATTCTAAGCAGATCAGAGAACTGGTTGTTAGAAGAAAATACTGGCCTAATCCTGTAAGGAAGGCAGGAAGGAAACATTCTGGTGTTGCTTACAGAAACTGCCTCTCCATTAACCCTTATTACATTCTTGGCAGGACTAGACTTCCTGTCTCTGGCAATTTTCTGGAGTTTTTTTTTTCCTCCATTGCTGGTACTTTAGTTGCGTGAAGTGGCCATTCAAAGTTACATAGCACTGAAAAAAGAGACTTATGACCATTTGCAACTGTTGCAGCATCCCCACAGTCACGAGAGGCCAGACGAGGAGATGTGTGCCTCAATGTGAGTGATGTTGAGTTGGCCATGCCCCACCAGTCACATGACCACCAAGCCATGTCCACCCAGTCACATGAAATGCCAAGCCATACCCACCAACTAAGCTATGCCCACAGAACCAATTGTTAAATAATTTAAATCCCACCCCTGCTTATGGCCATTTTTCACACTTACGACTGTTGCAGCATGCCCCCTGTCATGAGAGGCCAGGCAAGGAGAAGTGCTCCTTGATGTGAGTGATGTTGAGTTGGCCATGCCCACCCAATCACATGACCACCAAGTTACACCCACCAACTAAGCCATGCCCACAGAATTGGTTGTTAAAACATTTGAATCCCACCCCTGCTTATATGGCCAAATAGCTCTAGATATTTTATTATTTTTAACTACTAGCAACTATTGTCTGGTAAGAGAACATCTATGTACCATACATTAGCACTTTATTTAGTAGTAATAAAAGACTTGGAAAAGTTGCAGGATGTGTCTATATCTATGAGTTTACCAGGACCAAGTTATAATTATTACACTTTTGACATATTAAGTAAAGACCTAGCTCTCTGAAGACATCTATAATGTTGGGGAAAGTAGTAAAAAAGAGATGAAGACAACCAGAAGTAAAGTGGATTGACTCAGTTACCATGGCAATCACAGCACTATTAAAAATCCAATTTGGAACAGATCATTGTAATGATAATATATCTATGTGGTCATTAAGAGTAAATACTAACTTGAAGGCACACATCAATCAAGCAATTATCACTATCAAAATATTTTTGTACTTCCAGATAATGAATAGCAAACTAAATCTGGCCCTGATAAAGAGAAAATATCACATACTCTTTCTGGTATTTTAGTTTTGTGCTGCTGTTCCATCAAAATCAGCCAGAAATAAAATTTAAAACAATATTTGCAGGTTTAAAAAATGGGTTAAAAGTAACATATTAACTTTAACTTCTACAGATACCAAGTAATTTATTTAGGAAACCAATATCAGTGCAAAGGTAAAAGGTGTGGATAACTAGCTTGGCAATAGATCTTGCAAGAGTTGTTGATTGTAAATTGGATATGAGCGAGCAACATGATGTGGCTGCAAAGAAAGAAGATACAGTGTTAGGGTGCATCAAAAGAAATATAATTTCCAGATAACAGGAAGTAATTGTTCCATTCTCTTTTGCTTTGATTGGATCCCAGTACAATGTAAAGGAAGCACAAAATAGGAAATTAGATTCAGTGTGTAAATGAATCCTTCCAACTCCACTATTCTGTGTTTCTAATAGCATGGACTACTATTGTTTGGGGGCCTTCACAGATAAACATAGATAATTGATTGTTTCCTTCTTTGCAAGGTAAAATAGGAAACTATATTATTTGGAAATGAGTTGATTTATAAACTCCTTTAGAAAAATTAACCCATTGTTATCTGAATATATTAGTATTTCCCCAAAAGCAAATGATCATCAAATGGTGTATGAAATAAAGGTTAACAGCTTAATGAGCATATGCAGACTTAATTGACCTTTAAATAAATAGGTCATGGCTTTTTTTTCAAATTTACTTAATTTTGCTAGCAGTCAGTAAACAAGATATTCAGAGCTTATTCATTTTGTTCATCCTATTTCATATATTTTCACTTCTGAAAGAAAACAGTCCTTTCTCAAACTAGCATTTTTCTTACATGAACATTTTGTTTCCAGTAATTTTGTGTCAAGAGATTAATAGGTTTATGGTGGAAAGAAAAAAAAACTAAACATTTTTAAACTACAAAATCATCACACTGGATTTTTTTCTTTTGAAACTTCAAAAACATAGTACCAATCTTTTGACTATTTCTGGGTTAACTCACAAATGGATTATCATCAAGGAGCTACATAATGATTCACCATCTGAAATTGCCCCTTTGCAGTTGAATATGTGTCTCAAACAACCTTTAAGATGAAAATGGTTTTGGCTTTTTCCAGGTAATTTTCTGCTATCACATGATCATCCTATTCCAGCTATATTGTTAGAAAAGACAAAGCTTACTGGTTATTACTGAAGCTCTAATTATAATCATAAAACAGTGCAGGATCTCTGCCAGTTAGGTCTTTTTGACTATAGTTTAATTGCCTGAATTTTTTTCCTGAGGTGAAAAAAATGCTGTTATATTGCTTTCTGTATAAAATGCAGCATATGTTTTAAGAGTCAACCAATAAATTTAAGCAAATAAAATTAAAAAATAAATAAATAGCCATTCAGAGTCCAGAGCTGCCCAGAGTCAGTTGGATATGAGATGGATAACAAATAAATTCAACAAATAAATAAAATTTAAAAATATATTCTGGCAAGAAATGGACTATACCTAACAAGAACTTAGAAGAATGCCAAACCACAAGCATCATCCATAAGACAACCAATTAGACAATGAAAAAGGCAGAAATATGAAGAAGGGGAACTTGTGTATAAAATAGGAGACAAATACAAGGAAGCCATAATGAGACAAGGGGAATGTAGAACAAGAATACAGAACAACATAGGTAAGAAATTGATTTAAAAAAACTAGTCACTTTAGATTATTTCAAATTGCTAGGACCAAGTCGTTTATGTGATAGCCTCTGGCAGCTCTGGAAAACCTGATCTTGGAACCTCTGAAATAAATTGTTCACAGCTCCTGAACAGCGAAACAAGGACTAGAATAAAGCTGATATGATTCCAGTCTTCAAAAAGGCGGGGGGGGGGAGTATTTTCAGGAAAGTACAGACAGGTCAGGTTGACATCAAAAAAGATAATCAAACAGCAGATTTATGAGCACCTAGAATATCACATATAACAAAGTGATCAGTAGAAGCCAGCATTGGTTTGTTAAAAACTGAATATGCCAGACAAATCATATTTCCTTCTTTGATAAAATGACTAAATTCGTGGATCAGAGAAATGCAGTGAATGTAGTTTAATTTAATTTCAGTTAAACATTTGACAGAAAAGACCTCAGCTTACTTCTTAATAAGATAAAACAATATGGGTTAGAAAGCATCAGATGGATTCTGTGTAGTATTTAATGGAACTACCTTTACATGGAAGAAAGCATACAGTGAGGTACTTTAAGTTCTGTCTTGGGCCCAGAATTCTGCAACATTTTTATAAATGATCTAGATGAAGGGATAGAAAGGTAATTCATCAAATTTGTAGAAGATATCAAAATGGGAGAATTGCCAAAGCTTTGGAAGATAGATTCATGGTTCAGAATGATCTTGACAATCTTGAACGCTGGGCCTTAGCTAACAAGATATAGTTCAATGGTGAGAAAAGTAAGGTCCTGCAAAAGTACGGCTATAACATAGGTGGTACCTGGTTGAACAGATCTGAGCAAACAGTGTACAGCAGTTGCCAAAAAACATAATCCAGTCCTAGGTTGTCTCAACAGGGGGATATCATCAACATCATACTAAGTAAATAGTACAGTTCTATATTGCAATAAAGAGAACACACTTGAAGTACTGCAACAGTTCTGGTCATCATTATACAAAAATACTACTTAAACTGTGGAAAGATTGCAGAGAAGAACAACAAAGGTAATAAGGGATCTAGGGGCTTCACTATAGTGTACAGTTAAAAGTACTAGGTATGTCTAGCCTAAGCTATGAGAGCTATGAGCCTAACTGGAAGCAAAGGGGGAAGAAAGTGCTCAGCTGCAGCTAGCTAGTGGAGATGATGAGGAATTTTCTTCTCCACTTGATCCGTGGATGTGCAGGGTGGAAAGAAAGCAGTCAGTGAGACTACTCATGAGATGGCATGAGCTGCACCCTCACCAGCATAAGCTGCACTGGCCAGCAACTATTTAGCTTAGCAATGGAGCAACTCAACCATTTCATGTGTGTTCAGCCACCATGAATTCATGCTTTGACTCTAGATCTAGATTGATACTTTATTCTTTTGTATTTTGTACTTTGGAACCTTATTCTTTTTGGAACCTTATTCTTGGATTTTGACTTCATAATTTGTGTTTGGACTGTGGAGCTTTCAGTGGACCTTGAATATGATGGGGAGAGCCTGATGGACTTGTGCTGTGCTCTGGGATGGATTATTTGTGGGTTTGCATAGTTTCTGTTATGAGTGACTCCAGGGCAACATTAATTTGAGTTACTAAAGCACCAAAGACTGCAATCTTTGACGATATGAGCATGTGTGGACTGGGACAGGACAATTGGACCAGAAGACCTCCATGGTCTTCTCCAGCCCTATGATTTTATGTTTCTATTTTTAAAAATCATTAAATATGTTCTGGCTGTTATACAGAGCATTCCCAGAAGTCAGTGAGTATATGGGTAAGTGTGTATGTGTGCAGGGGTGGGATCTGACCGGTGTAACTACCGGTTCGGTGATTTTACTTTTGCGTGCATGTGTATATTGTTGTCAGCTTGCTGCCTAGACAGCTGGGCAGCGCTGCGCATGGGTCTGCAGCATTTGAAAAAGCACTTTTTTCCTGCTTTTTCAATCGCAGCTGTGCCTCGCAAAGCAGCTGAGGTTGAAAAAGCAAGAAATAAAGGTCAAGTAAGAGTCCAGGCGAGCAGATGGGCCAAAACAGCAGAAGACATAGAACCGGTTCTATGTCTGCTGCTCTTCAGAGCAACCGGTTCTACAGAGGTGGACAGAAGCTGTAGAATACCACCCCTGTATATGGGCATGAATGTGGGATATATCTCTGTATGAAAAAAGGAAATGCTACTGAAATGAAATAGATACAGACAATGGAATATAAATATCTGTTCCCAACTATGTTCATGTCAAAATAACAAACATCACAATGCCAGCTCTGGACTTTTTCTTCACTTGACAATGTCACATGCATCAAGGGTCTTCAAACTTGTGGACTTCAATTCCCAGAATTCCTGAGCTAACATGACTGGAGGAGGAATTCTGTGAGTTGAAGTCCATAAGTCTTAAACCTGTCAAGTTTGAACACCCCTGCTATACATTATGAACATACACAAGAAATAAAATTTGGTTTGAAATCTAATGACCTATGTTTTGTCACTGCCACTGTCTTCACCAGTGAAAGGATGCCCCTGAAGGCATAAGAGACCCTATCAGCTGTCACACACAGAATTCAGCTGAGAACATTTAACATTAAAAAGATGTTTACTTGGACTATAACATGATATGGTGTATAAAAATTCTAAGTCCCCCATGTGAATATTTTTTAAATATTCTTATAATTTCAATGTGTAGAACCACATAATTTCAGGCTTGTTCCATTCTTGATAGATGGGCTCTGTATCATTGCCAAACAATGACTAGTTGACATATGAATAAAGACAGATAAATGTAATTTGGAACAGTGAAATGTTGTTATGACAAATATGAAGCAATATGTTAGAATAATTAAAATCACTGCCATGGCACAAATTTTTACAAACTTCATGGAACCAACTCAGCTGACAGCTTTCACATTTAGGAAGGAATTCAGCCAAGTGTTCCCAAATTATGAAATGATAAAAACAAAAAATAGGTATTTCCAAGAAAACTGCTGAAGTGGAGCACAGTTGCTTAGCTTACCACATAAAATCTATTGTCCTGATATCGGAATCTTAAAAAATCTGGGGATCCAGTTGCCAGATCAAAATAAATTAATTTAACCATGAAAGCCTCAGTGACCTGGTTTCTCAAAATAAAGTAAATAGTAAACTGTACCTTTTAAATTACCACAGATAATTTTTACACATGGTAATCTAAAATGTATCAAATTTAGATAATATTTAGCACAATATAAGAATAGTACCTATGTAATAGAATGCACAAAGGAGAAAATTACTCACCTGTAATATTTAATAAAACAAAACCCTTAAAGTTAGATTAAATCTTAGATCATTTTCAAGAGACTTTCCTGCCTTGATCATTTGATGAAATAGTTGACAGTTTGATGTGAAGGTTGAGAAATGTATCATATATAAAATTTTAACAGCATTCTACTTCAGGTAATGACCTGCTTTTGATTAATAAAATATTTTATCTATGGAAATTTTATCTTTCTCAGAATTTTACATGAGTATCAGATAAGAAAATGATTATGAAAATTTTATAGCAAAGAAAAAGAAAAGTGCCATCCTATAAAACATCTATAATTTGATGAGATAGTTAATGATCACAGAAAAATATAATGTTGTAATCTAAGATTTAATAAAAGGCTGTTATAGCTGAGCAAATTCAGTAAATGGAATAATCAATACTTATGAAAAAATATGAGGTACTGTAGGCACTTCAATAATGAAGCAATTTATAAAGAAGACTTAAACTTGTGTAGAGTTAAATACTATATAGTTTAAATACCACAATGATTTAATTGCTTAGATAAATTAAATATGTGTGTCCAACTAAATATCTACAATTAAAAAATTCCTTCAATAAAAAATTCCTTCAAGAATAAGCTTCATATTTTTATTAGACTTTACTCAAAAGTAGCCCTTCTTGTCAAATAATGTGTGATAAACTAAGATTAGAGTAAGATGAAAAAGGAACAGCCACACTATAGAACTGAAGCTGATTATTGCTGAAGTAATATCTAATCCTTCTGCAGTTCTTTCCTGTCATTTGAACAACTGAATGCCTGACCTTCAGATTCCTTGGAAAATGCCTACTATTGCTTGCCTGGTTTTTAAATGATGACTTCTGGATTAACTTTGTATTCTTATTCAAAGAACACTCAACCTTACTCCTATCTTAGGCACAGTTAATAGCATTTCGGTTTCTAAATGGGTCATCCAAACATGAAAGACTATTTTCATTAACAGTAACTGTAATTTTAACTTGCTTTCTGACTTTATATTTCTGTTTTAATTTGGCTTACACAGTATTTCTGCATAAAAATCTGAGTTTAGTCAAATTAAGAAATATGTGGAGAAATATGGAAATAAGCAATCCAATTTTTCCAGTGTTATCACAGAAGACAAATAACTCTGAAACAATCCAATTTATATTATTTCAATATAAAGCACATTTTGAATCAGCTTCTCAGACAATGCTCTTTAATGTCTTTATCTAACCAATTTGCACATTTTTCCCTAAAGCATTGACTTGCCTTCTTTTTAACATTGCTGGTAGGCAGCATTAGGAAAACAATAATTCTCTATGTTTTTCATTTTGCATAATAAAAATGTATTTGCTACAATTTGTAGCAAAAATATTAATCATGGCAAACTGTTTAAAGTGCCATAATACACTAGGCATATTGTTTCTCTTTGATCAACTGAGCAAGTTGTAAAGAGTAGAAGTGCTTTAGGATTTCATTAATAATGCCAAATAGATTATTACTAAATAAAAAATAATAGGCTAACTGATAAATTAAAGGAATAAGAAAGAACATATGGACAGCCTTAATCATATTTTCAACTGACAAACTATGATCATCCTAGACCAAGCCAAGTTCAAAAATGCCAGATAATTCCTAGAAGCCTGGCACTGGCCATCAATAGACACTTGACATAAACAACGTCTGTGTATTGTGCAAAAAAAGACAGTCAAGAAGCAAAAAAAAGGTAACTAAAAGACCAAAACAAACCTCCCCACCAACAATCAATACCCAGATGAGCATAAATAACACTAAGATTAACATCAGATCAACAATCAAGAAATAAACAATACCCAATCAAGAAACTGACAAACAAGCTAATGGTGAACAGCAGAACCAAAGAAACCAACACTGACAGGATGCCACTGGAATATACAGTAAATTGAGAACAAACCCCATTCCTTATTAACACTGATAATGTTACCTAATTTGGTTATGAAACATCTGCAAGAAAACAACCAAGCTCAAAAGACCCCCAATTCAATTCTGAGCTACAATGTTCTTTGTTAGAATGTTAACATAATCTACTTTATCCTTACATATTGTGTTTTCAAAAAGTTATGCCTCTCCCTCAAAAATATTTTTATAAAAGATATACTAAAGCTGCTACACATATATTCTGTAGTCATAAAGAACAATTGCAGATATGTAAAGTTATGGATAATGAGACAGTGGACAATGAAGGTCACACTATATTAAATGACACATTTTCTTTCACTCAGTCATTCAGTCACTTCAATCTCTTCGTGAGTTCTAGGAAGCAATAGAGATGTCCTTGGACAAACTATTCAGAAACTGTTATAAAAAACAAAGTAAGAATCTATATATCAGTAATAGTATCTAGCCATGTAGTAATACTCAGCCCAACTGGGAAAAATCAGTTTTGACAATTAACATCTTTTGTTGTCATTGCAATGACTCTGCATTTCAATAATTTTTTTAGTTTTAGTTCTCTCACTATATATCACATCTCTTTATTTTATCATTACACGTTCTATCTCGGTGAATTCATGAATGGTAGAAGATAAAATCAGTTCCTGTGAATGTCATGGTGAGGACTGTCTATGAGCACCATGGCAAGTTGGCTGGCTTTTGCTGGCTAACAAGACAACTTCGCAAGGGGAATCACAGCTGGAATAATTTCTCCAGAACAAAGAAAAGATTGTTGCAGTCATCCATATGAGTACACCATGGAAACTGTCATTATTATGGTCAGTTTATGAGTGGAGTTACTGGATGTTCAAAATAGGGTTCAAAAATATTTTAAAAAGGAAATAAATCAGAATCTCTGATCACTGAGTTGAAGAATCCTAAACCTACTAACTTTGTGTGATAAAGTGAAGGTGACACAACACAATACAATAAGTTAAAGAAATCAAAAGAAAATAAACTTGAAACTGAAATTCTTAAAAATTGCAGCTGATAAGAAAATGAAACACTTTAGGAACATTTTTACACAAATACATAGACAAATTCTGTTCAAGATTAGAGTCAGAATACTTGATATTACTTTGCTGACATGATTATAGCCCTAATCAATTACTTATGTAAGGCTGTTTGATCTAGTTCTAAGGGAATAATAATAAACATTTTAAGAAAGTCATATTTAAGGTGATTGAAAGGAATGTGGGAAAGTTATTGTCCTTTGCTTTACTTTCAAACTTTCCAAACAAAAAAAAATGCTTACAAAATTAAGTTAAAAAATTATACTTAAAAAAAAAACAACAGAAAGACTTGCTGCCAAAGAGACATAATGCTGGATAGCTGAACAATCTCTATTATTGATGTAGGAAACCATAAATGACACTTAAAATGTGTTTCATCTAAGGATAAAGACTAATGGATTGATTTCAAAGAATATACAGTAATCTGAGCACTGTGTCCTCTGCAACAATATACAGTTTCTTACCATTCAAAATGCAAAATGAGTCAGTGATTAGCCATACTTTAAATATGTTTTTAAACAGTCCCATTGAACTGGCTAAATATGCATGTTTTGAACATCAGGTTGTTCTCCCACATGTTTAATAGTCTGCAGGAGCTTTTCAAGAAACAAGAAAAAGAATAGTGTTCTTGCATGCCATAATTTGTGCAATCTAGGAACAGTAGCAACAATTTGCTATGAATATGTAAAACTATGTAACTTAAAACAGCTATTTCAAATTTTCTCAAACAAAATGCACATGTTTTGAAATTATCATCTCACCAACTCACCCAATTTGGAACACAATGACTTTCAAATGCACTTAAATATATTCTAATGCCTAGCAATTCAACTGTGATTTGAGACTACTGTAGTGACTGAGTTGCTTTTTGAAGTCTAATCAGCAGCAGGGACCAACCACTTCCCTATTGGTACTTGAATCGAGACTAGATTAATCTGAGAATAGAAGACTGAGTCAAAAGCAGCAGTTAAGATTCTGTACTTTATACATGATTAATAAGTTATTCATTTTTAAACATTCTCTCTTATGAAAATTGGATGTATAATGGATGAGCTGATCATAATTCAGTTTTACATAGGTGGATTGCATGTATATTGAGCTATTCTTCATGCATAAATTTTGTTAGTGCTGGTTACACTGTAATTGTGAACATAATACAATGTTGTGTGAGCTCATTGTTAATTTTTGCATTTTACATTCATAATCTTGACTTTTGTTGAGGTTCCAAACTTCGTTTTAAAATGTAAACCTCTGTTACAGTTAATCAATCTTATTTCATCATATTAGTACCCTGAATTACTTGGGATTGCCATTTTGGGCTATTATAGGAAATGGATTATATTGTTTTACTTTATACTAAAAATACAAATAAATTTAAACTGTGATATTTTTAAGATGAAGTTGTTGCAACCCAAGCATTTTTAGGACTGGAATAAGTTAGAAATTCTAGTATTTTTTTAAAAAAGAAATGCATTTTAATTTGGATTGTTGGTGAACCCTGTACAATATAAATTATTGTTTTATTTGTGCAAGAATCAGTTTGAATAGCAGTGCCTGGGTTTTTTTAAAAGCAAGCACACACTCATACAGAAAGAGAGAGAAAGACTAGTTAAATAACTATAGACAAGCAATACATTAAAAGTGCCTAAATCTATATCCAATTGGTTGCTACAGTTCTCTTCTTTAATATACAAGATGTGCAAGAATATTGGTGATAGATTTCTTTTTTGCCCCTAAATGTAATAACTAAATATCCCAAGAGTGCACAATGGGTGGATGGCTGGATAGATAAATTAATTTTTGTTAAAATTCTGGACATTTTTTCAATAACAGCTGATAACTTCTCTATTAACTTATGCTGTTTTCCTTACCCCATCACTTTTCTATAACATTGTGATTTGTTTGCTTGCTTCTTTGGTTGTTTGGTTGGTTTAAACTTCCACTCACCACTGGCTGGCCAGTATCAGTCAGCAGAGATTACTGTCTATAAAATATTTTTATTTAAAAAAATGAATCAAGGGCCAGGCCAATTAACTAGTGGAACAAGTTGCATTCAGAAGTTGTGATTGGTCCATTACTGGATGTTTTTAAGAAGCGGTTGGACAGCCATTTGTCTGAAATGGTATAGGGTCTCTTGCTTGAACAGGTGATTGGACTAGAAAACATCTAAATCCCTTCCAACTCTGTTATTCTGTTTTCCTGTTATTAAAATATTTTAAGTGTAGCTACTTTGTTAAAAACTTAAACATAACACATTCTCTGAGGCATATTCCTGATGTTTTGTTTTCATCTCAATCTTTGAAATCAAACTTATAGAATTTTTCAGAGAGATATATGTAAATAGACTGGTAGAGTTGGAAAGCATTCTGGCTGAATTTTAATTTTTCTGTTTTTAAGAAAAAAGCAGTCTCTCTAATTTTATACGGCATCATTTCACAGACATAATGATTAACCAGATCAGATCAGGTTTGTCTCCTATGGAGACAAATGCTCACTATGTCAAATTGGTTCTAATAATAATTCAATCTCTCCCAAAGGTATTCTAATAATCTTTTTAATATCATCGACCTTCCATTTCCTCTATTTTGCTTACCTTACCCTACCGTAATATATTTCCCAATCCACTGACTTCTCCTATTACATTTCCAAGTATCAATCTTTGATAGTGTTTTCAGAACAATTTTATTTGATCCACTCACCTGCAAATCCAGATAGCTTTGGTAAAGAAGCAACCAGTCCAGAAGTGGCTACAAAGTGCATCTTTCTACTTATTATGATCATTTCCATTTTGGTTGGATCTATTTTTAGTTTATTGTCTTCATCCATTCCAAAAAGGAGAATCCTTCAGTATGTGATTTTCAATATGTCACTGACCTTACTCTTTTCCTGTTTATTTCACAGTATCCTCTAATTTCTCCACCCCACTTTTTTAAAAATAAGATTAAATAATATTTTAGCATTTAATCAAAGCAAGCTGCAGGTTATAGAGACCTTAAACAAAATATTGAATGCAAATATATGTTTCTAATTTTCACTTCTGGATTTGTAATGCCAAACAAAGAGTGACAGTACTAAATATTACTCCATTGTCTTGTACAATGATCTAATTTGTAAGACCGTTTTTAGAATTAGTAAGAAGACATTTTTATAGCACACTTCCCAAAAAAAGCATTTTCAAAAGCACTACATTAAAATAATTGAGATTTCATAGCAATAATTGCCTGAACTGAATATCTCACTGTACTTGGATGTTTTAAAACTGAGTAGGATAATGTCAACAGGGTCAGTACTTTCTCTGTTTTGATCTCTATTTTACTGATATGAGCAAATAAAAAAAATGTTGTCCAGAGACTTTATTGTGAAAAGAATATAAGAGACAAAAAGAGTGAGAGACAAATTTTCTTTTGTGCTCATCATACCTTCTATTATTTGTTTGCAACAAAATTTGAACTAATTTATTTTACTGTTCTTGGTTTTTTAAATAACGCTCTGTTTAAAAGAAAGTGAATGAATTGTTATGCTATGCCTTTCAGTGTTCAGAACTTTAATGATGCCATATACAGCAATGTAATTAATAGCACCCATGATATATAGCAATTCATTGGGTTCCAGTAGAGGAAACAGAATGCTAATGCCAGATTGCTTGTTAAAGGTATACCCAGTTGCAAAGTACACCAGATGAGACGATCCCCTAGTAACCACATAATGAGCTAAAGACATCTGTAAGATTTTGGATTATTATTATTATTTCAGAACACCGAAAGTGAAGATCTGAAATCTCTAGCTGTGGTGCAGATGGAATTATTATTATCCCCATTGACTCTTGTCACTGAAAACATATCCATCCTTAAGTCATCCCCAATACTGCAAAACTTTTTTTTTACTTTAAATAGGGCCATAAAGAGTAGATGTTTTATTTCCCAGAATTAAGTGCAAATGACATTTAAAAAAAAATCAAAGCAGTTTTTTCAAGCTATATAGCTCTGGGAGAGATGATAATTAAATTTATTTCAGACAAAAAGGAAGAAATAAACACACTACGGAACTACAGGTTATGAGAGTCCCCATCCCTTTACTACAATGAAAATGGTAAGACAGACAATGGCCTTTTTCATTAAATATTTAAAGCACACACAAACATACAGAAGGTTGTGTTATTCATTAACTATTGTCAAACATTAAAAGTAAAATACAAATAGGGCTAAATTTGATAGCAACTTTTTATAATCTGTTACTTTAGTTATTTTTGTGCATTTAGGACAAAGAAATTAAGTCATACCAGTTTTGCACAACTTACGTTGTAAACAGAGAAATTATCTACTATAGGTATATATATACATACACATTTATTTATTTATTTATTTAATTTATATACCGCCCCCTCTCCCAAATTGGGACTCGGGGCGGTGTACAGACCAAATAAAAATTATGCTGTTACAAAATAGAAAATTTAAAATAGATTTAAAAAAATTAAACTAGTGGCTGAAGTTAAAATTAAAATAAAAGTATAAAAACAGGGTAAAAAGTTAAGAAATTTAAAGAGGTGGGTCTTTAATGCCGGAAGGTCTGTAGGTCAGAGATGGCCTGCATCTCCAGGGGTAATTCATTCCAGAGGGAGGGTATTCCCACAGAGAAGGCCCTCGGAAGGCCCTGGCATCGGCCAGCTGGTGGCAACCTGAGGAGGCCCACCCTGTGAGAGCGCACTGGCGGTGGGAGGCCGATGGTGGCAACAGGCACCCGGGTCCCAAGCCATGGAACGTTTTAAAGGTGACCACCAATACCTTGAATCGCACCCGAAAGGCCACTGGAAGCCAATGCAGCTCGCGCAGGAGTGGTGTAACATGGCAGCTCCGAGAAACCCCCAGAATCACGCAGTCACATTCCGCACCAGCTGAAGCCTCCAGATGCTCTTCAAAGGGAACTCCATATAGAGAGCATTGCAATAGTCTAGATGGGAAATGACGACGGCAGAGGTGACCGTGTGGAGTGTGCCCCGATCCAGAAAGGGCTGCAACTGGTAGATCCAATGGACCTGACAAAAAGCCCCCCTGGTGATGGCCGCTATATGGTCTTCTAACGACAGCTGTACATCCAGGAGGACACCAAGGTTGTGCGCCCTCTCCATGAGGGTCAGAGTTTCTCCCCCCATGGCCGGCGATGGAATAAGCTGGCTGTATCTGGGCACAGGAAACCACAGCCACTCGGTTTTGGTCAGATTGAGTCAAAGCTTGTTTAGACCCATCCAACTCCACACGGCTTCCAGGCACCGGGTCATCACTTCAACGTTGGGGTGGCCTGGGGTAGAAATGTATAGCTGAGAGTCATCAGCATACTGATGGAACTCTACCCCAAAACCACAGATGATCTCATCTAGCAGCTATATATATGACTACAGACCAGTTGCTCTAATATCTGTAGTTATGAAAATCTTTGAAAGGCTTGTGCTGTCCCACCTGAAAACCATCACAGATCTGCTGTTAGATCCCATGCAGTTTGCATACCGAGCAAATAGATCAACAGATGATGCTGTTAATATGGCTCTGCATTACATCCTACTACACCTTGAATCTTCAAATACCTACACAAGGGTCCTCTTTGTAGACTTCAGTTCAGCATTCAATACCATCATTCCAGACATTCTTCTAACTAAATTAAACCAACTAGCGGTACCTGAACACACTTGTAAGTGGGTCATAAACTTTCTAACAGACAGGAAGCAGCAGGGGAAGCTAGGCAGAATCACATCCGATACCTGTACAATAAGCATAGAGGCCCTCCAAGGCTATGTCCTATCTCCACTTCTCTTCTCCCAATATACCAATGACTGCATCTCAAACGATCCATCTGTTAAAATACTGAAATTTGCTGATGACACAACAGTGATTGGTCTCATTCAAGACAACAATGAATCTGCATACAGACAGAAAGTTATACAACTTGCCTTATGTATAACCGCAACAATCTGGAACTGAGCACATGCAAAACTGTAGAAATGGTGGTAGACTTTAGAAAAAACCCTCCCATACTACCACCTCTTACAATATTAGACAACACAGTATCAACAGTAAAGACCTTCAAATTTCTAGGTTCTACTATATCACATGACAATCTACCAGTTGCGGCCCTTTCTGGATCGGGACGCCCTGCGCACGGTCACTCACGCCCTTGTCACCTCCCGCCTGGATTATTGTAATGCTCTCTACATGAGGCTCCCTGTGGGGAGCACCCGGAGACTCCAACTGGTGCAAAATGCAGCCGCGCGGGTGATCATGGGGGCGTCACGTAGCTCCCATGTGACGCCTCTCCTGCGCGAGCTGCATTGGTTGCCGGTGGCTTTCCGGGTTCGCTTTAAGGTTCTAGTTTTGACCTTTAAGGCGATCCATGGCATTGGGCCAGGTTATCTGCAGGACCGCTTTCTGCCGGTGATCTCCAGCAGACCGGTGCGTTCTCACAGGGAGGGCCTTCTCCGGGTGCCGTCAGCTGCTATGTGTCGTCTGGCAGCTCCCAGGAGTAGGGCCTTCTCTGTGGGGGACCCTGCCCCCTGGAATACTCTGCCACCTGAACTACGCACCAACACGGACCTAAGGGCCTTCAGGCACGCGTTGAAGACCTGGCTCTTTGAGCAGGCTGGCCTGGGCTGAGATAGTTTTAATTGTCTCCTTAATTTCGTTTTTAATTGGGTTTTTAATTTCGGGGGGAGGGTTGTATTAATATTAAACAGCCACTATTTAATCTTTTTTAACTTTTGTACAGTTCGGGGTTTGATTCGGCTGTACACTGCCCTGAGTCCCTAGGGAGAAGGGCGGTATATAAATCTTAATAATAAATAAATAAATAAATAAATAAATAAATAAATAAATAAATAAATAAATAAATAAATAAATAAAATGGACACCTAACATCAAAAACATCATCAAAAAAGCACAAAAAAGAATGTTCTTTCTGCGCCAACTCAGAAAGCTCAAATTGCCCAAGGAACTGCTGATACAGGTCTACAGAGGAATTATTGAGTCTATCATCTGCACCTCTATAACTGTCTGGTTTGGTTCTGCAAACCCAACAGGACAGACACAGACTTCAGAGGATAATTAGGACTGCAGAAAAAATAAATTACTACCCACCTGCCTTCAATTGAGGACCTGTATATGCACGAATCAAAAAGAGGGCTGTGAAAATATTTACAGACCCCTCACATCCCAGACACAAACTGTTTCAACTCCTTCCATCAAAACAATGCTATAGAGCACTGCATACCAGAACAACTAGTCACAAGAAGTTTTTTCCTGAAAGCCATCACTCTGCTAAACAAAAAATTTCCTCAACACTGTTCAACTATTACAAAGTCTACACTATTATTACTGCTAATCTTCTCATCACTCCTTATTACCCATCCCCTCCCACTTGTGATTGTAGGACTGTAACTTTGTCCCTTGTATCCTTATGATTTATATTGACTGTTTCCTAGTATGATTTGATTGTTGATTGTACCTTATGACCATCATTAAGTGTTGTACATTATGATTCTTGATTCTTAACGAATGTATCTTTTCCTTATGTATACTGAGAGTATTTACACCAAGACAAATTCCTTGTGTGTCCAATCACACTTGGCCAATAAAGTATTCTATTCTATTCTATTAAAATAGTTGTATAGTTAGTTCATTGTAAAACATGTTCATTTTGGGGTTTGGGACAGCAAATTAAAATGTGATTATTATGAAGCATTTTTTTTTCACAAAACCCTATTCTATAGAAGGAAAACAAACAATGGTAATTTTGCAACATTGTTGACTATAATGAATTGTTTAATGAAAGATAATTTGCTTTTTTGCCTTGACAATTTCACATTGAAAGGATCATCTAAAAGGCAGAAAGTAATGAAAAGTCTTTAAAAACAATAAAAACATTGATTAAGTTAAAACTACTAACATTTACTACTGTTCGTAAATATGCATAGCAATCTGCATATTGCATAATTTACAATAATACCTCTATCCTTACAACACTTTCTTATTAAAATAATTATAATTTATAGAAGTGAATATTTTAAAAAGCATAACATTCTTTGGTGATTGAAAAGGGCAGGAGTGGGATTCAAATTTCTTAACAACCGGTTCTGTGGGCATGGCCTAATTTATGGGTGTGGCTAGGTGGTCATGTGACTGGGGTGGGCATGGCTAGGTGGTCATGTGACTGGGGTGGGCATGGCTAGGTGGCCATGTGACTGGTGGGTGTGGTCAGGTGGCCATGTGACTGTCAAACCAAATGTAAGTGGTTCTCGCTTAATGACCAGGTCCTCACTTAGTGGCCATTTGCTTAACAAGTGTTTTTTACCAGTTTCCAAGGCCTGGGAGTCCTGTAGAGGGCAGGGCGAGGGCCAGGCAGCTTTGAGGAGCTACGGGGAATGCTTGGCAAGGCGCGGGCAGGTGGTCATGTGACTGGCTGGGCATGGCTTGTATGTAAATATTATAAATATTTATATAAATATTGAATTTTTTATAAAAAAAGAGCAACTTTTACCAAAATCAGGCAAAGCAGGCAGACAGATTGAGTTGCTCACAGAATCACAGATTCATTCAGAGATCTGTGAGATCGGCTACCTGAGCCTATCACCTAAAATTTGCTTGCAAGCAAACTCATAAAATTTGCTAAAAAGTAAACCCACAAAATTAACTCACAACACACCATGTATGTAAATATTGAATTTTTTATTTAAAAAGAGCAACTTTTACTCAAAACCAGGCAAAGCAGGCAGGCAGATTGAGTTGCCCACAGAATCACAGATTCACTTAGAGATCTGTGTTGCTGCCATTGGCTAGCTGACTTTGCACTGCTTTAGTCCTAATGAAGGTTCCTCTCTGCTTAAAAATAGAGCTGAAGATCTAAAGAGTAACTTTAGGAATGCTAGGAATGTTGAACATAGCAAACAGTTCCTCGAACAGAATACTGACCTGTAACAACTCAGCCTTTAAAAGAAAAGCATACTTTTGTTTCTCCAATTCTTATATGACCATTTTAATCTAGTAGTTTGAATAAAACACCATCATAAAGTAATATAAGAGGAATTAGAATCCTGTGGCATTCATTCATCAGTCTGGAACCCACATTACATATCTGATATTAACACAGTTGAGAAAGTCCAGAAATATTTCACAAGAAAAGTTCTCCACTCCTCTACTCATTGCAGAATACCTTATGCTACCAGCATAATTCTAGACCTAGAAAACCTAGAACTATGCCGCCTTTGGTCCGATCTAAGTATAGTATAAAAATCATATATTGCAATGTCCTACATGTCAATGAATGCTTCAGCTTCAACCATAACAACACAAGAGCAAACAATAGATACAAACCCAAGGTTAACTGCACCAAACTTGATTTCAGGAAATACGACTTCAGCAACAGAGTGGTCAATGTCTGGGATACTCTACCTGACTCTGTGGTTTTTTCCCCAAACTCCAAAAACTTTAACCTTAGACTGTCTACTATTGACCTCACCCCTTTCCTAAGAGGTCTGTATGGGGCGTGCATAAGCACACCAATGTGCCTACCGTCCCTGTCCTAATGTTTCTTTTATATGTATGTATGTATGTATGTATCTATGTATGTAACATGTTTCTCCAAAAATATGCACCCCCCAATAGGAAGACCCAGCATTTTTTCTAGGCATGAAATGAAATGAAATGAAATTAAGACTCTCCCCCAAATTTAGGCCTAGTTTAAAACATGCAGAATTGAGGAGGAGGCAGGGGGGAACTTGCTGTTAGGAGCGCCCCGTGGGAAGCTATGTCTCACCATCAGCCACTCCTAACAGCCGATCATGGTGGAGCATGGAGGGCTACCTATCCCCACCAAGTGCCTTTGCTGCAGACCTGGGTCAGCAGGCGGGTGGCGTGGGCATGGATGTCCACCGGCAGCATTTCAGCCGCTTCTTGGGCCTCCATAGCTTCCATGGCTCCCACCAGTGCTGGCGCCTCTCTCACCAGTGCTGTCTCCAAAAACAGAATCTGAGTCACTTCCACTTTTCCCTCATCCCCTTCCCTGCAACAACAGGAAAAAAAAACATTTTGAGATACCTGGGACCGCCGCGCGCTGCGTTTTGGTTTAATCCCGAGTGGCTGGTTGGGCATGACAAGAGCCGAGCAAGCATCTCTGTTCCTGCTGACCTTGGTGCTCCACCTTGGGCTCTGCAAGTTTCCAAAAGTCCCGGTGCGCAGCTCATTCCTGCATTCCAAGTATGCCCAGGCCGAGCTGCAGCTGTCCCTCTCTCACCAGCGCCATCTCGAAAAACAGTGTCTGAGTTACTCCTGCTTTTCCCCCGTCCTTGTAACAACAGGAAAAAAAAACATGAGGTACCTGGCGCTGAGTTTTGGTTTAATCCCGAGTGGCTGATTGGGCGTGAGAAGAGCCAGCTGACCGAGCATCTCTGCTGCTGCTACCCTTGGTGCTTCAGCCTCAGGCTCTGCAAGTTTCCGAAAGTCCCAATGTGCAGCTCCTTCCTGCATTCCAAGCATGTCCAGGACGAGCTGCAGCTGTCCCTCTCTCGCCAGCACTGTCTCCAAAAACAGCAGCAGCAGCGGCGGGAACCATGGAAACATTTTCAGCCATTTTTTGGGCGGGGAAGCTGCCTTGTAACTTCCATGGTTCCCGCTGCTGCTTCTGCTGTTTTTGGAGATGGTGTTGGTGAGAGAGCAACAGCTGCAGCTCAGCTTGGGTGCACTTGGAATGCAGGAATGAACTGCGCACCAGGACTTTTGGAAACTTGCAGAACCTGAGGCTGGAGCACCAAGGGTAGCAGCAATAGAGACGCTCGCTCGGCTCTTCTCACGCCCAACCAGCCGCTTTCTGTCGGTATGGTCTCTGGTGATGAGCCGAAAGACAGAAAAGAAAGCAGTATGCTTTCTCCCTTAATTGGGGCTTAACAGGGTGTTGTAATACAAAGTATATACTTATTCCCCTGCCTGAGCTGATAAGGAGAGAACCAGTGGTGTAGTGGCAATTACAACTGCCTCACATGTAATACTTCCCTGGTTCGAATCCCAGTAAGGGTATGGCTAGCTGAAGAGAGCTAACTAGCTCGAAATAGATCTATACTAGTCTCCCTTATTTATTATTTAAAATTATCAGCTTAAAAACCTTACACACATGTAAACAAAAGGCAACGAAACAAATAGCTTTCTGTCGGTATGGTCTCTGGTGATGAGCCGAAAGACAGAAAAGAAAGCAGTATGCTTTCTCCCTTAATTGGGGCTTAACAGGGTGTTGTAATACAAAGTATATACTTATTCCCCTGCCTGAGCTGATAAGGAGAGAGCCAGTGGTGTAGTGGCAATTACAACTGCCTCACATGTAATACTTCCCTGGTTTGAATCCCAGTAAGGGTATGGCTAGCTGAAGAGAGCTAACTAGCTCGAAATAGATCTATACTAGTCTCCCTTATTTATTATTTAAAATTATCAGCTTAAAAACCTTACACACACATATATATATATATATATATATATATATATATATATATATGGATGGTATGGCTAGCTGACGAGAGCTAAGTAGCTCGAAATAGATCTATACTAGTTTCCCTTGTTTAATTATTTATCAGCTCAAAACCTAACACACATATAAACAAAAAGACAACGAAACAAATAGCTTTCTGTCTGGATGGTCTCTGGTGATGAGCCGAAAGACAGAAAAGGACAGCAGTATGCTTCCTCCCTTGATTGGGGCTTACCAGAGTGTTGTAACACAAGTATATATACTCATTCCCTGTATCGCTAATCTGGATGAGAACCTGTGGTCTAATGGCAATTACAACTGCCTCACATGTAATACTTCCCAGGTTCGAATCTCAGTAAGGGTATGGCTAGCTGACGAGAGCTAAATAGCTCAAAATAGATCTATACTAGTCTCCCTTGTTTAATTATTTATCAGCTCAAAACCTAACACACACACACACACACACACACACACACACACACACACATATATGTGGATTTTTGGTAATTCAGGTTTTCTCCCGTGTAAAATTGGAAGTATCTAGGCGATGTTTCGATGAAGTCTCATTCATCATCTTCAGGCTTGTGTCTTCAGCTTTGTGCTTCTCAGAGTAATGTGAGCTTGCAGCTGTTTCTTCCTTTTAACTGTCAGTGGGGGTGCTTGATTGGGTGGGGCTTGGCTGTGTTCTGATTGGTTGGGGGGTTGGCTGTGTTCTGATTGGCTGGGGGTGTGTTCTGTTCAGGTGGGGGCTTAGTTGTGTTCAGGTTAGTCTTAGTTGCTGGGGGATTTGAGATGGTGAGCTGTGATCCTGCTGCTTGGCTTCATGTTTGTGGTCATGCCACATCTTCATGGTGGGCGTCAGTTCCCTTCAAAAAACTTTGTTTTTTATTTATACCTATTATCTTGTAAGCAATTGACAAATATAAATAAATAAATAAATAAATAAATAAATAAATAAATAAATAAATAAATAAATAAATAAATTGCTAAACTGTAATTTCCAGGATACCAGGACAACAGACTACTGGTGAGGGGCACTGGGAGTAATATGTAGAGTTATCACAAGTTGATTATCACTACTCTGTTATTTATTATAATATGTAATATGAATTCTTCATCACTCCTAGATTTTTTTCTGCAGAGTCATATAAACCAGCACATATTTTTAAGAGTATGCTAAAATCACTATAGTGTTTTTCAAATCAGAGTACCTTGTAATATCATTCTTATAGGCTAACATTACCTTCAGAAATAAACACTTGCATATTAAATTGAATTCCTTCTAAATTTACATTTCATTTATCCTATCCTTACTTCAAAAATAATACATATTTATCTATGTCAGAGCAGGCAAAGCTATGGAACATGTCATAAATATTCTCATAAATGGCAGGGATAAGCAGTAGCAACTAGGGGATGAGACAAGTGATGAAACAAGAATTAAAAGATCATGACACAAATCCTGTGACTTATGCAACAGCACAATATGTTCTGTCACTACAATGGCTAGGAGGGTGGGAGTCACAAAATATCTATAGAATCCAAAGTGCTAGTATTATACCAAATTGTCCCATTTGCCTATCATTAACCTTCTTCTATTCCCTTTTTGTTTTGTTAGACAAAACAGAAATATTTCCAAAGAAAGTTCTGAATTGCAGCTATACATTTTATTTTGTTTTTCCTACAAACACTTATGTGACTGAAATAGTATCCATAGGTTTTCCTTGTGGATGATGCCAAGGGCTGATGACTTGCTTCACAATATTTTAACTTTTTAAATTAAAAACAATCAGGGCAGAAATATTCAGGGATGGAATTCTCTCTTTGCCTCTCTTTCTTTGTCTTTCCCTCTCTCTCCTCCCTCTCTCTTTCTCTGTCCTCCTCTCTTTCTCTCTCTCCCTCTCTTTCTCTGTCCCCCTCTCTTTCTCTCTCCCCCTCTCTCTTTCTCCCCCTCCCTCTCTCCCTCCTTTCTTTTTCTTTCTGTCCATTCCTCCCATCCCCTCTTTCTTCCTTTCACTTCCTTTCTCTCTCCCTTTTTCTTTCTTTCTTTCTTTCTTTCTTTCTTTCTTTCTTTCTTTCTTTCTTTCTTTCTTTCTTTCTTTCTTTCTTTCTTTCTTTCTTTCTTTCTTTCTTTCTTTCTTTCTTTCTTTCTCCCTCTTTTTTCTTTTCTTTTTCTTCGGAGGGGCTCCGAAAAGGAGGGCTGCTCACTTTCTTCTTCTCCCCCACCTGCTCGTGTGTGTGTGTGTGTGTGTGTGTGAGAGAGGGATCTTTCCATGCCTCCCACACCACCTAGACCACCCAGGATCTTTCCGTGCCTTCTCTACCTTATGCCTGTCCTGGGCTTCCTGCCGCTGGCTTGATAGAAGGAGAGGGAAAGGGAGGCTGAGGCTTCTCATAGCCATGCTACTGTGGACTGCCCCCACCCCCACCGCTGCCGCCACCCATGTGTTCTGAAAGGGAGGGTGGATGGATGTTCCAGGGCTGCTGCTTTCTTCGTTGTCCTGCCACTTGCTGCTCTGGAGTTCTTCCCAGACCAGGTGTGTGTGTGTGCGTCATGAGAGAGAGAGTTGGTGTGTGTGAGAGAGAAAAGACAAGGAAAGAAGGAAGGAAGGAAGGAAGGAAGGAAGGAAGGGAGGGCAAGAAAGATGAAAGGAGATGTTTTGGCGGCAGAAGAATGAGGCACACACATTCAGTGATTTAGCTCTTTTTGTTTATTTCAGGAATCCCAATGCCGAGGAGCTGCGGCAGCCTTTCTTATAAAGGCTGCTCGCGGCTCGCCAGCCAATGACAGGGGTTTGGACTTCCCGCCGAAACGGTAACCAATCGTGGGTAAGTATTCAAATACAAAACACCCCTCCCCTCTTGGTTCAGTCCGACCAATCAGGAGCTCCGCCTAGGTGACGTAATCACACAAGTAGGCGGGGCTCCTGTGGGTCCGACTGGACCTGTGCAAGTCATTCACTCCATCGCTGTCGGCCGGTGCGGACGGACCTGTTGGTCCTTCCGTCCTTGGCCATGGAACTGTCTGGAAGGTCGAGCCGGCCAGGCTGCTCCTAATGGGCTTTACTCGATTAGTTGAGATGGCTAGGCCGCTCCCTTCCCGGATTGGATATTCATCGCCATCGGTTGGGTTTCCGTTGATGTGAAGTTCTTCAGTCTCAGGTGCGTAGCCGCGAACGTCGACTGGGGCTAGCGGTGAGGGCGTTTGTGAAAGTGTTAGGTCATCATTGTTTGTTTGGGGATATACTCTTTCTTGAGTGATTGGTTGATCCCCTTCCCCCCCAGGGTTATCGTATGGTCTGGTAAGGGTGCGGGATCGTAGCTGGTCGATATGCCGTTTCCATTCTCTGTTGTCAGAGGTGGTAAGGCGGTATGACCGTGGGCCAGTGATTTGGGTGATGGTGGCTGGAACCCATAAGGGGTGTCCCACTAGATTTTTTGCATAAACTAGGTCTCCAATTTTAAAACTGCGGAATTTGCTAGAGGAGTCTACTGGTTTTTCAGTGGAATAGTTAGGGTGTAGGCGGTCCAAAGGGGAACACAGTTTCCTCCCCATGAGTAATTCGGCCGGGGTTTTATTTGTGGTTGTGCTAGGTGTGGTATGCTGGATTGATAACAGTTTATCAATGCTTTCCTGAATAGGGCCATGGCCTAATTTGCTAAGGGTTTCTTTGGTAAATCGAACCATACGTTCAGCTCGGCCGTTCGGCGCTGGGTGGGCCGGCGCGGTTAGGGCATGCCGTATTCCCAAACTAGCTAAATAACCCTCAAACGTTGTGGAGGTGAACTGGGGCCCATTGTCCGAAACCAGTACATCAGGTAGTCCGTGCGTGGCAAACAATTTACGGAGCTGTCGAATGACAGCATCCGAGGAGGTAGATTGCATGAGGCTGACCTCCAACCAGTTTGAGTAAGCGTCCACTAAGATTAGGAACATGCAACCCCTCATCGGACCTGCGAAATCTATGTGAACCCTCGACCAGGGGCCCCTGGGCAGTTCCCACTCAGCGATAGGTGCATGCGGGGGCGCGGGCCGGGATTCTTGGCACGGTTTGCAACCAGCAACCCAATTTACAATATCTTTGTCCAACCCTGGCCACCAAACATAACTTCTGGCCAAACTCTTCATCTTGACCACTCCCGGATGTCCCTCATGAAGCAGCTCCAAAATCGGATCTCTCAGTCTTGGTGGAATAACAACCCGATCCCCCCAAAGTATGCAACCTTTAAGCAAGGAAAGTTTGGTTTGCCTCTGTTTAAAAGGTTTCATGCAGTCTTTTAAGTCAGACTCCGGCCACCCTTTAGCAACCCAGGTGGCCACTCTGTGAAGTAGGCAGTCTTTAGAAGTTTCGCGGGCGATGTCTGCAGCTGTCATTGGGAGGTTTGGCATGGCTTCGATTTGCAGGGTGGAGGTGCTAGGGCAAGGATCGGTATCAATGTTTGGCAATGGACAACGGCTCAAAGCGTCGGCGTGAGTGATAGACTGACCCGGTCGGTAAAACAAGGTGTAGTTATAGGCGGCCAGAAACTCTGACCATCTAGTCATCCGAGGTGACAAAATATTAGGGGTGGCTTTGTCCCCAGCTAGAATTCCCAACAGCGGTTTGTGGTCGGTTATGACAGAGAATGGTCGACCATAGAGGTATTCGTGAAAACGTTTAATGCCGGATATGATTGCTAAAGCTTCTTTGTCTGGCTGACTATAGTTCCGTTGGCTTTTGGACAGTGTTTTAGAATGGAACACGATGGGAGCTTCCCTGCCATCTGGTAGGAGGTGACTCAGGACTGCTCCGACCCCAAAAGGCGATGCATCGCAAGTCAATGTTAAGGGTAAAGTCTCGTTATATTGTATCAATACCTTTGTAGATGTAATAAGGTCCTTGATTTTTTTAAAAGCTGCGTCTTCCCGACTGCCCCACTTCCAAGAATTGTCTTTATCAAGAAGCCTATGCAAAGGCTCTGCAACCGTAGCTTTCTGCGGCAAAAAAACATGATAGAAATTTATTAGTCCTAAGAAGGCTTGCAGTTCCCCTTTGTTAGTAGGGGTGGGGGCATATTTAATTGCGCGGACTTTCCCTTCAGTGGGGTGAATACCATCGCCATCGATTAAATATCCCAGGAATTCAATTTTGTCTGTAATCAATGTGCACTTTTCTCTTTTAACTTTGAGGCCGGCTTCTGTAAACTTATTGAGGACTTGTCTTAGGCGGTCTCTCAGTTGCACCCTGTTTTTAGCTGCAATCAGGACATCATCAAAATATGGAATGACTCCCAGTATTCCATGGAGGAGGCGTTCCATTAAACATTGAAATATGCCTGGTGCCATGCTAACTCCAAATTGAAGCCGGTTACATTTAAAGGCTCCGCGGTGCGTAACGATTGTTTGGGCTTCGGCTGTTTGGGAATCTACTGGCAGTTGTTGGTACGCTTGGGCCAAATCAAGTTTAGCGAAGATTCTTCCACCTTTTATTGAATGCAGCAAGTGCTGAACGACCGGAATGGGAATTTGCTGTAGTGCGTGATTTAGGGTAGCCTTATAGTCCCCGCAGATACGGATTGAACCATCCGCTTTGACAGGGGTGACTATAGGGTCTCCCATTTGGCGTGGTCAATGGGTTCTAGAACCCCTTGCTTGATTAGTTTGTCTAATTGTTCATCGATCTTAGGTTTTAATGCAAATGGCACACGCCTTGCTTTAAGCCGAACTGGGGTCACCTTTGGGTCTAAGTTAAAAGAAATTGGGTTACCCCAGTACTTGCCTAGGCCGCCGCTGAAGAGGTCTTGGAATTCTCTGACGAGGTCCGCCTCCCAGTCTGTGTCTGCGATGTGGTTAACGCCGGTCATTCCGATTCCCAGCGGCTCGAACCATTCCAGTCCCAAAAGGCTGGGTCTATTCTGGTCAACTATGGTGAGCGGAAGGATTTCAGTATGATTTTTGAAGGTGATTTGGAAATGATCTACGCCAACTACTGGTATTCTGTTGCCTTGATAATCCTTGAGTGTTAGGTTTTGAGTTTCCAACTCGTCTCGCTGGAGGTCTGGAATTAGTTTCTTTATGGTAGCCCATGAGACCATTGAGAGGAACGATCCCGAATCCACCTTCATCACGCAGTCCTGTTCCTCAATTTTCACTTGAATGTGAACTTTTCTCACATTTTTTGTGTTAGAATGGCCGATTATCACTGTTTGATGGGTTTCCTCTTTTCTATAGCTCGTCTCTCTGTTCCGTCTTTGTCTTCCTTCTAAACTCCAACGGCTGTTCGATTTCCTGTCTTTCTCTCTCTCTCTTTCTCTTTCCCTCGGTGGTGGGCTTCCTTTTCACCATGGGCTGTAATTTGCTCTGGACTGGCATACTCTAGCTATATGCCCCTTCTTATCACATTTCCGGCAGATGGCGTCAATGAAGCGACATTCTGACCGGGGGTGATTTCCTCCGCAACGGTTGCATTCGAATTCAAATTTTCTACTTGCCCGCTCTTTTCTGTCTCTTCCCGCCTTTAGATAGCACACGTCGCCTCCTCGCTACTGGTTCTGGTCTCAACGTCCTCATGATGAGTTATGGTCTTTTCTTTCTCATCCTCTGGTCTGGGTGATTCCCTAGTGTTGTACCCTGCCGATTTGTTTATCTTCCTCATTTTGGTGGCCGATTTGTGGGTAGCTTCTACTGCTGTAGCTTCCTCCACGGCTTCCTTCACCGTTATTTTGGGATGGTTTAAAAGACGGCTCTGCAACATTAGGTCTTTCAAACCTAGGACCACAGGATCTCTTAGAGCTTCATCGAGGTTCAGGAACTCACACTCACTGCCGATGTCTCTTAAGGCTGCCACGAAGTCGGCGATATTCTCATCCTCCTTCTGGTTCCTTAGGTAGAATTCATGCCGCTTGATTAGGCAGGATACCGTTGGTGCGTAATGTGCCCGCAGAATCTTTTCTAGTTCTGGCCAGGTCAATGTTTTAACATCTGTGGGCACCGCTAGCGCTTTTGCCATCCGGATAATGGTCGGACCACAATGAGTCAGAAAAACCGCTCTCTTCCTCTGCTCCGACACGCCGTTCAGGTCGCTGCTTTCTAGGAACATCAGGAAGCGATCCACATATGACTGCCATTCTTCCTTAGCGGGATTAAACTGTTCGGGTGGTGTGTTGTTTCCGGACATTTCCGCTCGATCTTCACCGCTCCGCACTCGCTTGAATTACTGCTGTCTCGATCCCATCCTCGTCGCCAGTGTTTTGGCAGCAGAAGAACGAGGCACACACATTCAGTGATTTAGCTCTTTTTGTTTATTTCAGGAATCCCAATGCCGAGGAGCCGCGGCAGCCTTTCTTATAAAGGCTGCTCGCGGCTTGCCAGCCAATGACAGGGGTTTGGACTTCCCGCTGAAACGGTAACCAATCGCGGGTAAGTATTCAAATACAAAACAGGAGAGAAAGAGATAAAAAGAAAGAGCAAAAAAGAAAGAGGAAAGGAGAGAGGGAAAGAAAGAAAGAGCAAAAGGCAGCAGTGGGGGGGGGGGGGGGTCAGGTGACAATGGCATGGTTATGAGAAGTCTCAGCCTCCATTTCCCGCTCCTCTTATCAAGCTGGCAGCCAGGCGGCAGGAAGCCCAGGACAGGTGCAAGGTGGAGGACGCATGGAAAGATCCTGGATAATGGGGAAAGGCACAGAAAGATCCTGGATAGTGGGAGGAGGTGCAGAAAGATCCCAGGTGGTCCAGGTGTTGGGGGGAGGCATGAAAAGATCCCCTACTTCTCTCTCTCTCTCTCTCTCACACACACACACACACACACACACACGAGCGGGCGGCGGGAGAAGAAGAAAGCAATCAGCCCCTCCCATTCGGAGCCCTCCGCTGCTGCTTGCTTCTCTTGGGGGATGGCAGCACACCCCTGCCCCACCCTGATCCTTCTAAAGGAAACGGGTGGCTTTCAGCATGCAGCGGTAGTGCACCCCTGCCCCATCCCAATCCTCCCAAAGGAAACTGGCGGCTTTTGGTGTGTGGCAGTGGTGAACCCCCATCCCACCCCAATCCTCCAAAAGGAAACGGGTGGCTTTCGGCATGCAACAGTAGTGCACCCCTGCCCCATCCCCATCCTTCAAAAGAAACTGGCGGCTTTCGGTGTGCAGCAATGATGAACCCCCACCCCACCCCAATCCTCCAAAAGGAAATGGGTAGCTTTTGGCATGCAGTGGTGGCACACCTCTGCCCCACCCAGATCCTCCCAAAGGAAATGGGTGGCTTTCGATGTGTGGCAGAGGCAATTGTGTCAGGGGGCTTTGAGCACCCCCACCCACCTTGATTTTCCCAAAGGAAATAGACCTCCGCATGTGCTGATAGCCAGGGGTGGCTGCTCAAGCAGATGGAGGTACTTTGGGAGGGCCGCGGGGGCAATGCTCAAGGCCCAGAACTCACTGTGCCACAGCCACCATGTAGTAAGGAGAGCTTGCATGCCCCATGGCGACTTAATCAGCCAGCCGAGGCCAGGGATGGGTGGGGCAAGTAGGTAGGCTGGTGAGGCTTGGGGAACCCCTGGAGATGGCAGCGGGAGGCCCTGGGAGTCCTGGAGATGGTAACGGGAGGCCCTCGGAGCCTGGGGATGGCAGTGGGAGGCCCTGGGACCCCCAGAGATGGCAACAGGAGGCCCAGGGAGCCCCAGAGCTGCGGGAGGTTCAGGGATACCTGGGGACAGTGAGGGAAGGATTAGCGTGACTTGCAGGCTTACCTATGAGCAGGCAGAGTAGCAAAGAGGCTTGTGTTGCAGTGAAAGGCAGGCAGCAATGGCTGCCCTCATGGGCGGGCAGAAGCAGGCTGCAGGCATATCACACATGTGCACAATGTTGCACATGTGCAATAACAAAAACTAGTTCCGGGAGTGGAGGAGGAGCCAGGGGTCCGTTTTACCAGTTCTCTGAACTATCGGGAACCATAACAACTGGCTCTAAAGAACCTATCCGAACCAGTAGAATTCCACCCTGGAAAGGGGTCATAAAAGTTTATAAAATATATTTGTTGTTTCAGACCATAGCAAACATCTAATTAGTTCTTACTACCAATATTAAACAATCTGGAGAAATTACAAAAAATAAAAGAATAATCTAGAGTGTGCATCAGTTGTTTATATTACAAAACTCCATCTCTTACATAAATTGAAATTGCTGGAAAAATTCCATACCCTCCAAACATACAATAAAAAGGAATTAAGAATTAGTCCATGTTATCATTTTTAAAAGGGTGGCAAAAATGGGAAATGATGGAATGTTTTTCAATTCTGAATTCCTTTCATTGTCCCTTTAAAAAGATTGTAACATATAGTGTGTTTCACATATATAAGATTTAAAAACTGAGAGTAATCATGTCATCTTCTGTTTAAGTAAATATATCCGAATCATGATTTGATATCAAGCCTTTGTTATGAAAGTATATGAAATATGAGTTTATTAAAGTCTCTAATAGATTAATACTGCTAATAAACCATTTATTTTCCAACACCGATATAATAATGTTTATATTATGATGCAATAATTAAAGTGCAAAGCTAACTTGGAATTGACTTTACTAAGGTAAGCTTTACTTCTAAATAAATATTCCGTGCCTTGCATAATTAAGACTGAAATTCTATTTTCTATTTGAGAGGACTGTAAATCCTGTTAAATCATAAAGAACTGTATATAACTGTAAAGGCAGCTTCAAACATGTTGCTTGTTGAAACAAAGAAACAAAATAACACCCCTGCCAATGTGTCATAGGCATTACAAGAATAGCAAGTGAAAACCCATGCATGTCGATGTTGCATCATGACATCATGATTCACATTTATCATTTCAACATCAGTATCGTTGGGAATGTATACAAAAAGTGAAATATCCAAGGTCAGTCAAATTATTTTTACTAGAGGCAGAGAAACCAACAAGCACCTCTCCAGCTGTGAGAATAATCTTTCCATACCATTTAACTTGAAGTATTACCATTTCCCAAAAAGTTGAGGAGGACCTAAGAGCAATTCATTTTATCAATTACATGGAGTAATTTAACAAGACAACAGGCAGATAGTTTTCTGAAAGAGATAATAACCTTACTGAAGGTGAGCTGAATAAGCATGGCGTAGTAGACACATTTCACATATTGCCATTGCCAGAGAATGGCAGCCACTCTTGGCCTTCTGAAGATAGAACATTACATTCAGGATAATACAGGAGCAGAAATCCTCTATGTATGTCATCATGTCAGTATTGGCAAATTGAGGTGTTAGCAAAATAGATCATTGTATTCCCACATTATCAAGGTTTATACAAGTAGTTAAAGTATCTTGCATAGCATATTGTTACAAACAAACATGTTGTTTGTTTGTTTGCTACATTTAGAGTTTCTCCAGTTTGCAACTTAAGGTGCTAAATTGTATTTAAATATTGTCATTATTATGTTAGGCAGAAGTGCAAGCAGCACATAATAGTTCATTTCCATTACCTGCGACTGTGTGTTCTTTTTATACTCCCTAAAAGAAAAAAGCTTGTGTTGCTTTTTTATCACCTTATTTTATTTTAATCTCAAGGAGGTGGGGGAAACGCTTGCTTTACCTATTTTTTATTTTTTTTTTGGACTAATTATATGTATTGTTTTGTGTATTCCATGACTGCAGTCTGTCTTTTTTATAACAGCAAGCAAACATTTAATCATTAATATAATGTAGTTACTGGATATTCTAACAATCATTGCAGTTTTTTAAACTGTTATTTAATTACCAAAAATCAATGAAATACAGTAACAATTTTATTATCTAAAAAGGGATAAAGATTTTTGGGTTCTGAGAGCAGTTTCTTAGATTTCAATGGATCTGATTTATGAATAATTTTAGATGACACACACACACACACACACAAACACACACACACACACACACACAAATTTGGAGCCTTAGGGAAAAGAAAAGGCACTTTTCCTTGACATAGGTTAGAGGCTTCTGAGGAGATGAACTTGCCCTGTCAAAGAGATTGGCAGAGATTCAGGATGGAATCAGGCAACAAATAGGTGGTATTTGCACTATTATAGAGTCCTGAATAGTTATAGTTATGTTGCATATCTCTCTATTTTACATCAGGGGTATCAAACTCAAGGCCCGTGGGCTGAATCTGGCCCATGATATGGTTGCATCTGGCCTGAGAGGTTGTCCTGGGAAATGTAAGGGACCGGCCCATGTCATTTTGGTCCTGTCTACTCACGACACTTTGGCAGGGTCTACCAGAATTGCTTCGGCTTGGTCTAGCTTGGGCTAGCATGGCTTTGTCTTGGTCTACCCAATGCGAAGAGGAAACATGCCAGTAGTTTTGGAAGTAGCATCAAGTTGGCCATGTCTATCAAGCTGGTCATACCAACACAATCGGCCACACCCTATCAGTGGCAACAAACTGACCATGCTCACCCAGTTGGCCATGCCTACCCAGCCCCCGAAGTCAACCACAGCATTGATGCAATCCTCAATGAAATTGAGTTTGACACCCCTGCTTTACATAATGTTTATTATTTCAATTTTTTTCTGAGTGGGTTATTCCATCTTTGCAGAATGTTCTTCCTGGTTTTATTTTCTTTTGCAGCTAGCCTTCTTGCTTCTTTAGCAGCTAATAAAGACATTTTCAGTCCTAAACCTATTTTGGTGATTTACTTTTTTGTTGCATAATCAGTCAAAAGTTTTGACTGGATTTGTCATTTTTATTCACCTATTAAGTCCTTCCTAAGGATCGGGGGTGGGCAGATGCTTTTGTTTCAGGCTGTTAAGGTGTTATTGCAGAATTCAACCTGTTCCAAGTAAAGCTGCCTTTTGCAATTGACTAATGGAGTTTGGTCAATGCCAATGGTGTTCCAGTTGTTTTGGAGTTGCAATTATGGTGCCTAGTACTATTGATCCTATCTTTGCTTTATTTTACCACAATTATTCTATTTATATTTGCAGGTCTTTGTATTTCAATGCCAACCTTTTTGCAATTACTGTTATAAAGGAATCCATGTAATACTTCGGCTTTTGTCCTTGGTAAATCTGAAACTCTAAAATACATGTTTTCTAAGATCTGCATTCTATTTTTTCATTGTCTAATAGAAATATATCTGCCTAACAAGTCAATGTTACCTAGAAATTTTCTCATATCATAAGTACCCTAAATTTCCTTTTCGAATGGCTGTTTTGTGCCTTAGCCATAAAACAAATTACATAATACAATGAATCAAAGTATTAAACTGTTGTTTGGACTGTGATTGATTATATGCCATCAAGTCATTGTTGTCTTTTAGTGACTATACAGATACTGTTCTCATTATCAGTTATTTCTAATCTGACCTTTTAAGTCTTCCAGCAATGCATTCATTACCACTATGGCTGATCCAATCCACCCTCCTTTGTTCTATTAGTTTTAACTATAATAAAGAATATAGATCTATAATAAAGAAAATGGATATGGTCATAAAAAGTAATTTTCAAAATAATTAAAAGTATGTAAGAAAAACATTAAATAAAGTGTTTCTTTTTATCTGATTGCCCAGAGTTACTTTCAGTAAGATGCATTGCTATGCAAATTTGATAAATAAATAAATAAAATTAATGTGTTTATATGAATATATTCCTTTTTCACATACACATTAAAAGGTTATAGTATAGATACAATGAGTGAAATGTATGTAGTCAACTCCTTCTAATCTATACAGAGAGAAAGACATATGCTACTGTTTAATATGTGCAAAGAATTAATTAACAGCTATAGTGGTAATGAAGAAGAGAGCAGAGACATAGATAAATTGAGTCTGATTGGGGCTGCACAGACTCTTCAAGTGATTAATTGCAAGAAGGCAGCATTAGCAGAAGAAGCATGTTACAAAGCAGTTTCTAATTCTTTGCTGCAGAGACCTTTTAAAAAGAAATTGTAGAACTGGGAATAGAGACTCATTAAGAGGGTAAGAAGTGCAGGCCTTTAATGCTTTCTGCCTTAGATATTTCATTTGCATGGTACAGGAACATTTTCTAAGTAATTTTCAGAAGGGTCAAGAACATTGTGAAAATAGCATACCTTAACCCTGCTTTAATTTTCCTGTGGTGGATATTATAGTATATCATAAGATAGTTTGCATTAACATTTTCTCCTAAGAAGACATTTTCATTTATTCAATGCAGTCTGTTTCCAGACATCCAAATTTCAAATGCTCAAAATCTAGTATTACTCTACACTGTAATCTAGATGTTATTTTTTTAAAAAATTGGGGTGCTAAAGAATAAATAAATAAACATTAAATCCCAAACTCATTTCATTTTTTTTGTCCTCCACCATAAAACAATACTTCATTGCAAAAATGTACTATGCACTATATATAAAACTCATTCTAGGGTGCTCACTTGCATTTTACTGAATTATTCAATTTTTAAAATATAGCCACTTAATTTATATATTAATATATCCATGAGAGCCAGACTGGCCTAATGGTTCAAGAGTGCTGGAGGAATTTTGGGCAATCACTGTCTCCAGCTTTAGAAAAAAGAAATGGTAAAACACTTCTAAAAATTTTACCTAGAAACGTGTATAGTCTTGTCTTTGTACTGTAGATGCCAGGAGTCAAATCTTACTCAAACGGAAACATACTATATCTATATTTATGTATTTATTTCTGCTGCACAAACCAGAGTAGAACACTTAAGCCATCTTCAGACTGCCTTAACTATGGGCTAACAATGATTCTTGCCGGCAGACTTGTTGCCTATAAATGGTTAGTTGGACATCAGAAAACCACTAGGGATGTCACCATATTGACTCCTGTGGACTTTTTAATTACAGTTACAGGATTTTTGTCCTGTCTTTATTATTTTTAAATCATAACTAAATATAAATATATTAAATAAATATTCAAAAATTTAAGCTTTAAAACAAAACAAGCACTTTTATTTAGATTTCAGGCTGCAAGAAAACACTTCAAGCACCGAAGCATGATTTATAGCAGGAGTCTCCAACCTTGGCAACTTTAAGATTTCACTCCCAAAATTCTTCAGCCAGCAATGCTGAGTAAGTCCACAAGTCTTAAAGTTGCCAAGGTTGGAGAGCCCTGATTTAGAGTATAAAAAGCCTTTAGATGAGTTATTCTCTTAGCCTGATTTTTCTCTTAGCCTGATTTTTTTCATAGGGTTGTTGTGTGCAACAAGATCAGGCTAAGAGAGTAACTGGTGTAAAGGCTTTTTATACTATAAATCATGCTTCAGTGTTTGAAGTGTTTTCTTGCAACCTGAAATCTAAATAAAAATGGTTGTTTTCTTTTAAAGCTTTAGAAAACATGGATGTAGGGAACCTTATTCAACTAGGCAGTGGTGGGATTCAAAAAAAATTACTACTGGTTCTGTGGGCTTGGCATGGCATGGTGGGCATTGCTTGGTGGGCATGGCAGGAGAAGGATACTGTAAAATTTCCACTCCCACCCTATTCCAGGATAAAGATACTGCAAAATCTCCATTCCCTCCCCCATCCTGAGAGAAGGTTACTGCAAAATTTCCATTCCCTCCCCACCTGCTTTCCAACTCCATTCTCCTGTGCAAGGAAACAAAAAAAGACCCAGCCAATCAGCTGGGACTCAGGAGGCAGAAAACAGATAGGGACAGGGCCAGTCAGAGGTGATATTTGCTGGTTCTCTGAGCTACTCAAAATTTCTGCAGAACTGGTCAGAACCTGCTGAATACCATTTCTGTAGCTAGGTGATTAATATCAGTGTTTCCATGAATAGTCTATTCATTATCGAAGCTTTCTATATTATTCTAATAAATTTATTATTGCCATGTTAGTCACACTGCTCCAGCGGTAACAATAAGTTGCATTGCTTCATCTATTTTGTGAGCTTCTACTACCATTTTTTAAAATGTATGCAAGTGGAATGTATACTGAAAAATATACACAGAACTATTATTTGTAGCTCTTCTAATTCCATCTTTAAACCAGATAAAGTTCAATTTAGCAAACAGAGTTTATTTCCACATCCATCATTTGTTTTAGGATTTTTTCCCTCCTAGAATGTATTAACAGTTCAAGAACGTAGATGGAAAGAAAGGCAATTTTGCCCATCAGTCCTTTTGCCAAAACTGCTGGCAACAGCTGCAGAAGCCAAGAAGTTATGAGCAGCTTGTACCTATGCAGAAAGAAGTACAGAGCAAGGACTGTGATGCCAGATGGCTGTGATGATTTATCTCAGACAATTGTGTAATTCTTTTCTTTACCTTCAGTTGCTACATAATTCATATCCTGTAATAAACCACCTCTCTGGTTTGTTCTGCTGGAAAGCAAAAGAAGAGAGGTCTCTTTTGAAATGTCTCCTCCAATATTTTGTTCCTCCACGAAGAACTAATTTTTTCTAGAGGTGCCTGTTTCCCTTCAAAATATAAAGTATTTGGCAAAAGAGCAAATGTTGGGAAAAAAGGGAGTATATCCACAATCTCATTTTGAGAAGTGAGTGTACAGCACTCTTACGTATTGTGATGATGAAATAATGTCACGATGTAACACTGTAGATAATTATATGTATGTATGTATGTATGTATGTATGTATGTATGTATGTATGTATGTATGTATGTATGTATGTATCTATCTATCTATCTATCTATCTATCTATCTATCTATCTATCTATCTATCTATGCATGCATGTATACATTTATGTACAGTATGTATGTATGCATGAATGCATGCATGAATTAGATTTGCCTGGCCTCTTATCTTAAAACATAGTTCCAGGTGACTAAGTAGTAAAACTATCAACACAGAGCTGATGAATAAACATAATGTGATGACATACACTTAGTTGTCTACTCAGTAAGGATTTATTTATCAATAAGGCAAAACCTGATTTTGGTTCATATCCTTTTAATCTATAATTAGCCAGAATTCAAGATAATATCCCAACTAGATTTATAAATAATCTACAAATATTCAAGATATATGTGCATGTGATGTATCCATACAGATATGTACATGTATGTGTGCACATGCATACATGCTTTGAGCCTAATTTAGTATACCTCTTTACAAAGGTGATATATTCGTGTATAAGGGGTGGCACTAAACCTTTTCACACTTTAACCCCAATTCTGTTGAAATGAACATGTGTGGTGTGTGTGTGTGTGTTTTGTAGGGCTGTTGTGCATCCTTTTATTATGCATTTTTTACTTTATCTCTATTTTTGCAGAACATTGCACAATTTTTAAGACCTGTAGTCTCTGTGCTGTAATTTTAAAATAATCTGTCCCTGACTTTACATTTTTCTTAAAGCCATTTTTTTCAATCAACCCCTGTTTCTGATTGCCTCAAGTGGTCTGAAATATTTAGAAGCTTTGGACTTGCAAAACTAACACTTATTTTGTAACTTCATTTAATCTGCATTTTGGACTGAATTATTAATGTGTTTTGCTTAGCATTTGCCAAACAATTTACTTCTGTATTTTACTTCTGTGCTTTAGTTGTATCAATAAAATTCTGGCTGGATAAATCTATGTCTGATTTGCAGCAATGGGATGTTTCGGAAGACAAGGCTGCTAATAAAGGCCGTATTGCAATGTCTCAAGCCAACACTGCCCTTTTCTGCCTGTGCTGCTACATGGCATCCATACCCCTCCCTATAGGCCAGATCCCTTAGTCCATTGCCAAAACCCTTTTGTAATCCTGATAAAGATAGCAATATTTCCTGCATGCAATACTGTTGTGTTTTATCAGCACTGAAATTAGTTGTTTTGACAAAATGGGTTGGATGGAGGATGTTGTTAAATCAATAGCTTATTGGTGAGCTACCTGTTGTGTCATATAAGATACTTTGAACAAACATTAGCTATTCTTGTATTCTTTCATGAAATAAAATATTTTTTAAAAGAGCTGAAAATATGGCACAATGTATGAAAATATTGTAAAGAAATTTTAGATGCAATGTCAAAAGATACTTAACTTTTACAAAAATGTTTTTCATATGTTGTTTGATTTTTTTTTATATATAGTATATTGGTCTATGCTTGTAAATAAATAATCTTGGAACTTGAAAAATAGTTTGTTTGTAATTGTCTTCTTTTGATTTTCCTTTTAAGAAACTAAGGAAATGTTTCATAGTTTGTCTTGTAGGTTTTCAGGATAATTCACTTTTAGGATGCTACTCTGTTGCCGTTAAAGAGTTATAACTTACCTAATTTATACATAACATTAGTATTCATAAATTACAACTTAGCCTTTCATTGCCTTCAATAAATGAATTCAATTTTTAGAAAAATAATGTGAGCAACAATTTTAGATCTTCTATCATACCAAGACCTTTGAAATTGCTTTTGCACTTTAATTCCACCTCAGTTCCATGTAGAAATTAAAAACCCACTTCTAGATATTCCTGTTATTCTTCACTGGATCCCAAAGGTACACCAATGAAACTAGGTTTTAAAGCTTATTAAGCATATTAAAGGAAATATGTCCCAGACACACATACCAATTAAGAGCTATATTTTGTATCCATTTACATCCATGCATCCCAAATGAAATGGGCATGATTTTATGGATGAGGCAAGAAACAAATTAGGAGGCGAGAAGCATATTAGGACAACATATATTCTATCAATATAATGTAACATTATATTTAACTTTAACTATTATTCTAATTTCAATATTTCAGCTTTAATTTGTAGTAATGAAGACAATGAATGAAGAAACTTTATTTTAAAGCAGACTGTTCTATAAGAACAAAAAATGTCTCATTGTAATATCAAACCAGATGTACAATAACATTAAAAAGGTATATGTCTCTCTGTGTATATTCTATGCATAGTTTCTTCTGATTTACCTTTTATTAATAAACAAATTAAATTTTGAATTAAAATTTATATTTTTTATCTTTTTTTCTTAAACTAGTAATAAGCAAACCATAGAAATAACCCTAATGGACAGAACATTTGTTAGAACATGCTTTTAATGCAACTATGAATTACATGTTTTTAATGCAAACTTCCCAAATAAATGCATAAATTTATGAATTAGGAGCCATGATATACTCTATACTCCATGCATTATGGTTTTCATGCCACAAGAAAGTCTATACTGAGGCTCCTGAATTATGTTTAGGTCATTATATTTGGTTTATTTGATATCATATCAGCTCAGAAACTTTTTTCTTTGGGTCCTTATTCATTAGGAAACCTGCTGATGGTTAAATAGCTTGATAATGTTTGTAGTAACTATAGTGAAAGGAAGGATAATTTATATTCTGGTATCTATAATATGGTGTGAAATTCCTATCAAGAACCCAGCACAAGATATTTCTTCTGGAATTTAGTATTTACTTATATTTGCTGACATGTTCATCTGAGAAGTTCCAGATTCATCTACTTATCAGATTCATCAAATCATTGTCAATTTAATTGATTAACTTTAATTAAAAAGTTTAAATATATTTTAAGTACTTGCTTTAAGACATTTTACACAAAGGAAAGAGGTATATATTGCAACTCTTTAAAAATGGCATTCCATGTTCAGAAGTAAAGTAAAAGAATCACAGTTCATCACATACATCATGTGCTTACTGCACAAGAATCTTACCTTAACTTACCTAATTTCTAAAGAAGCAATTATAGCTTTAAAAATGCATTCTTAATTAGATAGTCAAATAAAAAGCATTAATAGGTGGCCATATTAAAAGCAGTATTAATTTCTTAGTGGGGCACTTTTTCTCTTGATAAGTGATTAAATTTTATTTCACAATAGAGGTAGCATATTCCATGAGTCTGAATGCTCTTACAACAGACTTAAAGAGGAAGAAAGCAGGGGTGGGATTCAGTTTTTTTAATAACTGGTTCTGTGGGCATAGCTTAGTTGGTGGGTGTGGCTTGGTGATCATGTGACTGGGTGGGCGTGGCTTTTCATGACAGTGGGGATGCTGCAACGGTCGTAAGTGTAAAAAATAGTCATAAGTCACTTTTTTCAGTGCCATTGTAACTTTGAATGATCACTAAATGAACTGTTGTAAGTCAAGAATTACCTGTACAAAAAAACAAAAATACCAATCATTAGATTAAAAATACCTGAAAGCCGGAGTTACAAATCAGGCAGGATGCCAGAGCACCTTGCGGAATGAAAATAGTTAAAATGCAGTGATAGCTATCAAGCAACTCTTGCTCATGAAGTGAAACTCTTTAGCAGAGAGGTCATTTAAGCTCTCCAGAAAAAGCACACACAGGAAAAGCAATCCTTAGATCTATTTGCATCACTTAAAAATACCACCTGGTCTCACTCACCTCACAAGATATCCTATGGAAATCATCCAGATTTAAGGAAAGGTCACATGCCCCTCAGAAAGGCAGTAAAAAAAATCAGTGCCAAGCTTGCAGAAGTATACCCCCCAAAAGGACAGTGCCAGATAGTACTAAAGCAGTGAAGGAAGACCCCCTTCCCCAAATAAAAAAAGAAACCATGAGGCAAGAAAAAATTCAAACACAATAGAAATAATTAAATCACAACAGTAACTGTTGCTTGTTGAAGCTGAATAGGGAAAATTATCCCATCAATAAACACAGAATTAAATGTCATCAAGCAGAGAATTAACTTTCATCAAAAATCAGTTTTAGACCAAAATTCAGAAAGAGTATGTAAATGTCAATCTTTCTAGCTAGCCAAGAAGCCTTGCTGAATGCCATTAATCTTGGTTCTCTGTTCATAAAAGCTTTGCTTCATTATTCAATTATTTCTTCAAAGTGCTGATTGTCCAGGGAAGTATTTCCTCCCAACAACAGTGTAAAAATCTTAAAACAACCCTTCTCCTTTAAGAAAGTCAAGCCCCAAAAGCTCAGAGACAGTAACTCTAGGCTGTCTGTCAAGAATGTAATAAGGGTGGGGAAAAAAACAAAAGGAGATTGCTTCTAACTACCGGTTCTCTGAACTTCTTAGAAAGTTAACAAGGGGTTCTATAGAACTGGATAGAACCAGTAGAATCCCACCCCTGGAAGGAAAGAAAGGTGGGAGGGAGGGAGGTAAAGGGAAAAAAGGAGAATGGGAGGGAGAAATATTACATTGGTTTTCCTTTAGCCATTTTGTTTCCTTCCCTTTTCCTGCATTTTTCTTTAAAGGGCTGCAACAAATATACTTAATTTCATTTGTTTGCTTGGTTTTTTTCTCACATTTCTACACTATCATCATCTAGAGCTTCTCATAGCTTATATAGACTATGAATACTCAATTATATGCACAATATAACTACTATAAAAACCATTCAGACAATATCACTCCAATACAAAATCACAAATAATAAAATGGCATGATAAAAATCTCTGAACAACTCTGTCTTTAGAACTTCTGAGATATTATCAGGAAGGAAGGGAATATGATCTCATCTGGCTATTTCATAGTATTGCTAATGCCATGGAAAAGCAGTGTCTTCTTGCTTCAGCCCCTTTCAGTGTGATCAGTAACAATTCCTTTCTGTTTCAATTGATTGAATGGATCAATCTTGTTCGAATAGGCAGTCATGCTGATTATTAGGCATCAAGCTATAAAGAGTTTTAAACCAGCAATTTACACTGTGGTTGTAAACCAAGGGTGTCAAATTCGCATCGTCACGGCAACATCAATGACATATCAGAACTTTTCCCTCTTTGCTAAACTGGGCATGGGCATGTCCAGCATATGATGCATCCGGTCCTTGGCTCGTGAATTTGACAGTCCTGCTGTAAATCAATGCATGATCCATAAAATGGATTTGTATATTCCCAATGAGTGGAGCCAGAAAGTGTGTAGTTAACCTGATTTTGGAGTAATTGTAATAGTAATCTGCACTGTATATCAGACATTAATACAATTGAATGAGATCAGAAGTATTTCACGAGAAGAGTACTACACTCCTTTGCTCACAACAGAATACCCTATACCACCAGGCTTGAAATTTTGGGCTTGGACAATCTTGAATTATGCCGCCTATGGTTGGACTTAAGTGTAGTACACAAAATTATCTGCTACAATGTTCTACCAGTCAATGACTACTTCAGCTTCAACTGCAACAATACAAGAGCACACAATAGATACAAACTCAATGTTAACCGCTCCAAACTTGATTGCAGAAAGTACGACTGCAGCAACAGAGTAGTCAATGCCTGGAATGCACTACCTGACTCTGTTGTTATATCGTCTAACCCCCACTCCTTTAACTCAAACTATCCACTATTGATCTCACCCCATTCCTAAGAGGTCTGTAAGGGGCGTGCATAAGTGCACCATCGTGCCTCCCATCCCTGTCCTATTGTCCCATTTATTTGTACCTATTTCCTGTATTCTTACTCATGTTTATACTGATACCTATTATCTTGTAAGCGATTGACAAATAAAATAAAATAATTTTCTTAGTATTTTCTAAGGGCTTATGTAGAATATGTTATAATAGTCAAACTGCAAGTGAAAAAAACAGGACTAGTGTTATGTACAATCACAACTGATGCAAGCTGAAGTTCTGCATAGGCATTAAGACCATGACTTCTACTTCTATTCTATAGAAATCATAAATTCAGAGTTCTCCAGTTCATGAATCTGTTCCCTGACAGGTGGTACTTTCTATCAGAAACAATGATTTCCACAGCAACTCAGAGTTACTAGTTTTCAGCTTCTTTCTGTTCTTTCCTAATCATATACTAATATCCTGAACACTGATACAAAATGTTTGACAACATTTCTCTTACCTTCCAGTATACATCATTCCATCCACTCCTGAACAAACCAGAATAGCCAGATCCAAGCATAGATGAAAACCAAGGTAGAACTCTACATGGCTTTTGGTCATAGAGCAGAAGGATCTCCAAAAACAGAGTAAGCCGCTGACCCAGTCACCATCAAAGATTCTGCCATGTAGAGTCAAGATTGTAATATATTTTTATGGAAGTTTGCTTTTTTAAAAACCTTCCACACACTGAAATTTGCAGTATGTTTGGAATGTGTTTGTTCTTTTCTAGGAAGTGTAGTAATTAAAATATTAACATAATCAATAGATATACACTGAGGAATTATATAAGATGCAAGACTTTTGCTATTTAGAAATTATATGAACATATCTGTGAAAACTTCAGGATGCAACACAACAGACATATTACTATGATAGACAAAACAACAAATTGGGTGTTCCAATTTACAAATATCTGAAAGCTATGTAACTAAAAAACAACAACAAATTCATATATTAAGTCAAAGAGGCTCTTCTAAAGTATACTAACTTTTGGCAAGATAATAATTATTGAAATAGATGCTTTCAATCGGAAAGGATTTTAAAAAAGCATTAGGATCTAATTAGCCATCTAGGAATGATGGTACATGAGAAAAGCATCTAAAATGTTTGACTCTGTCAAGTTATAGAAATTCCAAAGGAAAACATATTTAACTAGCATTTTCATTGTTGGAAAGCAAATTTTAAATAAAAGAATAAGGCAATGCATCCATATGTAATCATTAAAAAAAGAAAAGCTAGAAACTTTCTCCTGGTGATCCTTACAGTTTTGTTCCAATCTACCATGAATAAAGCTTTCTTTAATATAGTTTTTTTTTTTTTTTCAAAGAGTATTCCTGAAAAGGAAAAGTCAAGTCTATTAGAAACTCTCTAGAAATGTTAAGGGAATTCCAAGCACCGGAAGTGAAACTAGATGTCGACCATTGAAAAATAGATTTTAAAATTGACTGAATTAGCAGAGATGGTTAAATTAATTGCTTGAGGGCCACATCAAGGTTATGTTTGACTTTGGGGGGCAGGGTCAGCTCAACATCACACATGTTGGGAGCACAAGCACTCAGCCTGTGAAAATGAAGCTTGGTTTTTGCTGACAAAGGCACTGCAGGACACTCCTTTGCTGTTTCCAGGTTGGGTCAGATCTAAGCACCCTATGGGCCAGATTCAGCCTGTGGGACTTGAGTTTGACACCCTTGGACTAGACAGTTTTATAAGATGCTGGAAGCCATTTGTGGACTTTCTATGTGTTAAATACAATGATGGATGGTTAACAGAGGAATTTGAAGATTAATGTAATGTTTAGTTTAATCCTTAACCTGTTATTATTCTGTAACTGTGTGTGTGTATCAGTATATAAGAGGAGGAGAATTTATTCTTTTCTCTTTTTTTCAGCATCTAGCCAGGGTGGATTCTATATGTTTATTGTTAAATTTATTTGATATTTGGATCAACTTTTCTCCTATTTTATACACCAGAACAATGGTTATTAGTACTGGATGTATGTTTTTGTTTGTTTTGTTTGTTTTTGTGTTTTGTATTTTATTTTTAATGATAAAACAAAATAAATACACTTGAAAATAGAAATGCTAAAATGCTTTGATCAGAGATAATGGACTAGACCAGGGGTGTCAAGCTCAATTTCATTGAGGGTGACATCAGGGTCACTTGAGTTTGCAAAGATTTAAATGTCCAAATCCATCATGGTAGAGGGGGACAAAAAACCAATGATAACTGAGAGAAATTTTCTAGCTTCTCTTTTTTTTTTATGAGATTACATATAGATATGTTGCTTTATCCTTTTATTTAAATTTTGTTTTCCAACAATGAAAATAGTTATAAGCATTGATAAGCAGGGGAAGTAAACACTGTTGCTTCTTTGTAGAAAGGGAAAAGATGCCTTGGAAACCTTGGCAAATTCACTATATTTATTTCAGGAATGATACAAACATCACAACAAAATGGCAAATGTTTAGTAGCTAGTTGTTCTCATTTGGTAATAGATACATAATAATAATTATTTTAAATAGATGAATTCAATGACAATGTTTTTATTACTAAGTTTTATTATTAAATGTTCCAGATTTAGTTGCATATTCTTATTATTGAAAAATGAAAAATTTGTTTGAAGATCAAGGCCTACTTGATATCTTCTCCATTTTTACCATTAAAAATATTCTCAAAGCAGAAATGCATTTTTAAAAGAAAGCTATCTACAGAATTATGGATTATATTTATCTAATTTAGATCCTAGCTTTTTATTCACAGTCACCGAACATACCAACTGAGAGTTTTTACTTGAGGCACAAGTGAGCAGGCTGAAATTATCCTATTTTGCATATAATAGGCTGTAATGCTAGCAAACATAGAAGAAAAGAAAAGAGGACAATCAGTATCAAGATTGCTAGATTCAGTGATAGAAGTGAGGGATGCACCATTGGAAGATCTGAAAGACCAAGTTAGGGACTCTATCTCTATCACTGACTTAGTTAGGGTCTCTAATCAACACTGACTTGTGGAATATTACCAGTGGTGGGATTCAGCTAGTTAGCACTGGTTCACTAGAACTGGTAACTGTTTGTTTAGTTTGGTGAACCGGCTGAAGTCTTGGACCCTCCCTCACAATCATTCTCCCAGTGGTGAGATTCAAATTTTTTTATTACCAGTTCTGTGGGCATGGCTTGGTGGGTGTGGCAGGGGAAGGACACTGTAAAATCTCTAGTCAGAGGTGGAATTTGCTACTCAAAATTTCTTCTCTAGAACTGGTCAGAACCTGCTGAATACCACCTCTGATTCCTCCCCTCTCCTTGCTGGGATTCCTTGCTGGGCTGTTCAACTCATACATTGGGTGAGAGTAGGGGACTATTGACAACCTGCTTCCCCTTACTTCCTTATGCTGTGCCAAAGAGAGTCATTGCCTTTTTGTACTTTCCTGTCTGGTCAGATTGAGGCCATTTCAGCATCTCGGTGATCCCCTAACCACCCGCTCTGCCTTCCAAGTAAGTGACATCTGCGCAGGCAAAACCCCAAGGCATTTCTAAGGCGTACAAGAGAAGGAAGCATGTGGAGAGAGCATATTGGCAACTGGACTCAGAGGAGCTCAGGGCCTGGTCGCAAGAAGTCCCATGCTCCTGGGAAGATGGGGAAAAAGTTCTTCAGTTTGCTCACCTCCCACTCTCACAGCAGAAGCAGCAGCAGCCAGGGAGGAAGCTTGTAGAGATAGTACCTTGGCAACTGAACTGTTTCTCTCCGACCCCCTTTCCTGTTTTGTCTGCTGGATCGATGCAAGTGGATATCAACCCTAGCTTACTGTTCATTGCAGCTAGGAATATCAAATAAGGCTGAAAATGAAAGTTTGTATTGTAGCCAGCCCAGACGTTAGATTAGCCCCTGTGAAGTTCTCATCTGTCAAGGAGCCAGATGAGAGCTCACTTGCCACCTGCTTAGGTGCCTGTACTTCTAGGGATGGGATAGGGTCCTTCAGGCATTTAGCTTGGCCACCAGTTTAGCAGCTCCAACTCCGCCCTTTGTCACTGGGAGTCCAGGGATAAAAATGCTCAATGGTGTCTGGTATGGAAGGAAGCCTGGATATAATAGGAAGCAGATCGGCATGATTGACAGACATGATTGGCAGATAAATATTTATTTTCACTTCAGGGGAAACCATTAGCAATTTTGTGGCAGTTCTTCTGATTCAAATGACTGCCAGTGACGCTTTGATGCAAAACTTACACAGATAAAATGACATTGAGATCATCATGCAGCTCATGCCTTGTGGATTTGAAATTGATATATTATAAAATGGCTTCAACTTTATGAACTTTATGAACCAATGTAAAAGTTAACCCTGATTAATCTAATGTTATCTTATTTTGTTAAAAAATGTAACTGGATATTAAAAGCTGAAGAAGACAATGAAATTTACTTGGAAGTAGAATTTTCTCTGTTTCCCTCATCAAATTTTAAGGCAATGCTTCCTGGAACATGTTTCAGTATCATTTAGAGCAAATCATGTATCTTTTCTTCAGAACAGTTGTCTTAGTCACATCAAATTAGGCCAAACAGTCAATTAATGAGACAATGAACATGATTAATTTGAAAAGGCTGCTAGTTTTACGTGAAAGTAAATCTCATTGAACATGCTGGGATTTGCTTCTAAATAAATATAAAGTTAAATTGTCAATAAAATTATCTATATTTAAGTTGTATATTTCTTTCCTCAAAACCAGGGTGTAATTCATAATAAACTTGCATAGGATCATTCTAGGAAATAATGTGTTTGAATGTTCTCATTTTTATATTACAAAGAAATTCAAATTCATATCATTTCTTTAAAAAAATAATCAGAATTCTCATTACTGAAAAATTTATTTGACAACTTCAAGTTCACTTAGTTTACATCAATTGCTATGATTTTAACAAGTATGACTTTGTTTCATTCACTTGTAAAAATGTGACTAAAATCGAGACAGACATTTATGTAGCATATATGACCTACTGTCAATCTACATAGTTATACCTGAAAGTGCTAGAGGAAGTTACATCTTTGCAGTCTACCACCTATCATGTCATTGGGGGTGGGGGTTTAGACAGAAAATTATTTTCAGTTTCTGATCTATGAATGCTGTCACTCAATTCCAGATTATAAGAATATTTCTAGAAAAAATTGTAATATTGTGTGATATTTTTTAAAAAAACAAGAAACTGAGACATATTATACTTTCAGCTTCAGAAATTCACCTCTATCACTAAGGGTTGCTTCAGATTATGTCAAACATTTTTGTAAGCTATATTTTAAGTAGGAATTAAGCAATAGAATACAATATTCTTGATAAACTATATTAAATTTGTGGCTGTTTCAGTTATCCTTCAGGAAATTATCGCAAATCAAAGAAGCTATCTCCAGATTCAGACTTGTACTGAGGCATTAAAAGTAACATTTTAGATGAAGATGACTAATGTTTATTAAATATATATTTTATTTTGTTTTATTTATTTAGCTGCCCAGAGTCTCCTTAGGGGAAATGTCCATATAAATACATAATCAGGTAAGTAAATAAATATTTAAAAAGTATTGAAACTGCTAGCCAAAATAATCTGTTCAGATTTGATCTTAAAGCAATCATAATTATTTTAAAGCAAGTTTTTTATGTATTTATTTTAAGTCTGATCAGGTACGGAATGGATGAACTGTGTACTTTTTTAAAGCCACCCAAGAACAAGTTTCTACACAGTAGCAAATAATACAGTATTTGTACCAAATACAATTTTGAGGATGCTATTAGTTCACAAATATATATATTTAATTTTTAAGATGGATACTTTTGTAGTATACCACAAATACTGCATAAGCTTTGCATATTCTTCTTGGATAAACTTCCAAACATTTTTGACTTTTCAGGGTCAAAATGAAGTCATTTCTTTTTTCAATCACATTTAAGGCTTCTTTTAGTCTGAGACAATTTTAGCAGCTATTGAGAAAGCTATGTTTCCATTCCACTTAACACAGCTGCTTCTTGCCAGGAGAGTAAACTGAAAGAAAGAAATACTTTTATAGGATGTGGAGGGTTAGCAGAAATAACAAAGGAAAAACTGGGAGTCCCTCATTTATAAACCTGGGTATATTACCAGGATGTCTTGTAGCATAATAAAGACTAAGAATTATAATATTACCAAAATAATAGATAAATGTATATTTTTTTCACAAAGACTTTTAAACGTTTTTGTAAACTACTGTATTTCTAATGTCCTTCAACTGCTATTGAGAATGACAGAAAACATTGGTATGCATTTGAACAGGGTCACAAAAAGAATACTTGACATTACAAATCTGGGATTTTTCTGACTAGACCTGTAAATCATCATAATATTTCAAGAGAGATATTAAATTAATGCACACATGATTAGGCCATTTTTTTAACTTGGCTTTAAATTCAGGAGAATGTATCAAATGTACAAATCACAAGGGAATATAGCATAATCTCTCTTCTCTATCTCTCTATAATTTCTATTTTGTGTATTGTTGCAATGCTAGTCTCTCTCTCTCACTCTTTCTCCCTCTTATAATGAAATTGTACATATAATATATCATTTCCATACAAAATGGTTGCATCCTGCTTATTGAAACAAGACTCAGATATGGAAAGTACAACATGAGTCATTCAGCGGTGTTGTCTGAATATGATAAAGTGGCAGGTGAGGCAGGTAGCCATGTTCCACTATGAAATGCATTCAAATAAAAACTGTTCTCAGATAGATAAAAATACTAACAGTTATCAAAACAATGAACAGGAGCAAACTAACTCACCTGTGTTAAAGCAACATATTACCAGTGTTAGATATGACATTGAAGAGGCAGGACAATGTGGAGAGGTAAAAAAAAAGATTTCTTTATTCTGCTCCATGTAAAAGATTGCTGTCAAGCATGCTTGCTGCTCTTTTTACAGGCTACTGTCCAAACTTCAGCCACTGACGGCTGTTCATTTTCCCACCGGAAAATGAACCAATGGGGAAAGTCTGACATCATTGACTTTTTCCCATTGAATATCTATCACCCCTCCCCTCCTGGAAGAAGCATTCATTCAATCAGCTCTCACTCACAGAACATAATCACATAAGTAGGTGGGATTCCTGTGGGTGCGACTGGACCTGCACAGTTCAGTCTCACCAGTAATGGTGACCTGACTAATTGGGTCTATTGCTGCTCCAGAGCTGGTCCTTGGAACTGCTTTGAAGTTTTCCAGGGTAGCTGGCTCCGATGAAACAGAGGGCTCTGAGTTTCTTCGCTGGATCCCCCCACTCAGCTAAGTTATCTTGTGGTGTACTGGGGTTTGAGTTTAGTCCTAAATTGGAGAGACTTGTGTTTTCAGTATTTTTAATTGTCATAGTTGGTCTTTCTTCTCCATGTTGGATTTCTGTCTCTGGTCATTCTGATCCCAGTTCAATCGTCCTCTAAGTTGATCTATGTGTCTGCTCCATATTTTCCCATCTTCTAGTTCTACTCTATAAGATCGGGGGTCTATGACTGCACTACTCATGCAGAGATCCATGAGGGCCCCCCGCATAGTTATAAGCATAAACCAATTGGCCTATGTCCAAATATCTGCATTTACTCGTTGAATCTGTGGGTGTGCTTGGATTGTAGTGTGGATGTAATCTGTCTAACGTTGAACTTAACTTCCACCCCATTAAAAGTTCTGCTGGACTTGTATATGTGGCAGCTGAGGTTGTGATATGTTGTATCATTAAGAATTTGTCTATTTTCATTTGCCATTCCCTGGTCCCATTTTTGATAAGGTTTCCTTAGTGGATCTTATGAGTCTTTCTGCCTGCCCGTTATTTTGGGGTGTCACAGTGCTGATAATGCATGGTGGATTCTCTGTTCAGCTAGAAAGCATTCAAAATTGTTTGCTGTGAATTGGGGCCTGTTATCTGATACCACAGCATCTGGTAACCCATGTGTGGCAAACAATTTCCTCAATACCTTAATCACGGCATCTGCTGTGGTGGTTTTCATGATCGTTACTTCCACCCACTTTGAATATACATCTACGGTTATTAGAAATTTTTGCCCTAACATTGGTTCTGCCAGGTCTATATTTATTCTAGACCAAGGTGCTTTTGGTGATTCCCATTCTTGGTGCTGAAGGGGGTGCGGGTTTAGATTCCTGACAAGGCGTAAAAACTGCAACCCATTTTTCAATTTCCTTATCCATTCCCAGCCACCAGGTATAACTCCTGGCTAATGCTTTGATTCATACTATCCCTGGGTGGCCCTCATGCAACATTCTTAAAACTTGTTCTCTCAGCTTCTCGGGTATCACAACTCTATCCCCCCACAACAAACACCCCTTAATTACAGACAGTTCATTTTGCCGGATTTTAACTGGTTTAAAGTCACTTTCCAGTGTTCCTTCTGGCCATCCCCTCAACACCCAGTTTAAAATACGTACCAGAGTTTTGTCTTTGGCTGATTGTTTGGCTATCACTGACACTGTGATAGGACCAATGGCAATTCTTCAATGAGGAGTATGGATGTGGCTGGAACTGGGTCTTCAGGTTCTTGAAGACGGCAATGGCTGAGTGCATTTGCATGATTTATGGTCTTGCCCGGTTGATGTATAAGACAATAGTTATATGCGGCTAAGAAAACAGTCTATCTTGTCATTCTGGGGGATAATATGTTTGGTGTTGGTTTGTTCCCTGCTATGATGCTTAGGAGTGGTTTGTGATCTGTGACTAGTTCAAATTGTCTCCCATAAAGATATTTGTGAAAACTCTTAATGCCTGCTACTGCAGCCAGTCCTTCCTTATCTAGCTGGCTGTAATTCCGTTCAGCTTTGGATAAAGTTTTTGAGTAGAAAGCAATGGGTGCTTCTCTGCCATTTGTAAATTTTATGGCTGAGAATGGCCCCTATCCTAAAGGGATAGAGGTAATGAAAGAGGTAATGTTTCATTATATTGTACTAAAACACTGTTAGAAGTTAGGTGCCATTTTATGGTTTCAAATGCAGTTGCTTTTCTGTGTCCCCAAGTCCATTCTTCTTTTTTATCAAGAAATCTGTGAAGTGGTTCAGCAACTGTTGCTTTCGGTGGTGGAAAAATACTGTAAAAGTTTAAAAGTCCCAGGAAAGCTTGTAATTCTGTTTTGTTTGTGGGGTGGGAGCTTCCTTAATTGCTTTTATTTTACTATCTGTGGGAGGTAAACCTTTGTCATTTATTTATTTATTTATTTGATTTTATATACCTCCCCCTCTCCCAACGGGACTTGGGGTGGTGTACAGCCAAGTAAAAACAACACAATTACATAAATTAGATATCCTAAAAATTTAACACTTGGTACTGCTATGTGGCATTTCTCGTTTTTGATTTTAAGGCCAGCTTCTTGGAATCTGCTCAGGACTAGCCTTAGTCTTTGTTTAAATTATTCTTTGTCCTCTGCTGCCATGAGGACATCATCAAAATAAGGTGCTACCCTCACAATGCCCTGTAGTAAGCGTTCCATTAAGCTTTGAAATAGTCCAGGGGCTATGCTGACCCCAAATTGCAGTCTTTTGCATTTGAAAGCACCCCTATGGGTTACAATGGTCTGAGCTTCTGCTGTTTCTTCATCAAAAGGTAACTGCTGATAGGCTTGAGCCAAGTCTAATTTGGCAAAAAAAAAATCCTTTTCCTATTGAATGAAACAGATGTTGTACTACTGACACTGGATATGTGCTCTGTTGCAATGCAGTATTTATTGATATTTTATAATCAGCACATATCCTAATGGACCTATCTGGTTTAACTGAGGTGACTATAGGGGTTTCCCACTTAGTATGATCAACTGGCTCTAGGACTCCTTTGGATATTAGTTTACCTAATTGTTCATCCACCTTGGGCTTCAGAGCAAAAGGGACTTGCCTTGGTTTTAGTCTGACAGCGGCAACTTTGAGATCAAAGTTTAAAGAAATAGGGGTTCCATATTCGATGGGATCCTAGGCTCCCATTTAAAAAACATCCTTGAATTCAGTCTGTAGGTCCTCTCTCATTTGATTGTAATCCTCTGTTTGCATGGTGTGGATGGTCATTTCCACTCTTGTGGCTCTAAACCACTCTATCCTGAGGAGGCTTGGTAGTTCTTTGTCCACAATAATTAAAGGCAGTTTACTGGTAAAGTTTCTGAATTTTACTGGGAAAATTTCTCTTTTGAAGATGAGAATTCTGTTCTCTTGGTAGTATTTTAGTGTTAAACATTGTGGTTTTAGTTGTTTTCAAGTTATGCCAGCGATTGCTTCCTTTATAGTTGTCCAGGACACCATAGATATGTAGGATCCAAAGTCAATTTCCATATCACAAGGTTTTCATCCTATTATCACTGTGATGTTGAATTTCTTTGATTTATGGGCATCAGAATGCCCCACTATTGTTTACTCATAGTCTCTGTCCCTCTCCATTCTATTATCTTCCCACCTGTAGTTTGAATTTGGTGGTTTCTGGAATCCCCTTTGTTGTGGACCATGTGGCTGGTTAGGGAAACCAGCTTGTCTCTGATTGGGGTATGCATGCAGATTTGCTGCGTGCTTCAGCAATATGCACCCTTCTCTCGTATCAGCTGATTGCATTCCTGAATTTGCAAACCACCTGGGGATGGTTTCCTTTGCAGCCTGAACACCACAGGAGTCTCTGGCTCGCCCCTTCAGGCCCTGATCTTCTATCTGGTTTTACTTTATGTATTTCTTCTTCCTCTTCAGAGATTTCACCAATTTCCCCCTCTCCCTGATATTTGCCAGTCGTTCCCCATGCTGAGTGAACGCTTCTGGACTTTGCAATTGTGGTTGCCAGTTTCTCAAATATTTCTGCTGCTTGGACTTCCTCTATTACTTCTTTTGAAGAGATGCTCTTTTTAGCTATTAGTTTCTTCTGTAATCTCAGGTCGCTCATTCCAATTACAATTCTATCTCTTAAATTTATTTCCACATTTTCAAACTCACAGCCTGCAGCAATGTCTCACAGGTTTGTAAGGTAATCATTTATGGTCTCATCTGGTTTCTGTTCTCTGCAGAAAAAGTCAAGTCAGTGAACCAGTGATGATGTAGTGGAAGCATAATGTTCTTGTAACATTTTTTGTAATTCTTTCCATTCCATTGTTTCCACATCTTTGGTGCAGCTAGGGCTCTAGATGTTTTGTAGAGGCTATTTCCACAATATCCCAGGAATAGAGCTCTCTTCCTCTGTTCTGTTGTATCATGCAATGAATTTGCTTCTAAAAACATTCAAAATTGTCCCATGTAGATGACCCAGTCATGCTTTGTTGGATCAAAAGGTTCTGATTGTGCGTGGGTGGACATTCTGATGATCAATGAGGTGATAGAAGTTATAAGAAAATGTCCATCTACACCACGTTTCCTTTGTTCTCTTATAGTATCCCACCTTCATTACCAGTGTTAGATAGGGACTAGATTGAAGAGGCAGGACAGTCTCTTTATTCTGTTCAATGTAAAAGACTGCCACCGGGCACACCTGCTGTTCTTTTTACAGGCTTCTATCCAAACTTCAGCCACTGAAGTTCATTTCTTGCCCGGAAAATGAACCAATGGGGGAAGTCTGACATCACTGACTTTTCCTCATTGAATATCTAACAACCAGCCTTAGAAAAAAAGAGGAAGAAATAACAAAGAGTTTTCCCACCATAAACTGCCAGTATAAAAATGGTGAATTTGAAAGTAAGGTACACACTGGATTTTTGTATTGTAACCTTATTATTCTTTATAATAAATACAATAAATTTGGACTCATAGATACTTGGCAGGAAATCCTTTATAATTCCAGAGAGCTCTCTCTACAAGTTTACTTGAATATTGTCTCAAGTTCTTAGACCCAAATCATGACAATTAATTCTCTCAATACAATGCACAACACAATGAAATGTACAGTATAAGAACCAAGTAGACTTGCACTGATTATGTAATTAATTCTAGCAGTCAGTCTGTGATATTACAGAAGGTAGAAGTCCACTATTACTGGCTGTTGCAGTGTTTCTGGTAAATTTGTTGCTTCAGACTTTTGCTCCTTCCCATGTAAATTAGAACTACTGTTAGTCACTATGAGGTATATATATTCTTGAACAGGGATCTCTAACCTTGCCAATTTAAACCTGGCAGACATCAAGTTGAAGTCCACCAGACTTAAAGTTGCCAAGATTAGAGACCCCTGTTCTTGAGACTGGCAGAGCTTCTAAGAGGACCATTCCAGTTCTAGGAAATAAAGACTATGCTTAACGTTATTCCTGAACCAAGATTTTTGTTTGATTTCTCTGTTCAGAAAACATCCAACTGACTGTGAAATTCATCAGTTCCACTACAGAATTAGTGGTATGAATTGGTCTGCATATCTAAAAAAAAACTTACAACTTTTTATTCGGTAATAGATTTTAATGAACCCACTTTTGATTAGCAATTGAAAGAAGGACTTTCTAAACATCTGTGAAATGAATTATTTTAACAAAGTATTCCAGATTTCTCTGGAAGAGTTAATCCAAATCATGTAACCAGTGGTTTCAATTAATTTAACAACTGGTTCTCTGCCTTAACGATTTCTTCCAACAACCAGTTCACCTAACTGCTCAGAAAGTTAATAACCAGTTCTCCTGAAGTGGTATGAACTGGCTGAATCCCACCACTGCATGTTACTATAGCAGAAGGCAAGAAACAGCAAGTCAGCTATCTTAATGACAAGAAAAATGCAATATTGCATTATTTCTACACTCTTTTTCTTTTCTTCCTTTGCATAGGAAAAAAACTATCATGTAATCTGCAACTCTTACACTGCAAAAACACATGGACTACACAACTCATCAGGGCAAAGCTATAGATGCAATCTACATAGACTTCTGTAAAGCCTTTGATTCAGGGATACATGACAAACTTCTCCTAAAACTGAAATCTTATGGTATCTCTGAACACCTGCATAACTGGATAGAAGCATTCCTGTCAAACAGACAACTAATAGTCAAAATTGGGAGTGTCCTATCAAATTCTGTACCTGTCAAGAGTGGTGTCCCCCAAGGTAGTGTTCTAGGACCAACTCTTTTCATACTCTACATAAAAGACCTCTGTGATCATATCAAGAGCAACTGCATTCTCTTCGCTGATGATGTAAAGCAGCAGTGTCGACAGATGAGGAGGATTTCCGTCCGGCTGGAAGGGCCATCGGGGCTGCTGGACCGAGGACAGCGGTATTGGATGGCCGCAGTGGCAGCGGGCGGTGACGATGGCCATGGACAATCCCTTCATTCCCCCGGGTCCCCCCACCGGTGGCAGAGGTGGGGGAGGACTGGGGGAGACCAGCAAGTTTCACCTGGAACCAGTCAGAGGGGCTGTCAGGACTGAGGGCCGGCGAAAGCGACGACCGCATCTATGCTGGGCGGCCACGGCAGGATCGGATGGCAGCGGTGACAATGGCTGCGGATGGACTCTTTGTTCCCCTTGGTTCCTCCCGCCGGTGGCAGTGGTGGGGAATGACTGGGGGAGGCCGGCAAGTCTTATCTGGAGCCAGCTGGACCCAACATCTAACATCTGAGGTGGGACCAGTTGGACTGCTGAAGTATTCACGAGCCGAACTCTACGCCCTAGAGAGGGTGCCCCTCTCCCTGACATGGCCGATGAGACTATCGAAAGTCCACCTCAAGGACGGGTCTTGGGATCCAGAGAGGTGGCATGGCCATTCTATGAAACACTTGGGGAGGGGGAGGGGTACTCAATTGGTTTCCTTTATTTTTCATTTTTTAATGGGGTTAGGGAGGGATGCTACGGGTCTGGGGAGGGAGGTGGGGAGGAAGGTGAGGGATAGATTTTTAATGTGATTAGTGGGTTGGGGGTTTGGGGTCAGCCAAGCCTGTGAGCACGCCTGGGGGGACCTGGGGGACCGGGGGTTGGGGAGGTGACCAGGATCAGAATGACTGAGGGTGGACCTTATTGGCACTGCAAGTGGGAGGGACAGATATGGCGGGGGTAGAGGGCCATACCAGGTTAGGGGATTGCGTGCCCACTATCTCCAAACCATAACGTGCTCCGATCCTCTCGACTCGTCTTGCAGGCCTGGTTGTGCAGTCTCAGGCCCTGAGCACCCGGCTGATGTTATGCAATGCCAGGTCCATTATAAATAAGCCCCCCCCTGATTTTTGATCTGATTCAGGATGAGGGCGTAGAGCTGGCAGGGATCACCGAAACCTGGTTGGGCCCAGAGGGGGGTCTCCCCCTGGTAACGATGTGCCCACCAGGTTTCCAGGCATTTCATCGGCCAAGGGCTCAGGGTAGGGGTGGTGGTGTGGCGATAATTATTAGGGAAGATCTCTGTCCTAGGGAGGCCACTGTACCTCAGATGGCTGGCTGTGAGTCCCTCTTTGTGAAGTGGGGTCAGGGTGGGCAGATGGGTCTTTTGATAACATACTTGGCTCCCTGCTACGTATCATCAGCCCTGCCCGGGCTCCTGGGGTAATAGCCGAGCTGGCGGTGGAGACACCCAGACTGTTAGTTATGGGTGACTTCAACCTGCCTTCACTCAGTGAATCCTCTGGGGTGGCCCAAGAGTTCTTCGCCTCCATGATGGCCTTGGACCTGACCCAATTAGTTTCTGGACCCACTCACACAGGAGGACACACGCTGGACCTGATTTTCATCTCTGGACAGTGGTTGAATGATCGGCTAGGGGATATAGCTGTTAAACCTTTGTCATGGTCTGATAATTCTCTCCTTAGACTAGACTTCTGTACCGCCAATCCGCACCGCAGGGAGGCGGAGCCGAGGAGATGGTTCTGCCCCAAACGCCTGATGGATCCTGAACGGTTCCAGACGGAGCTTGGGCCATTACCTGAAACTCTGGCTCATAACTCAGCCACAGACTTGGTAGCCGCCTGGGATAGGCTGGCTGCCGAGGCTCTGGACTGAGTTGTGCCTTTGCGACCTCTGACTTGGCAGAGATCTCGCTCAGCTGCGTGGTTTACGGAGGAGTTGAGGGAGATGAAATGCCGGAAAAGACGTCTGGAGGGCCAGTCATGCCGAGTCCGACCGAACACAGGTTAGGTCCTATATTAGGACCTACCTAGTGGCAATAGAGGCGGTGAAGTGTTCTCACTTCTCCGCCCTTATTGCATTGGCAGAAAATCGACCCGCCGCCCTGTTTAGAGTGACCCGCTCCCTGCTTGGGCCGGGAACACAGGAGGATCTCTTGCAGGGAAGGGCGGAGGAGTTTTCACGATTTCAGCATGATAAAATTGCTCAGATTCGGGCCGGGTTTGACTCTAGTTGGGAGGTCCCGGGGGAGGTGACCGCGGCGAGTCTTGAGATGGTTATCTGGGATGAGTTTGATCTTGTGACTGCCGAGGGTATAGACAGGTTGCTGGGGTGGCTGAATGCCACCACATGTTTATTGGACCCTTGCCCCTCCTGGCTGGTCTCTAACCACCAGAGAGGTGACACGGAGTTGGCTCCAGGGAATTGTTAACACCTCTTTGATGGAGGTCTCACTGCCCACTGCCTTGAAAACGGCAGTGATGTGACCCCCTCCTTAAGAAGCCCTCCCTGTATCCAACTCTTTTGAACAACTATCGTCCTGTCTCCAACTTTCCCTTCATGGCGAAGGTTGTTGAGAGTGTGGTGGCAGATCAGCTTCCCCAGTACCTGGATGAAGATACGTACCTGGATCCCTTCCAATTGGGCTTCAGGCCCGGACATAGTACTGAAACGGCATTGGTCGCATTGGTTGATGATCTCTGGAGGGCCCATGACAGAGGTTATTCCTCTGTCCTGGTCCTATTAGACCTATCAGCGGCTTTTGATACTATTGACCATAGTATCCTATTGCGACGGTTGGGGGAGTGGGGACACCGTGTTGTGGTGGTTCGCCTCCTTCCTCTCCGACCGTCTGCAATTTGTGTTGGCGGGGGGAGAGAGATCCACCTCTAGGCCCCTCAATTGTGGGGTGCCTCAGAGGTTGGTCCTCTCTCCTCTCCTGTTCAACATTTATGTGAAGCCGCTGGGGGAGATCATCCGTGGCTTCGGGGTGAAGTGTCATCTGTACGCTGATGATACTCAGCTGTACATCTCCACCCCAAGCCACCCCGACGATGCCATGGAGGTCATGTCCCGTTGTCTGGAGGCCATGCGGAACTGGATGGGCGGGAACAGGCTCTGACTCAACTCTTCCAAGACTGAGTGGCTGTGGTTTCTGGCGTCCCGATATAGCCAGGTAGTTCCATCGCTGGCTATTGGGGTGAGATTTTGCCGCCTTCAGAGCGGGCTCGCAATCTGGGTGTCCTCCTGGATGTACGGCTGTCTTTTGAAGATCACATTGCGGCTGTTTCCAGGGGGGTGTTTCATCAGGTTCGCCTGATCCGCCAGATGCGGCCCTTTCTGGATCGGGATGCCTTATGCATGGTCACTCATGCCCTGGTCATCTCCCAACTGGACTACTCTAACGCCCTCTACATGGGGCTCCTGAATGGGAGCATCCGGAGGCTTCAACTGGTACAGAATGCGGCCGCGCGGGTGGTTATGGGGGCGTCAAGGTTCTCTCATGTGACGCCCCTCCTGCACGAGCTGCATTGGTTGCCAGTGGCCTCTCGGGTGCACTTTAAGATTTTAGTGTTAACTTTTAAAGTGCTCTGTGGCATCGGACCAGGATATTTACAAAACCGCATTCTTCCATTTCCCTCTCACCGTCCGGTGCGCTCCCACAGGGAGGGTTTCTGGCAGGTCCCATCGGCATCTATGTGCCGGCTGGTGACCCCGAGGAATAGAGCCTTCTCTGTGGGGGCATCTGCCATCTGGAATGGGTTGCCTCCAGAGTTACATACAGCCACGGACCTGGGGACCTTCAGGCGTGCCTTGAAAACCTGGCTCTTTGACCAGGCCGGCTTGGCCTGATTTTAGATTTGGGTATTTTAATTTTTATATTAAATTTTAGGGTTTTAGGGAGGGGTTTTAATTGTTTTCAGCCAGGGCCTTTAGTTTAATTTAGTTTTAACTTTTACATATTTATTGTTTTAATTGTATGGCTGTGCACCGCTCCGAGTCCTTCAGGAGAGGAGCGGAATATTATTATTATTATCATTATCATTATTATTATTATTATTATTATTATTAATAATAATAATAATAATAATAATAATATTCAACTCTACAGACAATACTGCTACCGTTCAAAAAGACCTTGACTATGTATCAGAATGATCAAACAAATGGCAACTTCAAATCTCAACAAATAAATGCTCTGTCCTACATATTGGCAAAAAATATCAGAAAATAAAATACAGGCTGAATAGTCAAGACCTTGTTGATAATCCAAACTCTGTCAAGGATCTTGGAGTACTCATCTCTAATAATCTAAGTGCTAGAGCCCACTGTAACTACATAGCCAAAAAGGCGTTAAGAGCTGTTAACCTAATCTTACATAGCTTTTACTCTGGTAATATTTATTTTATACTATTTATTTATTTATACTAATACTTATATACTGCCCTTCTCCCGAAGGACTCAGGGCGGTGCACAGCCAATCACAAACCCAATACAGTATACAAAAGTTAAAAACGGATTAAATAATTTAGGCTGTTTAAAAATTTTGCCCTCCCCCAAATAGTTAAAACCCCAAATATTCAAAACCAATTAAAAACATGAGACAAAATTAAAATCCTATGTCTGCCTAGGCCAGCCTGCTCAAAGAGCCAAGTTTTTAACGCCCATCTGAAGGCTCTCAGGTGCGTGTTGGTGCGTATCTCTGGGGGCAGACCATTCCAGAGGGCAGGGGCCCCCACAGAGAAGGCCCTACTCCTGGGGCCGCCAGACGACACATAGCAGCTGACGGCACCCGGAGAAGGCCCTCCCTGTGAGAACGCACAGGTCTGTTGGAGATCACCGGCAGAACGCGGTCCTGCAGATAACCTGGTCCAATGCCATGGATCGCTTTAAAGGTCAGAACCAGAACCTTAAAGCGAACCCAGAAAACCACCGGCAACCAATGCAGCTCGTGCAGGAGAGGCGTCACATGGGAGCTTTGTGACACCCCCATAATCACCCGCGCGGCCGCATTTTGTACCAGTTGGAGTCTCCGGGTGCTCCCCGCAGGGAGCCCCATGTAGAAAGCATTACAGTAGTCCAGGCGAGAAGTGACAAGAGCATGAGTGACCGTGCATAAGGTGACCCGATCCAGAAAGGGCCACAACTGGTAAATCAGGCGAACCCGATAAAAAGCCCCCCTGGAGACGGCCGCAATATGGTCTTCTAAAGACAGCCGTGCATCCAGGAGGACACCCAAGTTGCGAGCCCTCTCTGTGGGGGGTAAAATCTCTCCCTCAATAGCCAGCGACGGAGTCAGCTGACTATATGGGGCTGCCGGAAACCACAGCCACTTGGTCTTGGACGGGTTGAGCCGGAGCCTGTTCCCGCCCATCCAATTCCGCACGGCCTCCAGGCACTGGGACATAGCCTCCACAGCATCATTGGGGTGGCTCGGGGTGGAGATGTAAAGCTGGGTATCATCTGCATACAGATGACACTGCACCCCAAAACCACGGATGAACTCCCCCAGCGGCTTCACATAAATGTTGAACAGAAGAGGGGAGAGGACCGATCCCTGAGGCACCCCACAAATGAGGGGCCTAGAGGTGGACCTCTCCCCCCCCGCCAACACAAATTGTGAGCGGTTGGAGAGGAAGGAGGAGAACCATCGCAAGACAGTTCCCCCAATCCCTAACCCCTTCAACCGCCGCAATAAGATACTATAGTCGATAGTATCAAAAGCCGCCAAGAGGTCTAACAGGACCAGGACAGAGGAAAACCCCCTGTCACGGGCCCTCCAGAGATCATCAACCAACGCGACCAATGCTGTTTCGGTACTATGCCCGGGCCTGAAGCCCGATTGGAATGGATCGAGGTAAGTCGCTTCCTCCAGGTACTGAGGGAGCTGACGTGCCACCACACTCTCAACAACCTTCGCTAAAAAAAGGAAGGTTGGAGACTGGACGATAGTTATTTAAAACAGCCGGGTCCAGGGCAGGCTTCTTGAGGAGGGGCCACATCACCGCCATCTTCAGGGCAGTAGGGAGCGACCCCTCTCTCAACGAAGCATTGATAATCCCCTGGAGCCAGCCTCATGTCACCTCCCTGGTGGTCAAAACCAACCAGGAGGGACACAGGTCCAACAAACATGTGGTGGTATTCAGCCCTCCCAGCAACCTGTCCACACCCTCAGCGGTCACAGGGTCAAACTCTTCCCAAATAATAGTCTCAAGATCTGCCCTGGACACCTCCCTGGGACCACCCAATTGGAGTCCAGCCCGTCCCGAATCTGAGCGATTTTGTCGTGCAAGAATCGGGAAAACTCTTATTACACTAATAACTAGAACATACAAAACATTTGCTAGACCAATACTCGAATACAGCTCATCAGTCTGGAACCCACATTACGTATCTGATATTAACACAGTTGAGAAAGTCCATAAATATTTCACAAGAAAAGTTCTCCACTCCTCTACTCGTTGCAGAATACCTTATGCCACCAGACTCGAAATTCTAGACCTAGAAAATCTAGAACTATGCCACCTTTGGTCCAATCTAAGTATAGTATATAAAATCATACATTACAATGTCCTACCTGTCAATGAATAATTCAGCTTCAACCATAACAACACAAGAGCAAACAATAGATACAAACTCAAATCGCACCAAACTTGATTGCAGGAAATACGACTTCAGCAACAGAGTGGTCAATGTCTGGAATACTCTACCTGACTCTGTGGTTTCTTCCCCAAACACCAAAAATTTTAACCTTAGACTGTCTACTATTGACCTTACCCCTTTCCTAAGAGGTCTGTAGGGGGCCTGCATAAGCACACCAACATGCCTACCGTCCGTGTCCTATTATTTCTTTTATTTTTTTATTTTTCTTATATGTATCCATGTATTCATAACTATATTTTTACTTATACCTATTATCTTGTAAGCAATTGACAAAAAAATTAATAATAATAATCAAGCAGTTCCAGTGAGTTTACTCCATAGTTAGGCAGGAGGCTAATTTCTTAGTTCAATTTACTCTAAAAAATTACTGTTGTAAATATAAAATGAAGGATAATCCACCTATAAGCTACCTGCAGTTCCTAGAGGAAAATGTGATCTAAATCAAACAACTAAAGGGTACAAGTATCATGTAGATACACATACAGGTATGTACAAAGTATGCTTTTTGAACGTATTAAGGTACTAAGTTAAAAATCAATCAAGTATGTTTCATTTGACTATTGGACAATTTATTAAGCTAAGTAATAAGGACTATCCTGAAACAGAAGTGTGATGTTTATTCAATGTTTACTTTTGAATGAATGAATGATTAACTATTTGTGTACATCAATAAGGATCTTTCTTAAAATGTTGTCTGCCTTTCCAATTTGAACTGTTCTACAATGCATTTACCTTCTTAAAAAGTACATCCATTCATTATAATAGTATGTGATGCATTTGAAATACAAAATTACAGTGCCATTTTGCTCATATTGGGGATCACATTGCATTTGCCTTGTGCCATTACCATGATAACTGTACAGTTGCATTTTAAGAAGGCACTTTTCTTGGGAAAGTTGGTAATGAGTTACTATTTTCAGAACATAAATAAATAAGGGTATTCTTGATACTAGGAAATGTTGCAGTTAAGTGTTATTAGAAAGGGTAAAATAGAAAAAAAATGTAGAATTATTTTTAAAAAATAAAAGACAGATGTAGGATGTGTCCTACTACATAAATAGTCATTGATCCTCACTTTGGAGTATAAAAAGGGTATGAATAATAGTGAAAAGTATATGAAAAATTAAATAAAGAAAAGCCTATAAATTAAATATTTTTAATGGGGTATGTCAATATTTTAGATCAAAGGTCTCCAAACTTGGCAACTTTAAGCCTTGGAGACTTCAACTCCCAGAATTCTCCAGGCAGCTGACTAGAAATTTCTGGGAGTTGAAGTCCCCAAGGCTTAAAGTTGGCAAGTTTGAGGACTCCTGTTTTAGATGTATATTTTCCCAGAAATTCCCACATTTTAATCTTAATTAATTTAAAATATAAAAAAGCCCCATAGAATGCTTTTATTATATGTAATAATGACATCATCCCAAAATTCTATATATAATTCAGCATGAAAGGGATATACAAAAACAAACCAAAGAGCAGGTCATATTATTTTCATAGCACTAAGGAAAATAAACCAATTACTATAGCAGAAATGTGTACTGTTTTCTACTAAGTGCTACTGTTTTCCAATAGGTAAATTTTATTTTAGCACTGCCCATTTTTAACTAAAATTGGAGGCCTTTAGGTTTTCTAAATCTTTAGTTTGGGAATAATTCCTTTAACGCTATAAAAATTGTTATTGTACCTGAAGGCATCCTGAAACAGATATGTTGTGACTTTAAACCTAGTGGCTTTTTCATATAGATAGTATGTTGTAAAGATGCATGTAGATTCGCAGTTTCAACATCTACATGGTTTATTTTACATTTATTCTTAGCTGCCCAAACTAATGCTGCTCTCAATGTATTTGCTCTCAGACTAGGTGCAAACACTTCATCATAGTCTTTATCTGACTGAGCAAATCCTTGAGCAACTAACCTTGCTTTATGGGTAATAGTCCCATCCACACCAGTCTTTATCTTATACATCCATTTGCAACCTATTGCATGCTCACCTGATGGTAACTTTACATCCTCATACACCTTTAAATCCCTTAACAATTTTAACTACCCATTCATAGCTTCCTGCCAAGATACCTGATCCTTTGTAGGATACAGGTTTATTTCATTAAAGTTAGAAGGTTCTGTATTAACCTGACATACAATGCTTGCTTGAAATCTGTCAGGTGGATGTCTCTCCTTAGTTGACCTCCTAGGCAACTCAGTACATGTTGTTGGCATGTCCTCTTCCTTTACCTCCCCTATCAAATCCTCATCTTTTACAGTCATAGAGGGTTCTTCTATTGATGATTTCTTCATTGAGGATTCCTCCACTATCTTATCATCAATATTATTATCATTAAGATTATTGGTAAACAATGAGTCTTAACATATAATGTTGTCTTAACATGTAACATGTACTATCCTGTACCTTATTATATTCCTGTTCAAGCTTTCTCCAGCCAACATGCTCCAGAAATTTAGCACTTGCACTGCAATAAAAATTAATAGTACCCGGCTCCCAAAATCTAAATGATCTATAATTAGCTTCATAACCTACAAAATATAACTGTCTCGCTCTATGTTGTCCCTTTTGCCTTACTTGCGTAGGAATATGAACCCATGCTGGGGTTCCAAACGTATGTAAATAACTGAGATCTGGCTTTTTTCAATTCCAACGAGGAAATGGTAACTCACCAGTCATTGAATTCACTACATTATTCAAAACATGGTTAGCACACACATTATTGCTTCACCCCAAAGTTTCTCTGATAAACCAGAATTTGAAATCATAGTCCTAGTCACAGCCTGTAATGTATGTCCTCTACGTTCAATATATAAGTTATGTTGTGGTCTATAAGGAGCAGAACACTTATGTTCAATACCAACTTTCAATACCAATATGGCTTCAAATTTTCTATTGGTAAATTTAGTATCATTATCTGTTACTAAGCTAATAACTTTTGGTTTCTTTTTCCTTTCAGCAAATTTTAACCAGTTTACAAAATGCTGGTATGTTTCTGTCTTTGTTTTCATTAAATAACAGAAACCATATCTGGAAAATGATCAATTATACTTAATATGTAACAGGCTCCACCTAAATTAGGTTTCTTAGGTCCAATAATATCAACAAAAATAACCTCTAATGGTTCACTGGTTTTGAATCCATTTACCCTATTTGCAGGAGTTACCTTGTTTTTTTCTTGATTGCAAGCATTGCAATTTAAATACTTTGTACAAGGTTTTAATTTTATATCATTAGATAACTCAACAGTTTTCTTTAGCATTTTGAAATTGATATCTCCCATACATCTATGGAGCAGATGAATACATTCATCATGAGGCTTTTTATTCTCATAAACTGAGAGAATTAATTAATAGATTATCATGTATAATAAATAAACCATTATCCAATCTTGCAGTAACGCTTTTACCCTGTTTTTCAATTAAACATTTATCTCCCTGAAAGGTTACAACAAATCCTGCTTTTACCATTTCTCTTACAGATAGCAAGTTAAATATCATTCTAGGTACATTTAATGTTGGTAAATGTTCATTAATACATGAACAATATACAGTACCTTCTCCAGATGCTCTCAATTTAATCCGTCTTTACACAGAAGTAGGCTTCACTTCATAGACCAGGAAACATAGTTTGTTCCGTCTAACTGGGTTATCTGGGATATACTGGTTGACTGTTCTTGTGCCATTTGTAGTTTAACAATAAACTGCAATCAGCTGGCTGAATATGAAACTGTGTATTCACACTGATTCTCAATATCTCTCTGGGCCCATAACCAATGTTATGATATGTACAGAATAACCCTTGAGTAACAAGGATATGCACATGGAAATGTTTATGAGAGTAGTTATGAATAATTATTCAACCACACACAGCTACACTAAATTGAGTTAAAGTTTACTTTAAAAAATAGCACAGTCCAATAAACAGTCCAGGTCATATACGTTTTACAGTCCAAAGAATATCCAATTACAAAGTCTTCTTACTGGTTGCCTTTATCATTTCCAGTAAACAAAGATATCAAAGTATAAGCACAGCTTAAATAGCAACAGAATGTCAGAGATACAGAATGTCAGAGAGTTCAAGCCATGATCCCTAGCTCCCTCTTATGGCAATTCACAATACAATCAACCAATTGGAACATAGTACAAATCAATACAGTAACTTTGTCTTAAAGCTACAAACATACATTGTTGGTTTATGTATTGCCAACCCAACTAATTGGTGGACAGATTCCTAACACATCTTATAGAGCCTCCCCCACCAGTTCCCACTCGTCAGCCATTTTCAGTCTCCACACGTTCCATTTTTGCCCTCCGCACACCCCATTTTTGGCCTCTGTGAAACCTGTTTTCAGCCTCCACATGCCTTGTTTTCAACCTGTTCCAGGTGGCAGGGATAGCTACCGCTACCTATCGCTCCTATAACCACAAATCACTGGTGCCTATCACCATCACTCGCTGCCGCCGCTTGCTGAGACCACTGCTTGCTTCTGCCACTGCTTGCCGCCACTGTCTACCACTGCCATAATACTTATTGTTGTGTATTGACTGAGTCTTCACTCAGGTCCGTGCTTTGAGCGGGAAGCACGGACCTCTCCCATTGGCTGGAGCCGTTTTACAGCCGGCTATAAAAGGCGGCTGTCAAACGGCATCAGCTGTTGCCGCTCCAGCTGGCTGCCGTGTTAGCGCGGCAGTAGCGGTAACCCTTTATTCTTTAAAATAAAGTTTAAGCTGAAGCCTTGCCCTGGTCTCTGTCTGAGTATTTCCGTCGCTCCACAACACCGGCGACGAGGACGGGATACTAAATAAAGGCAAGCCAGGCAAGGAAGAGAGAAAAGAGCGAAATCACTAGCCGAGAGCTGAAATCGCTACAGAGTTGCTGCCTCTATCCGCGAAGCGCCGTCTCTAACTCGCCTGAGGGAAAACAACACAGCTGACAGAAAGATGACTTCAAATCCTGCATTCCCACCCTTCAGACCGACCGCTGAGACATGGGAGTCATACAGGAACCGGTTTGACTGTTTTTTAGATGCTATAGACCTGTCAGAAATTTCTGAGCATAGGAAAAAATCTTACTTCCTAAGCTTTTGCGGAGCCACGGTTTTTGACACCGCAACAGCATTACTGGCCCCACGATCTATTAAGACTATTCCTTGGGAGGAACTGCAAGAAATTCTCTCAAATCATTACTCCCCTAAGCCTTCCAGAATTGCTAGGCGCCATGCTTTCAGAAGGCGCATTCAGTCAGAGGGGGAAACAATTAGTGATTATATGGCAGCACTGAGAACAGCTGCCTTGCATTGCGGGTTCAGACATTACCTGGACGATATGCTGTTGGATCAGCTGGTTTGTGGCGTTAGAGACACAAAATTACAAAGACGTTTATTAGCCAAAGGGGATCTAACCTTAAAGCAAGCCATAGAGGAATCCCAGGCTGCTGAGCTGTCAGCACTCTCAGCAGCTGAAATACATGGAAACCCCAGCAGACTAGAAAATCCAACAGTATATTTTGAGGAAGCCTCGACAGAAAATGGCTCAGAAGAGGCTACTGAGGTAAACCGCCTCAGACAGCCCAACACCAATCAAAAAGAATTCAGGCAAGGTATAAGCCAAACCCCACGTTTACAAACTACATGCTTAAGCTGTGGGGGCAACCATCTCAGGGCAGCCTGCAGATTCAGGAATGCCATATGTTTAAGGTGTCAAAAGAAAGGCCATTTGGCCAAAATATGTCATGGCAGAGAAAACCTTCAATCAGCCACAAAGGCCCCAGAAGCTCACTCAATATCCTAGACAAATTGAGGACTGTTTCACATGCTACCAGTCTAAGATACAAAAAAACAAATCTAACAAAATTAGTGTCACTGTTTCTATAGAAGGAAAACCTTGCAGAATGGAGGTTGACACCGGCTCTGCATTATTCATCATCTCATGGAACACCTTAAAGAAACTACTCCCCAGCATATCAAGACAGAAAATTTCAGCCTGCAATCTAACACTTCGGGACTACCAAGGCAGATCCATCCCTATCATTGGAAAAGGCAAGTTCCTAGTCCAATTTCAAGGGTTTAAGGGTCACTTGCCTCTAGTGATAGTGGATGGCATCCTCCCAAGCCTATTGGGACTAGATTGGTTCCCAGCCCTGGACCTCCACATAGGGGGAATCCACGCCATTACGAGTTCAGAAGTTGAATCCCTGTTCAGGGACTATGCAGATATATTCAGCGAGGGCCTAGGCTGCTACGTGGGAACCCCAATATCCTTCAGGGTAGACCCCCAGGCAGTACCAATTCATTTGAAGCCCCGCAGAGTTCCTTTTGCTATTCGTCCTAAACTTGACAAGGAACTTGACAAATTAATTAAGCAGGGCATACTGAAACCTACAGACTTCTCAAAGTGGGAAATCCCCATAGTAACACCGTTAAAAAAGGACGGAAATTTAAGGATCTGCTAGGATTACAAATCTCCGATAAACAAATATTTACAAGTCAGCGCATACCCAATCCCTGTGGTACAACATCTACTCCATTCCCTTGAGCCTGGCTCCATTTTTGCAAAGTTGGACATGTCCCAGGCGTATCAACAGTTTCCTGTTGATGATGAAACTGCTGAACTGCAAACAATAGTAACCCACAGAGGGGCTTTCAAATGCACACGCCTACAATTCGGAGTTAGTGTGGCCCCTGGAATTTTCCAGTCCCTTATGGAACGAATCCTGCAAGGGTTGCCAGGCGTTGAGCCTTACTTTGATGATATTCTGGTATCTGCTACCAATCTACAGCAATTACTACAAAGGGTCAGAGGTGTACTTGACCGTTTTAGACAATCTGGTCTCAAACTAAAAAGGGAGAAATGCACCATAGCCACTCCACAAGTGGAATTCTTAGGTTACGAGATTGATGCCAAGGGTATTCACCCAACAGAGTCAAAGGTCAAGGCCATTCACAATGCGCCTACTCCTACTAACAAAACTGAGCTTCAAGCTTTCCTGGGCCTCTTGAATTTCTACACTTCGTTCCTGCCCCATAAAGCTTCTGTTGCTGAGCCCCTTCATAGACTTTTAGACAAGAACTCACCATGGCACTGGGGACCAAGGGAAACTATTGCTTTCAAACAAGTCAAGTCATTGTTAACTTCAAAGGCTGTCTTAATCCAATTCAATAAAGACTTACCACTCATTCTAGCAGCCGATGCTTCTCCATTCGGAATTGGGGCCGTCCTGAGTCACAGACTGCCCAATGGTGCAGAAGCACCTATAGCTTTCTTTTCAAGGACACTATCTTCCACTGAACGCAACTATAGCCATATTGACAAGGAGGCCTTGGCTGCAGTGGCTTCAGTGAAGAAGTTCCATGAATTCCTCTACGGGCATCATTTCGAACTCATAACTTACCACAAGCCACTGTTAGGTATTTTATCCGGCACTAAACAAACTCCCCAGATTTTGTCCCCAAGGATGACCAGGTGGACGGTTTTCCTGGCTGCGTATTCCTACACTCTAATTCATCGCTCCGGAAAAAGCCTTTGCCATGCTGATGCACTCAGCCGCTGCCCCCTGCCAGTGCCAGTCGAGGACCCAGCACCAGCATCCACAGTCTTTCTCATCAACGAACTCAAGCTACCAGTCACCACTGCTGACATCGCTGCCCATTCGGCCAAGGACCAGGTAATATCCCAAATCCTTGACTGGGTAGGGAGGGGGTGGCCTACAGCCCCTTATCCTTCAGACTTCCTATCCTACAAACTACACCAACAGGAACTTTCCTCCTTGAAAGGCTGTTTACTATGGGGAACCAGAGTAGTCATCCCCCACAAATTGCAAACCTCAATACTGAAGGTGCTGCATGAGGGTCATCCAGGAATTGTGCGAATGAAGGCCCTCGCCCGCAGCTATGTATGGTGGCCAGGCATGGATGCCCAAATCTCTAACTGGGTAAATTCTTGCCATGCATGCCAGGCCACCAGGGCACTACCACCAGCAGCCACCCCTAGGACCTGGGAGGAAGCAGGCAGCCCCTGGTCCAGAATACACATAGACTTGGCAGGCCCCTTCCATGGGCGCACCTTTCTGGTGGTAGTAGACTCATATTCAAAATGGGTGGAATTGACCTTAATGCACTCCACCTCTACAGAAGCAGTCAGCAAGGCACTGACTAGGATGTTCGCCACACATGGCCTTCCTGATTCCATTGTATCCGACAATGGCCCCCAATTCACCTCCTGTGAGTTTGAGATGTTTCTAGCAAGTTTGGGCATCAGACACATATTGGTAGCCCCTTTTCATCCTGCCAGCAATGGGCTGGCTGAGAGGGCAGTTAGATCTGCCAAGGAGGTGATACAAAGATTGGGTCCTATAAACTGGCATGCCAAGCTGGCCCAATACCTGTTGAGCCAACATACTACTCCCTGTGCCTCCACAAATAGGTCTCCAGCTGAAGTATTAATGGGACGCCGGCTGAGGACCACTCTAGACAGGCTGCACCCAAATTATGCCCCATTGCTTCCCCTTGGGTCAAACAGCCAAGACAGAGGGTTCCTGGTAAATGACAAGGTGTTTGTCAGGAATTTTGCTGGCATAGTGGTAACCACTATGGTTACCAGGGCGTGTGATAGCAGTAACTGGTCCTAAGTCTTATAGAGTGCAGTTACCTGATGGGCGGACCTGGCGGCGTCACATAGACCACCTGAGGAAGCATTGGAGCACGGCACCCAAAGGTCATCTAGACGGGCCCCATGCAGAAGCAACCACACCATTCGACGAAACCAGCTTCCAACCCACCGGGAATGACAGCCTACCAGATGGAGAAGCTGACCAAGGTGCAGACCCGGCTCCAGACAGTCCAGCAGCCTCACCGTCATCAGAAGACACGCAGATGGCACAAGACAGCAACCCGGCGCCATTTTTGACTGAGCCGAGAAGATCCGGTCGAGTACACAGGCGTCCAACGTACCTGAAAGACTACGCATGCTCCTCACTGGGAGGGAGGAGTGTTGTGTATTGACTGAGTCTTCACTCAGGTCCGTGCTTTGAGCGGGAAGCACGGACCTCTCCCATTGGCTGGAGCCGTTTGACAGCCGGCTATAAAAGGCGGCTGTCAAACGGCATCAGCTGTTGCCGCTCCAGCTAGCTGCCGTGTTAGCGCGGCAGTAGCGGTAACCCTTTATTCTTTAAAATAAAGTTTAAGCTGAAGCCTTGCCCTGGTCTCTGTCTGAGTATTTCCGTCGCTCCACAACACTTATGATTAAACAAAATGTGTTATATATTTTGGAAAAGTATTTTTACTAGTTTAATCCAAGACTTGTATTTCCCAGAGTAATAGTTTGTTGATTTGTGCATTCTATGGTGTATTTGGATTTTTTAAAATCTAATTGTTCTTTTGTATTTGTTTTTTATAAAGCTAATAGTCTAATATTTTCTGGCAAAATTTCTGAGTCACCTAAACAGTTCTGAGAGTGTAAAAATTGAAAATTTGTTTTACTACACATGAAAATCAATGGAAGAAAACATATAATTTATATGCTAGCAGGACAGTTATATCCTGCTGATTAGTATATTTCAGTGAATTTCTTTTACTCATCATTACTCAAAAAAGTATATTCTGGTTTTCAAAATGTTTTTTTTTCAAGGCTTGCAAATTATATAATTGAAGCAATTTAAAATAAATAAAAAGTTTAAAACTAATTGTATTATATAATATATAATGCATTTGGTTAAGTTAAAGTATGGAGAGATTGTAAGTTCCAGTTCTGCCTTAGGTATAAAGCCAACTGGGTTTGTGATATCTCATATTTGAGTTTGACACATCTTTGCCTAATAACCCCTACTGGTAAGGCAACTGGCAGGCAAAATTTGAACCCTGTTCTCCAACATCAAAGGCAGTGTTCTAGCTACTACTGTATCCTTTTGTTATCCAACTGGTTATCCAACTGGTTGACATGTAGTATGGACTAAAGTGGTCCCAGTGGTAAATACCACAGGATTAAATGTATTTGTCCTAGTGATTTACATTTCATTGAAGTAAATAGGTATTACTTTATCATGTTTCTATCAATCATGTTTTTCAATTTATTCTTTAAAAATAACTAATGGAAAACATAATTATTGTCAAAGGAAACAGCAAAATAGAGGTTGAATAATTCTGCCTTTTATTTCTAACCTATTAACTTTCTACTTTCTTGGCTGAACAATTATCTTTTCTTCCTCCTTCTCTTACTCATCCAAAGATATTATTTTTATTCTTTTTGGAAACAGACAGAAGATACTATTTTTATTCTTTTTGGAAACAGAAAGCAACTACTTGAAGACTTTGTAATTCCAAGGCTGGTAAGAGACTATAGGTTAGCTAACCAAGGTCCTCTGCTTAAAGTAGTATTGATTATATATTAATAGTGATAAGTGGTATTTCAGCTGGAACTAAGTGACTCTGTGAATGAGCTACACCAGGTAATTTACTGAAGTAAAATGTATTTACCTTAGTAATTGTGTTTATTCTGTGTCAACTTCTAACAAAGTTGTATCTCTATAGTGCGGTTAGAGATTTTGCTTGTGGACTAAAGCAGGATGTTATATTATATGTTAAGCCTTTTTGCCTTTACAACTGCCTCATAAACACTGTAAAACATTTACTTACCTTAGCTCATTCCGAGCTTTAGTTTTTCTGTTTATAACTCTAAACTCTTTCTTACTCAGCTGCCTTATATAGTATGTGCCATTTTTTAAAAAATGCCTAAATAATTAATCTGTATATGAAACCACATTGGGCTCTCCTGCCTTCTTCTCACTTGAATTAATTTCAGTTTTGCTGTTATTATATCCCTATAAAGAACTGTCTAATATTTTTTCTCATTAATTTCAATTACGAACTCCTGAACATTGATATAAGTTTATTAAAATCAGCTTTCCTGAACAGCAAGAATCATACTTGACTAAACTTACCTTAATTTTTTCTTAAAAACAAAAGTATACTATTTCACAATGGTTTGATTACAATGGTTCTTCTACTTCAATTTCATTGAGTTTTATGTATATGAGAGTCCTTTAGGTTTAAAGAAGACATACTGTTTTGCAGTTCATCTGTAGAAATGGAAGTAGCTTTGAAGTCCTAGTCTAAAAGCATGAACCAAGTACAATGGAAGCATAGGATGTCTATTATTGTAGTAACTGTGGGTGTAATTCTAAAATGGCACCCCAGTTTTTGGTTATTCCTTCAAAGCTGTGGAAGCTTCATAGCACAGGGGTCAGTAGCAGGTTTTGTCAGTAGCCACATCTTTTAATTCCCTTGGCTGGATGTCATAGTGGCATAAAATTTATTTCACTGTATCTTTGTAGCACTTACAGTACATGGTCAGCTTCAGTCTTTTCCCAGACTCTAGTTTCACTGGTGAGACATGTAGCAGTAATTCATTCCGATGATGCAAGGATGGGAAGTGTTCAATGGTGGGATTAAAATTTTTTTACCATTGGTTCTGTTGGCCTGCCTTTTTGGCATAGCATGGCTTGGTGGGCGTGGCAGGGGAAGGATACTGTAAAATCTCCATTCTTTCCCCACTCCAGAGAGAAGGTTTTGCCAAATCCATTCCCACCCCACCCCACTAACTTGCTTTCCAGCTCCATTCTGCTGTACAGGCAACAAAAGAAAACCTAGCTGATCAGCTGGGACTCAGGAGGCAAAGAATAGATGGAGGTAGGGCCAGTCAGAGGTGGTATTTGCCAGTTCTCCAAACTACTCAACATTTCCACTACCAGTTCTCCAGAACTTGTCAGAACCTACTGAATACCACCTCTGGAAGTGGTACCCTAAAAGGGCTGCCCGGTCACCCTGGATGTTGCTGGAGTCTGGACATCTCTGCTTCTCCAGGATCTGAGATGAACAACCACTTGTCCAAAGGCTAGCTATATGCAGGTTTGTGACTATGATCATCTTTATCTGTTGCTTCAACACTCCTCCATCATTATAGGACTCGACAAATTTATTTTAGACATATGATTTTCAGATGAGTTGTAGGTGAAGATGAATTGCATAACAGAAAACTGCACAATATAGTCTTAAATGGAATAGCCATTGCACAGAGTGAAGTTGTACTCTCTTATCAGAGGAGAGTGGTATGGAGAACCATTACAGCTAGAGATCTTTCTTGTTCAGTGAATGATCCAGACATTAAAGTGTCTTGCCATGCTCTTAAAACTTGAACACCTGAAAAGCCCATCTTCTTGACTGCTGGACTATTAATAAGTCTCTTCCACTCAGTCTGCTAGGGCTTCTTACACACTGTGACAGACAAGATTGGTAAAAGTAAAGCTGAACCTTTTTTTTCTTCTTATATGTATCCATTTACTCATAACTACGTTTTTATTTATATCTATTATCTTGTAAGCAATTGACAAAAATAAATAAAAATAAAATAGTCTGAATAAACTTTTCCTTTATTCCCCAAAACAGAAATACAGCAGCTTTAGATTTTTCTTTCTAAATCCCAGAAAAACAGAAATTAATAAATTTCTGCTATGCCTGAAACACTACGATTAGCTATATAAAGCTGAAGCTTTGCACATGGAAATTTTTTTAATGAAAAAAGCTCATATAAAAATAATGAAGGCAAATCTGTAGGTATAAACAGGGAAACCTGGGGAAAGGGGAACCTATAGGCAAATCAAATGAAAACATAATCACCGAAGAATTGCAAATAAAAGCAATAGAATCAGCTTACCTGAAATAGCAACTTATTATTTCTTTGAGTAACCTCTTTGCATTCAGCATTGAATGATTGGAGATAGATTGTCTATTTTATCTGCTTAGAAGATTATATGCAAACCCTCATTTTGTTTTTGTTTTTCTAATTGTTGTGTATGGACTGAGTCTTCACTCAGGTCTGTGCTTTGAGCGGGAAGCACGGACCTCTCCCATTGGCTGGAGCCGTTTGACAGCCAGCTATAAAAGGCGGCTGTCAAACGGCATCAGCTGTTGCCGCTCCAGCTGGCTGCCGTGTTAGCGCGGCAGTAGCGGTAACCCTCTTTGCCTGTTAATAAAGAGTTAAGCTGAAACCTTGACCTGGTCTCTGCCTGAGTAATTCCGTCGCTCCACAACACTGGCGACGAGGACGGGATACTAAATAAAGGCAAGCCAGGCAAGGAAGAGAAAGAAAAGAGCGAAATCACTAGCTGAGAGCTGAAATTGCTACAGAGTTGCTGCCTCTAGCCACGAAGCGCCGTCTCTAACTTGCCTGAGGAAAAACTTCACCGCTGACAGAAGATGACTTTGAATCCTGCATTCCCGCCCTTCAGACCGACCGCTGAGACGTGGGAGTCATACAAGAACCGGTTTGACTGCTTTTTAGATGCTTTAGACCTGTCAGAAATTTCTGAGCATAGGAAAAAATCTTACTTCCTAAGCTTTTGCGGAGCCACGGTTTTTGACACCGCAACAGCATTACTGGCCCCAAGATCTATTAAGACTATTCCTTGGGAAGAACTGCAAGAAATTCTCTCAAATCACTACTCCCCTAAGCCTTCCAGAATTGCTAGGCGCCATGCTTTCAGAAGGTGCATCCAAACAGAAGGGGAAACAAATAATGATTATATGGCAGCACTGAGAACAGCTGCCTTGCATTGCGAGTTCAGAGATTACCTGGACGATATGCTGCTCGATCAGCTGGTTTGTGGCGTTAGAGACCCCAAATTACAAAGACGTTTATTAGCCAAAGGGGATCTAACCTTAAAGCAAGCCATAGAGGAATCCCAGGCTGCTGAGCTGTCAGCACTCTCAGCAGCTGAAATTCAGGAAAACCCCAGCAGACTAGAAAATCCAACAGTATATTTTGAGGAAGCCTCCACAGAAAATGGCCCAGAAGAGGCTACTGAGGTAAACCGCCTCAGACAGCCCAATGCAAATCAAAAAGAGTTCAGGCAAGGTATAAGCCAAACCCCACATTTACAAACTTCATGCTTAAGCTGTGGGGGCAACCATCTCAGGGCATCCTGCAGATTCAGGAATGCCATATGTTTAAGGTGTCAAAAGAAAGGCCATCTGGCCAAAATTTGTCAGGCAGGGAAAACCTTCAACCAGCCACAAAGGCCCCAGAAGCTCATTCAATACCCCAGACAAATTGAGCACTGTTTCACATGCTATCAGTCTAAAATACAAAAAAATAAATCTAACAAAATTAGTGTCACTGTTTCTATAGAAGGTAGACCCTGCAGAATGGAGGTTGACACCGGCTCTGCATTATCCATCATCTCATGGGACACCTTAAAGAAGCTTCTCCCCAGAATATCAAGACAGAAAATTCCAGCCTGCAATCTAACACTTCGGGACTACCAAGGCAGAACCATCCCTGTCATCGGAAAAGGCAAGTTCCTTGTCCATTTTCAAGGGTTTAAGGGTCACTTGCCTCTAGTGATAGTGGATGGCATCCTCCCAAGCCTATTGGGACTAGATTGGTTCCCAGCCCTGCGCCTCCACATAGAGGGAATCCACGCCATTACCAATTCAGAAGTTGAATCCCTGTTCAGGGACTATGCAGATGTATTCAGTGAGGGCCTAGGCTGCTATGTGGGAACCCCAATATCCTTCAGGGTAGACTCCCAGGCAGTACCAATTCGTTTGAAGCCCCGCAGAGTTCCTTTTGCAATTCGTCCTAAACTAGACAAGGAACTTGACAAATTAATCAAGCAGGGCATACTGAAACCTACAGACTTCTCAAAGTGGGAAACCCCCATAGTAACACCGTTAAAGAAGGATGGAAATTTAAGGATCTGCTCGGACTACAAGTCGTCCATAAACAAATATTTACAAGTTAGTGCGTACCCAGTCCCTGTGGTACAACATTTACTCCATTCCCTTGAGCCTGGTTCCATTTTTGCAAAGTTGGACATGTCCCAGGCGTATCAACAGTTTCCTGTTGATGATGAAACTGCTGAACTGCAAACAATAGTAACCCACAGAGAGGCTTTCAAATGCACACGCCTACAATTCGGAGTTAGTGTGGCCCCTGGAATTTTCCAATCCCTTATGGAACGAATACTGCAAGGGTTACCAGGCGTTGTGCCTTACTTTGATGATATTCTGGTATCTGCTACCAATCTACAGCAATTACTACAAAGGGTCAGAAGTGTACTTGACCGTTTCAGGAAATCTGGCCTCAAGCTAAAAAGGGAGAAATGCACCATAGCCACTCCACAAGTGGAATTCTTAGGTTACAAGATTGATGCCAAGGGTATTCACCCAACTGAGTCAAAGGTCAAGGCCATTCACGATGCGCCTACTCCTACTAACAAAACTGAGCTTCAAGCTTTCCTGGGCCTCTTGAATTTCTACACTTCGTTCCTGCCCCATAAAGCTTCTGTTGCCGAGCCCCTTCATAGACTCTTAGACAAGAATTCGCCATGGCACTGGGGACCAAGGGAGACTATTGCTTTCCAAGAAGTCAAGTCATTACTAACATCAAAGGCCGTCTTAATACAATTCAATAAAGACTTACCACTCATTCTAGCAGCCGATGCTTCTCCTTTCGGAATTGGGGCCGTCCTGAGCCACAGACTGCCCAACGGTGCAGAGGCACCTATAGCCTTCTTTTCAAGGACACTATCTTCCACTGAACGCAACTATAGCCATATTGACAAGGAGGCCTTGGCTGCAGTGGCTTCAGTGAAGAAGTTCCATGAATTCCTCTACGGGCATCATTTCGAACTCATAACTAATCACAAGCCACTGTTAGGTATTTTATCCGGCTCTAAACAGACTCCCCAGATTTTGTCCCCAAGGATGACCAGATGGACGGTTTTCCTGGCTGCGTATTCCTACACTCTAATCCATCGATCCGGAAAAAACCTTTGCCATGCTGATGCACTCAGCCGCTGTCCCCTGCCAGTGCCAATCGTGGACCCAGCACCTGCAACCACAGTCTTTCTTATCAACGAACTCAAGCTTCCAGTCACTGCTGCTGACATCGCTGCCCATTCGGCCGAGGACCAGGTAATATCCCAAGTCCTGGACTGGGTAGGGAGGGGGTGGCCTACGGCCCCTTATCCTTCAGACTTCCTACCCTACAAATTACGCCAGCAGGAACTTTCCTCCTTGCAAGGCTGTTTACTATGGGGAACCAGAGTAGTCATTCCCCACAAATTGCAAACCTCGATACTGAAGGTGCTGCATGAGGGTCACCCAGGGATTGTGAGAATGAAGGCCCTAGCCCACAGTTACGTATGGTGGCCAGGCATGGATGCCCAAATCTCTAACTGGGTAAATTCTTGCCAGGCGTGCCAGGCCACCAGGGCATTACCACCAGCCTCCACCCCTAGGACCTGGGAGGAAGCAGGCAGCCCCTGGTCCAGAATACACATAGACTTAGCAGGCCCCTTCCATGGGCGCACTTTCCTGGTGGTAGTAGATTCATATTCAAAATGGGTGGAATTAACTTTAATGCACTCCACCACTACGGAAGCAGTCAGCAAAGCACTGACTAGGATGTTTGCCACACATGGCCTTCCTGATTCTGTCGTATCCGACAATGGCCCCCAATTCACCTCCTGTGAGTTCGAGATGTTTCTAGCAAGTTTGGGCATCAGGCACATATTAGTAGCCCCTTTTCATCCTGCCAGCAATGGGCTGGCTGAGAGGGCAGTTAGATCTGTCAAGGAAGTGCTACAAAGATTGGGTCCTATTAACTGGCATGCCAGGCTGGCCCAATACCTATTGAGCCAACATACTACACCCTGTGCCTCTACTAATAGGTCACCAGCCGAAATATTAATGGGACGCCGGCTGAGGACCACTTTGGACAGGCTGCACCCAAATTATGCCCCTTTGCTTCCCCTTGGGTCAAACAGCCAAGACAGAGGGTTCCTGATAAATGATAAGGTGTTTGTCAGAAATTTTGCTGGGCAACCACTATGGTTACCAGGGCTTGTGATAGCAGTAACTGGCCCCAAGTCTTATAGAGTCCAGTTACCTGATGGGCGGACCTGGCGGCCTCACGTGGACCACCTGAGGAAGCGTTGGAGCACGGCACCCAGAGGTCATCCAGACGAGCTCCATGCAGAAGCATCCACACAACTCGACGAAACCAGCTTCCAACCCACCGGGAACGATAACCTACCAGATGGGGAAGCTGACCAAGGTGCAGACCCAGCTCCAGACAGCCCAGCAGCCTCACCGTCGTCCGAAGACACGCAGAGGGCACCAGACAGCAACTCGGCGCCATTTTTGACGGAGCCTAGAAGATCCGGACGAATTCGTAGGTGTCCAGCGTATCTGAAGGACTATGCATGCTCCTCACTGGGAGAGAGGAGTGTTGTGTATGGACTGAGTCTTCACTCAGGTCCGTGCTTCCAGCGGGAAGCACGGACCTCTCCCATTGGCTGGAGCCATTTGACAGCCGGCTATAAAAGGCGGCTGTCAAACGGCATCAGCTGTTGCCGCTCCAGCTGGCTGCCGTGTTAGCGTGGCAGTAGCGGTAACCCTCTTTGCCTGTTAATAAAGAGTTAAGCTGAAACCTTGACCTGGTCTCTGCCTGAGTAATTCCGTCGCTCCACAACACTAATTATTGTATAATTATTTGTAATTGGGCCACTCACATGGCCTAATTCCAAATAGGCCATGGCCCGGTTATGGACTGCAGCCTGACAGATGGATACCCCTAGTCTAATGGAATACAAAATAAAATTGAAACAAAGTTTTTCTGTGGAGACAGTGTATGGTCAAAACTACGTTTCTTGGTAGAAATAGAAATGTATAAAATAATCTAATTTTCACAGTTCTGATACTAAATACATAAGAGAGGTGTGTTCATGGTTTTGTTTTGTTTTGTTTGTTTCTTTGTTTGATACAAAATATGATTTTTTTTCAGTCCACTCAGTATGCAGTCAAGTACCAGATGATTTGGAAACACTGTTATGCCATACAAAAATAAAAAAAGATTTTGAAACAGCAAAGTCATGACTTTCCTGAAAAGCATGTTTTCCACAAATTTCAAGAGACTAATATCTACATCCTATTTCATCCCAAAAGTGAAAACAGTTATATTAATTATTGTGTTAGTATAGTCTACGTTCAGGAATATTCTGAAAGGAGCTCAATCTTAGATAACTATTTTTTCAATGCAACTATTATCAATCATTCTTTGTTTCCAAATTAAATAATATAACTTGACAATAGTCATGGTTCTAAAGATATAAGTATTTTTAAAAAGATAAACAGCAAGTTTGTTACTTGTTCAAAAATGTTGTGATTTTTTTCCAGCAGAACTACAATATTTATTTTTATAGAGTTTATAGTTAAACCTCATATTGTATAATATATAAATGTTCTGTAATAACTCCTCTCATTCCAAACTGACAGATTGCATTCATGTATTAAATGACAATAGTAGGACATCTTTGATGAAGCCTAAAACAATTTCATGTATTCTCACCAAAAATGTAGAAAACAATAAAAGCTATTAGGAATTTGATACATTTCTAAACTGTCTAGATATTTAAGTGTTAAGTCTCTTTTCAATTTCATTATATTCCTATTAAAAAATGAAAAATGACAGATATTTTCATCAATATTGTGCATTAGTTTGCTTCCTCTACTATTACTTGCTTTCACTGTCATGCTATAAAGGGTACTGACACCTATTAATTACCAGCTTAATTGAACATTGAAAATAAATTATTTAATTGAATACCCACAAAGTTGAAATGAATCCCATCAAATCATAAACCTCTCTGCCTTATAGCAAATGTAATAAATTTATTAATTAAAATACATGAATTTTTTTAAAAAAGCAATACTATTTAGAGTGCTAAGTTGGCATATAGCCCAAATAATACAATTTTATGACTGCCCTTTTTACAGGCCATTATACAGTATATTTAAGTTGTCTATGGCCAGCTAACAAGTCAAATTCTTATGTTGTCAGTTGCTAGATTCTAATACTCAGTTGAAAAATTTCTCAGATGAAAATTCCAGGTCAGGGCAGTGATTTTTATATTTTTATGATATATGTTTCTTTTTTCCAACAGATCTAAAAAAGAGGGGGTGCATGTGTAATAATAAGGCCTACCATAATTTAAATAAATGATTTTAAAACAATACAAATTTAAATGTTAAATATCTTTCAAAAACAAAACAATAAGCATTGCAATTTATGGAAATTACCTGTCTGAATATCTAAAACAACACAGTCAAACCATTAAGAAATGCTCAAATATTACAAACAAAATAAAACCAAATGCCATTTCCAAGAAATGCCTTGTAAATTCTGGGTACATTTTCCGCATCCACTAAGTTGTTTTCTTCCTTGTTCAGAAGAGGTGATATATCACCTGTTTTCTTCATTTCCATCTCTTTTCTGATATTATAATGTAAATGAAATAGATAATATTAACATAAACCAAAGCAAGTTTCCTTAGGGACAATCCATGTTAATTAGTATGTTAATTACATAATATATGTTACTTCCTGTGGCTTTAGAAAGTTCTGCATTTTTTATGTATTCTTATAGATCTAACTTGGATTTTTAATATTAAGTCCTCTAATCTTACCCCTTGTACAGTATATGTCTCTATCTCTTACATCTTTCCCATTTTGCCAGTTGTTTTCAAGTTTGCTGAAACTAGCTAAACTGTAAATTTTATATACATTTTCCAACAATACACTTCTTTCTATGTGAGACTCAGTTGCCAGAAGAAATAAAATTACAATTATTCCTCATCAACCAAATTATGCTATTTACAATTCAAATAGTATTGCTACCATATTCCTTTCTTTTTAGAATCTAATATATAATTTTCCAAAGGTTGTTCAATGAAATGTCATTTTATTGGATCCAAGAGGCTTTATGCACAATAAACCAAATTTTCAGTGCAGTTATATCATTTGCACAATGACACAAATAACACAAACGGTACAATTTATACTAATGTTGTCATTTTGGAGCATAATATAAAATAACATTAAACATCATTGTATATTTTGCATGATGACATCATTAGACAAACACTATAAAGTCCCCCAATTAGTCTGCTTTTCATTGTAAATTCAGTAGATATTTCCTAGAAAATAATATTTGTTTCTAGAATATAGAAACTTGTAAGATAACTCTCCAAAATATTAAAAAATAGTCACAAAACAATTATGTATTTTTATTACATTTAAGCCAGTGGTGGGGTTCAAATTTTTAAATACTGTTTCTGTGGGCGTGGCTGGTGGGAGTGGCAAGGAAAGGATACTGTAAAATCTCCAGTCAAAGGTGGTATTTGCCCCTTCTCCGAACTAGTCAAAATTTCTGCAACCAGTTCTCCAGAACTGGTCAGAACTTGCTGAATATCACCTCTGATTTAAGCCATGTTATTGGTAATTAACCATTTTAGAAGGATTACAAATGGAGGAAAATAAAATGTAAATTTTTGATATTAAATTAAAGTTGGCCTGCTTCTCATGTGTCATGGTGATCTTTATACTGTCACAATAAACTAATTAAAATGACTCCTGAACTTTAAACAGCTGGTTTAATTGCTCCTGAAAAGACTATTGTCTTTTATAAAGCTACTTAAATGCCTAATCATCTGAGTTTAGTAACTTTTTAAAGCTGTGACATGTAGCAATACTTGAATATGATTCTTAATTTTAAAGACTAAACTTCACTACCAAGGAAACAACCTAATTAAATAAATAAAGCTAATAAATAAAGTAAAAAACAATCTAATCACTGTAAAATGCTTGGTTGGAAAGCTATGCCTTAAATGAAATGCAATATAATTTTGTACATGTTTATACCAAAATGTTCCATTGAGGTTATGGACTTACAAATAAGTAAAATTGAAACCTCTGGTCCCACCTATTATGGTTAATGGAGATCCCATCTAAACCACCAGTACTACTCTTTCTCCACATACTTACCCTGATCTCCAATTAGCTTCTGAAATTAGATCCTATGTATTAAGCTTATTATCTACAAATGCATGCCATGTTTTCTTTTTACACTCCACAAATAAAGAATTTCTGAGAACCATATATTCTTATCTCTGACAGTAACTGATTGGAGAAAATATGTTCTATAGAAAAAACCCCACCTATTTAAAGCATAGAGACATTGCCTCTCACTGTTTGTTTCGTAGGAAAAAAGGATTGTCTTTTTCCACACAGGAGACAGGAAAAAATATTTTCTGCAAAGAAAAAGTAATCTGATAAATGGAATTTAGAATTCATTTAGAATTAATGTAAGAATATAAATGAATACATAAGGAAAAACAACCTAAATGGGTTTAAATTAATTTAATTTATATTGTGTTACATTAATTAAGTACAATTAATAGGATTGTTTTCTACAGAATTAATCATTCTTTTACCACATTTCAAAAAGTAATATTTGGTACTTTGGGGGGAAGCTTGTATTTGATCTTTTAATACAAGGAATCAAGGGGATTTTTAAACTCAACCCTAAAAAATGTAGAGATAGTTTCCTTCTCAAGCAAGCAAGCAAGAAATGTAATCAAATTAATTTATTTCTAATTTTTAGTTTATTTGTTTTATCATGCTTTTATTATTATTTTAAATAACTCAAGTTAGCAAAATATATAATGAGAAAAAGGTTCTATTGTGCAGGATATAAGGTTGAAATATCCTTCATGTTTATGGAGAATTAAGTCATATAAATTCAATAGTGTTTACTTCCTAAGTAAAACATGCCAAGAATATTCTAACTAGACTGCAAAATCATTCTGATTCTCCTTAGTATTCTGAATTTGATAGGAAAATATACAAGACTATATGTCAATAGTTGCAAAAACATTTCAGCATTGAGTATATTTGTCTTCTTCAGTATTGAAATATCAATGTATCCCCAAAGTATTAGATTAAAAAAGCAAATTTGTTAATTGGACAAGGACACGCAATATAATAGTGTCCTACTGTTGACTAATTCTGGATCATTTTAGTACAATAACTATTTTAATTATAAAATCTGGAAGTTGACAATTATTATGCTAGTCTATATTAACATGAACATCTTCTAATAAATATCTTCTAATGAAACAAACATACTGTACTTGCACACTAGGATCTACTATTCCAAAAAGATAAAAAGCTTAAAATATTCTTAGCATTACCTGAGTCAGCATCATTAAAGATCATTCTAATCAGCAAAGCATGTTTGAACAAAATGGCTGATATTATTTATGTTTACAAATACAATGGAAAAAGACAAAACTGTAAAAATTGTAATCTTCTAATTCTAGGCCATAAATCATTTTTTAAACCTGTGCATTGTATTGTATCATCTGCAAATTAGTATTTTTAGCTTCTCCTCTCTTGTTCCCAAATAATTTAACAATAAGAATAAATATTGATGTCAGCTGACTGAGAATAAAATTCTATACATGTCTTTTTAAAAGCAAATTATTCTGTATTCAGTGCAACTATCTTCCAACAAAGGAAATAAAGGTAAAGGTTCCCCTTTCACATATGTGCTGGCTCTAGGGGAGGTGCTCATCTTCACTACAAAGCTGAAGAGCCACTGCTGTCGGAAGACATCTCTGTGGTCATGTGGATGGCATGACTAAACACTGAAGGTGCACAGCACACTGTTCCCTTCCCATCAAAGTGGTCCCTATTTTTCTACTTGCATTTTTACATGCTTTCAAACTACTAGGTTGGCAGAAGCTGGGACAAGTAACAGGAGCTCATTCCATTATGCGGTGCTAGGAATTCAAACCATTGAACTGCCGACCTTTCTGATCGACAAGCTTAGCATCTTAGCCACTGAGCCACCACATCCCTCTAACAAAGGAGATACTGTACTCTTAATCTTGACTTGAATTTACTTCCCACTGTATTATTCCTATGTTGACATCCTAGAATCAAGTCATTATTTCATAGCTTCCTTGTGATTTGGAATGTGGATAGCTTTCTAATTTTTAAAGTTTGAGTTTTCCAAGGGTTAGGAGGTCCAGATCTCTAAAAGCTAACAAAGTTTCAGGCTAGGTATAGGTGACAGATTAAAAGGGAAAAAAAAGATTATTTAGCTATAGCCCATGTCCTCTAAACTGAGGAAATTTAAATTACTGTAGATATTTTGCTAAACTAAATATTTTATCTTTGCTTGCTGTCTTTATTTTCAACTTCCCAAGTTACAGAAAAAAATGTCATTAGTGTCAGCCTTACCAGGTAGATCAGATAGGAAATATGACCAAATAAGTTAATAATTTTTTATTGTAGAGGTACATTAATATAATTCTGCTTGTCTGAAAGCACAATTATCCACCTGTCATCTTTATAACCCAATTTATATACCACTCCTCTCACCGATAACTATCAAGAGAGGTGTGGTGTATACATTTAATAAGTAAATAAAGTAAGAACTTAAGGAGGATCCCTTCTGAGCTTCTTGCTCCATCTAATGTGTAGCTGCAGGCTATGCTGTCTCTTATCTAAACATTTCCTAGGCAGCATTTCTTTACTTGGCCTTCCAAGGTCACTCCCACATATCCTTACATCAGGTATCTCATAGTATTCCAGTTTCAGAGCATTTGAAATAATTAATAGGATTGTTCTGCCAGTGGATTTTTGTAATTCACACAGTTTGTAAAGCAACATAATAGATCTTCTTGTAAAATTATAAAGCAAAGGCAAGTTAAGTGCTTTAATGTATTATCGATTTTTACTGCAAACAATTTAAAACATATTTAAAGTAATGTCATAACAGCACATAAGCTTGGCTGTGTTACCAAATTTGAGAATTCATTTTGTCATAATGACCAACAACAATGTAGGATGTGCCAGAATAGTAAAACTCAGGGGCATTAAGGATAGTACCAGTACATTACTAAAGTAACAGGCTGCGATAATATTAGCTAGCTACTAGATTACCTAATGATTGAGATTCTGGCTCCTTGCCATGTTAATATATGGAAGCCCAAACAATAAAAATAGGGGTCATTTTTCACAGATTTATAATTGCTATTAGTTTGGTGTTACACCTGTCCCCTTCATTTTGGGCTACTCTCACAAGACATTTGAATGCACATATTAGAGACTACATTATCTGGTGAGTGCTAAAAGAAATGTTACAGATAAATCCAGAACATATCTCTGTTAATTCTTATTTATGAAGTCCCTGGTAATACCAGTGTCAATCTTGTAGGTGGAAATTTAGGCTTATGAATGATTTACAATTTATTTACAGAAATACTGTTTATCAAGAACAAAAGTTAGTGTTTTTTTAACTTGATGCTTTTGTTGCACTTTTACTTTGTGTAATTCATAGAATTCTACCATGCTGTGGTAGAGATTAGGGTGGAAAATAATACATCATCTTTCATCTTTTATCTATTCTTATTGTTCTTCAATCTTTTTTTCTTATTAGAGGAGATCCTTAAAGGAATGAAGAACATAATAATTTCATATTTTTATTCAAAACCTAAAATATATTCAGCTGGAAGCATTTTAGTGAACATAATATGTTGAGAGTCATTAAATATCAGTATTAAATATTCAATAGATGCTTATAAAATTCTACAAGTTCTTCATATTTTTAACTTTAAAGAATACAGCACTGTCAGATGATTTGATATTTTCTGAGCTGGAACACATACTTTAAAAAAAGTGTACTGATATATAGTAAGCCAAAGCAATTTACAGGAACTGCAAGAGGAAGCAGCTAATGTCTAATACTTTTCAAAAATGCCTATCCATATATTAAACTAATATTAATACTTTGTCAACTAATCTTGCATAAGATTTGAAAGATCTAGGAAAACAGATGTATGTTAGTTTTCATAAATGCTTTATTCAGACAATTTAGATCAGTAATATCTGCACTGATTAGCAATGAATTTCAATTTCAATTCAGAGATTTTTCAACTGCTACCTATAAATCAGAATTGAAGTTGGCATATACTACATGTAAAATGTGTATTCTGTGATTCCTTTAAAGCAGGGATGTCAAACTCGATTTCATTGAGTGCCACATCAGGATTGTGTTTGACAGGATGTCATCCTCATTGACAGACCAAAGACTGTGATCATCCACAGCTTTGGTCAGTGCTCTCCCATCAGAGGGCCCTCATCATCCTGATTTGGGGCCAGAGCCACCCTGTAGGGTGGTGAAGAAAGGGGAAACCGCCAGCTGAGTCGAAGGGAGTCGTATATCCCCTTCTTGGCTAGGCAAATACTCCCTCTGAAGATGGCTGTAGCAGTGGTCTAAAATGGCCACCCTGAAGAGGAAGAGCTAACCAGGATAAGATCATACAGGACTGGTTAGGACAGCTTGAACAACTGGACTAATCTGATGCAACAATTGAATACAAGGTACCCCAAAATTAAATTTTAAAGAATTTTTAAGAGAATTAATTAAAGCAGCGGACAAGGACAGTGAGAGAAAGGAAGAAAAAAACTTTTGACAGCTGAAAGTGGCTTTGAATTTTGAAAGAGAAACCTGATGAAGATACTTGTTTAAATTGGAGAATATATTATTTTGACATTCCTGTCAAACAGGCAACAAATGGTCAAAATTGGCAGTGTCCTATCAAATCCTGTACCTGTCAACAGTGGTGTCCCCCAAGGCAGTGTAATACTCTATATTAATGACCCTTGTGATTATATTAAGAGCAACTGCGTTCTTTTCGCTGATGATGTAAAGCTATTCAATACCACTGACAATGCTGCTACCCTTCAAAAAGACCTCGACTATGTGTCAGAATGTCAAACAAATGGCAACTTCAGATCTCAACAAGTAAATGCTCTGTCTTGCATATTGGCAAAAAAATCAGAAAATAAAATACAAGCTGAATAGTCAAGATCTTGTTGATGACACAAACTTTGTCAAGGACTTTGGAATACTAATCTCAAATGATCTAAGCACTAGAGCCCACTGTAACTACATAGCCAAAAAGGCATTAAGAGTTGTCAACCAAATTCTGCATAGCTTTTTCTCCGGTAATATCACTCTACTAACTAGAACATATAAAACATTTGCTAGACCAATACTTGAATACAGCTCATCAGTCTGGAACCCGCATTACATATCTGATATTAATACAATTGAGAAAGTCCAGAAATATTTTACGAGAAGAGTCCTCCACTCCTCTACTCATTATAGAATACCTTATGCCACCAGACTTGAAATTCTAGACCTAGAAAACCTAGAATTATGCCGTCTTAGGTCTGATCTAAGTATGGTATATAAAATCATACATTGCAATGACTTACCTGTCAATGAATACTTCAGCTTCAACCATAACAATACCAGAGCAAACAATAGATACAAACTCAAGGTTAATCGCATCAAACTTGATTGCAGAAAATACGACTCCAGAAACAGAGTAGTCAACGTCTGGTATACTCTACCTGACTCTGTGGTTTCTTCCCCAAACCCCAAAATCTTCAACATTAGACTATCTACTATTTATTTATTTATTTATTTATTTATTTATTTATTTATTTATTTATTTATTTGTTTATTTATTATTAACATTTATATACCGCCCTTCTCCCTAGGGACTCAGGGCGGTGTACAGCCAAATCAAACACCGAACAATACAAAGTTAAAAAGAAATTAAATAGTGGCTGTTTAGATTAAAACAACCCTCCCCCCTAAATTAAAAACCCAAGTTAAAACCGAATTAAGGAGACAATTAAAACTGTCTCAGCCCAGGCCAGCCTGCTCAAAGAGCCAGGTCTTCAACGCGCGCCTGAAGGCCCTCAGGTCCGTGCTGGTGCGTAACTCAGGTGGAAGAGTATTCCAGAGGGCAGGGGCCCCCACAGAGAAGGCCCTACTCCTGGGGCCGCCAGATGACACATAGCAGCCGACGGCACCCGGAGAAGGCCCTCCCTGTGAGAACGCACCGGTCTGCTGGAGATCACCGGCAGAATGCGGTCCTGCAGATAACCTGGCCCAATGCCATGGATCGCCTTAAAGGTCAAAACTAGAACCTTAAAGCGAACCCGGAAAGCCACCGGCAACCAATGCAGCTCGCGCAGGAGAGGTGTCACATGGGAGCTACGTGACGCCCCCATAATCACCCGCGCGGCCGCATTTTGCACCAGTTGGAGTCTCCAGGTTCTCCCCACAGGGAGCCCCATGTAGAGAGCATTACAATAATCCAGGCGAGAGGTGACAAGGGCGTGAGTGACTGTGCGCAGGGCGTCCCGATCCAGAAAGGGCCGCAACCGGTAAATCCGGCAGACCTGGTAAAACGCCCCCCTGGAGACGGCCGCTATATGATGTTCTAGCGACAGCCGTACATCCAGGAGGATGCCCAGATTGCGAGCCCTCTCTGTGGGGGGCAAAATTTCCCCCCCAATAGCCAGCGAAGGTGACAGCTGGCTATATCGGGGCGCCAGGAACCACAGCCACTCAGTCTTGGATGGGTTGAGCTGGAGTCTGTTCCTGCCCATCCAGTCCCGCACGGCCCCCAGGCACCGGGACATAGCCTCCACAGCATCGTTGGGGTGGTCTGGGGTGGAGATGTACAGTTGGGTGTCATCTGCATACAGGTGACCACGGATGATCTCACCCAGCGGCTTCACATAAATGTTGAACAAGAGAGGGGAGAGGACCGACCCCTGAGGCACCCCACAAACCAGGGGCCTAGAGGTGGACCTCTCCCCTCCCGCCAACACAAATTGCGAACAGTTGGAGAGGAAGGAGGAGAACCATCGCAGGACAGTTCCCCCAATCCCCAACCCCTCCAACCGTCGCAATAGGATACTATGGTCGATAGTATCAAAAGCCGCCGAGAGATCTAATAGGACCAGGACAGAGGAAAACCCTCTGTCACGGGCCCTCCAGAGATCATTAACCAACGCGACCAATGTTGTTTCGGTACTATGCCCAGGCCTGAAACCCGATTGGAACAGATCGAGGTAAGTCGCTTCCTCCAGATACTGGGGGAGCTGACATGCCACCACACTCTCAACAACCTTCGCTATGAAAGGAAGGTTGGAGACTGGACGATAGTGGTTTAAAACAGCTGGGTCCAGGGAAGGCTTCTTGAGGAGGGGCCGCACCACCGCCGTCTTCAGGGCGGTAGGGAGCGACCCCTCTCTCAAGGAAGCATTGGTAATCCCCTGGAGCCAGCCTCGTGTTGTCTCCCTGGCGGCCGAAACCAGCCAGGAAGGGCACGGGTCCAATAAACAGGTGGTGGCATTCAGACCCCCCAGCAATCTATCCACGCCCTCAGTGGTCACAGGGTCAAACTCCCCCCAGATAACACTCACAAGACCTGTCCCGGACACCTCCCCCGGGACCATCCAATTGGAGTCCAGCCCATCCCGAATCTGAGCGATTTTGTTGTGCAGAAATTGGGAAAACTCCTCTACCCTGCCCTGCAAGAGGTCATCCTGCGCTCTCGGTTCAAGCAGAGAGTGGGTCACTCTAAACAGGGCGGCAGGCCGATTTTCTGCCGAAGCAATAAGGGCGGAGAAATACGAAGATTTCATCGAAGAATACGTCAAAGCCGCTACTCCTCGTCCGACATGCTCCACGGGCACCCTGGTCTCCGCGCCGCTATTGGGGCCACCAAGGCCACTCCGGGTCCGATCCGAGGCCGCCACAGCTGCAACGAATCCGCCCAGGCCCCTCCAGAACCGCCGCGGCCCGAACGAGGCCGCTGAAGCCGCCGCACAGCCATCCCTCACCGAGGGCATCGAGGCCTCTCCGTAACCCTCAGGGGCTCTGGGACGGCCACGGCAGCTCTTCCGAGGCCTCCGCAGCCTTAACAAGGCCGACGAGGCCAATTCAGGGCTCTCCAGACAGCTCCCCCAAGTCAGCGCTGCTCCCGGAGCTCCGGGATCACCACGCTCACCGCGAGGCCACTAGGGCCATGCCGTAACGGCGCCTCTGCCCCAGAGGCTGTCGAAGCCGCCGACGCTCCAGGGGCCGTTGGAAACGCCACCGCAACAGCTCCAGGGGCCGCTGGCAACGCCGCCGCAACAGCTCGGGTCCTCCGGCCACCGAACGAGGCCGCCGCAACAGCTTGGGTCCTCCGGCCGCCGAACGAGGCCTCCGAAGCCTCCGCGATCATTCCAAGGCCGCTGGGGCCGTCGCGCCAGCGTCGTCATCCCCGCCAACCCTATGGCTCCGGCAGACCCCCGACCGGCTCCCGATGACCCTAGCCAGTCTCCCCCGGTCTTCCCCCACCTCTGCCACCGGCAGGGGGACCCAGGGGACAAGGGGGGGCCGCATCTGAAGCCACCCAGGTCGGACGAAACTCTGACGAAGACGCCCGCCCGCCATCTTGGAAACCCGGAAGAATTGACCTCATCCCTTTCTTAAGAGGTCTGTAGGGGGCGTGCATAAGCACACCAAAATGTGCCTACCATCCCTGTCCTATTGTTTCTTTTTTTCTTGTTTGTATCCATTTCACGTGTTTATGGCCATGTTTATATTTATACCTGTTATCTAATAGTTGTCTGACAAAAAAATAAATAAATAAAAATAAAAGTAAGTTTCATCTCTTACTATATTCATAGACCACACTAATGAGCCTTCTCAATTATAGACCCTTCTTCAGAAATAGCATACCCTACCCATACCTCCCACCCTATTGGCTTTTGTAAAATTGTAAATACTAGTTTATTTAGACATCTTTGATAGTATATTAGTGATGATGGGAAATTTCCTAATATGTGATTAGTGTGATGACCCAGAGTGTGGCACAACACAGTTAAATAAACAAGAAGAGTCCCTTTATTATCTCCAACTTTTCTCCCAATGTCCAGGTTACCTTCGGCTGGAGAAAAACTTTCCCAGGAACAGTCTTTAAATGGAGGAAATTCTGTCCGAAAACAAAGTACATACAAACTGTAACTAAAAATCCAAACAAACCACGCTGCAGTAATTAACTTGACAGGGCAGGAGAAGGAATTGCAGACTTGACAAAACCAGATAATTCATGATTTGCTCTCAACAACTTTGCTGTGCGCAGCTTCCCTTTTTACACATTGTTCCCAGCTGCAGTTAATTTATTTTATTTATTTATTTATTTATTTATTTATTTATTTATTTATTTATTCGATTTATATACCACCCCCCTCTCCCCAAAGGGACTCGGGGCGGTGAACAGCCAATAAAAATACATATACAGAACACATATACAACATACAACATGATAATATTAAAATTTAAAAATTGAATATAGTGTGGCTCTAATTAAAATATAAACGAGAGTTAAAAGAAATTAAAACCAGGTTAAAATTTAAAAGACCCCTAGGCCAGTCCGGCCTGCCAAAATAGGTGAGTTTTAAGTAACCGACGGAAGGCCATGAGATCAGGGGCGGCCCTTACCTCTGGGGGTAATTCATTCCAGAGAGGGGGTGCTCCCAGTGAGAAGGCCCGCGCCCTCGGGGTCGCCAGCCAGCCAGCCAGCGGCACCCCGAGGAGACCGACTCTATGGGAGCGTACCGGTCGGTGGGAAGCCGATGGTGGCAGGAGGCAGTCTCGCAAGTATCCCGGTCCCGAGCCATGGAGCGCTTTAAAGATAGTGACCAAGACTTTGAAGCGCACCCGGAGGGCCACCGGGAGCTAATGCAGCGCGCGCAGAAGTGGCATAACATGGGAGCCCCTAGGATCTCCCATTACCACCCTCGCGGCTGCATTCTGCACCAACTGGAGCCTCCGGATGCTCTTCAAAGGCAGCCCCATGTAGAGAGCATTGGCATAGTCTAGGCGGGAGGTCACCAGGGTGGAGGTGACCGTGCGAAGCGCATCCCGATCCAGAAAGGGCCGCAACTGGTAGATCCTAGGGACCTGTCCAAAAGCCCCCCTGGCGACGGCCGCCACATGGTCTTCCAATGACAGCCGTACATCCAGAAGGACACCCAGATTGCGGGCCCTCTCTGTGGGGCAAGAATTCCCCCCCCCCCCCACAGCCAGCGATGGAACCAGCTGGCTGTACCGGGGTGCTGGGAAGCACAGCCACTCAGTCTTAGATGGGTTGAGCTGAAGCCTATTCCGCCCCATCCACCACCGCACAGCCTCCAGGCACCGGGTCATCACTTCGACGGCTTATGTTATGCTTAGTTAATGAAGGAAATCAGGTTCTAAGCCACACAACTCACATTGTTTCCTTCTCCGTTCCTCCCTGCATGCCCTAGGATGAAGAGGGGGTGGGCCTGGGTCCTCCTCCGAACACCCGCTCCCTTGCTTTATCTCACCTCTGCTCTACCCAGCCAGACTTTGCCCTTCCCCAGTTTCTTCCACAGCCAATGGGGCTATACTCCCACTCCCTGTCAGCTGCTCGGCCTTCCCCTCCAAATCAGATTCTGTCAGGGGCATGACAATTAGGTATCGGTATAATGTATAGTATGCCCCAAAGCACCATTGCTTTGTTTTGCAGGTATTTTATCATTGGTTGCACAGTCAACCAAATATTTAGGAAAATTTTTGCATTCTTATCCACCTAGTGACTCCTTCCAATGATCTGGGATAGGCAAATATTGTTATTTAATAATATTAAAGGTACCTTTGCAGAATGTAAGCTATTCTAAGCATAGCTGCATTTTGCAATTAACTGGTGATTTTGACAATGCTGATGGTGATCTAAAGGTGATCTAACTGTTTGGGATTGCATCCAAGGCACTTATTACTATCGTACTAACTTTGCTATCTTTTGCCACAGTTCTACTTCTATTTGCAGGTTTTTATGTGCTTTTTGCATTTCTTTTCTGTTTTGCTTTGTCCAAGTATTGTAGTGTTCATTATCCAGACATTTTTTGTCTTTCTTATCAACAATTGTTCAATATGTGGTGTTATGTGTCAGATGTAACATAACACACCAATCTGTTTGAACTTTAAAGTACCAGAGTATTTTAGCTGCTCCATTTTTTATTACTTTGCACATTTTATAGTTGTGCTTGCAGGCAAGTGGCATTTCTTGCAGATATTCCGATGCACAATTGTGCCATTGTTGAAATCAATCTGTGAAATCTTTGGCAGGAGCTAACTAGAGTCCACAGTTTCTTCAGCTTCTTTGCAAATATTACTTTATTGTATGTGCATTTGTTCTTAGGTTTAATCTTTCTGTCTCTTTCTTCAACTTTTCTGCTCTTAAGCATTTCAAGTATTGTTGTTATCGGCTTTACCTTCTAGTTTTTATATACGCTGGCCACATAATACTTTGCCTTGCCATATCTCTTATATATTTTTCATTTGACCTTTCTTTTAGATCAGTTTGGTCTCTTTGGTTTTCAGGAAGTCTTTATGATGTACTAGTATCAGTGCATCTTCTTCATTTTATTTCTGATGCTCTTCCCTTTTTTTCTACAAATTTCTGCTGCACATACAACATTTCATGGTTGTGTATGCTGTTTTGTAAACAGAGTCTATCAACACTGCTCTTGGATGAAGATCATAATTCATTTTCATTAATTTTTTTGTCTTCCTATCAGTTTGAGTCTACTTCAGCTTGACTCTAGTCCACTATTCTAGATATATATTTAATAACTGGATTCTTCGTCTTGGATTTTTTTCCATTGGGTTTGTACTTGGACTTTATGATGTTTGGTATATTTACCACTAATCTTCTTTTTGATTGAATTTTGATGTTGTTGCTGTTGTTGAGATGAAGAGGAGGAGAAGGAGGAGGACGAGGATGAGGAGGAGGAGGAGGATGGGGAGGAGGGGGATATTTTAATGTTGTTAGTTTATAAGATGCTTTCAGCCTTGTTGGGTTAAGTTTTGTAATCAAGTAATGAATTGTAAGCAGTAGTTAGGTAAATCCAGGCAGCGATAATTTATAATAAATATTAACAAATGAGCAAGTGAAAAATGTTGCAAATATTTGGCAGTAAAGTTAATATTACTAAAACACAATAAATATAACATTCAAGCTAATTGTAATAATTGTGCTGACATAAATCTATATGCTATTTAATAAAAAGAAGAAATTGATTTGACCAACCATCATTCATATAACCAATATGAAATCTACAAAGCAACTACACCAAAATCCTGCCCAAACTGAAAGCAATGTATTATAAACAATTAGTAAGAACTCAAATATTATTTTATTAGCATAAAAGACATATTATGTGAATCTTATTAGTTGTTCTAAATGATGCTTTAAAAGTCAAATGAATTCACCAAAATGTCATATTATGTCTATTTTTTTCTATTTTGGGGAGACGAAAGTTTGTAACGGCTAAAGGGAAAAAAAAGAAAACAATTGTAAATAAAAAAGACTTGCATAATATAATCAACTATAAATAAAGGAAAAATGAAGTGGTAGAGCTAGAATGGAACAAGAAGATAGCAGAATAGAATTAAGTAAGATAACAAAAACAGAAACAGAATATGGAAATAAATTTCACAAGAGATGAATCTAATTAAAACTTTTTTTCCAGGTACCTGAAAAATTGGACATTAAGGGACCCTATCCTTGGGACTATTGTAAAAATAACAACTTGATTGTCAGGCAAGAATTGTGATAAAAATGAATTAACAGTTTTCCAATGTTCACAGAAATAGTTTATAAAAGATCTGGCACTATGAGGAAACTAATGTTAATCATCATTAATAGACATATTAAATTAGAGGTTGGAGAAAAATAAGGAAGTATTTTTAAAAAATCACCTAAAAATTTATAATGGTTAAAAAGCTTACAAGCCTTGACACTGAACAGTAGTTTATTCAATCAGAGACCTATAATAATACAAACTAGCTCAGGAAGTCATAAATCAATGCATAAATATGCGTCAATGCAGTATTGCTTTAAAGGATTATAAGCAAGTAATTCAGTTAAATGTTTCTCTGATACATTAACGAAAACCTGAGCAAATGTAAATTAAAATAAATAAATGAATATTTCTATTTTTACATTAAAGAAATGATAAGCAATAGACAAATTTACCTCTTTATTGACTTCTTTCATATCAAACAGACTTCATTTCTTAAATAGGTATAATTTTATGACATCCTGAATCTAATCAATAGTTAGGCATCTAATCAATATCTTAAAGGCCTTATCTTATTTGTATTTACCCACTATATGGACATCCCTGGTGATATCCTTAGTTTTCCATTTAACATTATATTTTTTTTATCTTACTCCCAGCAATTACCAAGGAAATGTAACATTATGCAGAGTGGTTCCATTTTAAAGTGTTTTTTTTCTTTTAAGCCAGGAGTGCCAAACTTGTGGACCATGGGCCAGATGCATCATGTGCTGGCTGCGCACCTGGCTAATTTATCAAAGGGGGGAAAGTCCTTCCGATAGGTCATGTGATGCCGCTGTGATGTTTGACACCCCTGCTTTAAGCCATGACAGTATTTTTCATGAGTGAAATCTGATTTGCTTCATCAACCATTCCATTGGTGTTTCTGTCAGGTGACTTCTAGAAGTAAAATCAGTCTGGTCCAGGGGTGGGATTCAAATTTTTTAATAACCAGTTCTGTGGGCATGGCTTAGTTGGTGGGCGTGGCTTGGTGATCATGTGACTGGGTGGACTGGGTGGACTTACTTTTATTTTTATTTATTTATTTTTTTGTGTTTCTGTCAGGTGACTTCTAGAAGTAAAATCAGTCTGATCCAGGGGTGGGATTCAAATTTTTTAATAACCAGTTCTGTGGGCATGGCTTAGTTGGTGGGCGTGGCTTGGTGATCATGTGACTGGGTGGACATGGCTTGATGGTCATGTAATTGGCTGGGCGTGGCCAACTCAATATCACTCACATCAAGGCACACATCTCCTCGCCTGGCTCTCATGACTGTGGGGATGCTGCAACAGTCGTAAGTATGAAAAATGGTCATAAGTCATTTTTTTCAGGCCCATTGTAACTTTGAATGGTCACTCCACACAAGCAAAGTACCAGTAAAGGACGGGGAAAAAGCTCCAGAGAAGTTTCTGAGACAGGAAGTCTAGTCCTGCCAAGAATGAATAAGGGTTAACGGAGAGGCAGTTTCTGTAAGCAACAGCAGAATGTTTCCTTCCTGCCTTCCTTACAGGATTAGGCCAGTAATTTGTTCTAACAACTGGTTCTCCGAACTGCTTAGAATGTTAACAACCAGTTCTAGCGAATAGGTGTGAACTGGTAGAATTGCCACTTGTACGTATGCTCCTTCCCTTGGGCATTTCATTCACAATCATTCTGTCTTTCCACCTGTGGTCATCAGGCCTCTGAGATTATCACTGGGTCAGACTTCATAGCAACTGCCATTTAGGGCAGTAGGAAACAGTCTTACTCTCACTTTCGCCACTTTAAGGTATACCTATAGGCCTGTTAACTATTATTAAGCTAGTTTAAACCATGGACTTTCTCTTCTAGACAAATCTATAACTCAGATGAGCCAAACAGCTTACTTTGGCAGGGCTATTTGTTTCAGAGGCTTTTGAAAGGAGCCCAATTATCAGCTGAAGTTCCAATAAAGCATGAAAACCCTCTTCAAAAAAAGACCCTTGAAATTAGCCACACAAGGTGCTTGTGTCAAAGCAGAATGAGTGTTGCCAAATGGCTAATCCTAATAATAAGAACAGCTATAAGAACAACTAACTCAACCTTTTCAGACATGGTGGTATATCGAGCTGTAATGGGACAACTTGCCATATCCAACTACTATGGCCAGCTTGCACAAGACAACTTGCTGAGGGACAAATTTAAAAAATTCAATTTAATTATTTTAAAATATATATTTTTGCCATTCACATTTCATTCTGTCCCTCCTTTTACATCCTTTCTTTAATGATTCTATTCTACCATTCGTTTGATATTAGTGCAACTCTTATCCCGCAAACAGAATTTCTGTTACTCACAGAAGTAAAGATACAGTATGATTATTTATTCTTTATGAAGTTTTTTTTTAATGCCTAAAATGTTAAATTAAAAATATTGGTAAGAAATAGTGTTGGTCAGTTTTTCTGAGTGTGAGTTTAATGCTGATATGAAAAATTTTTTAATTAATTGTTTGGTTTTAAATTATTTGTAAATTGATAAGATCTTGAGCTAAAGAAGAAATGTTTAGAGAAATAAATATTAAAACATTATAGAAAGAATTTAAAAGCTAGAAATGTCAATTTCCTTCTTTTTAGATTATGGAACTGACATGTTTCAGTTTCCTAAAATACTTTTAATCCTCTGTAAATTTGAATTACAAAACCAATAAAAACTTATAAAATATATATTTGCTATAAAAGCAAATATTAATATGTATTATGCAATTATCTTTCATAATTTAGATAAACAATCTCATAATATCTTTAATGAAATAATCTCATTAAAAGGATGCTAGGGAATGTATGATACATCTGACAATCAGAATGTAGAAGGCCTACAAAGGGGATAATCTCTCTGGAAAGATTTGACAATCTTGACATTTCAAGCGGGTCCATGCCTAAAAACACTACTAGAATACAGAAACTTCTCTGACATAGCATTAGGGACACCTGTACATGTTATTTGCTCTTTGTCTGCATCCAGCTTTTTTATGCATAGGCCAAAGAGGAAAGAGTCTTTGATTGTGACATTACAATTTCCAATTCCAATTTCTGTTGCCAGTTTGATAGAGAAAAAAATTCATCCATTAAAATAAACCAAGAAAGCTGCTCACGACCTACATTCCTCTTCTTTTTTCAAGAAGTGACAAATTTGCATTTCACTTTATTTCAGACATTTATTCTATTTATGAAATTTAACCCCAGATTCTGAGTGCCTTCATGAGATTAATACAAACTATTAGGTTTTAATATTAAGTTAATTGAAATATTAAGCTCTAAGTACTGACCATACAGAATAATGACTTTTATGAAATAACTTGTTCTAAATCTGTTATGCATGATGCAAACTAGACTCATGGAAATTTTTCATAAATGTTCATCATTTGAGAAGAAATTCTATGGTGGAATCTTTACTTGAGTTGTTACAGCTATGAAGCTCCAAATTCAAATAATTCAAGACAGGGGTTGCCAACTGTTTGGATCTCAGGGACCACCAAACTTTTAATTTTAAATCCCACAGACCAGAGACCCTGGGAAAATCCCCCAAAAATATCTGCAGGAAAATTCTCCACCCCGTTTTCCTACTGATCAATCATTCTTTAGTTGGGATTGTAGGATATTGTCTTCTGCAGAAGGGGAGAGAGACTTTTGACTTCATGCAAGGAAAGCAGCAGAAGCAGCAGAAGTCTTTCTTTCTCTCCCCAAACTTCACCAGAAATAAGTCTTGGTGAGACTTATTGAATTGGTGCAACCTCTTGGAGCCTTGCACGTCCCAAAGACTCATTTCTGGCAGAGTTTGGGGGAGAGAAGAAAAGACTTTTACTGCTTTCCTTGCATGCAGCCAAAAGCAGAAAAAGTAAGAAGTGGAAAGAAGAAGCCCGGTGGCCAGGCAAGGCGCATGGGGCAAGTTCCCCTTTCCCCCATCCCCTCACTACCTCGTATTGTTTGCAATGCAAGCAACGCAGCCTTATGTTCCCACACAGCCTGGATTAATTGCTTTGGGGGTGACATTTCTCTGCGGACCACCAAAACTTTCTCGTAGACCACCAGTGGTCCCTGGCCCACTGGTTGGTGACCACTGATTTAAGAAATCTCCCTTTTAGGATTGTTTTTAATAAAAATAGGCTAACATTAATTCAATAATAAAATAAATAGTGGGAGAAGTTAAGAAGCTACATTCATCATGATTCAGAAATAAATTGAACCAGTTTAGTTTAATTCTAACATAATATGATTCAAGACTTTAGAGAGTTCACCCCTGGACACTATGTGCTATGTGTACACATCATAAAATGAAGAGGGTTATTTAAATACTAACTTCCTATTGGAAACTGACATATAGAGTACCAGGGTCAAAAGCTGTCAGTTCCTGTAATGACTTTTCTTATCTGAAATTATACAGCAAACCAACACTGTGGCAAAGAATGAATAGCATTCTGATTTAGAATAACAAGTATAAGTAGCTTAATAATGTTAATAACAGATGATTAACATAGTTTTCAAGACTAAATTCTTTTACAATGGATTGCATCATGCTGAAGACAGACAAGCATAAGTAAATAATCCTCTACATTATTTGCATTGTGGAACCTGATATGCTAGCAGATTATAGAGTAGTTTGAAATTTACTTTTAACATTCACTGACCATTTTCTTCTAAATTGTTGTGACTTTTACAATTGTAGAAATTTTAAGATTGACTTCCTTTTCCTGATAACTTTAACTAAAAATTGTGTTTGTACAACACAGAATTTGTTCTCCTGTAGGTCTGACCTGTTAGGTAAGAAAATTAGATAATTTGTTTCAATTCTTCTAGTCCCATATATCTTCTAGTAGGTAATTTCGTTTGATGTTCTAATATTGGGCTGTTTTTTGGGGAGGGTATGGCTGTTGATTTTACTGAAATGACAAATAAATGAATGAAACCTTTAATTATATATATGTTCTAATAGTAGGAAATGTGTTTGGTCAGGATTGAACTATTATGTTCATGATGTTCTATGAGCTAGGTTGTTTTTTTTTACAAACATTTTGTTTCCAAACAATAAATTTAGACATTGTGAAATTTAAAGATTGTTTATACATACAGTAGTTGCTCATCCTGCCAATCTTGGTTGATATGTGGGTTCTTCTTTGGTAATTCCTTGATTAGCGTATTGTTTCTTCTTCGATTTTTATTTGGTGCTGTATGTGGCTATTACACAAGAATTGCTTTGGGCTACTTCCTTTTTTGAATGAAGGAGGAAAGCTCCTTCCTTCCTTTTAAATATGAATATATAGAATTCAAATATGCAATTAAACATATATTTTTTTTATTATTTGCATTTATATGCCGCCCTTCTCCGGAGACTCAGGGCGGCTTACAGTCTATGGAGCACCATGCTAGGTGCTTGGCAATAGCCTTCATTCCATTGTATATGCCTGCTTATTACTAGGGCTTTTAGCCCCCGCAAGCGGCATTTTTACAAGGTCAGCTTATTGCCCCCAACAATCTTGGGTCCTCAATTTACCTACCCCGAGAGGATGGAAGGCTGAGTCAACCTTGAGCCTGGTGGGATTCGAGCCTGCACTAATTGCAGGCAGCTTGCACTAAGTGCTAGATGATTAACAGCCTGCACCACCAAGGCTCTTAATTAATGAGTCTTTAGGATTACTTAAGATATTTTGGAAGTTTTTTATTGGTTTGTGTGCTATATTGAGAGTAAGAGATTTGATAGATTGAAGGAGAGAGCAAACCAAGCCACTATGAAGTCACCTATGGAGCAAACTGAATAGCTAAATATCATTTGGGTTTAGCTTCTTGTTCCTTCTTTATATACTTCTAGACTCTAGATGCAGGAGTGAAGATTTTCTTTGCATTGCTGTCTGAGTATGTAAAGGAAGTGCAAGTAGAAGCAAAATAATAAAACACAGGTCATAATGTCATGATTCAAAATAAAGAAGAATGTGGCGTTACAGATTGGAATAACCAACCGGTTAAATTTTCTTCCTAAATTACCACAACTAGAAGTGGAGCTCAGGAAGCAGGGGAGGCATTCTAGCTATGTGTCTAATTCATAACATATGTAGGTGGTTGATGAGAATATAATGAAGAGACAGCGTGAGACAGATAACCAGGAGAATTGTATTCCTCTGTATCTAGTAGGTCTATGATTCATGCAAATATAGATTTTAAACCTTGCTCAAGTCTAAACTCTGACTAAAAAGGATCCAGATAATAATCTTCGTCTAGGACAGGAGTGTCAAACTGGATTTTTTGGGCTGGATCAGCATTGTAGTTCTCCTCCACAGGCCAACTTGGGGAGGGGAGGCAGAAGAGAGGACAGACACCTCCTGTAGCAACCTGCTGATCAAAATGGGGCATAGGGGCATGCATTTTTGTGGGCAAAGTGCTCCAGGCTAAAAACAGAGAATGTGTTTCCATCCCATTTTGGCTGCCTGAGGTGCACAGGCCAGTCCTTTGCCATTTCCAGACTGGCCCCACAGACCAGATTTAAGCAGCTGGCAGGCCAGATCCATCCTAAGGAGATGGTTCCGCCCCAGGCGCCTGATGGATCCTGAACGGTTCCAGATGGAGCTTGGGCCATTTCCTGAAACCCTGACTCATAACTCAGCCAAAGACTTGGTGGCCACTTGGGATAGGTTGGCCGCTGAGGCTCTGGACCGAGTTGTGCCTTTGCGACCTCTGACTCGGCACAAATCCCATTTAGCTCCATGGTTCATGGAGGAGCTGAGGGAGATGAAGTGCCGAAAAAGATGTCTGGAGGGCATCTGGAGGACCAGTCGTGCCGAGTCTGACTGGACACAGGTGAGGTCCTATATTAGGACCTACCTATTGGCGATAGAGGCGGCGAAACATTCGCATTTCTCTGCCCTTATTGTATCGGCAGAAAATCAGCCTACCACTCTGTTTAGAGTAACCCGCTCTCTGCTTGAGCCAAGAGCACGGGAGGACCTCTTGCAGGGTAGGGCAGAAGAGTTTTCCCAATTCCTGCACGATAAAATCGCTCAGATTCGGGATGGGCTGGACTCCAGTTGGGTGGTCCCGGGGGAGGTGTCCGGGGCAGGTCTTGAGACGGTTATCTGGGAGGAGTTCGATTCTGTGACCGCTGAGGGTGTGGACAGATTTCTGGGGAGGCTGAATGCCACCACATGTTTACTGGACCCGTGCCCTTCCTGGTTGGTTTCTACCTCCAGGAAGGTGACACGAGGCTGGCTCAAGGGGATTGTCAATGCTTCGTTGATAGAGGGGGCTCTTCCTACCGCCCTGAAAATGGCAGTGGTGCGACCCCTCCTCAAGAAGCCTTCCCTGGATCCGGATCTTTTAAATAACTATCGTCCTGTCTCCAACCTTCCCTTTCTGGTGAAGGTTGTGGAGAGTGTGGTGGCGCGTCAGCTCCCTCAGTACCTGGAAGAAGCAATCTACCTACATCCGTTCCAATCGGCTTCAGGCCCGGGTACAGTACCGAAACAGCATTGGTAGCGTTAGTTGATGATCTCTGGAGGGCCCGTGACAGAGGTTATTCCTCTGTCCTGGTCCTATTAGATCTATCAGCGGCTTTTGATACTATCGATCATAGTATCCTATTGCGGCGGTTGAAGGGGTTGGGAATTGGAGGCACCATTTTGCGGTGGTTCTCCTCCTTCCTCTCGGACCGCTCGCAATTTGTGTTGATGGGGGGAAGAGGTCCACCCCTAAGCCCCTCGTTTGTGGGGTGCCTCAGGGGTCGGTCCTCTCCCCTCTTCTGTTCAACATTTATGTGAAGCCGCTGGGAGAGATCATCCGTGGTTTTGGGGTGAAATACTATCTCTATGCTGATGACACTCAGCTTTACATCTCCACCCCAAACCACCCCAACGATGCTGTGGAGGTCATGTCCCATTGCCTGGAGGCTGTGCGGAACTGGATGGGCGGGAACAGGCTTCGACTCAACCCTTACAAAACTGAGTGGCTGTGGTTTCCGGCGGCCTGATATAGTCAGCTGACTCTGTCGCTGGCTATTGGGGATGAGATCTTGACCCCCACAGAAGGGGCTGGCAATCTTGGTGTCCTCCTGGATGTACGGTTGTCTTTGGAAGATCACATCACGGCCGTCTCCAGGGGGGCTTTTTATCAGGTTCGCCTGATACGCCACATGCGGCCCTTTCTTGATCGGGACACCTTACACACGATCACCCATGCCCTGGTCACCTCCCGCCTGGACTACTGTAATGCCCTCTACATGGGGCTCCCTGCGGGGAGCACCCAGAGGCTCCAACTGGTGCAAAATGCGGCCGCGCGGGTGGTTATGGGGGCGTCGAGATATTCCCATGTGACGCCTCTCCTGAGCGAGCTGCATTGGCTAGCGGTAGCCTTCCGGGTTCGCTTTAAAGTATTAGTTTTGGCCTTTAAAGCACTCCATGGTATTGGACCAGGATATTTACAAGACCGCATTCTGCCAGTAGTCTCCCACCGACCGGTGCGCTCCTACAGAGAGGGTCTCCTTCGGGTCCCGACGGCATCTATGTGCTGCCTGGTGACCCCAAGGAATAGGGCCTTCTCTGTGAAGGCACCTATCCTTTGGAATGGGCTGCCCCTGGGGCTACGGACAACCACTGACCTGAGGGCATTCAGACGTGATCTGAAAACCTGGCTCTTTGAGCAGGCCGTCCTGAGTTGACTTCAAATGGGATTTTAAATAAGGGGTTTTAGAATTGATTGGTTGGGTTATGAAAATTTTAGCTTATTTTTAATCGGGGGTTTTAAATTTTAAATGGCAGCCTATAATTTAATTCTCTTTTAATTGTATTTGTAGTTGTAATTTATATATATTTTAGTTGGCTGTTCACCGCTCTGAGTCCTTTGGGAGAATGGCGGTATATAAAACCATTAAATAAATAAATAAATAAATAAATAAATAAATAAATAAATAAATAAATAAATAAATAAATAAAGCCTTGAGTTTGATACCCCTATTCTAGGATATTTTGTTCTAATATTCTAATATATCTTCTAATATAAAAGATATGTAATTTTATAATACTTATGATCACTTTTTATTATCTATAAACAACTAGAAAATTGTATTTAAAATTAATGCAATTTACTAATTTGTTGATGTGACTAACAGCCAAGTGTCCAACCAAATTTCTTTCCCATTAAAAATGCCACTTTGTTTTGATAGCTATTGTATATGAATGCACACACACACACACACACACACACACAAAGATGCCCCTAAATGGATTCCAAACAATTCCTTGGAGTCATCCCTCCTATCTTAAGCATTTTAATATGTCCCAAACATAGCAAAGTGACAAATTTCTGTATAAATACCTCCACTGAGAGCACAGCATCGAAAGTCTATGAGAAAGCTGTTTTCCACATATAGCAAAGCAAGTGAATAGATAGGTAGTACATTAAACTGCCCTCCCACTTTATAATTTCTATATCTCCAAGTTTTCAAAAATAAAGACCTAAAAATGTAAATCAGAAAGTGCAAATGAAGCAAATACCACTTTTTTGCATTCTCTGATTAGATAGAGAAGTAGATTCCCTGCAAGGAAGACTTGTCATATAGCATTACAATTACTTCTGTAGATACTGATTTTAAAGACTTCAGATTTTATGTATAGGGATGGATGGATAGATGGATGGATCAATATTTATTAGAATGCATAAATGGAGGTACACATAATGTTGATGAAAAACTGATCAGGTTGCAGGAATGGATCTTAATTTAGCTAAAATGCTAGTATTTTAAGGAGGCAGTTACTCAAAGACAGTATATAATATTTGCATAAAAATAATAAAAGAACAAATATGCATTTAAGTTACTATTACTATTTAATGAGTATATATGCAATTAGTTTGATCTTGAGTTCATTTTATTTCATTAGTTGTAGAAGACAAAACTTCATTACAGGCAAATATTTATTTTATTGTGCTGTTTATAATATATTTCATGTCATATTATAATAAGTTTTTTTATGACTTACACTATTTTGATAAAGCAAGTAACATCCTTTTGAAAAATGTCAAGCAATGAATATTTACTACATCATTTTAATGACTTGAGGATAGTTCTCAGAGGTCTGATGAATCAGGTTTATGACTTCCAGGTTTATGTTCAAACATGTGGAAGAAGCAACTAATTGAGTTGCGTCAGGTTTTAATATGAGTTTTCATCACTAGGTTATATGCAACATGTATAAACAAGAATAATGCAAATTTTGCATGGAGAAAATGAAATGTCTGATGGAAATCTGTTGACAAGCTATTACATTGTTCCTTGCTTCTTTTGCAAACGTGTATTTCCCAAGAACTCTGCTCTAATTATTTTTAACCTTTTTGTTCATGGTGTTATTGAATCTTTATATTACCTTCTCTTTTCAGTCAAGGGCCAGAAGCACATACTGATTGAATTGAATGGCTTTTGGATCTAGTTGTCCAAAGGACAGATTAATTTGCACCCTGCTCTATCTTTAAAAAGAAACTGTTGAAATTCTAACTTGTAAAAATATCTATATTTTTGCCCCAAGTTCTTGCTAATTTATTATACTTTGGTTTTACAACTACAATATACACTACTTTTTTTGGACATGCAGTAGAATTTGGGATATTATGACCTTCTTTTATAGAAGACATAAACAGAATTTTCAGAAAATTCAAATGAGATAAAAATGTGCTTCTATGTTGTATGGATTTCTGTGGTATGCAAACTGCTCCAAAGGTAACTTAGATGTGGAAGAATTGCTTCATTAACAAGTTGGTAACAGATTCTTCCATTCACACAGTGAGAGGAAACAATATAAGAAGCTCTATAACTATATTTAATCAAACTTTTGGTCTAATTAGCCCAATACTAACAATTAGCCATTGTTCAATAATAATAACTTGTCAACATCTCAGTCGGAAACCTTTTCCAACTTTGCCTGAAGTTGATATGAATTAGACCTGGGATTTTTTTTATTTTAAAAATGTAGGTTTTACAATTGAAGTACAATTCTTTTTTTACTCATGAACAATATAGTGCATGTGTGTGTATGTTGAGAGAGAGAGAGAGAGTGTGTTATCTGCCATCATCAATACACAAGCCTGATGATGGCAGATGAGATTGTACCAAAACATCACTACAACTTTAAAAACACAACTATAGAGATATGAGAAAATACCCAAACAAAGCTGAATACCATATGTGTGTGTGTGTGTGTGTGTGTGTGTTTTCGTAGATTTTCACAGGTACAGGTATGCAGGTCTTGGTGTGTTCGGGTATTTTCCTGTGTAAGATTGAGAGTATCTTGGTGACATTTTGATGAAGTCCCACTCGCTATCTTCAGGCTGGTGCTTTTGGCTTCGTGCTTGTACGAACAAAGCATGATTGGAGCTGCCGTCTCTCTATAAATACTGGTGGGGAGGTTGGCTGTGTTGTTACTTCTTGATTGGTTGATGCAGTTGATGTTTGCAGATTGGTTGGCTTTTTTGTAAGAACATGTGTGGCTGAGGTATTGGCTGTGTGTCTATCAGCCTTCTGTGTTGTAACGAGCTGGGTAATGGCCTGTGTGATGACCTTCTGAGTTCTATTGTTTTGACATCCTGGGTCTTGTGCTGTAATCTCCTGGATCATTGGCTGTGTTGTAACCTCCTGAGTTTCGTGATGTGATATCCTGAGCAGGTGGCTGTGATGTGACGCTCCGGGTTTTGGTTTGGCTCTGAGTTTGAGGCCTGACTATATGTTCATGGCGTGTATCAGTTTGTTTGGTCTGGGGGTCGGGATGTGTAGCAGCTGGCGATGAAGCCGTGGTCTGGTTTCTGGACGATGGTTGCCTTTTGTCTATGGGATCAAACACAAATCCATCCCATAGGTTTCTAATAGCTGGGGAAAAAAATAACAAGTGATTTTGAAAAGGAAATAGCATGGACCCTGGTTTGAGCAACATGGCTATTCCCTCATCTCCGCACAAGGAGCAACTTGTGGGTGATCTCAGTTTTCTTCCTTTATCTGCCAGTTCTTTATTCCACTGCAATTGTTGGGCCTGCTTTTTGCAGAAATATGTTCAGCTTGCCATTTTTTTCCCTAAGCAACATTACTTTCAAAATGGCAGAATAAATCTCTCCTTGTTTTATTTCTGAAATAAGATATGTTTAAATGTTGTCAAACTTCAGTATCAAAAGAATTTCCAAAGTATAACTTCATTTTTAAAATATAGATTCAAAAATGAGTCCATAAAATGTATGAGTTAATTTTATTTATTTATTTATTTATTTATTCCATTTATATACCGCCCTTCTCCCGAGGGACTCAGGGCGGTGAACAGCTCATCTAAAAACCCCACAAAGAATACAAAAGTTAAAAAATATTAAATTTCAATCGGCTGCTTGATAAAACTAACAAAACCCCACCCACCCCCCTTAAAACCCAATTTAGAATTAAATATGGAGACCAAATTAAAACCATTATCTCAGCCCAGGCCGGCCTGCTCAAAGAGCCAGGTCTTCAACGCGCGCCTGAAGGCCCTCAGGTCCGTGCCGGTACGGAGCTCCGGTGGCAGAGTATTCCAGAGGGCGGGGGCACCCACAGAGAAGGCCCTACTCCTTGGCGCCGCCAGACGACACATAGCGGCCGACGGCACCCGGAGCAGACCCTCTCTGTGGGAACGCACCAGCCTGTTGGAGAACGCTGGCAGAATGCGGTCCTGAAGGTAACCTGGTCCCATGCCATGGGTCGCCCTAAAGGTCAAAACTAGAACCTTAAAGCGAACCCGGAGAGCCACCGGTAACCAATGCAGCTCGCGCAGGAGAGGCGTCACATGGGCGCTACGTGACGCCCCCATGATCACCCGCGCGGCTGCATTTTATAGAATACCCTTTATTATATTAAATAAATATGTATTGATTTATTTTCTATTTTGTTACAATATAACTATAAGAGCATTATTTTTGTAGCATTGTATTAAATAAACAATAGAAAAGTTTTGTGTTCATTGAGATATTGAGTCTAAAATGGAAATGTTTTTTCTTTCTTATACATTATTCTTTTTGTTCAAAAGATAAACAAAAAAGAAGGCAGATCCTTAATTTTTCATTGGTTAATTCATATTCATTCTGGTGATGTAAAAAAAGATAAAAGAACATATTTTTAATATTGTAAAATGAATCCTTTCTAATTCAAGTCATTATTCTTCTAATTCCCAGATGCTCTCCACATCTTCTGCCTTTGCTTCTCACCTGATCCTATGGATTACACCTAAGCTGCAGAAGAATAAGTAAGAATGAGAGACATACATCCAATTCAGATGACTGAACTGAAACTTTTACCAACATAGTATTTGAAATAAACTCTGAAATAATACAATGCAGAAATGCTCAATTTTCATTCTCCCAAAAAAAAAGAATTAATGTTAAAAGAAAGTAGGCAATTGTAGGACCTGGGACAATTTAATATTAGTTATTTGCTAGGAAAATTCTAGATATCCTAAGAACTTCTGCAACTGCCAATCTCAGTTATTATTCTCTTGTGCCCTATTGCTTTTTCTGCAACTTAATTGCCTATTGAACATGAAACAATTTTTTTTTCATTTATCTAACTTTAATAATTATCCTTAAGTGGAATGCACATGTTTACTTGCTCGTTCAGTGAAACTGATTGACTTAAAACAGGATAAAATGAAATAATAAACAAAATAAAATCTTCTGACCTTGCATAATTAACATGTATTATTCATTACCTCAAAAGCAGTGAAAGCTGCTAATGTGGATGATTTAAAAAATGGAATTGAGAAATTCATGAAGGAGAGTTCCATCAACAGTTTGCCTTAAAACAACATTGTTTCCAGATTGACAGAGTCTTGACGCTATATACCTCTTGCAAAAGAACAAGATTGGAAGAGACATATTTACAGGGCATCACAGAGACATTTGGCTGATCACGTTGTGAAACAAAATGCTAATGGAAAATGGAAAATTTCTTATGTACCAATTGTACTAATTTATCATGCAAGCAATGTTTTGTACCAGTTATGCAAAGAAGAATATAATCATACAGAAAGTTAAAAGAAGTTTTTAGAGAAACACACTGATAAAATTAGATAACTAACGTAAGATGGATAACAAAGAAAACAACAAAAAAATTAATATAAATATTGACTCCTTGACTTGTAACTGTTCAAAGTTATGTTGATGTTGAACAAAAGAATTTACGACTCAGAGTGATAGTTGTTACAGCATCCCTGTGATCATGTAATCAAAATGTGGGCATTAAGAAACTTGCCCATACTAGACAGGTGGTGTTTTCCCTTACCTGCCTATCCTCCCTCATCTATCTTCCCCTATCTTTTGACCTTCTGTCACCTGGCCCAGGACCAAGCCAGGTTTCAAGGAGGGAAAGAACTAGACAACCCACTTGCAAAGTGTTTCTGGTCAGGGTTGAAATTCACCTTCCAAAAAGAAATAAAAATTAAAAATAGGCCTGTACAATATCTGTATTGTACAATATCAAGCAGGACAATAATATGCTGCCATTTGCTACGTCATGCTATATGTACTCTTGTTAATTTATTTGAAATGCTTTTGTTCTTAGAGACAATGAAATAAATGTAAGGATACATAATAAAAATATGTGTCTCATTCCTTTTTTCTTATTCTGAACCTGCGCTGTTTCTGCAGTTCAATTCTTTTCATAGCCTTTTGTTGATAATAAAAAATCCTTAGAAGAATAAACGGATATATTAATATACATGTTGGACTTAAAATATGCTCATTTTGGCATGATATACACAGTTAGATGCTTTGCTGTGCATTGAGACCAGAATTTCCACTGCTAAGTGATGTATGCAATGTGTCACATTGAGGCCTTTAAGCGAGTATTCATCCTGGACTTGGACCATATCCTGTGCCTAAAGTAAAACACTGTCTAAAGAATGGTTGCTGGAATTGGGTATGTCTAGTTTAATGAAAAAAAGGACCAGGAATGACATGATAGCAGTGTTCTATTATCTCAGGGGTTGCCACAAAGAAGAGAGAGTCAAGCTATTTTCCAAAGCACCTGAGGGCAGTTCAAGAAGCAATGAATGGAAACTAATTAAGGAGAGAAGCAACCTAGAACTAAGAAGAAATTTCCTGACAGAACAATCAATCAATGGAACAACTTGCCTCCAAAAGTTGTGAATATTCCAACACTGGAAGTTTATAAGAAGACTGCTTAAGCCAGCGGTTGAGCTAGTAGACCTCCAAGGTCCCTTCCAACTCTGTTATTCTATTCTATTCCAACACTCTTCATCTCCACTGCCCTTTGGCAGCCCTGCACCCTGCCTTGCAAGACAGCAAGCAGACCCATAGCCATGGGCTCAGGAAGCCACAGCTGTCCCTAAATCAGAAAATAAAAACCAGGCCCTTTGGACCTCAGCTCTGCCTAGAAGTCCTTCACAAAGGGGCTGCTTCAGGGTTGTTGCTGTTTTGCAGCAAAACTCAGCCCAACTAGCCAAGCAGCCAGGTGGGGCATGTCTCAGTAGTAAAGGAAGCAAAAAGATGTGGAGGTCAGCAAGCACAGAGTGGCACAGTCTTGGAGTGGAGGGTGGTGAGGGTGACTGTAGTGGAGGGTGGTAAGGGTTAGTGTGTTTACTACAATTATTACTGCAATGGTGCAGTGGACTCCAAAAAAATAGCACTTTATTTTTATTTTTTTGTTGGAGAAATTAAGAAAAATCACCCACTCCATTCCCTTCTATACATGGATAATTTTGAAATGTCATTGTGTACCTGACACTACCTCAAAGCAAGAAACTCATTTTCTACAATGCTTAAAAGGCCATATAATATGAGGAGCATCCTAGTATAATAAAATTTGTATGAAAACTATTTCTTGAGGACAAAACTGGAAGAAACTGCTAAGATGCTATTTCCAAGGTTTTTCCAATGTACTTCAGGCAGATCTCTTTGTTCTGAGACAAAGTGTATCTGAATTGGATGATGAGACAAAACTGAGAATGGATTCCTTTCTCATTTGCTTTCAGAAGAAACCTTAAACATTGTCATGCGTTTGATTTGTTCTTTGCCAGATACAAAGGTCAGCAGTGCATGATAAAGAATGCTTGAACTAATTTAGAAATTTCTGTCTCTTTGTAAAGAACAGGGTTTTGACTTATCAAATCATTGGAATTCCCCAAAGGATGACATCCTCATCAGTGAAGCATTATTATTTGCATGCCAAAGATAGCTTAATAAACATCCTGCATTTTGAAATGCCTAGTTTTATGGGTATGTAATAGCAGAAACAATCCTAGAGCAATCATAAATATTTAGATCACTGTGTTGATTTTAATCAGTTAGAAATGTAAATGATGCATTTCTTTGTCATGAAGGAGAAAGATACCAACATCACATCATATTATTTTATTAAAATTTTATAGAAATGGCTCCCCTTCAATGCTGTCAATCTACTTCTGTATTTTGTTTTTAATTGTTAAAATGAGCCTCATTAGAATGGAATACAGTATTGCTGACATTTGTCACAAAAAATATTTCAACAAATTGGCTAAATAAGTTAGAAAAATAAGCATAGCTTGGTTAATTTAAAAAAAAATCCTCAAATCCCAACTTCAAACTTTTAATTCTCTGATGTTTTGAAGACCTTTTAAAAGTTGTAATCAGAACTTTAAACACACTGAATAAACTCCTAAGAAGTAGCCAAGGATTTCAGCTAGGCGTACTTTTGATAAGATACATTATGAGAAATGTTAATATAAATCATTCTGGTGTTGTTAATCACAAACTCATATAGGTTTCCATTGAGTGCACATACAAAAATAAGTAAAACTGTAATTTTCAATTAAGTTGCAATGAGGTTACTGGCTTGAAAAAGTACGATTTGGCCAAATTACATAGCATGCTATTAGAGCTCTGGGTTTAGAGGTCCTAATGTAATGGAACTGAGGTTCAGTGTAGTTTAGATTTGGTGCTGCAGTTCACACAATTTTTATGCAGTGCTCAAATCTTTCTAAGTACATTTAGCAAGATACTTGCAAAAGATATTATGGCCCTACTTCTAATTAAAGCAATAAAATGAATTATGGCTTTGGCACTATTTCTTATAGTTTATTCCCCCCCCCCATCCTTCCTTTAATTAATGTTTCATTTTTCATTCCTGCCTTAGATAATTGCTTGTAGTTTCTCTATAACTTAATGCTGATTATCTGGAATTAAATGCCTTTAATAGAAAGGGATGAAAAAACATGGGTATTCCCAGACTCATCTTTTGGCCTTTATATATTAACTCAACCTTTAAACAAATCTTGATTTTATGCCTGAAATATATTAGCCTTATGAACTACAGCTGCAAGGATGAAATAGATATTGAAATGAGACAATTAATGGTCAACAGATTATGAATTATTTTGCTTTACATTCACTTATAACTATTTTACTAGCATTTACTGTCTTGAATCAGAAAGTAACAAAAGTAGGAATATTTATGTTAGAATATATCTGTTTTCTAATAGTCTTCCTTCTTTCCTTCCTTTCCCCAGTTCTCATCATTAAATTGATACAATTAACAAGGGATATGAGAAAAAAAATGAATAAATTAATTTTTAGCTTTGTAATTACAAGTAATTCTTAGCCATTTTTATTATTTATATTGGAAATAAATGTTGTTATTTTATCTTTATTTGTATAAGCTTTATTGTGATTTATTTTCTCACTTGCACCAACACCAAAATTACTTGCAACTGCAAGGTTTCTTCTTCTTAGTCTCTGTGATGGGAGAGAGAGAATGGATAGAAAAGAAGCTAGCTGATGCAGGGACTCAACAGAACAGTTCAACAGCAGTTGTTTTTATGATCAGAAGTATCCAAGTATTATGGTTTTCCAAATTATTGTGATCATGCAATATTTGAAAGGTCCCTATATTAACTGTGTTGGAAAATGAGAATGAATAGGAACGATACCTCACACACAAACATAGATGATGAATAAAAATAATACTATGTATTACTATATAAATGTAGTGTAAAACCTGTTTATAAGATTTATGTGCCATGTGTTTTTATGTACGTTTATCTATAGTGGCCTTGAATAAATAAGTATTCTAATATCTATTTAACTTAATACTTGGAACTTAACAACTTAACCAGATAGTTTAATTTTCTAACAATATGTTTATAATACAAACTACTGTGGTGCTAGTTTCTTTTTCCTCCCAACCAATTTCACACTGTAGTCAATTGCATTCCTGGTTAATATCTCTTTACCTAATACTCTTGCCCAGTTATCCTGCGCCTGTACCATGTGGAGTATGCTCTGAAACAACTTCGAGTACAGGCTATGTCACCTTTATGAAGCTCATTTATGTAGCTTCTTTCATTTCAGCTGCCTCGGATACCTTTTTGAATCTTCTGCTTGGTTGTGAGTCCTCTGGCTTCTAGCTTTTCCAGCTGTTCTGTCTTTTACTCCATGCTTTGTTGAGTTGCCTTTTACTTCAGCAGCATCTTCTGCCAAACCTGGAAGAAAACATACTATTTCTGTCTATCTTTTATTGCTATTTCTACTTGTCTTTTCAGCCCTAGATGCAGGTATATCTAGGAGTTTTAATGTCCTCCCCTCCTCTCCATCCTTTCTCTGCAAGTGCAAATGTGGCTAAGTTGAGTAGCTAACAGACCACAGAGAGGGAAAAATGTAAGCTTGATAGTTTCAGAGCAATTAATCCTTCCACAAGGTCTAATCTTGTTCCCCTGTCAGTTTCTCAACTTTTGCAAAACAATTCTATATTTAATTCATCAGAAAACCAAAATTTATAACCTTTATTTAATTTTCTTCCATTAGGGAGTTGTGCTCTAGTGTCAACTTGGTCAGTCTTCTTAGATTCTGGGGGAGAAGATGCCTGTATCTTGTGATATGAGACAGGAAATGTATGGCACTGTTTATTCATCAACAAATTATATCCTGTTCAACAGTGCACTGATTGCCAATGAGTCCATGTTGCTCGTCTCCTTCTTTTTCCTTTTACTTGTCCCATCATAAGAACCTTTTCCAGAGAATGTAATCTTCACACAATGTACATAAACTAGGATATTTTGAACCTGCTTATCTGTGCCTCAAGTGATATAACAGAGTAATAGAGTTGGTGAGTACTCTGAGTTTATTGCAGCAGTTTGGAAATTTAATAAAAATAATTAATTAAATATTTATTTTATTTATTTATTTATTCAAATTTGTATAAGGACTCGGGGCGGTGCACAGCCAGATAAAATATGATTATCATGTCTCAATAAGACAGATTCAGAGAAATATATTGAAATTCCTTAATGAATAAAAGTTACTTATCTGAAACTATCCATTTTAATTAGTAATTTAAATATGCTAATCTCTTATAACTATGAGTGCAGTACTTGGTCTAAAGTTTTCTCTTTGCTAACATCCACTCAGGGACCACTCAGGTAACATCCACTCAGGTAATGTAGTGGTTAAAGCACCAGGCTAGAAACCTGGAGTCAGTATGTTTTGGGCCTGATTTAGATATGAATCCTGCTGAGTGATCTTGGGCCAGTCACTCTGTTTCAGATTGCCTTAGGAAGACAATCCAGTTCCAAAAATCTTGCCAAGAAAACTGTAGGAACTTGTCCAGGCAGTGGTCAAGAGTTGATTCAAAAGTATTAAAAGCAACAGCAACAACTCTAGATCACTAGGATTGATAGTATACCATTTTCATACTTGTAAATGCATTGAAGATGCAGAAGCCATAATACTAAAGCTAACACCTAGTGAAATCAACTGCATACATGACATAAGTATTGAAGGCAATGAAGAATATAACAAAGACAAAAAGCTTTTGGTGTGACTCAGATAATTGAAAATGTCAATCCTCCAAATCTTCTGGGATGTGAATCATAATTAAAGCAATAATAGAAAATGATAGATCTTTCATATTCGGCATAGAAACCCAATCTTGATCAGTGAACCAAACTAGCTATGATGACTACTGTTAAAAACTTGGAGGGGTGGTAATTGAAATCTTCATTGGCAAAACCCTTCTTCCAATAGTTGCCCAGTAAAAGATAATTACAATAGGCTGCCACTAGTCAGGCTAAACCTCATGACAGTGACAAACTGACACACCTTTTCAGATGTTTTTATCTTTTCTGTCAAGGGCTTCTTTCTTTAACTTAACCTAGGAAAAATAGAATATTCTTTCCTTCCCAAAATACAAAAATTAACAAAATTAAATATCTATTCTGAAACATATGAAACACTATCCAGGCTATAGGGGTATTTTTAATAAGAGAACAGATAGGAAGCGAGGGAGGGAGGAAGAAAGAAATCATCAGGAAAAAAGCACATAGAATTCCAAATAATGTTAACAAAATCATATTGTAATGTATCTTTTGGGAGAAAATGCCCAGTTCTAGGAATTTGGTCTCAGGCCTGTTGTTAATGTAGTTTTGAAGTCCCTGGATTGGTTTTTGTTATTGTTATAGTTGCTTTAGTCAGGTTGCCTGTCTCAAGGTATGTCTTTAGTTATGGTTATTGGTTTTGGATTCTGTAAGCTACTCAAGGTTCAGAATCGGTAATTACAACAAATTTAAGATGATGATGATACATAGTTTTGCTGAATTTTTCTACATTTCTAATAGAAATAGTTATTGCTAGTCACTAAACCTTTTATTTGTACATTATGTTTTTGTTTATTCTAATTCTGAATATGTTTTGTTTCAATTTTTATCATGGGACAACATAGCTAAGTGTGGCCATCCTTTTTAGATTTAACCTTTTAAAATAGGTCTAGGACTTGCAAATGAAACTTTGAAGAAATTCATTGCCATGCTCTACTCTGTGGGTGGTGAGAAGAAGCAAAACATTTGCTTTAAGTTTCCTTCATGAAATTCAAATTGGGGGATATATAATAGTTGTTCCCTGTGAACATCCGTACAAAGATAAATATACTATATAAATATTTAAATTAAATTCATCTCTCTTGAAATTTAAACTCTAACCACACTTGGTAGGGGAAATACTTTGGGTTAAAATCATCATTTTTTCTCCAAAGGAATGTTCTGAAATTGTGGGATCACTGCAACCAGCAACAACTGGTAAATATTAATTTGCTGCTCGGTCACCCACTGGAAAAGTGACTGCAGACAACTCTTCAAATTTGACAGACCTCTTTGATATTTCTTACCAAACATCTTTGCACACTTCTGCCAGTCTATTTTCTTCTCGGCATACTTTACATACTTTACAAAAACCAAATAAAGAATACTTCACTGCCCCAAAATCAACATATTATTTCCAGTGCTAAAGAGATGTCCTGGGGTCGGGTGGAGAAATTACAATGGTTTCTTATAATATGGGCAAAGGAAGAAAAACTTTCATGAAGTTAATAGAGAGCAGCTTGAATTAATTATATGGCTATTATAAGAAACCCCTGACATTTTGTTTTTCTGATCTGAAATTAAAACTAAGGTAACTCATAAATATGAACTTTCGTTTTGTCTTTTCATTTCCTTTAACTTCTGTGAATCTTATTTATCTTTCTTCTACCTACTAAGACACCATGGATAAGCAAAGGCCATGGACTGCAATTAGTGTCCATTAAGAATCATAGTGTTGGTTTACTTCTTTTTGCACATCTGATCCTGCTATTAATCATATTGTAAAACATACAGATGACACAGCAGTGGTGGGTCTTACCCAGGTTGACAGTGAAGATTCTTATAGGAAGGAGCTGAAGGCTCTGGTGGACTGGTTAAATACAAATAACTTATTTTGAATGTTAACAAAACAAAGGATATCATTGTTCATTTTAGAAAGAGTCATCAAGTCACACTCCACTTTGTATCAAGGCTGAAGCTATGAAGGTGGTCAATAGTATCTGGAGGTGCAGATAACTAACAACCTGACTTGGACTCTTCGTATGTTATCTTTAATGAAGCATGCAAACCAGAATTTGCATTTACTGTGTCAGATGAGGAGAGCACATATTTCTCTTTCTGTCCTGGCCACTTGTTCTTCAAATTATGATAGCATTATTCAAACTGTTTGGTTTAGTGGTGTCTCAGATAGAAAGTCCATACAGATAGTAGTAAGGACAGTTGAGAAGATTATAGGAAGCTTGCTTCTCATTCTTCAGGATACTGCTTATGAGCACTATATGGTTAGAGCACAAAGCATTGTTAGAGACCCCTGTTGAGGTATTCCCCGTTAGGAGAATGAGTGCTGTCAGAGAAACGTAGTGAGAGTGGTAATGAATAACACACAAACAGCACACAGATACACTGAATAGTAAAATGTAGGTTTTACTTCCAGTAAACGGTTAAGCACAGTCCAACAAACAATCCAAGTCATACATGGTTAAAGCAGTCAGTATTCAGTCAAGGGATAATCCAAAAACAAAGTCCAGTATCATAAACAGTTCAGTAAACAGACTCACAGCAATCCTAGCAGAATAACTATCAGGCATAAGGCAATAGGGAAAATGCAAGAACTAACAAACCAGGTTTCTGTCTCCATCTTATGGCCATTGGAGGAACCACACCCAATTACAATTACAGCATTCCCTTAAAGAGACAGTATTAAATGACTATCTTGGTTTATATATTTCCAACCCAACTATTAGGTGACTATCATTCTTAACAACCCCACATATCCACTTCACAGTCTGTTTCTGTTGTTCCCATCTGGGAGGAAATTTTGAACTATCTATAGCAGGACTACTAGATTCTGTAACAGCTTTGTTCCTCATGCCATCTGTCTTTTAAATTCATAGGATTCTTTTTATCCCCGCCATGTATATGTATACATTTGAACTTGATTGTGATGTTTCTCAGGATACATGCATAATAGCTATCTTTTGAGAGCTGAAGGCAACCAAATTTCTTTTTAATGTATGCTTATTAATGTACATTTAAAGTGACAATAAAGTTTCTATTCAGTTCTGTTCTGTTCTATTTTTATTTTATTCTAGTCTATTTTTTCTCTAATAGTTAAATTTTATTTTAAAAAATATTTTACTTATTTTAAACTTCATTTATAATTTATTTCATTATTTTAATTTTTATATATAATGTATATATAATATTTCCATAATTAAAATCACCCCAAATTATAGTTGCGTGGTTTAATCCAAACAAATTCATTATCAGTCTGTTAAAAATAATTAAAATTTCATTAAGTTAAAGGTGATGATCAACTTTAAGTTCAATGACAAAAGATGAGAGATGAAATATAATATTGCCCAGCTAATCATATCAGGGAAATAAGAAAATAAACTCAAAAGTTATTGCTGATAAAGTTTAGTGATGGGTATTTTATTCTTATATCATATCAGGGACATATCAGGAGAAGATGAGACAGCCTATAGGTCAGAGATTCTCAGACTGGTCTTGTGGTGCAAGAGTCATAACCTCACCCTGAACATCAAAAAGACCAAAGAATTGATTACAGACTTCAGAAGATGCAAAGCAGAGCCTCTCCCACTATATATCAATGGAGACTATGTGGAAAAAGTTCACAGTTTTAAATTTCTAGGAACTCATATTTCTGACAACCTTAGTTGGTCAGTTCACACTATGGTCACTGCAAAGAAGGCCCAACAGCGCCTGCACTTTCTGAGGCTGCTGAAAAAGAGTGGTCTGGGTGATAAGTTATTGGTTACTTTTTACCGTTCTACTATCGACAGCATTTTGGCATACTGTGTTGGAACAGTGTGGTATGCTGGATGCTCTGTAGTGGATAAGAAGATGCTCCAGAGAGTTATAAACACAGCACAAAAAATCTTCGGTTGCTCTCTTTCTTCTTTGGAAGAGATTGCAAAGACTAGACTCCTCTTTAGAGCACTAAAAATCTCCACAGACCATTCTCATCCTGGACATTCATATTTTGAATTGTTACCATCAGGGAGATGTTATAGATGTCTTAAAATGAGGACTAATAGACTGAGAAACAGTTTCTTTTTCAAGGCAATAATTGTCTTGAATCAAACAATGCATATGTGATTTAGCCCTATGTATATAGTGGCATTTTTAATCTATCTAACTTACTATATGTTTTAGATAGGTTTTAGATTAGGTTTTTAATTATTATTATTTTAATTATTTTAATTTTTAAATACTACGTAGTGTGAATGTGATGTGGTATTTGGGGCACTATGCTGGAGTAGCTTTCAAATTTCATTGTATTTGTAGAATGCAATGACAATAAACGTATTCTATATTTTGCCTAGTAGCTGCCAACAATTGTCTGAAATATATCTAGGTATGAGATATTAGATGATCCAGTAAAAGGTTTCAGCCTTATCTGGACACAGTATACTATGTTCCAAGCAACACTTGACAAAATACAAAGTTTTTTTTTTAATATAATAATATCTTGCTTCATGAAACATAGTGGTGACTCATATATTGCTTCAAGGGAAAAGATCATATGAAATATTTCATTAATACACTATGAACTGATTGCAGCTTTATTTATATCACGTTTCTGAAGGGCAACTGGACTCCCCCAGTGCAAACCCTTCGGTCTACCACCACATTGCCATTTCTTATTAATAAAAGTTTTCATTTAAAATAAGTGCTTGGAGCGGAATAGAAAAAATATTAATTTGATAAAAAGATTCACTATCATGAATATTTCATTCTATTCAATGCAGCATGATTCCTGTTTACCACCCATAAATTAACCTAGGGATATAACTTATAAATTTACATGTGAAATTATTTTTCCTTAAAGATTTTCACTGAACCTTGAAAGATGCATTACTTTATTGAAATAGAGCCTTTAGTTAAAACAGCTCCTTGACTTACAGATTTATATCTCATTTCCCCTATAAATGCATTGAACTTACCCAGATACTCAATCTTATAATACCATTCCTGAGAGACTTTTAGAGATATTTTCAGTGTCCTGTGTTTCATTTTTGATAATAAATGAACACCAATTATGTCACCCATGTCTTTTGCTCAATAAAATATAGAACTTAGAGTTAAACATGCTCTTTGAGGCTGTTGAGATTTACTTCTCTCAATGCTTCTGAAGGTAGCATAACACAAAATTATAAGATAAAAGCAGAAAGAAGAAGAAAGATAACATTTTAAAAGGTAGCAAAAAAGTGATAATCTTAAAAATTACATTAAAAATTGGCAACAATTAAACATCAATAATGACATATAAGAAGAGACCATGTATTTTCTGCCAGTACTTTTTTTGTGTGTGTGATTTCTATTCTCCGTTAGTCAGTTATACAATTTCAAAAGAAAGTGCATGGAATCCTTTACTTACAACCACAATTGAGCCCAATATTTCTGTTGCTAAGCAAGACAGTTCAGTGAGATTTACCCTATTTTACGACTTTTCTTGCCACAATTGTTAATGGAGTCACTGCAATTGTTAAGTTAGTAACACGGTCATTAAGTGAATCAAGTTTACCCATTGATTTTGCATATCAGAAGTTTGAAAAAGGTCATGACATGACCCCAGGACACTGCAACCATCAAAAATGCATGATAGTTGCCAAGCATATGAATTTTGATCATGTGACCACAGGGATGCTGCAATGGCCATAAGTGTGAAAGCTACTCATAAGTCAGTGCCATTTTTTCCCCCAGTGCAGAGCTGGTATTCAGCAGGTTCTGACCAGTTCTAGAGAACCAATAATGGAAATTTTGAGTAGTTCAGGGAACCGACAAATACCACCTCTGACTGACCTGCCCCCATCTATTCTCTACCTCCGAAGTCCCAACTGATTGGCTGGGTTATTTTTTGTTGCCCTGCACAGGAGAATGGAGCTGGAAAGCAGGTTAGTAGGGTGGGGAGGGAATGAGATTTACAGTATCCTTCCCCTGTCATGCCCACCAAGCCACGCCCACCAAGCCACACCCACAGAATTGGTAGTAAAAAAAAATGAATCCCACCACTGTCCCAGTGCCATTGTAACTTTGAACAGTTACTAAACGAATGGTTGCAGGTTGATGACTACCTATATAGTTTCTCAGTATTATTATTAGCATTACTTGTATACATGTAATCTTCAACCAGCAGCAGAGAACTATTTCCAATTGCATTATCGGCATTTTTAAGCAATTTTAAGCAAATGTCCTTAATTTTCTGAACTCCTCAGTAAATCCCACAGCTATAATGTGGTTGATAGTTTTTAACTAAGTTTCATAACTTTATAATAAAACAACTTAACTTGCAAATAAATGCCTTCTTGGCCTTAATAGTGGTGCCTGTGTTTTTTCTTTCTTTTTATAGTCAAACTTATAGTGAGACTATTAGGATCCAGATATTATGATAATTAGAGACAAAATGTAGTATGTATTAGAAATGTTACTTTGATAAATTATACAAACACTTGGTTATTAAATCCTTGCTACAGAAATGTATTTAATCTAGTGAAGATTCTGGTAATATGTTCTGTGTCAGCGTTCCAGAAAAACAAACTCCAACACCAAAAGTCTGAGACAGGCATTTTCTCAAAGTTGCATTTTATTAGAGTTTTCATACTGGCACATCTGGGAAAACCTGAATCTGAGAGTTTTGGGTTTTCCCACAGTAACTCAAAATGACAAATCCATCCTCTATACCCATCAGTCCATCACATGGTCCAATCACCATCTGTCCCAACTTGAGACATCCCCTAACCACTCCTCATCCAGGTGCAGAAAAGACATGACCTTGACTGCAAGAAAGAATGCTATTATATCTAACTCTCCAAATTCCCCCCTCCCAATTTCCCAGAATGTGGCAGCGTGGTAGCTTCTGGGGCTAATATGGCTTCCAAAGCTGACATTCTGTTTTTCACACAACTATCTGCTCTTGTAATATTTTTTCACTTTTTGTTCACCGATCCTTTGTATATAAGAAAGTGCATGAAAATGTATTGCTTCATGTGTCATATGGACTCAGTTAATAGAATACATTTTGATCCAATTATATAGCATTTGTTGTTTATGAGAAAACAGAGTTTTTAGCACTTCAAAATACAAAATAATTTTGTCAAGTTCATTGTGTTTAAGTAATTTAGAATTACTTTGTAATTAAGAAGCCAATAGTAAAATTAAAAACTAGATTGAATCCCCAGACATCAATTCTGCCTTTTTAAAAATGTTTTCATCAGAAAGTATTTCCCTTAAGTTTTAATAAATTCTAATCTGTATGCTGCTCAATACCAATTCAAATGATTTTGAAATTCTGGTCCACTCTAGGTTGTTTTCTTTCAAATTTTGAAGAAAACTCCAAATATAAAAAATGCCACAGTATTAGTTTTTGTTTTCATTTACTATATCTATCCACATTAATGAAAAACTACTAAGGAAACACATTATAAGCTCTGATAAATAATTTGAAATAAATATAGATTATTGTCTGCTTTTAAAATAAAACCTGTTTTCTGATTTATTAAATAAAAGGGGTATCTGAATGTTATTGTTCTTTAGTTGCGTACTTCTTCAATATTTGGGATGCCATTTAATGAACTGTGAAAAGTCAACAGAGGATGCACTGTTTCTATATTATAAGTTTAAAATTATATCAATATAATGTGCATGCTGGAAGAAATAGCATATGAGTTTCTATACAGTTCCCCCCACATGCCCATCCTAAAATTACACTCTGGTGTGAAAAAAGGTAAGAAAAAGCTTATGATTGATTGCATGTAAAATTCATGTGTCCCCATCCTTAAAGCTGAAGAAAGGTTTTTCCAGCTTTTTACATACATTTTGGCCATTTATCACAGCATAAGCAAAAGCTCTAGAATTAGAGGGGAAAAATAAAATAGTCATAAGTACAATCATAAATCAGTAGTTGTAAAAAAAAAAAAAGAATTATATTACCTCTTTATTCCAAAGGTCCTGATTTCCAAGTCTGCTTAAATTTTAGACGAATCCTCAATATTGTTAAATAATGTTGTCATTCTTTCATCACTCTACAAATGATTCCTTTTTACTAAATAAAATTCACAATGTAATTCAAACGTGCACTATTTCCTTTATTCTTCTGTACTACAAAATAGGTACTCTTTCCTTTTTCACAACAATGGTAACACATGGAAAAATATAACAACAAGCAACATAATATTATAATGTTTAAGCTGATATAGACCATTAATTTTATATTTATATAGTGGGAAATCAATACAATAAGTTGTATAAAATTATTTATGTATCTCAGATAGAGATGCAGCGTTGCCTATTTCTCCCTTGAAAGTCAGTTCAATTCAACCTTATTTAATTGTTAGTAAGTTAGAACAGAAATGCACCACCTCTCTAAAACTGTGTCTAACCTTGAAAAGGCTCATGAAATTGCCTCCAGGGGAAGGAGAAAAAATTATCTATTCCTAAGACGCCTTATCTATACTCACCTTGAATAATGTTTAAAATAAAATTTGCGAACTAAAGAAAACAGTACCTATTATGATGAAACCAGCTGTGGCCTTTTATAGCTTTCTTTATCTTTTATGACTGTTTTGTTCCCTGAAGTCTATCTGTGAAGTGCAGAAAAAGTTTGCACCAGGTGATTATACTAAAGTTCCAAACTAGTAAAGTATAATACAATCTTTTGAGCTGAGAATTAGTATCTCAGACAACCTAGCAAGAAACCAAAAGAAAGTTATTCATTTGAATAACTAAAGGCTCACCTGAAGCTATATCACTTTATCACTCTTCAAGTCAATATTTGTGACTGCATGTTAATATTTTGTCTCACATGTGGCATGTGCCTTGACTCTTCTCCAATACAAGTTATCTTGTAATGTCTAGTTGTTAAGACTCAGAGCATCTGGAAAGCAAATTTCTGCATGTTTTCATCTTTGAATCCACAAAATAAATATGACAAATACATTGGGTATTTGGAACTGATTGTTTATTTAGATCCCTTTTCATGTGTTATTAAAGTGAATAATCCCTACACCTGCACAGAGGCAATATTTTCACTCCTTCCAATCCTATGACCTCATCATCGTCCAAATCTGAAGAGAGTTTTTGAGCAAAAGATTTCTCCTTGGAATCCTCTATGAAACATGGGATTTTAACAACTATATACAAAATCTTCATGGAAAGAGAGTGTTTGAAGGATACTTTCTGAGCTCAGTTATTTTCTGATATTTCATTATCCAAACTAAGTAATATCGTTAGTGCTAGAAGAGAGTCTTTAATATAATCAGCCTGCACATGAAGAGGACAACAACAGAAATACAGGAGCTAGACTGCTCTTTTTCCATATATAGTCTATGCATTTTAATAATGTTTGAAAAATGCTCTACTTTATTATTCAAACATCTAGCCCTAAGATAAAATAGAGTTGTGATAAAATAAATCTGACATCTCAAAACTGTTTTAAATCTTCATCATATTGTATGGCATATTCATACCTACAAAGATCAGTGACAACAGTTGATGTTAATGGTACAGAATTGTCATCTTAGCGGAGCTGTATGTCAATGAATTTTATAATTTAAGAGTATTCTGAAATTATTTATCACTCTGAAAATTGTCTACTAAGTTGGAGATTGGTTTATTTGATTTGATTTTGTTTTATGACATACTATACAAAGGGATGACATTAGTTATGGTATTGGCAGGGAACTACATCATATACACAAAGAAGAGTCTTTTATAAAAGGAACAGGGATTTGTGAATGCTTGTATCCCTGGAAATCTTTCACTATATAATCATGTAATTCTTGCAAAAATGCTATCAAGAGAATATATTTTGTACTTAATATATTGGAAATTCTAGATCAGACCTGTCTATGAATCAGCAGTGATATGCCAAAGCTTGGATTTCAAAATCTGGACACCATCAATGATCACTGTTAGAGACTAGTAATTTCTTCCCATGCCAGCATTTCCAATCATTCAGACTTGACCTGAATGACTGGCCAATAAATAAAGGCTTGTTTATTATATGGTGCTTGCAATATAATTTGCCACTAGAAAAGTCAAACCAACAGGTTAATTTCCTCCCAGGGTTACTGTGCTGTAGAGCTTGGTTGATTACACATATACAGACATTTCGTAGTGGCATGTCAGATTTAAGAACACTGAACCTTAGTGTTTGTCCAGTCTAGCTTCTTATTTCCAATTGCTCTTTCAGTGTCTTTAGCAAAACTTATAATTAGTTACCAGAAATGTTCATTGCAGCAAAGTAATCTTTAGTCTGGGGTCAAGATAAAGAAATAAGGCACTCAAAATAATTTATCCTGATTGCCTACTATATGCATTCAAAACTTAGAGCATGGGAAAAACAAACAATTCTTTTTGTCCTTCAGGCTTATTATATTCCATTAATTTTCCTATGCTGTTAACTGAAGTTGACAAGTCTATCTAATTTTACTCTCAAGCTCACATTCACACCTGCAAACAAACATAGCTTTTCTCAGTCCTGATTAATTTTGAGGGGCTATGTAGTGAAATAACAGTGAAGACCATATACGTTAATTCAAGTGATTTTATTTTTTAAAAAAATAACATTTCTTATAAAAATAAAAAATACTTTGAAGATCAGTATAAGGAAGCTAATAATACAGATCTAATAAATATGTTACAGGAGGATTATGGATGACCAATGTACAATCAAGAAGGATCTCAAGTCAAAAAAAGATCTAGAAGAGTACAGATATGAAAGGAAGTAGTTCTTTCAATTAGCAGAAAGAACTGTAATTCTTTCTATTCACTATTTGTACCTTTTTCTTCTTTCAGGTTCTAGTCTCCTGGTTCTGAGACATTAATTCTTTGCTTTCCTCAAGCATTTTCTCAAGCAGGATTTGGCATCCAGAGTTTCAGTATTGTTACTGTTTCATCATATTAATCATCATCAATATGGAATTTGGGGAAATAGGACAAAAATCATATCTGCCTTGTTCATAACTTTCTCTTTCATGGAGGTTAAAAGTTGAAATTCTTTACAAATAGGGGAAGTTAGTTAAGTTTTAACTTATGTTTTCTCAACCAACAGAAGATTACATAGAAATAATATAATTGTTGGGAGTCAGGATATCTTCTGATACTGTAGCTTAGTCTAAAGTGATCCTAAGCAAGGGAGTCAAAATGAGATAACAAGGGATAGAAATGTCATGCAAACAGTAGTTTACAGAAGTGAAATGAGACTATTACAACTTTCTCAAGGTCTGTGTGGTTACTTTATTGGCAATATAAATTTGGAAGCTTTTCTGCCTTTTCCTAATCCTTTTTACCTGTCGATGGACCAAAAAAATTATATCTGCTATGTAAGCTTTTGTCAATCTACTGCTAGGAATGCCAGTTTTATTGGGATGCAATGAACTCAATGACAAATATGAATAATATCCACAAATTCTAATAGTGCCCATCAATGGCAGTAGTAAAAAAAGTATAGTGTGGCTGGATGTGGCTTGTAGACTTTGCTATAATATGGATAAATTAATTCTTTTGTTTTAAAAAAGTCATCCATGTCTATAACAAAACAGAGCTTGTGTTCCACGTAAGTTGGTTCATACTTGAACAGTACCTGCAGTCTCTATTTTATCCCTACATACATGAAGGTGCAAAACTGCATATTCCCGTTTCTAGATACTTTTTGTTTTCAAACAACATCGGGCATTTTAAATGTGTGTTTTATTCATTTTGTACTAAAAAAAGAACTGTAAAGCAATGGTGTGCCAAGGATAGAGTGGACTAGTTCACAGTGAAATATGATTGCCTGAGCAGAAGAAGGATATTAACAGATTCGCAGAAAACCCAATGCTGGTAGAATAATGCATATAAACATTACACAATTTTACAGTGTTTTATTTTTATTGTATATTGCATTGTGTTATGCCCCTGGTGGAGACTGACTCTGAGGGAGAGGAGGAACAGCTGACAGGGATTGGAAGTGTGGCTTGGAGGTTGTGGAGGAGGCTGGGAAAGGGCAGAGGCCGGCTGAACACTCAGAGAAGGAGTCAGGCCCATCTCCTCTCCATCCTAGGGCACGCAGGGAGGAGAGGATAAGGGAGAGATGTGGTCTACTCAGGAGGAGAGGGCCTTGATCCTCTTCATAGGCTGCAGCTGTGACAATTGAATAAAAGGATGGACATACGTATGGGCGAGTGCTGGAAACAAAGCATGGAAATATATTTAGTTTATGGTTCCTCTCTGAGTTTGGTGTCTTTCCCAGTGTGTGTTCTATTATCTGTGGACATCCTCCAGCCCTTATCTTGCCTGGTTTGTGTTGCTTTTTTCCTTCTTCTTGTAACTGTTTTGTGGGAGTTTTTTGTCTTCCGTCAAGGATATTCAGAGCTTGGAAGCAAAGTGGAGAAATAAAAGGGGCTTCATTTGTTTTCTGTGACTGTGTTTGTTTTATATCCCACCCTGGGTCATCACACATTGTTTCATTCTTTTTAACATTGTAACCATCCATGGGCCCCTTATGGTAAGTTACTTGGCAGACAAATCAAGTCAAATAAATAAATGCAATTGTTTACTTGTAAACCCCAAGATCTAGCACAATTCTTCATGGCATTGAAAAATGTGACTTATAACTAAGTGTTGCACTTATGACTATTAAGCATGCCTATGGTCCCATGATCTAAATTTGTATGCTTGATAACCAGTATGTATTTACAAGAGTGACAGTATCCTATGATTCTCATTTGTGATCTTTTCCAGCTGACTTCTGACAAGTAAAGACAATGGGGAAGGGTGGATTCACTTAATACCTGCAGTGATTCACTTAAAAAACAAGTATGCACAGCTGTATTTCTTTTCTTGCTATAGGCTTTTCCTTATGATGTCATATTTCTAACCATGATGGCATGAATATTCACAAAATTTTTACCATTATATATTTAAAGCAGAGAGAAAGGAATCACATTACCTTTCATAGCATGATAAGAACATAATCTGATAAACTGAATGATTGCAACAGGGGATATTTTGTTATGTTTTTAACAAATGATTTTCTTTTACATAATAGTGCATAAGAATGACTTCATCAATTGTTTTAGCAACCCATATATATATATTCATCAATACCACTTTAAATATGTGGTGGTTTTATCTCCTAAAGTTTTTATCTCCTATTATTTCTACCTGTTTGTTATGCAATTTTATTTTAAAAGAAGTGTCAAATTCTACTTGACAACTCTTGGTGGGGGAGGTGAGAGAAAGCGGGAAGGTAATATCTCCTTAAAATTATTTCAACAAGAATTTATATTAGATGGAGATTTGACATAAGAATATCAAGCAAAGAATAGTTAAGAGATCTAAGACAGCAGTGAATCATCTGCCACTCCAAAAAATTCAAAGGCACTGGAACAAAAAAAAAATATCTGTAAGGATAACTGACCTAATTAATTATGTGCTAAAAAAGCAAAGCAGGTTCCCCACTGTTTTCTGAATTATCTACACAACAGAAATTGGTTTGTGAGTGGCTATCAAGAGCATAATAACAAATAATTTAAGAAAAGTTAAAAACAAAGTTTATCACATGTGAGCATTTCTTTAAATTAGTGTGATTATTGCATGCTGGTAATAAATATATGCTCAAAAATTTTAACCATTTGTAGTCATCATGAAAAGTATTCATGTGGGGTTTTGTTGAAAACCAAATTTGCACAATTGTAAAATACTTTTGCAAGATTTAGTTTTGACTTGCTTTCTTAAAAATGGCCCCCAAAGCAATGATACATTTCTTATATTAAATATAAACTACCATACTTTCTGAAAGTACCTAATTTATTGTCACAGATACGTACCGCCATTCAGCTGTACAAAAGAAAATTTGTGATTTGCAGTTGATATAAAATTAAGAAAATGTATCTCTTTATACATTATAGAAGGAAGAAATCAAAACTAATGCACTGATATTATACAGATTATACGTTTCTTTGTCATAGTTCGTGTCATATCAATTTTGGAATTGTAATTATTATAAGATAGACATGAATTAGCAAAAAAAGATATATAATTTGTGTTTCATCAGTTTTCAAATACTAGAAAATAATAGCTTTACTTCTTTCTGCATTGATCATAGCCTACCACAATTAGTGTATTAATTATGAATATCCACTTTTACAAAGGTTAAGATTAACTGGAACAGTAGATAAAAAAGAAAGTGAAAATGATCATGATATAAGAAACCAAATACAGTGAGCAAGATAGATGTTTAGCATTTAGGAAAGACATGGAAAGTGATAGCATTCTTCAAGGGTGATAAATTTTTGAGGGCAAGATGCCAGCTGCTAACTTTACAATGGCAAGGTTGACTATTTCAAGCATTTTGGGCCTTTTTGTAGGGCATATCAAGGATGGAAACGGAAGGTATCCCAAAGACAACTGATCTTATTTGTATGTTTAATACCTTCCTAAGTTCCATAAATGAGTCACAGCCAAAGTTTTAAAATTTGGCTATTGAGTGCTATAGTCTTAAAACCACATGCAGGTGTAGTATTTAAAACCCAAAAAAGATATCTCTATGATCTCAATAAGAACAACATGGAATAACTTTTATTTTGTATGCAGGAATTGAATATTGCATATTAAAATAATGGAAATAGTGTTGCATGTTAAATAATGGAAATAGTTCTACAGTACAACCAGTTCCTAGAAAGTTGTATCCTTTTCCACTGGTTTAATTTAAAAAAAGCTGGAGATATATTTTCTAGGAATACTTTAATTTTGATTCTACTGAGAGGTAGCCTCTTCCAGGTCCAATTATGTTTTGTGCAAAGAATAAGACATCAAAGTATCGAGGTTTGAAAGACTTAGTATAGTATATTAAAAAATTATCAGTATTAGGTCCAGCTACCTATTTTAGCAACTGATAGCCATTTTAATTTTCCACAATGCCTTGAAGCAATGCTGTTTGGGAAGCACTACAGAAAATTTACTATGACCATTGCTATCACTATGGAAACCTAAAGATGGGAGCCAGTAGTGAGCCTGTTTGCTGAAACTTGACAGCTGCCTCAATCTAAAGATAATAGGACTAGTGTTCATAAAGGTCTATGAAGGACTTTAATACATACAAATTTTATTTGTGAAACCCTAGATATCCTAGAAATGGAGATGAATACGTAAAGTTTCTTTTCAGTTCTTAAAGGAAGCACATAGTTCTTGAGGACAGAGTTTACTTTTGTGATCTTGCTTCTCAGAAAGCTATTTAAGCAACACAAACAAACTTCCTGGAACATTGCTATTGCTACTATGTTTGTAGAACTCTCAATCAAAAAGGAACAATAAGCATCAGTTCAACACAAAATTCATCCATTTTACAAATGATGCAAATCACATTCTAATGAAGCCAATCCTCTTTTTTTAACCTAAGAATCAAGTTCATTTATTTATTGTTCACATTTTTACAATTTTAACTTCTTTTAGGTATGTGTATGTTTAGGTATATGTACAATAGTATAGTATACACTACACACAAAAACTCTATAGATAATACAAATCAGTAATATTATGTTATAAACATTTGTTGTGTAAATCATCATATAGCTTTTTTTGTAAAATGTAAGTCAGTGCTGAGTCCTATGGCTAGATAGTGTAGTAGTTAGAATGACAACTTTTGACATAGAACACAGAGCCTTTAATTCCAACTGTCACCTACATTACTAACGTTTCCTGGGCAATGACCCTAAAATTTCACTTGTTTACTATGGTTATGAGACACAAACAAAGAAAGTGATGTTGGCTCAGATGTTGCATGGATTAACATGGTTCCTCTGCCAGATGTTTGGTAACCAGGACAATGATAAATGATCTAATAGGAACAAGCCATACATGAACGAGACAAGAAAATCTGGAATTTATGGAATGCTACTACAACAGTAGACATAATGAAATAAGATATATGAAATGTATGATGTTAAAGATGGACCGAAGATCTGGATCTATATTAACTGAGAAAGAGATCAAGACCCAACACTTCCCCATAGTGAAGAGTAAACTGTTCTCACAACTTGAAATAGACCAACTATACTTTACATTGCAGCAACAAGATGACCCAGAAGAACAAGTGGATGTACATTTAATACCTAAAACTGGAACATCATGCTATTCCCTGTATATAGTGTTATGAAGCAAAAAATCATGGATAAGCTAGCTACTAGTCAACCTTCAAAACTTGTTATCAAGGGCCAATAGAGAAATACTATCAGATATTGTATAGAGATGCCAATAAAGCCCTCATACAATACTTATTGCTATCATAGCTAATTAACTGATATATGCTATTGTAATCCTGAAGACGCTAGCAACTAGGGAGAGCAGCAGTACACACTCCTAAAAACGATGGTGGAGGCTAAGATCAAAGCAATCTGGAAAAATATTAGTCAGCTGGTGGAACTACAGAAGTGTATGATGATTAATCTTGATACAAGGATTTCTTATACTCTGTCTCATATCTATTATGAAGTTAAAAAGGCAGCAATCTCAAATGTCATACTGTTGATAAAAATAGAATCGCCAGCATAATTGCCAATGTCTAATGATGGATATGGCACAAGAAAAGGAAGAATATTCATTAGAACCTCATATTATAAATAACTATATTTCATATTTCTTATTTGTCGATGTACAAAATAAACATTTATAAATTTATATACACACAGGATTTGTATTAATGCGATTGAATGAAGATCTTACTCAGATATTTTAGTTATCTTCCCCACCCTCCAATATACATCAATATTGCTGTTGTAGCTTTATAAGTACCTTACTTAATTTTATCTTAGTTACATGATATATTTTAGCTATGCAAATTCATTCTATTTGGGGGGGGGGGGAAAGACTCCAAGAGAATACAATTATTACAATCTGTACTGGAAAGAGGTATGTGTTAACTATGGAAGAGACAATCTAGTCATTAAATCTTATTCTGAATTATATCATTTCATCAGCAACTGTTTTCCTGAGACAGATTTCCATCTGTCATATTTTATCTTGGACATCTTCTACCAATCCCTGGAGTTTTAAATCAGTTAATTTTGAAATTGATGGAAGAATAATTCAACTTTCATTAGTGTCAGTTCTTCATGTTTGTGGAAATGTTCTATGTGTACATGCTAGAAAGAACATTTCTCCCTGTTAAGATTCAATTACAAAGACTATCTGGCAAGAAAGGCTGGCAAGAAGGCTAAAATATTGTGAAAGCAAGTGGGAAGGAACATTTTATTTCTTCCATATCCTTATTTTAATTATATATTCTCCATTATGTTTTAAGAAGAGTATAGAAGCTTTTGTATTTTGTATTGATTGGATCAATAAAGTTGCAATAGTATTTTATGAAGTTTCCATCATTCCAATGGGCCTATATGACTGTAACAGTTTTAATATACCCAGCTGAATTAAATCTGTGGAACTGTTAAAGAAAAACCTTCACCATTCAATTTATCTTTTCAAATGGAAGCCTAACATAAAATGGCTAAAATAGTGTGAGGTAATTTAGGAAGGAAAATGGGAGAGATGAAAAACAGAATTTAGTTAGACCATTAGACACTTGCATGCACATCAAAGAAATGTCTGTGAACATGATCAATTTGATTAATTCTAGATTTTTGCTAAAACAGGTAATAAATAATTATTTCAGTGTGGGCCTTATTACTGGCAGCATACTGTGTTCCATCAAGATTAGAATTTGATTTGTTCTTTCTATCAGATTTCTCTCTCTCTAGGAATGGAGAAGGAGAAAGCTTCAGGGAGTATAAAAGCTTGAATGGATTTAAGATAAAAAGAAAATAGTTATATTTATTGTTATTGCTGGCCTTGGTCTATGCCTGAGAGAAAACCTGTCAATCACTCAATGATGAATGCTGTCTTGGAAAGGATGGTGTTTCTTTCCTATCAACTGAATATTAAAAACACACAAACATGAACATGCAAATACAATTGCATACAAACACAGACAGAACGTAAGAAAAATAAAGATAAATGTTTCCAAATTTTTGTAATAGCTAATATATTCCTCAATATGTGTGTAAGTCTTCTCATTTTAATAAAAGGATTATAATTATTTACTTGGTACTATTGATAAAGAGGTCAATGTTTGTGTAATTTGCCTTTATTAATTCTAAGAGTATTTAAGTGCATATGATCAACCTGCTGAATGAGGTATGAGCCTGTTCAGTCCATACAGAATAATTCAACAGCCAACAAGATGCATTTAGGAGGTTTACAAACCTTATTGAAAGGTATAGCTTTCTTCTGCTGTTGCTTTCGAACAACTAGTGTTTATGATATCCTACCTATGAATATGGAATAATAAACATATACTGATTCTTTGTTCTTTCAGGATCCTTTTATGTTTTGTAAAATCATCTTAACCACTTGAGGAATATCAGGATTAGCAAAGATATTTAAAATAACCGAGTTGGAAGGGACTTTGGAAGTCTTCTAGTTCAAACCCTGCTCAAGCAGAAGACCCTGTACCATTCTATACAAGTGGCTGTCTAGTGTTTTCTTAAAAGCCTCCAGTGTGGATTTCAATATGATATGATCACTCTCTCCCAAAGTTATGACAACTTCAACTCCCTCTACCATTCCAGTATATGTCCATATCCCTCCAGTTCCCTCCTCTTCCTTTTGGATGTTAAAAGATAGTCAAATTCAGTGTTGATTCCAATCTCATGCAGCAATCTGGAATTTACTTGATAAATGTATTTATTTCTTATACAACAGTTACAATTAATACATAAACACATGAGTTTTAAAAAGAAAAAAAAATGCTACCAAAGCAGTAGTTTTATTGGGGTTAGGGAGGGTACCCGGTCCAGGTTTGGGGGATAGCCCGGGGGGATTTGGAGTCAGCCAGGCTGGAGTGCACGTCTGGGGGAACCCAGAGGGTCATGAGTCGTGGGGGCAAACACAGGGGGTGGGTTTCATTGGCACCATAAGTGGGAGGGGCAGATATGACGGGGGTAGAGGGCCATATCAAGTTAGGGGATCGCATGCCCGCTGTCTCCAAGCGGTGGCGCGCTCCGACCCTCCCGACCCGTCTGGCAGGCCTGGTTGTGCAGAGTCTCAGGCCCTGAGTACCCGGCTGATGTTATGTAATGCCAGGTCCGTCGTTAACAAGGCCTCCCTGATTTGCGATCTCATTCAGGAGGAGGGTGCGGACCTGGCAGGGGTCACCGAAACCTGGTTGGGCCCAGAGGGCGGTGTCCCTCTGATAGAGATTTGCCCACCAGGTTTCCAAGCATTCCATCGACCGAGGTCTCAGGGAAGGGGTGGTGGGGTGGCGGCGATTATTAGAGAAGTCCTTTGTCCTAGGGAGGCCACTGTTCCTCAGACGGCTGGTTGTGAGTCTCTCTTTGTGAAGTGGGGTCGGGGGGTTCAGATGGGCCTGTTGATAACGTACCTGGCTCCCTGCCACGTGTCATCGGCCCTGCCCGGGCTCCTCGAGGTGATAGCCGGGCTGGCGGTTGAAACCCCCAGGCTTTTAGTCATGGGTGATTTCAACCTGCCTTCGCTCGGGGAAACCTCTGGGGTGGCCCGGGAGTTCCTGGCTTCCATGACGGCCATGGATCTGACCCAATTAGTTTCTGACCCCACTCACACGGGGGGACACACACTGGACCTGATTTTCGCCTCTGGTCAGTGGTTGAATGATCGCGTTGGAGATCTAGTTATAAAACCCTTGTCATGGTCCGATCATTCTCTTCTTAGACTGGACTTCGGTGCCGCCACCCCCCATCGCAGGGAGGCGGAGCCGAGGAGATGGTTCCGCCCCAGGCGCCTGATGGATCCGGAACAGTTCCAGATGGAGCTTGGGCCATTTCCTGAAACTCTGGCTCATAACTCGGCCACAGACTTGGTGGCCACCTGGGATAGGTTGGCCGCGGAGGCTCTGGACCAAGTTGTGCCTTTGCGACCTCTGACTCGGCATAGATCCCACCTGGCTCCGTGGTTTACGGGGGAGCTGAGGGGGATGAAATGCCGGAAAAGACGTCTGGAGGGTATCTGGAGGGCCAGTCGTGCTGAGTCTGATCGGACACAGGTGAGGTCCTATATTAGGACCTACCTAGTGGCGATAAGGGCGGCGAGGCGGTCACACTTCTCCGCCCTTATTGCGTCTGCAGAAAATCGGCCTGCTGCCCTGTTTAGAGTGACCCGCTCCCTGCTTGAGCCGAGAGCGCGGGAGGACCTCTTGCAGGGTAAAGCAGAAGAGTTTTCCCGATTTCTGCATGATAAAATCGCCCAGATTCGGGATGGGCTGGACTCCAGTTGGGTGGTCCCAGGGGAGGTGTCCGGGGCAGGTCTTGAGACGGTTATCTGGGAAGAGTTCGATCCTGTGACCGCCGAGGGTGTGGACAGACTTCTGGGGAGGCTGAATGCCACCACATGTTTATTGGACCCGTGCCCTTCCTGGTTGGTTTCTACCTCCAGAGAGGTGACACGAGGCTGGCTCCAGGGGATTGTCAACGCTTCGTTGACGGAGGGGGCGCTTCCGACCGCCCTGAAAATGGCGGTGGTGCGGCCCCTCCTCAAGAAGCCTTCCCTGGACCCGGCTCTTTTGAATAACTATCGTCCTGTCTCCAACCTTCCCTTTGTGGCGAAGGTTGTTGAGAGTGTGGTGGCGCGTCAGCTCCCTCAGTATCTGGAGGAAGCATCATATTTAGATCCGTTCCAATCGGGCTTCAGGCCCGGGCACAGTACTGAAACAGCATTGGTCGCGTTGGTAGATGATCTCTGGAGGGCCCGTGACAGAGGTTATTCCTCTGTCCTGGTCCTCTTAGATCTGTCGGCGGCTTTTGATACTATCGACCATAGTATCCTATTGCGGCGGTTGGAGGGGTTGGGAATTGGGGGCACTGTCTTGCGGTGGTTCTCGTCCTTCCTCTCGGACCGCTCGCAATTGGTGTTGACGGGGGGGGAGAGGTCCACCCCTAGGCCCCTCATGTGTGGGGTGCCTCAGGGGTCGGTCCTCTCCCCTCTTCTGTTCAACATCTATGTGAAGCCGCTGGGAGAGATCATCCGTGGTTTTGGGATGAAATGCCATCTGTATGCTGATGACACTCAGCTTTACATCTCCACCCCAAGCCACCCCAACGATGCTGTGGAGGTTATGGCCCGTTGCCTGGAGGCTGTGCGGAACTGGATGGGCGAGAACAGGCTTCGACTCAACCCTTCCAAGACCGAGTGGCTGTGGTTTCCGGCGGCCCGATATAGTCAGCTGACTCCATCGCTGGCTATTGGGGATGAGATCTTGACCCCCACAGAAGGGGCACGCAATCTTGGTGTCCTCCTGGATGTACGGCTGTCTTTGGAAGAGCATATTACGGCCGTCTCCAGGGGGGCTTTTTATCAGGTTCGCCTGATACGCCAGATGCGGCCCTTTCTTGATCAGGACGCCTTACGCACAGTCACTCATGCCCTGGTCACCTCCCGTCTGGACTACTGTAATGCCCTCTACATGGGGCTCCCTGCGGGGAGCACTCGGAGGCTTCAACTGGTACAGAATGCAGCCGCGCGGGTGGTTATGGGGGCGTCGAGATACTCCCACGTGACGCCCCTCCTGCGCGAGCTGCATTGGTTGCCAGTGGCCTTCCGGGTTCGCTTTAAAGTACTGGTTTTGGTCTTTAAAGCGCTCCATGGCATCGGACCAGGATACTTACAAGACCGCATTCTGCCAGTAGTCTCCCACCGACCGATGCGCTCCCACAGAGAGGGTCTCCTCCGGGTCCCGACGCCTTCTATGTGTCGTCTGGTGACCCCGAGGAATAGGGCCTTCTCTGTGGGGGCACCCGCCCTTTGGAATGGGATGCCCCCTGGATTACGAACGACCAGTGACCTGAGGGCCTTCAGACGTGACCTGAAGACCTGGCTCTTCGAGCAGGCCGGCCTGAGCTGACTCAAATGGGATTTTAAATGGGGTTTTTAGATTAGTTGGGATGGGTGTACAAAGTTTTAATTTATTTTAATTGGGGTTTTTAGATTTTTATAGGGACAGCCTAGGGTTTAATTCTTTTTTAACTATTTATATTTGTCTACATGTATTTTAGTTGGCTGTTCACCGCCCTGAGTCCTTCGGGAGAAGGGCGGTATATAAAACCTAAATAAATAAATAAATAAAATAAAGTAGTAAAGACAAAATAAATAATAGAAAATTTGATATGAAACAAAGTATTTCATTTTATAAGAAAATGACAAACCTTTTCTGAAAATACCACTATTGCTTTAAAACTCAGAGAATATTCCTATATTCAGCATTCCCTGTATGTTAAATGACATACAATTGAATGTAATATAGTTAATCTGTCTGCCATGCCTTATTTTTTAAAAAAAGATGTTAACTGTCTGCCACAATGTTCACAAAAATTTTCCCAAAGGGGATATACAGTTATTAACTGTTATTAACTGTTTTCATAAAAAGTTCTGTATCTTACAGATACATACTGTATTTGCTGGGCACCTCTGGAACAGGCAAAATACTGACACTGTTATGAGAAAGAAAATTACTATATGAATAAAAATAAGACTTATTAAGGGAATTAGTTACAGGGGAATAAAGTGTTGCTTTTCAACTTGAAATATAAGATTATTTCAGAATTAGGTCAAATATATTCAGTTCCAATTCCTATAATGTCACAGTCTTTCACCTTTTTTAGCCTTTAGTTCAGATAATCTAGCTCATTGCTTTAACTCAAAAATAGAGATTACTCACAGAATATGGACTGTATCTCTCTCTCCTTTCTTTCTTTCTTTCTTTCTTTCTTTCTTTCTTTCTTTCTTTCTTTCTTTCTTTCTTTCTTTCTTTCTTTCTTTTCTTTCTTTCTCTCTCTCTCTCTCTCCCTCTCTCTCTCTCTGTGTGTGTGTGTGTGTGTTGTGTTGTGTGTTTGTGTGTGTGTGTAAAAGAGAGAATATTTGCTCTTTCAAGGAGCTGCAATGAGATTTCCTGCAATTTCCTGCAGAGCCTTGTTGTTCAAGAATATGGCTTAGTTCCTATGCAAAATATTTGTCTCAATCATACTTCATGAATAGCATAGAGCTGGAAGGGATCTTTGAGGGTCTTCTAGTCCATCCCCCTGCTCAAGCAGAAGAATATAGGTTCTCCTGCTTGAATAGTATAGGTTCTCCTGCTTGAGCATAGTAGTTAGTATAGTGTATAGTATATAATATAGTATAGCACAGTGCAGCGTAGCATAGCTCAGTGCAATGTAGCATAGCATAGCATAGTATAATATAGAATATTACTTCAAAGTCTTTTCAGAAAGGCTGCAAGTGTTATCTTTTTATCTTGTTATCTTGGACTCTTGCTGAATGACATTAGAATAACCTTTGAAAATCGGCAAATCGGTAAACTGTGATATAATTGGCTTTGTTTGTTTTTTAGACCATCAAATTGAATGAATGAATGAATGAATGAATGAATATTTAATTATATACTGCTCCTCTCCCGAAGGACTCGGAGTGGTGCACAGCCATGCAATTAAAACATTAAATATACAAAAATTAAAACTAAATTAAATACCCTGGCTGAAAAACAATTAAAACCCCAACCTTAAACCCTAAAGTTAGCATAAAATTAAAATACCCAAATCTAAAATCAGCTCAAGCCGGTCTAGTCAAAGAGCCAGGTTTTCAAGGCACGCCTGAAGGTCCCCAGGTCCATGGCTGTATGTAACTCTGGAGGCAACCCATTCCAGAGGGTAGACACCCCCACAGAGAAGGCCCTATTCCTCGGAGTCACCAGCCGGCACATAGATGCCGACGGGACCCGCAAGAGACCCTCTCTGTGGGAGCGCACCGGACAGTGAGAGAAAACTGGCAGAATGCGGTCTTTTAAATATCCTGGTCCTATGCCATGGAGCGCTCTAAAAGTTAACACTGCAATCTTAAAGCGCACCCGAGAGGCCACTGGCAACCAATGCAGCTTGCGCAGGAGGGGAGTCACATTAGCGAACCTTGATGCCCCCATAACCACCTGTGTAGCCGCATTCTCTACCAGTTGAAACCTCCGGATGCTCCCACTCGGGAGCCCCATGTAAAGGGTGTTACAATAGTCCAGTCGGGAGGTGACCAGGGCATGAGTGACCATGTGTAAGGCATCCCGATCTAGAAAGTAGTGTTGATGCCTACCTCAAATAGTTGACTGTATATTCCTGAAGTTTTCTTGGCAAGATTTAGGAAGTGGTCATTGCCTACTTCCCAGGACTAAAAAGCAGTGACTAGCACAAGGTCACCTATCCAGCTTTCGGCCTCAAACAAAACTAGATGTCATCCTCAACTGGGTACTGGAGAGTCTTGCAGACAAAATATTTTACTCACAGGCTTGGAGGTGAATTTCAAAGGTTTATTACAGCAATTCCAATCCTGATAGGCAACGATGGAGATCCTGAATAAAGCTAGCACTTAGAGCAATTGCCTCTCAGCACTCTTTATAGCAGTTTCCCAACCCCTCTCAACAAACCTAATATCTGCCCCTTAAGCTAATTATTCCCTGTACCTGCTCCCCATGCCTAATCATTCACACTTAATCCTCCCACCCTCAGTCCAGCCTCTCAGACAGCACTCATGTCAGTTCAGTAAACTCCCCCTCCTCCTCAGCTAGCATGGCAGTTTTCTCTGTCTCATAGTTTCCCACGAATCTCCGCTCCAACATTTCATCAATGTGTTGGGCTCCAGGTAGATTCCAGGATATTGGTAAGCTCCCTGAGCCCATCAAGTGGCCCTCTCTACCATGACTCTGCCTGTAAAATAAGGGACAGTATGAGATGATACAATATTCCTGACTTGGCCCTCCCACCAGCCTTAGTAGGATGTTTGTGGTTGTATTCGTAGAGCTGCAATATCGGTATGTTGCACCCATGATGCTTCCGCTATAGAGTATCCCTTCCACCTAACCAGGTATTGTAGAATACTCCTTTGTCTACTGGAATCAATAATTTCCTCTATTTCATAATGATCATCTCTCACAGACCCTGGGGTTTTAAGTTGTGGTTCTAGCCTTGTCATATCTGTGGGCTTTAGGAGGCTACTATGAAAGACAGGATGTACATGTTCAAATCATGATGGCAATTGAAGGTGGATAGTAACAGGGTTGAGTACCTGGGAATGGACCAATATATTTTAGCCCTAACTTTTTACATGGCAAGCCTAAATTTATATTTTTTGTTGATAAATACACCCAATCTCCAATCCCAAGTAGAGTTTGATTTTACCATTTCTTGTTGGACTGTTTTTTATAAGCCTCAGCTGCCTTGGTCAATGCCTTCCATACTTCCTTCCATAGATTTTGCATGTTGTCAGTCCATTTGGTGACTGTGATGGGTTCATCAGATGCATGGGGCTATTCAGGTATAAGAATAAATTCTATTCCATGTACTATATGAAAAGGAGTATATCCGGTACTGCTGTTACGGTACTAATGTATGTTACCTCAGTGAACGGTAACATTTTCACCCAATTGCTCTGCTGATATGATATGTAACACTCAAATATTGTTCAATAGCTGCATTAGTTCTTTCAACAGCCCCGTTCATACATGGATGATATGCTGTACTTAATCCTTGAGACGACCCAATTAATTATCGTCAAAACTGTGCAGTAAATTGTATTTCTCTATCTGAGATAATACATCTGGGGATATTTTATTAATGAACAGATCAGCTAACCGTCAGGCTGATGGAAGACTCTTACAAAGTATAAAATGGGCTTGCTTCGAAAATAAGTTGATCACTGTCCAAATAAGCATATACCCACGTTTGTCTGGCAAGTCTACAATAAACTCCATCCCAATATCCTGCTAGGGGTGTGTGGATTCAGCTATGGTTCGTAATAAAGCAAATGGTTTTCTACACTTATCTTAGTGATTGCACATGGGACAACCTTTTACATATTTCTCAATATCTGCTCTCATGGAAGGCCACCTAAACTGTCTTTTAGCTAGATGTAGAAATTCATAATGCCTGGCTTGCTTAACATCATGGCAGAGTTTCAATACCATTATTCGCAATTTGTCAAGTACATGTATTTTACCCCCTCACCAGGCTAAACCATCCCGCATTTCAATTTGGGTTTTATTTTTCACTAACCATGGATCTTCTGCTAATACCACTGGAAGATCAGTTGACATAATTCTCATTCTCAAGGAATCAATATGATCAAGATGTGGAATGAGGGGTTGTACTACATCATCTCCATGATTTTTAAATTGAAGCAATCGTGATAAGGCATCGGCCATAATATTTTTATCTGCTGGCACATACTTCACGACAAAATTAAAGCATCTAAAATATAATGTTCACCAAACTTAGCTTCACCTGCTGCTTCCTGTCTGTTAGGAAGCTTATGATCCACTTACAAGTGTGTTCAGGTACTGCTAGTTGGTTTAGTTTACTTAGAAGAGTGTCTGGAATGATGGTATTGAATGCTGAACTGAAGTCTACAAAGAGGACCCTTGCATAGGTATTTGGAGATTCGAGGTGTTGTAGGATGTAGTGCAGAGCCATGTTAACAGCATCATCTGTCGATCTATTTGCTCGGTATGCAAACTGCATGGGATCTAACAGCGGATCCGTAATGGTTTTCAGGTGGGACAGCACAAGCCTTTCAAAGATTTTCATAACTACAGATGTTAAAGCAACTGGTCTGTAGTCATTCAGTTCCTTGATGGAGGGCTTCTTTGGCACTGGGATGATGGTAGAACGTTTGAAGCAGGAAGGAACATAGCCCATCTCTAGTGATCTATTGAAGATTTGGGTGAAAATGGGGGCCAAATGCTCAGCACAGACTTTTAAGCAAGAAGGAGTTATCTTGTCTGGCCCTGGTGCTTTTCCTAGCTTTTAAGATCACATTAAATGCCAAATATGTGTTTATCATTAAATGTGAACCCATGTTCTTGTTCTCCTATGAAAAGGAAGAAAAACGAAATTATTAATGTTACTGTTTGCATATGGATTGCCATCCGTCATTTTATTCTTCCCTTCTTTTGTACTGTTTATTGACATACATTTTAAATGAGAACAGAACCTCACACAAACGTTCAAAGACTTTTCATGAAAGTAATGGATTTTTCTGAAGTTGTTTCCAGAGCAATTCAAATCTCACTTAAAAAGTACATAATGTAATGTAGGAAAAGGATTTTGCACTTTGTGTCTCACAATTGATATCAGATTGTAGCTGCAAGTTTACAGAGAACTTGGCAATTTATCTTAAGATGAATTAATGACTAAAATATATTAGTTTTTTAGATTCTACATACTCTGATTTTGAATGTGATTTCAGTTTGTGCACATAAAATGTATATGTGTGTCTTTCCACAACCCTTTGATTCTTAAAAGTGTGTGTGTGTAGAGCAATAAGAATGTTTCTCATCGGAACTTCATAGAAATATGAAAATTTCCCTATTTTATTTCTCTATTATAGCAATTATCAGTATATATTCAATCCCTTTAAAATAATTTAAAAAGAAGGAAAATTAATTGTTCATAATAAATACCTGGAGAGTTTGTTCTTTGAAACATGTCCCAGTTTAATAAAATATCTTTTTCAAAAAGAAAAAAGACATTCTGGTTATTATATGGAGGATTACACTTTATTTAAAATGTAGAAAATGCCAGGGTTCTCCCAAGGTTATAATATGAATAACTTGCAACTGCCTCAAACCTGACTGAGTGCTGCATATGCTACATTTTTATTAGGACTGGATTATAGCAGCAGCAATTCAGGAGTTTCAAATGCATAACCACTGGAGACAATCAGAAGCATAGAAAAATCTCAACATAATGAACTTAAATATTCTTTCAAACAGAAAATCATAATCTACTCTGCTGTAATCAAGTCTATATTGTTGCATGAAGAATTTTAAGCAGCTGAATCATGTATGCTGCTGGAAAAAGAGAAGCAAGGAAACTCTTCCTTTTCTAGTGTTCCATAAAAGCATTCTAAACCCTTAATGCTTATTTAAGTCTAAGTATAATTAGAGACAGAAGATGAGGTCTGTGATTTTTTGCTCTCATATACTTTTCCTTTAAAAATAGAAGAAAATTTAAATTTGCCTTTAACCTTCAATTTCTGAGAAATATATTTAAAAGGCTTCAGTGTTTAAAATGATCATTCTTGTAACTCTTAATATGTTCCACACAATAGCACTCTTGCTTGCCATAGATTCTGATTACAACTTCCAGGCTATAGAAATGGATGCTCTCCTTTCATAATTAAATAGCGCTGTTTTGCAGCTTTCATGCTTCTTTAAGCTTCTGCTTACTTACTAGGAATTTTAGTCACTTCACTAACAGGACAAATATATAATTATATTGTATTCATCATGTTAGAAGAACATTTTCATTCAGTTTTTAAACAACTCATTTTCTCATTTATAAACCTGTTAGATGTATTCTTGTTTATATATAATGGAACTAGGGTACCATGGCTCTCCAGTACTGCCAAATGATGCTCCAGCATATTTCTTCATCATAGGTTTACCTAGCTGGGATTGCTGGAACTGGTAGTTTAGATCCATTTAGAAAGATAATTTCCCTAATCCTTTTCCTGGCAAAAAAGAGATTATTTATTTGTTTGGGAAATCCAAATAGTTACCCATTTTATCTCTCTATATAAAAAAAATATACCACTCACAAATCATCACAAAATCTCCAGAACTGTAAAGCCTACAAACTTGTAATTTAGCACATATATTCCTCTTGGCTTCTAGGTGCTCATTAAGAAAGGATTTTTCAAAATGACCATTAGAGAATTAGTATTTGTATATTATTAGTAACATGCTTTGATGCTAAAGAGTTCTACTCCCCCCGCCCCCACACCAGGAAAGAAATCTGTTTCAAATGGAAAACACAAGCAGAGGAGAGGAGTTTCAGTTTTAGTTTCATGGCAACAAGCAGTTTTATTACAGAACAGTTGAGCTAAACCACACCCAGTTTCCTTGCTGTCTCCTTTTTGGCCACACAGCAAATACTATTTCAGTTTTCAAATAGCCCTCAACTCTCACACACTGACAGGACACTAGCCAGATGAATACCGATGAATGACAGAGGCAGAATTCCCTCCTAATTTTCCTCCCACAAAACAGCCTGATCTCCCCAAAACAATAACAACAATGAAAATGGACTCTAGTCTCATCCAGTCCCAATCCTTAGAAGAAAATCCAATTTCTTAAGGCCTTCCAGAAAACTAGAAGGTCACAGATCTTTTATCAGAGAAGAGGGTATCAACCCTGAACATGGCTGAACTGAGGCCATTTTTATTTTTCCACTTCAGTGCTGACACGTACTGGAGCTGAGGAATAGGGTAGGGGGAATAGAGATAGTGGGGGTAGCCAAAACAAAATGCTTTGCCTTGGGAACCAAGGACATTCCTGCAGGTGTTCAGAAAGAGGAGACTAACACCATCTAACAACTGGACTATATGCTGATTGGACCATGTGAATCAGGAGAAGTGACAAACTTTCACGTTTAATTATGTGAAAATCATGGAAACTTTTAGAGTTGCTTTTCATCAAATCTATGCCAATATTATATTTCCAATAAAGTTATTCCTTGAGGACTTCATCTACCTCAGAGTTTTGCTTGATATGGGATTAATACTTTGAACTCTGACAGAGGGTGTTCCAAAGGGATGGCAAATTTTCTTAGTTCTCCCAGATAATAATCTGCAAGAACTGGATGATTCAATGGAATCAGCAGATAACTTCAGAATTCTTTTTCTTTTTTTCTTTCTTTTTTTATTATTTATTTTATTTTTATTTATGTCCAAGTGTGATTGGATACACAAATGCTCTTAGAAAAGGTAGATTCATCAAGACTCAAGAATCTTAAGGTACAACATTTAATAATAGTCACAGGATACAATAAGCAATCAAATCATACTTAGAAACAGTCAATATAAATTGTAAGGATACAAGCAACAAAGTTACAGTCATACAGTCACAAGTGGGAGGGGATGGGTGATAAGGAGTGATAAGAAGATTAATAGTAATAGTAGTGCAGACTTTGTAAATAGTTGGATAATGTTGAGGAAATTATTTGTTTAGCAGAGTGATGGCTTTCGGGAAAAAGCTGTTCTTGTGTCTAGTTGTTTTGGTGTGCAATTGTCTATAGCATCATTTTGAGGAAAGGAGTTGAAACAGTTTATGTCCTGGATGTTCAGGAAGCAGTAATCTGTCCATATTATGCAAGGGGTTTTAAAAGTGATTGTTACCATCTTAAATTATATCCTGAGAAAAACTGGACATGTAATAACACACCTGTAGGATAATATGGGCAAACAAAGGACACCTGAGACTTTATGTGCCACTGCATTCTGAACCAGTTGTAATTTATAGATGATCTTCAAGAGCAGCTTTTATGCAGTATAGTAATCCAACCAAGAAGTAAGCAAGCTATGAGTGTTGTATGCATTCCTGGAACATTGTTCTACTATAAGAACTGAAATAATCAACAAAGATATCAACTTCTAAAAATAAATAAATAAAACTACTCATTTCTCAATGGGAACTTTAACATATAATTATATAGTTATATTCAACACACATACATACAGTATTTTAATCAATCACAGAAGTGTGGCAAAGAATTTAAATGAGAAGAGAATCTAAATTAATACCAACAGAGATTTCTCTTTAAAAGCAATTAAATTGGGGAGGGAGTATATAATTATGTCTGTAAAAGAAAGCAATTCTTAAATAGTGCTCATCAGTGATTCCATTTTAAATTGGAAAAATGCTTTAAATGGCATCTTGCAGGACTATAACCTGAATAAGACTTTTTAACATTTTAATTAATGTCTTAGATCAGGAAATCAGTTTTTAACTGAAATATCTAATTATTTTTAATATGAGGACAAGGCCATATTTCAAAATAGGTTGTCAAGCCTGAAATTGACATAAGTGTAGCCATTTTAGTTTGTCTTAGTTTATATTCTTTGGCAGTAATGGGGGGGAAGGGTTTCAGGTTTGACACATTCCTAAAGGGGGAGGAGTGAAGATAAAGAGAGTGATGGGACTAGGTGATCTTCTTTCCCATGGGAAAAGAGCTGTCCGGGCTTTGGGCTTTTGGAGGTGGAGATTTATGACATTAAGCAACGTTGAATTACTTCGATTGGAGAATGTGACTTTTGGGGATTGTTTCTAACTTCTAATATTGTGGGGTAATTATGGGTTGGGTCAGATCCGGAATTACCATGGACTTTACCAATTTGATGCTTTCCTAAATAAAAGAAATCTTTTTGAAGATGGACTTGGTTATTTTTCTTTTAAAATGGATTTCATTACTTGGAAACCTGGCATAGGTAGAATCAGGAAAAACAGATCTGTTGTGCATAAATATTAAATTTAATTTCATTTAAATTTCAATTTAGTTTAATGTAAATCAAATTAATATAATACAGCTAATAAGATTATTTACCCATGAATATAATAATTTCCTAGTCTGTTTTTATTCAAAATAACCATTCTTTATAAACTTTGGAAAACTTTGGAAAAGTACTTTCTGTTGTATAACACTGAGCATGAGATAATGTAGACAGTTCTTAATTTATTATAATTATGGCCCATATTTTCCACAGAAGAAGAAAAAGTTGTATACATATTTTCTCTTTTCCATTTTCCTCAAACAACTTTGTTAGAAATAGGTTATCCAAAATCACACTTGCTACTTCTTTTCCCTGTCTTGGTTAACACTTAAACCAGTGGTCCACGTTGGGTATTAATAGTTATTCATATTTAACCCCTAATTTATATGTATCCTGACATTTCAGAAATAGGAATAAAATAAAAATGATTGGGAAAAATCAAAAAATGGACTAAAATTACCAAGATACATTTTGTAGTTTTTCAAGTATAAGAACCAGATTAAAGGAATTGTCCCTAAAATTTGCATAATTCATCAAGCAGACAGAAAAATTTAAACAATCTTACTGTTAGTTCTTTCTCATCCTTCCCTGACACCCACACATAAATAAAACAAAATTAGGAAAATTATTTCCATAAAGTTACTAAACTCATCCCCTCATTCCAATCTATACTCTACATTATTAAAGATTTAAAAAACCTCATCTTGACTTTCCCCAAATCCTGGAAAAATGCACAAGATGTCAATACATCAATATCAATATGCACACAGAGACAGTGTTAGATGGTTAGATACCAGTGTCATTTCTCTTTCTATTAAACAAAATGAAATTGAGGTTAATTGATCACGATTAACCCAATTAATGTAATTTATAATAAAAACCACTTTTTTCTTTCATTGCTATTTTCAAGACTATTTTTGCTCATGATATTCAGTCACACCAATATGTATAGAAGCATGTTGTAAAAGCATGAGACATTATGCTAAAGAGCAATCTGGTTTTAAAAATAGTCAAAAGTTTCAGTACAGTTTAATTCTTTAGTCTTTTTTATTTAAAAAAACAATCAGAAGAAACAGAATAATTCTGTGGTTCTTGTGACATTGCTGATCCCTGATTTATGATAGCCAAAGGTTCTGGTCAATATGTAATACTCATCAATCAGCTTGAAAAGATTTTGTATATATCTATCTCCCTATCTCTCTATCTCTTCAGTTAGACATTACAAATTAGAGCATGGTAATTCTATATTAGCAATTAGAGTATGGAGAGTGAAGTAATTTGAATAGAGAGTGGTTATCTTTTCAACCAAAATACACTGAAAGTTCTTTTAGTCTATTCACATAGTAGGCAGCTATATAACCAAAGTATTAACAGCGATAGTGTGCTGTGTATGCAATTACTGGAATTCAATTTAGAGTGATGCAAACCAGGAGACATTGAAGCCATTAGTACAGGCAGAATGCAGAACCTTCCATTTCACGATGCAGTCCTTTTTAAAATGGAGATTGCATAAAACCCTAAACACAGGCAACAAAAAGGCAGAGGCACGTTTTCCACAGCAGGTCTAATCCTACGCAACCTGAACCTATGATTACAGGTTGAAGTGTAAAGGAAATTCAATTAAATTGTGTATTACTTCCATCTAAAGTGATGTACTAAAGAATGCAGGTGCCAGTTTGCTGCATGCTATGCTGAATACTAACAACATGCATTTCATCCAATGGTTTTCTTTTTTAAAAAATTCTGACAAGATTTTGCTCTTTAAAAAAAAATAAAGATAAGCTACTAAAAAAAATATAACTGGCAAGAAAAAAATCTAGAGAGAAATAGCTGATAAGGATAAGATGAAGACAAAGCATACTTGTAAAAAAAATATTTCATACCTAGCTAGAAGTACAGTGATTGTACTTAAAGGAATTAAAATGTTAGTTCATAAAACTCTTTAATTTTCACCTTCATTTCTGCACATTCTACATTCTTCTCCCCCCTCCAATCTTTCCCCTCCCCAGCTTTACTTCTTTCTCAGAAATATTTTGTTTTATTAAAACAATCTGTATAGATTAATGAATCTCTGGAGGAGAAAATATTTGTGATCCTAATTTCTCTTTCATCTTGTTTCTCCTAGGAAAATCAGCAGAATAGGCAGTAACAAGGTCAAAAGAGTTTTCTTGCCATCCACATATCCTGCTTTTGCTGCATGCTGAGAACTTGAAAACAAAACATCTCATTCTGTAGATCTATGGTTTTCAGTATTTCCTTATTATCCTTTGTATCTGTTAAAGTATTCTTCATAGAGAAAGTAGGACTGTAATTAAACTTGTGACCTACTGCTTCCACTAAACAAAATGTTTATCTCCTCCCATTTCAACATGAAAGCCCTGAGCCCATGTAGCTGACGTGACTATGTAAGCTCTCCAGAACCCTCTGTGACTGACCTCAAGGAGACCATCTCTGAGGGGAAAAATGCCTAGAGTGAACAAGGATTCCTTAGAAGATTTAATGCCATTTTTCAAGGATTAAACAAAGGTCAAGCTTTTCCATCACTTTACATTTGTTAACTAGCTATTCAGTGCAAAACTATTTGCCCACACTTAATATTTACTTTGTGTTTATTCTCTTCTAAAGCAATTTCATCTCTCACATTTTATTCACCATTCTCCCTTGTGTGCCTTCTCTTGTCTCTGCAAAAGCTATTTCAGAGGATTGAACTCCATGGAACCAATATAGGGAGCTGTGATCAGGAAAGCTTATGAAATCATACACTGGTTAAGCTTTAAAGTGCCATAATACTCTTTGTTCTTTTTGAATTCACATTTTTCTTTTGTTCCTCCCCATTCCTTTCTCTTGCTATATTGAGATTATGTTATTAGCCATTATTTAAAATTGTGGGCTGCCTAGAATACAAGACAGAAAGTTGGCATGTGAATGTAGCAAGTATATTATTAAACTTGTAGCCAAATGTACATTTGCGATGGAATAGACATTCAGTACATAATTAAATATAAGCATATAAAAGAATCCTGCTGGATCAAGATTATATGCCACTACATGCCCTGTTTCTAACAACATACAAATGCCTTCAGGGACACTCACAAGTAGAATATGAGGATGTTTTTCACTATTAAAGAGCCAAGTTTTGTTTGAATCTAATCTAATGCTCTTAGCTATCAATGGCTATTATAATCCTTCAGAAATTGTTATAATGTTACAATTTTCTATTATAGCAGTTAAGTTTGGCAGCCTTCACTACATCTTTTAGTAGTAATTCTATAGCTTTATTAGGGAGCAACTGAAAAAATAACTCTTTAGTCTTCTATTGTTCAACTTCTTTAAATAAACCCAGGTTCTAATACAATGAAAAGGAGAGTAACCTTTCAATTTCATTGTCTTCATATCAAACACTGAGTTTCCCATTTCTGCAGCTCCGAAATATAGCAAACACGTCTTATTTCAATTTATTTATTTATTTATTTATTTATTTATTTATTAAATTTATATAGCTACTCATCTTACATTGTGATTCTGAGTAGAATAGTCATAAAACAAAGAAAAATTCAAAATATTTTTTTAAAAAAATCATTAAAATACAATAAAAACAGTTGAAAGCTGTAATAAAACAAGTATAATGTTATATGTGTACAAGTAAGTATGTATAATGCCATGCATCTAAGGCATGGTCCACAATAATGCCAGCATGGTAAGTCCCATCAAGCAAAGTAGCCCCTCTGCTTTTTACTCACATGTGATGTATGATTCTAATGGTAAAAAAAAGCAACAGAATTTTGATCCATCAGAAATGTTAAAATTTTGATGTTGTTGCTCTTCTTCATAGATCCCCAGTATTCCTCCAATATTTAAAAAAAATGCTGCACTTAAAGAGAGAAAAAAAGAAAACAAATATGCTAGTGCTTGTGAAGTAGACCTGTTTTACCATTTTTGAACTTTTATTGCATGAAATGAAAATACAGAAAGCAATTTCGAGTATGATCTAGATAAATTTTAGATATTTTCAGCATATCTTAGATTTTTTTTTATTTAAGCAACTTCAAAATCAACATGTGACCCATCCTGAAAGCAAAAAGATGTAATTCATTTAAAAGCAGAGAAAATAATGCAAGTTAACAGTTTGAAACACGGCATGATTCCATACTGTAATGGAATGTATCCTTTAACAAACACAACCTAAGTTAATTATGCAAGCAAAGGAAAAGTTTAAAATTGCCATATAACCTTTATAAAATATGACTGCTGAACAAGAAGATACAATCAGAAGAAAGATGACTGTTTTGTGGATCTATGTCAGTAAAAAAAAGTTCATGTTTCAGGACATCACACTCATGTATAGAAAAAACTGAACCTGTGTTGTAACCAATGCAATGTGGGTTTTGTCATTTTAATGAATGCATCAAATCCTGCAGGTCTCACAGCATACACCTGCTTTCTTCTTATAGTAGAAAAAATAAAATAGAAAGGTAAAAGTAGGAAATATGGGGAAGAATTAGATTTCCTAGAAAATAAATAAAAACAACAAAAAAGATAAAGAAACTGACTGGAGATTACTCAAGCTGCACAAAAAAGAAAAATAGGGAGAAAATATGCTTAGCAGACTTACTTGAAGCAATGCAGTTTTATTTTAGTGAAGTAAATCAGACTTAAGGAGGTAAGCTCATTTGTTTGCCAAAGATAACAGGCTACCAAAGTTACCAATTACAAAGTAATTTAGGTGGCCTTGAATTTCTCTGAACAATAGTACAGAACAATGTCCCCTCAGTTTTCAAAATTTCTTGAAGATCTTTTGGCCCTTTGGTGTACTGACTTACTTTTGATACTGCATATGGAGACCAGCAGGATGATGTCATTCCTTTCCCTGGTCTTTCCAAACTGCTGTCCATTTGAAACAGTTGACGGAGCATAAAGTAGTAGCTTTCTTGTCATTGGTGTTCTTTATCTACTGACAGGGTTAGGAGAATCAAAGCCACCAGAAAGGACACAAGCCCATCACTGATCTTCTTCAATACTGGTCACTTAGGCAGAGACTAGACAGCCCAGTAACATAAAAGGAGGTTTTCTGCATTTTTCTTTCTTAATAAGGTAAGAATTGCAGAGGAAGATTACCTGCAATCTTCACTGAAATTTGAGAAATTTTCACCAGTATTGTAGAAAAAGGCTCCTTTCAACTATCTACCATAGGATTAGCATTACAGGATGAGGTTAAGAGGGCTGGAGAAGATAGCTTAAAGAAACATGGCTGCTTCACTTTGATCTTAGAAGTGATAGGACCTCTGTTGTTTCACACAAGTTTGAGGGAGTATTTTCTTTGAACCTCTTTCAAAGATTTGCACAATCCAACTATTTAGGTGTTGAAAAAGAAATATAAAACTTCTGCACACAAGCAGCCATTCTAAGCTTCAGCTAATCTTCAAACATAACTATATTTTATTGTAGTAATGTTTAGAGCAATATAGCTATTTATTTCTTTTCAAGACCATATTTTATGCTATTTAGCATATGCAAGATACCACCCTCTTCAATCCATAGATTATTAGTCTGGAAAAAGGAAATCTTATTTTCCAATCATTTTACTATAGTATCTCAGATATACAAATGCTGCCACATGCAACAAGTTAATGAAAAATCAAGAAATAGTTTAATATCTTTTAGGCATGTATCACAAGGGAAAATATCTTGGATACTATTAATCAACAATAGAGGGCTCTGTTGAACATCTTTTTTGATATGTTGCTAAATATAACAAAATTGCATTTTGCCACTGCAAATTAACCCTCAATGTCATTATATAGGAACATTCTTATCTGCAGCTGATAAGTGGTTATTGGTGAGAATCAGATGTAAATTAGGTTTTGCTTGAACATTTAACACATTTCTACATGTTCCACAAAAATGGGACCCTTGAAAATCTTAAAGTATATTTGTCATGACTTTGATACATTTAACATATCCTATTGATGGAAAAGTTCATTTTATTTATGAGGAGACTCCTACTAATCAGAATGGGCATTTGTAAAATAGAACCATTTTCCAACAGTGACCACAACATGATTGACATTTGTCTCAACATACACCACACAAAAATCATTATAACAGCTGGATCCCCAATTATAACTTCAAAAAAGGCAACTATGATCTTATAGACAACAATCTCTCATCTCTTGATTGGCAACTTCTATTCAGTATTCAACAATACTGTTGAAGACCATTACAACATATTTTTACTTGAAGTCAAAAGAGTTATCAAACTATATGTACCAATAACAATTCCCAAAACCAGAAAAAACAAATTACCCATAACAATAAGGAAGCTTCAATCCAAAAAGAAATCACTTTGGTGGAAAAACAAATCTGGTCACGTTGCCAACTTCAAAAGCCAATTCAAAAATTTATGCCACCAGATAAAGACTGAATGCACCAATCATCACATTAAACAAGAGGAAAACCTTCTACGCATCAATTCCACCTGCACTTTCTATAATTTTGTAAACAACAAACTAAAAGACTCAAGCACTATATCACCTCTGAAAGGACCTAATGGTAAAGAGTGCAATGATGACACCATTAAAGCCAACAGCTTTAACACATTCTTTGACTCACTATTTGTAAACAGCAATGGTTCATGCCCAGTATTTCCTAGTCGAACCACAGACAACTACAATGATATAATACATATCGATTTTACAGAAGACAATGTTGAAAAAGCACTATGAAATCTAAAACCATCTCTATCTATTGGACCGGAAGGAATATGTGCCTACTTCTTAAAAAAGCTATCTACTGCCATAGCCAAACCTCTAAGCATAATCTTTGAAAAATCTTTTCAGGACCAGCTCCCTGCCAAACCTATGGTAACAAGGACAGTCATCCCCATCTTTAAAAAGGAAGAACCCAGCCTAATTGAAAATTACAGACCAATCTCTTTATTCTGTGTCACCCTTAAAGTCATGGAATCAATGATTAACCAATCAATTATCATCCACTTATAGGCGAACAACCTACTCTCTAATAAATAATTTGGTTTCAGAAAAAAACTACCTGTAATCTGCAACTCTTACACTGCAAAAACATATGGACTACACAACCCGATCAGGACAAACAATAGACAAAATCTACATAGACTTCTGTAAAGCCTTTGATTCAGTAGTACATGACAAACTACTCCTAAAACTAAAATCTTACAGTATCTCTGGACACCTGCATAACTGGATAGAAGCATTCCTGTCAAACAGACAACCAATGATCAAAATTGGAAACGTCCTATCAAATTCTGTACCTGTCAACAGTGGTGTCCCACAGGGCAATGTTCTAGGACCAAATCGCTTCATATTCTACATAAATGACCTTTGTGATCATATTAAGAGCAACTGCATTCTCTTCGCTGATGATGTAAAGCTATTCAACACCACAGACAATACTGCTATCCTTCAAAAAAACCTCGACTATGTATCAGAATGGTCAAACAAATGGCAACTTAAAATCTCAACAAATAAATGCTCTGTCTTTCATATTGGCAAAAAAATCAGAAAATAAAATACAAGCTGAATAGTCAAGATCTTGCTGATGATCCAAACTCTGTCAAGGACCTTGAAAAAATTATCTCTAATGCTAGAGCCCACTGTAACTACATAGCCAAAAAGGCATTAAGAGTTGTTAACCTAATCCTACATAGCTTTTTCTCTGGTAATATCACACTACTAACTAGAGCATACAAAATATTTGCTAGACCAGTACTTGAATACAGCTCATCAGTCTGTAACCCGCATTACATATCTGATATTAATACAGTTGAGAAAGTCCAGAAATATTTCACAAGAAGACTTCTCCACTTCTCTACTCATTGCAGAATACTTTATGCCACCAGACTTGAAATTTCAGACCTAGAAAACCTAGAACTACGCCACCTGTGGTCCAATCTAAGTATAGTATATAAAAGTATAGTATATAAAATCATACATTGCAATGTCCTACCTGTCAATGAATACCTCAACTTCAACCATAACAATACAAGAGCACACAATAGATACAAACTCAAGGTAAACCGCACCAAACTTGATTGCAGGAAATACAACTTCAGCAACAGAGTGGTCAATGTCTGGAATACTCTACCTGACTCTGTGGTTTCTTCCCCAAATCCCAAAAACTTTAACCTTAGACTGTCTACTATTGATCTCACACCTTTCCTAAGAGGTCTGTGGGGCACATGAATAAGCTCACCAATGTGCCTACCGTCCCTGTCCTATTGTTTCTTTTTATTTTTCTTATATGTATCCATTTCATGTATTCATAACTATGTTTATACTTATACCTGTTATCTTATAATCGCTTGCCAAATTTAATAAATAAAGAAAGAAAGAATTGCCACTGAGCAAAGGTTGAATTTAATGATTTAAATGTCTATTTAAGATGTATGACATTTTAGTCAATTTAGCCATGCTGTTTCTTGTGTCAACCTCTGTGCTATTTCAGCAATTCTTATTCTTTAGAGCCTATTTTAGAAGATCACATATATAAAGGTACAATAAGGAAGGTGGCATTTTTCAAGTAGCCATTTAACTAAATGCAGAACTTTCCAAGATTTAACTTATATTATCTACAGTTCAATATTGTTAAGGATAGTAAAAGATAATTCTGTGTGGAACTTTGGAGTAAGAGTAGATGATATCGGGACACAGGAGCAAATGGTTTGAAATGATGAGGTCACTGAATTCCAGCAATACAAGATTATGCAAAAATAGGTCATATACATGAAACAAATTCTACACTTACATAATTATGTGTCAATGTGTGATGAGATTGTGTTTTGTTGCATTTTGATGCCCATTTTGTAATTTTGACCAATAGTATGTACACTGTATGTAATCCACCCAAGCATTCACATTTCATACATAAAATGCAGCAAAAGAACCATCAATTTTCAGTAATATAATTCTATATTTTAAAGAAGAAAAAAACAGAACAGCAAGGCTTCAACACCTCCCTTATATTCCATCTCCCTTTCAAACAACCTCCCACTCTAAAATATGACTAACACATTGATTAAAAAAGTTGTAGAGAAATATTTGTATATCCAAATGAAAATTTTTAATACAGGTATTATGGAAAAATGAAGAGATGCTAAAAATGCATTGCCATTATAAACTCATTTTTCAAGGCATGTCTAGTACTTCTAAAATTTACAAGTTCATATTTAAATATATTTTACTCAAGTAAACACATCATATTCCATCTGGTCCTGTCTCTGTTTTCCACTTTTAATTCACCTCCAGCTTTGACAAAATACACAGAAGGCGAAAGGAAGGGCAAGAGTTCAATTTCTAAATATGCATAAAATTAATATATAATTATGCATTTATATAAATTCATCAAGTGGCCATAAGGATAAGATTTTGCCTCTAAGGAAGTATTTCAAGTTGACAGAAGATTCTACACTGTTGAAACAAGAACCAATAAGTCATTTCTCTTGTTCTAGTAATAAACAGTTTTAATTAAAAAAGAAAGCATGGAAAATTAGACTCTAGAGGATATAAATTAAAGATAGTAAAATTATGCATGAAAAGATTGTATGCAAAGTAAAGCATAACTATGAAACTATTGTATATCTAGACTTTGACAGGCTGAGGTTCTGCAACAAACTTTGTTTATATTATTTTACTTGTATTACCTTTAAATTGAATGCTAAGTAGAGATTAAACTCAGTATACCCAGAAATACATTGTACAGAAATGAATAATCAATTTAAGCCTGAATTTTCCTCTATATTTTTGTTAAAATAGCATATTATTGGAAGTGCAGCAAGAGATGAAGTTAATATCTTTTATTCACTCTGAACTTTTTTAAATCTCCAAACTCACTTTGCTTTACTATTTTAAGTGAGACTACTGAACCCAGTATGAAAGGTAAGGTTGAAAACAGATAATTTTAACGTCACAATTTCCAACATACTACTTAAGGCTGAAGACATAGATAATTTTATCCTTTTAAGGAAGAAAGGAATCTTCATGGGTTTAAACTATGCTAACTTGCAATTTTTATATACATAAAAAGGAGGATAACAAGACAATGTTAACAACTACTGCTATAAATATGTCTCACTTCATTTTTACTTTTATAAATAACTAGCCAGTAACCCGGTATTGCCCAGGTATTTATTTATCCCAATCATGCATTAGACAGGAAAATTCTGAAGTCAGGGTTCATACTGTTGTACTATCTCTCACATAGTCGCAAGTCTTCTATTCCTCTTCTAGGGAGTTTCTTGTTTACACTGGTGTTTCATTTTTTTGATTGCACTTCGTCAATCACCTGATGTTTCCTTGGAGGGTTGAGAGGAACCCCCTTGTGGAGTACTGTAAAGCAATTACTATGGCAAGTGCACTGTGCTGTACAGGAGAAGCCATTTTAAGGCACACACCCCTGAGGGATGTTAGGGGTGTCTTACCCCACAGTGTTTGTTTCCAGAGGGTAAGTCATCTGTGTACCAAATTTGGTTGAAATTGCTCAAGGCGTTCCAGAGTTATGTTGGAACATACACAAACACATCCGTTTTTATATACTGTATATAGAATATGTTTTATCCTAATTGTGGGAAAATATAGAAGAACCAAATATGAAGACTTTAACAAGAAATCAAGTTCTTCATTTAAAGGGAATTTATCAGAATCTAGTGTGTGTCTGTGTGTGATGACTACCAAATCTCAAATGATAAATCCACCACATGAATGAAACAAATGAATTCCTTTTCAGCAGCAATAGGCTACCAATATTCTCACACAAACATGGACTTTTGTCAAAGAAATAATAGTGTGCTGCATAGTTGTTGAATTGTTATTCTATTTGGTCTCTAGATTCCTGAGTGGTTAGGATTGCCCAGACAGGATGAGAATTTCTTCCAATGATTTAGCTTTACATGGCTAATTCATAAAGGGGCAGTTGGGTATTTAGAGATGTTGCCATTTAAAGGTGGAACCTTCGGAAAAAGAATGAAGGTACAGTTGCTCTCACAAGTCATAGTTCCCTGGCTATTTGGAACAGAAGTTTCGAAGACTCCAGGGCCTCAGAAATCTCTGAATTTCAGTGGAAAACTGCTAAGAAATGTCAGTGTAATTTGCCAGCATTTACTGGAATATTTTTTTTAATTGAAGTATAAACTTTCATTTAGATTTATCACTCTTGAAACTTAGCCAATAATCAGAGATATTCTGTTGATTGCATAAATCAGCCAACAAAAAATAAACTGAAAAATATAAAGAAATGCTTGCCCAGCTTTGTAAGTAATTTTGTAGTGGTAGCTCTATATGCCTATGTTTCTATAGCTTCTCTTCCTACTTAATTACATTGCCATTACTTATATTCATAGCAGAATGATATATATGAAATGGGAGTTTTGAGTCACTTTAATTTGACCCTGTGACCTGAGGACACAGACAAACCTCCAAGTGTCCTCAATGACTCTCTAAAAGAATGCAAATGACCATTCCTTCCATTCCCCACCATCCAGTCAGAGCTAAAGAAACTTCTTGGATGAGAAGTGAAATGTCTTCAAAGAAAAATCAAGAAAGTCCAGTTGCCTCCTGAAAAGCATATTTGGGATCATCTTGTGTTAATCAGCCTTGGAAAAATGCATTTTAAGAAAGTTACCTGTGTGTGTAGATGATAGATAGATAGATAGATAGATAGATAGATAGATAGATAGATAGATAGATAGATAGATAGATAGATAGATATTGTATTTCTCCAACAATATGCCCCCTCCAATAGAAAGACCCAGCACTGCTTTGTGCACATGTCGTTAAATTAAGCCCTGCCCCCAAAATTTGGGCCTATTTAACATGAGGTGAAGAGACATGGGGGGGAAGGGTGGAGGGGGGCGGGGAAACTTGCTGAACTCATCCCATGCGCAGCTTCACTTAGCCTAGAATATAAACAACATAAATATTTCTATATTGGTCTGAATATGCACATACATATACATGCCCTAGTTACCTCTGTATTAGACTACTATAATGCCCAAGGGCTGCACATGAAGAATTTTCAGAAACATCAACTGGGTTAGAATGCAGCAGAATGGGCAGTTGTTTATGTTCCAAAAGAGCACATGTTACAGCTCTGTTCCAGAAGCTGTATAGGTTGCCAGATGCTTCCAGGTCAAATTCAAGGTGCTAGCGTTATCCTTTAAAGCTCTTCCTGGCATGAGACTTGGTTGTCCAACAGACTGCCTATCCCTGATTATATCAGCCAATCCCATTCATCTGGCAGAGAAGTGGTACCATCTGCCAGAGAGTTAAATTTGATAGGTCACAGCAGGAAGTCTTCTCTGCCTTGGTGCTTGCCATCTCCTTAACTCATATTAGCTTTACCTCTGTTATCATTCCAGAAGCCCTTTAAGCCCTCATTGTGTTATCAGGCCTGGGGAACCAGAGACATTCTTAGATGACTCCATTGTGATTGATGTTTTAGTCTCTTGGTGGGATTTGCGTGTTTTATTTTTATTTTTTAGTATTTTTTTATTTTCAACCATGACATTCTATATTTTATATTTATATATTTCTTATTTTTATTGTTGCATATTGTCCAGAATTGCTACTTGTTAGATGGATGACTATATAAATGTGACTAATAAATCAATTAAAATATCTATATCCATCTACCGTGTTTCTCAGAAAATAAGACTGGGCCTTATTCTTTTTGAACCCCAAAGAAATGGCTAGCCTGTCTTTTCGAGGATGCCTTAATTTCCCCCCCATGTGCCTCGCCTAGCCTGGAAAATCAAGGGCCATATTTGCAAACTAGGCTGTGTGGTGAGGTAGGTTACTGTGTGTGTTATATGGTGGTGGTATGTGTGCATGTGTGTGTATTTATACCCTTATCAGTGAATGGCCGTGTTTCCACGACACCCATTCAGCCAACTGCTTTACACCCTGTGCATCATGCCAGCTAAGCTTGTGCAGGTAGTTCTCGGTCCAGCATATTGGTGAATGCGCAGAGCTCCATTAAGCGCTGAATTCGGCATGCAGTGTGGACACATTTGAGCTGGGATCAAGCTGCAGTACTCGGAACTGTTACTCAGAAAGCTGCTTTCTTAACTTGCTCAAGTAGGGCGGGGGGGCAAAGACTGCTGGGTCACTTAGAGGCCCCCAGCCCTGGCAATGCCCAGCTTCCTGCCGCTGTGCAAGAGACAAAGGCAAGCCGCTGTGCAAGAGACAAAGGCAAGTAGGCCTCCTTTCTGATGTTCCTGCCATAGCCAGCGCTCCGCCAATTCCACCTTTCCAAAGCATAGGCGAAGCTGCTCATTGGGGTTCACATGGCAGGTGGTGGATTCTGGCTCCGCTGGGTGCTGGGGCAAAAGCGCGCAGCCCCCGAGTGGAGCAAGTGAGCTTGTGGTCCCCAAGAGGGGCAGGCTCCATGGGTTGGGCTGAGCTGCTGCTGCACCTGCTCATGCCCAGAGTGGACCGTTGGTCAAAGGATGGCATGCCAGCAGCAGGTTGGGCAACTCACTCTTCCGCGGTCCTGATGAGTCCTGCTCTGGATGCCTGAGGGGACACTGATGAAATCCATTTTAAGGTCAGCTCCCTCACCCTTGCTGGGGCTGCGGTGGGGAGGAAGCAGCCGGTGCCCTTGCGCAGATGGGAAAACAGAGGCATCTGCCTCTTGGTGCAAGCCATCTTTCCTGCGTAAGAGCCCCCAGGGCCACCCCACCAAAGCAGAATGTTTTGTGGCATTCTTGCTAGGAAAAGTGGGCTGGTGATCCAGGTTGTGGAGCATCGGTAGACTGAAACACGCCAAGGCATTGGGAGACTTTAGTGTTAGGATTTTCCTGGGACAAGGAGACGAACTTAAGGCTGGATTCTAGGCTAAGTGAGGCTGCGCATGGGATGAGTTCAGCAAGTTTTCCCCCCGTTCCACCCTTCCCCCCCATGTTTCTTCACCTCATGTTAAATAGGCCCAAATTTTGGGGGCAGGGCTTAATTTAACGACATGTGCACAAAGCAGTGCTGGGTCTTTCTATTGGAGGGGGCATATTGTTGGAGAAAAATGATATCTATCTATCTATCTATCTATCTATCTATCTATCTATCTATCTATCTATCTATCTACCTACCTACCTACCTACCTACCTACCTACCTACCTACCTATAGATATCATTATTTAATTTTGTTCTAATTCAATTATCCAATTGAATTTGAACTGAAATTATATTCAGTTTTTCAGACTTACTCAGAAAAGTGTCTTAATCTTAGTGACAGTTACTTAAAACTGACAAGAGTTTCCCCACTCTTTTTTTCTGGGCTGTGGAAACGGAGTTTAATGGAAATACTGCAGGCTATGCTATGTACCACACAGTTCTATCTCTAAGGCTCCATTTCATCTTGACATGAACGTCAGTAAAAACAAATTAATCAATTTTTTTCTCCTCACCAGGAAAGATCAGAACACATACCTTCAAGAAAGGGTTCAAAACAAAATACACAATAATAATGCTTTCAAAAATGAAGTGTGTATTTTTACCCAATGTTTATGTACCTTCAATACAATTTCCAGGTATAGAATTGGATAGCCTCTTACATTGATCTTTTTTTTTTGCTTTTTACTTTGAAATCTCAAAGAAACTCCTTCAATTAAAATTCTATGGGTCCTGAGATGAACCTTGCTATACTCATTTTTCAAAAGAAGTAAAGTAAGATTGTATACTATCTCATGTCCTTTTTTTTTTCAAAAGTCTTTTATTTTTTAAATTTTATGCATCTTTCCACGTGAGAAACATGTTTCCAAGTTATCACACTTGTACATAGTCATACTTTCATTTCCATTATTCTTATATAATATTAACTCATATCATTATCCATTGCACTCATCTTTAAATAAGTTTATAATTCATTAAGTTTTTCAATTCATTAATTCAATATCAATATCATTTCATCCATACATAAGTTTTCAAATCTTTCTCCCCTATTATTTCCATTTTCAGCTTACCACCTATTTTATTTTACTTTAAACGTCATTGTTATCCTTAATTTTCTCTCAGCTGATATATAATAAAAAATCTAAAAAGAGTAAAAGTATAGATAAAACCAATATATTTAGGATCCACATGGTATTTTCCATTCCCCTACTTTAATCATAATAAAATATTCTCATTGTACAATTCTAAAATCCATTAATAATCAACTGTATATACAATCAACTATATATATCCTCTCCAATAAATCATTAAAATAACTTCTTAATATACCTCATTTTATCTTCACTTTACTTATAATCGTTAATAATCATATCTTTTTTTAAAAAAATTCATTTCCATTCTCTTATTTTGATCCTCCAAAAAAGGGAGGTTCATAACAACACATTCTATATACAGTTAATATTCATATATGTAATTACTCATTTCTAAAATATTTCCATACCAGTTTTAAATTAAACACCTATATATGCTCCATGTGGTATCCCCTTATAAAATGCCTAACCCTTATCTCTAAATTTTTCAGCTTTATTGTTTATTTTAATTTTAGCCAACTTTCCCTTTTCTAAATTTCCCTGGTCTTCCTTCTTTCCTTCTAACATTTCACCCATCTTCTCTCCCCACCTTTCCTTTTCTCTTTTTTGAAGTTTCTTCTTGTATATTTTTTTGTTCTTTTGTTTGATCCTGGGAGCATTTTCTCTTTTATTTGTTAATATGTCATCAATATCATAGTTTTAATTCCTTTAGTGTCTTTTTGCAAAGTCTCTTGTTCTCTATGTCAGTCTGAGCCTCTTTCTTCTTCCTTTGACTCCGCCTCACTGGAATTTCTTTGTTCTATAACCATTGCCATTTTTTTCTTTTCTAGTATTTCCAATAATTCCCTTCTTTCTTTGAACACTCCTTTTACCATTTGTAACTCCAGCTCAAAAGCTTTACTTATTTCTTTCATTTTTATAATAACTTGTTAATATTCAAAATCTTACGTCTCCATCCCGGGCCACCCCAATGATGCTGTGGAGGCTATGTCCCGGTGCCTGGAGGCCGTGCGGAATTGGATGGGCGGGAACAGGCTCCGGCTCAACCCGTCCAAGACCGAGTGGCTGTGGTTTCCAGCGGCCCGATATAGTCAGGCTATTGGGGGAGAGATTCTACCCCCCACAGGGAGGGCTCGCAATTTTGGTATCATCCTGGATGCACGGCTGTCTTTAGAAGACCATATTGCGGCCGTCTCCAGGGGGGCTTTTTATCGGATTCGCCTGATCTACCAGTTGCGGCCCTTTCTAGATCGGGACGCCTTACGCACGGTCACTCATGCCCTTGTCACCTCTCGCCTGGATTACTGTAACGCTCTCTACATGGGGCTCCCTGCGGGGAGCACCCGGAGACTCCAACTGGTACAAAATGTGGCCGTGCGGGTGATTATGGGGGCATCGCAAAGCTCCCATGTGACGCCTCTCCTGCGCGAGCTGCATTGGTTGCCGGTGGCTTTCCAGGCTCACTTTAAGGTTCTGGTTCTGACCTTTAAAGCAATCCATGGCATTGGGCCAGGTTATCTGCAGGACCGCGTTCTGCTGGTGATCTCCAACAGACCTGTGCGTTCCCACAGGGAGGGCCTTCTCCGGGTGCCGTCAGCTTCTATGTGCCGTCTGGCGCCCCCAGGAGTAGGGCCTTCCCTGTGGGGGCCCCCGCCCTCTGGAATAGTCTGCCCCCAGAGATACGTACCAGCACGGACCTGAGAGCCTTCAGATGGGCGTTAAAAACTTGGCTCTTTGAGCAGGCTGGCCTAGGCTGACACAAGATTTTAATTTTGTCTCTCGTTTTTAATTGGTTTCGAATATTTGGGGTTTTAACTATTTTATGGGGGAGGGGTAATTTTTTTAAATTTAAACAGCCTAAATTATTTAATTCGTTTTAATTTTTGTACAGTGTATTGGGGTTATGATCGGCTGTGCACCACCCTGAGTTCTTCGGGAGAAGGGCGGTATATAAGTATTTAAATAAATAAATAAATAAAATAAATTTTATTGCAATCCTGCCAAAAGTCTCCTTTTATCTTTATTTCTTTTATTAATCCTTCTGTCTCTTTGTCACAATCTGCACCTAACAATCCCAGGAAGTTTCATCTGTATATTCTCTTGGTAGGATTTCTCCCCCTTTTTGTCAAATTTCCGGAATTCTTATTATTTATTTGTCTTTTATTCCATAGCAATTAGAAGTCTAGTATATTTCCATATAATTTTGTAGGAAAAAAAGTCTTTGATCATTAGGTAGCGCTCTATATTACTTTCCACTTTTTAAAGTTCTCTTTTTTCTCTTTTAATTATATTAAACATTAATTTACAACCATGTCCACAATTAATTTTCTTAGTATTAACCAATTCCAGGCAAGTCCAGCATTTAATCCAATGCCTAATTAATGCCAGTTTATATTATTCAAAGTTTAGTCTCTGATTCCATTGTAGTTTTTTATAAACTGATTTTGTTTACCTTGTATTCACCTCTTTTTTTTCCTGTTCGCCACTGTGTTACTCTTAAGTGAGGGCACTTTCTTTCTACTTCTTGGAGTTGATAAGGAAAAATCAAATTCTTTATCTGGTTACATGTCTCTCACCACTTCACCACTCCAGTGCAACTTAATTCCGGGCAGCTTTTCATCCTCAGGGCAACCATTTTAGACTGCCATTTCTCCCTGTCTTCCAGGGGAGTAATACCTAGCCAGGGAGAGGAGATGCAGCTCCCCTCGATCCAGCTCCCTCTTCACCCAACCCTCCAAGGTGGGTCAGGATGACACCATCCCTTAGGGACCTTTCTGACAAGGGAAACACAGACCCGAGCCGCGCACAATCATGGTCTCTGGCCGTCGTCAACAGAAGTACCACCAGAAGTTCTCTCATGTCCTTTTTAATATCTGCGCTAATACAATAACCTAAACCTTGAGAAATATTGAATTTCATTCTCTAAATTGGCTAACATTTCTCCTTTATACTAGTGACATGTGTCATGGTTCCGACCGATGCTCTAAATAAAACATGAGCCTTAAACCTAGCTTCAAATAAATCCAGTTATTTATTAGGAGCTTCATATCAGCATGGACCAGGTGGAGCCAACTCTAACCACAGTTAATTCATGCTTTGCTTCTGATCCTCTCCGCCTCCACCCAAGATGTGTCATCCGTCACATTCCCAACAAATCAATTTCCCAGGTTCTAAAAGTCATTCTCTCTGACCATTGTGGATTTCTGTAGAAATAACCTTGACATATTGGTTGGAAATTTGGAATGTACTTTTTTTTGATTGAGATATAAGCTCCTTGATGCAGCTGCAAAGCTTGCTTTCCCATCCCTTTTGCCTATGGCAACTCAAGAGCAAGTCAGGGATGCTTCATAAGTTGACAACATGCTTATCCTTTCCACAAAGCAAATTTATTTAAAATGAATTCTTCAAACTCATCTTATATTGTGAAAAAGAAAGACTTGCATTTATTATTCTTGGATATAATATAGTCTTTACCAAAAGGCTCTCATTGGAAAATAATATCTCTATAGAGCAGATATTGGAACATTGTTACTATGCCATTTTTAGTTATCATTCAACCTCTAGTCCTTTTCATTAAACTAGATCAGAGGTGTCAAACTCACATCATCATGATGGCATCACATGATGTATCAGAACTGTTTTTCCCTTTGCTAAACCAGGTGTGGGCGTGGCCAGTGCATAACAGATCCAGCCTGTGGGTCAGGAATTTGACAGCCCTGAACTGGATTAAACATGCCCAATTCCTGCAACTATTCTTCACATGTTTGAATCTCCAGTCCATCTTTGTTTTTCTTCTCTGAACCTTTCTAGCCTCAACAATATTGTGGTGACCAATATTGCATGCAATACTCCAAATATGATCTTACTAAGGCATTATAAAGGAGTATTTACATTTCATGTGATCTTGATTCTATCCCTCTGTTAATAAAGGATTCATTTGACTTTTTTGGTGGCTGCAGCCAACTGATTTTCAACTGATTTTCCATTAGCATTTCAGCTCCCCCTCACAGTTATTAATATAGATAGAACCTCAAACGCAATTCAGCATTTTCTGAATAGCATGGTGCCTGATTCTAATTTATAAGGTTCTATAAAGTTTAAATGATTAGTGTTGTGATTCACTGGTTTTAATTTATGAAGTTTTAAGATACCTTGAAGATTCCAATGCTTAAGATCTATAATTTTTAGAATATTTTCAATCTTGTCATATTTAGAATTTTGACTAGCTTCTTTAGACTATTCAACATGAAGCTTTGTCATTTGAAATTTTGTTTAAAATGGATTTTTGATTAAAATTGAATTTTATAGTGGCCTCTTTGTGACTTCGGGGTGGTTTAAAGTCATTTTTGAAATATATGTATTCATTTGAATCTTAGGAATTCTGATTTCATAACCTACTATTTAGTTTCATACAGGTTCAAGACAGCCAATTCAGAATAGAATGGATGTGTCTTTGACATCAGTCTTCAAAATCATTGAAGCACAATACCACCATAGCAGCAGAGGTGGTCTTTCCAGAAAATTGTTTACTTCACTAATTACCACATCATACATATTGCACCAGAAACTATTGTAATTGGAATAATTCAATACTATTTAGTAGTACTATTAACTATGTAACATTCAAAGACAGGTTCGTCCTCAGCCTGAAAAATCCCTATTAGTCCTAAAATGTCCAAGAAAGTTTCACGTGGAAACAGTCATATCCTATTGGCTAATATGCCTTGTAACGTATCTAGACAAGTAGACAAATTGTCTATAATTGTAATTGTTATTGAGAGTTAATTATGTAAACTTTTTCATTATTAAAGTTTAAGTTATTAATAACTTCGTAGTTATTTCATCCTCTAACGTCATAGCAAGATTTTCTTACATAGTGTTTTTCAAATCGTTTTATTTTTTGAAGTGGTCTTTTAATTTTGGCTGTAATAAACATAACTTAGCAAAACATTGTAATGTTGTCGATGGCAAAATAATTTCATAAATTGGAATTTTAAAAAAAACTAATGTTTTTTAAAAAACTACCCAAAAGCAAATTTTATTTGGCAAGAAACTGCTGTCCCATTAACAATTACTCTAGCACGTATAGGGACCCAAAGAGAAAAGACAGGACTGAACAATTTTCATTCTAACAGGTTTTCTTTCATTCAGTTAAAATTGAAACTACATACTGAGGCTGTCACACATGGCTCAAGATTCATGACTTCTATAACAACCATAAAATTATCCCAATATGTATTAGATTTAATACACATAATAAGCCTATATTGCATTTGACTGCCATGGAACAGTTTAATAAGAATAATTGGATGAATAACTTATTATACCTTTCAAGTCATGGACAAAAAATTATACAATGAATTACAATAAGATTTTATAGCCTTCAGGGATTTGGTGAACATTAAAATAGGCTCTCTTTTGAATGACTGATTGATTGATTAGATGGTTCACAGGCTTTTCCTGAGACATCTCTAAATAAGATCTTAGCTATCTTATGGAAACCTTCAGTAAGAAAACTAGCCGGAAAAATTGACATGATTGTTCCTATAAACCTTCCACATCAACAAGAGTCCAAATTTTTTCTTTAAATTGTTTTTTTTAATTGTTCTAGGCAATAAAGCACTCAAAATAAAGCAAGATAGGAGAAAGCAGAAGTCTTGCAATAAGTTCATTGCTGGTAAAAATAGCAAAACAAACAAAAAAAATCCAATGTATTGCTATTTTTTGTTTGTTTTTCTTTTTTTAAGTTAATCAGAAGAGACCATGTACACATTATCCACCTTTGGGTACAGCATGGTAGAGAATATAATAAGAAATATAATAATGCAAGTGTCAATTGGAAGAAAAGGATAAGAACAGAACATTGTGCATGAAACTGTAACCTGCGTGAAGTCACCTATGTGTGAGTTGGGCAACTCTATAAATTTGTTTAATAAACAAATAAATAAAATTAATGATTTATCATGATACCTAGGTGAAATATGGATGTAGAATTTGATTTGGATCTAAACAAATGTTCAGTTCATTTTTAACATCCACTGTACTATATCCAATTGCTACTCTAATGTGGTAACAGAATACAAAATATGTCAAATAACACAAAAGTCTGTTATTGCATGCTTTTTATGTTTGAATAAACTTCTGTCACTGGATTTCTATTCATACTTTTCCCTAGAACAGACACATGTTTTCAAATAAATAATGTAAAAGTCGAAGAAAAGAAGAATTTTTTTTGTTTTCCTGCTTAAAATAGTTTTAAATAAGTGAATTGTGTGTCCTCTGTTACTATTTTTGCATATTTGGAGACAGGAGTGACAGGAATGTGAAAAAGCAACATCTAAGTCATGACTCTGGTAGACATCTCAAAAAAATTATTGCAAAATATAGAAACTGTTTGTCATACCTTTCCTCTGGCATTCTTTAAAATTTCATAAACTAGTGTAATCCTAGATTTCCTCATTATCACATAAAAATACCTGCAGATGAAAACATTGCTTAGTTGTTTTTCCTCTAAAATAGCCATTATAGTCTAAGTATTCCCACTTGCTATGATTTACTTTTGTTTTAATGGATATATCATGTGAAGTTTTATGCAAGTTCTGTTCAGACACCAATATCCATTGGAAAAAGAAAAGATTCTTTGTATTGTCTTTGCTATTTAACATTCTCATGAGAAATTTGGCCCTTGTTAAATATATGTATCCTCAAACCGATGAGCAGGTTGGTCCAGTCAATGGAAATATGCACTTATTGCAAGAGATAAATATATTTTCTTCCATTGATAAGGCAACAGACAAAAAAAATAATTGAATATTTCTATTTTCTAAGTTCAAGTACAATACTGAATGTTGCTAATTATGATCAAAATTAATCTTATTAATTGTTATGGAATGACAATATTCACACATTCACAAAATTATTATTAAACTATGTTTACATGTGTGTTAGATGTTTTAATCAGACATGGTTTAAATTTTTATTTTTGCAAATAAGAGTCATTTTCTCTTACTATAATAGATTTATTTTATAGCTCTAATTTGTATCAAAACTCAGTTGGATTAAAACATGGTTTTATTATGGAACATAAGCCATAAGAGCAGATAATAATGTTCCTAATGGATTCAAAATCCATCCATCATCATAGAGTAAATTGTCAACATACATCAAACATTAGGAAAGGGTATCTATATCAAAGACTTGTTTTCACATAGATTTTAGTACTCACTTTTATTCTAGAAATTAATCTTTGTTGTTATAGTCTCTTTGATGCTTGTCTTTTCATATACTACACAAAAAGCAGCAAAAGTTTAACATTCAGACATTACCTCAGAACTATTTAGCTTTAGCAATTTTTTGGTGGAATTTCTTGTGATTTCTTGTGCTTGGCTCTTTTTAATCTGATTTGGGTTACCTTTAACTGCTGCTGTCTTGAACTATTTGTTTGTGTGATGGCTGTTTGTTATCTATGCTTTAATCTTTTACTGTTTTAATCTTGTAAACTGCTTTGAGTGTCCCCAAAAGAAAAATGGGAGTAGAAATAATAAATCAAATCAAAAGAATAAGACAGACAAATAAATTGAGAACTCAGGAAAATCTAGTTTAGCAGTATGTATTCTGATAACAATTTCTGCCAACCTGTAAATAATTTGAAGAGCTAATGAGAAGAGTTATGCTGCCATCTATTGGCTTTGGAGCTGTGTTCTTGGTTTTTGAAAAAAAGATTGAATGGAACTGTTGCATGTCTATCTACTTACTCATCCACAGTACATACTTGAAGTATGTGATTCAGTATTCTTTATTTCATATATAGAATTTCAAATGCAGAGAGAATAACTACTGGTATTAAAGATGCACTTCTAGGAATTATATTCAATATAATTTATTTCTGCAGAGGTATCAATGTTCTCCCTGAAAGTGAATCGTGCTACTTGCACCATTAAGGATGATTTTATTTTGAGAAAGAAAATCTAATTTTTAAAAATGTTAATGTGTTTCAACTGAAGGAATAATTCAAAGATTATGTATTCATCTTCTCAGGATCACCATGGTCATTGAAACTATGGTCCGCTTTAGAACATAGAACATAGAGTAATAGATTTGGAAGGAATCTTGGAGATCTTCTAGTTCAACCCCATGCCTAAGCAGAAACACTCTATACCAGTGATGGTGAATCTTTTTGATGTGGTGTGCCAAAGCGTGTGTGCATGCTGGCCGGTACCCACAATGAAATGTGCCCCACCCCCTGTGTATACATGTGCAACACTCCTGCTGTATTCCCTTACCTGCGTTGTGCATGCGCGCACATCCCACCTGATTTTCAGCCCATTTGAGGCCATTTTTGCCCTCCTGGAGGTTCAAGGGAAGCCTCAGGAGCCTTGGCAGGCTGAAAATGGCCTTCCGGAAATACTGGAAGTGCTCATTTTCAGCCTCCAGAGGATCTCTGAAGCCCTGGGGAGGCTGTTTTCGCCTTCCTTGAGGCTCAAAGAAAGCCTCTGAAGCCTCAGGAGGCTGATAACAGACTCATTGCTGGTATTTCTGGAAGGCCTGTTTTTCAGGCTCCCGAAGCTGCAGAAGCTTCCCTCGAGCCTCCATAGAGGGCAAAAACTGTCTTAAACAGGCTGAAAATCAGCTGGGAGGTGCTCGCATGTGCAGTGCAGGTAAGTTTGGCTGAGGTTCAGATGCCCGCACATATGGCTCTTTGCCATCATGGCTCTACACAATTTCAGACAATTTTTTTTTTCATATTAATTGAAAGATATACATATTAAAAATAGTTAAATAAAAATGTGTAGATTAGCATAAACAATAAAAATGAATCTGACTTTTTTACAGCTCTAATTATCAAAATTTAATTGGATTAAAATTGGATTTTTATATATACCATAAGTATTTATGCCATAACCTTTTAAAAGCTTAGGTAGGTTTGCAACTGCACTGAGGAGAAAGAGAAAAGAAATAAGGAAGGGAAATGAAAGACCATTTTCCTTCCAAATTTATGTCAACAATATTTTTCCAGTCCTAGCAACTGAATACACCACATTCAAGTGTACATATGCACTTTCTCTAATGTTATATATACTGTTTGCAGTAATACGTCTCTGGATCTATGCATGGCAATTGAACCAAGTTTGGGGCAATTTTTTTTTAAAGAAACTGGTTAGGTTTTCATTCAACGCTAGGACAAAGTAATATCAGATCATTTCATTTTTCCAGGGCATTCCATTCCAGATCACAGAGTGCCCATATTTGAAATAAAATTTACTGAGTGAGATATTGCTGAGCTCACATATCAAAAGATTTCATACTATCTCTGAAACTGTCAACAAATACTCCAACTGAAACAATGGCAAACAAATGCTATTTTTTTTAACACAGTACAATTATTATTTTATGAGGTACTTGTAATTTGTATTTTATGTGATCAATGTCTGGCTAACCATCTAGTCTTCCCCTTGCTTCACTCCAATTTAAATCTTATATGCATGTCTTTTAAAATGTGTTAAACTGAAAAGGTGCTATTATTCCCCTCTGATTGTTAAAAACAAAACAATAGTGTTCCCAGAGCAATGTTTCTGGTTCAGTGACTAACTGAATGTCACTAAATTCCATAAACATGCTTTGTAGATTAACACACAATATAGAAATCATTGATATTTTGTAATTTAATCCTAAACTGGTTTACCTAAAATTTTGGAACAGCAAGGTTGGTTAGATTCTTTTCAAAAGGTAAAGATCTGGCAGAATGGCTTTCAAGATAGCTATTTTTTCTAGATGCATATCATGACATGCTAATCAGAAGAGTCACCCAAACTTTAAGAGGACACAAATCACCACAAGTTGAAGAATTGGTGAAAATTGCCATTCTGGCCCTTCCTAAATTGTTAGCAAAATATTACTGAATACAACTCTAATTTCACCTTTTGTATTTGATAACAGGATTTGATAAAGTAGACCATAAACTACTACTTGATAAAATACAAAAATGTGGATTAGATAGCATCACCACCAGATGGATTTGTAACTGGCTGACCAACTACAATCAACTTGTAGTTCTCAATAGAACTGTATCTACATGGAGGGAAGTATGCAGTGGGGTACCCAAGGCTTTATTTTAGGCCCAGTACTCTTGAGCATCTTCATCGATGATTTGAACAAAGGGCTAGATGGGGAATCATCAAATATGCAGAAAGCACCAAGCTAACAAGAACACTCCAGAAGATAGGCTAAGATACAGAAGGATCTTGACAGACTTGAACATTTGGGTGCTATCTAAAAAATGAAATTCAATCGTGAAAAAAAGTAAGGTTCTATATTTAGGCAAGAAAAACAAAATGCATAAGTACAGTATATGTGGTACCTTGCTCAACAGTAGTAACTGTGAGAAGAATCTTGGCAGGGATGCTATTCAACCAATGTAACAACCGGTTCAGTGAGCATGCACTTTGCATGCCAAACAACTTTCCCCCAGAAGTTGTGAATGATCCAGTACTGGAAGTTTTTAAGAAGAGATTGATAACCATTTGTCTGAAGTGGTGTAAGTTTTCCTGTCTAAGCAGGGGATTAGACAAGGTCCCTTCCATCTCTGTTATTCTATATTGCACCTATTTATTTATTTAAACAAAAATAAATTGGGTAACCATAGGTAGACTGTGATAAGAAAGCTCTTAAAACAGGATCAACAAACAATTAGAAGTATACTATGTTTCAAGAAGTATACTATGTGTCTTGTCTGGATTACTAAATTGAGCTCTTTGAGTGAAGAATGTGATTAAAAAGTAAAATAATACAGGTAAAATAGCCATGCATGGATGTTTTTACTAGATTATACATTATAAACTACATTTGGAATATGTATTTTAGGACTGTGCCATATTAAAAATTACAGCACAACCTGTAAAGATGTCATCATATAATGACATTGTCGAACATTTTTTATTGAAAAGGAGAAGACTGGATATGAAAATAAAATTGTATTGAAATATAAAATGAAGTAATGGCTTAACTTTCCTATGAAAATAAATACTCATTCTACTGCTAAAAGTACATTGCAAATACTATTTGCATATAGAAATTATAGATCAGTGAAATGACAAGTGACCTTACTACATAGACAAAAGATGTGAGATGCATACTTTGTGGATTTTAACCACTACATAATATCCAAAGGCAAATGTTTCTTTGATGTGATTTTTCTCCCTTCTACATATTTTGATTTGTTAATATCCAGCAAGATAGGAAAATCTTATTTGAAACACTTCATTGTATTTTATATTAAATTTCAGGAAATTCTAAACTGTTTAATGCATAGAAATGTAGTTGAATTTGCATTTTCTGCTTTGTAATCAGCCATGTTATTGTCTGTTACTCTCAGCTGAATCTTCTGTCAGAAGCAATACTCTCATCAATCTATCAGGAGACCCAAAGCAAGAAGTTTTCCTCATCCAAAGTTCCTATTAGCTTTGCTGCATGGAGACTACAGCATATTTAAGAGTACAGTCACTCAAGCTTCTTGCAATGTCAAATATTAGTGGTAGGTTCTTCTATTCATCTTTGTTATATTGTTCATTCCTAGCATACAATCTTACACAAATTATGGTAGAAAAATTCATCTTTGTTATATTGTTTATTCCTAGCATACAATCTTACACAAATTATGGTAGAAAAATTAATGTTTGTCTAATCATTAGGAATTATTTATCTTTTTTTTCCTATTTCATTTATACTTTTATATCTTAAGCTTACCATATTTGTAATTGCATTTTAAAGTCATTGTGAATTATCATCTCAAAACAATGTCTGTCTCAATGTACAATAATTCAAACAAACACATAATAATTTGCACTTTAGCTTTTATGAACACATAAAATGAGCTAACATTGTTTCTTTTTTCAAATTCTTGTTTTATAAACTGGACAGAAATGTTTCATCCAATATACAGCTAGTTTTACAATTTACTTGTCTATTTAAATAGCCAAAATTGTTTACCTTTGAAATTTTTTTAGCTTAACATTGAATTGTAAAAGAGGAAATTATGACATTCAATAAGCAGAGTTTATTTGATACATTCAGATTATTTATCCCTGAATAATCATATCAATAAAACTAGGAAATCTTTGAGACACATTCATGTTTTCACTTGACAATGTGGAAAGCTCAAAGTTAGTATAAGTCCACATTTTTCTCTAAACTTAACATCTTCAACATCATTTTAAAACACTTGGAATTAATTTGGAATTTTATTTATACTCTAGGTCCCTCTGTAAAAAAATTTTGGAAGGAGAATGAAATCCATAATGATTTCTATTTCTAATCCATCTGGGTCAGAGTTACTTTGCTGTGTTGGCAGAGTAAAGAATGTCTCTTTTGTGCATAATATTCTTCTTTTTCTTACATTAGGAAATAGTATAAGAAACTTTATAATATGATAGATCTGTACATTAATTATGTAACTCTTTCTCTTTTATACAATATTATGCAATGATACTATGAAATGAAAAATATTTTTAAAGCGTGGAGACACAGGAGACTTCTCATCTGTTATCAGCTATTGATTATCAATGACCTTTTCCTTCTTTTTTCTGTGGATTAGGTAGATTAACCCACCATTTTCTGCTTTTTAAATATAAAGCCAGACAAAATTTGATTTGATTTCTGACTTTAAATTTGTACTTGACCTGCATTATGAAGTCTTGTCATCACTGTATTTTTCTTAAAATGTGGATGTCAAAAGCTCATAACTTGAGGAAATATAGAATTTATTTAGCCCTACAGTTACATTTTTAATGCATTTAAAGACACCTTACACAAAGATAAAATATTACCACCACCACACCCTAAAAAGAAAGTTATAATAACCAATACAATTTGAAATATATTTTAAAATATCAATGTTTCTTCTCATTTTTATCTGGTCTGCAACTATACTGGTAAGGCTATTTATTGCCTGCTTGAAGTATATCAACTTTAAAAGAACTGCAATAGGTGTTTTAAATTAGCACTAAAGTCTCCTTATTTTACCATTGTTTCCACATATTATAAAATGTGTGGGACATGTGCAAGTGAGATGGATCAATGGATGATATCACCACTCCCAAAATAAGACCTGGTACCTTTAGGGTTTTATTTTTAGGGAAACACAACGTGTGTGTGTGTGTGTGTGTGTACAATAAAATATTTCCCCTCAAAACAAAAACATACAAATACCCAATCTGTAGGTTTCACACCCTCTTTCTTTCTTTTTCTTTTAAAATTGTTTTTATTACGGTTTTCAAAAATACAAATCACACTCATTTTCATAACGATGTTTTGGCATCGACAAATACATATTTCCTTATATATATATACATATATACATACATATATTAATCAGCTATTAAGGTCTCTTGCTTGGTTTACCATCATCCTTCATCCTAGTCTTTATATCTATTTTTAACCAGTCATACCATTTATCCCATATTTCATAAAATTTGGAGTCCTCCTTGTCTTTCATTTTCAATGTGACCTTATCCATTTCAGCACATTCCAGAACTTTTTGTATGACTAAATCTTCTGTAGGGATATTAGCTCTTTTCCATAATTGTTCAAAAGCTATTCTGGGTGCTGTCAAAATATATAATATAATATATATAATCTGTTTACTATATTAACCTGTAATTGTTCCTAGTAGAAAGAGTTCCGGGTTGAATTCAGTTTGGTGTTTAGTAATCTCTTGAAGCCAGTTTTTTATTTTAATCCAATATTTCCTGGTCTTGAGGCATAGCCACCACATATGATAGAAAGTACTATTCTTTTGTCCACATTTCCAACATTTTGAATGTGTTGGGGTATATCTTAGCCAATCTTGCTGTGGCCAAGTGCCACCGATAAAACATTTTATACAGGTTTTCTTTGTAAGCCATGGAGGTCGCTAATTTATATTTCCTAGTCCATAATTTCTCCCATTTATCCAATTCAATACTGTATCTGAAGTTCCGAGCCCATGCTTCATGGAATCTTTTACAATTTCTTCTTCCATATTGAATCCAATAGTAATTATATGCTTTAGTTATAAATTTTTTCTCTATTCCAACTAAAATTTTATCTAATTCTTGTTGTTCTTTGTCAAATCCCAATTTCTCTAAATCTTTTTTATATTTATCTTGCATTTGTAAATATGTCCACCAAACAATTATAATTTCTTGTTGTCTGAACTCTTGGTTTGTTTTAAGTTTCTCTTGGTTGCCTAATAGATTGTTATAGCTTACCCTATTTTAATGTCCAATGTATTCAGATAGATCATGGTCTTCATAGTTGACAGCCAGCAATATATCTTCATATAATGTTTCTTTTTAATTTTCATCCAAATCTGAATGAGTGAATCTCTTATTTGATGTCTATAGAAGTAAGAATATACCTTACTCCTTTTTTCCCATAGAAATGCATGCCACCCTATCTGAACCCTCTTTCACTATGGTAGTTTTCTTGATTTTACCCAGAAGTTAAATAATCTACATGTGGTGACTTGAATTAATGAACATTGGGATGTCGTCTAAATTGGATTATAAATAACTCTTGATCTACAGAAATTAAAGGTTTTGCAGAAGGAAATACAATATTGAGTAAAATTCTGCTTATATGAATTATTATGACTTATTATATTATTGTACAAATATATCATGTACCAGTGTAGCACTTACTTCATAGATACATACAAAAGAAAGTCAGTGGTCTTTGTATCTCAAGTTGAAACACAATATCACAAATGTCACAAACTTCTTATATTTTTTTGAGAATAGAACGGGAATGGGAACGGGAATGGGAATGGGAATGGGAATGGAATGGAAAACAGAGTTGGAAGGGACTTTGGAGGTTATCTAATTGAACCCTCTGCTCAGGCTGGAAACCCTATACCATTTCAGATAAATTGTTGTCCAATCTTTTCTTAAAAACTTCCAGTGTTGGAGCATCCACAACTTCTGGAGATAAGTTGTTCCATTGATTTTAACTTAGTTCTAAGTTGCTTCTCTCCTTTATTCAGTGGTGTATTAACCATTAAGCAGACTAAACACGTGCTTAGAGCACCAAGCCCAAAGGGACACCACAAAGTTGAGAATATGGCTTCATTTGTAGAGTATGTACAAAGGAGGGAGGCATCAAGATTTGTCAGTGCTTAGGACACCAACTGAGCCTTAATTCACCACTGTCTTGATTAGTTTCCACCCATTGTTTCTTGTCCTGGATACTTTGGAGAATAACTTAATTCCCTCTTCTTTGTGACAATCCCTGAGAAAATAGAGTTCTTTCTATTTAAGGATGTTGAACATTTGTAAAAAGAATATATGTGTCAGTTTTTTAAATAATTGCCTTAAACAAATAATAGTTTTAAAATGTAACAAGTCACAGACAAGTCACAGACATTACTGAATTCTTAACTCTTTTTTTTTCCATTCTTGCTTTTATAGTGTTGCCTAACTGCTTGCAAATCTGAAATCTTTGGCAGCATTTTTAACCAATTACATTTTTGCACAAAGTACCAAATAGCTGAATGGAGATGCAGAGGATGCAAACCAACAGTGTTAGTTTCTTTCCCTTCAAACTTGTCAAACTCTTCAGCTTCCTGCATTCTATATAAATCTTCATATTTAAAAAAAATGAAATGTTTCCAGGTACTTTCCGCACCTCAAAGCACACAATTTACTTGTATTTGTGTGCACTTGCTTTGTGGTTTACAAAGTATTCCTCTGACAGATAGCAAGTAAACATTAGATGAAGCAATTTCCAATATAAAATAAAGTTGAATAACCTTTACTTCATAGTTTCATTCCAACCTTACCATAAAAATCATACGTATAAGCAAGATCTATTCAATCCTGATAAGAGTTTTAAAAAGGGATAAGGGATTTGTTTTTTACTGTAGAATATTATAGTTTACAATCAAGGTCATATAACATGGATATTATTAACTTTTGAAATATAATTCCATTGACTTGTCCACGGTAAGGTTGTCTGATAACCTAATGTGGACTTACGTAAGGTTGATTATGACCAGGACAAAACTTTCCAAAATGTTTAAGGTCACAATACATGGAAATAAAGTTCTAAAAAGGAAAAGTGCTTTAGAGACAATCTTGTTGAAGGCCATAAGTCAAAAGATTGGTGGAAGAATACAAGATCAAAGATCTGCCTGTCTTAGGATGACCAGCCAGTCACTTGCAGTTCAAACAGAAACTAAATGGTAGAAATTTTATTAACTTTGCAAGCCCATATATATACAAAGGACTACTTATAGTAATTTATATGAGAAATGCTTACATGTTAGGAACACAATCTTATTAGATTCAAATTATGTGTTAACATATTTTTGAACATAAAAAAAGTTTACAGTTAGATTTTTGTCAAATAGGAAAAAAATGTTTGCAATTGAAATTATAGATGTTTAGTATTCAATTGCAAAAAATAACATAATTAATAACCTGTGACAGTAATTAGTTATTATAACATTACTTAGTTGAGGTTAGTGCTGGCCCACCTGAAAGCTATAAAAATAGATCAGCAGATGATGCTGTCAGTATTGCACTACACTATATCTTACCACATCTCAAATCCCCAAAGACCTATGAAAGGTCTTTTTTTGTAGACTTCAGCTTGGCATCATTCCAGAAATCCTCATCTCTAAAATGACTTTGTTAGCTGTGTTTGGCCACACTTCAGATGGATTATAAACATTTTACAGATAGGAAACATCAGATGAAGCTAGATAAAATCACATTGAATACCTTTTAATTAGCACAAGAACTCCCTACTCCAGGGCTGAGTGCTCTCTTTATCACTCTTTTCTCTATATACCAATGACTACATCCAATAGTGCGATAACAACTGTTTTGATGAGTGCGCGCTTTGCGTTCGCATGCATATCAAACACACACTTTGCGCTCGCATGCACATCAAACACACATTTTGTGTGATTGCTTCACATTTTAAAAAGTCCATTTTCAGCTTTAATACTTACCTTCTACTGCATCCCTATGAATAAAACAGCTGAGGCACAGCAAATCGCTCTGCAGTGTGAATCAGCTGTGCTCTAAAATATGAAATAAAGCATGGGAAAGAGCAGGGGCAGGTGGGCAGGGCCAAATGCTTACCTGCACTACTGGTTTGCCCAAACCGGTCCAAATCTGTAGAATCCCACTTTAACTATAATCTCAAAGGATTCCTCTGTTAAAAAGTACTGAAGTTTGCAGATGATACAACAGTCCTTAGTCTTATTCAAGATGATTAATCTGCATATAGATAAGAGGTAAATCAGCTTCTCCTATTGGTATCTATGATTATCACTTTTTGTTGTATCTTACGATTAACTATTGCAACTATTATCTACGATATATGACCTATCATTTTGTTGTTTCTATGTACACTGACAGATTATGGCATGCATAAGCGCACCAAAACATGCCTACCGTCGCTGTCCTATTGTTTCTTTTTTTTCTTATCTGTATCCATTTCATGTATTTATAACCATGTTTATACTTATACCTGTTATCTAATAATTGTTTGACAAAATAAATAAAATTAAATTAAAATTAAATTATCCATTCACACTTGGCAAAGAAATAATTCTATCTTCTATCTAATTTTCTATTAGCATAATATGTAGCCCCAAAGTTTTATTAAATGAACTTGCTCAGAACATTAGAAAGGTGCTACAAATATGAATCTAAACATAATAACATCAAATGTTTTGAGCTAAAAATTTGAAAATTGTGAAATTTAAATTAGATTTCTGTCCAGATTTGAACATATTATGTGCGATAGTTTCAGCCTTTCATAAACTTACCAGTATCTATCCTAGTATGTTCTTTGGTGAAGGAAAGAAAAAAAATATATTGGCCTACTGTAATGTCAGTGCCAGGTCCTACTGTGCTAAACAGAATTCATCATAGTTACAAGCAAGTCTTTAAAGAAAAGCTTTAATATCCTTATTTTACAATGCCATTCTGCTTGTTTTAGTTCCCCATTGTGTACATATTTAAGTTGCTATATAATATATCCATATTACTTTGTAAAGTGGAATTTTCCCATACAGGTCATTTATCACTGAAGATATTTTTAATGTTCTTTTTAGATAACTAATTATTCTGAAAGTATTAATAAAAAGTGTACAAACATTAATAACTTTATTTTTACTTTATTTTATTCAATAAATATTATTTTTATTTTTATTTC